>CM057046.1:11183345-12515845 GCA_029948455.1 Solanum rostratum
TTCAGATATTTTAAGGAGTCATTTAATATTATTTTTTGAAGAGACGGAAACTTATGAGATTTTTTCCTTTTATTTATAGTGTCTAATATATTATATATTTCTTTTTTTTTTGTTCCTTTATTTATGATTCTTTTTATATTAATTTTTTTCAATTTTTCTTTTGTAATCTCCATGATCAATGATCAATTTTTATTTTTGTTATTAATTTTATCATTTTGTACGGATTGTATATCTATAAAAAATTATTCTTATTCTAATTATAAATTATTTTTATATTACTTTTTATAATCATGTATATTTTTATCAGGTAGATATGTTGATTGTGATTATATCAAACTATGAATATGACATAATTATTTTCTTGTCAAACTCACCACTTAAATGTTGAAAAAGGAAATATAAGAAGAAAGAGGAAGGGATGTAGAAGCCTAGTGGTAATTAAATTATCGGATTTAAAGACTATATATTAAACTAATTAAGCCCGTATTACCTTATAATTTCATCATTAAGGAAAAGCCAATTCCATATAGGAAACGGATTATAATAGTTTCCAAATAGTATCATTAAAGGAAGCCAATTCCATATAGGAAACGGATTTACTAATTAGTACATATATACGTTAGGTCATAATTCACATCACATAAAAATCTACTCATATTATTGATCCCAAGATCACAATTTTACGGCAGTAAATTTTAGTTTAGCATAAAACCTATTGAGTAATATGAAGATCAGCATGGAGAAAGAAGAGTGGGAATTGGACGCTCGTAAGCTGACGATCAACAAACTTGTTGGAGTGGGGGGTTTTGGACTCGTTTACCAAGGTTATTACAATGGAAAAAAAGTCGCAGTTAAAATGTTCGATTTGAGGGATGAAAAGAAAAACTCGATGGAACGAAGACGAAAATTGATGGAGGAGGTGTTCATGCAAGAAGTTTCTGTTTGGTGCACTCTTCAACATTCCAATATCGCCAAGTTTATCGGAGCTATAAAGAAGAATAATATGTCAGAAATAAAGATGAAAAGTAGAAAAGGTTCAATAATACCAGTGAATGGATGCTGCATTGTTGTGGAATATATTGGTGGAGGAACTCTTAAATCCTATCTTTCAAAATACGCAATGAAAAAGAAGTTGCCTTTGGATACTATTCTCCAACTTGCATTGGATGTTGCTGAAGGATTGAGTTATCTTCATTCGGAAAAAATTGCTCATCGAGATGTGAAGACTGAAAATTTACTTCTTGACAACACAGGAAGAGTGAAGATAATTGATTTTGGAATCTCTAGTCGCTTGAGCTACCCTTCTATGATGGTTGGAACAACTGGCACAATCGGTTACATGGCTCCTGAGGTCTTGACTGAACCGTCATATGATCATAAATGTGATGTCTATAGCTTTGGAATTTGCCTATGGGAAATGTACAGTTGTTTAGACCCGTATCCTGAACACATTTCTCATACTAAAATCTCACATCAAATTTATAAGGATCGAAGACCAGAAATACCTAAATGTTGTCCCACAGCATTGTCTGATATAATGAAGAAATGTTGGGATGTAAAACCACAAAATAGGCCAGAGATGAAGGAAGTGGTGTCCATGTTAGAAGCCATTCAGACAAGTAGACGAGGAGGAAAACAAAAGCACTTGTTTTGGTTTTTGTAATGTTGATTCCACAATGAAAAGATTTAGCAACATTTTATACAATTGATTATTGTTGTATTCGTGTCTTTCTTGTTCACTTCAAAAATATGGAAAATATGTTCTCATAACTTGAGATTTAGCACATGGGTTATATATTAAATGAGTTATTTAAAAATAAAAAAATACAACTAAGCTTCTAAAAATCATATCTTTACTTAGCCTCATTTGTTGGGTCAACCTAGTAATTGGTGCGTGAATTCGATTAAATTTAATAAATTTTGATTAAACGGTATATTTATATTAATAAATTTAAGAGTTAATTGTTATCACTTCATATCGTCATTATAAAATTGAAAATTTGCAGAGTTGAAATCATCAACAAAAAAAAAAATATATCCAGTGAAATTTCACAAGTAGGGTTTGAGAGGATAAAGTCCAAAAAATAGAAAGGAAAAATAACTTAATTAGGCAAACATATGATACGTATTTATATTATATAACTATAGTTTGGAAAAAATATAAATTATAGCTATAATTAGGATTTTATTGTTAAAGTTAGGGTTTTGTTATTATTTTCTCTCTCCTCTCTTCCTCTCTCTCGCCTCTCTCCTTTCTCTCTGCAATTGTTTGCAGATATACAATTACAAATGTATACCAGCCGCATATATACAATTATTTTGACAGATATACATAGTCAATTCGACAGATATACATATACAATTCGTCTCTCTCCACTCTTGCTCGCGTCTCTCCTCCCTCTCTCGATCTCGCTCGCCTCTCTCCTCTCTCCTCTCAATCTCGCTTGCCAGATATACATGTATATGTGTATATTAATTATACATATACAATTATTTGACATATACACATACAATTTGCAAATATACATATACAGTTCGCCTCTCTCCTCCCTTTCCAGGTCACATAGCTGAGGTTATATTGTGTAATTATGTAAAATATAGTTATTTGACCCTATTAAGTTTCAAGTTTAAGCTATTCATGAAAGTTTCCCAAATAGAAATTACTAGATACAAAATCACTATAGAAAAAACAATTAAAACTCATAAATATAATACAAGCAAAATATCATCCTACCCCTATTAACCTTCCACCGAGTTTCATTAAACCTCTACTCTACCCAACTCTGACACTATTCTAAATTCGAGAAGTACTTTGGAAGCACCAAACTTAAAGCGAAGTAATAATAGGAATTTGTTCTAATCTATATGAAGTGCTAAGGTATGAAAAAATATTTAAAGACATAATAAAATTATTTTTTATTGTGATTCTTTTGATTGTTTTTAAAAACTATTCAACTAGAAAATATAAGTAATTATTTTTTGAGGTTTTTTTCTAAAAAAAAAAAAGGTAAATATATAATGATAAATTTTGTCATAAACAATTAGATAAAATAATTTCATAAAATATGTTAACTTATAAAATATCTTGTCTAGCTCGTCCCAGGCTTAATGGTGCATATCCCACCCACCCCTCTTATCTTTTAGGTCATATCAAAGCCAAGAGTGAACTGAAAAGGAAAAACAGAGAGACAGTCTGTTAGTGAAAATGGAGAGAGAAAGAGAGTTAGTTGAAGAAAACCCAAGAAAGGGTGGTCTTAGAACAATGCCTTTCATAATTGGTACTATTTCAAGTTCAATTTTTGATCTTTAAAAATTATTTGCATGCATTAAGTACTAATTTTCAATTCTTTTTGTTTTCAGTGAATGAATCATTTGAAAGGGTAGCAAGTTATGGTTTACAAGCAAATATGATAATCTATTTGATGACATATTATCACATGAGTGCTGCTACTGGAACAAGCATTCTTGGAATATGGACTGCACTTTCAAATGGGTTGGCCATTGTTGGGGCTATTATTTCTGATTCTTACTTGGGTCGGTTCAGGGCTGTTGCTGTTGGATCCATTTCTACCCTTATTGTGAGTTGCCATTTTTCTTGCTTCAGTAGTAGTTTCTGAGCAATTTATACTTTAATTTACAAAAAAAATCAGTTTTTTTTTCACTTGATGTTAGAGTGAGGAGAGATTGTAAGCTTTATACTTCATCAGTTATTAAATAGGACTCTGGTTCCCCTGGATCTGCATAGTTTTATCTTTCAGTTAGCATTCAAGATAATGTAATTTGTTTCTAAGTTCACCTCTTCTACATTAATCTAGTGCATTATATCCTTGGCTTCCTGCTTGAATTCTCATAAATTCAATTATCTTGGTCCCTTCTTGAAATATACAATGTTTAACATTCTTTTTCGACAGGGAATGATTATTCTTTGGCTCACAGCCATGATTCCACAACTCACATCTTTACCCTGCTCTCATTTTCAACATGTTTGTAATGGACCAACAGCAATCCAACTTGCTGTTCTATTTTCATCTTTTGGGTTTATGTCCGTTGGAGCTGGTTTTGTTAGACCTTGTTCTATAATATTTGGTGCCGATCAATTGGAGAAAAAAGGGAACCCTGAGAACAAGAGGCTTGTTGATAGCTATTTCAACTGGTACTATGCTAGCATAGGGATTTCAACTATTCTTGCAGTTACCACTATCGTTTATATTCAAGATCGTTATGGTTGGAAAGTTGGCCTTGGTGTCCCTGCTATCCTCATGTTTTTGTCTGTCTTAATGTTCCTAATCGGTTCTCCTCTTTATATCAAAGTGAAAGCAAAAGAAAGTTTGCTTATAGGGTTGCTTCAAGCAGTTGTAGCAGCTTTTAGGAAAAGAAATGCTCATCTTACAGTGACAGATTGTGATGACTACTATCGTTGGCCACTTGAATCAGAGGTCTTGACACCATCAAATGACTACAGGTCATTGCCTCCATCTTCTCCCCAATGGCATTTCCATTGTCAATATTCCTCAAATGTGCTATACACTCTGTGATATGTTAACTTCAGAACTGTAGCTATAATTTCTGGTCACTACTCTTTTCACCCTTTTTTTTCAGTGCTATATGATATTGTAGTCCATTGTCATGAGATTTTATTGTACATTATAGGTGCTTAAATAGAGCTTGCATGATTCAAGATCCTCGAATAGATTTGAATCCTGATGGATCAGCTTCAAATCCATGGAATCTCTGTAGTTTGGAACAAGTTGAATCACTGAAGGCTCTTATTAGAATACTTCCTATGTGGACCACGGGTTTTATGATCTTTGTGGCCATGAACCAATTCTCATTTTCCGTACTTCAAACAAAGACCATGGATAGACATGTCTTCCCTCAACTCGAACTACCAGCAGCATCATTTAGTGTGTTCATGATTATTGCTTTAACAATCTGGATTACTTTCTACGACCGTGTTTTGGTCCCTTTGTTATCTAAATATACTGGACAGCCACGAGGGCTGAGTCCTGTCACGCGAATGGGCATTGGCTTAATAGCCTCCTGTATGTCTATGGCATTGTCAGCAATAACAGAAAGCATTAGACGACAAAGGGCAATAGCAGAAGGGCATGAGGACGACCCAAAAGCTTTAGTGAACATGTCTGCTATGTGGTTCGTGCCACAGTATGCACTACTCGGAGTGGCTGAGGCTACACATGCAGTTGGACAGATTGAGTTCTTCTACGCTCTATTTCCCAAAAGCATGTCCAGCATTGCGTCCGCTATGTACACTGTTGGGACTGCTGTGTCGAGTTTGATTGGAAGTATTCTGGTGAGCGGTGTGGATTGGCTTTCATCAACCGGAGGTAAAACAAGCTGGCTTTCGAGCAACATTAATAGGGGTCATCTGGATTACTATTTCTGGCTACTTGCTTTTATGAGTTTGCTCAACTTCTTTTATTTTCTGATAGTGTGCCGGTTATACGAACCTGACAATGATGGGAGCATTGTTGAAGAGAAAGAATGTGATTATAGTCTTTTAGCTGAATCTTGACTATATGTGGTACTGGATTCTTGAATGATGCAACTACTACTAATTAAGTTAGGTAATGAAGTGTTTTTATACATTGAGATCCCTACCTATATTTTTTTGAAGTATCTTGCGACTTTCCTCAGACAAAAATGTGTTCTTTTATAACACATTTTCTTTTGTCAAATGGAGGATGGACAAAACGGTATTAGGGGTCGCAAACTCCCTATTTAATTTACTATATGTTCTAATTAGTGATAGAATCTCTATATATAAAATTTTTATAAATAAATAATTATTGAAATTACTTTGTAGTGAATTATTTTTTGTCTTGACCCTATCATTTCCCATTCTCGTGGACTATGGCTGGCTAAAAATGTCGCTTTCTATGTCAAATATAAAGTTGACACAAACAAAATGAGCTATTTTTCTTTGTGGATGGTATTCAGTTGACATGGCTGGCTAAAATGATGGTGAGATTTGTCGTACACTTTATTTACTGAATATATTATTATTATTATTTTTATATACTTATCAAATAATTCAAAGTTTCTCTTTTGCCAATTTATCTTTACTCTATTTCTAAAGTATATTTTTTTAGCGAAAAGAATTAATTAAAATGTTTGGTTATACAACAACAACATACCCAGTGAAATCCCACAATTAAAATGTTTGGTTATATTTAATGAAAATTTTGCTTTTAATAATTAATCGTTAAGTACATTCATTTTTATGTCACAATTATTTATTTAGTTGGAGGACATGCATAATTTTAGCTGACCATGATCCTAGATAGAAAGATATGTAAGTTGAAGATTATGATTAAGGGTGTCAAAATGAGACCAAATGTAGGTAACCCTTTCAATCCGTCCAAAATTTTATGAGTTAGACTCAAAATAATTTTAATTGAGTTCAATTCTAACTCATTCAAGTCTTAACCTATATCAAAAGAATCCTCAATTGAACTCAATTTAATCTCCAATTTTCAACTCATTCTAAGACTCTTTACTTGCATTAATGTAATGCATGTTTTCTATCTATTTTATATTTTCTATCATTTATCTATCAATTTATAATTTTTTATTTTTATTTTTTGAGTTGATATTTAAAATTGTGATTATAAAAAATAAATAATAATATGTTAGAATTATTGAGATTGAGCGGGTCATATTGGACGGCTCATGACCCACCCCGAATTTTAGCCCATTTGAACCCAACCGGTTTGAGCCCAAAGTAAGTTTGGGCGGGTCATAACCTAACGTAATTTCTATTTCAACTCATTTTAACATTCTCAATTTCAATCAACCCGCCTGTTTGACTCCCCTAATTAAGATAGAAGAATAGTAGATAATCGGATATTGATATGCTTCTAGTAATTTGATTTAGGTATGACATAGTTTTTTTCTCCATTGTGTGTCATGTTGTTGCAGGTACTTTGTTTATTATTATTTATTGTTTCTTTCTCTTTTATACTTTTCTACTTCTTTAGTGAATGATTTATCAAAAATAACTTGTTTAACCTACAAAATAAATATGAGATTTGGGTACATTTTATACCTGAATTGTGTAATTACACTTAAAGTATTAATTAACCCCCTTAATTGATCTCAATAGATTTGTGTAATTACATTTAAATTGTGTAATTTCTGAGCTTTGTAAAATCAATATGAACTCATAGCCAAAAGAAAATATGTACCTTAGTTGTCATGTTGTGTTTTTTAAAAATTAAATTAATTAATTTCATAATTTAAAATAAAAAATTAAATATTAAAAATTAAAAATTATAATTTTTTTTCCTTAAAATTACAATGAAAAAATATATCATAAAATACTAATTAAATTTTGATTTAAAAAGTTATAATTAAAAAAAAATAATGAAAACAGAGGATATTAAAGCAGGGACCACTAGTTTGGAGCATTCATTTTACACTATACATATTTTAGAAGTATCAAATTTTAGGCAAGGAACGTGGACCTAGGATTTAGTGTTGCCACTAGTGTTTGGCGGATAAAAGGTCGTTTGGTGTGAGGGATAAGTTATAATAATTTTGAGATAAAGTATTATATATTTGATCGGAGCTATAAAGTAATTTTTGGACTATTTATCCCATCATTTTTATCTTAGTGATGAGACAAGTTATCTCAAATTAACTTATCTCGAGATCAATTATCTTGGAATAACATGTTGCCCAACCAAATGAAATCTACGCAATAGAATTCATTATATGATAATGCTTTCAGTAAGATTTTCAAGTTGAAATTCAAAAGTTTAATTAAAGATAAAACAGTTCTACTGTTGCACCAGCTCCACAGTTGTGTTGTTTCTAGTATTCTTCTCTTTCTCACTTGGTCATATATTATAACCAAGTGCAAACTGAAGAAGAAAATTAGAGAGAAACAGAGTGGTGGTGAAGATGGAGAGAAAAAGAGAATTAGTTGGAGACAATCCAAGAAAGGGTGGTCTCAGAACCATGCCTTTCATCATTGGTACTCTACTATTACTACTCTTTTTTGTTCTTTGAAATGATTTCATGCATTAAGTACTACTTATTTCAATTTTTGTTTTTGTTTCAGTGAATGAATCATTTGAAAGGCTAGCAAGTTATGGTTTACAAATCAACATGATAATCTATTTGATGACGTATTATCACATGAGTGCTGCTACTGGAACAAGCATTCTTGGAATATGGACTGCACTTTCAAATGGGTTGGCCATTGTTGGGGCCATTATTTCTGATTCTTACTGGGGTCGGTTTAGGGCTGTTGCCTTTGGATCCATTTCTACCCTTATTGTGAGTTGTTCCTATTTAACAATTTCAACAACATATTTTGCTTTTGCAATACTAATTGGTTCATCATTTATTTGCTTTAATTGGTCATGTCTGAAGGAGTCTCGGATTAATGAGTAAAGTTGTTGCCATGTGATCAAGAGGTCACACGGGTTTATGCCTTGGAAATAGATAGAAATGCAAGGATGCCACTCTTAGGAGCTGCTAAGGTTACAGAGTGTCAGGAGTTCAGAATGATGAATGTTGATATTAGAGCACGAAACTTCTGAGATTGTCCGAGTTAGTTGAGATGTCCAGTTTGTTGTGTAAATAACAAACAAGAATTTAGCATGATAATGATAATAATAACATCAAGACAACCATTTTACTTTCCAATATTGGGAAATTTATATGGAAGTTATGCTCAGCATTCAATGTTCCCAAGCAGTGGAAATTTTGATTTGTCTCGTGTGAACAAGTAAATCTTTGAATCCACAGCCCTCACCAATTATGTTATATTTGAGCACTCTCATGATTTGTCTCTAAAGGACAACTGGTGAATGTATTATAGTTAGGAGCACACCAGGGGTTCGAATCTTTGCATGGACAAAAAGGGTCTAGTTTAGCAGATTATTTGAGCTGCAAAGTTTGTCCGAGAGATCCTTGGCCAAATAAACATTTCTATCATTTCCTGCATATATCTCTCTACTTCTATGAGGTAGTGTTAAGGTCTGCGTACATTCTACTCTCCCCAGACCCCACTTGTGGGATTCCACTGGTTATGTTGTTGCTGTTGTCATTTTCTGCATATACCATAGTGTCTGATTGCAGGTTTATTACTTGATAAGTAATTAAATAGGGCTCCATGGCTCCCTTTTAGCAGACAAGTGAAGATTCCTTTATCAGCAACTTTTTTTTCCTGTTAATTTATTCGTCAATACTTTGCTCCATCGATCTAGCTGCTAGGTAATCGTTGGGGGGGAGACAAATATCTCATTGCAGTTTCTTCTCATAGTTAACCTGAATCTGCATTGGTTTTATCTTCAGTTAGCATTCAAGATAATGTGATTTATTTCTAAGTTCACCTCTTCAACATTAATCTAGTGCAATGTATCCTTGACTTTCTGCTTGAATTCTCATAAATTCAATTATCTTGGTCCCTTCTTGTATTAATACAATGTTTAACATTCTTTTTCGACAGGGAATGATTATTCTATGGCTCACAGCCATGATTCCACAACTCACATCTTTACCCTGCTCTCACTTCCAACATGTTTGTACTGGACCTACAGCAGCACAACTTGCTATTCTATTTTCGTCTTTTGGGTTTATGTCTGTTGGAACTGGTTTTGTTAGACCTTGTTCTATAATATTTGGTGCCGATCAATTGGGAAAAAAAGGGAACCCCGAGAACCAGAGGATTATTGAAAGCTATTTCAACTGGTACTATGCTAGCACAGGGATTTCAACTATTCTTGCTGTTACCATTATTGTTTATATTCAAGATCGTTATGGTTGGAAAGTAGGCTTTGGTATCCCTGTTATCCTCATGTTCTTGTCTGTCTTAATGTTCCTAATCGGTTCTCCTCTTTATATCAAAGTGAAAGCTAAAGAAAGTTTGCTCATAGGATTGTTTCAAGCAGTTGTAGCAGCTTTTAGGAAAAGGAATACCAGTCTTCCATTGACTGATTGTGATGACTACTATCATAGGCCACTTGAATCAGAGGTCTTGACGCCATCAAATGACTACAGGTCAGTGCCTCCATCTTTTCACCTTAGGCACTTCCGTTGTCAATATTCCTGGAATATCCTATGCCCTTTGTCTGGAACAATCAAATTTGAGTTGAAAATCCATGATATGTTAATCACAGAACTATAGCTAAAATTTCTTGTCTCTACTCTATTCACCCTTTTTTAAGTGCTATACGATATTCCAGTTCATTGACTTAAAATTTTATTGTACATTATAGGTGCTTAAATAGAGCTTGCATGATTCAAGATCCTCAAAGAGATCTGAATCCTGATGGATCAGCTTCAAATCCATGGAATCTCTGTAGTTTGGAACAAGTTGAATCACTTAAGGCTCTTATTAGAGTACTTCCTATGTGGTCCTCCGGTTTTATGATCTTTGTGGACATGAATATATTCTCATTTTCCATACTTCAAACACAGACCATGGATAGACACATCTTCCCTCAGTTCGAAATACCAGCAGCATCATTCAGTGTGTTCTTGATTATAGCTTTAACAATCTGGCTTACTTTCTATGACCGTGTTTTGGTCCCCTTGCTATCAAAATATACTGGACGGCCAAGAGGGCTAAGTCCTGTCACCCGAATGGGGATTGGCTTAACAGTCTCCTGTATGTCTATGGCGTTGTCAGCAATAACAGAAAGCATTAGACGACAAAGGGCAATAGAGGAAGGGCATGAGGACAACCCAAATGCTTTAGTAAACATGTCTGCCATGTGGTTCGTGCCACAGTATGCACTACTCGGAGTGGCTGAGGCTGCCCATGCAGTTGGACAGATTGAGTTCTTCTACGCTCTATTTCCCAAAAGCATGTCCAGCATTGCGTCAGCTATGTACACTGTTGGGACTGCGGTGTCGAGTTTGATTGGAAGTATTCTGGTGAGCGGTGTGGATTGGCTTTCATCAACCGGAGGTAAAACAAGCTGGCTTTCGAGCAACATTAATAGGGGTCATCTGGATTACTATTTCTGGCTACTTGCTTTTATGAGTTTGCTCAACTTCTTTTATTTTCTGATAGTGTGCCGGTTATATGAACCTGGCAATGATGGGAGCATTGTTGAAGAGAAGGAATGTGATTACAGTCTTTTACCTGAATCTGGATAATATTTATTGTAGTACATGGTTGAATGATGCAACTACTAAATTAGCTAATAAAGTGTGTTTAGATGTTTCGACCTTTATAACACTTTCTTTTGTCAATGGATGCTTAAGAAAATTATATTAGTGTAGTTTATAGGGATGAATTTTTCAGAGTATAAAATGCCTCTTCCTCCTTCAAACCAATATCCATAAGCATAAGCATGTATATATTCCAGCAAACAGTCTCTCTACTTCTATGTAAATACGAGGTAGTAGTAAGGTCTGCGTACATTCTATCCTCTCCAGATCCCACTTGTGAAATTCAACTGGGTATGTTGTTGTTGTTGTACGCATGTATATATTGTTGAACTTTATCCACTTTAATAATGTAGTCGCTAACCTTTTACCTTTTTTTTTGAGAAATTTTCATATATAGCCACTAAAAATACTTTAATTATACTCCATCGTTATTGTTTGAGTAATTACATCTTGTAACTATAGTTATAACAGTGTTTGTATAATTCACACAACATTTGTATACGTTTGTATAATTCACTATACGATTCGCAGTCTTTGTATATTTCATTATACAATTCGTGCACAACGTTTGTATAATTTGCTATATGATTCGCAATGTTTATATATTTCGCTATACAATTTGATTCGTGCACAGCTTTTGTATAACCGCACACTACGTTTGTATAAATCACGCGAATAATATAAAACTCAAACTATAATTACAGTTAGATGTTTGCCACGAGCCGTAATTAATTCAAACTATAGCTATGCTAGCTAATTAACTAGTATATGTTTGTTTATCTGCGCAACTTTGCTTCTTCTTTATTAAGTTAAAAGGTCATTCGGCCCATTTTATTGATAAGCAAAATATTTAGAAAGAATTATTTAGGTGGATCCCTTTTAATAAGTAATTATTGATTTTACGATATTTTTTATTTATTATCATTTATAGCAATATATAGCATTACTATGATAAATCTGCACTTGTATTAAAAGTGAATTATGTATTCAATATAAATGTATTTTATAGTGTTTTAAATATATTGTGCTTTTTTGGTAAGAAATTAACACAATGTATTATAAACGTATTAAAGTGTGTAATAAATGTATTATCCATCAATGAAACTTCTATTAGTGTATTATGAATTAAAACTGTATTATAAATGTGTAATAAGTATTCAGCAAAAAGGTGTTTCTATGTAAGTTTCCCATATATTTACAAGGAAAAACTATACAAAATAGATTTAATGTGCAATTATTTACTTTTAATGGATCATGGCCCAAACTATTTACCTTTTTTACCTACTTTCTCCTTTTTTATTTCGCTGATGACGTCATGTTGGCGTCATTTTGATGTCTTCATAAATATTATGAAATAATCATTTGTGATACTCCAAGGGTATATATACAACATATCAGTATCATATAGAATGAGTTCGGTTTTCTGTGATACTCTAGCGATATATTGATATTGATGTCATATAAGATTATGTTTTTTTTTAAAGAAATAAATGATAGTTGAGTTATTTTGAATAAATAAATTTAATTTAATGAATCTGTTATTTAATTTTTTCTTTTAAGTTGTGTTTATAATTGCTCAGCCTGTTTGGTCATAGAAAATTGTGGAATTTGTAGATCTTATTTTTTTAAGTGAAAATAATATTTAAAAGTTAGATATTAAAATTGTTTTCCAATTTTATTGAATGACTTACCCCGATCTGCCTCTGCCATTTTGTCCCCTTTTTATCAAATTAACAATGACATGGGGGTCTAAAAATTTTAACAAAAGGGATTTAAACAAATGTAAGAACCCCGTTAGGGTCGGAATCGTTTGGTAAGGTAAATAAGAATAATAGTAAATTTTTACATAATGTTTTGTTATAAATTTAAGTTTGATAGTTATTATATTAATATTTATGATCATTTTTATATATCATAAACTATGACAATTTCTATTCTTATGCATTTTATTTTAATATATCCTTATATATTTAATACAGTAAAATAAACAATTGATAAAAAAAAATATATGCTATTTATATTCTAAATTATTGTTTTTATGCACGTCAGTATATATAGACGGAGAATTCTTTTGTTATAACGAATTGGAAGAAAGTCAATAATTTTATCGACAGATAAATAGAAGAGTTATAGCTTAAAAATCACATAAATTATAAGATATAATAAAATAGAACGATAAGCAAATAAAAAAATAATACATATAAGAATTACTATAAAAAAAAATTATAGCCACTTCTAATAAAAAAAAATATAATGTGACAAGGCATTAAATATGTCGCACAATTTGGCTAAGCAATATAATATACTTTAATATAATAAAATATTAATATTAAAATATCACAAATTCCAACGTGATCCAAAGTTTCTGTCTGTGCCAAAAAAAAAAAATTATTTCTATTTGTCAGGTTTAATTTTTAAACGAAAGAAATAAATTAAACCCCTTTCATCAATGTAACTCCGTTTTGTCAATTTTTTTTTCCTGTTTTTTTTGGTTAAAGATTTATTAGAAATTATTTTTCTATGCTGTTAAGATAGAAATATAATTTGTGCATATTTTAATTTCTTATATTTTAGTTGTGAAATATAAGTATGTTATTGTTGTTAAGCACTTAATGATCCGAATAAATATGCAATAAAAAAAATATTATTGAGATGTTTATTAAAAAAAATTTGAAAAATTGGTAGTTCATCAATTTTATATATTCATTGTCATCGCCATCACTTGTCATTATCAACTAGCGATATTGTCATTCATAATTATCAACTACCACTATTAATTACTATTTACAATCGATAATTATCGCAACAACTCTCAATCGCTAAAAATACTTGTCACATTATGAGTCGACGTCAAAAATCATAATCATTCTGCATCACCATTTACTATCATTAGAATAAAAAATTATGAACTGCTTCCTCGCTTCAAAATTTATTTTTTTATTTTGGTTTGTTTTAAAAAATATTTTCTTTTTAATATTTTATTAATTTAACTTTTTCATAATAACATATTTTAAGATCACAATATATTCTAAGTATTTTTTTTGGTTTAAAACTGCATTATCTAAAAGTTTTTTTTTCTCTCTCTGTCCATAATTGACTGGGCATAAAGATTAAGAAATAGTATATAGTAAGGATAGTTTTATCGAATTAACATTTGAATATAATAAATATAATATCTTGAAAAATATAATTGACATGGCTATACTTATTATAAAGGTAAATTAGGAACAAAATATAAAATTATTCTTAATTTTATAAAGTGAACAAATATTATTAAATATCTCAAAATAATATAGTGAACTAATAAAAATGGACGGATTGAGTAAAATAACTATTTTAAATTGGTGTAAAATCAAAGTCTGACAAAAATAATTAATATGGGGACCAATAGTATGGAGCATTCATTTTTTACTGAAAACAAAAAGTATTTTGGAAGTATGAATTTAAGGCGTGGAATGTGGACATGGGTATATTTAAAAGTGTGAATAAGAAATATATTTTTTGAACTTTTTATTCTTTATTAATTTTTTTTTTAGATAAAATTATCTTTTTATTATTTTTAAAAAATTATTATTGAATTATATTTATAATATTGACTTTTAAAATATATGAAAGAAGTGATAAACTTAAGACTTCTAGTCGTGCAAAAACTCCTAAATTTTTCCATATGATAGAGTTCTACTTCTCCCCATTTGAATGAAGAAAATACCCTATAGTCGCTAAGAAAAATTCTAATTTATCATTTTAATTAATGATAAAATCACTCTCTAAATATGATGCTTATAAATAAATAATTGATCAAATTTAGTGAATTATTTATCTTTTTATTAGTTCATAATTAAATTAAATTTTTCTTGAGAGATGACTCTACTTCTTATATATCTCGAAAACCTCTGTGTCCCAAGAAGTACTTTTTCTCTGTAATGTTTGTTATCAGACGAGGTACACGTTTTGATCACGCTCAAAACGCTTAGAGCAACACTAGTATTATATTAAAAGTGTAAAGGCCCTTAGAAATGTTGTTTGAATTATTTGCCCGCCTCTTTTTAGACAAAATCCTTTTTTCACTATTTTTCTTAATTTATTATTTAATCTTATATCTATTTAGTTTCAAGATTCATTTTTGAATTGGGATTTCTTTATATTTTGAATTCACTTTCGATTTAGGAAAATTTTTTACTATCAAATATTGTGTTAATAAAAGTATCTATTTAGTTTTAAAATTTACTTTGTTGGATTAGAATTTCTTTATGTTTAAAATTCACTTTTGATTTAAGAAAATTTTTTACTATCAAATATTTTATTTATAAAAGTATGTAATATAACAAATTTAAAAAGAAAAAAGTTCAGTATAATTCTATTGGAAACATTAAGCTACTCCCTCTATATTTAGGAATCTTTTGTTACATTAAATTTTAGTTAATTAATTATTTAACTTCCAACTGTTCAACTCTCAATTAATTATTTAACTTCTAGCTGTTCAACTCTAAATTATTACTTTATGTATTAAGAAACTATTAACATATCTATATTATAAGTAACTAAATTGATTTTCTCAGCTTTATTGTATCACAATAGACTAAACTAATGCATCAAACCAATAATATTTATTTAATTTTATTTAGATAAATATTATATTTATTTAATAACAAATACTATTCATCTATACTTTTTAAATTAACATGGCTCATACGTGCAAAACACGTTCACTAAACTAATAATAATAATAATAATAATAATAATAATAATAATAATAATAATAATAATAATAATAATAATAATAATAATAATAATACTTCCGTTTAATAAACAGTTGTCTTCTACTGACTTGACACAGAGATTAAGAAGTAGTAAACGATGTAGATAATTTACCAAATCACCCTTTTGAATATAATAAATATAGCGTCTTTAAAAAAGTAATAGAGAAATGACTATAATTAATGATAAGAGTAAATTAGAAAGTAAGTGTAAAAATATCTCTTGATTTTATAAATTAAACAAGTATTGTTGAACATTTCATATTGATATGATGAAAAAAATATATTTTAAAATGTTGGTCAAAGTTCATGTAGTTTGACATCAATAAGTGAAATAGTGACAAATAAAAATAAACGAAGGGAGTAATAATTAACCACTATTACCATGGCAACTCCCGGTCACTAACGATAATTATCATCATTAGTTATTTTTAAAAATTGTACTCTAATTTTTCATCATCATTAACTATTACCGTACTATAATTGTGATGTGAAATATGAATTCTTGCTCCCTCCATTTTAATTTATTTATTTTACTTTTTTTTAGTTTATTTTAAAATAATATCTTTTTGTCTAAATAACTTTTAAACTTTCCACAACGATATATTTAAAATCATCAAATTGAAAAATATTTGATGTATTTTACGTATCTTTATTTAAGATCCAAGATTTAAAAGTTTTTTTTCACTTTTAGTCCGTGTAAACTCAAACTTAGAGAAGAATAAAAATTAAAATGGGGCCACAAGTTTGGAGTATTCATTTTATTTTGACATACTAGTAAAGATGTCTTTTAATTTAACCTCATCTTTCATTTATGTGCTGGTGTAATATACCACAAATACAATAAATTATAATTAAAAATAAAATGACAAAATTGAATAAAAACTCATTTGAGGCACAAATATCTTGCTCTCTTTAAGGAGATTCAAGTCCAATGCGACATAATCTACACCAATCTAGCAGTACATCTCTTGACTTGTCCCCTCCAAGATACAACAATCCAACAATATTGTATGATTCAAACAATTCCGGATTAGTTGAAGAATCCAAAGCTCCACACAAAAACACCTTCCTTCAACATATAAACAACTCTTTTTTGTATAGTAAATATAGTTGAAGACTTAGAATATTTTCTTTGTCTCAACTCTCTCTTTCACTATTGCACACTTCACCACACACTACAATATTTTATCCACACTTCACATTTTCTCTCTCCATATTCCTTTTTCTCCCAAAAACTAAGAAAGATCACCACTATTTATAGGTGAGAAATTCATCGTTGTCTTGAATAAGATTAATGTGGATAGTAATGTAGGTAAATGAATAAAGGAATTATGCCTTGAAGGTTACATAAGCTACAAGGCATAATAAGGTAGAACATGGCTTAGTGATTACATAAGTTATAAGACACTAACGGTCATACAAGTTACAAGAAACTAATGACCATAAGAGTTACAAGAACTAATAATCATATAAGTTACAAGAACTAATAATCATATAAGTTACAAGAACTAATAACCATTCTACCACAATTTATACCCATTAACATATGCACTTAATATTTTATTTTAATAATAAAATGCATATACACCAATATTCCCCCATTTATTTTAATATTAAGATAAAAGAGTTCTTCACCAATTTAGTTAAAGGTAGATATAACACCCCTTAATTCTTTCCACCTAGTCTGAGTAGATGCACAAAGAAAAATGAGAAACTGACTGAGAAAAGTTGTTGGAAGAGAAACCACGAAGGTCATCTATGACACATGGAGAGATCTATGGCCTGTAGATGAGGCCTCGTAGATCCCCAGGTGATTTGGTGAAATTTTCTAAATCTGAAGCCCATGCACGAGACAACATACGACCCGTAAAATATTCCACGGTTCATAAATTAGGTCTTGTGAGTTGGTGATCCAAGAATCATTTTTTCAGTATCTTGAATTACAAGTTATCAGACGGCTCGTAGAAATAATTACAACCCGTAAAAGAGGTTTCGTGGATTCTATGAAAAATTCCAGTAACTCAAAATTTTGGACACCTTATCTACGAGAGGTCATCTATGGCCCGTAAAAAGTTCTACGGCTTGTGGAACCTGTCAGCAATTTTTTAAGAAGGGTATATTTGTCTTTCCTATCCCTTTTTAATCAATCCTTGGATGTTTTGGACTTAATTAAAGTCCTAAAATAAAACCTTAAGTGTATTTTTCACCATTCATTTACGCGTAAGAATTCTTGAGAGCACCAGAGGAGGGAGAAGAGCAAGGGTTTCAAGTTCAAACGCAAGGATCGACTGACGTTTAATTTCTTCTTCTATTTCCACATATGTAAAGCTTAATAAAATGTGGAACTACGTTCGTTCACACGCCCTTTTATCTTATTGAGTCGAAATTAAAAAATACAGTTGAGTCTTGAAAATCTATAACCTAAATATCAAATTCTCTGCAAATTTCTTTGAGTTCTCATGATTATAATTGAATAATTAATGCATTACACTGCTGATTGATATGAGATCGATATATAAACTATACGTATTGACATCATAAGCCCCATATTACATAATTTTATGAAATTCGGTGTATGGACTGAGTTGAGGCTTGAGTTTGATTGTATGAGTTGAGTAACTTGAGCATAATTGAGCATGAGAAGCATGTTGCACTTTAATAACTTGTACTTTTATGTATTTTTCTTGCATTACATGTGAGTCCAATTAAGTGAGTCTGAATGATTGTTTGAGTTCAAGTTGAGTCTGATTGATTTCTTTGATTGACTGAGTTGATGAGAAACTGAGATAAGCTGAGTTAAGGTAACTTAATGAGTATTACTGAGATATAAGTTGATTGATGAGTTGAGCATGTTTTAGTCTTGGGAGGAGTATCGAGCACTAAGCTAGGAGCGAGTAAAAAACTACTCTAACCCACAGAAATACGTCGCCAGTGTAGGATAGTCATGCAGCACATTTTGGCGACTTTTGTCCCAAAAGATAGACATTCACTGTGGATCCACAAGAGAGTTGATCGTCCTTTACCTTGGCAAGTTTAGAACGGGCGTGGCAATGACTTCACATTCGTTGTACATCACCAAACTAAAGGTGGTGGGATTGGATGTCGGTTAAGCGAAACTCCTAAGCAAACACTAATTGAGCATGATGTTTTAAACTGAGTTAAAACTACCGAGTCTGTTTTTTAAAAGCGTGATTTATTTTAAAATTTCATATCTACTGTGTTGAGGATAAGTTGTTTGAGTCGAGGTGAGTGAGTTGAGCTTCACTTTCTTGAGCTATTTTACATATCAGTATATTTCATGTACAGACGTCTATTTGGACCTGCATCTTTTCATGATGCAGATACAGGCAACAGAAGACTTCATACCGCACATTATTGAGGTCCATTTTAGTGCATTTCCAAAGTTGGTGAGCCCTCCCTGCTTTCAGGAGGGGCTCTTTTTCCTTGATTTTGATTGAGTATTACTTTATTTTTTTGATTTGGGGTATCCATGGCTTGTCATGGTACCATCTAGACTATTGAGTAGAGGCTTCATAGACATTGAGTAGAGGATTTGTTGAGTATCATTTATTTCCAAACTTATTCATTAGAACTATACTACAATAGAGTTATATTTATTCATATGATGTCTTTTATATTTGAATGTTTACTTCATGATGAGGTTAGGTGGTTCTCTTGGATAGTCAACAACGGTTCTTCAAGTGCCGGCCACGCCATCGGTACCCTCTTAGGGCGTGACAAACTTGGTATCAGAGTATAGAGTTCAAGAATCCTAGGAAGTCTATGAAGCCGTGTCTAGTAGAATCTTGTTAATGGTTGTGTTGTGCACCACACTATAAAAGTAGGAGGCTATAGGACATTAGGAATTATTGCCCTTTTCTTGCATTCTGAGTTCGTGTGCTAGAGTTAAAACTCTATAAAGCTCCTTTCTAACTCATGTGTTACGCGTTTGCAGATTATGCCTTCTAAGCATATTGCCACTCAAAGAAGTACCCTAGTTGACAATATTGAGAACCCAACACCAGCGGTGTCTACTCTGATGGAAACGAGGAGTCGAGGTCAACCAGTCAGAGCCACTAGTATTCCACAGACACTTATTGCTCCACCTGCTCCTACCACAGAGGCTGACTTCAGAGAATCTATCACCGTGCTCACTCAACTGGTAGTTGCTCAGAGTGGGAATAGGAGTTCACAGACTCCTAGTTCTAGCTCCCAGGAGCAAACTGTTGCAACCAGGTTAAGAGATTTTATGAGGATGAAACTACCAGTCTTTACTGGGTCAAAGGTTGAGGAGGACCTTTAGAATTTCATTGATGAGGTGTAGAAGTTGTTGAAGGCTATGCATGCGACTGATATTGAGGGAGTTGAGCTTGTTGTCTACCATCTTAAGGATGTGGCTAATGTTTGGTACAAGCAGTGGGAGGAGAGTCGAGGTGAGGATGCTGAGCGTGCTGTTTGGGATGAGTTCGAGCGTGCCTTCCTCGATCACTTCTTTCCCCAGAAGTTGAGGGAGGCTAAGATTAAGGAGTTCGTGAATCTGAAATAGAAGGGAATGACTATTAAAGAGTATAGCTTAAAATTCATCCAGTTATCTAGGTATGCTCCAGAGATGTTCAGGATATGAGAGTGAGGATGATAAAGTTCGTATCTGGGTTTGGTAGACATGTTAAGAAAGAGTGCAAAGCAGCATTGCTGATCCCGAGTATGGATATCTCCAAAATTATGATCTATGCCCAGCAAATCGAATCGGATAAAAAGAGAGATAGGGAGGAGATAAGTCTTACTTCCAGAAGAGGTCCATGAGCTATGCACCATCTTCAGCCAGTGCACTTGCCCCGGGCCACAGGTATGATCAAAAGTCCCAAGGTTAGCGAAACTTTAGAACAGGGTTCACAGTCTCAAGCAAGTGTGACCCTTGGCTCGAAAGAGAAGGCATCTTGTGGGAAATGTGGCAGGATGCACCCAGAAGAATGTAGAGATGGAGGGAACGATTGTTACAAGTATGGCCAGCCAGGCCATTTTCAGAGGGAGTGTCCGATGTGGGGCAATAAGGCTAGTCTTCTACCACAATACCACCAGCAAGGGGTAACCAGAGAGGTGTTGCACAGGGATAGGCAGTAGGACAAACTGTTTATATGTGATAAGGAACCAACAAGATCAAGAGGTTGCATCAGATGTTGTGACAGGTATGCTTCGAGTCTTTACCTTGCATTGTTATGCTTTACTTGATCCGGATCCGATATTGTCCTTTGTGACGCCATATGTGGCTAGTAAATTTGAGATCCTTCCTGAGTGCTTGCTTGAGCCATTTTCTGTTTCTACTCCTTATGGTGATTCCATTTGAGCCAAGAGAATTTATAGAGATTGTATGGTGTCCATCTACCATAGGGATACTCTTGCTGATTTCATCGATTTAGAAATAGTTGATTTTGATGTGATCCTTGACATGGACTGGCTTCACATCTGTTATGCCTCCGTTGATTGCAAAACCTGGACCATCAAATTTCAGTTTCTGAATGAGCCCATTATTGAGTGGAAGGAGACTCTGTTGCGTCGAAGGGTAGGTTTATTTCTTACCTCAAAGTCCAAAGACTGATCTCTAAGGGACGTATCTATCACCTCGTGCGAGTCAAGTCTGATGATGTTGAGCCCCCTACTCTTGAGTTCCTGATCGTGAGCGAGTTCCCTGATGTATTTCTTGAGGATCTGCACGGAGTCCCTCCTGATAGGGGAATTAACTTTGAAATTGATGTTCTCTTTGATACCCAGCCTATTTCTATTCTACCGTATAGAATGGCCCCTGAAGAATTAAAAGAGTTGAATGAGCAGTTGAGAATTTTACTAGAGAAGGGATTCATAAGACCGAGTGTCTCTCCATGGGGTGCTTCGGTCTTGTTCGTGCGAAAGAAGAATAGTTCCCTTAGAATGTGTATTGACTACCGCCAGTTGAATAAGGTGACAGACAAGAATAAGTACCCTCTTCCGAGGATCGATGACTTGTTTGACCAACTTCAGAGTGCCACTGGTTTCTCTAAGATAGACCTCTGATCAGGCTATCACAAATTAAAAGTAAGAGAATGTGACATCCCGAACATGGGTTTCGAACTCGATATGTTCACTTTGAGATTTTGGCTATGTCCTTTGGGTTGACAAATGCAGCCGCAACTTTTATGGACCTGATGAACAGGGTATTCAAATAGTATCTTGAAATATTCGTGATTGTGTTTATTGGCGATATTTTGGTGTATTCCAGAGATGAGAAGGAGCATGCTAATCATCTTAGAATCACTTTGCAGATGCTCAAGGACAATGAGTTATATGCAAAGTTTTCGAAGTGTGAGTTTTAGCATCGCGTAGAAGAACTCGGTCGAAGTATTCTTGTATGCACTACTCGGAGTATGTGGTTCGTGCCACAGTATTCTTGTAACATATTCTGCTATGTGGTTCGTGGCACAGTATGCACTACTCGGAGTGGCTGAGGCTACCCATGGAGTTGGACAGACCGAGTTCTTCTACGCTCTATTACCCAAAAGCATGTCCAGCATCGCGTCAGCTATGTACAATGTTGGGATTTCTGTGTCGAGTTTGGTTGGAAGTATTCTTGTGAGTGGTGTGGATTGGCTTACATCAATCAGAGGTAAAACAAGCTGGCTTTCGAGCAACATTAACAGGGGTCACCTGGATTACTATTTCTGGCTACTTACTTTTATGTGTTTGCTCAACTACTTATATTTTCTGGTGGTCTGCCAGTTATATAAACCTTGCAATGATGGGAGCAGTAGGTTCTCCCATGAGGCAGAAGATAAAGAATGTGATTATAGGCTTTCACCCGATTCTTGATTAATATTGACGCAACTACTGGTTAAGTTTAGCCAATAACAACAACAACAAACCCAGTGGAATCCCACAAGTGAAGTTTGGGAAGAGTATAATATACGCAGACTTTACCATTACAGGTTTTTTCCTAGAAGTTTAGCCAATAAGTGTTTTATATGTTTAGACCCTCTACACATATATATATTTTCAAGTATCTTGTGATTTTCCTTAGACAAAAATGTCAACTTTTCTTTTGTTAAATGGAGGCTTAAAAAACTGTTATTAGTATTTTGGGCTATTCTTATTTCTATTTTTATTCCTTGGGCCTATTTGGACATAAAAATTGTGAAAATTTGAAGGGAAAAAAAATCTTTTTACTTTTAAGTGAAAAGTAATACTTATTTAAAAGTTTGAGTTGTTTTCCATCATGAATACAAATAAGTTTATGAAAAAGCCTAATTTTTTCAAAATTCAACTTTAAAAAATAATCACCACCAAAAAAGATCAATCGTAAGCGATGAGGGGTGCTTTCTGTTTTTTAAATTACGGACAAAACCCCATCGTTGTCTTACCCACTCTGCCCCATTCTCATTAAATTAAGAATGACATGAGGAAAATGAGTTATTTTCTTGTGGATGGTATTGAGTTTATGTTGGGGGGAGGGGGGGGGGGGGGGTAAAAGTGATAGTGAAGTTAACCTCCTAGGTCAATACTACACTAGGGTCGCCCATCGTTTGATAGAATGTATCAGATAAAATATATAAGAGATAATATTGATATTAATTTTTTTTAGTGGTATTTAAATATGCAATTTCATTTCGTGATATGAATTCATGAGATAAAATCAACATTTGGACATGTGATTTCATATTATGATTTATATTTTGTAAAAACAAAAGATCACCTTGCTTCAGACCTCTAGAAAATTGAAAGAATTCCTATGATTGTCCATTAATCAGCATTGAGTACTAATTATTTGATAAAAATCTCCAAATTATATAAATGATTCTTTCTGAGAAACCAAATTTCCTCAACACTTTTGACAAAAACAACCATGATACTCTATCGCACCCTTTTGTCATGTCCAATTTAATCACCATATTATGCCACTTGCTCCTCAATCTAATATCTCTGATAACCTCTTGTGCCAGTATAACATTTTCAGTGATACTTCTCCCTTTTACAAAATCAGTTTGATTTGGTTAAATAATCATGGGAACAACCCTTGAAATTCTCTCATGTACCAACATTGAAATAAATTTGTTGACAAAATTGTTGAGGTTTATTGGCCTTAAATATGAAAATACTTTAACATCCTCCCTTTTTGGCAATAAACAAGGTTAGTTTGATGATGTATTTGAATATGAATTTTGCATCCCGAGTCTTCTACTATAATTGTGTATCTCCCCTTTGGAGGATATCATATTTGTCATTTCGTTTTGAGTTTAGCCTTTTGTTTTGATTAGAGGTAACCATAGACTTATCACTGACACCACATAGTCAGTATTGATATGATAGAGGCTTATGATTGAGTTGAGTTGGATTGGTTGGCCCTTGGCAATTATCTATTGGGTTATTTAACTATTACTCTTCCTAAAGTTATTTCTTGATTTGTTGAGTCTTTCGTTGTTGCTGGGACTAGTGATCATGCCAACTGGTTCGCTTGGGAATCAGTAATGATTATCGAATGCTGACCACGTCAGGCATACCATCCCAAAGCGTGACATTGGAGATTGAAAAAAATTTGGAAAAAAAGAAAGAAAAAGTATGATTGAGTGCAAATGAAATTTGATTTTTTTCGTGGAATGTTGAGTATAAACATGAAGTTTGCTATAAAATCAGCATATAATGATAAATTTTAATTTTTTACATTATAATTATATTTCATAAATATATATAAAATGTTTTTTCCTTGTGGGAATTACAAGAACAACTACAGCTGCTTCTTATCAATAATTCAATAATGTGAATAATGTGGCATAAAATGCCATAGGCCGAGGAATTTGTCGCAGAATTTGGGTAAGCAATATGATATCCTTTAATATAAAAATATTATCACACATTCCAAGGTGATCCAAAGTTTCTGTCATGCCAAATTTATATTTATTCTATTTGTTAACAGCAAAAAAAAAAAACAATTAAAAACCTCTTTATCACATATAAATATAATTTAACAAATTTCTTTTTAATTTTCTGTTTTTTTGGTCAATGGTTTATCGATTTTTTTCTATTATTTTAACAAAAGTAAAATTTATAATATATTTTTATCTTTTTTGAACTTGATTTATGAAATTATATTGGATGTATTATTATTTTTAATCATTTAATTGATTTGAACAATTCTAAAATAAAATTTAACGATTATTAAGACATTTATTCAAAAGATTCTATGAAATGATAGTTCAACAAGTTCGTCCTTCACACGAAATTTAAGAAAATAAATATTAAAATACCCTTTAATTTTGTACCTTTAAACATATCATGTAGAAAGTTAAAATTATAATATTGCTAAAAGAGTAAAAAGGTCATTTTCTAAAAAAGATTAAAAAAGAAAATATGTATTGTCAAAAATCATAATTTTTTTTCCTAATATCATGAACTATGAATAAGTCCCTCCGCTGTATATCTATTTAAAAGTATATTCTTTTAACATCTTTTTAATCTTAATTTTCTTTGATAACATATTCAAAATTACAAAATTAAGAAACATTTTAATATATTTCTAGCTATCTTTATTTAAAACTATAAGATTTTATTATTATTATTATTATTATTTTACTTTCACGCAAACTTAAATCTGATAAAAATAATTGAGAGGACCCACAGTATGGACCTTTCATTTTATTACGATAAGTATTTTGAAAGCGTAGAATTTAAAGCAAGAAACATGGACATGAGATTTTCATGAGAAGTATTGAAGCAAATTATTACTTCTTTCTTTAATTATTCACGTTCTAAAAATATTTATTTACTTGATCAACTAAATTTGAATATATTTTTAATATGCCACATGAATAAACCTGTTTATTTGTGGGACTTTTGCAATATAGGTTGGGTTGGTTCGTGGGTCGACTAAAAAAAAATAAAAATTAAAATAAAATAAAATATTAAAAATAATAAGATTCTGAACTAAAATTCATTTAAAAAATTAAAGATATAAATAATATTTTTATAATATGTAATAGAACTAATATTACCTGTTGCTATTTATTTTAATATTCTTAAATTATAACTCAATTTAAAAATTTATAAAAAAAGATATACTTGTAAAAATATGGGCTAACCCGACAAGGCCCGCAGCCAACAAACTGATGAGTTAGGCTAGCTATTTTCTGACCCACAAATAATGAATCGGTCTTGACCTCACCTGTCAAATTTCAAAGCCTATATGGACTAACCTAGATGGGGTAGACCAACTCGTATTGACAGCTCTAACTAAAAGCTAGCCTGCAAATTTACTAGGATTGAGTTGAGTTGACCATGTCAAGGCCCTTCAAAAATTTCTTAGCCCTCAAGTTTGGGTTGGTCTAACCCATTTTGACGGTTTAAAATCATAAAATTTGAAAATATCTCAAAAATACTAGGTAAAAGTAGAAAGATTTTTGAAGGTTCTTTTACTTTTGACGCAGTTTCAAATGGGACAACATATTTTGGACCAGTAAGCTTGGAGCATTAATTTTAGTGAATATGATAAGCATAGTCTCTCTATTGGCCATATATTAAAGCAAAGTGAAGAGGAAATACAGAGTGTTAGGAAAAATGGGTGGAGAAACTGAAGTTGAAAAGAATCCAAGAAAGGGTGGTCTTAGAACCATTCCTTTTATAATTGGTACTAATACGAAGTTATTGTTTTCTTTGTTTAAATTGTTTGCAGGGTGTAAATGCTAATTATTTGCTTTTTGTTTCAGTGAATGAATCATTTGAAAGGGTAGCAAGCTATGGTTTACAATTTAACATGCTAATCTACTTGATGACATATTATAACATGAGTGCTGTGTTTGGAACCAGCCTTCTTGGAATATGGAATGCACTTTCAAATGGTCTGGCCATTGTTGGTGCAGTTGTTGCTGATTCATATTGGGGTCGCTTTAGGGCTGTTGCCTTTGGATCTATCTCCACTCTTATTGTGAGTTGTGACATTTCAACATCATGTTTTCAGGAATTCTTTATAAATGAATTAGTATGGTACATAGTGTCACCAATTGGACTTGTATTCATAACATCATTCTTCCTCAGGGAATGATAATTCTATGGCTCACAGCCATGATTCCACAACTCACGTCTTTACCCTGCTCTCAGTTTCAACATGTTTGTAATGGACCAACAGCAATCCAACTTGCTGTTCTATTTTCATCTTTTGGGTTTATGTCCGTTGGAGCTGGTTTTGTTAGACCTTGTTCTATAATATTTGGTGCTGATCAATTGGAAAATAAAGAGAACCCCCAGAGCCACCTGCTTATTGAGAGCTATTTCAACTGGTACTATGCAAGCTCAGGGATTTCAACTATTCTTGCAGTTACTGTTATCGTTTATATTCAAGATCATCTTGGTTGGAAAGTTGGCCTTGGTGTCCCTGCTATCCTCATGTTTCTGTCCGTCTTAATGTTCCTAATCGGTTCTCCTCTTTACATCAAAGTGAAAGCTAAAGTTTCAGAAAACTTGGTCATTGGATTGCTTCAAGCAGCTGTAGCAGCTTTTAGGAAAAGAAATGCCCCTCTTCCATTGACTGATTCTGATGGCTACTATCGGTGGCCACTTGAATCAGAGGTCTTGACGCCATCGAAGGGCTTGAGGTTAGTGCCTCCATCTTTTTATCAATTGCACTTCCATTTCAATATTAGTCGAATGCTATTTACTTCGTTTGAAACAATTAAGGATGTTATGATATGGTAATCACAGATCTGTATCTATAATTCTTGTCATTGAAATAAGATATTATTGTATGTTATAGCTACTTAAATGGAGCTTGCATGATTCAAGATCCTCAAAGAGATTTGAATCCCGATGGATCAGCTTCAAATCCGTGGAGTCTCTCTAGTGTGGAACAAGTTGAATCACTGAAGGCTCTTCTTAGAATACTTCCTATGTGGTCCTCCGGTTTTATGATCTTTGTGGACATGAATATATTCTCATTTTCCTTACTTCAAACAAACACCATGGATAGACACATATTGCCTCATTTTGAAATACCAGCAGCATCATTCAGTGTGTTCTTGATTATCGCTTTAACAATCTGGATTGCTTTCTATGATCGTGTTTTGGTCCCTTTGCTATCAAAATATACTGGACAGCCACGAGGGCTGAGTCCTGTCACGCGAATGGGCATTGGCTTAATAGCCTCCTGTATGTCTATGGCATTGTCTGCAGTAACAGAAAGCATAAGACGACAAAGGGCAATAGACGAAGGGCATGAGGACAACCCAACTGCTTTAGTGAACATGTCTGCTATGTGGTTCGTGCCACAGTATGCACTACTCGGAGTGTCTGAGGCTACCCATGCAGTTGGACAGATTGAGTTCTTCTACGCTCTATTACCCAAAAGCATGTCCAGCATTGCATCCGCTATGTATACTATAGGGATTTCTGTGTCGAGTTTGATTGGAAGTATTCTGGTGAGCAGCGTGGATTGGCTTTCATCAACTGGAGGTAAAACGAGCTGGCTTTCTGGCAACATCAATAGGGGTCACCTGGATTACTATTTCTGGCTACTTACTTCTATGAATTTGCTCAACTTCTTCTATTTTCTGGCGGTCTGCCAGTTATATGAACCTGGCAATGACGGGAGCATTGTTAAAGAGAAAGAATGTGATTATAGGCTTTTACCTGAATCTTGATGATATGTTGTACACTTGTACTGAATTCTTGAATATTGATGCAATTACTACAAATTAAGTTAGCCAATAAAGTGATTTTATATGTTTAGGCCTCTACATATATTTTTAACTTTCCAAAGGGAATAATGTGAACATGCAGTTCAGACACTCCTGAGCTCATGTTAAGCTTAAAACTGAAACAAACCAGCTAATCCCAAGCTTCTCTAAATTTGTGATTTCTATACACTAACTAATAGAAATAGTAACAGTAAAACATGAGTATCTATACTAATGAATGCCAATCACTCTGTTCTAAGGGTCAGGACAGTCGAAAGTTAATTGAGAAGGATTGGAAATCGATGGATTTTATTTTTGTTCAATTTAACTTTATAAAAGTTGATTCTTTTCACTTATTTTTGTCTGAAACTCCTATTTAAAGACATCAATAAAAGAAAATTAAATCGCAAATTCAACTTTTCTTTGATGATTAGCGGAGATAAAAATTTGGTTAAAATAAGTGAGAGATTAGATACTTTGTTGCGAGGAATGAAGCAAAAATATACACTTCCTATTCATGCCATTGCTACTTTCACATATGATGGAATCTTAATCTCTATGCTTGCTCTCAAGGAAGAAGGAGCTGAAGTGGAGCAGATAAATTCAGACTTCTGTCGATCTAAACAAACAAGAAAGCTTGTTGCCCGCTACAAGTTATTTGGCCCAGCAGCCCAGAATCATTCAAAATTGGGCCAACAACTTCGAACAAATTTCCCTTTTACTACAACCCAACATTTTCATCCTCAGCATAAGTATCATGATCACAATCACATAGAAAAAATGAACCTTGTATAGGTTGTTTTTATAATTTTTAGAATTACATAGCAGTATAAAAGATTGTTACATAGTTATAGTAATTTAGTCTAATACTGTATCAGAGCAAATTCAGTGAATCATCTTCTTCATCCTTCTCTTCGAATTTCTTGTTTATTCATCTCATTTTTCCTTCTTTTCTTCACTCTGAGAAATGGCAACAGAAGAAATCAATATTACAGGAGGTTCCACTGTTTCTACTGGAAAAGCTGAAGCAGATCTGCTTCGATCATCTCACCCTTATTATTTCAATGCCTTTTGATGGAACCAGTTATGGAAACTGGAAGAGAGGAGTTTTAATTTCTCTCTCAGCCAAGAATAAGTTGTGCTTTCTAGTGATAAAGCTGATATTCCAGCGGAGGTACATTGTGGAAACCTCTTCATAACTGAATCCTCAGCGTTCAATGTTGCACAATGGAATGAGCAGGGAAACTCTGCTGCTAAGAAAGGAAGCACACATATCCCTAATCCTAGAAATTTTCAAGGAAATAACACAGGGAAGAACAACCTGTTTTGCTCTTATTGCAAAAAACTAATCACGTCCGAGGTAACTGCTATAGGTTGATAGGTTTTCCATCAGATTTCAAGTTCACAAACAAACCTGAAAAACCTTTTAACAATTGTCACGTCCCAGGAGGGTGCCCTTGACGTGGCCGGCACTCAGAGACTATTGCTAGTCCCCGAGCGAACCACTTGGCCTCATCGTCACCTTATACTCAACGGCGGAAGAAAAATACTCAAGGACAAAGACAGTAATGTAATCAAATAACCAAGACAGTAATGTAATCAAATAACCAAGTCTTTATATAAAAAGTTAATTTCCAATAAACAAGAGTTGGAAAAGAAACAATACTCATAATCCTCTACTCAATGTCTACAGAGTCTCTACCTCTAACATCTAGATGGTACCACGACAGGTCATGACTACCCAACTCAAGGAAAGTAAAGTGCTAACTCAAGTTAGATGATAGCAATGTGAAAATCCTCCGTAAAACAAGAAGGTCTCACCGATCAGCTGAGTGCGAGTAGATCCTTTTTAGGCCAAAAACGACTTATATTGGTCGTGGATTAAGTTTAGAAGGGTTGGGGAGATGTCTGGAATGCCCCTCAAAAGATTTAAAATTTTGAACTTCGGTGGAACAGGTCGGGGGACCAAGTCTGCGATGTGTACCTGTGTATTTTTTTTTTTTTTTTTAAATTTCAATCGATTTTCCAATCCCGTAGAAATAATGGAACCAAAAATTAAGTGTAGGTCCGCGACGCGGACATATCGCGTACCTTTTCTAGAATTACGTTTTGCCTCAAAAAATTATCTTTTGATCCGATTGCTCTAAAAATCAATCAAGACCATTTTCCCACACCATTTTTCATGTTGATCGCATTTCCGGCCTCAAATTTGCCAAAAGCACTTGGGAAGATGTATTATTCTAGAAATCTTTTATCTAGCGGTATTTTAGTAATTTCTAGGATATTGCAAAAATGTATGAAAAATGTTAAAAAGAATATTTTTAACATATTACAGATAGTTAAAAAAATATCCTCTTTTCATTTATTGAATCAAATTTATCTCTCTCCTTTCAGCTATTGGATCAAATATATCCTTCACTTATTCGAAATTGTTTAAATTTATCCTTCCTACTTATTAGATAAAAGACATCCTTAGTATATTAAATAAATTTTAAAATCTTCTAAAATGACTTAATATAACTTTCAGAATTTAACTCGCGAAAAAAATAAATATTATTTACAATCAAACGAGCAGTCGGCCACTAAAGTTAAAAGTCTCTAATATGCCATGGTGTGACCTGCCCACTCTGTAAAACTTTGTTCTGCCCCACTCTGCCTCTGCCATTCTTATGGGCTATGGCTGGTTGGAAATTGTGGTGCTTTCTATGTCAATTTAAAGATAACATGAGTAAACATTCCTTGTTGAGTTAGCGTATATTAATAACATATTCGGTGAAATTTTACAAAGTAAAGTATGTTATTGAATTAATGTGGGGGGGCTAAAATTTCACTAATTACTCCACTCAAATTGGAAAAGTTCAATAATATCAAGAAAAAGAATAGTAAATGCTAGAATGAAAAAAGATTAACTATAAATATAAGGTTTAATACATAATTACCCCTTTAAATTTGTACCTTACTTTAAGAAGATATTTAACTTTGTGGGGTTCAATTACCTTCTAAACAATTTTAAAATGATATTATTATCTCTTTCTCCACATGATATAATTTAAAATTTTCGTAAAGAACATGAGCAACTCAAAAATGACTAGAATTTTGTTTTTACAAGTTTTCTATTATAAAATGCATTTTTCTATTTTCTTGTAATTTTTTTTTTATTCTTTTTTTCTTTTCTTTCTGTCTTCTTCTTCATTAAAATGTTGTCATTTTCCCAGCTGCTTTCAATATTATCATTCCTGTCACACTCCTTTTTCGTTGCACCCCCGCTTTAGGAAAGTTTTGAAAAAAAGGATTTTCAATTAACGCGATTATTATGTAGAGGAATTATTTTATTAAAAGTCATCACTCGAAATTGAATTTTACTGTTCCAAGTCCCTTTATTTCTGTAAACTAAAAATTCAGTTGATCAAAGGGAAGATATCAGATATCCCTCCTATCTCCTTATTCTAGTATGATCAGTTTATTGACTTATAACTGACCTGTACTAACTTTTGAATAGATTATCCTTATGAGTTTTGTAAATGCTTATTATCCACCTTTTTTATTTATTATAAACCATCGTATTTATATTAATCTATTGTGTACTGATAGCAACATTTTTCATTCTTATCAGGAATTATTTATGTTACGACCTAACTCCGTTGTTATGGGTAGTTCAACGAGAAAGGAAAATTGGGCCTGGAAATTTTGGAGCCTAGCCCAGTTTAAGATGAAATCTTAGTCATGTGAGGTCTATGGAAATTCGGTAATGAAATAGGAGTTAGTTTGTAAATTTGACCATTCAAGTTGATAGCAAATACGATGAGGAGCCTATATGATTTTACGGAATTGATTTTGCGCGAGTAGAACTCTCAAAATTGATCTTGACGCTAAGAATATATTTTGGAACATCATGAAATGAGAGTGTATTGTAAACCTGGGGTTGGGACGTGAGTTACGAAGTTTTTGTCTTAGTGCAAACCACTGTGGCGCCGCCATGGCGGGATAGACGCAGATTTTAAGTCAAAAAAGTTCCAAATTCATTCTTATTTCTTCCACTTCATCATTGAGAGATCTGAAACGTCCTAGGGCTATTTTTGCTCCAGCTTTCCAACAATTCCATTGCTAAAGGTAAGATAATTATTTCCTTAACTTGTAATTTGACTTCTAAACCTTAGGTTCTAGGGAGAATTGACGTCATAAGAGTTTATGCCTGTGATTAATAGTGGGTAAAAGCAATACTCGGGGGATATGCGCATGACAATGGCCAAAAGTTAGGATGGTATTATAATTCGAGTAAATTAGGCCAATATTGTTGATTATATGTATTTTCTTGATTGTTTATAGACCAAGAGCGAGTTAGGACTTTGGAGAAGGGGAAAACTCCGGTTCTATAGAATTCAAGGCTTGAATTGAGGTAGGTGATGATTTAATGTTCTCATTTGTGTGATATATGCATGTTAACTATTTCGTAGTACTTCTTGCATGTATGTGAAAACGAGAATGATGAATTAAAATTAATTACTCCCTTTATTTAAAAAATAATGACCTACTTTTCTTTTTTGGTCTATTTTAAAAAAGAATGACTCATTTTCTTTCTTGGCAAAACTTTAAATGTAACTTTTCATGTGGCATGTTTCAGGCCACAAGATAAAAGGGTTTTACTACATTTAACATAACTTTAATTTAGGATGACAAAATTGAAAAGACTTCTTCATTTTCTTAAATTCTGTGCCAAGTTAAACTGGTCATTCGTTTTTAAAGTTAGGAATAGCAATCTTCATGATCTAATTACGTGCAATAAAACTTTACTTGAAATTGGCTAGTGCTGCATTACTTATTATGATTGTGGATCGGGTGTCATGTTTTAACATACTAATTGGAGTGGGTGTTATATTTTGACACATTATTAGATCACATGTCACGTTTTACGCATTATTGGATCGGGTGCCATGTTATAACATATGATTGCTTAGATTTAGATCCCTTGGGAGGAATATTTTTTAAGTTGCAATGATATGATAATCTAAGACTGTGACGTGAGTATAAATTATGAACACTGTGTTATTTTCTGTATGTGCATGACTTACTATATTTTGGTTATTTGTTTATATCTTACTTATTAGAGTAGCTGCATGATCCTACCGTACACTATTGTTATTTATACTGATACTGCACTTGCTCTTTTTTGTTGAGTATAGAGCATCTTCTAACGGCTGCAGAGACTCAATTAGTTGATTGTTGATTGAGAATCCAAGGGTGAGCTAGCATCTTTTGAGCTGTCATGGATTCTCCTTTTATCTCGAACCACTTGTCCGAACTCAGACTATATTTTATTTTCTTGTTGGTTTCCAGGGTCACATCCCCACATATTAGACATTTGGATAAAGTTTTGGTACAATGAGTTTCAGTTTTTGGGGATCGTCTATTACTTGATTAGATTTCTATTGAGTTTATGGGAACTCAACTTATTCTCTTATTAAAAGTTATTGTCATAACTTTAATTGCCTATATTATGTTGGTTTGGTTAGTGGGGTAAAGATATTAGCTTTACCTCCGGAGGGTTAGCGTTGGTGCCACTCATGATCTCTTCGGGGTTGTGACAAATGTTGGTATTAGAGCTTTGGTTCGTTGATCTTATTGTACCAAAGTGGATATATTAGTCTTGCGAAAGCGTGTAAAAATGCCTGTACTTTTCTTATGAGGCTATTGAACTTTAGAAAATCTACCTTGTATTTATGCTTCATCTTTTCATACTATGGCTTGATTCTAATTGTTATCTAGTGATCCAAATTAATATTTAACCTTCTTTACTCTTCTGTTTGCAGATGGTTAACATGCACTACAATAGTGTAAAGCCAACAGTTTGTGTCAATGAGCCTGCAGCTAAAACCCCTAATGTAGGGAGAACCTTGGTTGATGATGCATTCTTTCGCCCTCTTTTGGTCTTAGTGATGACCGACACGGAACATGAGATGTTGATCAAGTTTTTAAAACTAAAGCTGCCAGTGTTTCAAGGTACATAGAGTGAGGATGCATATGAGTTTATTATGGATTATTATGAGAGGTTGCATAAGTTGGAAATTGTGCATAAGCATGGAGTTTGTGAGGATTGATTTGATATGTTGAATGTTTGATTGTTCTACTTGCTGAAGATTTCTAATTTGTTGATTGCATGAGTGAGGTGAGAGTTGGTTGATTATTAGAATCCATAGGGAGATCCATGCCTTAACCTAAATCCCTAGAATTTTCTTCATTCGAGGACGAATGATCCCAAGGGGAAGATAATGTAACACCCCCAAATTTCTTTCTACCTGATCTGGAGTGAACGGGCAGAAGTTGCTAAGAAAAGACTGAGAAAAGTTGCAGAGGAAGGTTCACGAGAACCATTTACGATTGGTAGACGGAATTACAACTCTATGAATGAGTCTCGTGAAGCCTCAGATGACTTGGTGAAATTTTCTAAGTTTGAGGCCTATATACGAAATGGTATATGACTCATAGAGTATGTCATGACTCATAGAGGAGGTTTCTTGACAAATTTCAGTAATTCAAGTTTCAGGATCCCCTATTTACGAGAGGAGTTTATGACCCATAATAGGTTTTACGGATCATAGAGAGGGGTTTCATATCAACTTCCAGTAACTCAGATTTTCGGGCACCTAATATACGAGGGGTGGTCTACAGCTCGTAGAATGGTCTACGACTTATAGATAGGATCTCGTAGACCTAGGCGACAATTTTTAGGAAGGGTAATTTTATCTCTTCCTACCCTTTTTAATTTAACCCTTGGACGTTTTGGAATTAATTTAAGCCCTAAATGAGACCCTAAACGTATCTTACTCCATTCATCAAACTTAGGGCTTTCTTAAAGAACCTTAGAAGGAGGAGAAGAGCAAGAAGTCTTGATTCTAGCACGAGAATTCATTGAAATCTGATTGTTTCTTCTATTCCCAAATATGTAAGGCTTACTAGAGTGTGGAACCACATTTGTTCACATGCCCCTTTCACTTATTTGAGTCAAAATTGAGGACAAGAATTGAGTTTTGAAAATTCTATCATCCAATTACTAAATCCTTGCTTTTATCATGAGGTCCTATTATGTTACATGAGAAAATTGTTGTATTGTATGATCATTGATATGAGATTTACATATGTATTTTATACTTAGTACCATGAACCCTAAATTGCATAATTCTATAAAATTCTATGCATGGATTGAGTTGAGGTTGAGTTTGATGTTGAGTTGAGAAAATTGAGCATCATAGAGCATGAAAAGCATATCGAACAAAATCACTTATACTATTATGAACTTACTTGTGTTGCCTGATAAGTCAATTTAAGTGAGTCTAAATGACTGTCTGAGTCTGAGTCGAGTTTGATTGTCCGCATTGATTGACTGAGTTGATGAGTAGCTGAGACGAGTTGAGATGAAGTAACCCAATGAGGTTGAGATTTTGATGTGATTGATGGAGCATTTGAGGATTGAGTTGAGCATGTTTTAGTCTTGGGAGGAGTATCGACCACCAAGCTGGGAGCGAGTAAAACATATATTTTAACCCATTGAACTACATTGCCAGCGTAGGATAGTCGTACGACTCGTTCTGACGACTCTTGTCCCACAAGTGGACCTTTATTATGGATCCAAGATAGAGGTTGATCGTCCTTTATCGTGGCAAGTTTAGGACAGACGTGGCAACGACGTCGCCTTCGTTGTGCATCACCAAACTAAAGGTGATGGGATTGGATGTCGGTTAAGAGAAACTCCTAAGCAGCATTGATTGAGCATGACATTTTCAAAATTGAGTTTAATGTTTACTGAGCATACTTTTAAAAGAGCATGAATGACTTTAAACTTGCATGTACTGAGTCGAGCATGAGTTGTTGAGTCGAGATGAGTGAGTTGAGCCTTATTTCTTGAGCTATTTTACATACCAGTATATTCCATGTACTGACGTCCATTTGGAGCTGCACTGGTTTATAATGCAGATATAGGTGATAGGGGACTCCAGCCCGTGCATCGTTGAGGTGCAGTACACTTCTAGAGTTGGCGAGCCCTATTTGCTTCCCAGAGGAGCTCTTTTATCCTATGAATTGACTTAGCATATTATTTTTTCCCCTTTCTTTCTTCTTTAATTTGGGGTGTCCGTTGCTTGTCATGGCACCTTCGAGATTATTAAGTAGGGGCTTCATAGACAATGAGTAGAAGATTTGTTGAGCATTTGGTATTTCCAAACTTATTCATCTGAAACTATGAGTTAATAGATTTATCTTATCTTGATGATGTTATATTCATTTTGAGTTATTTCTTCCATTGTTGAGACAGTGTGACAATGAGGTCGGGTGGTTCTCTTGGGGAATCAGGAATAGTTCTTCAAGTGTTGGCTACACCAAGGGTACCCTCCCGGGGCGTGACAAAATAAACTTTTCAATTTCTCCGGATCTTAAAATTATACCATTACAATTTAATGAATCCAAAATAAATATTAAATGAAGGATAATTTTTTAGACGATTGAAGGAAATAAAATTAATACTTAAGTGGTAAAAATATTTTTTAAATTTAAAAAATTTATTTTCGTAATTCAACTTTTGAAAATAAATTAACAATTAAGTGGTAAAAATATTTTTTTAATTTAAAAAAGTTGTTTTTGTAATTCAACTTTAAAATGAATAAATTAAAAAGATTACTAATTAAAATGAACATTTAATAAGTAATGGTATAAGGGCAAAAGGATAATCCAACTTTGGGGTTAGGATCTTCCCACTTTTAGGTATATACTAGTTGATAGCAGGGTGATCTATTTTTCATAATTTCACCACTGGTTGGCAGCCTACACTCACAGTAAACTTCAGCCACACTAACGCAACAATGCACGTTTGAACAGAAACACGTACTAAACACTTAGCCAATTTACAGGAAACAATTCCCAACCTTTATTAATATCTCAATATAAGGAAAAGACTTCACGAAATAAGTCTAAGGCAAAGAACACACTCTTCTGCCTTAGACAAATTTTCCACCCCTATTTATAGTTTTTTGCACTTGGCAGTTACAACAGGATAAGACATGCACATGCCTGACACATGGCTGCCACATCAGAATCCCACTAAGTATTACAACAGTCATATTCTAACAGATAGGCCTAAATTCGAATTTAAACTAAGTCTGGAATGTGCCCCGCACATGCCCCATGCCTTAGTCGAATTTGGCCACTGCCCACACTTAGAATATTTTCTGCCCTCTTCAACGCTTAGAATTATTTCGACTTTTTGCCAGCACTTTGTCAACATGCCATCAGTCTTGCCTTGCCATCGTTAAGTCCCACAGCCTTGCCTTGTCAAGTCAACCCACTGCCTATCCGCGCGAAGCCTTAGCCTTGTCAAGCCGCACGCTGCCTTGCCTTGCCGATGCTACTGCCTTGTCTTGTGCCTTGCCTGCCTTGTGCCCAAGTCTGCTTGGCCATCACCCCAGCATACTTAGTGGTTGTGTCTAACACCTTGCTGCACTACCAACACTTAGTCGCACAACCCACATGCTACATTTCTTCGCCAACACACATGTCAAGGCCAATGTAGAATTCCTTGCCATGTCCATGCCACGCCCTTGCCATGGCATGTAGGTAGATCAGAGGTCTGACACTAGTCTTGTTGTACACGCTTTACACGTGATCAAAGCGAGAAAAAATAAATTTAATTATGAACTAATAAAAAGATAAATAATTCACTAAAAAAGTAATTTAGATAAATTATATATTCATAAAGGCTATATATCATGGTAAATTAGAATTTTCTTTAACGGCTATAGAAATATTTTCTTAACTCAAACAAGGAAGAAGTAAAAGTCTATTAAATAAGGAAGATTTAAGAGTTCTTCCACAGCTAGAAGTCCTTATTATATCATTTATTTCCATATATTTTAAAAGACAATATTATAAATATAATTAAATAAGAAAATAAAGAAAAATAGTGAAAATACGATTTTGTCTAAAGAAAAATCTTTTAACCAAAGGGCAAAAAGTTCAAATAACATTTTTAAGGATCTTCACACTTTTAATATAGTATAACTTAAAATATTTTTAAATTAATAATAATATAATATAATATAATATAATATAATATAATATAATATAATATAATATAATATAATATAATATAATATAATATAATATAATATAATATAATATAATATAATATAATATAATATAATATAATATAATATAATATAATATAATATCAAAGTTACAAAGATGAAATCAACTTGACCAGGTGAAGAAGAACCTTGGCTTCTTCCCAGCACTCAGATTCAAACATATTGCAACTCTCGGAGGCAATTTGCAAAAGATTTTAACTAATTTATTAAAAAAGCTACATATCTTAATTTAATTATTAGTCACTGTCCATTTCCTTAGCTAAATCTGAAGACACAAATTTCCCTTTTGCCACATCCAAACATTCATTTCAGCCAAGCAAGCTCCCTGTAGCCTCCCTTCTCCTTCCATGGCTACTGCAATTTCTTTATCATTTTCTTTAGACCCTCAATCTCACCACAACTACCATCATCATTTTCACCATAATACTAGCTTCAATTCACATAAAGCTTCAATCTTTACCCCAAAATATACATTCCCTTTTGTCATCTCATCAAGATCACACACTTCAAATCTGATTATTCCACTTTCAACTTCCCAATCTTCTTCATCTTCTTCCTCTACATCACCACCATCAGTCCTCCAAACCCCAATTCAAACAGGTCGATTTCTCACAAACCAAGAGCTTGAAAAGCTTGAATCTTTAGGGAAATATAGGTATTCTCAAGAATTGGGATCTGGGTCATTGTGGGTTCGTGTGATGAGGGAAGAAGAGATGGATGTTACTGCTTGGTTGCTGGCTGAGTCTTTTGGTGAGTCCAAGTTGATGCCTAAAGAGTACGTGAAATTCTTGGCATACTTAGTGAAGCAGTACATGATTGAAAGAAGAGCAAGGATGCCCCATACTGCTACACTTATTGGATTCTATAGAGAAAATGGAGAAGAGGCAGATTTGCAATTGGCTGGAACTGTGGAAGTGTGCTTTGACAAAAGGGGTGCTAATGCTAATTCTCCCACACCTACACCTCCCAAGAACTCCCCATACATTTGCAATATGACAGTAGATAAGCTTTTTAGGAGGTGTAGTTTTAACTGCTTCTTTCTTAGTAATCATAATGTTTCAATTTGTTTGTGTTCTTTTCCTTTTCAGTCCGTTCAAAAAAGAATGCATCTTTACCTTTTTAGTAATTCGACATGTCTAAGACCACAAGATTCAAAAGTTGTCTTTTATTTTTCTTAAAATTTCATGTCAAATCAAAAGCAAACAAACAAATTGAAAAAGAGTACTTGTTTCTTGTGTTAATTCTCAACAGATATATTACCGTTCTCCTTCTCATCATTATATTGATGATGGAAAAAATTAGTTCATCAAATTAGTTGTAAAAGACTAGAGGTAATGTATACGGCCAAATTTGACTCTGGGGACCTATTCAACTAACTGGTTGTGGTTGATTTCGTCAGATATGCGTGTGTATATGTGTGTTTTTTATGTTTGTTTGTATATATGTTTGTAATTACCTTGTCAAATGTATGCCGTGAGAGTGTAGAAGTAATTCAAGAGTCGACCTGGATTCACAAGAGATCATTTTCTGACTGTATATATCCCCTTCCCAATGTCTTTTTCTGTTTGAACTTTTAACATATATGTGCATAGGAAAGTTGATGAATATAATCTCATTCTTATTGGAAGAGTATATGGATGATGGACTAGTATTGAGATTCAGTATTTGTTATTATCATTTTCCAGAAGGGGCATAGGTTGGCATCTGTTGAAAGCAAGCGAGGAACTAATTTCTCAAATGACTTCTTCTAGAGAGGTTTACTTGCACTGTCGAATGATTGATACTGTTCCACTCAACATGTATAGAAAAGCGGGGTATACAATTGTTGAGACAGACAACATTTTTGTCTTGTTGACATTGCAGCGACGCAAGCACTTGATGTGCAAAGTTCTTTCAGATTCAGAAAGCCCTTTTGAAGTTGATGAATGCACTTCTTCAGTGGACACATGAACATGTAAATGTCGGCAACTTTTGAGGTACATTATTTTCTATTGTCAAGCCCTTTTGCATCTCTATACATTAAATTTTGTGTTCTTTGGGATCTATCTGTAGTCTATCGTTCTGCTTTGTTTGTAGATGTACTTCATCAAACTTGATCTAACTGTTGGTTTTCCTTTATAATCTGAATTGGAGCTGAAACCTTGATTAAACTTTACTATTGTATTTGTGAGGAACCATTACTTCTTAATCCTTCATAATTTTAAGCAAAAATGTGTCTGTTCTTTACACCAGGGTGATAGCTGTCTTCAGCTTTCTAGGCATGTATGTAATATCATCTGAGGTCAACTTTTCCAGGGAATATTTCAAACTTAAATACATCTGTTTTAAAAGCAAAGCAAGTCAAGTGAAGGCTTAGTTTTCGTTCTCTGACATGTGAGGATGAAACACTCTGAATGCTATACATAACTCCATAATTTAACAGGAAACTCAAGTAAATTTCTGATAAAATTCAGTTCATTTGACCAGAAATTCTCACCATTGATTCTATTAATTGGCAAATAAATGTGTACATAACCAAATCTTTGCACTAATGTGTTTGAGCAGAAGTGGGCTTTCCAGAAAAATAATAGAAGACATTCATGAGAATACTGTCTTCCTAATCTTTAATGCCTCCTTGTGTTACTCAGATTTGTCCAGGCTATTATTAAATTATTAAGAAAACTTGAGATCTTCTGCTTGAATCTGGGTGTTTTCTTTTATTACTTTGACAACTTACTGTATCCTACCATTCTCGTTGCTCATTCCAATGTATGTTTGAATCTTCTAGCTAATATTATCAAATCTGAACTGGAAGAATCCTTCTTGGTGCATATTAATCTGATTTTGTGTCATCCATGTCAATCTGAGAATGTCTCAAATCATTCTGAATGTATGCATAGTCATACTTATCCCTTTTGTATTCGTGTGGAGGATCAGCTGAAGTTCTTTGATGCAGTCTACCATTGATGGCCTTTCGCTACTGTCAGTTCTCACACAGCGAGATGCTAGGTTAGCAAACATGGTGATAGACTCCATTGTGTATGAGCTCCTGCTAATCTCAGGGTCAATCACCTTACGCAGCTTCTTCTTATCATTCAATATGTGTCTCACCTGCGGTATCCGCAAAGCAGTGGATATCACATTACATATTACGAGTTTCAGTTTTTGAACAATTTCCTATTTATATGCTAGGATTATCCTTTTGATCCTTACCTGTAGTACTAAATTCTGATCATTTGGACCAAGGGTGAGGTCAACAGCCCTGCGTCCGGTTAAAAGCTCCAGCATAACAACACCAAATGCATAAACATCACTTTGTAAAGTGAGTTTTCCGGTCTGTTAAAAAATAATATGAGCAAGGTCATTTTGAAAGAAAAGTTAATGAGGAACAACTTTTTTCTTCTACCAATTCAATATTTATATCACAAGAATAAAGGATGAGGTAAGAAATTTCTTTACATTCATTCACATGTTTGCAGCAGATTTCAAGTAAAACTTAGTCGTAGTTCCTTCTAGTATGTATAGGGGTAATATTATTTGTTCTGTAATATTGTTTTGAAAAGAGAAGAAAGAAAAGACTGAATGATGCAATATCTGTGTGTATATACAGTAGAAAGTAGAGGAAGGGCATTGATCATTAACTAAACTTTTGACATTTAGCATCAGCATTTATTAACATTCATCACTCTTTATGTGACGAAGGGGGTAGAAGAGTGGGCTTAGTTTCTCCAAAGCTATAAAGCAAGACAAATAATTAAGACTATATCAATTCATTATCTCCTCTCAAATAATTAAGACTATATCAATTCATTATCTCCTCTCAAATAATTAAAGACTATATCAATTCATTATCTCCTCTTACTGTTAACATAGTTTCTCAATTTGGGGATGAACATCTGTTGAAGAATGTCTTCACTACAGTAAGGTGTTGTTTATGGAGGAAAAATGCTTAATAGTTGATCTGTCAGTTTTAAGTAGTCTGAAATGTTAATTAACCTATATAAAGGCAACTGCCCTCACTTCAATTTTTTTAATACACATTCGAAACAGATTTACTCATGCTTGATTGATAATCTTGCATTGGAGTTCTGTTGGCATTGGGATGGAACATATTCTGTTTAAAGTTATCCTGATGGATCAAGTTTTAATAACCATGAAATTAGCTAAATTTTCATCTTATAGGGTAGGATGGTTTCAGTTTGATAGAAGAACTATTCTGAACGTTAAGCTGCTTTTTCTCTTTATGTAGCAGAGTGTCAAAACTCTAATGGTCAATTCAACATATTTTGGAGCTTGATAATTTAAGATACAAGGAAACAACGTAACCACATATTAAATTTCTCTTGAATAATGAACAAAACTTTCAGACCTATGCATGCCACGTTTAATTCTAAGAGAAAGGAAGATAGAAGAACAAAGAGCACTATCGATATATAAAAGGAAGATGAATTATGTGTGTGATTTCTTCTGCAGTCCTTTCCCTGATAAGCTTATTCCCATATACTCCTTTTTTCGTAATGTCTTCGTACGGGCTTAGCAGAAGTATTATTAGTCATCAACCATTACCTAATGCATTCTGTTTTAGATTACTAATTCTTCTCTCGTTTTGTAGTTGGCTTGCTTTTGCAAGTAACACATCGGCTATATTTTATTTTGTTACTCTCTTCATCATTCTTGTGTTATGGCTTTGTTTTGTTTGTTTCCTCTTTCTCCTTTTTCTTTGCTCACAGAGAGATGAGCTTTGGGAGGGAAATGTCAGAAAGGTAGACAGCACATTGTTGGTTTGTTGTAATGAAGAAAATGAATAGTGCTAAATAACAATATGCAACTCACCAGTGTATATTCAGGGTCAAAATAGCCGAAAGTACCAAGTACCCTAGATGTCACACATGATTGCTGGCCTTCTGGCATCAACTTTGCAAGACCAAAATCTGATATCTGTGCAGCAGATGAGTATTGATTATCTATTAGGGTGTGTTAGGTATGAAGGAAAACATTTTCCGGAAAATATTGTCCAATTTTCCCATGTTTGGTTGACTTAAATGGTTTGGATAATGTTTTCCAACTAGACTTATTTTTCTCAAATTTAAGTAAGATGACTTTTCCTACATAAACTAAGGAAAACATTTTCCAAAACTCTCTTTCACCCTCACCACCCCGTAACCAAACCCCGACCCAAGACCTGACTGGAGACCTGCCCTCAAATCCGATTCCCAACCTTGACCCATAACCTGACTCTCAACCCCGATCCCAACTCTGACCCAACTCCCTATTATAGCATTTTAAGTATGGTGTCATAGTATTTTCCCATATTATACCTAAATTCTCTTGGGACTATTTTCTTCTTACTAATTAAATATCAGAAAAATAAGTAAGAAAACCACTAATTTTCCAAAAAAAAAATTTCTAGGAGAACGTTTTCCGTCATACTAAACACACCCTTAGTTCTATGAAGAGATCCCTCATATCGGAAATCAGAAGAAAATTGCATGGATGAAATTGGAGTACCTTTGCGTCATAATTAGTGTTCAAAAGAATATTGGTAGATTTGAAGTCCCTATGAATTATAGGAATTCCAACAGCTGAACTTGAATGGAGATATGCAAGTCCTCTTGCTGCCCCAAGAGCTACCTTTAGCCTTACGGGCCAATCCATTTTCACTTCGGCAATTCCTGCAGTTTCGGTGAGACATAGTTAGACATCAAAAGGTAAGAGTGTTGGAATCAGGAAACTTCAGCTCATAAACCTACCATTTAAATGATCTTGAAGGTTCCCCTTGTGCATATACTCATAGACTAGAAATCTGTGCTTCCCATCTGCACAATAGCCTATTAGTGATACCAGATTAGGATGATCTAGTCTGCTCAAAATGTCGACTTCCACACGAAACTCGCGCTCGCCTTCTGCTTCCTTGAATGAAGGTAGATCCATTTTCTTGATTGCTACGATCTTTCAGTTGGCAAAACAATTGAAGTTTATATTAGCTGGTCTTCTTTCTCAAGTTTCTAGTGTTGCACTAGATGAGACACACAGGAGCAATCATCTAATTTGTTACAACTTTCTCAAGTTAAACACAGAAAATAAACAACCAATATGAAATTCTCTCTCCCTTTACTTGTTTGTCTTACCTCTCCAGACCGCAGTGTGCCCTTATAAACTCGACCAAATCCTCCTTTTCCAAGTAGATTATCATCACTAAAAGAATTTGTTGCCGCCTCCATTTCTTTGAGTGTGAAAACTGATGATCCATGACGTTTCTTTGCTGCAGGTGGATTCTGGTCTTCGATTTGCCAATATTCCACAGGTTTATATATCCCTGAAAACAATCATATTGGATTTGATAACTTGCAGAAGCTATATGCAACTTTGTGAAGTAACATGATGCAGCACAGGCAATCACAATATCATGAGAAATATTGCTGCCATATTAAGAAGAGGAAGGGTACGACGCTGATACATACAAGGATTTAGCATATCCTCAGACTTGCTTCTCCGACGTTTGTTCCACGCTGACACCAAACCGAAAGGCATTATAACTGTTCTTTCAATAGACTCAGATGCTTGCTTGTGTGTTCAATGATGTATATTACATTTGATAAGACAGCAAACATTAATGGAGAGAAAAGAACACAAGTTTCTAAGCCGTCGAGAAATTCATGATAAAAAACAAAACTCAGAAACTACAGAGTAAGTAGACATTGAAATAGATAATATAGAAGTATATTGGATGGAAGAGATAGTGTTGTATGAGAATCTTGATGGAGTATGTATAAAGCAAATGAGAAGAAGGTAGCTTATGACAAATATATGACACACTAAGCACTTTTATCACCCAACAACCTAAGGCTTCTCACTTGAAGGGTAAGAAAAAGCAAGAGATTTGCTTACCTTCAAATAAGAAGTGGGGTGGGTGGGTGTATCCCTTGAAAAGGAAAGAGGAGCTACAATTTAACATAACATTCTCTATTTTTCAGTTTATCATTTTCTGTCTGCATTGAAGAAGGCTCTTGTTGAGTGGTCATTTTCTTGGATTGCTATAATATTTTTGCCTGAAAATTCTGGTTTGTACTGTTTTCTTGATGTAACACTTGAACTTTTGAGTGTTCATGAATCCATATTTTGTTTTGTTGGTATGTTTTTATTCCTGTACTTATGGCTGGTGAAACAGTGCTACTTACCATGGTTTATTTGATGGCTTGTTGCTGTATTTTTGCATTATCTACAATAAGAATGATCATTACTTTTTCAATCAAAAGATTTTTGTCCCTTAATTATCTTTCGATCAAGAAATATTGTAGAATTTATTAACTTTTAAATAAAAAGGATGTTGGGTGGCAATCATAATTGTAAAAAGTTGAATACTTCCATTCTTTTTTATTTCCCCTAATCACCTTCCTCAAAATTTATTATTGCAGAAAGTTGTGTAATAAATGTAATCGCATTAGTTTAGTGCATTAAAACATTCACTATACGTGGAGAAGGACAAAATCATAAGGATATATTGTTCTCGATCGCTATTTTTATAGTTTGAATATGTAATTTTTGATCACATGATAATAACTTTAACAATCACACGGAGATTCAAGATCGAAAAGAGAAAAAAGGGGACAAAATTACTAATATCTCATTTGTTGGTGAGCCATCTGTTTGTTAAAGGATAACTTAAGAGGTCTCTTTGGGACTCTCATCTTGAAAATGAAAAACTCTACAAAAGATTTTCTTAAAGCTTAATGCAAAGCCTTCCAGAAATCTTAGAAAGGATAACTTAGTGGGCTCTTTTGGCTGTAATCTTGAAAATGATAGACTGCATTGTCATAAATCAACGCTAGTGCGAGGTAGCAAATATTCCGTAAAATAATGTCAACTAGGCGTAAATTGATGTGAACACTACTAGTACCTCAGGACACGATGGTATAACAATATTATGTACATGTTCGGACAAATTCAATGCTTTTATTTCGATCGTATATTAAGAATTTTTTATTGATCTAACGAGTATAGTGTAATTTGACCTTGTTTGTTTGCAGAAAATTAAAATTCCACAATGCAAAATATTATAACTATTCAATCAAATAATATCGAACATGTTTCTTAGTAGCTTAAAGTTAAACATTTCCAATTACCAAGTAAGACTATCTACAAGTCCTCTTTTAAATTTATTACAAATACATTTACCAAGTAAATATTTCTATACCATTAGAGCATTTTTATATGAGATGATTTTATATTTTTTTAAACTCATTTTTACCAGATTACCAATTAAGCATATTTGTAGTTATCATAGAAGTAATCTGCTCGTGTAACTAGTTTCTATCTGCCAATAGAACCCTTACTCCTTCCGTTCATATTTAGTTGTCAAATTTTAGTTTAATATACTCACTAAAGAAGGAAATAATTATTGGTATAGTAAGTTTACCATTTTATCACTATTAATTAATAGGATCCCAGACATATTTACTCACTACATTTTTCAAAGACATTAACTCAACGATAATAAATTGATAGTATAATAGGAATTTTCTTTTGTCCTACCTTAGTTTATCAAAATGACAAGTAAAAATAGGAATCAAATTAGGAAATATTTGACAAGTAAATATGAGCAAAGGAAAGGTCAGCAAAGCCTGAGCGGGCACGAAGAAGGAAAGGCCAAACACTTCGGCCTAACGGAAATGAGCAACGACGAAATGAAAAGTATTGTACATGGAAGCGGGTGGAACCTAACCAAGGAATTACACTCAATGATCTTGAAAATGATTAGTTTTCATCCCATTTGCTCCCTAAACAAACCTTCACGTCAAAAAGTGTTTCCCATGAGGCAAAACTTATTAAACTTTGAAGTTCCGTCTATGGAGCAAGCGAGGTCAAAAGTTCAAGATTATCTACTTTCAAGCCATTCTTGTAAATCACCCGGACCTAACCAGGTTCCAGTCACTCATAAAAATGCTATGACTCAAATTGTAGAACTTTGGTATCACAATAATGTGATACTTGGCCTAAACACATGACTGTACTTGAGCTTCAACTAAAGCTCATAGATAGGGACTACACTTCAGAAAGTGAGTACATCAATAACAATTATAATGACACCATACTTTGCTTAACAACCCTTTCATCTGTCAACCAAATCATGTAATCAGAATAACGTAAATTGGCAATTACTCTACATGAAAACACATGTAACAAGATTTGAGAAAGAGATCATGCTTATTTCATGTGTCATCTCCCTCAAGAACCACATAATAAGCATCAACACTCTTTTTCTTGAAAAACTCAGAAAAAAGATTTCAATGGAAATACTGTTCAGTATCAAATAAATGCACGGTTCACCATAGGAATAGGGTATAGCTTTTACAAGTAAGTTACCAAAAGAAATGAAAAATCAATCCTGATTTAACGAGGTGCCTTCTTCTTCCCTGCGATTGCTATTTTCTTGCCCTTCAAAGTACGACAATTGTTCTTTGTTCGCTGTCCTCTGCAAGGTAATCCTTGGATGTGCCTTACTCCTCTGTAACACTGAATCTCCTTCAATCTCCTAATGGCAAGAGCATTGAATCTCCTCTGATGCCAACAAGACAAGTATATAATTAGTTTCCCGTTACAAATAAGAAGCATCAATCAAACGACCAACTATATACATATAAGAATCTCAGTTGATGCTGTCAATTGTTAAAAGCAAGTTCACTCTGGGTGCAAGCGAATGTGCTCCGTCTTAGCAAACTGTTTGGCGCAGCCTTTGAAGGTTGCGACAAAAGCGCTTTTGACCTATTCCTGAAGATCGATCAAAAAAGACAGTAGGAAGGTTCCCGTAAGATAGATAATGGTTCCAGTTCGATACCAAAAGAGGTGAGGAACTTGGCATTCAATGTAAGATTCAAAGAAGGAGAGTCAAGAAGGAAGGGGAGGTCAACTTCTGCCACTTATAAATGATTAAAATCGTAACATGGAATGTGAGGGGGGCAAATGATGAGAATAAAAGAAGAACAATTAGAAGTCTTATACAACAATGGGATGCAGATGTCTATGTTCTAGTCGAAACTAAGCGGGCAAGGTCAGATTCTAAGCTGATCAGGCAACTTTGGCACAACAGGTGGATGGGGGAAGTGCATCTTGAGGCAGAGACGTCTTCACAGGCAATAACATGCAGTTTAGAGGGCATTAATATGGACCTAAGATGGTATCTTAGTTCTATTTATGCAGATTGTAACAAAGTTAACAGGAGGGAGTTATGGAGAGACCTCACTAATTTACAAGAGAGATGCTCAGGCTTGTGGTTATTATGTGGGGACTTCAACGTGACAAGGTTCCCATCCGAAAGGTCTACAGGACAGAGACTGACAGGGCAATGTCCGAATTCTCAGATTGGATTAATGGGATGGAGTTAGTTGATCCTCCTTTATTTGGGGGACAATATACATGGAGAAGGGGTGAAAACCAACTGGTGGCTTCCAGATTGGACAGGTTTCTATACTCCCATCACTGGGAGGAGTCTTTTTCCCATATCAGACAGAACCTCCTTCCAAGACTGGAATCAGATCACAATCCAATAATGCTCATTTGCGGGGAGTTGAAGTTGAAAAAATCCTATTTCAAGTTTGAACAGTGGTGGATGCAAGTAAAAGGATTTAAAGAAAAAATGCAGGACTGGTGGGACTCTTTTTCGGTAGATGGGACTCCTTCCTACATTCTAGATACTAAATTGAGGATGCTGAAAGGAAAACTTATAACATGGGGCAAAGAAAACAGAGTCAACTGGAAACAAAAAAAGGGGGAGATACTCCGGCAGATAGCTGAATTGGAACAGATGCAAGAGAGTAGACCACTGTCAGATGATGAATTTTTACAAAAGATACATTTATCCAGGGAGTTTGATGAAACCTCCAGAAATGAAGAGATAGCCTGGAGACAAAGATCAAGAATCCAATGGCTTAAGCAGGGAGACAAGAATACTAAGTACTTTCATAGAATGGCAACTGCTTACAAAAGGTGGAACTCAATTGAGAGGCTGGAGGTTGATGGCAGAGAGGTAACAGATGCTGATGAGATTAAAAATGAGATAATTGAATTCTATCAGGAGTTATACAGAGAAACTGAATAGTGGAGACCTGGCTTGAAACTACAGGGAGCTGGATGTATCAGCTTGGAAGAAAAGGAGTGGCTACAAAGACAATTTGAAGAAGAAGGGGTTCTGGAAGGAGTCAAAATGTGTGTTAGTGACAAGGCCCCTGGCCCAGATTGATTTCCTATGAGTTTCTACCAATCTTTTTGGGAGATGCTCAAAACAGACATCATGAGCACCATCAGGCAATTCCATGAACATGGGACTTTTGAGAGAAGTTTAAATGCAACTTTTGTGGCTCTCATACCAAAGAAAACAAATGCAGCCGAGCTCAGGGACTTCAGGCCTATTAGCTTGATAAGTGGGGTGTACAAGATAATAGCAAAGCTGTTGGCTAAAAGGTTGAAGAAAGTTATTAACAATTTGGTTAACAAACATCAAATGGCTTTCATAAAAGGTAGGCAGATCATGGATGCTGCCCTTGTTGCTAATGAATGTGTGGACTCACGACTTCGGGGGACCGAACCTGGAATCATGTGCAAGTTAGATATTGAAAAGGCATATGATCATGTCAATTGGCCCTTTTTGCTCAACACTTTAAGACAAATGGGGTTTGGGGAAAAATGGATGGGTTGGATTGGAGCTTGTGTAAAAACTGTTAGGTTCTCCATTCTGATAAATGGAGAACCTGCTGGTTTTTTTCCTTTGAAAGGGGTCTTAGACAAGGTGACCCTCTATCTCCTTTCCTTTTTATCTTAGCTATGGAAGGCCTGGATAGCTTGATGAGAGTGGCTACACAAAATTCTTGGCTACAAGGATTCAAAATTGACAACACCCCGGGAACAGTGATGCAGATTAGTCGCTTGTTGTATGCTGATGATACTGTCATTTTCTGTGATGCTAAAGAAGATGATATCAGAATTATTAGAATGATTTTAGTTATCTTTGAAGCTGTCTCAGGATTGAAAGTCAACTGGAGGAAGAATAGTATGTTCTCTATCAAGGAAGTCCCTCAGATTCAGAATTTAGCTAACATACTGGGATGTAAGATTGAAAGACTTCCAACTACATACCTTGGTATGCCACTTGGAAGAACCCATAAGGATCCAGGAATATGGGATGGTATAGTGGAAAAAACTGAAAAGAGATTGGCAAGTTGGAAATCCCAATACCTTTCTCTGGGAGGGAGAAGCATTCTGATCAATTCTGTTTTGGATTCTCTTCCCACTTATATCATGTCACTCTTTCCTATGCCCCCAGAGTGGAGGCAAGACTTGACAAGATTAGGAGGGACTTCCTCTGGTGTGGGAACAAGGAAGGCAAAGGAGTTCATCTGGTTAAATGGCAAACAGTGCTGCTCAATAGAAATTCTGGGGGATTGGGGATCAAGAACCTAAGACTACAGAATAGATGTCTTCTGGCAAAATGGCTGTGGAGGTTTGGTAAAGAAGAACAGGCAGTTTGGAAGGAGGTTGTTTGTAAAAAATATGGGCAAATCAGCCCTTGGTTGTCTAGGAGAGTCAGTACCACTTTTGGAGTAGCTGTGTGGAAAACCAGCCATTTACAGCAACACATCAGATACAAAGTGGGGGATGGGTCAAAAGTTCTATTCTGGAAGGATCTTTGGATTGGCCAAGAACCATTAATGATATCTCATCCGGATATGTTTGCTATTAGTATGCTGCCAGATACCTTTGTAAATCAGGTATGGTTGGATCATGGGTGGAATCTAAGCTTTAGAAGATCTTTAAAAGACTGGGAGATAGGAAGAGCAGCTGACATCTTGAAGAGATTAGAAGATTTCAGGGGCACAAGGTTGATGGCAGATGCAATGGTTTGGAAGCACAACCAGGAACTCATGCTGTCAGTAAATAGTCTGTACAAAGAGAAAGTGAAGGCTTTACCTGGTGCTACCTTGGGTCCTTGGAAAAAGATATGGAAGATTAAGGTGCCAAACAAGGTAAAATGTTTTACTTGGTTGGTGGTTAGAAAAGTGTGTCTAACTCATGAGAAGCTACAAAGAAGAGGGTTCCAGTTAGTCTCTAGATGTGCACTATGCAATGAGGAATATGAGACCAACAGTCATCTCTTCCTGCATTGCAGCTTCACTTCACAGATATGGGCAATCTTCCTTAGAAGAGCAAGGGTCCACTGGACAATGCCAGAGCACACTTCTGATCTCCTTAAGTGTTGGGTGTGGGAAGGGGGGAGTAAGGCCTAGAAGACATGGTGGAACATGATACCTCCCTGTATATGGTGGACTATTTGGAGGGAAAGGAACAATAGGTGCATGGAGAACATTGCTGAGCCTATTCAAAAGGTCAAATGGCTATGCATAAAAACTTTCTTTTTTTGGTGTAAAGAGGAGATCCCCGAGGACACTAGTAGAATCTTAGACTTTCTTTCTTTTCTAGAGGATCAACAGCTGCAGCCCTGAGATTTATCTTAATGGGCTAGATATGTAAATATTTTTGATGGTTGTCTGCATTCCCTTATTGCTGACGAATACAATCTTTACTTTATCAAAAAAAAAAAAGCAAGCAATCAACTTCGTAATGTATGCATAGATATTTCTGCAAGGGCGCGTTTCTATTAGTTATTTTAACTTGGGATAGGCGGTAGTGGCTACAGAGGCCATCATCATACATATCCAAACTACACTTGTCAAATACATAATACATTTACATAAAGACACCAAAATGAAATCACACAAAGTATGTCAGCAGTTCCGTACCAAGGAAGATGGGGAAAGAATACATAATGACAAGGACAAGAAGTTTTCGCAAAATGAAACACAATATATATATCTGAATAAGGACAGTAGAGGGTCAAAGAGCAGCAGCAGCCCCAAGGCCACAACCAAAGAATTTTACTTCCACGACTGTCCTTAGCCTAGTAATTTTTTTAAGCAATAATAAGTATAACAGGCACACAGAAACTGAAATTCTCGGTCAACAATAACACCTTTTCAAATGGATACTTTAGGAAGGTAGCTGTTATTACTGCGTAACATCTCTACTAATTCAAAACAAGGCATCACAATTTTGCCTTGAGAAAACATTGTACTAATAACATTCGTTGGTTTTTTAGTTTTAGCTCTTATCCTTCCATTGAATAAAGGAACACATTCCGAAATCAATTAACCTGAAAGCATGTTAGCCATAGAGGCAAACTGCTGGAGGAAAAGCCGAAAAAAATGGATAATAAGAAAGCAAGTCACTGTCTATCCATTGCCAAAACAAATGGATAATAACAAAGCAAGTCACTCTCTATCCATTCTTTACTAATGTTGTAGTCATTTTTGTTTATCTGATCGAAGTTACCGAGAATGAAGATTGAGTAGAGCCATCCTCCAAGTGAGTCCGTGCAAGTCAGACAGTTCGCTACAAATGCTATGTTATTTTGTATCTTTTGAGGGACAAGTGGACACTTCCCAACAAAATGTTGGTTCGAGGAAACCTATTTTTCGAATATGGTTTACAGCTCCAACAGACAACTTACTAAGTTAAAATTTGGACTTCAACATCTAGTGTAAAAAATGTATCAATTCCCTGAAGCAACGTTCTGACTCACTGAAAGCCGGCCAAACTATTAGGTCCAAAGTATCAATAAAATGTACTCTAATTAAAAGAAAGATGACTAATAAATGACTAATTCTGATGAAAATAAATTTAAGATATCCTTCAGCTCCATTATGTTATTCCCCAGGTAATAGTTGGACCAAAAGGTTGGTGTAGCTACCCTCAGCTGAAAATGCTATGTTTGGTTCAATTCTTATCTTGACAGAAATTAGATCGACTTACTTAAAACCCAATGACATAATGACAACAAGCAAAACCATAAAGTATCAAGAAGCTGCAATGAGCATGTCCACATTAGAGCTATCCAAAATCAAACCTAACCAATAACCCGGACCCAAAAAAAAAGTTATTGATTTATTGATAACAAGTTATCAATTTAGCAATTTTGATAATGGTTTTGGTTTTCTTTTCCTTAAGTTTGGGTCATCGGTTCGTAACGGTTTGACGTTATTTCTTAATGGATTAACTGATAACTCGATAGTAACTTAATAAATTATATCAATATCATCAGTGTATAAAGTACTTAACTTAAGGTTTAGTTTCATACTTTCAATTTTGACTGTCTCTCGATTATTTTACAAAGTACCCGTGTTTGCTTTTGAGGAGATGCAATCTGTCAACTCATGTACCTGGCTCATTAGGTTTTTCACCTTGTTTTACATGATTTTCAATGATTTTTTTCTGTTAAACTGAATGGACAATGATCAATAACCAATTTAGACCAATATCTAATTGGTCCTACAATGGTTAAACATGTCTACTAATCAAAAACCAATAAGTTGGACTAATAAAATTCAAAACTAAAAGAGACTGACTGATACCTAACCCTACTTTACATTGGCATGAAAAGAAACAAAGACAAAGAGGGTAAGTAAGAGCAAGGAAACTCACAAGGTCTCCTTCAATCATGTACTTAGAGACTTCTTCACGAAGAGTGATAAGCTCCTCTTCAGATAAGTCTTTCGTGATTTTGTTCTCCATTTGAAGGTCTACCAGAATCTGACGTGCCCTGGTGCGGCCAATTCCATGAATATATTGCAAAGAGAACTCAACCCTTTTGTTGTTAGGAACCTCCACTCCTCCCACACGCACACACTTTATAGTCAGACCTCCAACCTACAAAAATTTCAGTTCAAAATCAAAACAATCAGAGAAATGGAAAATGCATCAAACCCAATATAATTCCAACTCCAGAAAGTCCAAAAAATTGAAAGTTCAGCAACCCCATTTTAATTCCAACTCAAAAAAGTCACATTTTCTTGAAATTACAGCCACCCCAATTCAATTACACCTCAAAAAGCGAAACCTTTTGCAAAACCACTATGTTTGGTTACTGAGAAATTTTCAAGAAAAGATGCAGGGGTTAGGAAAGAAACAAAACCCATTCTAATTCCTACTCGGAAAATGACCAAAATGTAAACTTCCGCAAACCCCATGTTTGGTTACTGCAAAATTTCAATGAAAGAAAAGGGAGTGAACTGTACCTTTGGAAAAGATGTCGGAGTGGGAAAAGCCAGGGAATTGTGCTTGTAGATGGAAGATGTGTTGGATATAAGGGAGAGAGAAGGTAGTACAGGAGTTGCTAGTGTTTGCACCATTGTTAAAGTTCTTGATTGATGAAAAAATGAAAGGAGAAGGAAGAAGATAGAGCCTTTTCCTGGCTTATTTTCTTATCCTTTGGGGGAAACTGGATAGGGAATGGAGTTCTTGTTTTCTACCTGGTTTGCTAATATGGAGCCCCGGTTTTGAAAATGTTTTTTGTTATGAAAAAGAAACGAATAAATTTAATTTCGATGACCAATTAAAATGATATAATTGGAACTTTAATCTTTTCTAGTTCCATCTATTTCAATTTATTTGTCATATTTTTAATTTTTCACATGATATATTTCACACCATAAAACTAAAAAGCATTTTAATACATTTATTTAAAAATATGATTCAAAAATTTGTTTTACTTTTTTATACTTGACAGTAAATCAAAATGAAACAAACAAATTGAAATATATATAGAAATTTTTACATATCATTTTCAGTATCATGTCATGACCTAGGCTAGGTCCTAAGTGTGACACGGTGAATGAGAATCCCGAGAAAAACTTAAACAAGTCTCTTATCATTTATTCAAGTGTTCATACATAACAAATATAATCATAAAGTGAAAACTAAAGGAAATGGGACTAAGGGGCATATCATATGACAATTTCAAGAGTGGAAAAGCAACATACAACCATACATATATGCCTAACAATACATCTAATCATAGATTAGACGGAGGCTAAGACATGTTCCTAGCTTAAAATACAAGATAAAAGTCTTTTAAGTCTTGAACATAAGCAAAGCTAAACAGAAATAGGTTTGTCCCCGAAGCATGAAGGCTGACTAAATAGGTCTTTGAGAGCAAGCCAAATCAAGTAGGGGATGAGAAGGAGGATTAGGAGTGTGCAAAAATCGAACCGACCAATAAATCGAACAGCTAAAAACATAAATGGTTTATTATTATTGGGTTATTAGATTATCGGATTTTTAATGATTTTGAAGAAAAAGATTATTGGGTTATCGGTTCGATATCGATTTTTACTATTGAGTTATTGGGTAAATCAATAACTCAATAAGATTATAATAATTTACTATTTTACCCCCTTCGTAAATATCAAATATTAGTAATTTGATAGAAATAGGAAACTATAACAATATTTTACCTATTTTAATCGTTACAATACATAAGTGATTAGTTATCTACTTTAGTATTTTAGTGTGTAATTAATTAATTAATAGCTTTTGCAAGTTTATAAACATAGTCTCCGTACTATATATGCTTTTATTTAATGCAAATTCTCATTATTATTCTTATCGGGTAAACTGAAAATCAAACCGTTAAGGACTTAAAATCGATAAATCGAAAAATCAATAAATTTATTGATTTCTTACTGGTTTAGCATATTTAAAAATCAAAAACTGATAAATCGAACCGAACCCAATCGACCGATGCACACCCCTAAGGAGGATAGTCGACTGTCCTTACATTATGAAATAATGTAGGTATAGAGTATGCATTAATACTAGGAATGTACTTAGGTATGTATGCATGTCATCCAATAAGTAAAAGAAATCATAGGTATAAATAATTAAGCAAAATACATATCATAATGAATGACCAAGGACATAAGTGGAAATGGATGAACCAATGCATCAAAATCATGAGCAGGACAATGTAAAATATCTTGTAGGATCATACATATGTGTGAAGTGTCTTTAACCGCTCATAAGATAATAACATGGAATTCAATGTAACTCTTACATTGAGAAAGGAAAGGCTACTTTTCCAAGGTAGACTCCGTGATGGTACATTCATTGATTCATTAACATTAGGGCTATACATGGATCCGCTAGTTTAGCCTGTAGTACCTCACAACTATATTCATAGGACCCGATTTTTTTCGTCATAAGTTTATAAGCTTTAACCTAGTGATACCTTACATGTACCTATATTTTAAGGCTCATTCTTATATGTGCCAAGCTACTAGAAGTGGATTAGGGTCATAAGAGACCCTTAGTACTTAGTCGAGTTCAAAACTTCCCTATAAATTGAGTTTCTAGTGTTAGATTATGCAAAGGTCAACTTTAAATGACCATAACTCTTAGCACACAAAGGATTAGGTGGCCCATGACTTACCAAATGAAAGCCCTTTGAATTAGCTTTCCAACGCAACTAGTTTCACCTCATTTGAAGTTCAGAGTCATAAGTTTTGTCCATTTTACCAGAAACTACCAGAGCAGAGGTGAATTACAGAACCCTTTTACGGGCCATAAATTGAAGATGGCCCCGTCTGCTAATTCGTGCGAAAAAGTCCTGAAATTTCAATTTTTGGTCTTAGACTTTTCAAACCCATCTACGGGTCGTAAAACCTTCTACGGATCGTAAAATGGGCTCGTAAAGGTGAACCAGAGACCCCAAAATTGGGCCAAAACTTTACAGAAGGGTCCTTATGGGCCATGGAACGTTCTATGGGCCGTAAATGGGCCCGTAGACAACTTTTGACAGCTTTTTAGGAAAGGTTATTTTGGTCTTTTTTCACCCTTTTAATGCCTAAACTTGATGTTTTTACACCTATATAAGCCCCTAAACATAACTTTGGTCTTTTTCCACCCTCTTAATGCCTAAACTTGATGTTTTTACACCTATATAAGCCCCTAAACATAACTATTCAGCCTATTTACGTTCAAAACATATCCCAACACCTTAAACAAGGTCCCAAGAGAAGAAAAGCTAGGGTTTCAAGAGAATTCAACCATTCTTCAAAATTTTTCAAAAATCTAAGTCTCTCAAGTATGTAAGGATACCCAAAATATGGATTATGTTCTTCCATGTGTCCCATACCCCGAATTGATAGAGTTGTAAGTGAGTTGAGTCTCCAATGCATGTTTCTTCAAGGTTTTTCCAAAATTCTAATGTACTTCTACATAATCTTGCATGAATTGCTATTTTTATGAATTAAATACTTGAAATAGATGATTTTGCCATACTACATGAACTCTAGCATAAAGTCTTATTGTTTTTACAAATTGCATTTAATTGAGCATGCATGAGTATGATTTGAGCCTAGAGAGCCTATGAATTCCCTAAATGCTTTAACTCCACTTTTGTTTCCTAAATGTTATGAGGTAGTATGATGCATGATAGAGTCTATATGAGTCAAGAGCTGAATTATAAAAGAATGTAACCAAAGAGTCGATAGTTGATGTGATGATTTGAGTTGACAGAGTGGATAGTTGATGTGATAATTTGAGTTGACAAATGTCCAGATGAGACTAGTTGATTGGGATTGATTGTTTATGAGCATTGAGTCTTGGGAGAAGTATCGAGCACCAAATTAAGTGAGAGTAAGTCCAACTCAAACTCACTAACTATGTCGCCAAACGTGGGAGAGGATTGAACCATGAAGGCGGATGGCTCCTCATAATTAGGTGTCCCTGAAAAATTAGAGGACACGATTGTCAGATCCATTATAGGTTCGATTTGTTCTTACCCCGGCAAGGTATTAGAGGGTTGTGACAACATCAATGGGATTGTTATACGATCACTGTCTCATAAGTGATTGTTGTCGGATAAGAGAAACTCCCAGATAGGTTCCAAGCTGATAGTACTCTGACTTGATTGGATCGGATTGGTACTGATGAGTCATTGTCTATTCTTTATTCTTGTTTTAGATAGACATTTGACATTTTGATTAAGCATCTTTGAGTTTTGTTATTTTATTTATATCTGTTTCACTCAACTATTTTACATGCTCATACATTCCACATACTGACGTTCATTTGGGCCTACATTTTTTCATGATACAGGGATAAGTGTTAGGGATCATCAACAGGCGCATCGTTGAAGATCTAATCGCATCTGGTTGATTGGTGAGTCCTCCCCTACTTCCGGGGGATTCTAATTTAATTTCATCTAGCTTGAGTTAGTACTTTATTTCCTTTGATTTGGGTAGTCATGGCATGTCGTGGTACCATCTAGACAGTTTAATTAGAGGTTTCATAGACTAGATTTGGGATTAATGATTTGGTTCTTGTCTGACTAGTTTCTTTCACACAACAACAACAACAACAACATACCTAGTGGAATCCCACAAGTGGGGTTTGGGGAGGGCAGAATGTACACAGACCTTACCACTACCTCATAGAAGTAGAGAGGTTGTTTCCTGGAGTTTCTTTCACACTAGTCTTGTTGAATTGTCATTATTGTCTTTATTTAAATTTGTCCATCTTTATTCATCATTAGTCTTTTGCTGACATGATAATTTTTGATTGAATGAATGTGGCGAGGCCAAGTGGTTCGCTTGGGGGCTAGAAATAGTCTCTGAGTGTCGGCCATGTCTAGGGTACCCTCTCGGGGTCACATAGCCTATAAGGCAACCTATGGTGTCACATAGTTATGAGACTAGGAACTTCTACTAGGGACCTCTTAAGTCGAGTCCCCACCCCAAGCCTTATTTGGTGCTAAGTCAAGTCCCATAGAATAATAACAATAATAATAATAATAATAATAATAATAATAATAATAATAATAATAATAATAATAATAATAATAATAATAATAATAATAATAATAATAATAATAATAATAATAATAATAATAATAATAATAATAATAATAATTAAAAAAAAATTAAACTTTAAGTTCAATAACATCAATAGAACTCATAGAGTAGCTCATGAACCTAAGGATTCATAATGTGAGAATTACTATTATCACATGAGGAATCCATCATTTAGGTGACAAACCTTTCATTAATCATTTATTTAGTCATAAAAGGGTTTCCATGATCAAATTCTTGACTTTCATAAGCCTTTAGTTGGAACTCTTATCATTCATATCATATTTCATCAGAATATAAAGGTAAATTTGGTGGATTCATCATCAATTCGTCTTTAAAACATGCAATGCAAGAAGGTTATGCATAAACTCAATGAAATTCGTCAATTAAAGTAGTAGTCAAGCAACCCACCATGAAATCTTAAAGCCCTAGATTGCTTGACATGGAAATCTTTGCAAATCATCAATCTCTTGCAATTGAATATCAAGTTGTAAATAAATAAGTCATGTAGCAGTAAATAAATCACAATACATGCATTTGAAGCAAAACCATAAACATCCATGAGTTTACATAAATAAAATTTGGAGATTTAGTTGGAAAATACTTGGACTCCATAGGTGGAAGATAATCATGAATGAAACCCATATACCTTAGATGGAAACTTTGAAAGAAATTTGGACTTAAAGTGTAAGGACCCGGATCTCATGAGGCCTTAATCATGCTTAAATATCGATTTTCAATGTTTTTGGCCAAGGTACCTCTCCAAGGACACCTCCACGAGCTGTGGAGAGGTCCACAACCCATAGAGGCAGCCTAGGGGTGACCCTTGCCCATTTTATGGCTCATTTTGGCTTCAGATGGAGTTCAAGGCTAAGTGGTCCTCCATGAAGCCTTTCACGACTCGTGATCTTCATCACTGACTGTAAAAGGGCTCATGGGAGGGGCCTTGCCTTCAAGGCCACTGTTTTGACCAAGGAAGCCACCACAAGCACCTATACGGCTGGTGCAAGACACCAGGGGCGTGGTGGGTTTCGTGAAGGGGCTATGGCAAAAATTTTATAAGTGTTTGAAGTATCGTCTTGGAACTTGGGTGCCTTCCACGGACACGTTAACGATCAGTGGACGGATTCACGGACCGTACACCCCTCGTGCAGGTATCCAAAAATAAATTTTTGAGTCCGTATCTTTATGACCTATTCGTAATTTTGATTTATTTTGAGGGTCTTTTATGTCCTTTACACATATCCTAAACCCCTAATTCAACCTATACTTAGTCTCTTCACTCATTCACTCTCATTTTTAACATTTCTTTATGGACATTAAAAAACAAACAACATGTTCCACAACATATTTACCTCAAATTCAACTTAGCCGGTAACGTCCGATAACACCACAACAATTGTCTCAAAATATCACATAGAATCGGTTCAAATTTCATTGAAATCCGACCCAAAATGATCAAATAATCAATTTCTGAAGTTTTTCATAAATACACTTAATGCACACTAACAAAATAGTAAAATTATCTAGAACAACGCTCCAAATGCAATTTCTGACACTTTCACGATGTTTTTCTCAAACTTTCATGCAAATTAGCCTTTTGAATCATTGAATTTGGCCTTGAAATGATCAAATTATTATTGTTTCAATATTCCCTCTTTTCTCATCGTCAAATCTAGAATGTAACCATTTATGTCGCTTACTTTGCTCTTTGCGATCGCGGTAAATAGTGCCTTGCGATCACGAACTACATCACAAATGACCTTCGTGAATATGGGAAGTCCTCGCTGACCTCCGCAAATGCGGCTGGCTAGCCCACGATAGCGGAGTACTAGGAAGCTAGTTTCCGTGAACGTGGTCAAGGCCCCCCATCGCGGAGCACTGTGGCTGCACCAGATATCGGCCAAACTCAATTTCTCCAACGGGGTATTTGGAACTCATTCAGAACCCTGTCCATGCAAATGAACTATGTGGCCCTATCAAAATTGTCATTCCGGATCCAATGGTGTAAAGCAAATTCTCATACGAGGTCTTTATGATCAAATGAAGGTCCTACTTCCCAAAGTCAAATTTAGTCAATTTCCATAGAGTAGCCCAAAATGAACCCAAAAGCCTCGGAAACTGAACGAAAGGTCGTTCTAGACCAAACTTGACGTTCTGGAGCTACCACCCTATTAGATTTTCTATTCAGACACGATTTTCAAAAATATTAACCAAAGTCAACCATCGGCCTATTCTGAAGACTAAAATGCAAAACTTGGTATAAACTAACATTGAAAACCTTGGTACTCAAATCGACCATGTTCCTAGCCTAATTTGGTCATTCCGAAATTGATGGAGCTGTCAGAATTCCATTCTGAGGCCGTTTTCCCAGAGTTTACTGCAAAACTCATTTTTCAACCTTAACTAGGCCTTCTAATACGAAAATTGCATATCTTCCAAACGAACAATCAGGCAATCGAGCTATTAGTTCCAACAAGTCATAAATGACTTGAGGTCGTTCTAGGAATGCTCTAAGCATTACACAAGATGCAAAATCACAAAAATTCCCTAGAAGGTCATTACATAACCTAATTTTAATTTATTTGGCTTTGCCATAATGAAATTATTGTTTCATATGAAAGATTAATTTTAAATAAAAGAGAGAGTGTAAAACATAAAATATCATTAGTTAGTTGAGGCGTGTTTCGCTAATCATTGGGTAATAATTCAGATAGAAAACTCACATTCATAACAGTTCATGTATGAAATTCAAAAAATTAGAATAATTTAGATGTATTTTTGACCCTCAAAACAATGTGAATCTGTAAATAGTTTTCTTTCACGTGGCATATTCATAGTAGCAAAATATTGATGCGTCAATAACATGTTATCTTTTGACACCAAAAATTAAACTTTTGGTGATTTACTGTTATAAATATATTTTTTGAAATTTAAATATTAATTTAGTAACTTTAATATTATAAATAATAAGTTTCGGGACTTATTATTTACTAATCATGTATATTATGCATCCCAATGGTACTTAAAAACGATTCTTATGAGCAATTTGCTTCATAAATTCTTAAAATTAGAACAACTTCCAACTGCAAAATCCTACGCATTTGTTGGCAATAACTAGAAACTGTTTATTCGGCATCATTAATATTTAATAGCAGCTTGCCACCCATAGGAAAATTAAAAATTAAACTTGTTCATATTAGAGGTTTACTTCCAATAAATAAATGTATAATACGTATTGAAATATTTTTAATTTATAGTCAATTATATATTTTTTTGAAAAAATTAATCCTCATGTCATTATTAGATTACTTATTACTATTTATATAGGTACTTCCAATAAATTACTAAAATAACAAAATAATTACAAGTAATGACAAATTTGTATTGATTAATATTAATTTAATTAATTTCATATTTTAATTAAATTAGTTGTAGGAGAGATAAAAAGAAAAATTTCTCTCCCGAACAACTACCAATAACTTTTATTAGATCTCCATCTGATTTTACTTAGATAATGATAATTGTCTTTCCCAATTTGGTTGAAGATATTTTTCAAAAATTTTGTATTCTCTTTTCAGATTCCATCGTCGTCTTCTTCCCTTTGATATATGAAAATAATAAATCTTAATTTTATTATCATGCCTTGATCTTTTTCTTTTTAGATTTCATATCTCGGTGATCATCTATATATGTTGTGGGGTAGGGATAAGGGGTGAGGGGCTGGTGAAGATTGGGGATATATGAGCATAATAAATCTGATATTATTAGTATGAATTGATCTTTCTCTTTTTAGATTCCATCTTCTTCTTCCTCTTCATTTTTATTATTTGTAGAAGACAATCAATATGCTAATTATATTAAATATAATATTTTTTCCTTCGTTCCTAGTAAATTGAAATTTTTTCTATTTTTTATTTGTGAAAGACAATCAGTATTTTTCCTTTATTTATGATTCTTTTTATATTAGTTTTTTTCAATTTTTTTTCTTCATGGTCAATGATTAGTTTTAGTTTTTTTATTTTTTGCGTATTGCATATATGTAAAAAAAGATTATTTCTATTATGTTTATAATTTTTTTTATAGATAGATATGTTGATAGTAATTACTTATCATTTATTATGAAATAATTATCTAGGAGTCATATTAGGACTTTTTCTTTTTAATTTATTTTGGATCTTTTACATACTAGATTTTTTTTTTATGCTATTTTTAAGAAGCCAGTTATTTATGATTTTTTTTTTATTTATATAGATTTTCAGATCTTTATTTACTTAGAAACCATTTCATGCATGTTGTATGTTTTAGGAATATTATTGATTTTATTAAGAGTACGTCAAGTTTTTTTGAATAAACAAAATATAAATTATTTAAATTCCCAAAATATACATCCATTTTTTTTTTCACATGCGCTATTTTTTTAAGAATATTATTACCAATAAAACTAAATATATATCACTTAAATACCAAAAATATATATCCACTGTTAAATGAGAATATATTGAAATTTTCAGTTGTATTGGTTTTATTAAGGATTTTTCAATGTGTGCTTTAATTTTTAAGAATATTTTTTATTTCTTTCAGTGTATGCTAAGTTCATAATAATAAACTTAATATAGATCGCTTAAATATATATAAAAAAATATCCACTGTAAAATGCAAATATACTGAAATTTTTAGTATATAATTGATTTTATTGAGGGAATTTTCAATGATCATTTCACGTGCGCTATATTTTTTAAGATTATTGTTGATTTTATTAAGGGTATGTCAAGTTCTTACCAATAAACCAAATATATATATCACTTAAATACCAAAATATATATCCACTATTAAAATGCAAATAATGAATTTTTCAATATACTATCGGTTTTATTCAGAGTATTTCAATGATATCATTTTCATGTGTGTTTTATTTCTTAAGAATATTATTGATTTTATTCAGGGTATGTCAAGTTATACCAATAAACCAAATATATATCACTTAAATACTAAAATATATAAATCTATAAATTACAAAAATAAAACTTATGTCTATCATTCAAAAACAGACAACAAATCAAACATATATTGATTTTACATAGTACCCAAATATATATCACTAAATACCAAAATATATATCAACAAATTACCAAAATCCATTAAGTTCTTGTCATAACCAAGAATCAAACCGAAATAAAACACAAACTCCAAACATTAAGTGAAAATGAAATTTACTATCTTTCACAAGAGCAACCAACAAATCTTTGTGACACCACTAATTTACCGGCGATATCTAGTACACGTCCTTCTATTATATTTCACTCGATCGCATGTACCCGCATTTCATCAATTTGTTGTGTTTATCTCAAGTTGGACAGATAAAACTTCAACCAACCCATTAGAGAGAGTGTTTGAATCATACAACACTCTGTCCAAACCATGATGAACAAACCTACCTGCTTGAATAGCCATAGAACAAAGTTAAATGCAAGAACAAACAAATCACTTTAAAGAAATCCGCATACAAAACACTTAAAAAAACTTATAGAATACAAAAATACATCAATTATATCAATTATATATATAATTGGTATATTTGTAAATACTCGACATATCATGAATTATACATATTTTACAGAAAAGTACTACAAGTTTTATCCACAAATATACCAGATATACACACAAAATAAAACAAACGTTACCATTCTTAAAAAACACACCTAAATATATTTTTTATATTTTTTGGGTGTTCAAGTGATATATAATTGGTATATTGGTAAATACTAGACACACCCTGAATTATCCATATTTTACAAAAAGTACTATAAGATATATCCACAATTATACCAGACATATACACAAAAAAAAAAAAACCTAAATTTATTTTTGTGTATTTTGTTGGGTGTTTCAGTAATATATAATTGATATATTTGTAAATATTTGACATATCATGAATTATACATATTTTACAGAAAAGTACTACAAGTTTTATCCACAATTATACCAGAGATACACACAAAATAAAATGAACCTTACCATTCTTAAAAAAAAACACCTAAGTATGTGTTTTTTTTTATGTTTAAGTGATATATAATCGGTATATTGGTTAAAACTAGACACACCCTGAATTTTACATATTTTACATAAAAGTACTACAAGATTTATCCACAATTACACTAGACATACACACACACATAAAAAAAAGAAATTTATCATGTTGGGCTAGATATAATCACTGTAAATCAAAATTTGTTGACAAGTGTGGTGTTTAATCAAACCCACTAGAACATTTTTGTCCTTGTAAACTTGATTCACATTCACTTCCAAATTTCTAGAATCACTTATTATAGAGATATCATCCTCGCCTACATCGTGAACCACTTCATTAGGGGTAATGTCAATCAAACGTATTGAATTAGTGAAGTATAAATCTTGATACCCAGTCTTTCCCGAAACTAAATTTCTATTTGCTTCTACAACAGGCATATTTTTGTCAATTGTTGTGTCTATCTCCAGTTATACAGATAGAACTTCAACCAACCAATTATAGAGAGTGTTCGAATCATATAATCCTGTCTCCAAACCATAATCAACAAATCAACCTGCTTCAATAGCCATAAAACAAAGTTAAATGCAAGAACACATAAATCACTTATAAAAATCTGCATATAAAACACGTAAAAACTTACAGAATACAAAAATACATTAAATATATACACATATAACACTGCAAAATTTTCCTTTTTAAAAAATTCGTAAATAAACCTTATTTTCATCACAAAAAAAATAGAACAAAAATTGACATATGACATAGAACAAAAATTTATGAACCTCGAGAATCTCATTTGCCAGCATGTTGAATCAAAATAGAACAAAAATTTGATTCCATGGTATTTCAAAAAAAAAAAAAAAAAGAAAAATCAGATTCCAAAAATTTTGAAAATTAAAACCGAACCATTGCCAAAAATTCGTTCAAAAATAGAAGGTTTACAGTCGGTTCAAATATGAAAGATTTTAGATTAATGAAAGAAACAAAAATGATGTAATTAAGTAGATGCTATAACCAAAAATAAAAAAATGTGGAATCACTGATTATGCTACAACCAAAAATAAATAATTGTGTTACAATTAATATGATAATCACTGTTTTTGATGGTCATTCTTTAGCTGTCATAATTAATCATGTTTTTTTTTTATTTGTTAGTTTATGAAAATTTTATATTATTATGACTTGAAAACTAGATTCTATTGTCATTATTAGTAATAACCTAATTCTAAGTTGTTATTTATTAAATTTTCTCTATTTTTTTTTTACTTTTTTAAATGATTAAATACTTTTAAATTATTCAACTATGATAACTTACATGTTTAGTATAAACACTGGTGCCAATGGACTTTTAACCAGTGAATATGATCAACCGCTATATATCATAAGTTCCAACCTTTTAACCAGTGAATCAATAAATAAATAAAGTTCCAACCTATACCCACCCAACCACACTTGATAACATACTTCTACCTTATGTCATTTAACGTTTTAGTACATGCATTGAAATAAACCATTTGATAAATTAGGGCAGAAGTACTTTGTTATTCTTATTACATCACTTAGGAGAATTTTCATAAATAGTTTAGGTTAGAAATTTAATATGGTTAAATAGCTATATTTTATATAATAATACGGCATAATCTCGGTTATGTAACCTGGAGGGGAGGAGAGAGGCGAGTGAGATCGAGAGAGGGAGGAGAGAGGAGAGAGGAGAGCGAGATCGAGAGAGCGAGGAGAGAGGCGAATTGTATATGTATATTTGTCAAATTGCATGTGTATATGTGTAACTAATATACACATGTATTTGTATATCTGGCAAGCGAGATTGGGAAAGGGAGGAGAGAGGTGAGCAAGATCGGGGAGGAAGAAGAGAGGCGAGCGAGCGAGGGTAGAGAGAAAGAGGCGAATTGTATATGTTTGTATATCTGTCAAAATAATTATTTATATGCAGCTGGTATACATATGTAATTATATATCTGGCAACAAAATTGCAGAGAGAGAAGAGAGGCGAGAGAGAGGAAGAGAGGAGAAAAAAATAGCAACAAAACACTAAATATAGAAAAAAACCCTAACTATAGCTATAAATTGTAATTTTTTCAAACTATTATTGTATAATGTAAATACATATTATATGTTTGCCTAGTTATGTAATTTTTCCTTTATTATATGCTTTGTCATACTTATTACATCACTTTCGTTATATTCACATGGTCAAAGGATTAATACAATTCGTATTAATTATGTTGCTTGTGACTTCATTCTAAATAACTTGACTGATTGCCCTAATAACCGAATGTTAATTAGGTTAAACATGTAATTAGCAACAATCCATGTGATTTTTGTTTAATTAATCTGTATTACTAATTATATCTACCCTTCATCTTCAATATAGAGACCATGTTTAATGCATTATATTCACCAAGGATGAATATACTAAGTGATTTTTCATTTTATTTTTTTGCTTGATAACTTTGAGATTCCGATTATTATCATATTTTATAAGTTGATACTGCTAATATAGATTGTGATTTATATCATTGGTTCGTTCACCTAGAAAGATAAATGTGGGTGTCACTCAGGACGTATTTTGAGTCGTGACACATGTTTAATGCATTCACCAACTACTTCTCATACAACTTCACCGTAAATGCATTTAACATTCAACTGCATTCGTATGTTTGTAATTAATTAACCAAGTAGTGCAACACAATATAGGTAGTAGAAAGTAGCTAGATTTTAAATGAAAAAAAAAAAAGACAATTAATTAATGTTCACCAAGAGGTCACTACTTACTATATATATAGTTGATTGTTAAAGTACTTTTACTCCATCCCATCAAACAATATATAGTCTCTCAATTATAAAAAATGTCATCCAATTTAGGAAAGCTTGATGTTGAAGTTGAGGTGAAAAGTCCATCAGACAAATTTTGGAATAGCATTAGGGACTCCACAAATCTGTTCCCTAAGGCTTTTCCTAATCAATACAAGAGTATTGAAGATGTTGAAGGTGATGGAAAGTCTGCTGGTTCTGTTCGATTGATCAAGTATGCTGAAGGTAAACAATACTTAGTAATTAGTCGTTCTTGTACCTAGTATTTTCTGCTTTGGGACTGATACATTTGAGTTTAAGGTCTTTCGAAAACAATCTCTATCTCTATGAGGTAGTGGTAAGATCTACATATATTTTACCCTCCTCAGACCCCACTTGTGAAATTTCACTGGGTATATTGTTGTTGTTTGTTGTAACAGATAATAACTTACTTATTTCATTTTTTATGGATAGTATCATGGTAATTACCTACATTTCTACTCCCTAGATAACAAAATCTTTTTTAATCAGACTTTTTAATGTTTTTAAAAAAAAATTAAATTGCTAATTATTGTAATTTTTAGTATATTTTTTACTTAGTTTTCAAATATATACATTTTATTTTAAAAGAGTTAAAATTTCTACATTTGCATTCACGATCAAATTTTAGAAATTCGAATTGTAACTTTTATATACTGAAAGAATTTTTACACTACATGATAATGGCCCATAATCCTTTCAAAAAGGTAACTTCTCATTCATGAATCCATTAAAAATGGCATGTTAACTCTGTTCTTTTAGTTTGATCTATTTTTTTTATATATAACTTCCATTATTTATTTTGTCATATAGGGTCTCCATTGGTGACATTCTCGAAAGAGAAGATAGAGTCAGTTGATGAGGGAAACAAAACCTTGGTTTATTCTATTATTGATGGTGAAACATTGAAATACTACAAAAGTTTCAAGGGAAGCCTTACTGTAACTCCAAAGGGAGATGGAAGTTTGGTTAAGTGGTGTTGTGAATTTGAAAGGGCAAGTGATGACATTCCTGATCCAGAAATCATCAAAGATTTTGCTGTCAAGAACTTAAAGGATCTTGATACTTATCTCATTGGGGCATAAAGGACCTCATGACATGCATGTTGTGGCAGAAATAATTGTCACATAGTATATAGTTTTAATGAATAAAAGTACCTGCAGAAAGTCTGAGTAGACTTTACTTTTCTAGTAATGTATGGCAGTGTGTAACAAAATCTAAATAAATGAAAATGTGATGCTAGTTAACTATTTGCTTCCTCCATCCATTCACTTACTTATTAAGGTTCGTTTCTCAAGAACCAAACTGTATGAAATTTGGTCAACATTTTGTGAATATTTTTTCATCATATTAATATGAGAAAGATTGCATCTTTCGTATATTTATTATCATACTAGTTTTGGGCATGTGTGTTGCACGTGTGTCCCATTGTAAGTTATATTATTAATGTAGTAGAACAATAATGATTTTATTTATGGAAACAATAGTGTGTACAAGCTGTAAGTGCATAAACTTGAATCGCCATTTGAAGAGTATTGTGGATCGGCGTTGCGTCTATTATGTTTGCATAGGTGAGTCGGTGTCTTGTAATCCTGAAATTTGAAGTCGTGTAATGTTGTTAGGACTACATAGTTATAGTTAATTATGTCTATATATATGAGGTTATCATACCTAAAACTTCCTTATAGTCTGTCATTTTGGTCGTTCTGTTAGGACCAGGACTTTTGTTATTTCCATAGATATCCCCCTAGATAGTGCAACGTACAACTGACCATGTGAGAAGACATGTTCCGGAAAATATGCTGACGTTTGGACTTGTTTGTCTTTACACTTCTTTTATTGTCATTGCAAAGCAAAGGCGTATTGGGAACTGCTTGTGAATAAATTTCAACAGATATCCTTCATTTTCTGGTGGCGATAGTTGAATTTGTGGAATAAAGATCTGCTTTGTTGCATAATGACCACTTGATATTTCTGCATGGACGACATTCCTGTTGAAGCCTCCACATATCATCCTTGTGCCATTACATAAGTCATTTGAAGGGTCTAAATTCCTTAGCAGCATGATAGGTGCATTCTTCTTTTAATTCTAACCTGCATTTTTAAAGAAATGTTAAAGTATAGTTGTATTGTCTTTTGTTACTGCATCTTCATGATTGTAATTGACTATTGTATTTTTCTGTATGTCTATGCGGCGGGAGACCATTTGGCATTAAAGTATTTAGATATTGTTCCTGATAATAGTTGTTGGTGTCATCTTTTGCAGTGTTGAAGCTATTAAAAGTGTTGCTTTTACCTGGGAACATGGCTATTAATTTATCATTTAGATTATCGACATGCTCATTTCTACTTGCTAAGATAGCTCGTTCTGTGACATATTTTGCTGCAGTAGCATTTTATTGTATGCCGGTAAATATCTCACGGATTAAACATTCTTCTGGAATTCCATTAGTATAATGTTTGACAGTCAATTGTTGTGGAAGGAGGATCAAATTGTCTCTTAGTGTTGGTTCTTCTCCGTTTCCCACGCGAAGTAAGAACTCACTAAATGCAGGATTTGTTTTTGCTCTCATATTTCTAGTTAACTGGATCTTTTCCATCGAAGGCCAGGGGTATGACTTCACCAAACTTGCATCAATAGTTTCTGCTCTCGTAGATTTTGGAACTACTGGTAACACCTGGCGAAAATCTCCTCCAAATACCATGACTTTTCCACCAAATGGTTAAATTTATCACTGTCTATTATGTCTCTAAAGCTCATGCCTACTGTTTCTATTGTTTGTCATTTGGTCATTGGCGCTTTATCCCATTTAATCACTTTTGCTTTTCTAATCAATTTGGTAACACCACTTTATTTGGACATATTAGTCATAGTTGACTCATTTGTTTGCAGGGGTATCTCAAACCTCGAGTTAGTTGTACGTCCTCCTAGTAAAATTGAAGCTGCTACGCCACTGGTTGTTGTTGCCAAGGCTATCACACCTCTTGATCTAACATTGGCAAATACTGCGCGGTATAAGTATATTTTTCCAGTGCCCCAGGTCCACCGACAAAGAATATTCTAGCTTTTTCAGAATTGATTTTTTTGATTATTTTTAATAAGCCAGTCCTTGTTCGGAATTTAATTTTGATTGTGCTTCAAAATCTTCCGTAGGTATTTCCACAGACATTTCTTCATCAATTTCTCTACATTTTGATGGCCTAACTTTAAGGAAGTGTTGATCTTGGCGAGGGAGGTCATACATGGCTATGCTCTTGCCCATACTTTCCAAACAGTTTTTGATACTATTTAGGGTCCAGTGCAGTATCTCATTGTGTGAGCTACAATCTACCCTGCTAAAGTCTTCAGACATATCCTCATAATAAGTATCCCAGAGTTTTCTAAAATTCGTTGGATTACAATGAACTAGAATTATGGAAAACGAACTTCGAAGAGCTAATTGCTTCTCCTAAACATTCTGATATGGTGTTGTCGGACTCGAGTAACCCTTTTTCTTTGGCAGCTTCTTGAATGTCTCACATTGTTTTCCGTTGACAGTTAGTAAGTCCTGGAATGAGAATGGCCCTCTTACATGGTTTAGTAATAACCGCTCATAATACCTTTCTCCTTCTCTAGGATTTACTGTAGATTATAAATGGTTAGTACTAATGTGAACAGTAAGCAGCGTGTATAAATCTATAGTACATCTGCCTTACCAACTGCAATGCCACTAATTACAAATCTTATTTTTTTTGTCCAAATCTTTCCCTTGTTATTCTAAACGTAATGCTTAGGGAACTCTCTATAAAGGTATATCTGTGCGTCTGTATCGATTGAGCACATCCTGAAATACGTTGTCAACATTGTTTAGTTGACACCAACCTTGGAGATGATATTTTGCATCTTTTGTTTCTTCCAGTAAAACACTATGATTTATTATATAGTTAGAATTCATATTTTCAACATTTTATGTATAATGTTGAAGGTAGTTTTTTTAAACGCGTAATTAGATGTACCTGAAGATTTTCCCAGTAGATGTAGTTGAAGATTGATGATTGGAGGCTGCATTTCAATCAAGTTGAATTCAAAAATTCTCCATAGTGCTTCGGGAGGTGAAACCCACCGCGCATTTTGAAAAAATTGAATCTCATCAATAACTTTTTGTCCATCATCAGCCTCAACATAAAAGACACATTTATCATGACCCTTATATATATATACTTGTAAAGATACTTTATTGCTTTTACTTCTTAGCAAACCTAAATATTTATATGGCACCTGTATCTTATAAGCAAATATGGGCTATAAGTTACCACCATTCATCTTCATTCCACGAACAGTTTCTATTGCATCATCCTTTCTTCTTTTGTAAACAGGATATTCATCCTTTGCTTGAATTGATTTTTTGTTGTAAGGCCGTGGATAATGAGATTTGTATTGTCCATTTTGCATACACGAGTTTGTTGGATGGCGGTTCCCATATGGGCCATGCATCTTATGCCTGAGTATTAATTCATGAAAGAGGGGATATTGACGTTTGTTTGGAATCTCTGTAGAGATAAACTTGTCATACTGATCTGCTAATTTAATCTTATGACCTTCTTTTAATATAAGCAGGAGGTGTATGTGTGGTAGTCCTCGTTTTTGGAATTCTATCACGAAAACATGAGCTGTTATAATCCCAAATATTTCTTTCTTGAAACTTTGATCTTTTAGGTCCTGCAACTTAACTCAGAATATTCTTGTCACCAAGTCTGGTCTATCTTGATGGGTTTGACCATTCATAGTTCTCGCTGGATCTCAACCCAATCAGGATTACATGTCATTGTTATGAACAAATCGAGTCTTTCGAAATGCTGAACCAAAGCCATTGTATCCATGTACCGTCTTCGCATATCTCGTGGGCCCCAATAAAAGATGATGGAAATAGTATTTTGTGACCAATTCTATCTCCCCTGTATTCACCCTCGTTCACACTATCAACAATACCTTGATACACCTCTCTTCTAAAATTTGATTGTTCATTTCTGAAATATTCAAGCCTTGTTGTTTCCAATTTTATATACATGTCAATCGTAAATTGTTCTAGAAGTCTTCCGTCTAGGAGTAATATAGACCTCTCTGTTTCTCGTGCTTATAACTTATAGCAATAGTAGTCCCTACAGGAAACAACTCCTTTTGTCTCACGGCGGACATCTAGAAGTGTGAGAAATCATAATAAAATAATTTTAATTACGTGGTAGTTACAATATTCACATATATGGAGATTCTACTCTACGAAATTTCTGCAGGCATGTCCTATTCCGTGATGTTGTGTTTTTTATTGTGGTATATGTGCTATCTCTTTGTAATAGATGTATATTCCAATACTGTTTCTGATGGACACTATTGTAAAAACTTTTGTTTAAAACACCTCAAAAATAGTTATTGAAAGAAAACCGATAGCATAGTATGATGTTCCTGTTGGGTTTTGATATTGGTGAATGGGAAATGATGGGATGGAAAGTGAAAGGAATATAAAAGGTCCTTTTGCTTTGGGAATGTTCCTTTTGCTTTGGTTAAAGAATTTGTCCCACATAGGAAAAAGAGAGGAAAAGAAAGGTGTATTTATTACATTACACCTTATCTAGTTGCTAAAAGGGTTGAGGGGGCAGGGACCCCTCGCGCCGTCGTCGTCGCTCGCTCGGCTTTGGCTTTGGCTTTGGCTTTGGCTTTGGCTTTGGCTTTGGCTTTGGATTTGGATTTGGATTTGGATTTGGCAACGATTGATTGATTATCTTTTTGGACAAACTTTTCTTTGATTATTTAATTAATTAATTAATTAATTAAATAAAAAATTCAACGGATCGATCCTGACCCGCGCGTGACCCGCATGACCGACCCGGTCTGTTTTTTGTTTCCCGGATTTTTTCCTTTTTCGAATTTCCCTCCAAAATTGGTGACTGATCTGAATGGTTGCAAACATTCAGAATCAGTACCTCCAACAACTGGTGACTGATTTGAATGGTTGCAAACATTCAGAATCAGTACCTCCAACTCTATAAATTCCAGTTTGTTTCCAAAATTTAAAACGAATTTTTCTGCAATCAAACTTCCTCTCAAAATTCTCTCTTTCTTTATTCTGTGTGATATACAATTGTTGAGTGGTTCGCCGCTACCAGAATTTGGAATACTACTATTCTGGTAAGATAATCATTCTATCCTGGGAGGGGATATTCCATCAACCTCGAGTACTGTGAGGGGAATAATTTCCTTAAGGATACACTTTGAACTAAGTGGGCTCGATTATATTCTGAAAGTTTTCTTCCCTGTTCATCTTTAATTCTATTAATTTTTAAAGCAAAAATCTTAAGGAAATTAGATATATTATTATAATCTATATTCTGTTTTGGAGACTAAAGCCTGTGTGGTTTTCTACTCCGTATGAAATTTTGTATTCTGACTTGAAGATATAAAAACTTCGTTGGAATATTAAAGTTCATACTTGTACAACGATTTGAAGAATATAAAAACTTCATCGTTGTTGTTGGAAAGTTTTTCTTTTTCTGATTATCAATACAGTTTGTCAATTTTTGACAGTGGAAAAAAATGGCAATTGACTCTGCTACTCCTTTTGCGACTGCAACTCCTTCTGTGAATGTTGCACCAGCGGTTACTCCTACAACCCGTACCGCTGTGCCACCGGCAGAGAAACCTCCTAAGTTTACCGGTACCAACTTTAAGGGATGGCAGCAAAGAATGTTCTTTTGGCTTACTACCCTTGGCATGCAGAAGTTCACCAACGAAGACCCTCCTGTGCCTGCTGCTGATATGCCGACCAATGAAAAATTTATGGTTGCTGAGGCATGGAAACAGGCTGATTTTTTGTGCAAAGGCTATATTTTGAGTGCCTTAGAAGATGACTTGTACAACGTCTACAGTGCAGTAGAGACCTCCAAAGAACTATGGAGTGCACTTGAAAAGAAGTACAAAACAGAAGATGCTTGCTTGAAGAAGTTTGTGGTTTCCAAATTTCTAGACTACAAAATGGTGGATGGAAAAACTGTTGGAACCCAAGTTCAAGAGCTTCAACTTATCTTCCATGATCTTATTGCTGAAGGTATGGTGGTTAATGAAGCATTCCAAGTGGCTGCAATGATTGAAAAGTTGTCACCCTCATGGAAAGATTTCAAGAATCATCTTAAGCACAAGAGAAAGGAAATGAAGTTGGAAGATCTTGTGATTCGTCTCAAGATCGAGGAAGATAACAAAATCACTGAGAAGAAGTACCGTAAGAGTTCACCGATTGAAGGGGCAAACGTCATTGAACATGCTGCTCCGAACAAGAACAAGAAAAGGAAGAGGTCTTCTGCAAAGGAGAAGAATCCTAACAAGAAAAAATTCAAGGGAAACTGTTATAGTTGTGGTAAAGCAGGCCATAAAGCTCCCGACTGTCGTGCCCCCAAGAAGAACAAAGAGAAAAACAAGGGCCAGGCAAACATTGTGGAAGATGTTGATGACCTGTGTGCAATGTTGTCTGAGTGTATCCTGGTTGGTAACCCAAAGGAGTGGTGGCTTGATTCTGGCTCCACTCGACATGTATGTGCCTTAAAGGAAGCATTTGCAACCTACACTCCCGCTGGACCCGCAGAGGAGCTATACATGGGAAATATTGCAACAGCCAAAGTTGAAGGATATGGAAAAGTTCTGTTAAAGATGACATCCGAAAAAGTGCTGACTCTCAACAACGTCATGCACGTTCCAACAATTAGGAAGAATCTAGTTTCAGCCGCACTACTAGTGAAAAATGGGTTTAAATGCGTGCTAGTTAGTGATAAATTTGTACTCAGTAAGAATGATATGTTTGTTGGAAAGGGCTACCTCATCGAGGGCCTTTTCAAACTTAATGTAATGGTTGTTGACAGTATTAATGGAAAATCTGCTTCTTCTTACTTATTGGAGTCAAATATTTTGTGGCATGCTCGTTTAGGACATGTCAATTACAAAACCTTGCGAAAAATGGTTAACCTTGAAATATTGCCTAAATTTGAGTGTAATATATCTAAATGTCAAATATGTGCTGAATCAAAGTTTGTTAAGCAATCGTATAAGTCTGTTCAAAAGAATTTGAATCCTTTAGACTTAATCCACACTGACATTTGTGATATGAAGTCAATACCATCTCGCGGTGGAAAAAAGTATTTCATAACTTTTATTGACGATTGCACTCGATATTGCTATGTTTATTAACTAAATAGTAAGGATGAAGCAATAGAAGCATTTAAGCAATATAAGAATGAAGTCGAAAATCAATTGAATAAAAGGATTAAAATGATTAGAAGTGATAGGGGTGGAGAATATGAATCTCCTTTTGCAGAAATATGTTTAGAATATGGAATCATCCATCAAACCACTGCCCCCTACACACCACAATCCAATGGAATTGCGGAAAGGAAAAATCGGACATTGAAAGAAATGATGAATGTTTTACTAATCCACAGAATTTGTGGGGGGAAGCTATCCTTACAGCTAACCGAATACTCAACAGAGTACCCCACAACAAAACACATTCTATTCCTTATGAAAAAATGGAAAGGAAGAAAACCCAACTTGAAATATTTTAAAGTGTGGGGGTGTCTAGCAAAGATACAAGTTCCTTTACCCAAAAGGGTGAAAATAGGATCAAAAACCGTGGACTGTGTTTTCATTGGATATGCAACAAACAGTAAAGCATGTAGATTTTTGGTTTATGATTCTGACAATCCCGAAATTCATAATAATACGGTAATTGAATCTGATAATGCTGAATTCTTTGAAAACATCTATCCGTACAAAATTGAATGCGAGTTGTCGAATGAAAGATTTAAATGACCACGGGAAGAACCAAAGGAGAATGCCCCTAGCGAAGGAGATCCACGGCGTAGCAAACGTCAAAGGACGTCTACTTCCTTCGGTCCAGATTTTGTGACATTCTTGCTTGAAAATGAGCCTCAAACTTTCAAGGCCGCTATGTCATCTCCTGATTCAGCATTTTGGAAAGAGGCAGTCAATAGTGAGATTCAATCAATCTTAGATAATCACACATGGGAAGTGGTTGATCTTCCTCCTGGAAACAAGCCTTTAGGTTCTAAATGGATCTTTAAAAGGAAAATGAAAGCTGATGGCACCGTTGACAAATATAAGGCAAGGCTTGTGGTCAAAGGTTATAGACAAAAGGAAGGTCTTGATTATTTTGACACATACTCGCCTGTAACAAAAATAACGTCTATTCGGGTGTTGGTGGCTCTGGCAGCCTTGTATGGTCTTGAAATTCACCAAATGGATGTTAAAACAACTTTCTTAAATGGTGATTTGGAGGAAGAAATTTACATGGAACAACCCGAGGGATTTGATGTTCCTGGTAAAGAAAAGAAAGTGTGCAAACTTGTAAAGTCACTTTATGGACTTAAACAAGCACCCAAACAATGGTATGCTAAATTTGACCAAACCATGTTAGCAAATGGATTTAAAAACAATGAGTGTGACAAATATGTTTACATTAAAAACACTCCAGGCCACGAAGTCATTGTTTGTTTATATGTTGATGACATGCTGATAATGAGCAAAGATATGGCAGATATAAATGCTACAAAGCGCATGCTAGCAAGCAAATTTGACATGAAAGACTTAGGAGTCGCTGATGTAATCTTAGGAATCAGAATTCGTAGAACTCCACAAGGTTTAACATTATCACAGTCTCACTACATAGAGAAAATACTTGGATTTCAAAATTGCCAGAACTCCAATTGATGTGAGTTACGCACTTCAAAAGAATGAAGGTGAAAGTAAATCACAAGGGGACTATGCGACAGTGTTGGGAAGTCTGATATATATCATGAATTGTACACGACCAGATATAGCATGTGCTATTAGCAAACTGAGTCGGTTTACAAGTAATCCCGATCACACCCATTGGATGGCAATGAAACGAGTTTTGGGGTATCTGAAACATACTCAAGACTATGCTTTGCACTATAATAAATATTCCGAAGTTATTGAGGGATATAGTGATGCAAACTGGATCACTGGATCGTCTGAAGTTAAATCCACAAGTGGATATGTTTTCACAATTGGAAGTGGAGCAGTGTCTTGGAAATCATCCAAACAGACTTGCATAGCCCGTTCCAATATGGAATCTGAATTTATAGCTTTAGACAAGGCCGGTGAAGAAGCTGAATGGCTCCAGAATTTCCTAGAAGATATTCCATTCTGGCCCAAACCTTTGGCTCCTATTTGTATACATTGTGACAATCAAGCAGCAATAGGTAGGGCAGGGAGCGTAATGTGTAACGGAAAATCTCGTCACATACGACAGAGACACAATACCATTAGACAACTCCTCTCTAGTGGCGTTATCACGATTGACTATGTAAAGTCAAGAGATAACGTAGCTGATCCGCTTACAAAAGGCTTAACTAGAGAAGGAGTTAGTAGATCATCAATGGGAATGGGGTTAAGGCCGAGGACAAGTCATCATGGTGGTAACTCTACCTAGTAGACTGGAGATCCCAAGAGCTAGGTTCAAAGAGATCAAACAAAGTTGTGACTGACGGTTCAACATTGTCAAATAAATCAACCCATTCTCGGATGAAGACAATGTTCAGAAATAAGGATAAAACTTTATGGCTCAACAAAGCATTAAAGTTTTTAATGATTATCTAAATCTGGCAGTGGATGACCAGATAATGTGGCTAAAGAACCACACGTTTAGAAATCACCTATGTGAGGGTTAAGTGTAAGCCGCTTTTAAAGGGAATGACAGTGAAGGCCCATTCTCTATGCACTCATGAAACCAGGCAGTGTTCATGGCTGAAACGAACACAACCGTGAGAACCATAAACAATTGAGGGTTGATTGTGTGACTTATGTTGTCTAGATATACAACAAAGTTCAACGGTTTAAAGATATCAAATCTACCGATTGATCGAGTATATCCGATATAAGTTCACTACGGAAAGTTCAAAGGGAAACCTACTTATCCAGATACAGTCAATCTTTGCCAGTATATCACACTCGTCCACGCATCCATTTATTTTTTGGCCATTCCCCATTCATGTGGGGAATTGTTGGGTTTTGATATTGGTGAATGGGAAATGATGGGATGGAAAGTGAAAGGAATATAAAAGGTCCTTTTGCTTTGGGAATGTTCCTTTTGCTTTGGTTAAAGCATTTGTCCCACATAGGAAAAAGAGAGGAAAAGAATGGTGTATTTATTACATTACACCTTATCTAGTTGCTAAAAGGGTTGAGGGGGCAGGGACCCTCACGCCGTCGTCATCGCTCGCTCGGCTCGGCTCGGCTTCGGCTTCGGCTTCGGATTTGGCAAAAATTGATTGATTATCTTTTTGGACAAACTTTTCTTTGATTATTTAATTAATTAATTAATTATTTAATTAAATAGAAAATCCAACGGATCGGTCCTGACCCACGCGGCCGGATTTTTTCTTTTTCGAATTTTCCTCCAAAATTGGTGACTGATCTGAATGGTTGCAAACATTCAGAATCAGTACCTCCAACAACTGGTGACTGATCTGAATGGTTGCAAACATTCAGAATCAGTACCTCCGACTCTATAAATTCCAGTTTGTTTCCAGAATTCAAAACGAATTTTTCTGCAATCAAACTTCCTCTCAAAATTCTCTCTTTCTTTATTCTGTGTGATATACAATTGTTGAGTGGTTCGCCGCTACCAGAATTTGGAGTACTACTATTCTGGTAAGATAATCGTTCTATCCTGGGAGGGGATATTCCATCAACTTCGAGTACTGTGAGGGGAATAATTTCCTTAAGGATACACTTTGAACTAAGTGGGCTCGATTATATTCTGAAAGTTTTCTTCCCTGTTCATCTTTTAATTCTATTAATTTTTAAAGCAACAGTTCCTATTGTGGGTTTTGTGCAGGTGTATTGTGATGGTGTCTCTTATTTTCTTTTCTTACTTTTTTGTGCCATCCAGATTCGCCTCTTGGAAAGATCAAAGATATTGTAAGGGGTCATAACAATCGTAATAATACTTGACTCTATGCTTGTAAATCGAATGTTCATGAACAATAATCTCTCGCTCAAAAGGTATATTTGGATTGTTTCCATCTATCCAAATTGCCGCCACCTGATGTACGCTGCTTCTCCAGAGCAAGGATTTCTCCTCTTCTTTTTTTCCTTCCCGTAAGAGAGCTTAAAATATGATAAGCAAAGGCCAGGAGCTATGCTCTGTAGGCTGTAACAATAAAGAGCAAATTGCACCTTGGTTCCCCTTATATTTTCTTCAAATGAGTTAGCCATTTATGATCCTTCGAACTATTGCAGATGCCCCATTTTTGAAACGTTTCTCCTTTCTTCCCCTATGATTTATCAACGTATTGAATTGATTGATCCTTTCTTTTCGCATGTCACAGGGAACAAACTTCTCCAGTAAATCGCTCTCAAGACAAAGGAGTATTAACAATGAATATACTTATAAAAAGATCTAAAAAGAATTCATTAATTTTATCTTGATTTTATAAATTGACAAGTAATTTGTGATAAAATCTTTTTAGTAACAATTTTTTACTCTATCAATAATATTGGCGCTTTCATAATTTAATAAAAATGAGAAAAATTAATTTCTCAAAATAAAGTATTTGATATAATAAAATCAATTTACTTTTTCACTAGTTGAATTTTTTTTTTTTACTTCAACCTTCATGGTAGAGTTAGCAAATGATATGATTTGTCTTTATCATTCCCACAAATATCACCAAATTCTCAACTCTACCATGGAGGTTGAAGTGAAAAAAAAAAAAACTTCAACTAGTGAAAAAATGAATTGATTTATTATATCAAACACTTTATTTTGAGAAATTAATTTTTCTCATTTTGATTAAATTGTGAAAGCACCAATATTATTGGTAGAGTACATAATTGTTAACAATGATAGATTCAGACTCATGAGAAGAAAACACAATATTGGAAGATCATATTAATCGGTAGTATACCATTTACTAATTGTGTTAAATCTTGCAGATTCATAGACTAAGGCCTTAGCAAGATAAAAGGGTCTGAAGCACATCGAGAGGGATGAAATTGAATCCTATAAATCCTGAGTCATATATGAGGAAACCCAACCTGGGGATTAGAGATCCTATAACCAGGTTCAATGGGAAAAATGAATCATATGATGACTTGTTGTGAAATGCACTAAAACTAATTTTTATTCAATCCCTATGATGTGAGTGCATTTATCCTATAATAATTTGTGGAGGTTGAGTCTATGAACTCTTAATGAAAGTTTGTATCTCGTATGAGTAAGGTGTCAAATTATAGGAGCACCCTTGACAGATTTCACCTATGTGAGTGTGAAAGTAGGCCGCTTTCTATGAGAATGGGCTTTTCCTCAAAAACACTCATGAAAATCGGGATAAGTACAAGGCCGTAATGTGCTGGCTAAAAAAGCTTATGTCAACACCTTGATTATTTTGTGCAAGCAGTGATACTTTTATTTTCCTTAAGCAGTTATAGTTCAAGTCTGAGACCACTACTGACTCTGGAGTAAAGATTACTGTTTTACTAAGTGGAGGTTCAATGCAGAGCACACCTTCATTATGCATAATGGTCTACCTTTAACTAAATTGGCGAAGAACTCTCTTATTTTAATATTAAAATGAGTGGCGGAATGTTGGTGTATATGCATTTTATTATTAAAATAAGATATTAAAGTGTATGTTAGCGGGTATAAATTGTGGTAGAATGGTTATTAGTTCTTGTAACTTATATAACCATTAGTTCTTGTAACTCTTATGGTCATTAGTTTCTTGTAATTTATATGACATTAGAGTCTTGTAACTCATGTAACCACTAACCCATGTTTTACCCCATTAGTGTCTTGGAACTCATGTAATCTCTAAGACATGATTCCTCCATTCATATACCTACATTACTATCCACATTAATCCTATTCAAGACAAGGATGAATTCTCACCTATAAATAGTGAAGTTTCTTCATTTGTAAAGGAGGGAATAGGAAGAGAAAAAATGTGAAGTGTGGATAAAATATTGTAGTGTGCGGTGAAGTGAACAATAGTGAAAGAGAGAGTCGAGACAAAGAAAATATTCTAAGTCTTCAACTATATCCACTATACAAAAGAGAGTATTTATATGTTGAAGGAAGGTGTTTTTGTGTGGAGCTTTGGACTCTTCAACTAATCCGGAATTGTTTGAGTCATACAACATTGTTGGGCTATTGTATCCTGGAAGGGACAAGTCAAGATTATTACTACTGGATCGGTGTAGATTATGCCGCAGTGGGCTTGAATCTCCTTAAAGAAAGCGAGATATCCGCACCTCAGCCTGAATGCATTTTTATTCATTTTTATCATTTTATTTTCAACTGTAATTTATTGTATTTATGATATAGTACACCAACAACTTTCATTCATCGAACTTTCCCACTAGGTACAGAAAAAGTGCTTGCTAACGCAGTCTTATATATACATAATCACAAACTCATAATATTGATCTCATCAAAACCAATGCTCACTATTTACAAATGGGATAAATATCAAACAACATACACCAAATTTCTCAATCAAATATTAACCTCTATATAGCTACCTAGATCGATATAAAATTAATATAAGTTGAACAACAATTTCATTGTTCAACTTGTATTGGAAGGCTTGAAAAAATACTTCCTCCCAACACATATATACAACTAATTAATTTAAAATTCCTAGCATGCACTTACAATTTATTCATCTTCATCATCATAATTAATTTACATCTTTTAGACTTTTGAATCTCCTTCTTCTTCATCTTCATCTTCTCTATCTTGCAAAAGTGGAATTTTCTCATCAGAAGTAGTTGGTAACATGCTACCTTTAATGTTATTACTTGTTTGATCATCTTCTTTGAGTTGTCCCCATAGTGTAGTGTAATAACCCATTCCACATATAAATGCACTCAACATGCTGCAAAATATTCATCAATACTATTCATGTGTTAGGAAAGAACAATAACAAATGTTTACGCAATCAGATCACTTAAATTATTGATAATTCAATGTATAACAAGCATTGAATAACTATGAATAAACATCGTGAGTAAATTAACATGTCATGACAAGTTAAACTGTACTGATAGTCTAAAGATTGATTTTTTATTCTTACCCTGACATTGTCAGTATATATAACTTAACGAAGAAAAAAAATAGATAAAAATAAACTTGCCTTCCATAGTGAAAAGTATGAGCAAAAAGTAAACAGCCACAAGCACTAGCTGTTGGAATTCCCACTGGCTTGAAATATAGAGGAAAAGAAGGTCCTTTCAAGCGCATGCACCACATTTGAACACTGCTACGTATTAAACTGCCAAAAATTGCCTATTTTTTAAGATTAAAAAGAATAAAATCAATGTTAATATAGATGTCCTTATACGTAATAGACTTGAAAATACTTTTTTTTTAAAAAAAAATTGTACACTTTAGTGAGCTTACGGTTAAAACGATAACAACAAGCTTCATATCAAGCTCGAGTCTCCAAGCATTTAAATCTTTTTCCATCACCAGAGCAAGTATCGCTGATTGTATCGTCCCAAATAAAGTATATAGAAATACTATTTTCATCACATGTGGGTACTTTCTGATAGTTCCAACCTGACCAAAAATGAAACATAAGTAAATATACTACAATTCAAAATGTCTTTGCTGCTAAATACTTTAGTCAACTAGTTTATAAAAATATATAAGTTGTGTACATATGTTATACTAAATATACATATACTATACATATATATACACCAATAGTGTGTACATACATATGTTGTGCTAGTAAAACTAGTTGGCCGATTTGTATATATCTAGTAACTTCCCAAGGAAAAGGAGTCAAAGAAGAGTAGTACTTCATACAAACAACAAAAACAACAATAACATGTACGCAGACTTTATCACTACCTCTATAAAGGTAGAGAGGCTGTTTCCGGGAAAAAGATAGTACTTCATAGTTACCTGAATAATATTCCATATACATAGAGCTAATGAAGCAGCTGCAAATAAAAAGCAACCAAGAACCCAATTCTCATGTGTTGAAGTGAAAACAAGGAGGTGTGGGTTGGCTAGGTGAAGAAAAGATGGGGAATATGGCTTCACCACTCCACCTTTGTAGTAAGTCATTGAGAGTCCACCAACTATTGATATTAGGGTACCAATCAATCTTACTTGGCTTCCTTGGCTTTTCACATCAATTCTTGTTTTCCTAAAAATATTATAATTGGTAAATGTTCAATTAGAATAGTGATTAACAATAATAGGTTGAATTATACTTATTAGGATAAAATTCACTTTATACTGTCAATATATATAATTTAATTATGATAAAAAAGAAAGGAGAATGAATGCATGGAAGATATTTACCGATAATTATTTTTAGTTGACATGAATCGTGATATTATGATCAATTTTTTTTTTAATTTGTTAGTGTGCAAAGATTAAATTCAATTAGAATATGTCTGTTGTTCAATATTTGTTTTGAGATCTTAGCACGAATTTAAAGCATGCGTTTTTTTATTCCTTGTAAAAGCTTCCATCCTTTTAATTCTTGGTGATTCGAATTCACGATCTTCAGGTTGAAATTATTGAATATTTTTTTCTTCCTATTTCTATTTTCGATCCAAAACTATTTAGGAAATATATATGTAACTTTCCTTTGGAAGGAATTGTTTGACTGATTTTTACAAGCAAACCTAGTGGCACGTTGGTAGTAGGTCCATCTCTGTACCAACCCACTGCATCAATTGATTTCCTACCATTTAAATATATTTCTTCCGTTTCATTTTATATGTTACCAGACTTAACTTGACATGATGTTTAAGAAAAAAAAGTGACTTTAGAAACTTGTGATACAAAATCATTCTTATATATATGTGTAGCTAAGAATCATTTCATTGAGAGTACGTAAAAAAGAAATTTTAAAGGTAAATTACTTCCAATTAAAATAAGTGACATTCTTTTTGGGACGAACCAAAAATGAAAGGGTGCCACGTAATTGAATTTAGTTTTTTCGCTAATTAAAGTCTCAACAACTAATTAACTATTTTTAGTTGACATTTTAACAATTATCTCTTAATCCATTACTTAAAAGTTTCTAATTAACATTTTAACAACTAACAATTTACCGAACATGTCTAGTTTAAAATTTAGAAAAGAAATAAAATTAAAGTGAATATTTCATACAAAAAGTTTATATTATTACTTTTTACTAATTACAAAAAAATTTCTTCAAATTTCTATTTGATTTTTTAAACTCGCAACCTATCTCGCCCCACTTAATTATAAAAATACCTCCTTCAACCCAACCCCCCTCGCCCCGTTGCCATCCCTATATATATTTGACTCTTGGCCACCATGTAAAGAAGATTCATAGACACACGATTCTTGAATTTAATTATAATAAACTTGATGTCCCACTTATAACATCATCCACAAGTTCTTCTCTCTTTCTACATCACATTTTGTTTTCTTCTTTTTTTTTCTTTTATCATGTTGCAAGAAATTAATAAACTAGGAAAAAAAATTAATAAATAATAAAAAAAGGTGGGAGCTAGCAAATCTTTTTCTTTGTGTAAGGCTGTAGTATCTAGTTTTCAAGATTCCAATCAAACAAAAATCATATAATAATATGAAATAATATATGGTTGAAGAAATTAATAACCTGAGAATTATAGCAAGAATAAAAGTTAAAGCAGGGACCATGTTGGCCATGCCACATGCTACAATTGGTGAACTGTAACTTAGTCCAGCAAATGCAAGGTTCTGAGCTATTGTAACCCTGTAAAACACACCATAAAAATTCAAATTTCTCAACATCGTTGTTGTGTGTCTTAATTTATATGACATATTTTTATTAATTTTGATATATCTCAAAAAATAATATTAACTTTAGAAACACTTATTTTTTCGTAATTATTAATGAATCTTGAGCATAAATCAAACTCAAACGCTATCTCACGAAGAAGAAAAGATTTTCTACGTCATATAAGGGAAGTCAAGGATCCTATTCATCACACCGATGTAGTATATATTCTTCATCATCCCCCCACCAACATCGGAGGTTCGGCTTTGATACCAAATTTTAAGCCAAATAAACTCAACCCAAAAAGTTAGCTTTCGAGGAAGGATTGATCTACAAGTCATATTAGGGAAGCAACATGACTTTATTTATCATCAATATATGATAATAATATGATTTATAGTCAGACCAATATCTAGAAGTTGTTTAATTCCCGCAAATAATTTCAAAAAAAATCTTCTTTTATTAAACTCAATACCCAAACATATCACATATTAAAATGGAGGGAGTAAGTAATGCTATTAATCATGAGAGGATGATGCAATAGGTTAAATTGAGCTTAGTCTTTTTGATATTTGTGTGTATAATATGTGTGCTTGGCACGATAAAACCACTAAAAATCTCAAATAAATACTAAAATATAAATCCATTAATTCAAAAGTACGAGAGAATAAGTTTAAGTGTCTAAAAATGAACTCATCGAATTCAAATATCGAATCTATCTCTTCATTAATATTAATCAAATGAAAATATATAATCTCCCTCCCTATTCCGTAAAGATAGAAATAACGTCAGCTATATTCTATTCTTCTTAAATTGCAGTTATGAAATTACATTGGAATATGTTATTACTGTTGTAGTAATGAAAAGGGAGAAAGAAGAACTTACCCTACTAAACCAAGGAGAAATACACGGACAAGTAATGGAAAAGTGAACAATGGCACTTGTATCCTGCAACAAGTTAAAAATTAAAATTAAATCTGAGGTAGAGAGATTTTTTTCGAAAGACCACATCTCCAAGTATCATCCCCAAAAGCAGAAAAAGATGGCGATGAAATCTTACTTGTCTCTTCTATGATAGAAATATGAACAAGGAAGAAGAATAATTGAGCTAAGAGCATTTGTATAAACCACAAAGACAAAAGAGCTCATCCCAAATCTTGACATGGCTGTGCTTGTCATTATAGTTAAGAAAATAGTGCAAATTTCTATTATCACCATGGACATGCATGGAAAAATATCTTCTACTATAGCCATGATAATATTATCTCTTATCAAATATTCCTCTTTTCTCTCTTTGTATATGTAATTAGCTTTCTTAGGCTAATTTAGTGCATTGTCTCCCATTTATGGAGAAAAGGCAATGAGAATTTTTCTATGTACAAAAATATAACAAGTTAACCTTTCATATAAAGGTCAAGCTACTTTAGAAGAGAAAGAGCAACTCGAGTAATGACCCAAACGATGGACATAACATTTAATAATATATAATAGTATATACTTTTTTCTTTTTTTTGACAATTAACTCTCGTACGCTATCTTTTGAATGCGCACACGATAATATAATAATAATATTTAAATTATATAAAAGAAGGTAAATTGCACTAAATTTATTTTGTGCAATATGAACTTGACCAAAAAGTATGTAAAAATTTAAATTTTAAATCCTCATTTGAGTAATTATCTGCTCAACCAATGACGATCAATAATATTATAGTTTCTTATTATTTGTCCTAGGTGGATTTTTTCTTACACGTATGAAACCATTGTCATAATGTTCAAAATATATTAAAGTTAGATTAATATTTGGACCCACAATGTTTGTCTTTGTGGTTGAAATTAATCATGGTCCTACAAGATATTTTCTCGAAACTCCATTAGGTCTCTTCAATTACACCTCACCATTCCAACATAATTTTTATTCCAAATTAATTTTTTCACCCAGAGAGAAAAAAAAAAGGAAAAGGATAATAGTCTTAGTATATGTTATATATATATAGTAACATAAATATCTAAGACTATATATGTTACTTTATAATCCACTTGCCAAATTTAACCAATGTTATTTATAATTTTTATTTTGCAATGGTTAAAGAGTTTCTCCTGGGAATAGTCTTCATTTTTAATAATATTGGTTGGTGTTTGAATTTCTACATTACTTACAATAATTGAGTGAGTATTTGAATTCAAAAGAAAAAAAAGGGTGAGTATTTGAAAGTTGTAGTTTAGTTTGAAAATTACCCAACATATATGATAACTTTGATCACCTTCACATACTCCAGATTACAGTGGAATGCAGTAAGGAAGAAGACAATATTGAGAGGAATTTTTTTTTATTGATTTGATCTGTTTTTAGAGATACAAGTTTATATATATGGGAATCTTCCGCTAACTAGTATCATATTACATTAGTTGGTGACAATTGTACTCCATAACTAACTAAGTAATTACATGATTAATTTTGTTAACAAATTAATAACACCTGCTTAACACCCTTCCTCAAGCTGATGATTGGAATATATCTTTCAACCCCAGCTTGGACAGAAGATAGCAATGTTGCTGCTTCCCAAGACTCTTAGTGAGCAAATTAGCAAGTTGTTCCTTGGTATGTATATGTTGGGTCTTGACTATTCCTTGTATTTTGTCTCTCACAAAATGACAATCAATATTTATGTGCTTTGTCCTTTCATGGAATATAGGATTTTGAGCTATCTGTATAGCAGCTTTACTATCACAGTGAAGAGGTATAGACTGGTGAATATTTACTCCAAGCTCCTTGAATAAACCTGTCAACCATGTCAATTCAGCCACCACTGATGCCATGCTCCTGAATTCTGCTTCAGCCTAGCTTCTAGAAATAGTATCTTGCTTTTTTGACTTCCAAGAAATTAAAGCATTCCCAAATTTAACTAGATAACCTATGACTGATTTCCTAGATTCAAGACATCCCCCCCCCCCCTCGCCCCACCATCAGAGTCACAGAAAGCCTCCAAATTGTTGGACGGTTCATATGACATTAATAAGCCAAGCCCAAGTTCCCCCTTGATATACTTGACAACCCTCAGTGCAACCTCCATATGAGAATGTTTTGGTTTGTGCATAAATTGGCTTAAGACTTGGACCACAAAGGCAATGTCTACTCTTGTCATAATGAGATATAATAACCTCCCCACTAGTCTCTGATACTTGTTTAAATTTGGAAGTAAAGGATCCTTCATCTGATAGTCATGATTTCTTTTATGAATAAAGGATTCATATTTAATAGAGGTCAACTTGACAGTAGGGTCCAAAGGAGTATTGGCTGGCTTAGAGCCACTCAGCCCTATTTCAGTTATTAATTCAAGAGCATACTTCTGCTGGAACATCATGATACCCTTCTTGGACCTGGCAAATTTGATGCCAAAGAAAGAACTTGAGTTCCCCTAGGTCCTTCATTTTGAATTTAAGCTTTAAATCATTCCTCGTCTGAACAATCAGGGTAAGCTACTGCCTGTAACTAGTAGATCACCAACATACACTAGTGCCATAACTAGTTCAGTCCCAACATGTTTAGTGAAAAGTGAATAATCAAAATGACTTTGTGAGAATCCCAAGTGAAGAAGAGTATCAGTGAGTTTTTTGTTCCATTGTCGAGGAGCATGCTTAAGGCCATAGAAAGACTTATGCAACTTGCACACTTTGTGTCCCTTATCTTGAGTAGCAAATCCTTGTGGTATGTCCATGTATACTTCCTCGAAAAGATTCCCGTGTAAGAAGGCATTATGCACATCTATTTGAAAGATGTACCATTGCTTAGAACAAACTAAGGCAATGATGGACCTAATTGTAACCATCTTGGCCACAGGAGGGAAGGTCTCAATGTAATCCAATTTCTCTTGTTGGTTGTACCCTTTGGCTACCAATCGAGCTTTGTATTTTTCAACCTCTCCAAAATACTTTACTTTGAATGCCCATTTACGACCAATAGAAACTTTCCCTGGTGGAACATCAACCAGACTCCAATTGTTATTTTCCTCCAAGGCAAACATTTCTAATTGCATGGCTTTTATCCACTTTTTATCTTTCACTGCATCATAATAATTGGAGGGCTCTGGAATACTGGAATAGGAGTTCAATGTTGTCTCAAATGAGGAGGATGAATTTGCATAACTCATATAATCTGATATTGGATAGCAACAGTTGCCTTTAGCATTACCCTTAGTGACATAATCCTGTAACCAACCAAGAGGTTTGCTGATTCTACGAGATTTCCTGAATATTGTAGGTCTGCTGGACTCAACTATCTGAGATGTTGAATCAATAATGGGTTCAACAACATTAGTGATTAGAGCAGGGTGAACATTAGGTTCACTAGAGATGATTGTAATTGTGTCATCCTCTGTAGCTGGACTACTGGAAGAAGGGGCAACTCTAGGACTAAGAGAAACTTCATTAGTCAAAGTAATACTGGAAGGTGGAGAAAACTCAGCTGGTAGGGATAATACTGGAAATAGAGAGGGAAGAGGAGCTTCAGGATGAGAAAAAGGAAATGCATCTTCTTGAAATTTAACATCTCTACTAATAACGAAGTTCCTAGAATGAATTGAAGAATGTACATCTTGTATCCTTTCTAAGTCGTAGAGTAGCCAAGAAACACCGCTAGCACAACTCTAGGGGAGAATTTATCACTCTTTTTCAACACAGTGACATAACCAAGACAACCAAACACCTTGAGGTAATTATAGGAAGGAAGTTTGTTGTTTAAGATAGTGAAAGGAGTCTTTCCAGAAAGAACATCAGTAGGCAGCCTATTGATAAGAAACACGGCTGTGGAGACATATTCACCCTAAAATTTAGAGGAACAGAGGCTTGAAACCTAAGAGCCCTAGCAATGTTCAAAATATGTCTAGTCTCCTCTCAGCTATCCCATTTTGCTGAGAAGTATAGGCACAAGAACTTTGGTGAACAATGCCCAAAGATTGGGGTAACTCAGACATAGGGGTGTTGAAAAATTCACAGCCATTATCATTTCTAAAAAAATTCACAGAAGCACCATACACATTTTTTACCATAAGCAAAAAACTTCTGAGCACAACGATTACATCAGTTTTAGATGGTAGCAAAAAAATTTAAGTGTATCTAGAATGATCATCAACTAGAGTAAGAAAATATCTTTTTCCGTCATGAGTCGGAACTCTATATAGTCCCCAAACATCACCATGTAGAGGATGAAAATAGGAACTAGCAACAGTAGAACTTGAAGAAAAGGAAGTCTTGTTTGTTTGGCTACAGAACAGACAACGCCAATGCCGATTACAGACATCAACCTTCAAGGGTTGAAAGCAAGCTATTCGTCTCAAGGTAGATATTGGTACATGTCCAAGTCTTCTATACCACAAGTTTGCATCAGCCTTTATCTGTTGCATTAAAAACCTAGGAATATTATTGATGTCCGTGGTAGGAATAGAAATGACATCAGTATTGCAGTGCTTTATGTCAATACTTGCATTGAACACATAAAGACCACAATTTTTCCTACCAATCCCCTTCACCTTCCCACTTAAAAGGTCTTGAAAATACAAAAAACAGGAAAGAACATGACAACACATTGTAGTTCCTTAGTGATTTTAGACACAGATGAAGATTATATTTGAACTAAGGAATGTGCATCACATTTGTAATCCTCTGTCCAGGAAATATAGATGTTGTCCCTATATGTTTAACTGTGGCTAGGCTACCATTTGGCGTAAGTACTTATCCCTTGGACTGATAAGATTCATATAGTAAGTCCAGTTTTCCCATCATATGACTACTTTTACCTGAGTGTACTATCCATTTAGCCATAGCCTCAGCAGTAAAAGACATACCTGTGTCACAGTTAAATCATTAGGAATTACTTCCTCACCTTTAGGAATTACTTCCTTGCCTTTGTCCAACATTTTTAGAATTTGAGGGTACTGGTCAGGAGTAAACTGAGGTGTAGTAGACATGGCTACATGCACTTCCTGACTGAACAAGGCATCATTTATTTGCTTATTCTATGAGGTACCTACATAATTAGCTTTAGAACTAGAGTGACTTGTAGGGGAATGATGCGCTTCTTTTCCAGTCTTAGTGTCAACATTAGCATTCACATTTGAATTGTTGAAGTTAGGAGACTTCTTTTTGAACTTGTAGTCAGTTGGATAGCCATATAGCCTGTAACAGGTGGCTGTAGTGTGTCCTGTGAAATGACAGTAACTGCAATACAAGCCTTGCACATTTCCCTGCATATTAGAGTGATTTTTTTGCTTGTATGTCTGTACGTTTCCTCCATTTTTGTGACTAAAAAATGCAACACCTTCACATATAACAGAGACAGGTTTTGAGGAAGTAAGAGATCTTCTACTTTCCTCAGAGATGGTCATAGAATAAGCCTTGTTGATTAATGGTACTGGAACCATCATCAGCATTCGATTGCTTGATTGAGCATAGGATTCATTTAATCCCATTAAGAATTGAACAAGTCTTTGATACTCAAAGTGTTCAATATATTTCCGAGACACTTCACATCCACATCCTAGACAGGGCATGCAAGCATCAAATATAACCCAAAATTCTTTTAATTTTGAAAAATAAATTGATACAGAAGTAATGCCTTGTGTCAAAGTAGCAATCTATTTAAGCACTTGACGCATATACCATTTTCTCCTAATATTTCAGTGCTAACAGAGTTCATAATCCATGAGAGAGCAATAACATTGTATTCCTCCTTGATGTTATGAAACGAAGATCAAATTTGCCCTTTGTATATCATCCTCACAAATCCCAATTTACTTTTACCTAGAAGACTAATTCGCATAGAGCTACTCCATAATGCATAGTTTTCAGGTCCAGTAAACTTAATTGAGATTAACGAGCTACCTGGTGTGTCGCAAGGTTGAAGAAATAGAGGGTGATGTTGATCGATGACAATCGTACTTGTGTGTGGTTGAACTTGCACTTGAACAACTCCAATTTTAGATTCTTTAGTTCCAACAGCCATGATTGCAAATCACAAGTTTTAGAAGGTTCAAATCGAAGAGAATTTTATTTATTGTTCTTGGACGATTCAACCCTAGCTTGGTGAATCAAAACAATCGTATGAAGAAGAGTAGGTTATCAAGAATGAGAGGCCTCAAATCAACTACACTAGCTCTGATACCATGATAACTTTGATCACCTTCACATACTCCAGATTACAGTGGAATAGGGGTGTGCAAAAATTAAACCAACCGATAAACCAAACCGAAAAAAATATTATCGATTTATTGTTATTGGGTTATTGAGTTAACGAACTTTTAATGATTTCACAAAAAAATATTATTGGGTTATGGGTTCGATTCCGATTTTTAGTATTGGGTTATTGGGTAAACCGATAACCCAATAAGGCTATAACAATTTACTACTTTATCCCTTTATAACTATTAAATATTAATAATTTAACATCACTTGATACTAAATCGATACTCGTAAGTCATATATTTTCTTGGTTTCCAATGTATAACCCTTCTGTTGGAAAGTAAATTAGAACATGAGGTAAAATATTGCATATTATTACGTTTAAGTGCTTAATTGATTTGTTTGTTTTACTGTATCTCATCGTATTGCATCAAATTGTTAAAGAAATCATATATTTATTTTATGAGTATTTTCTTATCGGATAAATCGAAAACCGAACCATTAAGGACCAAAAATCGATAAATCGAAAGCCAATAAAAAATATCTTATTGGTTTAGCATATTTAAAAACCAAAAACCAATAAACCGAACCGATAATACATAAAATCGAACCAAACCAACCAATGCACACCCCTACCGTGGAATGCAGTAAGGAAGAAGACAATAATGAGAGGAAAAATTCTTATTGATCTGATCTATTTCTAGAAATACAAGTTTATATATATATTTCTATTATATAGAAGCATGAAAACTAGGACGACCATAGCATAATGACATTGTACATTGTGCAATAAAACTTAGACCAATTTGTAACTACCACAGCATCATCATATTGTATATTGTGCAATAAAACTTATACCAATTTGTACTTTATGGTTGTACTACAAACTTATACCAATTTGTACTTTATGGTTGTACTACCATAGCATAATTATATTGTACATTGTGCAATAAAACTTAGACAATTTGTACTTTATGGTTATTCAATACAAAACTAAGGGCAATTTTGTCTTTTGACTCAGTAAAAATTAGATCAATTTGTATTTTATGGTTATTCAAAACAGAACAAAGGGCAATTTTGTCTTTTGCTTCAAATTCTTTATCCCCATCTTCTGAATCAATCTATCCTCCTCTTCATCTCTCTCCTTAATTTCTTTCTCATTCCCCTTCTTACTTTATTACCAGATCTGAATAACAATCGCTATTTTGAATCTGGCCGTTGTCGTTACTGTTCTTCTCCGTTTTCTTTACTTCCTTCGGTTCTGTCGCCGTCTTTCTCCAGTTCCAAACAACATCTCCATTTCTTCTAGAGTCTTCCCTTGAGTCTCCAGCATCAATGTGAAGAAAAACACCCACGCCACCGCCGGTATACTAGCGTATAAAAAGAATGCCGCTCTGATATTATCGTTTTTTCCAGGGATAGAAACGTCATTGACACTACTCCACTTGTTACTCTGTTTGCTGCTACCCCTATACTGCATCCAGTAGGCTTGAATCCCTTAGGCCTATTCGAGAAGATGAGGTCACTGCCATGGTAGAGTCCATTTACAGAGATTGCATTAATCCTGGTAAGTTTCTTACTGATACTTTGAATTCTTGTTTTGTTTAATGTTTAAAAATGTATTTTCATTTGGTAATTTAGTTTTTTTCTTTTTTATAGATCTCTAATTGCTACTCTTTAAAAATATGAAAATGAATTAAAAAGTATTTTTTGTGCCATAGTTCCATGGAATATGGAGTTAAAAAATATAAAATTTGAGTATCGATCCTTCTTCTTCTACTAATATGAAATTACATGGCATGATCAATAGAGTGACTTCAATTCTTGTCAATGTTAGGAGGTTATACATTTTGAAGTAGCAAACTATTGGTCATGAATTTGTGTTGTTAATTCTTATGTTGTTCCCACTGGAAAAAAATTGCTATGTTGTCTAGAAACATCCAAGGGCATAATAGTAATTTCAGGCTTAAGAGTATAAATGTAACTTCGTATTGAAAAAAATCTGCCAAGTTATCTGGAAAAATCTGCTATGTTGTCTAGAAACATCCAAGGGCATAATAGTAATTTCAGGCTTAAGGGTATAAATGTAACTTTCCACTGAAAAAACTGCCAAGTTATTGAAAAAATCTGCTATGTTGTCTAGAAACATCCAAGGGTATAATAGTAATTTCAAACTTAAGGGTATAAATGTAACTTCCCACTGAAAAAAATCTGCCAAGTTATCTGAAAACATCCATACTTTTAACTATGTATTAAGGGTATAAATGTAACTTCCCACTAAAAAAATCTGCAAAGTTGTCTGGAAACATCCATACTTTTTTAAATCTGCCAAGTTATCTGGAAACATCCATACTTTTAACTATGTATTAAGGGTATAAATGTAACTTCCCACTAAAAAAAATCTGCAAAGTTATCTAGAAACATCCATACTTTTTTTAACTACTATGTATATATATATATACATACACACATCAATCTCAAATCTATCTCAAAAAAGTTTCTTACTCAACATCTCTCTTACTCTTCACTTCCAAAAACTTTTTGATTCTCTTCACTACAGGTTTGTTCATCTTTTAATCTTTAAGCAATTATTTATTTATTTATTTTGCTTTATTTGCTCTTCAATTTTTACAGTGGCTTTTGCTTTATTTGCTCTTCAGATAATAATATTGTGACGGTAAATAATCCATCAGTAAGAGTCAATATTCCAGTTGCTCAAGAGGGGCTCATGTAATTGGAATAACGATGCATAGACCGAAAAAGGACAAGTAAATTGTGTTTAGAAGTTTTAAGTTTAGAACTGTGAGGAATTACTCATACACACTCTGCTTACTTAAAATAGTGTATTGAAATGTATTTCTATTTCCAGCAACAACTATTTACCCTTAATTTAGAGATCATCCCTATGATCTTAAACTTGCAAGCTAAGCTCAATCGAACCTTTTATCTCAGAAATCTCATTGTAAGAAGAATATATACAGTAAACATCAGATGGATTTATGCAATTCTCAGGTTCATAACAAATAGACATAAAGGCAGTATTTACCTTTTTAAACCTGATTATGTTTGGATGTCTCAACGATTTATGATTTATAATTTCTCTCTGCACATTCTCATCAATCTAAGACAAGAATAAATCAGTTGTTAAATCTCGTCAATTCATGCAGATTGAACATCTTATTTGCTGTGATGTTAGGTTAATATCAAAGTAACATGTTGTTACCTTAGTTTTCTATGAACTTTTATGTTTTGTTTTCTTAGTTATACTAAAATACCTATATAATTTTTACATTATTTTGAACTTTGACTTTCGAAAATTATTATGATACTGACATTTCATTTTTAATTTAAATGTAACCGGTGCTACTGATTAAAAATGGTGCAAGAAAAATTAATCACAACATGATAATCGCATTTATTGCTGCATCTTTTTTGGTCTACTTTGTAAATAATGTATTGATGTAATTGGTACTCCTTAAGTATTTTGTGTATATGAACAATATGTTTGGCAGCTAAATTATGTTCAATGATTAAATCATTTATATTGCGTTATTTTAAATTTTTACTGAGATTTTGCGTTGGGCCCGGGCTAGCACGGGTCATCCTAATCTAGTTAGTAACATTTAATAAGTGGCACTTTTGGGACGACCAAAAGGGTATTTTCGTAATAACTGCCCTTTCCATGGCCATTCTGTAGAGTGGCAATTTTGTAATACAGCCGTTTTCCGTGGTCATTTCATTGCCATCCCTACTGCCCAATTATTTCTTCTCTTCCCCACGTGTACCCTCTGGCCACCGGTTTTCCGCCTCCCAGGCATACATGTGGTTTTCCCCCTCTTAGTCCGCACTTACTACTGCAAAGTGGGTTCTCCCCTGCTCATCCCAGCTAAGAATTGCAGAATTTCCAGGTATTGGTTACTTGTTTACCTGTCCCGCATGTGTATGGGTTGTCCCCCTTCTCTTCCGCAGTCCATCATGGAAATTGGGTTCTCCGTGGTTCATTGCAAGGTGGTACTTTGGGACTTTACAGGTATTCCTTTTGTATTTCTTGCTCCAAAGTAATTGTTGACTTGCTGCGGTACTTACAGTCTCCTTTGGAGTCTATAATTTAACCTCGCGGTATCTTATTTGCAATTGCTTTTAGTTTCTCGGTAAGATTCTCGAATGCATGTTACTTTCACTTACCAGTGTTCTTGTAAGTGGTTTCGCTTTTGGGTTAACTTTTCCGCATGTATGTTCGGTTTCCATTTATTGTTCCACTTATTCCTTCGGAGCTGGTAATTTTTGGGGTGTATATCTTACCTTTATGTTTTGGCCTTCTTCTCCTCAGTTGCTGCTGAAAATTTGGCTCTATGTGCTTCATTCAGAGTTAGGAATTGGGGAATTTCCAGGTATTTCTTACTTCTTTCTTCAAAATTTTTCCTTAGCACTTCCCGCATCGCTTAAAAATTCCTTCAGAGCTGGTAATTTTTGGGTTGTATATCTTAACTTTCTAATGGTTTGAGTTTTGTGGGTACGATTTTGCCATGCATGTTACTGAGACGTCGGTTAGATCTAAGATGTATGTGCGTTGGATTTTTATAATTGAATTGTGCATGTAAGTTGTTTGATAATATGTCTATCTTAGTTTTCTAATTTTCAGAGTTTTATTGCTAAGCTTTTTCCATACGTCTTACTAACTGGTCTACAAAGATTGGATTTCCGAAAGCTTTAGCGAAGAAACTCATCATCTACTGTTGTTTTGATATCTATGCATGTCACTTATTGGTCAAGTTTATATTCTAAGAATTCCCAGTGAATTAGAAATCCGGGAATTTTTTAACTTCTGACTTTATTCTTACTTATTCTCCAAAAAAATTCCAAATTCCTGCAGTTGTTAAAAATTCCTTCTTATTCCGTAGTGCTTGCTTTGTATATCCTACCTTTCTAATTTTCTGAATTTGTGGCTACGACTTCCGCATGGACCCTATTGACACGTCACCTATATCCAAAAGGTGTGTGCCGTAAATTTTTATATTTGAATTATTACGCAGGTATGTGGGTTGTTTATATGTCTGAACTAACTTATTGTATGTCAGAGATTACCATTTCCCTGGAATGCATGTTGCTAACCGGTTGACCTGGTCCATGAAATTCAGATTTTTCAAAGGTTTATTCAGATCTCTATGGTTTCTCTCAATCTTCAAAGCTCCAAAATCCCGAGGCAGTGAAGATTATTCGCAATGAAAACGTAGAGTAAAGAAAGTTTAGACTTGAATTGTGGCCTACCTTGACAAGTTCAAACAGCGGGTCTTCCGAGGCAACTGTTGCTTGCAGCCAGGGCACTATTCAAAGTCCACTCTTTTCTCTTTGTGATGAACTTGGGAAAAATCTGAGCCTTATTCTTCCCCTTATTCATTTAAGCCATTCATATTTAAAACTTCCACTGGCCGATGAACCGGGGGATTACAAGAGGTGGCAGCTTCGTAACAACCTTGCCTTCACCTGATATTCAAATGCTCTACCCGCTGGCCAATTATCTCTTCCCTTTCCCCCATGTTCCGTCTATGGTATTTGCCCACAGGTTTAAATATTTGTCCACTGTTCTCCCGCCTCTCATATATGTGTTCTGGTCTTTTCTCTGGTCTTAATGTTGTTGAACAGCCGTTGATCAACACGGCCTACTTATTTGCTGCTGCAACTTTGGTTCTTCGTGCCTCAGTGAGAATTAAGAATTGGACAACTTCGAAGGTTCGGATTTCTCAACGCTTCAGTGAACAAACTCATCATCTGTTCTTGTTTGAATTCTACACATGTTGGTTACTGGTCGCTCTGGTCCAAATACTTCGGATTTCATGCCTCATTCTTAACTTTATTCATTGAAGTCATTCATATGTGAGACTTTATTCATATTGTTATGCTTTCCCTCATTCTTGGAAGGTCCAAATTCCCGGGGCAGTGATGATTACTCATAGGGGAAAATGAAAAGTGAAGAAAGCTTGGACTTGATTCGTGGGCTGCCTTGATAATATCCAACATACGGTCTTCCGAGCCAAGTGTTGGTTGCATCTGCGGTAGTACTCGAAGTCCGCCTTTCCTTCATTTGGATGAAGTTAGAAAAATCTGAGCCTCATTAAGTTAAGAACATTAATAATTGAGACTTTGGTTGGCGATGAATGGCAGCTTCGTAATAACCATGCTTCGGTGCTTACCTAAAGCTCCTGATTCCCGTGGCAGTGAAAATTATCCACTGCGAAATCCAAAAGCGCCGAAAGATTGGAGTTGATACGTGCCCTGGCATGACGATTTCAATCAGAAGGTCTTCGCGGGCTACTGTCTGTTGCAACTGCTACCCAACCACAAAACAATCTGGCTCTATCCATTCCCAGCAAGACACCTTGTCAAAGCAACATTCCTTGCAGCTGTTTACACTCTCTTCTTCCTGCTTTTACTGTTTCTTCTTCAAAAGCTGCTCTTGCAAACGTTGCTATTTGGGTTCTCCTTGCTCGATGGAGAAGAACCATGCGCGGCCACTTACAGGTACATGCCTTTTTCTCTTCTTCCTGCTTTTACTGTTTCTTCTTCAAAAGCTGCTCTTGCAAACGTTGCTATTTGGGTTCTCCTTGCTCGATGGAGAAGAACCACGCGCGGCCACTTACAGGTACATGCCTTTTTATCTTCTTCCGGCTTTTACTGTTTCTTCTTCAAAAGCTGCTCTTGCAAACGTTGCTATTTGGGTTCTCCTTGCTCGATGGAGAAGAACCACGCGCGGCCACTTACAGGTACATGCCTTTTTATCTTCTTCCGGCTTTTACTGTTTCTTCTTAAAAACGGAAGAAGCTGCTGTGAGACACCTTGCTAATTCGGTTCTTCCTGCTCGACGGAGAAGAACGAGCTCTGTGACTTTCAGGTATCCTCTTACTAATTCCTTTATCTTCTGGCTTATATGTTGTTCTCATCAGATTATGAAGGAAATTGGTCAAGAGATAGCAGACTTCAACTGTGGGCTTGCTCATCTTTTTCGTAAGTAACCTTATTCTGATATTTCACTTGAAATTATGCTCGATGTCTCTTAATTGGCACAAGTACTTCACTAGAATTCCTTAATGACTGAATATGGTTAGCTGTATGTTTAACTAGTGCAGCATACAAGTGCTTCTTTAACTATAAATGAAAATTACGACTCAGATGTTCGAGATGATACCGAGACATTTCTTAGTAGGGTTGTCCCAGAGGTAAGATTATATTCTGCCAAGTTGAGTAATAGTCGTTCATTTTTGTAGATAGTCTCATTTTCTTTTAAAATGATAATTTCAGGGGGCATCTGCACCATGGAAACATACTCTCGAGGGTAAGTGTCTAGCTTAATCCATGTGCTCTGTACTGCTGTTCCTTTTCTTTTAATTTTTATTCGTCACATGATATATCAGAAATAGCCTCTCTACCACACAAATATAGGGGTAAGGTCTATGTATATCTTACCCTCCCTAAACTCCACTTGTGAGATTACACTGGGTATGCCATTATAGGTATTAGACGATTTTACTCCTGGGGTGGCAATTTAGTGGGTTGTTGTGGGTTTGGGGTGAAAACTATCTGAACCAAACACCTAGCAATTTTTGCCTGAGCTTTTGGGGGGCTCAAATTCTTATGGCTGAGCTTGAGTCTCTATTATGATTTTAAGAGGTTGTGCTTGGCCTGAGATGCTTGAATAAAGGCAACATGAAAGTATTCTAGAGTTTATGTTCCATCTCAAGAAACCACTTTTCAATATAATCAAGTAAAATAGATCTCCATAAATTACTGGAAAATCAAGTAATCTTTTAAATAACAAAATCTAAGTAATCAAAACCTAAAATTTCCTTTTCCAGAATAGTTACAAACTCAAAATATTTCATCCAATGTATCTTCATAATGGAGATAATAACTTATATCTTACAAATAGAAGGTATGAAATCAAAATACATGCGCCATGATAGTCTTCAGCCCTGTTACACCTTTTAGTGAGAAATATGTCTACAACACAGACTTGTTCTCAATACAAGAAAACCTACAATGAAATGGGATGCAAGCCGAGAAATGAGGATATGTATAAACCAAAACATGAGGATAGATTAGTAATAAGATGTAAGAGAGGGAGAGAGATCTCTAGGTTAGATTCAAGCTTTAACTACTTCAGTCTTAAATTCTAGCTCAGTCATTGCGTACTTCAGCATCCAGCTCCGCTTCTTCATGTGATCAGCAAATGCATAGCTAGACCATTCATGCTCCTTGTACATTAACTTTTCAGAATTAATCACGGTAAAATAAAGAAGACTAAAAACTGAGTATATCTTAACATGATCAAAGAATTTTGCTCTTTTACTGCATTTGAGTTGTTTCTGGAGACCTTTGCTGTCGGTTTAAATGCTTAGCTTCACCAAAATTATCTTCTCATTCGTTGTTGATGATTCTGACTTCCATTCCTCAGTTTGTGTCATACCTACTCATAATATTACTATTTCACCTAAATTTATATTTTATTTCATCACCCTCGATCTTCCCGACTGAATTTATATTTTTCCATTTTCTCCGTGGTTAACTTGTCTTTCTCAATTTTATTGTTTGTTATTTTGGCATTATTATGTTGCAACTTTGACAGGGCTAGACGACATGCCCGCTCATATTAAGTCATCGATGTTTGGCTGGAACCTCACGTCTGCATACCTCCTTTGATTTAATCCATATATTTTATCACACCTCCTCCACACACTGATACTTACCACGTTTTGGATTTTCAGGATACCCATCACAGATGGAAAGCTAAACATGGGAACCTGGCAGGTACCTATAATACCTCTTCCCATGTCATTTGATCTGAGCATAGCTTGAACAATGAATTTCAATGCATTCGCCTTCATGTTAGATTATGTGTTCTGTTGAAAAGCAGGCAATTAAAGTTATTACATCTATTATCGTTACCAAGTTGCTCAAATCTATCCTTCAGCCGATATGCCCTTAGGCACGGCCATACATAACATAGAAATCACACTTGGAAAGGGTAGACAATTAGCTAGAGCAGCGGGTGCTGTAGCGAAACTGATTGCAAAGGAGGGGAAATCGGCCACATTAAAATTACCTTCTGGGGAGGTCTATTTAATATCCAAAAACTGCTCAGCAATATGAAACTCCAATCGATACTTCTGGGGAAGTCTCTCCACTTCCTCTTTAGTCGTTTGGGGTGGTGTGTTTTCAGTGTAATGATTTTGTCAGCCCTTTGTTTTGATCTGTTTTCTTAATCTATTATGCAAATTGCCAAGAGGTGAGACACTGAATGCTCAGGAAGCACTCCGTGTTGCTGGAATTAACAGTGGATTTTTTGCGCTGGCGCCTAAGGAAGGTCTTGCTCTTGTGAATGGTACTGTGGTTGGTTCTGGTTTGGCCTTGCTGGTCTTATTTGATGCTAATGTGCTCGCAGTCTTTTCTGAGGTCCTCTCGGCTATTTCTGCTGAGGTGATGAATGGACTCTTCTTCGTTTTTTCTTTCTTCCTCTTCTTTCCTTCTTTAATTCTTCCTTCACTCTTTCTTTTTCCCTTCCCTTTCTCTGTTTCTACCAGATTCGAACCTCTAATTCTCCTCCTCACTATTAAAAATACTGCACCTCTTATATCCCCCTACTGCCAAAAACAGGAAGCAACTTACTTAACCTTATGCCAAATGAAAGTTGTTTCTTCCTCCAATATCAAAACTACTCTCACCCAATCAGCTGTTGGTATCACCAATAAGGTAATTATTTTTTTGATGATAATTACTTCGGTTGAACATACGCAATAATGCCACATTTCCCTCCAATATAAGTACGTTATAGTAGGTGTTGATCTTACAGGTGTCTTTTAACATCTCAAAGTGTAAGTCACAATAGCTAATATTAATTTGAAAAAACCAATATACTTTACTATTTGGTTTTATTTTCTATTTGAATGTAAATAAGAAGGAGGTTTCTTCTGTTGACTAATTCATGCAGGATATTATAAGATTACATCCTTTGAGTAACTCTTAAGATACCTTTACTGTTAGTGTTGCCTACTGCTTCCTCTGTCTGTACTTTGTGTTGGTTTGCCCTGAATTCTAGGTGCAAGGTTTTTCCGATGTATTAACAGGCGGTAATTGTTTGATTCTATACCCTTACTTTTAAACCCCTGCCTATCAATTATACGTACACCTACCTTAGCTTTTCCATGACAATTTCACAACTTCCCTAACTTTAAACATTTCATTCTTTTTCCCACAGGTACATCCGGTTACAGCCCAAACACCTGCAGCTATCATCATCTGTCCTTCTGTCAAAGTACAAGTGCTCCTGTATATTCTGTACATAATAGCGATATTCCAAACAAGACTTATCAATGTTCGCACGGGCACCCGCTTTCTAGTATATATATATATGGGAATCTTCTGCTAACTAACTTCCCTCCAAAATATCATATTACATTAGTTGGTGATAGCTGTACTCCATAACTAACTAACTAATTACATGATTAATTTTGTTAATAGATTAATAACACCTGCTTAACAATATATATTGTTTAAACAAATATTAGCCAAAGGGTGAAAATAAAGTTAATTTTTTTATGAATAATTTGAATATAAAATTTTAGCTTAACGGGTTTTAAAATTCCTTTATCCTCATTTTAAATGTCTAAAATCAGTTGTAAATAGTAGCACAATTTACTTCGTATACAAATTTATTTTGATGATGATTAATTCATTAAATTGACTATCAATAGGCAACATATAATGAACAACTTGGAATAAAACATGAATTTTGTTTAGACGCGGAATTAGTCCATGAATGCATGATTCGTCCTATTTTTCTAAGTTTGGTCAGACTAATGATTTGTCTATTTATTGACGCAATTTATTTTGATTCATACAGTTCAAGGTTGATAAACTTAGAAAATTTTTGTCAGAATATTTTTTTTATTTTATATGTTATATAATCATAATAAAGAAAATAAAATCTTATCAGGTATTTATCAAACTATAAGAAAATAAAAAAAAAATAAAACTTAATAAAAAGAATTAAGATTGTGAATCAGTGACGGAGCTACATTCACCTAAGGGTGGTCAGATGAACACCTTTCGTTGGAAATTTTTTTATATATATCAATTATTGAATATCCTTAATATAAAAATTACACTCATGTTCTAAAAATTTGAACACCCTTGACGAATATGCTGACTCCGCTACTGTTATGACCTTATCCCCACAATCTATCTTTAAGAACATAGAGATGATATCATTGAGGCATAAGAATCCAAGGCTAATGTACTCATTGGCTGGTTTTGATACTTTAAGTAATAAAGAAATTAAAAGAATTTAAGACATCAGCAATTCCACTTATATTTATGTTTAAACTATATTACGTATGCAATAAAATAGGGAGAAAAAAGACAAAAGGTGTTATTCAATTTATTATTAATAAAAAAAACGTCAGCAGACCATTTTTTTTTAAATGGGAAAATAAATAGGTGAGAGCCCTTTGTCATCTTTGAACCAACTGCTCTTATCATACTTGTCAAATCTTTGTTTGTCCACATCCTTATTTTAAGGGTTTCTTTTAACTTTTTCTAGGGTATATTTATGACGTCGTACATTTTAATCAGGAGCGAAGTTAGATGAGGTTAAGAATTCGAGTCCTCTTCGATAAAAAAAATCATATTTTTAGTTTTTTGGTATGTTTAGTTATTCATATTTTGAAACTCGGTGAAAATTTTGACTCTGCAGTAATTTTCGTCCATCCACTTTAATTTATTTGTTTATATGTGTTTTGATAATTAAAAGATTTATTAATTATGTGCCACCTACATTAATCGGATATTTATGATCATCAAAACATAATGGGCTCTTTTTTCTTTCTTCTTTATTTTGATTTTGCTTTCAAAGCTTTGGCAAAGATTTCAAATCGGTCCATAAACAGGCAAATTCAAGGTGTTAAGTCGGTCCTCATGTCATCATTTTATCCTCCAAATATTTTCTCATGTTAGTTGTTGGGCTAAAACAATTCAAAGATATTCGTAACATGATGTGATATTATTCGTCTTGAATCAAACTCATATGATTTTTATCCAAAATACCCTACAAACTTAAAATATCTGACATTTTATCAGTATTTATTTTTCTCAAATTTTATTGCACAATTAAAATATAGAAAAAGTTGATAAATACCTATGACTTAAGCCTAAAATTAAATAATCCCTTTAGTCTACAGTATAGATTATGACCAATTTATTAATTAAATTAAATTAAATTAAAAAAAGAAGTTCAACAAATATAAGAAATCCTTTACGTTAAAAGACGCCATACTATTAATGTAACCCTTTCTTGTATTCCTAAAGGCATTTGGGGAAATAGAGTCAATTAGAGTGTGGAATGTATAATTTAAATATAATTAAATTTATATTTTAATTTCATTTCAATTAAGTAGGAAGCTGTCAGTGTAATAATATGGTGTGAATGTTCAATAAATATATACTAAGTAAATTTCTTAATACATATTTTTACAAAAAATTGACATAATTGTTACTTATTTTTGTTATTAAATATTTTCTAATCATGGAATTTTTTTTCTTCCTCTTTGGACAGTTAGCTTTTGTATCTAGACCACATTTAAAAGGTAAAAACGTGCCTAAACTAATATAAAGGGAAAACCAACTATAGGGATAATTACACTGAGGGACGCTTCAGTAAAAATAATTACAAAAAAAATAGTTCTTCATTGTATAATCAGTGTATATTGTGTATTATAATGTATAGTTAGTGTATAATTCATATATAAGTAATATACATTGTATAGTCAATGTATACTTTCTATAACTTTTGACAAGCTATATTGCCGATCAACAAAAATAATTACATTCACTAGCTAAATAATACAATACATTATTCTGTAGAGTATATGTTTATTACACAACTATTCAATACACACAGAGAGAGAAGACCAGTTTTGAGAATCTTTGCAAAGCACAGTATCACAATGCTGATCATAATAATAATAATAATAATATAAATACTGATGAAAAGAGTGACAAACCTAGTCACTACAGAGACTTATTTTATATTTCATAAGTTTATATGCTCTGCATTTACAACAATATTGAGCATGTGTATGAATGTTTCAACAATTTTATACAAACTTCAGTACATGAGGACCTCCATTTGGTTGTGGCTTCCATGTCTGAAACTTCCACAAATATGTACTGTCAACTTGCTTTGACTTCTTCCATTCTGCAGGCAGGCAAGAGCTATTAGTCAGTTCCAACGGCATCAATCAAATAAACAAAGTCAGTAAAAGAGATTTTAAAAAAATAATAAATGTGGTGTCCGCACCAGCTTGTCCATGCCTCAGATAGTCCAGTCATGCGAATAGATATTTAGCGAAAATGAAACACTTCTAGTGACATGTTATGTAATGTTATTAGAAAGACAATGACACAAGAACAAGTCATGATCATACTTCCATTGACATGAAAAAATAGGATACAATCATCTAAAGTGCCTCGTCCAGCACAGAGATATCGAGCATTTCACGATAACAATAACATACCCAGTTGAATCCCACAAGTGGGGCCTGGGGAGGGTAGAAATGTACGCAGACCTTCCCACTACCTCGTAAGAAGTAGAGAGGTTGTTTCCTGTCGAGCATTTCACAATGAGTTGTCTAATTTTCTTTTTATGCATAAAGAATGAGATATCTTATATATTTAGTCATGTATGACTTTGCAAAAGCAATCCAAAGTCAGGCCACAGTATATAATCGCACGGGCATCAACTAAATAAACATCATCATGCTTACACAGACTTATCAAGAACAAAAGACTTTGGTTGACATTTCAGGGATGAAATTATAAAACAGTTGGCATGTGAACAAGTCATGTGCAAGTTTTCATTGACATGAAAAGGGGGTTACGCTCATTTTAAGTGCCTCCTCCTGCACAGAAACGCTGAACATTTCAGTGAGTTATCTAATTTTCTTTTAGAGGCAAAGAATGAACTGTCTTATATATTCAGATGTGTTTGACTTTCTAACAATCGATGCTTCTTTGAGTAATATCAAAAGACAAGCACTATCAATTCTATGAAAGAAACCTCATGTCAGTTCTTCGCTTCAATTCAGATTATTAAACATAAAGTCAAGGACAACTGCTTTTTGAAAAATCAACTACATGTTACGTCAATATATAGATTTAATTCATAATTGAAAATACTCAAATGTATATATCACTCTATCACAAACAATGTCACCTTTTCCAAACACAGAAAGGAATAAATGTCTTATTTATCTTCATATAGATAAAAGAAATTGTGGTATCTATCATTCACTTATTTATCAGAAAGAATATGCTTCTAGTTTTCTTGTTCATCCCGGGTAATGTAAAGCATTATTCATATAATTAGCTTAATCATAAGTTTCATCGAGATAAAAGATTTATGAGCCGCATATTCTTTCTCATTACTAATAGTCGTCCACTTAAAACAGATTTAATTCTGTTCCAAAATATATCATTCAAGCTGATTCATTTACTTGATGGTCCTCTTTACTAACAGAACATATCCTTGAAATAAAAGAAGATAAGGACATGCCACATATAGGTTGAAGAACAAAGGTTTGAAAAGATCAATTGTGCTCGGACAAAATCAAGGGCTTAATTTAAAAAGTACAATGTTTTGAATGAAATCATTAAGTAATTCCTCAGGATGACATTGGACACCACGGGTTATCTATAGATTCTATACCAAGTCCAATTCTGCACTGTGGGCCAAATGACCTTTTCTGTTCAACTCATCTTATGAAATCTTATCCATATCACCTGTAGATTGTATAATAATTAAAATGAGCTGCCCACTTAGGCAATGGATTTGAAGTCAATAGAATTTGTATCTGGAAGGGTTTACACAGAAAAATTCAACACGACTTGAAATGATGAGATTCAATTATAGTGCATGTCAGTTCTAAATTAAACAAACTCTAATGTACTGATTTAGCTACCGCTTACATGCTACAAGGCTCTAAAACCAAAACAGAGCAGTAGCAGATATACTCTTGTTTTTAAAGAAAAAACGGCAACCTGTTTCACTAAAGCTTCAGCCTGTTCAGTACCTAAACTATACCAGTCCTATCAAAATGGTCAATTACTGATCTACTTCTAACCCCCTCATTGATCTCTCTGACATCCCCAAAATGCCTACCCGTGTTTAAGCATTGCCTCCTCATTATCTTATACAATAAAGCTAGATCTCGTTCCTATATTTTGGATACAAAACAAGACGAGAACCTTTAACAAATGAAAAGTTACAATTTTGCATACCAATTTCATATATTTCATTTTTTAGAATTGAACCCAAACAAAGGCAGAAGGGTTATCATATGAATCATTGACATGCCAAAAGAAGAGATATAACAGAAAGGACATATTCGTACGATAGTTGTTTTAGGATACAAACCCTAAACAAAAGTTCTATGACTTCTTAAGAAAACGGCAACATTTCCTCTGAGAAGGACTGACATGTTCCAAATGACATGCGATTCAAGGATGTCCATACATGTGTATCTATATGTTGAGATTGATGCATTTTGGATGATTAACAAACACAATGCACTCTGTAAAGACATTGTGTTAAGAACTTGGTCCTTAGTGCTGATGAATAATTAGCTGAAACTTGAAAGGTGTTAGTGGAGTTGCTAAAATATCCGTGTACGTCTCATTATTATTTGTGCAATATATTCTGGATAATGACAAGATCTTTCGAAAGTACTTGTGTTCTAAAAGGATTCTGTGTATGGCCGAATTGGAGTTATTTCGGTAAGAGTCAGGACACAATTGGAGGATACTTCTCGGTTAAAAACTCTGATTTGATTTGTTTTCCTTAGTTTGATGGAATTTTCGAAATAAGTGGTTTCTTTCTTGATGTGCTTACTAATGTAAATAATATATATAGTATACTATTTGTAGGAAATCATTCATTCATACAATTGAAAGATTGAGGAACAGTTTTAGTGCTTTCAAGCAATTCATCATTCTTGAAATTATAGAGACTGATCATCTGAGAGTGAATAACAGGCTGAAGACTCTGGTCTGTATGTGGTTATTTCAATTCATTCAGTCCAATCCTACTTGTAGTGGGATTTTGAGTTGCAACCATCTAGTACTGTTAGGTTGCTAGGTGTATGAAACATTGCCAGCATTATTTTTGAAGCTTCAGCTCTTTCCCTTTTTTTCCTTTCCTTTTTTGTCTTTTTCATTAATGTGTGCTTGAAGCTTCAGCGCTTCCCTGTTTTTTCCTTTCCTTTTTTTGTCTTTTTCATTAATGCGTGCAAGGACTTTAATTTTTCTTTTTTAGCTCCATTAGTTCTTCTTCTTAATTTGCTAACACTTCTTAATCCAATTAACTTTTTTTTTATTTTACTTAATTTTTTATTTTATTTTTTTGTCTATTTTCTCTTTCACTAAGTATTAATCTCTAATTGATACAAGTGTTCCGTGTGCACTCTATACTAACTATTGATCAGTGGTAAATATGGAACGCCACATAAATATTATTAAAAATATATTTTAAATAATATTAATTTTTTGAAAAAATAAATTAAAAATAATAGATATTATTATGTTAAAACTTTTGAATTTAAAGGTTCTTTCAATCCTTTAATGGTGTTTGCCCTAAGTAAAGATAATTCGATTTAAATCTACAATTTCTTAATTTTTTTTCTCAACTATATAATATTAGATGATTATACTAGTTAAAATTTTTAATGTAATAAATCTCTTATTTATTTTTAATCCAAGTTTCAGAGAATAAAGTCTCTTATTTCTTAAAAAAAAATAAAGTAGTTATGTATATATCTTTAATATCAAAATATCTCAAAAAAATTATTAAATATGCATATTTAATTGATTTATTTATAAAAACTGAAAAAATAATAACTCGAAGTATAACCCAAAATTGAACGAACCAACCCGCTTTTCCTATTTAGATGATATGGCACCCGTAACCTCTGAATCCTTGATCCGCCTCTGGTCAAGGTGCACCTAAAGTAACACTAAATCTTCGTGTGAGTAAAAGCTAAACAAAGAGTACATTAACCAAATATTCCACTGTTTATAATTTCTCATATGCTCTATCAAGTATCAGAGCCTACTCAGGATATGAAGCTCTGTCTACAGCTTTATACAAAGACTACAGATGCAGAAGGAGAAATTGCCACAATTCCGAAAACCGCACCCTGACCAGCACAAACTTTTATCATTTTCTTCGTCTCCTATAGGTTCATAAAGTTGCATGGACCAAACATACAAAGGTCTTGGGCTTGGTGTAAGTTACCAAGACCTTGAAGACCTAGACATAAATTTTACCATCTTTCACAGTGAAGCACACAGTAGTAAGATACTCACTCCAGTAACTTGAGATATGTTAACAGTAGGTTCAAGTCCTACATTGGTTGCGGAATGGACTGGAGTGGTTTGCTTATATGGACTTGGGCAACTCTTCCCTCATGGTCTAGCTTTTGAGGTTGAGTTAGGCCCAGGTACCTCACCTTTATATGGTATCAGAGTCAAGTATATCCCTCCTTGGGTTTTCAGTCCATGCTCTAGTTGCACCTGGGAGTGAAGGAGGGTGTTAGAGTGGGTACGAGTCCGACACTGGTTGGGGCATGGATGGGTGGTTTGCTTACAAGGACTTGGACAATCCTCTCCTCATGAGCTAGCTTTTGGATTTGAGTTAGGCACAAGTGTCATAGTTACAACACAAGATATGCAGAAATTGTATTCCCTATTGGCTTTAGAAAGTTAGCCGCTAAAAAGAAGACATACCTATAATTTATGCTTAAATTCTTGTCTCTGCATCCTTTTGCAATAGAGGGGCCTTTGAATTGGTATTTCTTACAAGCTTGTCTTCATCCACCTTATCTTCTTTCGATTTCCCCCACATCACAGCGTAAAAGCCAACAACGATTATAATTGACCCCATCAAGCTGTACTCAACAAAGATGATGATTAGGCACATGCAAACAGTACTTTGCAACACTAATGAATAGAGAGAGAGAAAAGAGTTCATCATAGAAACCTTTTCTTAATTTGGATTGCCAACAACTTCACAGATTTGTAAGATTGTAAATGAAATATAACCATACCTTCCAATGTAGAAAATATCTTCTAAGAAGATTATACCCAATGCAGCAGCAATTACAATTCCAATAGGATGGAACATAGCAACAAAGAGAGGTCCCTTTCTACGAAGACACCAAAACATCACACTGACTTGAAATGCTGAGCCAAATACTCCCTAAGGAAAGCAAATATATATTAGATGTTTGAGATATGCAGAAGAATGCAATTGATGTACCCCTCAATGCTGAGCAAATATAAAAAATTACTCATTCAGTATTTTCTATTGACAATACTCAAAAGATTATAGCTTTCTTATAATTACTGATAAGTCCAGACTACTTAGTAAAACGAAGAAATGTGCTCTCGAGGGAACCATTGGGGATTAATGTCGATGACTTGAGTAGAAGAAGAGGAAAGCTAAACCAACGTAAACGGCCAACTGCTAGCCAAGGTAATTGAATAATGTTTTGAACAAAAGAGAGAGAAACCAAATTCAAAGCTAACATAATTATTTCAAAGCAGGTTTATGCCTTAAAGCATGAATAACTTTGAAGTTATGTGAGCAATCTTTTGTTTTAGTAAGTGATTATGACGACTGTTTTGATTGTCTTGGTTCTCTTTTGAGCAGCTTTCTGAGTCTTCACCTATATAGGAAAAAGTTTAGTAGTCTTGGAAGTAATCGTTACTCCCTCCTGCCCAGTTTATATGAAGGTGTTCAAACGGTAGAAATTTAAGAAAATTACAGATTTTTGACTTATCAGCCAAATATATAGCGAAGTACCAAAATTTTTCTTTCAAATGAGTGATGGTTAGAGTTCCACATATCTTTGATTTTCTATTTATTTCTAAAAGAAGAAACCTCTATATCAAAGGGGTCCAAACAAGTCATGCATCAAAATTAAACCACAAATGCTACGATCAAATAGTTTCCAAAAAGAAAAAGATATTATTTTTGTGTAGACTAATAATAGAAAAGTGTCACATAAAATGGAATAATTAGGGGATACTGAAGAGCAATGCACTTAATGTAATTCAAAATATCGTTAGCAATCTGGTATAGGAAGTAAGTGAACTATATCAATATGTACTAGTCATATACTGTAAGTTGCACAGACTCTTCATTTTTGCTGCCACACAGATGTCAAGACAACATGGATGTGGGTGTGGGATCCATACCGAATATGGTCAATGATTTTGGGTACTTTCACCAATATTGGTGAGAAATTCAAGACAACTACGATGATTTCTGACATTAAAACAAAAGATAGGGTGAAATCATAATTTCGGCATATGTTTTTTCGTCGCTTAAAGATATTTGTATTAAAAAATCCGCAACTAGAAGGAGCTCTAAAGCTAAGTTGCTCGGACTTTCCAAAAATGTTGCCGCGTCGATGTTGGATCCTTAAAAAATACACTATTTTTGGAAGATCCAACATGCACCCATCGACATTTTTGAAGAGTCCAAGCAACATAGCTCTAAAGATATTTAGAGGTCAATATCACAATTGAATGTGCGATGAACTGAAGAAGTCAATCATGACTTTTATGTCATTTGCAATAGCCATGCTAAATCAAAAGAACAGTAAGGAGACGCATTTATACGTAATAATAATTAGAGATTCAAACTTGCCCTCTAAAATCAGTGCATTCCTTTCCTTCCAAATGATCCACTATAACTGAGGCATATATTTATAGCTCTATTTTAAGATATTTAAATTATTTTTAACTGAGTCTCCATACCCGTATCTATTCTTGGATCCATACCCCTGAATCTTAAAATTTAGATCATGAAGGATCCGACCTCTATATCCACACTCGCACCTTTGTCTAAGCAACTTACGATATACTTTCCCCCTTTCATTTTATATTGCGGTGCTTAATTGCCATGAGGTTTAAGAAAGAAAAAGAACTTCTGGTGCATTACCAAAAAAGCTATGTAGCTCGGACTCTTCATTGATGACAACGGATGCATGTCATATTCTCCAAAAATAGTATAATTTTGGAGAAACCAACATGAGTAGGACATCGAAAGTAAAGAGTCCGTGCAACTTAGACCAAAAGTATCCTTAGAACAAGTGATCTTAAACATGTCATGATATTCTATGGCTATGAACATACCATCAAGGATAAAATGAAAAGTTAAAAGTTAAAAGAATTTTCAAATTATAGAAAGACGCCATGCTTCATGGAACAATCAAGAAAAGAAGGAATGTCATATAAAGGAGCGGTTACATAGAGAAAAATATATTCCAACCACGGTCAATGTGATTGTCCAATGTAGTTTGTCAATTGAAAGGTGTGCTTGTTCAGAAGGCACATTACATCAAGATGTTTTCACAGTTCAAGCAATTTGTTGGCAAAAGATTTAGGTCCCACTCTTTCACTTTTAAGAAGATTCCATGAAGAAAGAAACTCTTCAAAAGTTGTATTCACTTAGCCAATATCTTCTTTTCCTTATCACTTTCCTATCATTACATGTTAACTGAATGTCAAACACATACTTCCTGACCCGAACACTCTTGGGACAGCCACTAAAATCAGTACATATCAGCATCCACGGACCGGCTTATCCTTCTCTATCTTTATTTTGTTTCTAGCCTTTAGATATTCATGCTTTAGAACAATCTCCGTGCTCTAGTTAGTACCTAACTTGATCCCACCTTTCCATAACACTAACTGAGATTAAGAGCAGAAACATAAAACCGGACTGTATCTTAGTTTGCAATTGATAAACTCTGGGTCTAATAAGATGAAATTGAGCCACGTTAAGATCAGGGGATTAGGTGGAGGAAAGTGTATAATTAACTAGAATCTACTTCTGATACCAAGCATGCGGAGACCTAAAATCAGGTTAAGTAATAAATTCCATGCCAGTCCCAATTGAACAGGAATTATCTACTTATAGAAGTACCCAAACAGCGCCTTACAAATACTTCTTCTATGTATATCTTAGCATGGTCACATACTCACGATATGAGCAAACAGAATATAAACGCACACAGTTTACCTACTTACTGAGTATAGAACAGCGAACAATCTCGTACCAGGTTGTAACAACCAAGCATTTAAGTTCCTGTCCATAAACAGAGAGACAATTGCTGATAAAATGGATGCAAAGAAGCAGTAAAAGAAGACCACAATCAGCTCAACTGGATATTTCTTAAGGATGTAAGCCTGTACGAAGAAAAAGCATATTAGTTCTAGTGCTGATTCTCAACTAATAAAAGTGTCACTTTCGAAGAGTTATTCTCACACCTGTACAATTAAATATAATGAAGACGCTACACAATCCACTACAAGAAATAGTCCTCCAATCACCCAGTCAGTTTCCTGGAAATGAAGATAATTTTGAGGCTTCAAAGAGGAAGTCAACAAAATTTGTGGTCCCTGGTAAAGTGTCGCAGTGAATGCTCCGGCAATTGAGACAATGGTTCCAACGGATTTAATCAGCGTACTTGTTCTTCGACAATCTAATTTCTCCATCCTAAAAGAAAGCAAAAAAAAAAAAAAGTGTATATGTGTTATTTGTTCCAGTCTCTTGTGATCAAAGAGATTGATAGAATCCAATTAGGTCGATGATGTCTACAAGCGAAAGGTGATCACACTGAATGCTTCGTTAGCAGGTTTCTCGGTTTACCGAAACTGTATGACCTATTAAGTTGTTTGCTTGCAGGTGTTATATATGTATGTGTAATTATATCCTTTTTTTACTTTATATATATTATTATTAACACTTCATAACCAAACTGGAAAAGAACTCGAAAGCACAACATCACCAACAAGGGAAATTGACGCACTTTTTTGTGAAGTTTCATTATGTTCTAGTTCAATGTAAAAAATTTCTAGTTCAAGAATTCAATTGAATTTGAAAACAATTATACTAACAATTGAAACCAAAGAAACAGTCACTCTACTAACTGCAACGTTTACATAACTACACCAAGAAAAAAAAACATACTACGAACAACTCCAGTTCAGAGGGAATCTGTTTTACCATATGCCTGAAATTAAAAGAACTAGCTTACTTAGCACTCCCTTTATTCCATCTTTTATGACATTCTTCTCTTTTTAATCTGGTCCAAATAGAAGGACAGACTTTTATATTTGAATATTGTTTAACTTAGACTTCTTTAACTCCGTTCTACTCCAAAACCAACTCAAGCAAAAATGAGAAAAGGGGAAAAAGAAGAACCTGAAAATGACGGCAAGTATGAAAGTAAAACCTGGTATGAGGTTGAGCATTGCTGAGGCAAATGAAGCAGAAGTATAATTAATCCCAGTATACCCAGTTAGCTGAGCTGAACAACTACAATTTCATAAAAACCCATAACCCAAAAATTAGAAAGAAACAGTTAACTTTCCGCACATAAGCCAATTTTCGAAGAAATTACATACCCAAGAACACCCAGCAAGAAAAACCCAGATATGAGTGAGAAATTGAGTGATGGACGATTTGACCTACACAATCAAATCAAATCAATTAAAGATAATAACTTTTTTGTGGGTATTTTGAATTGAAGCGAAAGGGTACCTGTAGAAGAAGAAAGAAGGGAGGAGAATCAGTGAGGCAAGAGCATTGGAGTAGAAGACGAAAGTGTAATTGGTCATTCCGGCGGACATGGCCTTTTTGCCTACTATCATTAGACCCACTTGTGCAAATTGGGTTGTAGCCATTCCTATATATGGCAAAGCTTCGTCCATCTTCGTCTTCATCTCCATCTCCATCGCCATTGTTTGTAAACTTGAGCTTCACCAGTGGAACTGGAATATCCTTGCTTTTTGCTATTTTACTTCTTTGGATTAAAATTTTTTTTTTTTTTAAAAAAAAGGTGAAACAATAGCCTTAAAATGCTTACTTTGTCCCAATCTAGGTGAATTCAAACATAAAATTTATTTTAAAAAATTATGTTTGAAAAAAAAAATTAAGACAAGTTCACAAATTTAATATTTGCAATAATTAAGAGCATTTTAATAAATTTATCAATTACATTATAATATCATACAATAAAATTAATAATAAATAATCATACAGTCTATTTAAAACATTATATTATATGTAATATCATACATTCTAAAATTATATTAAATTATCATCCAAACAAAAGGTAAAAATAAAATAGTACCATCACGACAACACAATGGTATTGAATTTTAATTTGGTCTTATTTTATTGTCAGCTTCAATCGAAATTCACGAATGACAATGGTCCTCAGGATTCATCTAAATTTGGTGGCGTTTTCATTTAGTAGCTGGGGTTTTTATTTATTTATTTTTATTTTCATCTAGTAGCACTAATTAAATATAAAGTGCCAGTATCTAATATATGTTATTTTATTTATTTCAATTTATGTGGCACGAATAAAATTAATTAGGAGATTTAAATATTTTAAGCTATTCATTGTTGGATTATATTTTATTCTTTGTCTCTCAATTTGTATGACAAATGTGAAATTTTGAGGTATCAAAATTTTGATTTTTTATTAAAATTTTAAATTAATAAATATTATAAAAATTTTAAATTAATACCACTGTATTTTTAATATCCTTAAAATACTGTGGTCTCAAACATTTTGGAGCTTATCCCAATTGAGATATCACTTAGAATGCTTATCCCTGTACTTTAGAATGTTTGCTTGATTTCACAATTACTAGAGCAAGTGAGTTGAGTTTTCATAAAATCAAAAGCCCTATTGATATGAGAAAGCTATCTATGTCTATCTATGGTACTTTATAGTACCTTTAATATATAAATGTGTCATTTAATTCGATGTAAGCTGATGTTTATGTCCTCAAATTTTGAATGTGCACAAGTAGATACACACATCTTATGTGGTATTTTATTTGTGCATAAATGGTAGTTGATTTGTTTTAAATGTGATCCTTAACTTGGCTTCAACTGACAACTATGACCTTTAACTTTACCAGTTCACAAATAGGCACTTTCACTATCCAAAACTTTAACAAATAGATACATTCTTCCTACATGACATCCGACATGGTAATTTTATGTCCTATATGACAACCTACGCGTATTATGCCACGTAAGACACATGCGTATACTTATTCAATTTTATACAAGTTTAAGAGCTTACTTGTGCAGATCCAAAGTCGAAGGGTATAGACACCGGTTGAATCCAAGTTAAAGGACATATTTATGCATTATGCCTTTGTAGGATGTGTATCTACTTGCTCAACTTTTTGTAGAATTTTAAGTATTTACTTGTACACGTCCAAAGTTAGAGGGCATAAATACTAGTTGAGACCAAGTCAAAGGACATGTTAATATATAATGCAATTTTTTTATGCTCAAATAATTTTTTTGATAATCAAGAAATTTTCTATAGCGTACTCCGAAACTTGATAGATAATGAGTCTATTTCTTTATTCTTTTCAGATTAAAGATGAGGTTCTTATCTGCAATAAGATTTGAATTTGTGACCTGCACTTAATCCACACATCACGTATTGTGCTTTGCATCGCCAAACCAAAGCCTTGGGCTGGTTTATAGTATAACTATTGAAAGTATAACCATGATTAAACCAAAATCCTTTTTTCTACATTTGATGTGAAATCTTTTAATCTCCATAAAAGGATGCAATGTAATTGTTCATAAATAGGCCAACCCAAAATAACTTCCAATAGGCTCACCAGCAAAGTTTATTCCCTTCCAAGCTAAGGTTTTGTCTCATAGATTAACCTCAGGATCATTATCAACTTTGTCTTGTAATAATGGCATCTTGTTGTTGTTTGATCCCAAGTTCTTCTCTTCCTTTTTCCATTCTTTAGATTTTCCCCATATCACTAAATAAAACCCAACCACAATGATGATTGATCCCACCAAACTGCACAAAAAAGGTAGCACAAGATTTTATAATGCTACAAAAACTTAAACTTAGTAGACACCAAGGGTCATAAAATATACTCCCTCCGTCCATCTTTACTTGTCCCTTGTTGACTTGACACATAGATTAAGAAATAGTAAATGATAGGAGTAATTTTACCAAACCACCCTTTGAATGTAATAAATATAATATCTTGAAAAATGAAATAGAGAAATAACTATGATTAATGATGAGGGCAGATTAGGAACTAAGTATAAAATTATCTCTTGACTTCATAAAGTGGACAAGTATTGTTGGATATCCCAAAATAGTATCAGAGGACAAGTAAAGATGAACGGAGAGAGTACTTCTGACAAAAAAAAAAGAAGGAGAAAGTAAATGAAGCTTTAAACATGTGTGTTTTACCTTCCCACATGGATAATATCACCCATAAATATACTGGCAATCATAGCAATCACAATGCTTAATGGATGAAACATGACAACAAAGAGAGGTCCTCTTTTCCTCATACACCATGCACCTATACTTACTTGGAACACATTTCCAAATAAACCCTGCATTATTCAAAAAAATATTAAATTTTGAACTTATTATGTCAAAAATATAACGCGTTCAATATAAAAACTTTAGAGATCGAATTCATCAAGTTCAAATCATGAATTTGTCTACTTAGTTACCGAATATATGAGAGCCATTAATCTGTTGTGAGGGCTTAAACTCCAAGAACTCAAGTCTCTTTCAGTAATTAAAGAGAAAACAGCACATAGAATTGTAACACAGCAACTATAAAACAACATTAAAATCAGCTCTGCTGGATATTTCTTAAGGATAAATGCCTGCAAAACATGAGACAGAGGAAAACAAATCATGATTTCATTTTATTTTTAAGATGAAAAATAATAGTCTCTCTGTTGTCGCAATTTATGTGGCACAATTAGAATTTCGAGAGTGAACCAAGTTTCTTTGACCTACATTTCTTAATATGCCTTTTAAATAACTTAATTTGATGATATAACATATTTTACGTAGTTTCCAAGTATGTACATTTTATTTCAAAAAACTTAGCACGCTATAAAATTTTGGAATTCTAACACCAGAAAGCTTCTATGTCTGAATTCATAGTAGAAATTTGAATCTCAAAATTTCAATTATGCCACATATATTGAGATACAAAGGGAGTAATTTGTTGGCAATTGTAATTACCTGTGAAATGAGAAATAGAGAAGCAATTAGAGAGCTAATCATAGTGAGCAAACCTCCAATGGCCCAAGCAGAAGGATTTGTTAACATTGAATTCAAAGAACTAATTCCAAAAACTTGAGGGCCTTTATATAAAGTTGCAACAAATGCACCTATTATTGATACCAAAGTCCCAATAGTTTTAGCCACTGTACTCAAACTCTTGTACTCAAAACTTTCCATCCTAAAAATAAAATAGTGAACATTAAAGTTGATACAATTTTGACAAGTTTAATAGCATAGGTTAAGTGAAAAACCTGAGAATGACAGCAAGAATGAAAGTGAGTCCTGGAATTAATTGCAATATTGCTGTGGAAAGCAATGGAGATGAATATTGAAGTCCAAGAAATCCAACCACTTGCATCAAAAAACTACAAGATTGCACTATTAGTGGTCATTTCTTCTCTGGACAACATTAATTCTTTATCCCTCGTACCAAACGATATTATTGAGTTTAGTCACAAATTTAAATTTACATACCCCATTATGCCAAGCCAGAAAAATCCATAATGAAAAGCAGGCCAAAGAGGTGGAAGAGCTGATCTGCATTTAAAAAAAAGTAAATTTTTTTCTCGATGCGATTTATCGATTTCCTTTGAACACCCCAGTATAACTTATATAAATGTTAGAAAACAGAAAATGATAGATACCTATGGAAGAAGAAGCAAATAGGAATAAGAAGTAGAGTTGAAAAAGCACTTGAATAGAAAGTATAAGTGAAAGAAGTCATCCCAGTTGACATAGCCACTTTAGCTGTCACTGCTGATCCAACTTGTGCTAACTGTTGTACTATCATGGCTATAAATGGCACCAATCCACTCATTTCCATCTCTTGAGACGATGAATTCCCTCATGAAATACTTTAGATCGAAAAAATCTGAACAATTTTAAGAAGTTTTTGAATTTGAAACTTGTTCAAATCGAATTCTTTCGATTTTCATACCTAAGATATATTGTTCCAAGAACCAATGGACATGTTTTTTTCTTAATGTGAAGCCAAATTAAAAAGGTTTGGATGAATGGGATTTCCTTGAAAGAATCAAATTGAATATAATAGTTTCTTGGACGTCAACATATTGAAAGGAACCAGTGCACAGAGCTAGTATTATGCCTGTGGATTCCGTCGATTCAATAAATTTTGTTAATAAATTTATTAAATATACGTAATTAAAATTTAATTATTATCACTTAAAATTTTCATATTATTCAAAAGTCATAAAAGTTGTCATCCTAGTTTTTAGGAATCGTTTGGCGTAAGATGTAAAGTATATAGTATAAAGTATAATAATTTCAAGATAAAATATACGAATGATTATAATGTGGTTGTAGATTGATACTGTACTTGCTCTTTCTTTGTTGAGTACCGGATCCCAGTTATGAGATTATTGTTTGTCGAATTCGAGGGTGAGCTAATTCTTTCAGGCTGATATGGATTCAACTTAGTCTTAATTCCTTCTCTCAGGAGTGGACATGTTTAGACTCTTATTTACTTTATTGTTGTTTAGATTGCATCTCTTTATCTTCGATCTTTAGGTAGAAGTTTTGGGATTGTTTGGCCTTGTTCTTTGGAAGATCGATCTCGTGTCTGGTACTGCATGGTTATTTCTGAGTTTATGGGGGATTTAGTTTTTAATATATTTAAAAATGATTTTAACTCATCAAGCGCATATTTGGGTTAATGATTGTCGTTGTTGGGTTAGTAACTGGTTCTTCCATCAGAGGATTAGTATGACTGTCACTTAATGTGGGTTAGAATCATGGCAGACTCCCAATAAATTTCTTTTTATCCAAAGCTCAAACTCAAAACTTTTGATTGAGGATAAAATAATTTTATCACGACAACAAAAAAGGACCATAGACATATATAAATATCTTAACGAACTCATGTGGACACTTCTCGGTCCGAGAATAATCTCTCAAATACACCACACAATTCATATTGATAGTGTATTCTTGTTTTATTTTATTGTCGATCAGCTTCAACTGAAATTGACGAATGAAATGGTCCTCAAGATTCGTCTTATTGTGTGGCTGGAGTTTTTATTTATTTATTTTTATTTTTTTACAATAGTGGGTGGCATTTTCATCACTAGTACTAATATAATCTCCATTTTTTGCCGTTATTATTCTTTTTCAAAAGTTATAAATGCTCCATCCCTCGTAATTTATGGAATATAGAGTTTTAAAAAGTAAGTATTTTGAAATTTATTATTAAAAAGAAAGATTTAAATATTTATAACTATAAATTATATTGTAATTAAAGATAAATTATTTGTAAAAAAAAATGAGATTCTTGTATAAACAATGAACCCCCCTTGCATCAGATTTAAGAGAAAAAAAGAATGAGATAATATTTATTACTATAGAAATATATATAACTTATTTTAGAGTAAAACTTTAAAATTATTTAATAAGCGTTATTTAAATTTTATCAATGTCATTAGTATTTATTAAATATTTATTTTACACTTAGGGTCGGTTTAGTGGAATTGGTGTAATTATTAGAGTAGTAGTTAATAACCTAGTAATTACATGGTCTAGTAATTACTTTGACCTATTTGTTTATCACAATGTAATTAATGTAATTGCATGTGTGTTGTTTGGTTGCACAAGTATAATTACTAGGTTATATTAGATTTTGAACATAAAAGTTAATTATCTAAAATTAAAAAATTTATATTTAGAAAAATAAGAATATCTATAAATGATATTAAATTAAGTATTTAAGATATATATATATTGTCTTTGAAAATATATTAATTAGTAAATATATATTTCTAACTAATATTATAAGAAAATTTATTAATATTTTTCAAATTAGTAAATTTTAATTAAATTAATCATAAAACTAAAAGTACAAAATTTTGATGAACATCAGAGAATGCATTTTTGACAAAAATGTTAATATTATAATGTCGGTAATATTAAAGAAAAGGAAAATGTGAAACTATAACCTTATTCCACAATGAATTTTACTTTAGTTTAAAAATTAGAATTTTAACAACATTATGCTAATAAAAAAATAAACTAGAATAAATAAACAAATATAAAATATAAACAATTACATGAAATCACATGAAGTAGTGAAAATTGTGAATGAGAAGAAAATAAAATATAAATAATAAAAAAATATTTTTAGAAAATATTAGAATAATAAAAATAAAATACAAATAAAAATAAAAATAAAAGGAAGAAAATTTTTTTTAAAAATTTCATGTAATTACACCAATACCATACCCTCCCTTGGGAATTGAAGAGTGTAATTACACCTTCAACTACACTCAAAAACTGTTTTGTCAAGTAACAGGCCAAAGACATCAAATCTCAATTATATGGTTGCTTTCCAAACTGGCTCTTAGGTTTTATTTGGTATGGAGGAAAATATTTTTTTTGAAAATATTTTCTTAAAAAATAAGTTGGTTTCTAACTCTTCTTTTCATGTTTGGTTGGTGAGTGAAAAATAAAAAAAAATTCTATAATTTAATTAATATATTAAAATACTTTTTTAGAAAATATCTTTTATTTGTGAAAAGGGATAAGAGAATATTTAAATGAGATCTTTTAAGGAAATATACAACTTTGAGGCTTTAAATTACGTTTACCAATTTATTTACTTCACTACCAATAAATTTACATATTTACCAAGCTATTTAATGTGACTTTTGTCATTAATGAAAAGCTTTTTTTTTTTTAATTTTTTTACGCGTCTGATGGGACACGCATTTAATGCGTCAGGCGGCTAATTAATGAAGCATTTAATGCCACTTGTTCGTAAAGAATGTACCATTCATTTAATATTCTAACCTATTAAATATTATATTAATTATATTCCTCCACAAGTTATTATTATAAAATTGATTTTTCATCTACCACTTGGTAATTTTTTTTGTTTTGCAAAAAATTTGTATCTTCTTCTTCACAACTACTCTCTATCTTGCGGATTCCAGGTATGGAAGTTTTGCATTATTTTTTTTGTTGGTTTACGTTTTGAGTCGGGTCAGCGGGCTAATGGTCATCTCCCGTTTTGTCTAATGTTCATCTCACTTTCTTTTTTTTTTGCATTTTTGCATTCCATGTATGTGTTTTTCCCCCCAACTCCTTTTTTCTTTATTTTTCAGTTATTTTGCACTCTTTTTGGTTTTTTCGTTTATGTTTTTAGAGGGTTATTGGTGATGTATGTAATTTTTGGTATTGCGAAGTTGGTTTCATGTGTGTGTTTTCACCCTGATAATTTTTTTTTCGTTTTTCAGTTTTGTGTAAGTGAAGATTATATTTTCCAGGTATGTCTTTATCTCCCTTTTTTTTTTGTGGTTTCGGATTGGTATTTTTTGAAGTGGTGTGTTTACAATGTTGTTGTTTGTTCTTTTTCTCCCAGTGTAGTGTGCAATTTTTTTTCCTTGTGAAATTCATTAGTGTTTTACTGTAATTGTTGGTAAATTTTTGGTATGCAATAGTTTGATTTTTTTAATATTCTCAAGGTATTCCCTTTCCTGTTCTTGGTATTCTTCTATGAATTTAATTTGGTTTGTCTGAATTTATGTGTAGTGTTGTATATGTAGAAGAGGAATTGGTGACATTCAATAGAGTTTAGTGAAATTGTGGTATTTTTTTTGGGTATGCAACTTGTAATTCGGGTTTGAGACTTTAGTATGTGTTGTTTCTTACCTTTTTTTTTTTTTTGGTATTATTGTTTGTATTTAATTTGGTTGTCGGATATTTATGTGTAGTGTTATTTCTGTAGAAGAGGAATTGATCGACTCGGCGCGATTTTGGTATGCATACTGTGTTGGTATTGCCGCGGTTTTCTTAGTATGCATATTGTGTTGAAGTGTTGGTATTGCCGATGGTAGTTATCATTCATGACTGGTTGGAACTTTTGGTATTCACAGTGGTAGTTATTTTGTATCAATGGTTACAGCTTTGGTATTCCATATGGCAGTTTACTCTGCATGGTGGGTTGAAGCTTCGGTATTCACAATGGTAGTTACAATGTATTGCTTGCTGTAAATTGGTATCCGATATGGTAGTTCACTATGCATTGTGGGTTGTAGTTTTGGTATTCTCTGTCAGTTACGATGTATGGTTGGTTGCAATTTTTGGTGTTCACTATGGTACTTATAAAATAATCGAACTTTGCCACCAGATATTCCAAAAATAAAAAAATTATAAAAATATATGAACGTGCATGATCTTATCAATACTTATACCAACACTATTACCAGTAAAAAAAAACCAACACTGTTATTGGTTATTTCATGTAATAAAAGTTTGTAAAGTATGCACAATTTTAATGTAAGAGAAAGAAAAAGTACACACACATTAAATGCTTTAATGTAAGAGAAAGAAAAAATACACACACATTAAATGCAATTGTTGGTTGATTGGAATTGTTGCCATTTTTTCTCATTTCCCTATAAAGAAGGACACTATTCACAACAAGTTGCATTAATTGCATTATTTTTTTTGTTTCACACGTATTTTTTTTAATCTTTTTTTGTTGTAAATTGATTTGATGTGTCCTTTTTAAAAATAATTCAACACCTTTTACATTATTAAAAAGCCAAATTTTATACATTACATATTTATAGTATAGAACAAGCCAAATACGTACGAACATGTTAATAAATAATTAATTCTACCAATTTGATTACGATTAACGTTTTATATTCTTTAAGAAAAACACAAAAAAATTCACATTAAACTCCAACTAAAATTTCATCTTGTATGTTTATTGCAATCATGACAATATCAATTATACATAAGAACTAATTTTTTCTCCATAGTACAATCATCTTGCATACCATTTTTTAAATATTTGTCTCGAACTTGTTAGGCCAATCAGTTAATTCTTTATTCCACCATTCACGTAAAATTATATATTTGCACTGGATGTCATAGCAACAAATTTTTTCCCCGACTTTACTACCATGTTCGTACAAACATATATAAAAATTAAAATTTTTATTCTCCAAATTTGAAGAACATAGTATTTCTTAGTCAATAATTATTAATCAAAAAAAAGTAATAAAAGTATACATCCATGTCTTACACCAACTTCCAAAAACTTTTAAATATCAATTATTTATTCTTCCTTTTCACCACCTATCACATCACAATTTAATCAACATTATTATAAAAAATTATACTCTCTTTCTTACTTTGTAATTAATTTTGGTATACTTTTGATAATTTTAAATTAATTGATAGAGGCTTGTAATTTTCTCTCCAAATATAGGCATTTATGAAATCAGCCCTATTTAAATCCAGACGTCATAATATTTGATCACCATTTGGATCCATATGAAATTAATTTCCCACTTTCTCAATTCTTGAGAGAACCACTTTTCAAAACTCATAATGAAAATGAACACAATTACAGCTTATGAGCCATAATTCTATAAAAACTTATCTCTATCATAAAAATTCGAAACAATATATTAAGAAGACATGAATTATGAAAAAATTTAATACGTACTCAATTATGATCAGTTTTTTCTCATAACACCCCAAATAAAACCAACAAAACCAATAACCAATTCTTTTTCTCGATGCGATTTTTCGATTTCCATTAAACCACCCCAGTATAACATATATAAATATTAGAAAATAGAAAAATGATACATACCTGTAGAGGAAGAAGACAATAGGAATAAGAAGTAGAGTTGAAAAAGCACTTGAATAGAAAGTATAAGTGAAAGAAGTCATCCCAGTAGCCATAGCCACTTTAGCTGCCACAGCTAATCCAACTTGTGCTAACTGCCCAATTATCATAGCAATAAATGGAAACATTTCACTTATTTCCATCTTCAAAATTGAAACCACGTAAAATTGAACAAAAATGCTCGTAAAATTACTTATGATTGAATGAATGAGTTTTCCTCGAACGAATTAAATTAAATTAAATGTCAACATATTAAAAGGAACATGTATCAATATACCACAATATTTTAATTGTCATTTTTTAGTATATATATTCTTTATTTGTCTTTTTGTCAGGATTAATTGAAAATGACGATGAATCTACGGGATATTTTAATGACTAGTGTCTGTATTTTATTTAATTTAAATTGACATGCGTGACATTTTATTTTTTTTAACATAGTGGGTGGTGTCTCATCACTAGCATTAATATAATCTCCATTTTTGTTTTTATTGTTTTTTTAATATTACTATTTCGATCTTTTTAATTTATATGATATTGTTTTATAGGATAAAGTTCAAGAAAATAATATTATAATTTTTTTAAAATATTGTGATTTGTTACATGGATGGTAAAATTATTGAATTTTTAAACTATATAAACGTCCACCGAGATGGTAATTGGTAAAATAATTTTTATATGATATGCATACTTCGGACATAGTTATATTTTTATACGTTTGACTACTAGTGGCAAAATACTACGCACATTGAAGAATAATCAAGAGTTTGAAACAAGCAAAAATAGAAGTATGAAACCAAACCCTTATTCAAGGACTTAATATACAAAATAGTGTAAATATAATTTATTAATTTACTATCGAGTTATCGATTAAACCATTAACGAAAAACCTCAAATCGTTTAAGAACCAATAACTCGATTAAAAAAAATTAAAATTGTTACCGAACTATCACCCGCCTTCACTTTAAGGTGATGAAAGGCAACAAATAAATACTCAGAGGTTTGAGAAAAAAATCTATCCTTTTTGGCATCATGACCTGTAAACTCTTGGGCATTAGGTATCACTTCTTCATAAGGATGCCCACTGATCGGTAAGCCGCCAAGAATATATAAGTCCCAAAGGGATATATATGCTTCTCCAAGAACGTAAGTAGTGCATTTGTTTCGGGACACCAAGCCTCACAAAAGGCCTGTACAATATTAGAGTTCCGATCATAAGTAAAAAGAGAAGCAACGATAGCATCTCGGAGGTTAGCATCGTTCAAGCTCGACCCATTTTTGCTAAGGACATCTTCTGTCCATTCCCAATATCTCGGGATGCAATGATATTCATCTTCAAACAGTCTTATCTCCCCAATGTAACTCTTCTTGAATCATGCGGCATCCTAGGTTTGGAAGAGTGCTTGTGAGATTGGTACCTTGAAGATTTGGTTTCTCAAGATACCATACTTTGGAAGCTTTGTTAGATTTATGGTCGTGTTCAAAAGTCCAATCTGTCTGGTGAAGTGTGTTTTTCAATTGTGGCCATGCATCAGCATAACGACCAACTAGGGGATCTTGGACTAAAAGTTTGGTCTCTATCTGGTTATCTTGCATCCCAATTATGAGGTAGCGAAGTCCGGAAGATGAGTAAGTGTTGAAGAAGATCATTGTTCAGGCTGCATAAAAGGAAAAGTGTTACCCTCCATCAATGATAACATGCAAAAAAAAAAGGGCGGGGGGGAGGGGGGGGAACAAGAATCAAAACAAAAGTATATGGCTAATTGGGGGTCCCTTATGTTTAAACGTTGGGAATATAAAGCCTCGTATTGTTAGTCCCCTATGTTTAATCATTTAGAACAACGTAAAGCCTCGTGTTGGTGGTCCCCTATGTTTAAACATTTAGAACAACGTAAAGCCTCGTATTGGTGGTCCCCTATGTTTAAACATTTAGAACAACGTAAAGCCTCATCTTGATGGTCCCCTATGTTTAAACATTTAGAACAACGTAAAGCCTCGTGTTGGTGGTCCCCTATGTTTAAACATTTAGAACAGCGTAAAGCCTCGTATTGGTGGTCCCCTATGTTTAAAAATTTAGAACATCGTAAAGCCTCGTATTGGCGGTCCCCTATGTTTAAAGATTGAGAACAACGTAAAGCCTCGCATTGTTAGTCCCCTATGTTTAAACATTTAAAACAATGTAAAGCCTCATATTGATGGTCCCCTATGTTTAAACATTGGAACATTGTAAAGCCTCAACTTGGGGATCTCAAGGCGTGAGCGCGGATTTATCCCTTCACACCTTTAGACTATATTCTTGTGATACAATAAAAGCTTAAATTCACAACCTTTCAAAAGAAAAAGAACGAGGCAGAACAAAAAAGAATGTACCTCGCACTTTAAAGCTCCACGTCTAATTCCAAAGTTTGTTTGAAGAGAAGGACTCCAAATCTATGAATATTGATGTTAAAAGAATAAGGATTAAGGTCTATTTATAGAGAAGGCACGAGGATCAGGTGAATATTTGATTCCTAAAAAAATTAGGATATTAGAAAAATATTTGAATCCTAAAAGAATTAGGAATTAAGAGGGGAACGTTACTGGTGGCAGTAACCATGCAAACAAGAAACAAAAAATTGTTTGTGGATTAAAATGCACCAAGAAAAAAAAAGTCAAAACCCACCCAAAACATTTTGGGCCGTATAATTCAAAAAAATAAACAAATTATAAAAAAATCATGTTTATATAAATAATAAAGAAATTATGACATCAAATTAATACTTCAAGTCTAGTTTTCAAAAGATAAGATATCTCGATGAGACTTGAAGTAGGGGGCATTTGTAATCATGTAAAATTTATTAAATATAAATTTTATAAAATGATTCAAAATATATTCATCCAAAATGAATATTGTGGATTAATATAATTGAGTTTATTAATTAAGTCCTATAAAGTATGGATTTAATTAAAAACCAAAATTCAATTATTTGGGCTGCAAAAGGTAACCCGCTTTATTAGGCCCAATATCCTCTCATCCTAGAGGCCCACTTGATGCAACATGTCGAATGACATGGCATGCCAAGTCAAACAAAGAAACTAATAGAATCATGTCATGTGTCAAAATGACAGACCCATTTCATTAAAGCCCAATATGTCATATCACTTAAATCTGATTGGCCGGGAGAAAACCTGATTCTATCATGACTCCTCTATAACACCCAATAAATTACTAAAATGCCCCTAGGGAAGAGGTGTGTGTAAAACGCGTCTTCCGATGCTCGGATTGACAATCCGAGAGTGGATTCGTGATCAACACTGAAAATGGAGTAGGAAGAGGGTCTCGGTCGATTTTTAGGGCGACCGAGTCGAAAGATAATTTTTCGTTCCAAAATGAAAAACAGTGTGCCTGCGCGACAGGACCACGACGCAGACCGGTCGCGGAGCCACACTTATGTTTTCTGTAATTTTTTCGACGGAGTGGAATTTCCAAAATTACACAGTCCGCGATAGGTTCGCGTCGCGGACTGTGTTATTTCAGGACGGGGATAAATTCTTTTAAATTATGGAGGGCAATTTGGTCCATTCCTAATTTTCCTAAACGTTTCCCTACGCCTAATTAAGGTCGATTTTCAAGAAAAAGGGTTTCAAAACCCAAAATTCTAGGCATTCTTCCTAAAGGTCACCAAAGCTAGGGCTTGAAGGAAGGTGAGGATTGAGGAGATCAAGAGGAGGTTGTGCAACTTCGTGTTAGCAAAACTTTCCAGGTATGTAAGGCTAACCTAAAGCATGGGAATGTTCTCCCATGTGCCCTTCTGAGTATTGAGTTTAGAATCTTGATGATGAGGTTAATGTAAAGAGTTGATGCATGTAAAAATCTACGTATTTTATGTATAAATGATTTTCTTACAGGAATTGATGATCATCACTATTTTGTTTTACATTTAATTCATTTTCATGAGTGCATTTAAAAACCCTACAATTATTGTGCCTTGGAAAGAGCATGCATAATGAAGTTAAGGGTATGTCTAGAGCCTTGATGATGATGATGTTGTGATGTTGTGATTGTATTTCACATTTGACGAGAGTCTTGATGATGATGTTGATGAGAATGATGTTTTATGATGTCTTAAAGTTGGAAGTTTAATTTCTAAAAGAGTATCTTGAGTCCATGATGCATGATGCTGATGTTGATGTTATGAGATGAGGTGATGTTGATGTTGAAGTATTATATTGTGTCCCTATAGGACTGATGTTGATGTTGAGGTTTTATACTATGTCCCTCCGGGACCGATGTTGATGTTGAGGTATTAATTATTATACCATGTCCTTATGTGACTGATGATGATGTATTATATCCCTATGGGACTGATGAGGATGATGTTTATGAGCATGTCGAGTTCTGGGAGGATTGAGCACCGAAATGGGTAGAGAGTGAGTCTCACTCAAACCCATTAACTACGTGGCCCGCGTAGGAAGAGAGGATTGAACCGTAATACGGATGGCTCCTATCTTGTCCCAAAAGAGGACTGATGTTTGATGTTTTCTTGTGGATCCACTGATGTTGATGTCCTTTACCCCGGGCAGGATATTGGATGGATGTGGCAACGACATCACTTTGTTGTACCATCACTGGCTCATAAGTGATGGTTGTCGGTTAGAGAAACTCCCAGTTAGGTTTCATTTGATAGAACTCTGATGTTGATGTTGATGTGATGTTGAGTCGAGTCCTTGAGTCGATGTGATGTTCCTTTGAGTCGATGTGATGTTCCCTTGAGCCGATGTGATGTTCTTCTAATGTGAGTCGATGTTGAAAATTCTTGAGATGAGCTTAATGTGAGGTTGATGACTGATGAGAGGTTGATGAGTCGATAGTCTATTCTAATCTCTTGCCTTAGATAGACTTTGACATCCTGATGGAGTATGATGTTGAGTTGATGTTTCTTTATGCTGTGTACTTACTTTGTTATTCAGCTATTTTACATGCCAGTACATTCCACGTATTGACGCCATTTGGCGCTGCATCGTTTCATGATGCAGATACAGGAGTTAAAGGACTTCAGCAGACGCACCGTTGAAGCCAGAGATTCGAGTTCAGACGCTGGTGAGCCTCCTTGCTATTCGGAGGAGACCCTTCTATTATATGATTTTCCTTATTTCCTTATTTCATTGAGTCGAGTCCTTGAGTCGATGTGATGTTCCTTTGAGTCGATGTGATGTTCCCTTGAGCCGATGTGATGTTCTTCTAATGTGAGTCGATGTTGAAAATTCTTGAGATGAGCTTAATGTGAGGTTGATGACTGATGAGAGGTTGATGAGTCGATAGTCTATTCTAATCTCTTGCCTTAGATAGACTTTGACATCCTGATGGAGTATGATGTTGAGTTGATGTTTCTTTATGCTGTGTACTTACTTTGTTATTCAGCTATTTTACATGCCAGTACATTCCACGTATTGACGCCATTTGGCGCTGCATCGTTTCATGATGCAGATACAGGAGTTAAAGGACTTCAGCAGACGCACCGTTGAAGCCAGAGATTCGAGTTCAGACGCTGGTGAGCCTCCTTGCTATTCGGAGGAGACCCTTCTATTATATGATTTTCCTTATTTCATTGAGTCCGGTAGCTATGGCATGTCATGGCACCATTCTTAGACTGTTGGGTCAGGTTAAAGGCTTCGTAGACATGATGTCGAAGTTGATGTGGATGTTTTCCTTTTGAACTGAGTAGTATTTCATTTACTTAGTTGAGGTTGAGACTGATGTTGGCCATTGGGCCCTTATCTAAGATATTCCATTGATGTTATTTCCGTTGTGTTGATGTTGAATGATGTGATGAAGTTAAGTGGTTCGCTTGGGGACTAGCAATAGTCTTTGAGTGCCGGCCACGCCCAGGGTACCCTCCCGGGGCGTGACATCCTCATAATTCAAAAGAGAAAAAAAAATCAAGAATTCTAACAAAAAATCTAGAGAGAACTCGTGGATCAAACTGAATTTACACTTGAATAGGCGAATCTGAGGATTCATAGAGATTGTAACACTCGCATATTGAAATCAATAAATACAACAAATTATTATGATATTTTTGTTCCTGAATATTATTTTGTCAACGCGAATTTTCTTGCCTGCAGGAATAGATTTTTAACTGTTCAATCACTCCCCTATTTCAAAGAGGAGAGGTGGTCTCCGAGTGATGGGAAAGAGGAGTTACCATCGTTGTGAAAAAGTCGTGTATTAGTGAAAAAGAAAACTTGAAAAAATCAGAAACAGAATTTTTAATTCAACATTAAGTAGATCTGAGACAAATTTCGCTGGGGACAACATCAACAACTATGGCTTAACGAAAAGGTACATGTTGTTATTGCTTCCTCTAATTTCCTTTTACAGGACAATTCATGCAAAAACTTGTCCAAACAAATTTTTTCATAATTAGGTCCATCATTAAAGTATGAGCCTTTTAAAGATTAACCTCAGGATCATCAACTTTGTCTTGTAATAATGGCATCTTCTTGTTGTTATTGTTTGATCCCAAGCTCATCTTTTCCTTTTCCCATTCTTTAGCTTTTCCCCATATCACTGAGTAAAATCCAACTACAATTATGACTGATCCCACCAAACTGCAAATTAATGTACAAACATTGGTCAATGATTTTTCTAGTTGATTTACACAAATATTCCTATTTAGATTATCATTTTTTGGTCCCTATTTTATAGATGTACAAATTGTAAATCAAATTAGAAATGATCATGTGTGATTTACCTTCCAAGATGTATAGTTTCACCCATAAATAAGCTGGCAGCCATTGCAAACACAATACCAAGTGGATGAAACATGACTACAAAGAGAGGCCCTCTTCTCTTCACAACCCATGAGTTTATACACACTTGGAATACACTTCCAAACACAGCCTGCACTAACACAAAAACAAAAGTCTATTTTTTGAAAAAAAAAAAAGAATTATATACAAGTAATTAAGGACAAATAACACAAATTTCACTAGTTTAGGATCTAACTACATGCCTTTATATGAGTTTTCAAAATCTATTTGTACCAGATTTCGGTCTCCAGATTCATGTATTTTATGTGTCCAGATACATAAGTCAAAATTACATGTAGTTTATTCCAAATACACTTTATCAAAGTGGATTAACATATATTTGGGATACTAACTCTTTTGTTAGTCTTTCTCTCTTTCAGAATGTATCTGAGATGCATCTTGTATCAACGATACATATATGTAGTATGATTCACATGTATTTGGGATACAGTCACTTTGTATTTTCAGAGTGTATTTGGAAACAAAAAACATGTATATGACTTTAAATCTGGTATAAAATTATTAAGTAATGAGACAATACGTAGTTATTCCAAACGATATAATGAATCTTTAGTTAATTACCGAGTACATGAGAGCCAGTATTCCAGCCTGAGAGTTAATGATCCAGGAACTCAAGTCTCTTGCAGTAATTAAAGAGCTAACAAGACAGAAAACTGTGATACCACAACTATAAAATAGCATTACAACCATCTCTGCTTGGTATTTCTTAAGCACAAATGCCTGCAAAACATAAGACAAACTTAAGGAAAACTAGATGTGTTTGGTACGATGAAGTCATTATTCGCGAGAAAAATATTTTTTGATGTTTCGATATTAAATACGAAAATAATGGCCATATTAAGTGATCTAAGGAGGAAATGACTACTCTCCACTTATATATGGACGAAAGTTATTTTCCGCACGACAATTTAATTTCATATCATTTGCGATAACAAACAAGTAGCTAGAGCTGTCAATCTGAACTAAGCCCGTTGGGTTGGCCTGCCGTAATCTGTGATTCAGCAAAATTGAGTTAAGTTTTTTGGAGTTCATTTAAAAAAATGGAGTTTACATAAATAAAGAGTTAATTACCATTTTTCCTACCCTTTTCAATTTACAGAAATCCCTTAAAAAAATGATAATCTGGATACATTAATTCAGTAATCCAGATACATTAATTCAGTTTTGAATACAAAAATTAGGGGTTTTAAGTATCAGGTAATATTTAAAGCATGATACATTAAATATATAGATAACTTAAGAATCAGAGTTAATGTATCCGAATTATTAAATTAATGTATCTAGATGATTGAATTAATGTATCCGGATGAAAAGAAGGGATTTTTGAAATTTTTGAAAATGGGTAAGAATAATGAAAAATATGATAAATAAAGAAATATAATTAGGTAATTATTCCTTTAAAAAATGAACTTTTTAGCTTAGCCCAAAAAAGCCTGCTGATTTGTAGAATATTTTGCAACACAGGTCGGGTTAGCCCATGGATCGAATTAAAAAATAATTTAAAATAAAAATAAATAGAGTACTAAAAATAATAAAAGTTCAAATTCAAAGTTCACTTAAAAATTTTAAATATTAAAATTTAGATATAAATTATATTTTTATAATATGTAATGGTAACACTAATACCATATAATATCGCTATTTATTGTGATGTTTTTAAATTATAATTTAATTAAAATTTTATAAAAAAAAAAACTTGTAAAAATGTGGGCTGACCCGACAAGGCCTACAACCCACATACTGATGAGCTGGATTAATTATTTTCTCGCCCATAAAAAAAAGGACAACCCCAACTTGGTCCGTCAAATTTCAAAGCTTGTATGGACTAGCCAGACTCGTATTGACAGTTCTACAAGTAGCCGTTTGTCGATATCAATATTTTATACTCAATAAATATTTTGCACTTACTTATAACCAAACATTAGAACATACTTTTAGGAATTTTTTTTTCATGGAAAATGACTTATCGTACTAAACATACTTAATGAAGGGAAAAAAAAAACATTTATAGGCAATCCTAAATAGTAATTACCTGTGAAATGATGAATAGAGAAGTTATTATAGCACCAATCATAGCAACTAACCCTCCAATGACCCAAGAAGAAGGTTGATTTAGAAAATTAGGAAGACTTGTTAACGATGAATTCAAAACTTGAGGACCTTTATATAAAGTTGTAACAAGTGCACCTATTATTGATACCAAGGTCCCAATAGTTTTAGTCAGTGTGCTCAAACTCTTGCAGTCGAAAGTTTCCATCCTAAACAAAAACTGAAATATCAATTTATAAATTTGACAAAGTTTTAATAGGTAAAAATTAATTAAAAAGTGATTTAATTTTTAAACCTGAAAAGGACAGCAAAAATGAAGGTGAAACCTGGAACTAGTTGCAATATTGATGTGGAAAGCAATGGAGAGGAATGTTGAAGTCCAATCAATGTAAACACTTGCATCAAGAAACTACACTAGATATTATTGCACCAATTAATATATAGTCATTTAATTTTTTCTATTAATCTTACTAATTATTATAATTGTTAAGTTGATGAGGCCAAATAATGTACATACCCTGTTATGCCAAGCAAGAAAAATCCATGGATAAAAGTGGTCCAAAGAGGTGGTAGAGCTGATCTGCATATCCAAAAAAGAAAATACATCAATACCTAAACGGAATAAAATTTCTTCATCCTTAATCAGAGGTATTATATCTGAATCTTTAGCAAATAGGACTAAAGGGGTTCGTATGAATCCTTATTTTTATGCATATATAGTAGATATTAAATCAAGAGAGGATTTAAAGGGATGTTCACCCGAACCCCCTCGATAAAAAATTACGAATAAGAGAGATGTTTTAATACCTATGGAGGAAGAATGAAAGTGGAACAAGAATAAGTGTTGAAAGGGCACTTGAGTAGAAGAGAAAAGTGAAGGTAGAGAGGCCAGCTGAAGTTGTTACTTGAGATGCCACCATTAATCCAACTTGTGCTAATTGCTGAATTACCATTAATATAAATGGAGCTACACTTTCCATCTTCATTTTCCTCTCAGTCAACTATATATCAAATCTCATATTTATACATAACAATATATGATGAACAAATGTGAGTGAAGCTATTCATTATCTAATAAGATAAAAAATTGATCTTATAAATTTAACTTATTTTGGAAAATGTATAAGATTCGATTCTGATTTTTCTGGGATTTATGAACATGTGGTCTGGATATACGGAGTCGTTTGGCTGGTAGTAAAAGAAGTAATTTATTTATGTATTAATATTTATACAAGTTATATAATATTTGGTAGTTATTTAGGAAATAAGTTATTTACGATGTATAAAATTAATAAGACGTTTGATATTTGCAATGTAGAAACTAGCGTAACTAATGTAAGTGTTAGTTATAAGGGAAGTGATGTATTATTTTATCTAACATAAAAGATAGAATAACTAATACTGGCATTACTAACTAATTATCAAATGACTCCTTAGAAAGGGGATCATTTAGTATGAGGGATATATAAGTGATAATAATCTTAAAATAAAATCGTATAGTATTTAGTTAGGGACAATAGTTAGCCTCAAAATTATTTACTCCATAATAACTTTGTTTATCTCATTTTTGTACCAAACACCCCCTTAAAGGTCATTTGGTACAATGGTGAAATATACTCCTCTTCACCGCGCAATATTTTTTTAGATAATATATAAATATTTTTTAGTCGTTTTTTGTCAGTTTGAATTATTTTCACGATAGTTTACGTGATTCAAAAAAATTACCTACTCTCTTATTTTTATTTATATTCACTTCAATGTGCATACTTGTTTAATAAAATACTCAAATCTAGACAGACCACATGGTGTAAACAATATTTTAATGTACAATATTTCCATTTACCGATATGTTTTATCTCTATTATATTTAATCAATTTATTACTTTCTTTTAATTTTTTGATACTATACTAGTTGATTTAGAATTTTTTAAAATGTCATATTTATATAGTTTGTATAAAAAATTATTCTTTTTGCTTTTTTTGAAAATTATCTACAATCACAGGAAATAAAATGAAGAAAGTATATTTATCTCATTATCGTCTTATTCTAATCTAAAATTCTAAATGGAAAACATTTGAACATACTCATTTATGTAATATCTCGTTCACTACTACTATAAATAATAATAATAATAACATATTCAATACTATAATCTCATAAATAAAATTGAAGAAAATGACATGTACGCATTTTCTTACTCCTACCAAGAAGATAATAATAAATACAATTAAAAAGAAAAAAACAAAACAATCATGCATTATTAATTATATTATTATTATTATTATTATTATCAATTTGGCTATGTAGTAAAGATACCCTAGTAGAATCCTTGATTATGTCTTCCTCTTTAGCTTTTCCCCACATCACACTGTAGAAACCCAAAGCTATGATCATTCCACCAATTAAACTGCAAATTTATTAAAAATAATCACAGAGAAATTAGCCATCAACAAATTAATTAAAACACTAAAAGAAGCAGTTAATCTTCTAATTATTCATAATTAATGAAGTTAATTACTAACTTTCCAACATGAATAATATCACCAAGAAAAGTGACCCCCATTATGACTGCAGCTATCATTCCAAGTGGCTTAACCATTACAACAAAAACAGGTCCTTTCTTCTTCATTGCCCAAATAAACACTAGACTTCTAAGGACAATCATCAAAATTGCCTGCAAATAAATGAAAGAAAAAAAAAAGATAGACTCATTTGTTAGTATTGTTAAGTTATTGTGATCTCGGTAGCTTAATTTGTTGGTTATTTGAATTTTTATTTTATTGATGAGACTTCAATTTTTTATTAATATTATATATTAAAATAAAATATTTTAAAAAAGTCATTATTAGTGTCATACACAGTAACTTTCAAATATAAATATCTAGAAGAAAAAAATTATATTTAAATAATATCTATACATTGTGATCATATCATCATCATGAGAAAAGATTACTGGTATTAACTTTTTTTTTCTTTTTACATTTATGCTCTTTCTAGAGTATTTTGTTTAATTAAATTGATTAATAAATACATTTGTTCTTCTTATTATACAAAAAAATATTAAATTAATTTATTGCAGACTTTTATTTATAATTTATAACAATTATTCCTTGCGTCTCATTTTATGTGATACTTTTTGACTTGACACGATGTTTAAGGAAGACTTTTGAAACTTGTGGTAAGGGTAAAAGGGAAATTTTAAAGTTAAATTATTTCTAATTAAAGTAAGATGACATTTTTTTTAGACAAACCAAAAAGGAAAAAATGACACATAAAATGGGACAAAAGAAATACTAATTAATAAGATCTAAAACGTCGAATGTCAGTATACATATATGTTGATAGCCATGAAATTTTCAAACAAATATTGCTACCATAGAAAAATTTAATTGTATCAGACAAATCAAATTTCACTCAATATTTATATTAAATTACTTATATTACTAAATATCGAATAAAACTATCTCAATATATTGTTGTAGTTATTCTCAGTTTTAGATTTTAAATTAACAGTAAGTAAATATTATTAATTTTTCTTCATAAGTATAGTATACTTACAGCATAACAAATAGTAATCAACTCCAAATCTGGCTTTAATCTCCAAGAACTCAGATTTGTCTCTGCAATTAATCCAACTAAACCTGAAATAATCGTTACTAAGCCACAAGTAACAGTTGTCACCACGAATTCTTCTGGATAATCATTAATAACCCATGCCTGATCATACAACAAATAATATAATTTTAACGCGAACACTTTTATTGACTTAATTATATTTTTAACGGATAATATATATATATATATATATATATATATACCTGGACTATATACAAGAATGCAAGTAGCAAATTAGCAGTAGCAAGGAGAAATCCTCCAAAGATCCAATTTGATTTTGTAGTAATGTGAAGTTGATGAAAATTATTTGGGGGTGGAATTGATTGATTGGAAAAAATGGGAGGGCCTGTATAAAAAGTCATAAGTAGTGCCCCAATTATTAATATTGTTGTCCCAGTACACTTTGCTACACTGCTTTTCAACTTTAGTCCCAACTTTTCCATCCTTCAAAAAGCCAAAGAAATAATTGCTAAATATAACATCATAAAAGAATATAAAAAAGTAAACGCACACGAATAATATATATACGTGCTCTTTAATTTGATATCAATTAATTTTTTTTTAATTTTGAATGTGTACGAGTAGATATTAAATTTGTATAAAATTAAACAACTATATATATTAGTCCTATGTGGTGAAACATAAATCAGTTAGCACATGTACATATGTAGAATTCATATAGATTGCATGCGTTTATTTATTTAATTTTATACAAATTTAAATACTCAGTGAAGATCAGGTTAAAGAAGACTTACAACTCTTCGCAATGTGTTCATTCAAGCCTAATATTTCATTAATACAAAAACTGAATAACATTTTAATAAATATCTAAATCTAAAACTAGAAATACAAGAATTTAAATACTAAAAATCTTGAAATGTTGAATCTATCAAGTTTAATGTTATAATCATCATTTATACAAGGATTTTTAACATTCTTTCTCAAAAAAGGATTTTATATTTTAATTCGATCAAAAATCTCTAATTAAAGATAAAATAAGTTTTTCATCATTCAACTTAATGTTTTTTCGTCCCATATTAGTTGATTGTTTTTCTTTTTACATGCGTATTAAGAAATCATAATAAAAAGATAATATTACTAATTCACCCCTTTAAGAACTTCTTGAAAATTTTACAAAACAAATATGAAAACTTTCAAAGAGAATTAATTATAAGTATACCATAGGAAAAATTTAATTAACGCTTTCTTAATTCAATCTTCTAGTCTTGGGGCTTGACATATTTGAGCTGAGGATCTTTCGGAAACAGGGTCTCTATCTCTATGAGGTAGTGGTATAGTTTGCGTATATTTTACCCTCTCTATACCCCATTTATGGGATTTCACTGAGTATATTATTGTTATTGTTGTTTGCTTTCTTAATTCAATAAGGTGGACGACTAATTAGGGCTGGGCATTCGGTCGGTTCTGTTCGGTTTGTGAAATTCAGTTTGGTTTTTCGGTTTAAGAAAAATATAAACCGAAACTGAACTGAAATAAATTCGGTTCAGTTCGATTTTTGCAATTTCGGTTCGGTTTATTTTAGTTTAATTTTTCGGTTTGAATATTATTTCTGACTCCTTTTTTTTGATGAAAAGTAATTTATTACATACAAGAACATTACTACAATTCCATAAAGATAAGTTACTCTATATTAGTAATCAATTAATGAGACCATTATTTAAAAATGTGAACAGTTACATGTATTGAATTACTATTTGAAGTGTCATAACCTATAAATCAAAAGTCTACCATTTGATTCCTTCATTCCTTGACATATATGTTCTAGGTTGGCAATTAGGATTTAGAAATTTTATTTTTCACTAAAGTAAAGTAATATTATTTGGAACTGAAATTAGGCGTTCAGTAAAGTATATGTTGCCCGATTGGGCTTGGGAAATTACTAGTTCATGTTGGGCCTACACTATATGTATTATAATTTATAAGTAATAACATATGTAGGCAGCCGAAACTAATAGGTAGTCGAGGAGAGGCGAGTTCTCTGGAGCTCTTGTAATATTCTCAGTGAACTTAACCACAATATATATCATCTCATTTCTGGCCAAGAAGGTATGGCAAGAATCTATACACACATATATATATGTATGTATGTATGTATGTATTCATATTTTTCGGACTTGTCGAGAAAGATTAGCTATTTTGCTACTGTAGCTTTGATGTTTCTAAGACATATTATCTTAGGATGTCTGTATATCCTTTATATATACAAAGACACTCTTCCAAAGGTTGTACTATAGCATTTTTATTTTTCCATCAAAGAAGAAGTTTATCTGGACATAAAAAAAATTCGGTTTTTCGGTTAACCGAAATAAAAAAAATTAAAACCGATAAATGAACCGAATTATCAATATTTTAAAATTTAAAATCGAAACCGACTGAATAAACCGATTAACCGAAATCGAAATTTAAAAAAATTCGATTCAGTCGATTTTTTCGGTTTGAACCAAATAATGCCCAGCCCTACGACTAATATAAAAGATGATTAAATCAATATTGGATGGAATGAGTAGTTAATAACTAAAATTATGTTAATAGTGTGTTTAACTTACCCGGTAATCAGAGCAATTAAGAAAGTGAAAGCTGGAACAACATCTGTCATTGCTGAAGCCAGAATTGGATTGCTATACCCTATCCCAAAGTACATCAATAATTGCACAGAGCAGCTTTAATTTGTGTCCACACACACAAAAAAAAAAAATTAAAGTCATATAATCTACAACAACAGAAAAGAAATTAAAAAAAATAAATCAATTTCATGATCAAGTACCTAAGAAAGGCAAGAAGAATCATCCTACAGAATATAGAAAAATTGAGCTTTCTGCAAGGCCTCATTCTGTTGGGGACAATTAATAATGAAAAATTATCTTCAAATATCTGTTTGATCATGAAATTTGATCTTTAAATATATTTAAATTCTCAAAAATTGATTTGTCAAACTTCCACTCACAAAACGTTGAAGTTCAAAATTCATGTTTCAACTTTAAAATCTACGACGAAACAGAAGGTTAATACTTACTTGTGATAAATGAAGGTAGATGGGATGAGGAAGCACAATGCCAATGCATTGGCATAAAAAATGAAGACAAAATTGCTCATTCCTCTACTAGTAGCAGCTTTATTCAGTGTATTTAAACCAACTTCCAAGCATTCTACAGTAACCAACACTGAGATTATCACAAACCTTGAGCTCCACATTTTTCCTCAAAAATTAAATTTTATTAAGTATAATATATATTTTGAAAAAAAAATATTTATTTTGGTTATATAAAGTGTGTGTGTATATATATATAGCCCACTAATAAACGACAAGAAGAAAATTCCTTGTCATTTGTTTGCCCTTTCAAAGGCTGTTTAAGCCACGATTTGGGGAAGAATCAATTTAAATTAAAAAAATCTAATCAAATTAATTAAATATATTAATTCTTATTTGATTTGATTTTATATTTTTAAAATATTTGTTTGGTTTTAGTTTTGATTTTGTTCAAACAAATCTCAAAAAATAACTAAATCAACAGACAAATTATATACATATAACAAAAGGGCAAAAAGGCAAGTCCAGTGCACTAAAACTCCCCCTATGCCCAGGGTTCGGAGAAGGGCCCGGCCATAAGTGTCTATTATACGGAGCTTTACCTTGCATTTCTGTCAGAGGCTGTTTCCAAGGCTTGAACCCGTGACCTCTGGCTGCTGGTCACATATTATACAAAAAGAGCATATTGAAAATAGTACAAAAATATCCTTCTCTCATTTATTGTGCCTAAAATACCCCTGTCATCCACTTTTGGGTAAAAAAAATGTCCTTTCATTAACCTTTTCGGCTCACTTATATCCTTAAAATTAACCACCCTCTTTTTTTCCTTTTTATTTTTAAATATTTATTATGTTTCATTTTCTTATGATATAAAATAAATCTCCATCTCTATTAACTTTGTTTCCATAATTTATCCAAACCAAAATAATATTTCGCTTTTAAAAATCAAAGTGATTTTTTTAAAAAGTGATCAAAGAGATTTATTAAAATAAATAACCAATTTAACTTTCTAAAAAAAGAAAACTTTTTTAAAATATATAAAGTTAATGAAAAAAGTAAGTTTTTAAGTTATTCAAAGAGTAAGTTTTTGTTTCTTTTAATATTATATTAAAAAATAACAAAAAACTATCCAAAATTGATTAAATAAAAAGATTAAAGAAAGCTAAATCGGTTTTAATAAATCGTTTGATCCTTAAAAGGTTTTTATTTTGTCTACATAAAATACAAGTATGTGCAATTTTTTAAAAAATTTCAAAATATGTATTATTGTAACTTTAGATTTTTTTAAGAGAGATTTTTTTGTAAAGATTTCTCATAATTTATTAAATCCAAAAAATAGAAAATAGAAAAAAATTACTAAGAGTTTTTTTTTGTAAAAAAAGAATTGAGAATGAGGGTTTACTTTATTCTATAAGAAAATGAAACATAATAAATATTTAAAAAAGAAAAAAGAGTTATTAGTTTCAAGGGTATAAATATGGGAAAATTTCGTAAACCAACAAACATTAAGTATTAAACCCCACAAGTTAACCATACTTTTAAAAAATTACACAAATAGCCAACATTTTTCAAAAAACCGGCTACATAGTTGGTGGGTCCCAACCATTTTGTATAAAACCAAAACCACTTCCCAACGTCCTTTTCTCTTTCTTATTTACGAGATCTTCAAATCTCTCCTTCCATTTTTGCTCCTCCATCCTCGCCGGTTACAGGTAAGCATTTCAGTTTTTTTCCTTAATTTTCTCGGTCGATTATTCTAGTTTCCATTCAGTTATTCAATTCCATTTTACACTTATGTTGGCGGTTTTCATTTTCAGTTTTTTTTTTTGAAATTTTCAGTTTTCCCCCTTTTTTTTTTACACAAATTCGCATGTCTTAAATCGTTTGACAGACCGACATCTCACAAATTTCACTACAATGGCTGACGATTCAACCTCTAAGAGGATAACTAGAGATATAAATTTGTATGACAAGTTTACTATAGATGATTTGCCCTCTTTTTCGTTGGGGATAACTCAAGAGGTTGAGCCCATTGCAGGAAGCATTGCAAGAGAAAGGGATAGTGTTGAAATTAGATCCAAAAGGAAGAGGAAAGATGGAGATATGGGTTCAGGCAGTGGTGAAGCAAGGAATAATAGGGACGGATCCGATACTGACAAACCAAATGAAAGTGAAGAGGACAACCAGGTTCATTTTTTTTTTTGTTATTTTTAAAAAAAATTATTAGAAAAAAAATGTTAGACAGATTTACAAGTATATTAACATATTTTACTTTGTATCATAATGGTAAATGCACCATTGTTTTGCATGGTCTGTTTGCACAACACAGTTTATACACTGATTTACAAATGCATATGTATACATACTGTTTATACACTGTTAAACAATGCACCATTGTTATACACTGCAATATAATGCAACATTGTTTATACACTGCAATATAATACACAATTGTTGTCTGATCAATTTATACAATTAGAGCATGGGTATTTTTTTTTTTGGCTATATTTTACACACATACATGTACACATTATACATTTACACAACAAATATACATTGCAGTATATATATAATCAGTTGCTTAAAATACACATAATTGTGATTTTATACACTGCAATAGCATAGTTTTGTTGCATAAAATATATACACCACAGTAGTATATTTTTTGTGATTTTTATACACTGCATGTACACATTATACGGTTACACAACAAAATATACATGCATAACATAAATGTATACATCGCAGTATATATATATTCCGTTGCTTAAAAATTTACATAATTCTGATTTTATACACTGCAGTAGTATATTTTTGTTGCTAAAACATATACACTGCAGTAGTGTATATTGGTTTTTTTTATACACTGCATGTACACATTATACAGTTACACAACCAAAAAATTACATTGCATAACATAAATGTATATATTGCAGTGTATATATAATTTGTTGCTTAAAATTTTTCATAATTGAGATATTATACACTGCATTAGTATAGTTGTTGCTAGAATATATACAAATCATTAGTATATATTTTTATGTTTTTATACACTGCAGTAGTATACTTGTGATTTTATACACAGCAGTAGTATACACTTGTTGCCCAAATTATACACTGCAGTATATAATGCATGTACATATTTGTGATTCTTATACACTACAGAATAGCTGTTTTTGCTAGTTGTTAAGCATTGCAAACCGTATTCTGAATGTGTTTATTCACTATAGGTATTCCAATATATTATGGAAGGGAATCCTACTGTCATCCAGCACATGCAGTGTTACACAAACACCAACGTGATGGATGATTTGACCAATATGTTGACTAAAAGACAATTGAGGAGGTTTAGAGAAACTACGTGTTTCTCACACCTGTTAGATGTGAATCAGCTTACTGTCCAGGCTCAGATATTCAGAGCTTTTATGATGTTCGAGGTGCATGGCAGTTCATGTGATGCATTCGTCATCCATGTAAATGGTTCAACACTACGATTCACTCGTAGGGATTTTGCCATAATTTCTGGGCTAAAGTGCGGTGACGAGGCATCAAATTTTGTGTTCAATACCGAAGAGCCAAACCGTTTAATATTGCAATATTTTGGAGACAAAAACAGATCAGTAACCAAGCAACAACTGGTTGCCAGTTGCATGAACAGGGCTTGGGGTGACAACGACGAGGATGCTCTAAAGTTTGCCACGTTGTATTTTATACACAGCTTCATTATGTCTGAAGAGCCATCATCCACAATAGTGCCAAGGAAACATTTCGATCTAGTCGAATCTAGCAGACATGTTGAATATCCATGGGGCAACGAGGCATTCGGAGAGCTCCTAAAAAATCTGCATGCAAAGATCACACTAACTGGAAAATACTATAGGATTCACGGCTTTCCGCTTGCCATGCAGGTCTGGATATATGAGTGTTGCTCGCATGTCAATCCAAAGATTGCTGTTAAAGTTTCCAATCACATTCCTAGGATACGCAATTGGGTAACCACAACCGACAAGCCCCGATGTGATTTCTTAATCAATTCATTTGTTCCGGGGCACTCGTAAAAAGGTATAACATTCCAATATCTACGTCTCAAATTTTTCATAATAATTGTTTTTAGTTTACCTGATGCATACCCGAAATTTTCTAGGTTGTCCTAAAAAACATGACAGCAACAGAACAGGAGCTCACAAGCTTTGAACTCCCGCCGGAGCATGTTGTATCAGACCCCGTTCATCAAGGTGTCCAATCTGATGACGACTTTCAGGAGCCTCCCATTACAAGACAGAACAAAGGAAAAGAAAAAGTCATAGACAGAGCATCTCCCGCAAGGAAAAAATCGAGGACTTCTGCAACAAAAGTTTCTAAAAAGTCACTGGAAAAGAGACAACAACCTCATCGTCGAGTGTCTGTTTCACCACAGGTCAATGCTGCAAAAAAGACGCAAACAAGGCGCCAAATGGAACGTAAAAAAACCAAGGACACAGTTTTGAAGCCTTCAAGCAGCAGGTCAAATGAACAGCAGATTTCGCGAGATGAGTTTGAATCGTTCAAACAATTCGTATGTTCAAAAACTAAAAGCACATAGCTACTGTTTTCGTGTTTTATCGCCAACACATGATTGCGATCTTAAACAAAATTGTAGGTAAGGGAAGAGTTTAAAGAATTGAAGATGATGGTTCAAGACAACTTCCAGGAGGTTTTGAAAGAAATGAGAAGCAACAAAAACGATCTCAAGGAAGACGTTGAACATTCCCCGGTGCATGACACAGATCAAGTCCCACATGAAGTTTCAAGTACCGACAATAGCCACGACGTACGTCATCTGACTACATCTTTATGTATAATGTTTGCACTGTCTCTCACATAAGTTTGTACTGTCTTTCACAATTTTTTTAAAACAATACTACAAATTGATGTTTATACACATGGATATTGGCTACCTATAGTATTTTATACACTGCAAAGTGCAATTATACACACTGTATACAGTTGTATAAAATTGTTTGTCCACACACTGTATGTGTTTTGCCTATATTTTATACGATGCAATATATTCAAACAAAACAATACTATAAATTGATCTTATACATTGCATAATTGTATATATACGCAAAGTTATACACTTGCATCTTTCAGTAACTACAGATATATACAAACAAAACAATACTATAAATTGATCTTATACACTGCATAATTGTATATATACGCAAAGTTATACACTTGCATCTTTCAGTAACTACAGATTTATACACTACAAAGTATATGTTTATACATTGTACAGTTCAATTTTATACATTATATATTTATATACTTCAAAGTATATGTTATACACTTCAAAGCAGATTTAAACACAATATAAATGTTTATACACTGTAAAGTATATGATGGACACCGTATATGTTATATCAAATATTACGTATATACATATGCACATTGAACAGTTATATATGCACACTGCCAATTTTAGGTAGAGTGCGCAAGCCCCGCAAAATCACACTCAGCGACACATCTCGCATCCAACAGTCCATTTATGTCGACTCAGGAGGTCCAGAGGTATCACTACCAGTTATGACTCATTCATTGAAAACAGTTATTTATTTTTATCTATATCAGGATTCATTTTTTGTAAACTCTTAAAAAACACATACAATGTACGCAAACTTTATAAATTACATCGCAGAAGCAAGGTGTTGAAAGCCGTGTGGACTCACATGTACTGGACAAAGATCAATCAAATGCCCAAGCGGAGACGGTTTGCAAAGAAACCACTGACAAAGAGGTATATGAATGTCTATCCCATCTACCTGATACAATCTATAATATAAAAATCCTTAATTGCAGTTTCATGGCGACGAGGCTCAAGCGGGAAACACTGAAATGGATGCAACTCCAGCGCCAACTGCCAAAGACAGTTTCCATGCACTGGACCCTGACAATCGTGATGTATACGCATAACTATTTGAGTACTAAGAGATATACATTAACGCACATGAGTATATATGTATTTTTACTTTATTTTTCAGGACGTAGCTGGAAATACAGAAACAGCCGACTCGAATCTGGGTGTGGAGGAAGAACCTTCAAAGGGAGACTCGAATCAGGCTCAAGTATTTTCTGAATCACAATTTGAACTGCCTGATGAACTTCTCCCAAGTCTTAATCCAGAGAACTTCAATAACGAAAGGAGTATTGTGGTACATCCATTGGCCTATATCAACACGCCTCCACTTGAAATAGTCGGGACACCTGTACCAGCTCGAAGGCCTAGACGCCCAGGTCCATATAATGTTTCACCATACATGGCATCATTCGGTTCGGAAGCAGGTAAAATCATAATGAAACATAACTCATATACACTTATTAACACATATTTTGTGTTTGCATACAAATACTAGTTCACCAATTTGCATACAGGTGCTAGTTCATCCAGCAGGGCCAAAATTTTTATGCAAAAGCACCCTTTCAACTCAATTCAAGGCACACATGATGCTTCACTGTATAGGTTTCTATGGGATTGGTTGTCGGTTGGACTCCTAGCTAGACACCAAAATAAGTAAGTGTGTTTCATTATTGTTCATCTCTGTTAATGTCTGTAAAATAGCTGTTCCTTTTTTAAAAAATCTCATCTGATATCAATCAATAGGAAACAAGGCGAAGATCACTACAGAAAAAACAAGGCTGTCTTTCATCCACCGATTGACCTTGGTGTAGCAACAATTTCAAACAAAAACTGGTTTTACAATCTGGCAACCGTGGGGCAGGTCATCGATGACTCGGTATGTATCGTTTAAACACTTACTCACCAAAAAGAAATGTTTTTTGTATAAAGAGCATTTTCTGGTTTGTATGTATATGTATACACAGGCATGTTTGTGGTTTTTTTTTTTAGCCATTGTGTATATGTACACACTTGTTCCACTCAAAGCAATTGCTGCGTATAAAAAAATTGTGTTGTCTTCTCTGTATATATATACATAGACATGGATGTGTATTTTTTTTTTAGTTCAGTTCATTAAACGTATATGTATATTGCTGAGTACTACCTGGAATTTGAGCATATGTATATGCATATTACTATATTATTTTTTTAAACACAGTTTCATTCCAACCCATAGATGTATATGTTGGACTATACATGCTGGTCTGTATATGTTTTTTTACACATTTTTCTGTACAGTTTCTGCATATGATGGACTGTAAACAATTTGTTTGTGTTTTATTTATATGTATACATAGACATATATATGTATTTTTTGGCATTTTTATGGGTATATGTATATATATAAATATACATATATGCACATGTATATTGCTGAGTATGCAGTTCAGTTCATTAGATGTATATTTTTTTAGTCTTTTTTCTGCAACTTGTGCACATGTATATATATATTTACTATATTCCTTTTTAATGTATAATATATACACAATCATGTATGTGTATTTTTAGTTTAATTCAGTTCATTATACGTATATGAATATGTAAATTGTTGAGCACTCCTTGGAATTTGAGCATATGTATATGCATATTACTATATGTTTTTTTTAAACACAGTTTTCATTATTTCTGTACAGTTTAATTTTACCAAAAAACAATAATACTCATTCTAAAATATACAGATGTGTACATGTATACGAATGAGCACGCATTTATATTTCGTGTACTTACTACATTATTTTTTACAATTTTTTCCATTTCAGCACATAGATGTGATCATGTATTATCTCAGAAAAAAGTCAAAATATTCGATGAGAAATACATATCGCTTCACAACTGTTGACTGTAATTTTAGTGCACTGATGCACGGAATATGGGCATCATATGCTGATCATGAAAACGGTGCATCTAATGCTAACTCGGAAATAAGAGTACGCGCATACATAAATGGTTTCAGGTTGCAAGCCGCAGTTCCATGGCACACAGTTGACAACGTTTTTATTCCAGTCAACATGAAGGATAAATTCCATTGGGTTCTAATCGTCGTATGCTTCACCAAACGCACCATATACATATACGACTCAACCAGATCCGCTGTCCATGACGTATTTGTAGCTAAAGAGGTCAGTAAGTACGCAGAACTTGTACCTACATACCTGGCGACAGAGGACTTTTACGAAAAGAAGGGGTTGGACGTTCATGAGCACCCAAGCTATAAGTTGCACTCCGAATATGATCCATTTGACATAGTCCATGTGAACAACATACCACTACAACCCGAAGGCAGCTTGTAAGTTAATCAAAATTCAATATATAGTTTCTATGTTATACACAGATTTTATTTTTTTATACAACTGTAAGTCACTCAAAAGACACTCTCTTGTTTTTTGCAGGGAATGCGGAGTGTATTTGGCAGCTTTTGCCGAATTTTTGAGCGATGGGAACGGCATCCCAATAACCAACTTTGATTCAGAACAAATGCGCACTCGCTACGCAGCTCTTTTGTGGGACTACGGCATGAGGAAGATACAACAAGACGCCGTCAGTGATAACGAGGCACCGCCGAAGCAAAACAGGATGGCTGGCGGCAATGATGGTGAAGGGATCGAAGTCTAGCCGATTCGCATTTTCTGGGCAACAATTTTTTTTTTTTGAAACATAGACCAACAAACCACATATTCATAATATATGCAGCCTATATAGCAATTTTAATGTTGTTTTTTTATGGTTTTTGCCTGACACTGGCTATAGTCTGTTGGAACTATAATATATTGTTGCTAAGTTTTTATGATATATTCAAAATGTTTATTTATTTTTATTATAGTATCACAATGCATGAAGAATTGATACATTCATTTATGTTATACAATATATTCATCCAAAATACATTAAACTGCACAAATACAATTTACAATTATACATTTTATACAATATAATATTTTTATCTAATCACGGTAAAATACACAAACAAAATATACAATTATACTTATTACAACACATAAAAGATTACGACACCAACATCACACACAAGAAAACTGTATAAATACCAATCTATATATATATATATTTTCCCTATATATATTCATACACATCTTCCGCTTTAAAAAAAATAAAAGAATCACTTGCACCATAACAACAAACAAAAAATCACATTAGTGCACTTAATACATTCTCTAAATTTAGTACTATAAACCTGCAAGAATACAAATTCCACAATTATACAATACAATTTACAATTATACATATTATACAAAATAATATTTTTATGTAAATACAGTAAAATACACAAACAAAATATACAATTATATGTATTATAATATACAAAAGATTATGATACCAAACTGTATAAATTTAAAATAAAACCTCCACCTGCACTTAACAACAAGAATACAAATTCCACACAAACGAAAAATTTAGTACTATAAACATACAAGAATACAAAATCCACACTAACGAAAAATTTATACATACCAATCTATATACATAAATACACATCATACATTTTTTGTATAAGATAACAGCCACTTGCTGTACAACATCATATTTTGTGTATATAATAAGTTTAAATACATTACAATATGTAAATTTAATAATATATATATATATATATATATATATATATATATATATATATATATATATATATATATATATATATATATATATATATATATACACACACAATAATACAAAAAGAGACGGATAAAACAAAGTATATAAATACTCATTCAGATACGAATAGCTCAAACGCACAGAATACAGATACATGCCATCATTAAAGTACTTCCATAAAAATCAAAAAAACGTTATACGCTAAGTACTACGGGGCCTATTCCTACATGAACGCTTGTTGTGACCTGCATTCCCACATACACTACATGTATTTTTACTCTTGCTTGCTAGCAACTCTGAAAAAGACTTATCTCGCGTCTTCTTCTTTGGCCTTCCTGGAGGTCTCTTATATACGGGCGGTAGAACCATATCAGCCAATATGTGGTCTGGTATGACCCAATCCTTTCGATCGGGTAGAGGATAGATTGGTATCTCATACGTTTTCAAAACGATTTTAGGTTTATACAGATCGGAGCAATACTCATCTGGTTCGACATGTTTATACTTCAAAACAGCCCAAGCATGTCCACACGGTATTTCATCAATCTGAAATCGGCCGCAAGTACATGTCTTTTTTTCAAGAGATACTATATATGTTCTCCCTTCATCAACAACATTGTGCACGTGGATACTTGACGATACAACCTATTAACAGGTGAAGAATAAGATTCACAAAAAGAATAAAATAAAAAAAATAGGATTATTCATATTTATACAACAAAAAATTATTTACCGTCATCCTCGTACTCTTGATTTCGTTTTTCACTAGAATATCCTGAAATTTACCCATAAGAGGGGTAAATATATAAGTAGCCTGTTTCTGATTTTCGTAGTTCCACCTGCCAAACATTTGCCGCACTTCTTCCAGAAAGTCAAAAATAGGCAACTCGCGTGCCGACACCAAAGCTGAATTGATACTTTCTGCAATGTTCGAAGTCATACACCACCCCCGATGTGCAGTTGCATAAATCCTAGCCCATTTATCATACCCAGCCAGTTGCAAGTACTCCTTAACTCTTATATCAACTACTTCTACTGTTTTCATCAACCTATCAAACTCAGCATGTGTATAAGCCTTTGCCATTGTATAAAACACCTCGTTCAACTTTGCATGGGACTTCCGGTACCTCGCCTGCACATTATTCCATAAGTGCCATATACAAGCATAATGAGGTACTCCATTATATATGTTCATAACAGCCTTTATGATGCTCTCATTTCTGTCAGAAACTACGCACATTCCATCCCTTTGTCCATATGCTTCTTTAAAGTTCTGGAAAAACCATGTCCAGGAAGCATCATTTTCTGAGTCGACAATTCCATACGCTAGCGGAAATATGTGTCCTGTACATACAATAAACCATTCCTTTTTAAAGTTTAAATAAAATGTATATAGAATAAACTATTACATGCACTATATTCATATATATACACATGAAAAATATGCCACCATACCTGCACCATCCATGGTACTTGCTGAAAGAAACTGGCCATTAAATGGACCTCTAAGGTGACTTCCATCAACAACAATCACAGGCCTACAGTGATCGAATCCTTTTATAAAAGCACGCAGAGCAACAAACACGTAAAGGAACTCACCTTCGTCAGTCTTTTTTAATCGTATGTGTGACCCCGGATACGTACTTTCCAACATGTATAAATAACTAGGTAATTTGCTATATGATCCAGATGGAGTCCCTCTTAAATGATTCAATGCTTTCTCCTTTGCCCTCCACGCTAACATGTACGTAATATCAACCCCAAGATCATGTTTTACATCATTTTTAATATCTGAAGCAGTGTATTTTCGCTTGTGATTTTCAAATCTAGGCATCACAAGACCACCAATAAGATTACTGGTTGCCTGCCGCTGTGAATATATCCGATCCTTCAACTGACAAGTATGAACCATGTTGAATGTTCTTATTCGAAACATGGCAGTTTTATTAATTGCAGAAGCTTTCATCAACCATTCACATTGCTCAGATTTACACACAATAGTATAACTGCAATCATATACATAAAAATAAATCATTTTTACACAATAATAGTTTGTTGCAACCAAAAATAACTTTCACACAAAGCTGACAGTTTTGGAAAGAAAAACATGTATAATGTGCATATACCTTACTGCATTCGACCTCCTTGCTTTGAATTGGAACCTTTCTGCAATTGCATATTGAGACATAACATTTTTTAACGTATCCTTGTTTATGTATACCTGGTCTACCTCTACACACTTATGCGAGGGATCAGATATCACTCCATTCATGTCCTCGGGACCAAAAGCATTTAAGGGATCAACTAATTCATCGACTGTCAGATCTTCATTGTCAAATTCACCAAATCCAACTATTGAATGCGACTCAAACACTGAAACAGCTTGTTTCGAAGAACTTCCACCAACAACAGTATCAATCCTCTGCTTATCAGTAATGCTTGCATAAATTGGATACTTATTGAAATCATTACTAGACTTTCTCAACATAACATATACCCTCACACCCATATCATTGTGTATCACAATTGGCATATCTACAGATTCGATCTTGTATTCCATTCGTATTTCATTCTTACTAAGATCAACACCGATTTGGGTTGCAACAAGCATATACAATTCAAGAAAGGTTGCTTGCTCCCGGAATACAATGCCCTCCAACATGTAGTCAACGTAACAATTTTCATCGTCCCACCGTCCCGAATGCATTACAATAAGGGCTATTGAATTCATCACTGAACACTGCATAGTAAATATATACAACAATTTACAACTATATATAGATTGACAAAAAATGCACATTCGCATACAATAAAGTTTGTAGTAAAAAATATACATATATACATACACATATAAAAATAATAAAATTACAAACTTATACTTATACATATTTATGTATAATTATACATATACATAAAAATTATTATTTTTTACATATAAAAAATGTTAATCACTGCACAAAACATTTTTTTGATTTGTGTCTTTACGTATTCAACAGTTTCGCACGCCAAATCATACTTACACACCACAACTGATGTATAAATTGATCATCTTTTTATGTATAATAATGTTACACAATATTTTACTTTATAAACACACACAGGCGGAAAAAAATCACGAACAATTGAATCAAAAAACAATATTGAGTCGCACCAGTTTATCAATCAATAAACATATCAGTCGATTATCAACAACCAATTCAATACATTCATACGACGCAATCAATGAATGAAGAAATTTATTTCCGTCTATTCGGGGACCGATAAACAAAAAACACACAGTATGTGTTAATCACATTTTTAGAAAAATCGTATAACACCTACATATCACACTAACAAACATAACAAACAAAAAAATACAAAATCAAAAATCAAATATACCTGTGTCGAAGTCGTATAGATCACCGGATTTTTTTTTTTACAGCATTAATCGTGCAAAAAGAATTTTCCTTTTTTCGGTTTCATGTAGACAGCATTATAATTGGTAATAGATATGAAATATATTGAATTTTAATATTAAAGGAAACGTTTCCTTTAATATATACAATCTATAATTAATCTACATTTAATGCTGTTATTAATTTTGTGTATAAAATATTATGCTAATATCATTTTATACAAACCACAAACACATTCAAAAAGGCTATAAAATGTAATTTCCATAAATGTGGCTATTTTACCCTATTATGTTTCAATAGGTGGTCATTTATGAAAATTACACTATAAATATAGCTGTCAATATGGGTCGGCCACTTACAGACTTTGAAATTTGATAGGTCAGGCCACGCTGACCCCTTTTTATGATCTAGAAAAAACAGCTAGCCCAGCCCATTAGTACCCGGGCTGCGGGCCTTGCCGGGCCAACCCACATTATTATTCATATATTTTTTTTATAAAATTTTAAATTAAATTATACTTTAAAAATATTAAAATAAATAGCAACGGTACAATATTACATACTATTAGTGTAACTATTACTCCCTCTGTCCATCTTTACTTGTCCACTATATTATTTTGACATGTTCAATAATACTTGTCCACTTTATGATATCAAAAGATAATTTCACACTAAGTTTTCAGTTTACACTTATCATTAATTATAGTTATTTTCTTGTTACATTTTTCAAGACATTGTATTTATTATATTTAAAGAGTGATTTAGTAAAATTACCTATATTATTTATTGTTTTTTAATCTCTGTGCCAAGTCAATAAGGGATAAGCAAAGATGGACGAAGGGAGTACATATTATAAGAATATAATTTGTATCTTTGTTTTAACATTTAAAAACTTTAAATGAAATTTGAGTTTGGACTCTTATTATTTATAATACTTTATTTAATTTTTATTGTTAATATATATTATATTATATTATATTATAATAATTTAAAAAGTGTAATTTAATTCTAATTTTGACCAATTTTTTCTTCTCTAATGAACTTTAGTACGCCGGCTAAATTATTAAACTCTGAAATGCATTCCATGTGAGAACATCATAAAGAAAGAAGAAGAAAAAAGGATTTGCTCGGTCAAGTTAAGGTAACCACTAACCAATATCAATTATAATATGTCCAAAACGTGATATTATTTTTATTACCTAATCCATTTTTATAAAATAAAGAGATAATGAATAAAAAATGTCACTCCCAAACTATCACCTTTTTATTAGTCTGATATGCAAATTATTTTTAATTTACATTGCTCCCCCGAGAAGGAAGTGTTGGAGTAACTAGTAAATTGTTGTCATGTGGTCAGGATGTCACGAGTTCAAGTTTTTAAAACAGTCTCTGACAGAAATGCAAAGTAAAACTGTGTACAAAAAATCCTTATGATCAAACCTTCTCCAACTTATGTGCACAGCAAAAACTTTAATATACTGAACTATCCTATGGGCCAAAAAATTATCTACCTGGTTCTTACGATGACTAATGTCTAATTAAGTCATGGAATCACTACTAGAAATAATAATTTACGAAAAAAATGAGGACGCCCCTCCTTTTTTTCTGTGCAATTTACTGTGGGATGTATTTAATTCCGAGATAGTCCAATTTTATGCACAATTTTGTTTAGGATAAAAATAAAATTATTAAAAATCGATGTGCAAAGTTGATTTTATTGAAAAAAAAAAGTGAAAAAATTATTCAACAAAACCGACATTATTCGTCAGTTTAGTTGAATATATATATTTTTAAAAAACTTTAACTTAATATTTTTTTTAATTCTCTTATTAAAATTTTTAATTCCGTTGTCGAGGAAGCATACAATAATATGAAAGTTTGTAAAAATTTATTCATATGATAGTTGCTGAAGCTTATACTATGAAAGTGCTTAAGTGTATTAATCTCTTATTTGGTTATTTTAGTTTAAGATAATTTATCTCAGGATTAGTAATTAGTATTGGGATAAGTTATTTCAATCTTTCATTGGAATAGTAACATGAGAATAACTTATCCCGAAAAAAAAAAAAGATAAAAAAATGATAAAGGTATCCGTTTAAATATTTTTATGTATTAATTTTCACATTCATGTATATTCACATTATTTTTAATACTATGTATAACAGTATCACAACCTTCACTACTTCGATTTTTATTTTTATGATAATTCATCATATTTTTATTTATTAAAAATTATATTATATAAATTACAGTAATATTTATTCTTGAATTCATATGACTAGTTCTTATGCTTAATTATATTTTGATTTCTCTACTAGTGAATTACAAATTTTTAATTATACATTTGTTTTAGTCATTTGAAAGCTTGTATTTTATATATCAATTATGTCACGATCCAGTCCCAGTTATGATAGCGCCTGTTAGATCTTACCTACAGGCAAGTCAATTACCCAAGCCACATGTTACCTGTCCTAGCGCTCTAGTCAAACCATAGCAAACACAACAATATAAATAACTTAGCCTACCCAGAACCTGGAAGTCAACTGTACATAGCTACTATAGATTCAAGATAGAATATGCATATCTACGTACATAACCAGAATGACAATCTACAGATACAATCCAAACTACATATACAAGGCCAATGTCTAAATACAAAAGACGACCATTAAAACAGAAGGAGACTGCAGAACATCCAGAGCTGCCGATGCTCACAATGTCTCCTGAATCTCCTACGAACCCCTCCCCCCCAACTCAGGGACTGCGACTAGTACCTGGACCTACACCACGGGAAGATGCAAACATTGTAGGGATGAGTACCGGTAACAAGTACCCAGTAGGCATCATCGGCCGACCGAGTGAAGTATTGTAGAAAATTCAAATATAGAGATCTGTAGTAAATGTAGCAAATCAGAACTCTGATCAAGCAGTAAGCATGTCAGGAGAATCACGAATCCCAATTAAACCAACCCAAGTGGTGTGTACTGATACTAACTGACGAAACACGAGTAGGCCCAACCTATAACTATTATCTAACAAAGAATAGTGTTGTAGGCCCTAATCTATATACATGTCCGCTGACTGGGCCTACGTATGCCCATAAGGTATACCCACGCACAATCTAATGACAGAATCACCACGAAACCCAACTTTCAATATCACAAATCACGGGGTCGAGATGTGCATGGTGTAAGGCCCTAGTGTTTATGCATGCACGCCAACTGGGCCCCTATAAGCCCAGAAGGTACACCCACGCATAATTAGGGTGTGTATAGGTGTAAGAATACACGAATCAGTCACTGATGACAGAGGTCTTAACCACCCAATCATATTTGATTTAGTAACCCAACCCTGATGGCAAGAGAAGAACATAAAACCCGTAACTCGAACCGCAGATGTGACTTAGTAGGTGCCCAAATCTAGATCCGACCTGTAGATCCTGCCCTGTGCTGGACTATAGGCAATCCCTTCAGCACCCAGTACTGGACTATAGTCAATCCCCTCAACACATAATCAGAATTGCAACACGAAAGGCCATACCCTGTGCTTACCCTGTGCTGGACTATAGGCGATATCTTCAACACCCTATGCTGGACTATAAGTAATCCCTTTAGCACACAATCAAGAGTGTAATACGCAAGACTATACACTGTGTCGGACTATAGGCGATACCCTCAACACCCTGTGCTGGACTATAAGTGATTCCCTCAGCACACAATCAGCAGTACCACACAGATCAGTTTCCAGAATATAGCAGGTCTCTTAGTATTTGACAGCTCAGCAGGCAGGCAATCAATCAACCCAAATGTACATTTCAACAGGAGTAGTGTAGAATCGTGTCTAGCTGTCGACAAGTACATACCCAGCTGGAGACATGGCCAGTATCTAGAATAATCATAACCAGACCAACAATGTCAAGGCTCGTTAGTGACTGTAACAAGTCCTCCAGGCAGAATAACATGTAGTCTCGCTGATAACGGAGAAAACTCGCCCATGCAACTGTGTGTTGGCTCACTGGTAATATAACAATCTCCCATACATATGGTAGTCTTAAGGGCTAACTCACACAATCAATGTCTCAACCACAAATGACCTAATAATTCTCATAAGAAAAGGCATACATCTCTTACTAAATCACATTCCCCTCTCTATCTCACCAAAGGTGTAGCAGCATTATATCCATGTCAAAAGTCACAATGCCCAGTCAAAGGCACAAACAATAACATTTCTCGGGATATAGCAGGATACCCAGTATCAAGTAAAGTTAGCAAGTGTATAATGGCTAACAATTGTATATCTAGGCATATATATCACAAAAACTGTATTGAATCATGTTTAACCAGAGACAAGTATATCACACTAGCCAGTCACAAGTATTAAGAATAACAGGGCGGTCACTGTATCAGTATTTAGAACAATCAGGGACATCAGAACCAAGCATAGACCAGAGCAAGTCCCTAGCACAAAGTATAGTTAATAACCAGTCTCATAACTACCATATATCTATAACACCAGGGCACACCCATATACACACAAGTGTCAAGCCAGAGTACATACTTGTTACATAGCATCAACCTATATCCAGCCTTTACCAAATCTTTCCGCAGTTTAACAGAACCAAAACACAGCTAATACAATAGCTACAACTAATATAGTACCTTACACAATAACCAGTATCTCACATCGTCATACATATCACATACTCAGTAAAACCAGTTTATATACAACACATCTCAACTCAAACATCTACACATTTCAGCTCAGTCTAAAGTTTAAAGAAGTCTAGCCTACCTGGAAGGCGAGTCCACCATGCTTCGGATTAGTCCACACGAGTTTTTCCTCCCTGACTGCCTACAAATGCCGCTCAACTATCAAAATGTGAATCACAATATAATTACGGTTTTTTTGGCTATAATATCTCAAGAAATGGGGGAGAATAGGTCAATTGCGACCAAAACGGAGAAAATGGGGCCCACATCCAAAATGTCAAACCAACCTCCATAAAATGATCTCTACATTACCCTGAGCCTATAGCAAAAAATTTAGCTCAAAACGAGGCTCAGAACAATCAGAAACATCCTAAAAACCACACGACATTTTTATCGAAAAGTACATCATACGTACAACAGCTTCCGGGCCAAATTTCTTAAAAATACAATTAAATTAACAGAATCTGAATACACCACTATGTAGGTATAAAAAATTAGTACAATTTATATCCAAATTACTCAATTTCGATAAGAAATGGGCAAGATATCTCAACTCAAAATTTTCCCCAAAAACCACAACTTAAACCACAGCTAAAACATTATTTTTACCTCAAATAGAGCTCTATCAATTAATTTCGACATTACTATGATACACGCCACACAAAAACTCACAGAACAGACTCAAATTTTACTAAAATCCAACTTAAAACGGATAGAAAATCGCATGTCGAAGTTTCAAAAAATATATTTAAAATACAGCTGCAAAAATAATAAGTTTTACCTCAAACGGCATGCAAAAATCAGTTTCCAATACTTCCACTGTGTTCTTCTCAAAAAAATATATAAGTTAACCTTTTGAATCACCCAAATTCAATAAAAAACGAGAGAGAAATTGTTGGTCAAAGTTGTTCCTCGCATCCTTTCTGTTTCGGGAAAATTTCCAGATTTATATGTGATTTCTCCCCTTTTTCCCCTTTTTAGAACGACCTGCCACGTGACAGCTCGTGGCTGGCCCACGTCACCCTTCGCTTTTTAATTTTCATCCACTACTCAAATTTAATTTCGATTCTCCGTCTCATTCGAAGTCCAAAAATTACATTCCATATATGAAATTTGATCAGAAATAGCATTCTGAACTCAATGGTGTAGTCAAAATTTCCATCAGATGTAGTTTTATTCCAATGTGGGTCCCATATTCCGATATTGAAGGGGCCAAAATGCACCCGGAAACCTCCGGAACCGAACAAAAGGTCCTCTTAGATCAAAATTGACATTTCAGATCTAACGGTGCGGTTAAAATTTCTATTTGGAGTACGTTTTCCAAGGACATTGACTAAAGTCAACTGTTGACCCATTCCGGAGGCTAAATTTGCAAAACCCGATATAATTGCACTGAACTTGCTCCTAGCCTAATTTGGCCATTCCGGAGCTGATGGAATCGTCAGAATTCACCTCCGAGGCCATTTACTAGGACTTTACCTGAAAATTTATTTTATGATTACAATCTCTCATTTAACTCGAAAAGCTATATAATTGTCAAACGATTCACCCAAGGACCGAACAATTAATGTCAATAAATTACAAGTAGCCCCTGGTCACTATGAAAATGCTCACACTGGTAAAATATTCGCGCAACCACAGGAATGACCTGAGGGGTCAGTACAAATTAAAATAAAGATAACTTTAATATTTTGCAATTTAAGAGTGATATGTGCTTAAATGAAGTGATATAAATAATAAATCCTCTTTTACTTTAACAAACTTAATATGGAAGTTCTACTTATTTTTATTTTTAAATTTTAAATATATATGATATCATCATGAGAATGCACACATAACAACATTTAAACTAAATAAGATAAAAGTTTTATTTTAAAGAATGAATGACTAAAAATATTTTTTTAAAAAACTAAATAAGTTGAAAGGCATTGTAAATAATTAACTTGTTCTTAAAATTTATGCAATGCATATTATTTTGAATACAACAAATCAAATAATTAATAAAAAATACTCGAACATAATTTATTTCATTGTGACTTATCCTATCATAATTAATTCCATTACAATTTATATTCAAATAAAATGATACTAAGTGTAAAAGACAAATAACAAGTCCTATCATGATAATTCATGAATTTGTCAAATTTTCAACATCTTAACAGCATAAAAAACTACTATGGATTAATAAAAAACACACTATTTCGTACTCTCAATTTATGTGATATTTTTCTAATTTACAGATTTATATAAGTCTTTGTTTGATCGTGATTTTTTCTTATATTTTGAATTATTAATTATAATAATGTATGGTTATTTTTTTATATAATTTTCAAATATACAAATTTTATTTCAAGAACTTAAAGATTTCATGGATAAATTCACACATCAAAATTAAATTATTTGACTCTCGCAGTCTAAAATGTGACAACATAAATGAGGATAGAAAAGAAAAAGTATTAAATGTTAACTTTTTCCTTTTTTTAAAAAAAATAGCTATAAAAAACTTGGTCTCTTTTATAGTAAAAAAGAAAAGGGGAAAAAAAAAAGAAGAAAGGGACTAGGTAAGTTCAATTTAATTATCAAAAAACTTAATGGGATTCTAACCCGTAGGCCTCGTATTATCCACAAAAACTGATAACAACATTGTTATTAGTGGTTGCTTTTGCTTCAAAACCTCGATAATTCCGTTCTAATTCTATATTTATAACCAAATCACTATTGCATTCTACTTACTAAACACTTTTCATTAATACTCAAATTCTTAAAACTCTTTTTTCTTTGTTTAATTATTTGTTATAAACATCATGGGCAAAGTCAAGATCGGAATCAATGGTAATTTTTAATTTCATATTATTATCTTCTCTATCTCTATGAGATGACGTACATTTTATCCTTCCCAAATCCCATATAAATTCTTTACTTTTTTTGCGTATATAGGTTTTGGAAGAATTGGTAGATTGGTGGCTAGGGTGGCATTGCAGAGTGATGACATTGAACTTGTTGCTGTCAATGACCCCTTCATCACTACTGACTATATGGTTACTCCATTTTCCTTTTTTAACTATACTTATCTGATATTTGAAATTCACTAATCGAATTAATCATTTGTACATATTATTTGTAAATTTTAATTGCCATGACTAGAGAATGTTCCATATTTATTACCAAATGGTGTGGTCACATGTAGGATTAGCTAGATCTAGGGTGGCGAATTTAAATCCATGACGTTTAAATATTGGATCTGCCTCTGGCATGATTGGTACTCCCTTTCCTTGCCATGAAAGCGCTTTAGCCCTTAATGGGCTTACTCGACATGAATTGAGAATTAAAAATTTTATATCACGTTTAAAGAATTACTATATGCATCTAGTATGAAAATGCTTTTATAACCACTTACAAATTGAATAAAAGAAAATGAGCGTTATTGATTAGTCGCGTCAATGTGGTATATAGAGTTCCTTTTTTGATCTCATATATCATGAGCAACGAGTTTGTTTAGTCGACTTAAAACGTTTACTATTATAGAACAATTCATATTTTTCATTAGATAAGAGATTGTGGATCTGTTGTTAGTTTGGACAACCAGAATGTAATTCAATGCCTGATTTTCTGGCTTCTATATATATATATATATATATACATATGTTGTACTCATTCTAATGTACATTTGAGCCTGATTTGAATTTTGTGTTTTCTAGACGTATATGTTCAAATATGACACCGTTCATGGACAATGGAAGAAACACGACCTCAAAGTTAAGGATGAAAAAACTCTTCTCTTTGGCGATAAGCCTGTCAAAGTATTTGGTGCTAGGTAATTAACTGCATTTCCTAGATTTTCAATCTTTTACATTACATTGGAACTTATTTTTCGTTTTTGTCTTACTTTTCTTGGTGTGACAAACAGAAATCCTGAAGAAATTCCATGGGGTGAGGCTGGAGCAGAGTACGTCGTAGAATCCACTGGAGTTTTCACTGATAAAGACAAAGCTGCAGCCCACTTGAAGGTTTTCATAGTTCATTTTCATATTTTGTATGCTGACAGCTTAATGAATTTCTTATGCTAATGTTGATTACTGTGACGTTCCATAGGGTGGTGCAAAGAGAGTTGTTATTTCAGCCCCTAGCAAGGACGCGCCTATGTTTGTTATGGGTGTCAATGAGAAGGAATACAAAGCTAATATTAACATCGTCTCTAACGCTAGTTGCACAACCAACTGTCTTGCTCCATTGGCTAAGGTTGTTTTTATAGTCTATTTGGTATCTGATCTCGTCATTTTAGTTGAAATCCTACCTTAAATTTGTTATTCAATTTGAATAATTGCAGGTTATTAATGACAAATTTGGTATTGTTGAGGGACTTATGACAACAGTCCATTCTATGACTGGTAAGTTAAGCTCCTAATTACTGATGTTCCTAGTTATATTTTTCTTGTTCAACATTGTTGATCACTTATTTTTCTGTATCTGTTATTTAGCAACGCAAAAGACAGTCGATGGTCCTTCGATGAAGGACTGGAGAGGCGGACGTGCTGCTGCTCATAACATCATCCCTAGCAGTACTGGAGCTGCCAAGGTATTAAACATGTTCTGTCTACATCTGTTTTTGTATGTTTCACATGCCTGTATTATATGCTCTGTAAGACGGTCCACACTCCAAAAGGCGTAGCATAATTTACTCTATTTCCTCCTAGTATGCATTTGCAGTTACTATACATTTAACATTTGATAATCCAGGCTGTTGGCAAAGTTCTACCAGAACTGAATGGAAAGTTGACTGGGATGGCTTTTCGTGTTCCGACTGTTGATGTTTCAGTGGTTGATCTAACCGCGAGACTTGAGAAAGCAGCCACCTATGATGAAATCAAAGCAGCTCTCAAGTATGAATACTATTGAGATTTCGCGTATTGGAGAATTTACAAGTGAAATTTAGGAGTTAGTACGTTTTGTAAACTGCTTTTTTGTTCTTGTACAGGGCTGAGTCTATGGGCAGCATGAAGGGAATTCTTGGCTACACCGAAGATGATGTAGTCTCATCTGACTTTGTTGGTGATTGCAGGTGAGAATCGTACTTGACATAGTATATATATATATATAAAAAAAGATCAACAGAAGTCGCTAACTCTAAATTTTGGATTTGTTGCTGCTTAACATTTTGATATGTTGCATGTGTCAGGTCAAGCATCTTTGATGCCAAGGCTGGTATTGCTCTCAATGGGAACTTCGTTAAGGTTGTCTCGTGGTATGACAACGAATGGGGCTACAGGTAAAAGCTTTTACCGGACTAGAAAATATAGTGATAAGATATTCTTTGTGACCAAAGATAGATCGGTATCTATGGATGCAACTGAATCTATTACTTTCTGATCGAACTATCTAACACATGCAAAACTAATCTAAATTGTATATAAGATTACTCATTTTGAATACTGACTCTAACATCTGAATTCACCTCTGTTTCAAACACCGACCTTTTATAGAATTTGTCCTAACCAAGATTATCCCTCTGAACGTAGTACGTTGCCTATATTTCTAACAACATTTTTTTTTTGTCGTTGCAGTAACCGTGTTGTTGACTTGATTCGTCACATGGCAACTGTTGCATAAACAGTTAATTTTTACTCTGAATGGTTATAGTTCAAGCAAAGAAGAACTGAAGAAGCTCTGAAATAATAGACAAGTATAGATTAGTGCATATCCCTTCAGTTATTTTTGAAGTTTTATTAGAAAGCTACTGAGAATTTTTCATGAGGATTTTTTTTATATTATAGTTCAATAGTGATAATAAGACAAATGAGTATATTCTACTCATTTTTTATTTATTTTTTTGGGTTAAAAAAGGTGCAATTTTGTTACACTAAGATATGTTCTTTTTGTGTTGAGTCGAATTGTTGACTTCTAATTTTCAATTGTCTATTTCTCATTTTTCATCTTCTTTGCTCTCTTTAGTAAACTATGTGAAACTAAAAAACTAAATAAAATTGTCAATCATGTAACATAAAGTTGCAATTATTCCAACAAACAGTTCCCAAATTTGATATCAAGAGCAGTCGGCATGAGATATCGGTTCTTGATTGACATCTTTTTGCTACTATCTTTCTTTCCTCCTACCATTAGTTGTTTACAGAGATCTGGAATTTGATATTGAATCAATCCAACATTTCGTTTGGTCAGTTTAGAAGTCATAAAATATAAACTTAATATTATTGAGTAAAATTCCATCTCCTTGACGTTGTTCATATTCAATAGTTTGTTGGTGCCCTTTTAGGTTAGAAACTCCTTCAAATTAAATGGATAAAGAAGCACATTATACATCACATGACGTTGTTATTCTTGTTAATTTAGGCATTTGACGTTTGGAACGACTTACCAACTTGATTAATTTGAATTCATAAGATAGATATAGATTCACTTGGTTATTATGTTATTCATTAATTGAGAACTTATTTAAAACAAAAGGTTTGTTTTAAATATGCACATACAATTCGTCTTTTTCCTCCCTCTTTTGATCTCACTCGCCTCTCTCCTCCTCTCTAGGTCACATAGCCAAGGTTATGTCGTGTAATTATGTAAAATAAAACTATTTGACCATATTAAGTCTCAAACATAAGCTATTTATAAAAATTTTCCATAAATAAATAAAAATAGCCTACCCAAAAAAAAAAAAAAAAACAGAAACCAAATTTAATGGGCCAATTTTGTAACTAGCTATGGGTATGTGGTCCAATTAAAGGGATAATTAAGCAAAATGATCGTTCGATGATAAATTCTATATCAAAATAGTTCAATTATTTATTAAAAAATAGTCATTCGCTATTTTTTTAATTGCAAGCAAAGTACAATTTATCTTATGTGTTATCTCATGTAGTAATTATCTTTTTCAATTGTGAGAGATGGCTAAGTGAACTAAAGCGGCGGATTGCTAATCCATTGTACGAGTTAATCGTACCGAAGGTTCGAATCCCTCTCTTTCCGTTGATGACTTGATTTTTTTTTTCAAATTTTGAAATCCTTTATTTTTATTCTTATTCTTAATTAAATATATGGAATAGATCAAATCCTAAGAAAATTAAAAAATCAAGCGACGTTTTTTGCTTCGCCTTCTTTGTTCTTCATGGCATTTTTGTTTCTTGTCTTCTTCCTTTCTTATTTCTTTGTTATTTTTTCTTGTAATGTATACATCATTGTATCAACAATGTATATACAATTTATATTTTATTGTATCAACAATATATATTTTGTTGTATTAACAATGTATATAAATAAATATACATCTCTAATATATATTTATATATAATCTATACACAAGTATATATTATTCATATAATATTTATACATTACATATACATATGATTGTTTCGTGTTAAAATTTTTTGTTGCCTCTACATGTATCTCTAATTTTGGACCTTTATAGGAAAAGATACCCGGATAAGCAAATATATACTAGTTAATTAGTTAACGTAGCTTTCACGACAAACATCTAGCTGTAATTACAATTTGAGTCTTGTATAATTTGCGCAATTATATAAACATTGTGCGTGATTATACAAAAGTTGTGCGCAAATCAAAATATATAGAGAAATATACACACATTGTGAATTGTATAGCGAAATATATAAACGTTATACAAAAACTAGTATTGTATAGCAATTATACAAACATATACAAATGTTGTGCGAATTATACAAACAATGCTACAACTATAGTTACAAAATATAATTATTCAAATTATAGCTATGCAGTATAATTAAAGTATTTTATATGCAAAAATTCCTCAATTTATTACCCCTAAATTTCTAATATTAATGCTTCGTTCACCTTTAAGGAGTTAAGTTGGGAGCCCAAATCAAATTGGTGACAAGTAGAAGCTGCATACCAACTTGATCCAAAACTATATATAAGTTTCATTTTGTATTTTTATTTTATAATTGGTATGATAATAACTTTATCAACATCTTTTTATTTTCTTGTAGTTTTGTAAAACATATGACTATTATTGATTGTTGAAAAGTTAAATAAGTCTTGAGATAATCAAACTTGATTGTCTTATAATTGCTTAAAGATGATTTACATCGAATCAATAAAAAAAAAATCAAAAAATTCAAACATTCCAAAAATCCAAAAAATCATAGAAAATTAAAAAAAGATTAAGTTGAAAAAAAAAATCAACTTTTGTTGGTATAGTTTGATTTGTAGATTTTACAAACTTAACACAAACATTTTAATTTAATAATTGAAAAATTCAAATCAAATTGATCCATGTATATAGGATGACAAACATCTATTCCTCGACATCTCTAAAATTCGTGGGACTGTGAAAATTGTCTGATTCCTATTCCGTCACGCATAAAATTCTCCGAAACACTACTAAATGCATGACGGTCTACTAAAACTCTTAGAGGACTCGTTACAAAATTCCCTGATTTTGATGTTTAAGCTGCATTATTGCATTCGTTTTGGATTGTTGATATCCATTCTACTCTATTCAAGTTATTTTCCATCTCATTCGAGGATGAATATTTCCAAGGAAGACATATTGTAATACCTGTAAATCAGAATGTCATAAAATGGAATTCAGACCCTTCCCCACTCATTTTAATATTAAAATAAGAGAGTTCACCAATTTAGTTGAAGGTAGACTATTATGCATAATGAAAGTGTGCTCTGTATTAAACCTCCACTTAGTAAAATAATAATCTTTACTTCAGAGTTAGTAGTGGTCTCAGACTTGAACTATGACTATTTAAGGGAAACAAAGTACCACTGCTTGCACACAATGATCAAGGTGTTGACATAAGCCTTTTTAGCCAGCACATTACGGTCTTGTGTTATCCAAGTTTTCATGAGTGTTTTTGTGAACAAGCCCATTCTCATTGAAAGCAGCCTACTTTCACACTCATATAGGTGAAATCCGTTAAGAGTGCTCCTATGATTTGACACCCCACTCATACGATCGATACAGACTTTCATTAAGAGTTCATAGACTCAACCTCCACAAATTACTATAGGATAAATACACTCACATCATAGAGATTGAATAAAAATTAATTTTAGTGCATTTCACAACAAGTCATTATTATATGTTTCGTTTTTCCCATTGAACCTGGTTATAGGATCTCTAGTCCCAGTTTGGGTTTCCTTATATATGACTTAGGATTTATAGGCTTCAATCTCATCCCCCTCAATGTGCTTCAGACCCTTATCTTGCTAAGGCCTTAATCTATGAATCTGCAAGATTTAACACAATTAGTAAATGGTATACCATTGATTAACATGATCTCACAATATTGTGTTTTCTTCTCATGAGTCTGAATTTATCATTATGACAATAATTTTGTACTCTACCAATAATATTGGCGCTATCACAATAAATCAAAATGAGAAAATTATTTCTCAAAATAAAGTGCTTGATATAATAAAATCAATTCACTTTTTCACTAGTTGAAGCAAAAAAGTTTTTTTGCTTCAACCTCCATGGTAGAGTTAGCAAATAATATGATTTGCTTTTCTATTCCTACAAATATCACCAAGCTTTTCTCATCTGATTTTGCTTGTACCTGCCAAGTACTTTTATTGCAAACACAATATCAAATTAAGTTGTCAGTCGCATATCTCATATTTTTAGGCTAGCAAACTCCTTTTTTATTTGTTACACCATTTTCACATAATTGAATCAAAAGAGTTGCACGACTTAAAGAACTAACAAAGTTGTCTTTCACAATTTTCTCAAAATGAAGTGACTTGACAAGAAAATTTTCATCACATGTTTTATGGTATTTTTCATTCCAAGAATGAAATTTATCTCAATCAAATATTTCAATATGGCTATTCAACATTTTTTTCCTTATCATTTCTGTGATAACATGTTAGAGCTAAAACTCATCAAACCATATGCAAAAAAATAACATGTGATTTATTTCAAAATAAATATATGCACCCGTAGTACTCTTTTTTAGAGCATTTCTCAAAGATGCAAAAATCACTATTTTACAATAATTTTTTCCCATTTCATGAACCCCCACTATTTTAAAATTTAAATACCACTTTGTGTTCATGAAAAAAAAATCTCACTTTATTCATTAAATGTTATTAGGTAAATTTTTTTTTGACCTCTTTACCTTTTCTCCACTTAAATTTAGTAAGTAGAAACATACTTTACCCATACACCTCTCTTCCATCTCTTGAAGAGAGTGACGTTGAAGCGGAATAATGTTGATATTTCCTATCTTGATATCCGCGTTTTTCCAAATTGTAACAAAAACGTGAATCTCCTTAAAATTGTTGGTGTAATATACCACAAATACAATAAATTATAGTTGAAAATAAAATTGTGACGCCCGGTAAAATTACCAAAATGCCCCTCGAGTGAGGGTATGCGCGTAACGCATCTTCCGAGGCTCGTATGGCAGATCCGAGACCGGATTTGAAATCAACATGAAAAATTGAGTGGGAAAATGGTCTCGGTCGATTTTTAGAGCGACTCGATCAAAAGATAAATTTTCTATCCAAAGCAGAAAACAGTGACGGTCCGCGACAGAGGCACGTCACGGACCTGTCGCGGAGAAGCACTTGTGTGATTTTCAAATTTTTCGACGGGATGGAGAAAAACTCGTTCAAAAACACTTTTCGAAAAATACACTATTCGCGATCGGTCCGCATCGCGGACCGTGTAGTTTCCGAACTGAAAATTTCTAATTAATTATGAGGGGCATTCCGGTCAATCCCTAACCCCTCCTAAACACTAATACACAGCTAGTAAGGTCGTTTCAACATGAAAAGAGCCTAAACCCGCTATTCTAAGTCCTATTCCAAAATCTAACAAGGCTAGGGCTTGAAGAGAGGAGAGAAGGGCTTGGGGTGAGACATTCGAGAAGAGATCATCGACGTTACCCGGTTGAATAGCGGTATCACAGGTATGTAAGGCTAAACTAAAAGCATGAGATTGTTCTCTCATGTGCCCCATAGAGTTCAAAGATGAGTTGATGGTTGAAGAGTATGTGTGCATAAATACTTGAGAGATTTTCATTGAAAAATTGATTTGAAGTTACATGTTTTCTATATTGATGATCATCATACTAATTGTTCTCTTAATTTAAATAATTTCATGAGAATTTGCATAACCCTACATGACAATTTTGAAGAGCATGCATAATGAATTTGAGAATCGAGTCTAGAGCCTTGAGTTGAGATTGTTGACTGTGATGATGAGTTGATGAAATTTGATTGTTTTATTAGTCTCTGTAAATGCACTCTACCGATGTGATTGTTCATTTGTTTCTTGATGATTGTTACACAATCTTGAGTTATTGATGAGGTATTGATGGTGAGGTTAAAGCCCTTATGAGATAATTGATGAAAGGGCCAAAGTCCTTGTGAAATATCAGTCGTGGCCAGGGAGTGAGTCCCTATGAGGCTGACAGTTGTTGACGGGGAGTCAATCCCTACGAGACTGGTTAAGGTTGGTTTTATGAGCATTGAGTCGGGAGGAGTATCGAGCACCGAAATGAGTAAGAGTGAGTCCCACTCGAACTCATTAACTACGTCGCCAAACGTAGGAGAGGCTTAAACCATCACATATATATATGGTTTCCCTCGAGGTTTAACAGTCCCTTAAAGCAATAGCGGATCTGTTCGATTTGATTTCATATCGGGTGCATTGATATGGTATCCAGTGTTCCTTACTTGGCAAGTTTGGGACCACTGTGGCAACATCAGGGTGATTGTTGTACATTCACTGGCTCATAAGTGAGTGTTGTCAGATAAGAGAAACTCCCGAAAAAATTCTTACCTTACTCCGAGTCTAGATGAGATGAGATGAGAGGGGGGTGAACTCCTCTGAGATGATCCATGAGATGAGTTGAGACTAATGATGAGTCTGAGATATTGATGTGTCACTTGTCTACGCTTTACGCTTTCATAGATAGACAAGCTGACGGTTTGATGTGATTTTGATGTTCATCTTGACTTGATGTTGTTTTCCATATTTTCTACCGGTTTCTGTTTCGTTCAGCTATTTTACATACCAGTACATTCCAAATACTGATGTCCACTCTGGACTGCATCGTTTTATGATGCAGAGGCAGGTACTAGAGATCATCAACAGGCGCTCCATTGAAGATCATAGATTCAAAGCTGATTTGGTGAGCCTCCCCTACTCCAGAGGAACCATTACTTTTATTTCATCATGCTTTAGAGTTAGGTTGGACTATTTCCTTATTTTGATTTGGGTAGCCATGGGTCTGTCATTGACACCACATAATTAGTGATAGAGGCTTCATAGACAATGGTCGAGTATTGATGTTGAGATTGTGAGCTAGTTCTTCTACTAGCCTTCATTATTTTATATATTCTTTTGAGACCCAAGATGAGATGTGCCCATTATGTGCGTATATTTTTCCGCTGCTCAGTAGAGTGTATGTGATTGAATGATGTGATGAGGCTAAGTGGTTCGCTTGGGGACTAGCAATAATCTCTGAGTGCCGGCCATGCCAAGGGTACCTTCCCGGGGCGTGACAAAAATGAATAAAAATTCATTCAGGCTGAGGCGCGGATATCTCGCTCTCTTTAAAGAGATTCAAGCCTACTGTGTCATAATCTACACTGATCCAGCAATACATCTCTTGACTTGTTCCCTCCAGGATACAACAGCCCAACAACGTTGTATGACTCAAGCAACTCTGGACTAGTTGAAGAGTCCAAAAGCTCCACAAAAAGAGCACATTCCATCAATATATAATTACTCTCTTTTGTATAGCGAATATAGTTGAAAACTTAGAATATTTTCTTTGCCTCAACTCTGTCTTCACTATTGCACACTTCACTACACACTACAATGTTTCAACACTTCTCATTTTTATATTCTTCTTCTCCCAAAAACAAAGAAAGATAACCACTATTTCTACGTGAGGAATTCTTCTTTATCTTGAATAAAAATAAAGTGGATAATAACGTAGGTGAATGAATGGAGGAATCATGACTTGGAGGTTACAGGGCATAATGATGTAGAACATGACTTAGCGATTACATGAGTTATAAGACTCTAATGGTCATACAAGTTACAAGAAACTAATGACCATAAGAGTTACAAGAACTTATGGTCATATAAGTTACAAGAATTAATAATCATTCTACCACAATTTATACCCACTAACATATACATTTAACATTTTTATTTTAATAATAAAATACATATACACCAATATTATATAAAGTCAAGCAATTTGAATATAGCCGTTAACAATTAGTGAAAAGACATATCATTTAATCATGATAAAATTTTATTCACAGATGTTAATTACAAATTAACGTTACATTTGTAAATGCATAAATAGTCAAAGGGCATATTTGAGCTATTGTGAATAGTTTCAGGGTAATTTCGACCCTTTTATTGCCACGTGAATATCTATGTGGACTGCCATGTGGCAAAGATAACGGTGTAAGGGCATTTGTGGTCCAAAACATAGACGGCAAGGGTAGTTTTGATCCAAAAAATAGTTGAAGGATTTATGTGAGTTATTTCGAATAGTTCGAGGATAATTTTGACTCTTTTCCGTTTTTTAAATTGCCAAGGTTGAATTGCAAATTTGATGCATGTAAATATCTGATACGCATAACTTTTTATTCTTCACCATGTGATTATAAGATATTTCAAAATCCTAATATATTTATTAACAATACCAACAACAACAAAAAAATTCTTTCTAAATAACTGAAAAGTCAGTATTCCTTATTAATTTCTTATTTTAAAAAATTTTGTCTTTAAAATTTTGAGCATGAAATAGTATGAAAGCAGCTTTGAGGATCCACCAGAAATAGTGACATGGCTAAGTTAAGAAAAGAATTAGCACCATGTAAGAATTTCACCAACTTGCTATTCCATTCTTATGTAAAAAGTATTTTTTTTCCTTTATATATTTATATTCTTTTTAGAAGTAGAGAGATTGTTTTCAATAAGTTATCGATTTAAAAAAAATATCCAAAAGAAAGTAACTTAAGTATGTGAAACAATCGATAATACAAAAATAACATATTATCTTACATCCTTTAAATTTCATAAGAGGATAGAATTCCTAACTTAAAACTCTGACTTATTTTTATCTTTTTGGCTTAAACATACATATTTAAAGTTTTTATTTTTACTTTACCAAAACACTACAAACGTCTTTAAAACTATTTTAACTTAAAATAAATCAATCTGAACAATTCCTTCCTCAAATTTAAAGTTCTAAAACATCACTAATAATGTTAAATTTTTAAAAAATCTAATGAATAATGGCCAAATAATATAAAACGAAGGAACAACTTTTTGGAGGGGTCCTTGTTAAGCATAAGCAAAAGGACAGAGAGAGACTAGTCCATTGTCCTCCTTTTCCTTCTTAGGAACAACATATCTACCCATTAATACTAATCAACTTCTTCCCCTAAACTTTTTCATAGAGGTTTTTTTTTTTAAAAAAAAAGTAGTACTAGTTGACAAAGAGTGAGAAAAAAAGGTTTTACATGTTAAAATTAATTTTATTGTTAAGTAATTTGAATAGAAGTATTTGAATGGATGATAAATAATAGGTGGTGTTTTGTTTCTATACAAATGTTTTGATAAGCAAATGTCATTAGATCTATTGATAAACAAAAAATATATTTTAAAGTGTTTATAATGAGTAAATGTGTCAAGAAGTATTTGTAAGGTAAAATTTAAGAGAGTAAAGATAATTTTTAAAATTTGTAATATTAAACTAATTAAAGATATGTGGGATGTACTTTTACCTTGTGATCTTAAATTTTTAATGTATTGTCAAAAAAGAAAAGAATTATTTTTCTTGAAATGAACTAAAAAAAATAACACAAATAAATTAAAATAGCTGTAAATAAATTCTTGATGTGTGAAAACACAAGCGAGGGAGCATATAAGAAGTGTACTAAATATTTATGAGACAATAGGGATATTTGGTGGTATATGCATATTTATCCATGTTAAGTACCTCATTTTGAATGGGGTGAGTATAAATATCGGAAAATCGAAAAATCGAATCGAAACAAAGTAATTCGATTCTTTGGTTCGGTGTCGATGTTATTTTTTCAAAAGTTTAGTTCTTCGGTTCAGTGTTCGGTGTAGGGGTCTCGAAACTTCGGTGCACTGAAGAATCGAAGTTTTATTTTAAAAAAATTATACATATATTAGACCAAAAAATAAAATTACATTTATATACAGATAAATCAATTAACAATTAAATCATTCATGAAACAAGTCAAAGTAGCAACAAATTTATAATTTATATAGTTAACTTGAAATTTTATTTTCCAAGAGAAATTCAAACATATTTTTGTCGATTTATGTCACATAACGAATGTCTTCGTGCTTGTTTTCCTCAAGCAAAAGTTTGAGGCACAAGTTTTTGACAAAGATAAATATAGTTTTTTAAGCACAATAAGTGTTACATGGAAGCACATTATCACTTAACATGATTTTAAGTTTTTAAGTGTCTTATACTTTAATTTTGCCCTCATTTTATTTTTCATTAATTTGCACCAAAAATTCATTTTAAAAACACCGAATTGAATCGAACTTGAAAAAACTGAAGTGCACACTTTTTTTAAAACCGAAAATCGAATCAAAATATGCTACAATTGAACCGAAAAACTGGACGCCCACCCCTATTTTGAACAAATTTTAAGAAATATAAAGATTAAGTTAGAAACAAAAGATTTCAAATCACAATCGAGATTTTTAAAAAAATACTTTTTTTTTTCAATTTTTATGATATATTTTTATAGTCATTTCCAAAAAGAATGATATACTTTTATATTTAGTAATAATTAAACTTTAAAATACTTATCTTATCCTTAATGGGATGATTTATAATTACACAAACATCTATGACTTAATTTAGACTATAAATTTCTAAAAATAAAAAAACTTTCTTCTATGTCCGTCAAAATACATTACATTAATTAGGACGAAGTGAGTGTGTGATCTCTTTCAATCGTTTATTTTAATTTTGTTAAACAAATCTATTATTGATGGACGAGAATGAGTATTCTCTAGAATTAATTGAAGCGTATACAAACAGACTCGAACCCCACACTTATCCAAAAACTAACAATAATTCCAGATTTAGTATTTAAAAGGTTAGTCATAAAACATATTCCACCAACACAACTAATTTCCAATATATGTATGCATTTGGAATAATTTTTGAACATATTATTCTTAAAGAAAAGTATCTTTGTTTGATGAACATGGTTATCCAAATTGTGATATATAACTACCAATGTTTGAATGGACTGGAGGTCTAAAATGTTAGGAGTGGAATAGATGGGCTACTGCAAATGGATCACTTTTGAATACATGGCCTAACTCTAAACCACCTAACATCATCTTTTAGGAAAAATTACATAATTATATAACTTAATTTATCATATTTTACAAAATTTTTGTAATATTCGATAGAATTATCAAAATATTTCTAGAAAAGAGATATGCGCATAACGCGTCTTCCCATGCTCCGATTGAAAATCCGAGGCCGGATATGCAATCAACATGAAAAATTGAGCGGGAAAGTGATCTCGGTTGATTTTTAGAGCAACCGGATCAAAAGATAATTTTTCAATGCGAAAATAAATTCCATAATAAGTGCGCGACAGGTGTGCGACGCGCACCTGCCGCGGATCAACACTTAGATTTTTTTCAAAAATTTTCTAGGGGATTGGGAAACTCATTCGGAGAATTTTTAGCGAAAAACACCAAAAATGGTGCAAGTCCACATCGCTGATCCCTATAACCAAGGCAAACTTTTTTTCAGTTTTTCGTGAGGGACATTCCATACCTTTCACTGTCACGCCCCAGGAGGGTACCCTTGGTGTGGCCGACACTCAGAGACTATTTCTAGTCCCCGAGTGAACCACTTGACCTCATCGTCACCTCATACTCAACAGCGGAAGGAAACATTCTTAAGGAAAAGACTGTAATGTAATTAAAGTAATCAAGTCTTTATATAAAAAGTTAATTTCCAACAAAAAGGAGTTAGGAAAAAAAAACAATACATAACATCCTATACTCAATGTCTATGAAGCCTCTACCTCTAACATCTAGATGGTACCACGACAGGCCATGGTTACCCAACTCAAGGAAAATAAGACACTAACTCAAGCTAGATGATAATGATATGAAAATCCTCCAAAAACAAGGAGGTCTCACCGATCAACTAAATGCAAATAGATCCTCAACGAAGTGTCTGTGGATGGTCTCTAATACTTACCTCTGCATCATAAAACGATGTAGTCCCAGAAGAGGACATCAGTACGTGGAATGTACTGGTATGTAAAATAGCTGAATGAATCAAGAACATGTAGAATAGTATAAGAATAACATCAACTCAACATCATACTCCATCAGAATGTCAAATGTCTATCTAAAGCAAGAATAAGGATTAGAGTAATGACTCATCAACATCTTATCTCAACATCATCAATACATCAGACTCATCTCAAGGAAACTCGACTCAACTCAACTCAACTCAACTCGAAGGACCAATGCCCGTTAGGACAAAGATAAAGAGTAGATAGTAAATCATCAACATCCATCAAGACTCATACCATCACATCAACATCAGAGTTCTATCAACATCAGAGTTCATTTAGCTTATCCAGAAAGGGTTCAGGATAGGTCTGCGACGCCGCTGCCCTTCAGACAGCTCTGCAGGTCTTCATTAAAATAGTGATAACTTTCTACTCCGAACACTGATTAAGGCAAAATAAGATGCGTTGGAAAGCTAATTCAAATATTTGTAATTTGATATATTATGTTCACCTAAATCATTATACTTTAGGAGATATAGTCATTTAAATATGACCCTTCTATCGACTCATACGGAAACTTAGTCGGTAGAAATTCTTTGGACTTGACTTGATGTAAAAGATTCATTATAACTCTAGATCATATCTAATATACTTTAAATACTTAGGAATTGATCCTAGCATGTATATACAACCTACAAGTCATTGGTCCATCTAACGTTTATGTAACACCCCAACTTTTTTTTAACTAAGATTGAGTCATCCTTCAAATGATAGAATCAATTCTTGAGTATTTAAAGTATATTAGATATGATTTAGAGTTATAAAGGATCTTTTACATCAAGCCAAGTCCAAAGAATTTCTAGTGACTAAGTTTTCATATGAGTTGATGAAAGGGTCAAGTTCAAATGACCATATCTCCTAAAGTATAATGATTTAGGTGACCCATAATATATCAAATTAAAGATCTTTGAATTATCTTTCCAACTCATCTTATTTCGCGTTAAACGGAGTTTGGAGTAGAGAGTTATGACAATTTTACTGGAGACCTGTAGAGCTGTCTGAAGGTCCGCGACGGCTCCGCGACGCGGACCTATCGCGAACCCTTTCTGGATAAGCTAAGCGACGTTTCTTTATTTTATTTTGAGGGTACTTTTACCCTAAAGCCTTTGGGGGTCTATTTAAAGGTCCCAAAACGCATAATACGTCAGTTTCATAGTCAAAACCCTCTCTTTCACTCCTAAACATAAAACGCTCAAGAATCATCAAGAAAGTCATCAAGTTAGGATTAACTTTCAAGATTCTTCATCAAGGTGAGTTATTCTTCGTAAGCTTTAAGCTAATTTCTCTATCTATTCATGAAATCCCTAATAGAATCTTAAATCCTAACCTAGGGTTTCAAGAAAGCGAATTTAAGAATCCAAGAAAGGATTTCTTGATTCTTCTTTTCATTAATTAGGGTTCTTCATCAAGAAACTCTAAAGATTCTGGGTCAAGAAATCAAGAATAAAAAAAGAAGCTCTTCAAATGATGGCTTTCCAAGTTCTTCCACTATAAAAGAACTATTGAGGTCGAGAACTTTCTCCACGAAACGAGTATTCATCAAATTTTGATCGTAATATCAAATTTCCAGGTATGTAAGGCTAAACTAAAAGCATGAGTTTGTTCTCTCATGTGCCCCATAGAGGTCAAAGATGAGTTGATGGTTGAAGAGTATATGTGCATGAATACTTGAGAGTTTTTCATTGAAAAATTAATTTGAAATTACATGTTTTCTATGTTAATGATCATCATACTAATTGTTTTCTTAAAGTTAACATTTTTCATAAGATTTTGCATAACCTTACATGATTATTTGAAAAGCATGCATAATGAACTTAGGGGATGAGTCTAGAGCCTTGACAATGATGATGTTGTGATGTTGTGATTGTGTTTCACATTTGATGAGGGTCTTGATGATGATGTTGATGAGAATGATGTTATGAGGCGAGGTACTATGTCCCTCTGGGACCGCTGTTGATGTTGAGGTTTTATAATATGTCCCCATGGGACTGATGTTGATGTTGAGATGATGTACTATGTCCCTCTGGGACCGATGTTGATGTTGAGGTATTATATCATGTCCTTATGTGACTGATGATGATGTACTATATCCCTATGGGACTGATGATGATGATGATGTTTTATGAGCACGTCGAGTCCTGGGAGGAGTATTGAGCACCGAAATGAGTAGAGAGTGAGTCCCACTCGAACCCATTAACTACGTGGCCCGCGTAGGAAGAGGGGATTGAACCGCAATGCGGATGGCACCTTTCTTGTCCCAAATGAGGAATGATGTTTTTTTTTCTGATGTGATGTCCTTTACCCCGGGCAGGGTATTGGATGGATGTGGCAACGACATCGCTTCGTTGTATCATCACTGGCTCATAAGTGATGGTTGTCGGTTAGAGAAACTCCCAGTTAGGTTCAAATTTGATAGAACTCTGATGTTGATATTGATGTGATGTTTTGAGTCGAGTTCTCTGAGTTGAGTTGATGTCGGTGCTCCCTGAGCTGAGTTGATGTTGATGTTCCTTGAGTCGAGTTGAGTCGAGTCGAGTCGAGTTGAGTTTAGTTGAGTTGAGTTGAGGTGAGTATGATGTATTGATGATGCATTGATGATGATATTGATGGGTCATTTGTCTACTCTTTATTCTTTCTTTAGATAGACATTTGACATTCTGATGGAGTATGATGTTGAGTTGATGTTATTCCTATATTATTCTACCTGTTTCTATTTCACTCAGCTATTTTACATACCAGTACATTCCAAGTACTGATGTCCCCTTCTGGGACTGCATCGTTTTATGATGCAGAGGCAGGTATTAGAGATCATTGATAGGCGCTTCGTCGAGGATCTATTCGCATTCAGCTGATTGGTGAGACCTCCTTGTTTTCAGAGGATTTCCATATTATTATCATCTAGCTTGAGTAGTACTTTATTTTCCTTGAGTTGGGTAACCATGGCCTGTCATGGTACTATCTAGATGTTTGAGTTAGAGGCTTCATAGATACTGAGTAGAGGATGTGATGTATTATTTTTTTTCAACTATTCTTTGTTGGAAATTAACATTTTGTATAAAGACTTGATTATTTTAATTATATTAAAGTCTTTTCCTTGAGGATGTTTCTTCCGCTGTTGAGTATGATGTGACGATGAGTCCAAGTGGTTCGCTTGGGGACTAGCAATAGTCTCTGAATGCCGGCCATGCCTAGGGTACCCTCCCGGGGCGTGACAAACTTGGTATCAGAGCACAGAGTTCAAGTGTCCTAGGGAGTCTTTGAAGCCGTGTCTAGCAGAGTCCTTATTATTGGTGTGAAGCACGCCACATCCATAATGGGGAGGCTATAGGACATTAGGATGACTTTCCCTTCTTTCCGATTCTAAATCGTGCGATAGAGCTCTTTCCTAAGAAATCTGCGATGATTCATGCGTTGCTCTAAACCTTTCGACGATGCCTCATCCACGAGGTGGTAGAGACAGTAATGTTCAAACTCTTACAAATGAGATCCTTTGAGATAAAGTAATCAGAATGGTAGAGAGACTGCACCAAGCTTGAGAGAAGCCGAATAGTGTGCGAAGTTGATTGACTAGGAAGAGTGCACTATTAATCATATGAATCGTGCATTTGAGTTATCTCTAAATGTACCTAGACCCATTTGTTTTTCAAAATTATCTCCCGAGGTGACCCATGAGGGAGAAACTTATGTCTCTAAAGAGTTTGATGTTACCACCTAAGAGTGAGATGTGAGGTCTTATAAACCTTGAGTAGAGTCGAATCATCCCAAAGTTAGAAGGATGATGATGGAAAGAAAGGGACGAGATGACAAGAGTGATGGCTGATTTAGGCTTGTAGTTAGAGTTAAGTATTTATTAGGTAAGTAATGATGTGCTAAGTTGATTGCCATAAGTTTGATGAAAGAGTCATAAGTACTCTAGTGATTTTCATGATGAGGTATAGAGGAAGAGTTGTTGTTAGAATGTGGTAGAGCATGTTCAAACTAGAAGGAAGTTATGTTGATGTGTTGTAGTATTCATACTATTGAGGGTGAAGTGTAGATGTTGAATAGACGAAGAGAGTGCTTTCAATGTGATAGATCTAAATTAGGCTTATGATTTTTTAATTGTGAGTTCATGAGACTCATCGAGTTATGAGGTTAGACAGATAAGAAGAGGCTTGAGATATGTATCTATGATTGTGTAAAGATGTGTGAAGCTCTAAGTTATGACTGCTATAAGAATCTAGATAGTATATTTGAGTTATCGATGTGAGTAGGCTGATGTAAGTAATCTTAATCATCATGAGTAACTAAGTTGATTTGGGGCTTATCAATAGATGATGACGAGTTTCCATGATAGACTAATTCTTGTGCAATTAAATTTATGGGAGCACAGAAGTTGAGCGCCAGCAGGCAAAAGGAGAGGTTAGATTGTGAGAGTTATGAGAAGTGGTTACGTACGCCATAAGAATAGCAAATATAGAGATTTCCATAGAGGCTGGAAGGAGTTAAGAGTGATAGAGTTGAAAAGAATCTGAGTGGCTAGCTATATGTATGCGACTATAGCATAACAGAAGAGTTTAAGATATTCTTGGGGATAGTGATTCCTTGACCATGTGGAGGTATATACTTATAACTTAGTAGAGAAAATTGATTTATGAATTTAGAGAGAGGACCTTGAGAGCTAAGGAAGAGTTGATGTAAGGCCCCGTAAAATTACCAAAGTACCCCTAGAGGAGAGATGTGCGCATAACATGTCTTCCGATGCTCAGATGGCGAATCCGAGGCTTGATTTGTGATCAACACAAAAATTTGAGTGGGAGAAAGGCCTCGGTCGATTTTTAGAGTGACCGAGTGAAAAGATAATTTTTTGATCCGAACACCGAAACAGTGTCGGTGCGCGACAGAGGCGCATCGCGCACCTGTAGCGGAGTGACACTTGCGTTTTTTCAAAACTTTTCGACGGGATTGAGAAAACTCGTTCAGAAAATTTTCGCTGAAAATGTACTGTTCGCGACCAGTCCGCGTCGCGGACTGAGTCACTTCGAGGCTGGAAATTTCTAAAATTAGTGAGGGGCATTCTGGTCCATTTCTAACACCTTATAAACTCCCGATACGACTAATATAAGTCGTTTTAACATGAAAAGGATCTAAAATCCCATTCTAAGTCCTTTTCTAACAATTGAATAGGACTAGAGCTTGAGAGAAGAGGAGAAGAGCTTGAGATGGAGGAATTCAAGAGATAATGAGAGTTCTTAATTCTGATGATGATGTGATGTCATTTCCTTTTAAGGTTATAGATGACGAGGAGGAGTTAGAGAAATCATGAGGAGTCTAATAGATAGGTAAAATCGTATTAGTATCTCCCGAGGTAAGTGTTCATCCGATCGAGGGTGTGAGCTGCTATGATAGGCTTAAATATGTGAATGTTATTATGCAAATGTATTAGAGTGATGAGGACGAGCAGTATTCTCTAAGTACAGGTTACTATGGAGTAAGAGTTCTTGATTCTGATGTCATCTTACGTGTGCACTGACCTTCGGCTTGTTATGCCACTATTGATGGTATGATGTAGAGTATCAAGTTTTAGAGGTATAATCATGCTTATGCTGCATGGAGAGGTGGTAGTTTGGGGGTTTCGTCAAAGGGGGAGATGATGAGTTCCTCCGCGTCCAAATAGTGATGTTGATGATAGTAGACTGAGAGTGAGGGTGGATGAGAAGGAGTGAATGTATCCTCATTGTGATATCGGTATTAAACTTGTGTCATGAAGGGATAGAGATAGGGATGAGGAAAGAGATGAGATCATATAATGCGTAATAGATAGGTAAGGGTATGTTGATGTGACTTTGAGTGAGAGTTCATTGAATGGTGGAGGTAGAAGTGACAAGTAGGCTTGAATGGAAGAAGAAGAGATGATTAGGTGGAGGTTTGAATAAGAGCTATGAGTTTGCATTGATGGAGCAGAGTGTCATGAAAAAAAAAGAGCACAATGAAGGTAGGTACTTGAGCATGAGAGTGTCCTCAGAGTCTTGTTTATACGATGTTCCTATTCTCGATTTGAGTTGATGGCTTCCTTCCTGAGTTCAAAAGACTGATTGACAAGGTGTCTAAATGATTCAAATTGATTGAGTTTCGATGTTCCATTCGTGCTTGATGAAGAGAATGTAAGATGTAATTTCCTTACTCATGATTAAAATTGAGTTTTCTATTTCTGAGTTGATGTGTCCATTCCTGAGTCTGAATGGAGATGGTTTGAGACTGATGACGAGTTAGAGTTTAATTGATTGAGTGAGTTTTGAGAATAGTTCTTATTCTTATTCATGCCTTGATGTCTACCTTTACTCATCATTCGAGGACGAATGATCCCAAGGGGGAGATAATGTAACACCCCAACTTTTTTTTTAACTAAGATTGAGTCATCCTTCATATGATAGAATCAATTCTTGAGTATTTAAAGTATATTAGATGTGATTTAGAGTTATAAAGGATCTTTTACATCAAGCCAAGTCCAAAGAATTTCTAGTGACTAAGTTTTCATATGAGTTGATGAAAGGGTCAAGTTCAAATGACCATATCTCCTAAAGTATAATGATTTAGGTGACCCATAATATATCAAATTAAAGATCTTTGAATTATCTTACCAACGCATCTTATTTCGCGTTAAACGGAGTTCGGAGTAGAGAGTTATGACCATTTTACTGGAGACCTGCAGAGCTGTCTGAAGGTCCGCGACGGCTCCGCGACGCGGACCTATCGCGAACCCTTTCTGGATAAGCTAAGCGACGTTTCTTTATTTTATTTTGAGGGTACTTTTACCCTAAAGCCTTTGGGGGTCTATTTAAAGGTCCCAAAACGCATAATACGTCAGTTTCATAAGTCAAAACCCTCTCTTTCACTCCTAAACATAAAACGCTCAAGAATCATCAAGAAAGTCATCAAGTTAGGATTAACTTTCAAGATTCTTCATCAAGGTGAGTTATTCTTCATAAGCTTTAAGCTAATTTCTCTATCTATTCATGAAATCCCTAATAGAATCTTAAATCCTAACCTAGGGTTTCAAGAAAGCGAATTCAAGAATCCAAGAAAGGATTTCTTGATTCTTCTTTTCATGAATTAGGGTTCTTCATCAAGAAACTCTAAAGATTCTGAGTCAAGAAATCAAGAATAAAAAAAGAAGCTCTTCAAACGATGGCTTTCCAAGTTCTTCCACTATAAAAGAACTATCGAGGTCGAGGATTTTCTCCACGAAACGAGTATTCATCAAATTTTGATCGTAATATCAAATTTTCAGGTATGTAAGGCTAAACTAAAAGCATGAGTTTGTTCTCTCATGTGCCCCATAGAGGTCAAAGATGAGTTCATGGTTGAAGAGTATATGTGCATGAATACTTGAGAGTTTTTCATTGAAAAATTGATTTGAAATTACATGTTTTCTATGTTGATGATCATCATACTAATTATTTTCTTAAAGTTAAAATTTTTCATGAGATTTTGCATAACCTTACATGATTATTTGAAAAGCATGCATAATGAACTTAGGGGATGAGTCTAGAGCCTTGACAATGATGATGTTATGATGTTGTGATTGTGTTTCACATTTGATGAGGGTCTTGATGATGATGTTGATGAGAATGATGTTATGAGGCGAGGTACTATGTCCCTCTGGAACCGATGTTGATGTTGAGGTTTTATAATATGTCCCCATGGGACTGATGTTGATGTTGAGATGATGTACTATGTCCCTCTGGGACCGATGTTGATGTTGAGGTATTATATCATGTCCTTATGTGATTGATGATGATGTACTATGTCCCTATGGGACTGATGATGATGATGTTTTATGAGCACGTCGAGTTCTGGGAGGAGTATTGACCACCGAAATGGGTAGAGAGTGAGTCCCACTCGAACCCATTAACTATGTGGCCCACGTAGGAAGAGGGATTGAACTGCAATGCGGATGGTACCTTTCTTGTTCCAAATGAGGACTGTTTTTTTTTCTGATGTGATGTCCTTTACCCCGGGCAGGGTATTGGATGGATGTGGCAACGACATCGCTTCGTTGTATCATCACTGGCTCATAAGTGATGGTTGTCGGTTAGAGAAACTCCCAGTTAGGTTCCATTTTGATAGAGCTCTGATGTTGATATTGATGTGATGTTTTGAGTCGAGTTCTCTGAGTTGAGTTGATGTCGATGCTCCCTAGCTGAGTTGATGTTGATGTTCCTTGAGTCGAGTTGAGTCGAGTCGAGTTGAGTTGAGTTGAGTTTCCTTGAGGTGAGTATGATGTATTGATGATGATATTGATGGGTCATTTGTCTACTCTTTATTCTTTCTTTAGATAGACATTTGACATTCAGATGGAGTATGATGTTGAGTTGATGTTATTCCTATATAATTCTACTTGTTTCTGTTTCACTCAGCTATTTTACATACCAATACATTCCAAGTACTGATGTCCCCTTCTGGAACTGCATCGTTTTATGATGCAGAGGCATGTATTAGAGATCATTGACAGGCGCTTCGTCGAGGATCTATTCGCATTCAGCTGATTGGTGAGACCTCCTTGTTTTCGGAGGATTTCCATATTATTATCATCTAGCTTGAGTAGTACTTTATTTTCCTTGAGTTGGGTAACCATGGCCTGTCATGGTACTATCTAGATGTGTGAGTTAGAGGCTTCATAAATACTGAGTAGAGAATGTGATGTATTTTTTTTTCAACTATTCTTTGTTGGAAATTAACATTTTGTATAAAGACTTGATTATTTTAATTATATTAAAGTCTTTTCCTTGAGGATGTTTCTTCCGCTGTTGAGTATGATATGACGATGAGTCCAAGTGGTTCGCTTGGGGACTAGCAATAGTCTCTGAGTGCCGGCCACGCCTAGGGTACCCTCCCGGGGCGTGACAGTTTATAAAATCTTACATTAGAACTGCGACTTTTTATCATCTCCAATTCTATTCTCACACTAAGAAATTAATTTTAACATTTATGCTCAATTAAGAATTATCAATTAAAATCGTACATCATATGAAGGATGACTCAATTTTAGTTAAAAAAGAGTTAGGGTGTTACATTCACAACCCCTCCTAAACTCAAAATACGATCAAAACAGGTCATTTTGAGTATAAAAAGAATTTTTATCCTATTCTTAAGCCTTTCAAAGCTTCTAACAAAAGACTCAGGGCTAAAAGAGAAGTGAGAAGAGCGAGGAGTCGAGGATTTCAAGTCGGTGAAAAATCGGACAGAAGTTGCTTTAAGTCATATTTGGTCTCTAAAGGACAAACTAGGAGAAATAATATTGAGTTTGAGACTTTTGGGGGGTTTAAACTCGTGATTGTCCCACCATGATAGAATTTACCCCCCCCCCCCCCACCATAGAGACACTACCATAGCAAGAATAATCATGTCATGACGGGTTGCACGGAGACAAAAACTTTATAATTTACGTCTCAACCTCATATTTACATAACACTCTCAATTCATGACGTTCAAATATATCCTTAGTGCCAAAATTAATTCCGAGAGTTATACTCACCTGAATTCAATTTCATAAAGTTGTACGGGCTCCTTATTATCTTGTCTATCTACTCGGATAATCAAATTGACAATCCAACTCTCAATTCCTAACCGGATTGTCCTAGACCTTACAAGGCTCAATTTTCATCCAAATCTAGCCTAGGCTCAAAATTTCTAGTTTACTACTCAAAACTTTTTCGGCCTAATTTTCTTTCCTATTGTCCTACTCATAATGACGAGGTTAGGTCATTACAATACCTTACTTCAGATTCTCAAACTTTTTAATGTCTCGGCAAAATCAAGATATTCATAAGTATCTTCTTCAAATTTGTGCAAATTTTGAATCAAAGTTGGAAGAATATTGGACGATCTGCTTAAACAATTTTGGATTTTGAATTTTTTTGAAGTTGTTACGTTTAGGGCCTGCTTGGAAAACCACCTGATAATTGAAATTGGTGTAATTATTAGCATAGTAATTACATACTCTGTAATTGCACACCTCGATAATTCATTGTCCTGTTTATTTGCCAGAGTGTAATTACAATGTATTACAAGTGTATTGTTTGGTTGCACGAGTACTGTAATTACAAGGTAATATTAAATTTTAAAAATAAAATTTAATTATCTAAAATTAAAAATTTATATTAGACAAATATAGGTATCTATAAATAATATTAAATTAAATATTTAAGATATATATTGTCTTTCTATAATTAATTAGTAAAATATATGTTCTTAACTAATATTATAAAAAATCAATTTATATTTTTAAAATTAGTATATTTTAATTAAATTAATTATAAAAGTTAAAAATATAAGTTTTATGCGAACATCATGAAATGTGTTTTTGACAAAAATATTAAACATTGTAAATATAATATCATAGTAAAATTGTTGAAATGTTTGATAAAAAAAGAAACTATCTAGCTAATCTAACTAAAAAAAAATAAATGGCTTGTAATGTGAAATATCAAATCAATACTACAAAAACAAATGAAATTAAAAAATATAACATAAGTTTTAAATTCAAAATAAAAAAATTAACATAATACTCTTATGCTAAATTTCAATATAACGTACATAAATGTGATTTGAAGGAAAATAATATGTATATTTAGACTTTATGCAACAATGAATTCAATTTTAATTTAAAAATTAGAATGCTAATAAAATCATGCTAGTGAAAAAAATAAATCATATAATAAATAAATAAAAAAAGATAATGTGAAAAATTGTATGAAATCACGTGGCATATGCATATTGAAAATAAGAAAGAAATAAAAAATAGATATTATAAAATAAAATATAGTTTTAGAAAAAATTAGAATAATAAAAATAAAAAATTAAAATAATCAAAATAAATAATAAATTAAAATGAAAATATAAAAATATAAAAATTAAAATAAAAGAAAGAAATTAAAAAGTAACTAGCATGTAATTACACCATGTAATTACTTGCAATTCACAGTTTCCCCTGTGAATTGGAAAGTGTAATTACACGTCAATTACACTCAATTACCTTTTGGCCAAGTAATTACCTATCGAAACAAACAGGTCAGACAGTGTAATTATACCCAATTTCACCAAATCCAATTACCAGGGTGTCCTTCCAAACAGGCTCTTAGTGAGGGATTGATTAACAGTCATAAAATGTGATAGCGTGCTTTATAGGATTGAAAATAGATTTTTTGTTTATTAGGGTAGATAGGAAGGAGTGGTAATTGTCTGCCTTTATATGTTATTTATCTGTCTTTATATCTTACTATCTTGTATTTACGTATTATCATGTGTTCTTCTCTTTCTTGCCTGTTTATCATATCTAGCTTATTCTGCTGATGAGTTTTTGTGATGAGGGTTTCTAGGAAACAGCCTCTCTACCTGTGTGGTAGTGGTAAGGTCTGCGTACATCTTACCCTCCCCAGACCCCACTTGTGGGATTTCACTGGGTATGTTGTTGTTTGTAGTGTAACAATCGAAAAGATATTGAATCAAGATGCCATATATCTAGACATTCAGTGATGTATCTGAAACTCTTGAATTTAAAAAATTTTATAATTAAAAAAAATTGGGATAAAATGTGATTAGATCTTAACACTGTGAAATTCATGTAATTTTAACTTTCTTTTGTATATGAATTTTGCTAACCTACTATACCAAAATAATCAATTAGATTCACCTGATTATAAGAAATTATAATTCAATTCATCTATCAAAGAATAGCTATATAAACTTCTATTTCGAAGTTTATTTTTCTTCAAATTATTTAGAAGGAAATTAAATGTTCAAATTAATTACTAGAATGATGTGCGGATGATTTGTCAAGTTATCAGTAGTATTTTATCATAATTGTCTTCATTTTCGTTGTTTCTTTCTATATGTTTCTTCTGCCTCATTTTATGTGGCATCGTTTGAAATGTGCGGTATTTAGGAGAAAAAAAGAACAGTCTTAAAACTTGTGGTCTAAAATAATTCTTAGATATTTATGTGGGTGTAAAGTATTTCATTAAGAGTGTCATGCCCCAGGAGGGTACCCTAGACGTGGCCGGCACTCAGAGACTATTGCTAGCCCCCAAGCCACTTGTTCTCATGACAGTCTATTAACATCAACATGGCGGAAGTAAAGCAGTAAACTACCTCAATAAAAGGGCCAAAGGCCAACATCTGTCTCAACATCAACTAAGTAAAAGTACTACTCAGTTCATAAGGAAAACATCATCATCAACCTCAACATCATGTCTACGAAGCCTCTAACCTGACTCAACTGTCTAAAACGGTACCATGACAGGCCATGGCTACCAGACTCAATGAAGAAAGGAACATTAAATAAAAAGGGGGTCTCCTCTAGATAGCAAGAAGGCTCACCAATGTTGGAACTCGCAATCTCTGACCTCAACGGTGCGTCTGCTGAAGTCCTCTAACTCCTGTATCTGCATCATGAAACGATGCAGCGCCAAATGGCGTCAGTATGTGGAATGTACTGGCATGTAAAATAGCTGAAATAACAATATAAGTACAACAACATAGGAAAACATCAACTCAAACATCATACTCCATCAGAACGTCAAGCGTCTATCTACGGCAAGAGATTAGAATAGACAATTGACCCATCAACCTCTCATCTCAACATCATCATCATATCAAACTCATCTCAAGGAAACTTGACTCAACTCACTCAAGGAACGTCAACGTCAACTCAACTCAGGGAAAAATCAACATCGACTCAACTCAAGAAACATCGACTCAGAACATCACATCAACATCAACATCAGAGTCCTATCAAAAGGAACCTAACTGGGAGTTTCTTTAACCGACAACCATCACTTATGAGCCAGTGATGATACAACGAAGGCAATGCCGTTGTCACATCCATTCAATACCCTATCCGGGGTAAAGGACATCAACCTCAGTGGATCCACAAGAAAAACCTTAGTCCTCATTTGGGACAAGAAAGGAGTCATCGGCATTGCAGTTCAATCCCCTTTTCCTATGCGGGCCACGTAGTTAATGGGTTCAAGTGGGACTCACTCTTACCTATTTCGGTGCTCAATACTCCTCCCAGTACTCGACATGCTCATAAAACCCCAACCTCATCAGTCCCATAGGGACATAATACCTCATCATCAGTCCCATAGGGACATGGCATAATACCTCAACATCAACATCAGTCCCATAGGGACGTAATACCTCAACATCAACATTAGTCCCTTGGGACATAGTACCTCAACATCAACATCAACATCACCTCACCTCATCAACATCAACATCAACATCATGGACTTAAGATATTATTTTAGAGATTAACTTTCAATTTAAGACATCATAAAACATCATTCTCATCAACATCAACATCATCATCAAGACTCTCATCAAATGTGAAATACAATCACAACATCACAATATCATCATCGTCAAGGCTCTAGACACATCCCTTAATTTCATTATGCATGCTTTTCAAATGAAATGATTGTAGGGTTTTAAAATACACTCATGAAAATGAACTATGACACATAATAGGTTAGTGATGATCATCAATTCATATAGGAAAATATTTATACATAAAATAACATCAATTATACATGCATCAAACTCTTCACATTAACTTCATCATGTCAAGACACAATACTCTACACTCAGAAGGGCACATGGGAGAACATTCCCATGCTTTAGGTTAGCCTTACATACCTGGAATGATTTGCTAACACAATTATGCACCACCTCCTCTTGATCTCCTCAACCTCAACTATCCTCAAGCCCTAACTTAGTGACTTCTAGGAAGAATACCTCTTGAATGGGGTTTTTGAAACCCTTTTCTTAGAAACCGACCTTTATTGGTCGTAGGGGAACGTTTAGGATAGATAGAAATGGACTAAAATGCCCTCCGTAATTTAAAAGAATTTTTTCCCAACCTGAAATAACACAGTCCGCGATGCAGACTTGTCGCGGACAGTGTCTTTTCAGAAAATTCAACTCCATCAAAAAATTACAGAAAAACATAAGTGTGGCTCCGCGACGCGGTTCTATCGCGCAGGCACACTATTTTTCGTTTTGGAACAAAAAATTATCTTTCGACTCGATCGCTCTAAAAATCGACCGAGACCCTCCTCCCACTCAATTTTCAGTGTTGATCACGAATCCACTCTCGAATTTTCAATCCGAGCATCAGAAGACGCGTTTTACGCACACCTCTTTCCTAGGGGTACTTTGGTAATTTACTGGGTGTTACAAAGAGTAAAAGAAGAATTTTAAAATGAAATTATTTCTAATTATAATAAAGTGACATTCTTTTGGGGATGGACTAAAAAGAAAAAAAATGTCAGATAAAATGAGACGAAGATAGTACTACTTCGGACTTTTTTTTAATCAATGATCTATCCAAAAAAGATTTGGCTCCCCTCTATTACACCTTCTCTCCATTTCTCAAGTGCATATTTAAATAAATGACATGTGTCATATTTAAAATCTAAAGGTCTAGATTGAGTTAATTTAACAAATCTCTTAACCACAGTGTAAAAATAAGTGAGGAAAAAAAAATCACCAACCATAATAAGAAAAATCTCATCTTTCACTATTTTTCCTCCTCATTAATATCATTATTTTCATGATATATATATACACACTAAGGAAATAATATTAATTGTGATGCAATATATATATTTCCCTAGTATAAAATTTAAGAATACTCTTCACTTTTTTTTCTCTGTTTTCTTTATCTAACAAAGTAAGACCAAACATAAAAGATATAATGAGCAAACATGGGTAAAGCAACAAAATATTTAGTGAAAAAACGAGATCAACTTTATTTTCTTTCCTCTCCATTTTGATATAATTTTATTTGCTAAATATAAATTTCTATTCAACAAAAATATGATTTAAAAAAAATTCAAATATATTTAACAAGATTTCAATATATATAAGTAATCCAGAAAACATGATCTGAATTATTTTTAATATTAAATTTCTTGATATTATCTTGAATCATTTTTGTGTATTCTGTATTGTCTTTCGTGTACTTTTTATTAAGGATATTCATGATTTGATTTGACTCAATTGAAATTTTAAATAAATAAAATAAAATAAAATATATTAAAAATAAGAAAGTATAATTAAAATGATTATATTAATGAAGAAATAAAATTAGTGAAAGATAATTTTTCTTACCAGAATTGGTGATTTTTTTTCCTTACTTATTTTTTAACTATGGTTAAAAAGCTTGTTAAATTAACTTAATCTAGACCTTTAGATTTTAAAAATGACACATGTCACTCATCTAAATATACACGTGAGGAAATAAGAGAAGATATAATGGAGGAGAGCCAAATCCATCAAAAATATCTCCTCTATACCTCTAAAACAGTAATAAAGTATGCATATATTATACTTTCTCGGACTCTACTTAAGTGTGAGATTCCACTCAATATGTTCGGAAATCAAAGTGAACAACACAAATGGATTACTATGTATAATCCTGCTGCCCATGTGCAATCCCTTCTGTAAAGAGTTTATATAGAAAAATAAAGTAATTTCAATTGAAAGACCATGAATAGACGTTGTATTTGGGGACATACATATTAACACTTAGAATATTATGGGAAGCCTAAGACATTTCATGGTTGGTAGTTGGGGAGAATATACAAGAACTTTGTGACATAATTGTAGTTCTATGGTCTTTTCAAACATCACTCAAATGCCACCTTTGTCCCTTATTTCTTTAATCATTTCAAAGTTGATTAGATACAAGAAAATTATATAAACAAGGCAACCTAATAACCAAGCATAGAACATATATAATAGCTAGAGCAATTATGTAACTATATGTCTTCTACCAAAATCTTTCATCAACAACAAAAAAACAACTATTTTGCCTCAATCCCAATTGAATTCGGATCGGTTATAGAAATTTATGTTGTTCGTAATGTTTCTTTAAATTTATCTTAGTCAATATTATAAAAATAATTTTCTCTTTTTTTTTTTGTTATATATATGATTTAATCACATAACACGTGTTATCCGTTCTTTTATCTAGATGACCTTAGGAATCTAGCCCTTGGTCTATGCCATCATCAATTAGAATATAATAGTATAAAATGTGAACCTATATTATTTCAAATAAATTTCTTCATTTTAACTTTCCTCTATTACTCTAATGTAGGATTTGCCTAAATGTATGTGCACCTTTTCTTGTCTTGCCAGAATATAGAAGTTTATCAGTCGTACTCTCTGACTCACCATTCATCATGAGTATCACATAAAGCACCTTACGGACTCGACATTTTAGCTGAGGTTCATCTCATAATAAAGAAATATTCGATTCTATCACCCTAATTAGTGCCCCCTCCAACCCCTCCCCCAAAAAAGAGAGAAGAGAAGAGAAAACCTAGTTATTCTTTTAATAATTCTTGGTTGGAAGAGGAGACACTTTATGTGAGATTGCTCCAACGTCTTTGTCAATTGGATGTGCCCACATATCTGAGTCATGTCTTCAATCACAGCTAATCTTAGATGCCTATTCTATCTTTCTATGATTGTGAGAGTCACTTTCAACATTCTGTTGCCTAAAGAAACTTGCATCATCAACAAACCCCACTTCCTATCCCTTTAAGTCATTCAATTATTAAATTTATAGCCCCATAGCAAACATCAACAACTACCACCTAAGTCCTAATTAGTTTTCCAATAATCATTTGGATTGACTTGTCATTATCTTAGGCTTTCATATTAATTTAATCTTAAGACAAACAGCACTAAATCCTCTCTTTTAGGAGACATTGATTGCACAATTAAGAGAGAATAATTGCACACAAAAAGCAAGGCAAATCTAGACTCTAACTATCCTAATAATTGCTAGCTAATATAATTAATTTATTTCCCCACCTACTTAGCACTTAGCTTATCATCATGTGAATTTGAACTTAGAAATGACATTATAACAAAAACTTATATGACTTGTGGTTTAAGATCATCACTAGTGCTTCCACTGATTATGAAAAGATCCTTCTTAATCTATGACCCCAATGGTACCAAATTCATAAGCAAGAAAAACCATAAACAAGAGACTATAATTAAGTTGAGATAAATTGAATTAAGACTCTACTATTACATTTATTTATTCTCGGTGCAAAACCCTCCAACTAGGGAATTCTTCATCAAACAGAACCCTTCTTTCTGTAATTCAATTTGCATCCTCAAAGAATGTGATTCTGGCTCAGAAAACTCTTACATCAGCCGATAGAGGATTCATTCGTGACTTCTCCCTTTCAGAGAGTTTTCAATCGCGATCCAAGTTGAACAAAGAATCAACAATTTAATTAAATTAAGCGAATGTAGCATGTGTTGGCCTGATTCCAATGATATCCTTGATGAAGATATTCCGAACGAACTTGACTAATTATTGTTGCCCTTGTTATAACCTTCCACATGTCTTGTCTATTTTTACCCTATACAATCATTCTAAAATGTATATCTAAGTTTATCTATATTCAAACTTACACACTATATTCACTCTACATACTTATCTCTATTCACTATTCATACTCACGCACATATTTCTAATATGTATTGACCCCACGAAAAATGATAGCTAGGGCACAATACTTGTTAGTAAAACTCATGAACTTTATTGAGCAAGACATAAAGAAGTACCACTAAAACATAAAGAAAAATTGCCATTTGATGAAACAATGATATGACACCTCTTTGTTTTCCCCTTGAACTTTTGCACATAGTGAAAGAGTAAAACCAAATCACACATGCTTATATATGAGCATGGGTTAAAGTAAAATTAAAATTAAACTTGAGATATATTTATTCTAATTTCTCATTTTTATTAAAACGAAAGCAATGCTAATTGGTCGACTATAATTCCTTCATGATTTATGTACACTTCCCTTACTTATTGACTTCAAATTAATCAAAAAATTTGAATCAACAAGGTAAAAGCTCAAAATTCAGATAGTCGACCAATTACTGAATTACTAAGATTCTGCAGTTCAATTCTACCCCACCCTAAACCCCCAAAAAAAGGGGTTACACTTACAATAGTGATTAAACTTCCTATCAATATTTGTTTCCTTTTCCTTTTACTTTTTCACCTCTTTATTTTCTCTTTCTATGTACACCTAAATTCCCATGACCAACAATGTCCATCACGTGGTGTCTTGGATTTTTCTTTGGTAGAGAAACTACTTATAATGAGCTGTGATTGAAGAACATTTTATACCATTTACCTAATTGTAAAATGAAAAAAATGTGATTCTTTCAATAAGTGAGTTCTATGATATTATTGTATGAAACTATAAAACCTTAAGAACCCTACACTCCAACTTCAAATTTGTGTACAAACTGAATTGTGACAACAAATTAAAAGGCACATATGTGTATTATATAATACATGAACGATACTCAAATTTGATCTGAATTGACAAGTAAGTATTCTAACTTTATATATACGCATCTAGATGTCTCAAATTGTCTCTATTGGATCGGTTGATTACTCTAACTTATAAAATTATTATCCAGCTAGGAACCTCTAAAATTTATGTGTCATGTTGTCTAGCGTCTGGTGTTAAGTTGCTTGTTGAGACCAAGTTGAGGTGTCTAGATGTGAAAGATGGAGTACTTAATTACTTATCAATTGAGACCAAGTTTAAGAGTATATTTATGTACTACGGTTAAATTAAATTAGTAACCTACACACATACTAAAAGAAAAGAACTTCACACAAGATAACGATAAAATGTGTATATTTTATCTTCTCCAAATATAACTTATAGAATCATACTCGATATATTATTGTTGTGTACAAAATCTTGTGTATGCTAGTAAAACAACTTATTTGGTACTTTAGTCCTTGCACAGTTTGGTGTGGCCATAGTGATGATTATACAATTGGATGAATTAAGAAACCTTTTGCATATAGACCTGCAGGTACCCTATAGCCTAAAAGTTACTTTTTTTCGTTTCCCCTTAGTTGTTCTCTGTTCACATTGGCATTCAACTAATTTGGATTCAGAAAGTCAGAAGAGGTAAAACGCTATCTAACAAAGGTGATTTAGTATTCAGGGGAATTCAAATTCGATCAAACATCTAATTAAGAATGAAAAAGTACTTATCACTCTACTATAACCTTCGCGTTGGTCAAAAAGTTGCACTTGTTAGTGAATAGTAATGAAGTGTTGTGTTGTAATATTAAGGATCTTCATCATCTCCCACTTTGCAGGTACCCTACAACTTTTTTCAAAAAATATTGGGTGAAAGCTAGCTAGACTGATGATTTGAAAATATATATATATGGCATCCAGCTCCAATGTGCACTGCCCTAGCTGTGTTTTTTCTTCTCACACAACCAGTTGCCTTCCACTTAATTTCCCAAACTATACATTTGACTTGTGCAAACAAATGATATGATGTTATTCCAATACAAAAGCCTCACCTACAAAGTCACTCTTTTGACCCTACTAGCGGAGAAAAGAAATATTTAGTGGCAATAGATTTTTCTTCTGATGATAATAATGTTTAGTGGTAAACTGAGTTAATGTAACAATGTCGTTGCATCGAGAGTCGTTAAAATCTTTAACAATATTTATATAGAGTCTTGATTATAAATACAAATATGTATTATTGCCACTAAATATAATTTAAAGACAAACTCTATTATTTCTACTAAATTCTTATTTGTTGTAGTGGTATTGGAACTTACTTTATTTTATTTTAATTGTTAATTCAGCCATATAGATTTAATTTCAAACTTCTCATTTTATCAATAATAACATGATTTATACTTACCTAAATTTCAAAAAAAAAATTCCTTTTTAGCTATCTAGTCAAACAGTGTCACATTACTACAGAAGAAAAGTAATAATTTATATAAAATTAAGAATATTTCCTTAAAAAACATATATACATAATACAATCAAAGAAAAAATTATTTGACTTTTGAAATCTGAACGCGACCTCATGAATTGAAATGAAAAGATTCTCTAAGTTTTTTTTTCTTTTAATTTTCCTATATATATGTTGGATGCTCACAGCTAAGCTAGATCCCATCAAGAAGTAATCTATTTGATGATTGACTTTATTACATTACTAACCTAGCCTAGCTAGAAAGAAGAAAATGATAGTACGTTCCATGCAACGTGCACCTTCTCACCTTTAAGCAAAATTGACCCCCTCTACATAAATTTTGCGTCTCATCGTCAACGATCGAATCAGAATTTTTATCAAACATAGCAATATATAAAAAAAAGTATGAACATTAAAGTTGTTTGTCATGCCATCAAGAAGTCATATGTTCAAGTCTTGGAAACAACCTATTACAGAAATGCAAGATAAAGTTGCGTACATACAATAAACCCTTATGGTCAGACCTTTCCCCAGACCCTGCACATAGTGGGAGATCTAGTGCACCGCGCTTGCTCTTAATGTGTATACTTATATTAAATTATTTTCTAATTTATAGGGAAATATCAATTGACAACTTTTGAACAAGAATAACCACTAGAGTTAATAATAACCTAAGAATAAAATAACATGTTACAATCAGCTAGATTATACTAACAGTGTTTTAAAAAAGTTTTACGTTGTTGTCATGCACTAACAGTTGTGTGTATGTGAAATGTGTGATATGTCAAACTCATGAGTCACATGGGCCCTTCCATTGATGACAAACTTTGAATTAAGTAGTTTTTACGACTTAAATCAGAGGTGGAGCTATAATATTAGTTACGAATTTGAATGAATTTCATAATACATTATAGTACTAGTGGCGGAGGCAAGATACATTGAAATTGATAGCTATAGGAATTAAATATGTGTCCTCTAAGAGAATTTGAATATCTTTCACAATTAAGTTGGACTTTTGCCTTATAATAAGTGATTCACAACATTGAATATATATGTACAATTAAATTTTAATCGTACATACATAATATAATTTTTTTAATGAAGGGAGTTCAAACTTCTAATGAACCTCCTTGTTACTATCTAGATCTGTCTATACCTTATAATTGTATTGAAAAATTCACTAAATATATTCATATATATATATTGAATTCATTAATTAAAATGAGCTATAAATTTAATACAAAATTCAGAATTCATAAACTTTAAATCTTAAATCTGTTGCTGGCATGAATATAGACATGAAGACTTTAACCATGAAAATGTTCAATTTGTTCTAGAGTTGAACTCCAGAAAAAACATTTCATCATAATTTCGAAATTGAGTTTCAATTTTTTTTAAAAAATTTAACATACAATAAAATGGTGTTTTCACTTTTCTCAGTATGAATTACCCACAAAAAGTTTCTTTTTTTAGAAAAACTACTTTTAATTATTGTCAAACACAACTTTAATTTTTTCAAATATCATATGCTTTCACAAATAAAATATGATCAAACGTCCACATAAATATGGAAGGACTACATTGCATTAATGCACGTTTGCATGGTGGAAATGTGAAGAAATATTTTAGTTTTCTGATTATGGAAGGTCCAAAGAATCACAAGATCATATTGGAAATTGTAAAAACCTTAAATTTCTTATATTTTTTAATTATAACTAAGACAGACGCTGTTCTATCAATTCAAGAATCACTGAAATTTATAACATTTGACCTGTAAGTCCATAGGGTACGTGGCTGCTCTTTTTTTTTATAATTAATTCTCTATATCATATTATAAAATTTCCTTTCTTTATAAATTATGAAGAATAATCAGTAAATGTTTAAAAATAATAATTTAGATTTAAGAACTTTCATCATGTCAAACATTCAGAATATATCCTATATGTCTAGAAAATTAAAAAAAGCAAAATTGGATATCAAGATTTGCTTCCTTTTTGCAGTGCATTATAAGATATCATGTTTTATTGTCTCGTAATTAATTAATAATATTCTAATTCTTTCTTTTTTAAAAAAGGATTTCACAGTCTTTCAACTCAATTAAAAACATATTTTTTTTTATATTAATTTCGTTACGTAAAAGTAATATATCCAAATGCATGCATGTTTTAAACTTCTCAACTCAAAGACTTTTAAATATTTTATTGTACCATAACTACAATTCAATGATTATATTAATTAAACAACCACCTAATTTCTCAAAAGAAAATTTAGAATTACTAAAAAAAAAAAAAGAGGATAGAAGAAATTAGGTGACCATGGATGTATATATAAGTAGAAACTTGCAAGTCTTCTGAAATAAATAATATACTCAGTGAAATTTCACAAGTGAGATTTGAGGAGGGTAAAATATACGTAGACCTTACTACTACCTCATACAGATAAAGAGTCTGTTCATCAAAAGACCCTCATCCCAAAAATATCATCCCTAAAAACAGGAAATACTAAATATAAAATCAAATGACTAGAATGGAAAGACAATAAAAGTCTCGTGAAATAAATAAATTTTTTAATTATTTTTTTTTTAAAGAAAAAAAAAAGAGAGAGACATAAAACATTGGGAAGGATGGGAATGGCAGAGATTCCACTTTCCTTAATATGGAGGAAAGGGATGGGGCATTCCACACTATGTTTATTTATCTTCACCAAACTCTTTTATCTCCCCTCTACCATAACTAAAACAATAAATTTCTCTTATTTTTTACAAATTATTTTTCATATAATTTTTAAATATTTTAATTTTAATAGTCAAAATATTGATTAGTTAGTCTAATTTAGTTTATAGCTTCAATAATTAATTAGTCAAAATTGGTTCTCTCTCTCTCTCTATTTGCGTTAACTTATGTAATATGTTTAATTCGACGAAGTTTAAGAGAAAAAAAATTATATTTACAATTTAAATTCAATTTTAAATATTTATATAATATAAATTAATTAAGTAAACATAAAATGTAAATGTTAATGTTCAACTGTATCTAAATATAAAAAAAATCCATGTTTTTTGTTTGAGAAAAGTTAAAGCAAAAAAAAAAAAAAAAATCAAATAAATTAAAATGTAAAATAACTACTATCGATCTTTTATATGAAGTGACAGCATCAAAATTATTATATATAAATATATATATATATATATAAGCATCGTTTGATTGGTGGGATAAGAAAGATAAAAATATAAATAAAATTATTTTATTTCATCTTTAATTTGGGAGAACTTATCTTACTATTCATATTATAATTGGATAAAAATTAAATAATTTACTCGCGCTTCACTTGCGTGGTCACGAATAATTTGTTTTAGTCTTGTCATCAATAGAGAGCGAGAATAAAATTAAAACTAAATAATGCTCATTAACAAACGCAAAATAAAATAGTCTCGTAAAATATATCAGAATTATTATTTTTATCCCATCAACCAAACGACCCGTGATATTTTCTACGTCTTAATTTATGTGGTATGGTTCAAATTTCAAGAATCAACAGTTAAAGTTTTATCATGAATTCGGAAGTAAAATCTTCAAATTTTCTAAAATAAAATTTAATTATTTAAAATTATGTGCAAAGTACTATAAGTCACAACAATTAATAATTAATAATACTATTTATCAAAAAGACATGAACAAAGACAAATTTATTCAAATTTGAAAATTTTGAAAGATGTCACGGGGGTGAGCAAAATCGAACTAAAAATCGCACCAAATAACGAATTGAGAAAAAAAATTCAACTAATATTTGGTGTTTAAAAAAAATGGCTATATTTAGATTGGATAACTTTGAAAAAGTCAACCCGAGACAAAATCAACCCGATATTATATATAATTTTTAAAATTTATTTTATACATAAAAAGTATATACTTTGATATAATTTATAAATATTTTCTTATACGTTTTCATAGTTATTATCTTTTAACATATTATTTCAAGTTTGATTAGAATTTTGAATGGTCTAATAAAGGGTATAGTCCATATATATTAATAACTCCAATAAAGTTCAAATTAAAATCACATCAATATAACTGCTAAAAAAAATTAATTTAACATTAAGAATGACAATATATAATATTAAATATTTGTTCTTTAATTTACATTGGTTTAGACAATTAAAATAAATAATTTAATTTTAATTTTTCTTTGATGGTTAGTTACGTAATTAATACTTATGTGATTTCTGAAACAACTCAATCCGCTAGTGATACTGTCCACGTTGGGCCTAGGCCTAAAACGTGCCACTAGTAGATAAGACTTGCTTACTTATATACACAACATCTCTCATGTATTTTGCCAATGTACAACTTCTTATCTTAAGAAGGGTTGTTACAATTACCTCCTCTATGGACTCAGCAACCTCACTGAAATTTACCCTCATCATATGGGATTTTCCTAAACTTAGTGCTGAGATTTGTCCCCAGCTTACATGGATTTGCCTAAATTCAGTTAACTCTGACTCACATCGACAAGGCTGACACAGGAGTGATTTTGATATCATTAGTAATGGTTTAGCCCACTAGTGATATTCTTCGCTTTGTGTCAATAATAGGTAAAACATGTTTACTATCCAACATATTTCCTGTGTTTTGCCGACATGAGACTTTTTATCTTAAGAAGGGTTGTTATATTTTCATTATTATTTTTTGTTGAATATTCTAATTTCATCACTCATATCATATTTTGCATTATTTTCTTAAAAAAAACACCTTAGATTATTGTATTTTAATGGACTAAATATTCGAAATACAAGCTAATGAAATACATATAGTTGTACGAATACTTTATCAGAAAAACTCAAAACAATATGAAAATTTATCTAAAATTTTCAAATTTTATATATATATATATATATATATATATATATATATATATATATATATATATATTTAAAACTTTAACACAAATAAATTAATTTAATATTTACAAAAAAATTATTCAATTTGTATACCCTAATTACATCACAAAACTAGAGACAGAAAGAGTAGTATGTTTTTGCATTTAAAGAGAAAAACACCAATTCTCTTGACAAGTGTGTCAATACAGAAGCAACAGTGAATCTTTTTATTTTTTTAAGTATTAAAAGAAAAAAAGAGTCCCCACAAGAGTAGAGAGCCATCACTTACACCATCACTATCCATCAATAAATACAATTTCTTTTTACACACACACACACACTGAACTCTGTCCCCAATATGCTATACTTCTTCAATTTATTTATCATATTTTATTTGATAAAATATTTTTAATTAAAAATATAGTAAATAAATATATATAAAAAATGAAATTTAGTAAGTAATATTTTAGTTTTATGTACATTCATGCACAAGCAACACAAAGTTATACACCCCACACTACACACCTTTTAAAAATAGAAGTTAAATTTAGAAAGTGCCAAAAGAAAATTTAATGTAAAAGATACTTGCAATGTATGTCTCTATCATGAAAAGGATGGTCAAAAAACTTTATTATATTTATGTAGTAATCTTTTTTTTTTTATTGATATACTTGGAAGGAATAAAAAAACAGACTTAAGGTACGTATACCTAGGAGAAAAATAATACTGAAAACTTGCTTGTTAGAAAGAAAAAACAAAAGTTAAAGAGTCATAAATAAAGTACATAAGTTGTTAATAAAAATAAATTTAGCTGGATATTTTATTTTTCAGTAATTAATTTCACTTACTGCTATTGTTACCACTAATTATATTGTCTTTTAGATATTCAAGTAATATAAAAAATATATTATATTTTGTGTATAGAAGGTAAACTTTCTAGTTTTTCCCTTGAAAGAAATTACTAATTCTCAAAGAGGCTAACTAATTTAATCTTGACCTAAAAGAACAAATATTGATAACATTAAAACATGAAGGGTCGAAAACAAAATTAAAGTATTCTTGATTTTGAACTTTATATCTATATTATCAGGCATATGAGGTTCCTAATCATCAAATATTTATCGAAATACATCTTAATTATCAATTGTTCACTTTTCCTCGATGGCTTTGTATGTTTATAAGAGTTAAACGTGCTCTCAATTGCATCGATAAACAATTAAATATTCCTATATATACTTCCGAAACCTTTAGGGCACATTTTTTTTCATAGTCTTTAAGAAATCATAAATAAGAAATAATTTTTCATCAATTTACCCTTAAATTTTTCAATACAATCAGTATTGTTTATTCTCAAAATTAATTAGTTTTAAGAGCACAATGGGAAAAAGTTAATTATTCATATCTTGATTTTATAAATTAACTAGTATTTATGCATGTGACATACATTTTTAGTAATACTGACAACTAATATGAACTGAGGGAGAAGTTAAAAGTTGGTGTAACTATTTCGTAAATGTTACAAAAAAAATGGATTATTTTATTTTTAATACTTTTTTTTTATTTCCCACCCGGTGTCCGGTACCCACATTGGAGCCCGATCAAATCCGGATTTACGTCGTGAAGTCCCACATTGAGGGTAAAGCACTCTTTAACAAAGGCGACTCCATACCCAAGGAAACTCGAACCCGAGACCTCTAGTTAAGGATGAAAGAGTACTTACTGGTAAGTATGGTATTTAAGTATTAGTTAATGTATCTATTAAAGGTTATTTATGTAATTGTATATGTATTAAGTCTTGTATAAATCCTTTCCGATGGAGTTCACTTTTACATGGTATCAGAAGCCAAAACCAAAAAACCCTACGTATGAATGCATCTTCAGCCGCCACCAGTGCTGGAACTTCGGTCGCCACCAATGTTGCCATTGTGCCTGCTACTTTAGCGACAATGCTACCATCTCCATCGTTTAACCCTATCTATCAACTCTCAATTAATCTGACTTCAACAAACTTTTTACTTTGGTGAACTTAATTTCTGCCTATGATTCGTGGTTGTGGATTAGAGCATCATCTTGATGGCTCTCAACCAATTCCAGAAAGATTTCTTGCTGAAAATCAATTGAATCCCGTGTATCAGAATTGGGTACGACAGGATCAAATAGTTTTGAGTTGGATTGTGGCCTCTGTTTAAGAGAGTGTGTTACCACAAATAGTAGGCGTTGAGACCTTTCATACAGCCTGGGAAAAATTGATTTCGATGTATGCTATGGCATCAAAGTCAAAAATTCGTGAATTGAAAAATTAGTTATATACTTTTCGTCGTGGTTTTGATTCGATTGAGATGTATAATTAGAAAGCTAAGAGTATAGCTGATCAACTTCCTGCCTTACAACATCCTGTTAATGAGGACGATCTTGTTGAATATGTTAAAGGTGGTTTAGGTACGTCTTATCACCCTTTTACAAGATCTCTTGACGCGACACAAAGTCACAAACTGATGTATCTTTTGATACCCTGTATGGTCTCCTTTTGACGGAAGAGAGGCAATTGAAGAATGAAGAGTTTGCAATAATTGCACCAACTACTCACTATGGGATGGCTCAACCTCAACGTGGGCAAGGTCGAGGTTGTGGTAATGGCAACCGACGACGTGGCAGGGGTGGCTACTTTGCTTCTCCATCACCACCTGGCCATGGGTTCTCTGCTTCAATTCAAACTGTTGCCATGGACAACCAATCCTGTAATCTAGTCACGCAAGCAACACCATCAGATACGTATACCATCAATTGTTATAATTGTGGAGGACTTGGACATATGTCTCGTGTTTGCCCTTTACTGAGGATTGGAAACACTCATCGAGGTGTCACTAGACTATCTTCTAACCTTGCTAGAACCTCTTCACAACCCTGCCAGTCATGGCTTATGGACAGTGGCACCACACACCATCTTACTGCTAATCTTGACAACCTTGCTATTCACTCCTAATATCAAGAACCTGAAGAAGTTGTTGATCTTAGGCGTATTTATACGCCTAGTTAGCCAAATAAACCCATAAAGTGAGCTAAGTCAGAGGGTACTTATAAAGAGAACAAATGTTTTTAATGTGATTGTTGTTATTTTTCTAATCTGAGGGTCGAGTACTCCATGTGGTTGCATTTTGCAGAGATGAGCCAAATAATAGCAGCCCGAGGTCATGTGCGAATTGGAAGGATGAAGACGTCCCAGAAAGCAAGGAAGAAAAGAATAAGGATGCAGAATTGGCAACGGTCCGCGTCGCGGACCTGGGAGAGGACAGGCATCACTGGAAAAGGAGAAGAAAAAGAAGCAAAGTCCCATTACGCTGCAAAGTCCGCATCGCGGACCAGTTTGCAAAAAAAGGCGAATCAACCCAGTCAGCAAAATAACGGAGCGGGTCAAATTACACTAGTCCGCATCGCGCACTGCTTCAATTTCCAGTGAAAAACGAGTTACGGGATTTGGATAAAAGATGGCTATTAATTATTTGAAAAACACTTTTTTTATTCGTTTTTTGAGCAAGGAACAGACGGGAGTCTTAGGGAACACAACCTAGGTCAACTTTGGTTTGTCTTTAATCTTTGTAGTCTTGAATGTTCATTATTTTAAGCTTAATTGTGATGTGGGAACCAACTATGAATGGCTAATTCTCCCATATTCTGGGATTGTAGCCCTAGACAATGTGATCTCTCGAGTTTGGTTTATGTATGATGGGTTTATTACTTATTCTTGTGCCATTTTTATTAATACTTCTTAGCCTGATCAACTAGGGAGGATATGGGTTAGTTATTCTGAATTCAAAAGATGTTGGAATAATGAGAACACAGTGCGTGTCCAACTAGGTTATTAGATTGGTTAGTGTAAGGGAGACCTGTGACAACTACCCTTACACCTCGCTTGGTTCATAATACAGGAAGATAAAATTAATGCATTTTTGGTGGTCTGTCTATCCCCGCTCAACGATGTAGTTAGGTAGTCATTAAAGATAGGCCTGCAGAGGCGTGCAACCCTGTTAGGTAAATTTAACCCTGTGAACTAATAAGTAGAAACCTAGATACATGAATATGTACTGAGAGACACGAAGTCGTCGTGGCTATAATCCCAGGATCACCTTTAACTTGTTAAATCACTATTTTGCATAATTCGAATCTGGCAGTAAACCTTTGATTTTAGATATAATTTATTCTTTGACAAATCCCATTGCTCACTATTGCGGACATCAACCTAGCATAATAACTTAGAGAAGAATCAATAATCTTTAAATCCTTTGGGTTCGACATCCCGGCCTCTTTCTCAGGGCCACTATATTACTTGAGTTGACCACGTACACTTGCGTGTGCTAAGGAAGCAACAGTTGTTCTAGGTAATGGTTTAAAATTACCTATCTCTCAAGTTGGTTCTTCTTCTTTTCATATTCCAGGTGCTTCCTTTAATTTAAATAATATTTTGTGTGTCTCTACTTCTAAGCAGAATTTGATTTCTGTTAGTTCTTTTGTTAAGGCTAATAGTGTTTCTTGAGAATTTTTCCTGACTATTTTCTTGTGAAGGATTTGGAAACGAGGGCTCCATTATTCAAAGGCCCGAATGAAGATGGTCACTATACCCTTCCAGCCTCTCCATTGAAGTCTTCTATCCAGTCATACTCTGCAACATTAGGATCGTGGCATGCTCGGCTTGGACATGCTTCACCTTCTATAGTTTGTCGTTTAGTTTCAAATAATAGTTTAAGTTTTGATAGCTCTAGTAGTTCCCGTGGTTCATTGTGTCAGGCTTGTGTAATGAGCAAAATTCATAAGTTGTCTTTCCCAATTTCTGAATATTCAGCTTGTGGTCCTTTAGATTTGATTTGTTCAGATGTTTGGGGTCCAGCCCCAGAAATCTCAAACGATGGTTTCCGTTATTATGATGTGCTTGATATTTTTCATCAATTTCATTTATTGGTTGAGAAATTTTTCGGTTGTTCCATTAAACAATTTCAGGCAGATTGGGAAGGTGGGTTTCAAGCCTTAACTTCCTACTTGCGCACACATGAGATCACACAACGTGTTTCTTGTCCATATACCCCTGAAAAGAATGGGTGTGCAGAAAGGAAACATAGGCATGTTACAGAAACTGGTCATGCACTTCTCTTTCATTGTCATTTCCCTATTAAATTTTGGACAAATGCCTTTGTAACGGTTGTCTTTGTTATCAGTCGTCTGCCCACAACTCGGATAAATAACCACAAAGTCCATATGAAATTTTATTTGTTGATAAGCCTGATTACAATTAATTACGTGTTTTTGGTTGCTTATGCACCCTTGGCTTCGTCCTCATTCACAAAATAAACTTAGTCCTCGTTCCACTCCCTGTGTCTTTCTTAGCTATGGTCGCACTCACAAAGGCTACAAGTGTTATGATCGTGTCTCTAACAAATTTTTTGTCTCAAGTCATGTGTTGTTTGATGAACAAGTATTCCTTTTTCAAGAAGTCGATGGTGTGTGCGCTGTTTCTACTAAGCCTAACACAAACAATCTCTGACTCTTATTACTCCTAATACTATTCCAATTGCACCTATGTATCCACCAAGGTCACAACCTCAACCACCAGTCAGCCAAGAATCTGCCTCACCTCATCTGTCATTCTCTCCATAGTGTTTGTAACAGGGGGTAAATTACCAAAAATACCCCTAGGGAAGAGGTGTGCGTAAAACGCGTCTTTCAATGCTCGAATTGAAAATCCGAGAGTGGATTCGTGATCAGCACTGAAAATGGAGTGGGAAGAGGGTCTCGGTCGATTTTTAGAGCGATCAAGTCGAAAGATAATTTTTCGTTCCAAAATAAAAAACAGTGTGCCTGCGCCGATGGAACCGCGTCGCGGACCTGTCGCGGAGCCACACTTATGTTTTTCGGTGATTTTTCGACGGAGTTGAATTTTTCAAAAATACACTGTCCGCGAAGGTCTGCGTCGCGGACTGTGTTATTTCAGGTCTGGAAAAAATTCTTTTAAATTACGGAGGGCATTTTAGTCCATTCCTATCTATCCTAAACGTACCCCTACGACTAATTAAAGTCGGTTTCTAAGAAAAGGGTTTCAAAAATCCAAATTCTAAAGCGTTCTTCCTAAAGGCCACTAAGCTAGGGCTTGAAGGGAGTGGAGGTTGAAGAGATCAAGAGGAGGTGGTGCATAATTGTGTTAGCAAAACATTTCAAGTATGTAAGGCTAACCTAAAGCATGGGAATGTTCTCCCATGTGCCCTTCTGAGTATTGAGTATTGTATCTTAACATGATGAGGTTAATTTGAAGAGTTTGACGCATGTAAAAATCTACGTTATTTTATGTATAAATATTTTTCCTACAGGAATTGATGATCATCACTATTTTGTTTTACATTATAATTCATTTTCATGAGTGCATTTTGAAACCCTATAATTATTGTGTTTTGGAAAGAGCATGCATAATGAAATTAGGGGATATGTCTAGAGCCTTGACGATGATGATGTTATGATGATGTTGATGAGAATGATGTTTTATGATGTCTTAGCATTGAGATTTAATTGCTAAATGATGTCTCTTGAGTTCTGAGGTTGATGTTGATGTTATGAGGTGAGGTACTATGTCCCTATGGGAGTGATGTTGATGTTGAGGTTTTATGCTATGTCCCTTTGGGACCGATATTGATGTTGAGGTATGCATGTCCTTATGTGACTGATGATGAGGTATTATGTCCCTATGGGACTGATGAGGTTGATGTTTTATGAGCATGTCGAGTTCTGGGAGGAGTATTGAGCACTGAAATGGGTAGAGAGTGAGTCTCACTCGAACCCATTAACTACATGGCTCGCGTAGAAAGAGAGGATTGAACCGCAATGCGGATGGCTCCTATCTTGTCCTAAATAAGGACTGAGGTTTTTCTTGTGGATCCACTGAGGTTATGTCCTTTATCCCGGGCAGGGTATTGGATGTATGTGGCAACGACATCGCTTCGTTGTATCATCACTGGCTCATAGGTGATGGTTGTCGGTTAGAGAAACTCTCTGTTAGGTTCAATTTGATAGAACTCTAATATTTGATGTTGATGTGATGTTTGAGTCGAGTACTTGATTCGATGTGATGTTCCCTTGAGTCGATGTGACGTTCCTTTGATGTGAGTTGATGTTGAGGTTCCTTGAGATGAGCTTGATGTGATGTCGATGATTGATGAGAGGTTGATGAGTCAATGGTCTAATCTAATTTCTTGCCTTAGATAGACTTTTGACATCCTGATGGAGTATGATGTCGAGTTGATATTTCTTTATGTTGTGTACTTACCCTGTTATTCAGCTATTTTACATACCAGTACATTCCACGTACTGACGCCATTTGGCGCTGCATCGTTTCATGATGCAGATACAGGAGTTCGAGGACTTCAGCAGGCGCATCATTGAGGTCAAAGATTTCGAGTTCAGACTTTGGTGAGCCTCCTTGCTATCCGGAGGAGACCCTTCTATTTTATGTTTCCTTTTGTTGCATTGAGTCCGGTAGCCATGGCATGTCATGGCACCATTCTTAGATAGTTGAGTCAGGTTAGAGGCTTCGTAGACATGATGTCGAGGTTGATGTGGATGTTTTCCCTTATGAACTGAGTAGTATTTTTCTTACTTAGTTGATGTTGAGATTGATGGTTGGCCATTTGGCCCTTACCTGAGGTTTTCTAATTATGATGCTTCCGCTATGTTGATGTTGAATGATGTGATGAGGCTAAGTGGTTCGCTCGGGGACTAGCGATAGTCTCTGAGTGCCAGCCACGCCTAGGGTACCCCCCTGAGGCGTGACAGTGTTCTCCTGCACCATCACTATCTCCATCATAGGCTTCTCCAATTTTACTTGGTACTGGCTTAAATAATACACAAATTTGAGACCTTGACATTTTGATTGATGGTGATGTTCCTGATTCTCCAAGTGACTCCAATTCTAACGGTGTTGCTTCATTAGGTGTAGTCACACCTATTCACAATCATCCAATGGTTACACGAGCGCAAACAGGAAATCTTAAGCCCAAACGTATCCAGTCCTTCTCTGTTTCCTGTAGCGGTTGCTCTTAATCCCATATGTTACACTCAGGCAATTAAAATTCCTAAGTGGAGATTCGCTATGTCAGCAGAATATAATGCGCTCATTGCAACTGGTACATGGAAGTTGGTTCCAACCCATCAGGCTACGAATGTCATTGGTTGTAAATGGGTTTTCAAGACAAAACAAAAGACCAGATTGCTTCATTGAATGACATAAGGACAGATTAGTTGCCAAGGGTTTCCATCAATGCCCTAGAATTGACTTTGATGATACTTTCAGTCCCGTTGTCAAACCTACAACCATTCGCCTATTGCTTTCTATTGCAGTGTCACAGGGATGGATTGTTAATCAACTCGATATCTCTAACGCATTCTTGCATGGTAAGCTAGAGGAGGATGTATACATGGTTCAGCCTCTAGGTTTTGTTGACCCCAATCATCCTAATTACATATGCAAGCAAGAGAAGTCTATTTATGGCCTTAAATAGACTCCTCGAGTCTGGAATAAATGTTTGACGGATGCCTTGCGTGAGCTTAGTTTTCAAGGTTCTAAAACAGATTCTTCACTCTTTTTTAGAAGCAGGGGCACAGAAAAACAATTTTGTCTGATTTATGTTGATGACATTATAGTCTTGGGCACGTCTATGCATCTAGTCTCTTCATTGATTCAACAATTAGAAATCTTACTTCTTGGGTATTGAAGCTTCATGGAGATCTGATGGGTTGTTGTTGCATCAGTCTAAATATACACATGATCTCTTGAAACGTAGTAACATGCTAACATACACTGATATTTTTACTCCCATGTGCCCAAGTAATAAGTTGTACGCTAGTGACAACACTTAGTTTCTTGATAAAAGTCTTTATCGAAGTACTGTTGGTGGCTTACAATATCTCACTTTCACTAGACTTGATATTTCCTTCTCGGACAATAAAGTTTGTCAATTCATGCATAGTCCGACAGAGAAACATTGTGTAGCAGTTAAGCGTATCTTCAGATATCTCAAATCCACACATCTTCTCATGGTATTTTCTTTCTGAATCATAACTCTCACCAGTTACAAGGATATTGTGATGTCTATTTTGGAGGAAGTATAGATGGTCGAAAGTCTACTACTGGTTTTGCAATTCTGTTAGGTTCATCGCTTGTTTCTTGGTATTCTCGCAAACAACGATCAATCTCGTGCTCCACTACCGAGGCCGAATATCACTCTCTTGCTGCTGCCACCAGCGAACTTCTATGGATTCGTCTTTTGTTGAAAGAAATTGGCCTTTCTTCAGGTTTTGTACTTTCGTTGTGGTGTGATAATTTAAGTGTTACCTATCTTACCTCTAACCCAGTGTTTTACTCTCACACCAAACATATGTGATCGACTTTCACTTCATTCGAGATCTTGTACACAAAAAGAAACTTCAGGTTCGATATATTTCTTCTCATGACCAGCTTGCAGATATTCTTACCAAGCCTCTCTTGAAGGATTGCTTTTGTGCTTTGCGTGGCAAGTTGAACCTTATACCTGGTTCAACTTGAGGGAAAGTGATAAGTATGGTATTTAAGTATTAGTTAATATATCTATTGAAGGTTATTTATGTAATTGTATATATATTAACTCTTGTATAAATCCTTTCCAATACCATCAATGAAAGTAACGTGGAGTTCACTTTACACTTACCACTCCTCCGTTATTTTGAATACTATTTCTACTCATATTGCTTTAATAGTGAAGGTAAGTAGTACTAGTACCAAATTTCTGAATTGAATGGTCAGGGAAGAGACTTGTCAAATTTTACTCTCTTGTAGTTATCAACTTGGTAGAAATTGAAAGCAACTTATGATACAACAAGTACAGTAAAATAATGAAGTTTGGATGTCACATGTATTTGTTAATAATGTACACTTTATTTATGTCAGTTTGTAATTTTGTAAAGGAAAGGAACAACATGTTAGCAAAGAATTTGAAGTTGGACATGCCTGATAAAGACATAATTGAATTAATAAAAATATATTTTACATATTTGATATATGAAAATAATCAATTATTTAGACTTTTAGATTAGATGGTTATACAATTCAACAAGTCTCAACTAAATATAACACTCGGCTCAACGTAATCATGCATGTGTCCAGTGGCGGAGCCACGTAGGTATTAGGGGTTCATCCGACGAAGGGAGTTCATCTGGAGAACAATTATACTATTTATATATAGTAAAATGATTTATTTTTTTTATATAGATATAATAGATTTCGAACCTTCTTTGATTAGTTCGTATGCTTAATTCTTAAAATTTTGAACCCTCTAATAGAAAATCTTGATTCCGTCACTACACCCGTCAATCTAAACTTGTTGAAGTCAACTATTTTGAATGATGAATATTCAACTTATTGATTATCCTTAAATCGAGAATTTATAGATGTGACTTAGTGACAAGTGAATTGAGATATGATCAAGTTAACAAGATGATTGTTTATTTTTGCCACATGTAGGTTAATTTGTTTGGCCCCAAAATATTTTTGTAAAAAACTTGATAAATGATGTTTGGTCATAAAATTTGATAAATATATCTAACAAATTCTCAAATTTCTAAATATTAGAAAGAAAAAAATTAATAGTTGGAAACTTGGGATAGTATTTTGGAAGTTTTAAATTTTTACAAACCCAAACTTTTATGTTTATAAAAAAGAATCCGTCATGTATTTATTTCAACTAATATTTATCTATTTCTTTCGAAAAAGTTTGAATTATAAATCTGAGTGATAAGATTGAGAAAAAAGATTGGATTATAATTCCAACTGAATTAGTGACAAGTTTAAGTATTCGACTAATGTATTGATCTTACCCATATTGTTATTTTGTTGTTCGAAGCTACCCTTTTGTTAGGGGGTTCATCCAAACCCCTTTTAGCGAAAAATTATATTATTTATATATATAGTTAAAATAATTTTTTGTATGTATATAGTAGACATCGAACTCCCTTCGACTAGTTCATATAGTTGTTTATTTAGATTTTGAATCTTCTTAGTGGCAAGTCTGACTCGCCTCTCTCTATATATATTTAAAAAAAATGCAAGGAAGAAACTAGAATGTAAGTACAGTTAGGATAACATATTTCATCTAGTCCATATATTTTTTTTTTTTTGTCACATTTATATATATATGTAGATACGTACATTTTGTATTTTGTGTGAGAGTGATGTGTGAAGTGTTAGCAATAAAACTGAGAAAACTATACAGTATAGTACAGTACTGTTGTGTCTTGCAATTATATACGTAATGAATGAAAACTGCAAAACCGTTTTGATTGTTCATTATTGTACGTACCATAATAATATTCACTTCTATTGAATTTGATGAATTCTCTAGGTATTCGATCCCGTCCGGCTGTTTTGTAGCTAGTTTAGACGTGAGTTAATATATATATTAAAATAAAAGTACTATATTTGGTAGTTGTTAGGATCAGAGGTTAGTTATTTATGCATAAATTTAATACAGTATTTGATTTGTAGATCCACATAATCAATACATGTATAAATTATGAGAGAATCTATGTATTATTTTATGTAAAATAAAATGTAGAACAGCTAATGCATGAATAAAAAAATATTACATAAGATAATGTATAGATTCCCGAATAACTTATCCTTACAATACTAATACGTATATAACCTTAACCAACTAGTAAATGAAATAAAGTGTAATAACAAGGGTTGAAATCCTAAATAGTATTTCATTCGTTTCAAATTAGTTGTCATATTTTGCTTTTCAAAATTTAATTTGACTAATTTATAAAGCTAAATTGAACTAAATTAACAATTAAAATTTAGATATTCAAAAATTCTGATAAAGATATACTACAACAATAACAATTTTTCTCCATTCAATTTGATGGAAATATATTGATCTAGACTTTCAAAAAATCAAAACATGAGAACTAAGGTTGGGGGGGAAAAATCCTAAATATAGTCTATATTAATCATAATGTATTTTTAACCTTGCTTACATTTCCCTTAATTAATACTAATAGTAAGAATTATTCAATTATAAAAATAATTATGGTATATCATGGCGAAATCAGAATTTTGCTTAAGGAGTGTCACAATTTAAAGAAATAAAATCATACAGTAATCAAGAAATATCAATATGTAATATATATACATAATGAAAAATAAATCGAATCAATCCACATGAGTATCCATAGCCAACAATAATAATCACTTAAAGAAAATAATAAACAATAAATAACAAAAGATTTCTTCTTTTTTTGGATATGTCAATTTTCAAGAACTTAAATTTGCCAAAATAATTAGTATATGAAGCAAGAGTGAACATATACAATTTCAAAATTGTAAGACCAATATTTCAAAATTGCCTAAAAAAAATTAAAAAATTTAATATCATGTCATAGTCATATATATTTTTTTTTAAAAAAAAAAAAAACATGCATGTGTTTTTTGTATTATGCATTTAGATTTTTACATATAATTTGTTGCTCCCTTGTGTGTGTTTGGACCACAACAAAATACAGAAAAGAAGAAGAAATTGTGTATGAGTTATTAATGTAATGAACAGTACTCTGAAAAGAAAATAAGATTGGAATTGGTCAAAGAAAACAGATGTATTCATGACACACAATTGGATTTATTATTACAAAATTTTCTATCTTTTTAGTACCCAATGTATATATTTTTTTGGTTTTCCATCTGGGATTCGATGGCCACATTGGAATCTGATAATATCCAAATTCGTATCGCATAGGATCCCATTTGGATGGAAACACTCCCTACCAAGGATTTTTTTTTTATTCTCAGGATTCGAACCCGAAATCTCCAATTAAAGAAGGAGCAACCTCATCTGCTGCACCATATCCTTTAGTGGTGTACCCAATGTATATGAACTTTTGGTAACATGGGTCATTTGGTTTTGTAAATAAGTTATAACTTGAGATTGGTTATTTTGTCATTATTATTTATAGATTGTTTAATTTGACATACTAAAAATAAAATGCATTATATATCATTTTTAATAAGAGATTTATTTGTTTATAAAAAATACTTTCAATTTTTATTTAGTAGAAGAAGGATTTAAGGGGTGTTTTTTGTTGTTTTTATTATTTTATTTTGAGATATCTAATTTTGGTACCATTATTTTATTATTTGACAGGGATAACTAATTATTTCACTACTAATTATTAATCGTCATGAGTGAAATAAAAAAAATTGGCAAAGGGTATGCAAATTTTCGTTTTAGTGATGTTAATAGTATGAAAAATTAATTATACACTCATAATAGCTACTCACTTCAATTCATTTCTTTTTACTTGTAATGTTTCGTTACTCCACAGTCAAACTACATGAATTTTGATCAATATTTTAACATGTGTTTTTCTAATCATATTAATATAAGAAGGATCGTAACTTACAGTACTTTTCATATAATTTTGAGCATTTAGATATTAAATTATTCTAATTCAATTTTGCTTCAAAAACTAGTCAAATTGTCTCTCATGAAGTGGATTGTGACATGTAAAAAAGAACGAAGGGAGTAATATCTATTTTGTACACCATATAATTTTTTTTATGAAGAGTGTCCATGAGACCACTCTTCACTTAAGGTTATTTAGCTCATTCTAATTATGGTATAACTTATCACATAATTATTTACCAAACAAAAAAAAGACAATATTATTAATTTTTTTTATCTCATAACTATTTATATGATTGTCCATCATACCCATGGGCGAATCTATGGATAACAAAGGGAGTGTCACACATTCGATGTCGATTGAAAGTTTGTATTTGTACGTGTGTATATGTATAAGAAATATATATTAGACTCATCATTCAAAATAACTGAAAGTTGAAATGCGTCAATGGTATAAAAAAATAAATTAAAGCATAACCTACAATTGAATAAATCGATCGATTTATTTTCTTTTGAAAAGTGTGGCGCTTAAAATTCTTTTAATTCGAAATTCGCCTCTGATCATATCAAATGATCCCTAAGTATAAAGTTGGAAATATATATACATCCAATTTCCTCTTTTATTTCTTTGCTCATGGAAATTAAGCAAGTTTTTAAGGCTTTTCACTTGGACTTTCCTTTTTTTTTGGGAAGATTTGACTTATTTAGGCAAATGCACGAGCTTCATCGTGTTAGGTTTCTTTGACATGTATTTCTTATTTCAAAATTAACTCACAAGAATTTTTTATATTATCAAATTATTTATTACAAAATTTTTTAAAAAAAATATTAGCAATCAATATTCACTGGGTATGTTGTTGTAGCTAGTAACTGATAACTTTCAGAGTTAAACAACAAAATTCGATAATATTTCTCAGCCTTATTTGATACGATGTTCTTTGACTTGACACGATATTTAAGAAAAAAAAACTTTTAAAACTTATATTTTAAATTAAATCTTAAACATATATGTGATTGGAAATCATATATTAAGGATGAAAGAAAATTTAAAAAAAGTTAAATTATTTTTAATTATAGTAATTAAAGTATCATTTCTTTAGATCTCACACTAGTTAGTCCGTATTAATTTTATTTTTTTTTAAAAACAAATATTTTTTTAAAACGTTTTTAAAAGGAAAGGATATCACATGATATGAAATGGAGGAAATTGTGTTACACATGAATAGGTGTGTTGCTAGTTTATTTGGTTCTTAACTTTGACATTCAAAGTCCGTCACGTTTAATTTTTTTGGCAATTTGATTATTGACTTGAATGGCCTAATTTATTATGTGTATGACAAACTAATTTACAACTTGTGTTATATACGGTGGGCAATTTTAAATGTTGATTGAGACTAATTTTCTATTAATAGAGGTAAAATTAAATATTTTATCTATTTTTAGGTCATAATTTTCATTTTAGAGTTAAAAATATATTTCTTTTTATTTTATTGATATGAAAAAAAAATTATTTCGGATTACTTTTCGTATAGTTTTTGAATATTTGGAGTTTTATTTCAAAATATTGAATTAATGCAACCTAATTTAACTCTGAAAGTTAGTCAAATTGACTCTTGAAATCCGCAACATAACAACTAAAAAAGAATTAAGAGAGCACATCAAACTCATTAAATATAGAATACCATTAAATTAGGGATAAGCTCATAAAATTATAACTCGTCTCAATTTGTTTAGATTTGAGCGAGTTAATGATTTGCTTATTTTATTATAGGGGTCGCTTTTACCTTGGACCTTATTCTATGTTGGTCTTTAATTTTTTCCCCTCGAGGTAAATAGTTTTCTTGGTTGGGCATAAGTTTAAATTTTCACCTGCATCATAATGTCCCACAAGTTATTCTTCATGCCCGCAAAGAACTTGCCAATTTGAAAGACGAAAATTAAAGACCAACCTATTTAAAGGATAAATATTGCAATTATATGTTTATTAATTCAGTCCATATTGATCCACTTAATTCAACCCATTTAAAACTGAACTGATATGTAGACGACAAGATTGACCCATGATAAATTATTTAAATATTTTCAAAAGATACTTTTTTTTATTTAATATGTTATATAGTCATAATATAAGGAGAAAGTATTATTAGACAATTGAACAAATTATTAAAAAAAAAAAAAAAAAAAACTTAGCAAAGAATTGAATGAGTTGAATTATGATTCATTTTTTTAGCTTAATCCCACATTTAACATATCCAAATTCTATCTAATATTTTCAATTTGGCACCCCTAATTAAACTAATTACTCATTTTTGGTATTTGTACAAGTGCATAATTTTAACATTAATCATTACAATTATCACACAATAACAATAATAATATCTTTAATAATTTTTTTTAATAAAACCTAAAAATAATAAAATATACATAAACGTTGCAATCATTACACGTGTTATTAAAACTAGAAATCCGCCGTTTAATATGTAAATGCCTCCAATAACATGAAAAATAATAAGAGTAAATTCTACTATAGGTCCATTTCATATTACTAATATTAGAAATAATATTCAACAAATAAATGAAAATTGTAGTTTCTTTTCCACATTCATAAATATTCAACAAATAAATGAAATTCGAATCTAAGTTGGAAATAATATGGCAAAATAGTAGAGAAAATAGACTAGCACTATAATTATTGGTTTATAAAGAGATATCCTACATATAGAAAATGAGGGTCCCAAAATTAAAAATAAAAATAAAAGTAATATTTGAAATTTGCTTCACCACAAAAATCTTTTTATTTTAAGAAAAATTACATTATAGCTATAAGTAATTATTAATAAAAAAATATAATTAATTATATACATTAATGAATTTAATGTCTGTAGGCTACCCTTTATAAAAAGTGATATGAAGGTATATTACTTATAACAATATGTAAAATCATATATTAGTAAAATTCAAAAATTCAATACATTATTTATTGTAGTATGTCAAAAATATATTGTTAATCAAGAGCGGAGCTAGTGCTTTGATGATAAATTCAGTTGGTCTCAGTAATTTCGATTTAAATTTTATATTTTTATATTAAAAAATTTATTAAATATATATAAATTATTAATCTAGAATGCAATAACTTTAAAGGCCTAAAATTTCAAATTTATATATTTTACATTCTAGCCTATCTCTATTAGCAATACAATTTTCTTTTTTATGTCGTAAAATACTACGTACAATAATCTTAATTCCCTAAATGATCGTTGAAATATTGAAAAAATTTCACTAAAGTCTCTTTTGGATTATAGTCACTCAACTATAATTTTATATCTTAAAAAGAAAAAAATTTCTTTTTCGCAATAGATTTCTTATATATAATTAATTTAGATCTGGTCTAATATGACATTAGAAAAATAAAAAATTAAATCACATTCCACGTATCGACTAAAAATTTTATGACAAAAATAGATTTTTATTATGAATATTAATTTTTTAAAATAGATTTTTTTTTATACTTAAATGACTACGTAAAAAAAATATTAAGTATATAATACATGGAAATAAATCATTTTAAATAAAGGAGGTTTGAAAAAGAGAGTATTGGAAACCGGGCAGGCAAAAACGTGGGGCCCTTTGGCACTTCATTTTGGTATATAATTTTTGAAAAAAAAAAAAACTTCACTTATTATCATTATTTATGGATAAAAAATATTGTGCAAATTATATATAATTCATATTAAAAATATATGTTTTATGTATATTGATTATTATATAATAATTTATCAAAAACTATTTACTTATTAACTATTATTTTAGCAACAACTATATAGTGTAGTTTTAAAAAAAAATTATTATCTCAAAAAAAGTGAAAATCCAAATCTTCAGTTTTTGTTCTGTAAACTCTGAGTCCAAAAAAATCTCAGACAATTAGTACCAATTGTGAAACATATTACTTTCTCCCTTTATTATTATTAGTCTATTATATTATTTTGAAATGTTCAATAATATTTATAATATATAAAAAATTTATTAATAATATCATTTTGTGTATGTTTAACCCTTGTTATTGAATAGTACTTATTTTTTAGTACTTAAATAATTTATATTTAATAAAAGTGATTTGGTAAACTTACCTATATTATTTACTGCTTCTTAATCTCTGCGTCAAACCAATAGTGAACAATTATTATTGGAAAAAGAAAATATAATATTCTCTTTGTTTTAATTTATTTATTTGATTTTGATTTGATACAGAGTTTAAGAAAGTAAAAAAGATTTTGAATTGTGTAATCTTAAACTAAATATACATAGAATACACTCTTTAACAGTATGACTTTAACCATGTTACGAGAAAAGTTGGAATTAAATAATTGCCTAAATGAAAAAAAACTAAATATTTTTTAAAATAAATTAAAAAATAAGACAAATAAATTAAAACGGAGAGAATAGCAGATTAGTAAGAAATTTCTTTCTTTTCCATGAGAGAGAAGAAGGAAAGAGATATAAATGTGATAGATACTATTTTCTTTGGTGGTGGCCTTATATAAAGCAACTAAAGTTTGTTATGTCTTTGCTTCTTCATATATATTTAAAAAAAAAATACAACTAAATTATACAAAAGAAAAAAAAAACTTCTTTCAAGGAAGAAACTTATTTTTGTGATATTGTTGTAATAATAATGGAAGAACAACTCAACTCTTTAGCTGTTACTCATCTTCTTCAACAATCTCTAAGAAGTTTATGTATTCATCAAAACTCTCAATGGGTTTATGCTGTCTTTTGGAGAATCTTGCCTAGAAATTACCCTCCTCCAAAGTATATTAACTTAAGTTAACTGGTCCGACTAATTCAGATTCGCGGGGAGAGTACTAATTGTTTTTTTCTTTTTTGTCAATTAGGTGGGATATTCAAGGAGGAGCATATGATAGGTCAAGAGGGAATAGAAGGAATTGGTAAATATTTTGTTAATATCATATGTCAAATATCATATCTAGTATCTTCTGCTTTTAGAGCCTGATATTTTTGATTGAGTTGAGGGTCTTCCGGAAAGAATCTCTCTATCTCTATGAGGTAGTGGTAAGGTCTGCGTACATTTTACCCTCTCCAAACTCCACTTGTGAGATTTCACTGAGTATGTTATTGTTATTGTCATCATATGTCAAATATATATTTCCTATGTTTTGGAAATTTTTGCTAGAAGGAATTTTTTTAATTTTTTGTTTTTTAAATGATAGGATATTGGTATGGGAAGATGGTTTTTGCAATTTTGCAGCATCAACGGCTGAGATGAATGGAAATGAATGTCCAGGATCATCTTCAAATAATTATGGAGAATATCAACATTATCAAGGCCTTCAACCTGAGCTTTTTTTCAAGATGTCACATGAAATTTACAACTATGGTGAAGGGTAATAAAAGAAAAAATAATTATTCCTTATCATGGGGTTGTTTTATTTTTTATATACTTAATATAGTTTTTTTTATATAATTTTTTTTTGCAGTATAATTGGAAAAGTTGCAGCAGATCATAGTCATAAATGGATCTATAAAGAACCAAATGAACAAGAAATTAATTTCTTGTCTGCATGGCACAACTCTGCTGATTCTGTAAGCTTAATTAATTATTTCACTATTTTGTGTTTTATAATAATAATAACAAAGAACATATCAACTGAGATCTCACCAATAAAGTCTGAGGACTATATTGTACACGCAGTCTTGATTACTCCTACCTCATAAGAGTTACGAGTAGAGAGATTTTTTCTGATATATCCTCGACTCGGAACAAGATGTTTCCTTATGCATTTTCTTTTTTTCTAAACAGCACCCTAGAACTTGGGAAGCTCAATTCCGTTCTGGTATTAAGGTAATGTTTCAAAACTTTATAATGTTTCAATAACATTATATTATATTTCACTTGTATCAAATTAAAATATTGTTGTATTCTTCAGACTATAGCCTTGATTGCTGTGAGAGAAGGTGTTATTCAATTAGGAGCTGTTCACAAGGTATAATATCTTCATTTTTCTTCTCTCCAAAACCCTTAAAAGACTAATCAAAAGTTATACGGTTTATGTTTTGTGCACTGACAGAATAAAAAAAATATGAATTTTGATATTAAGCCTAATATAGTAATTTGAAAAACAAAAGTAATATGTTATAATCGATTTAAATACATTGTTAGTGTAAAGATTATTTATATTATCAATTTATATAACATAGTTAAAAGCTATATTATAGGTGTTGTGTTTTTTGTAATTATTTATTTTTGAAGTTTAATGGTTTGACTTAATTATGTAGGTGATTGAAGACTTGAGTTATGTGGTGCTACTAAGAAAGAAGTTTAGTTACATAGAAAGCATTCCAGGAGTGTTATTGCCACATCCATCATCCTCAGCCTATCCTTTCAGGGTGGATGGATACGGGGCGTCATCAGACGCGTGGCATTTCCAGGCCACTTTACCAGCACCAACACCAACACCAGCTGAATTATATGAACATTTCAATCAACATCAACACATGAAGATCACGCCTTCAATGAGCAGCTTGGAAGCACTTCTTTCCAAGCTGCCTTCTGTCGTTCCAGCAGATGGAATGACGGGGGGTTCAGTACCTACTACCTATTATGAGTACCAACAACAATATAGACCTAATGTTGAAATGTTGGGGTTGGAGAAAGTGGCCAAAGAAGAGTATGAGGACGAGGACGAGGAGGAGGAGGAGAAGGAGAAGAATAATAATGAAGAGAAAACTAGGAACAATACTAATAATAATAAGAGTAATGAGAGATTAGATCATAATGGTGGTGAGAGTAGTAGTTCAATGTCATCTTATAGTCAACACCATCAACATTATCATCATTATGGTTATCATCATGATTTGAATGTAAGTAGTAGCATGCCTAATAATGGATATTAGAGGGTAATTAATTAAGGGTATTATTTTATGTAATGTACTGTTTAGATTTGTGCTAGCAAGAATTGGCTAACAAAGTAATACTAGTTTCTTCCTTTCCTTGTTTCACTCAGTGTTGTGGTGAATTTTGCAAATATTCCCTTCCCTACGTACTTTCTTCTGCATACTAATCAACTTTTATTTAAACATCTCTAGCTTCACCAAAGTCGATTTGTTTTTCTCTCTTCTTGCTCTCTTAGTGACTCGAACTCACAACGTGTTTACCATCCGAGCAATATTTGGCACTTTCAATTGATCAACACTCATTAAAAAGAGAAAAATCAAGACTCAATAAGGGAAATGATTACTCTTTTTAAAAAGAGAAAAGGGTGTGTGTACGTGAGTTTTGGTGGTAGGTAAAAGAGCATCAACAGTACAAAGGGGACCATTCGAAAAGAACCAAGTGGAATTGAACCTTTTGGAGGAGTTGATTGCATTGCAATGACAAAAAAGAGCTTCAATATGATATGACCATATATAGTATAGTATAGTATAGTAAATAATCATTTCAATAAGAAAATGAAATAATGCAAATGGAGTCGCAATTAAGGCATAATCAAGTAACCCATTTGAGTAAAACAAGTAAATGCACAAATCAATACTTTGAACTGTCAATTACCATCCTGATATTAAAGAAAATGAAATAAGGGTACCATACAAAAGCTCCCTGAATCTATATTAGCGTTGTAATACAAATGGCTTTCGGTTGCACAAGAACAAAAATTTGACTCTCATTACACTCTCACACAATGTAAGACAAGAATTGAACTTTGATTGTAGACTACTTTTCTTCAGTAGTGGGCATACTGCAAGAGAGAGACAATGACTCCTAGTGAAATGATGCGACGAGGTCTTTGAAGTGAGTGAGGAGGCCGTCAACTGTCATGACTTGATGATCAGGGTTGCTTCTCACGCGAACGCTCACCTGAAATCATTTGCATACAAGGAAGATCAGATTAGTTCAGCAAGAATAAAGCAGTTGAATGTTGGCTACAATATTTAAAATGAGAGAACTCGTGGAAAGTGCATGAAGGATTTACGGAAAGAAACCATGAAAACTGTGAGTGAAGCATAAGCGGTGGGTGAACTACATTACTCCTGCTGCAAGAGCTATTGTGCAGAAAGTAAAAAAGAAAATTGTTCCATGTCACTATATAGAATATATCAAATAAACCACCCCCCATCAAAACCCCGCAACCTTCTCTACTTAAATACCACGGTTTTGTTTGTATCAAGGTTTGAACCCCATAGCGGATGCCTAACCCACACATCACGCATTGAGATCTTACCATTAGACCAAAGCCAAGGGCAGTCAAAAATACAATTTTCTTTTTCAAGCAAATCAATCAGAGTCTCGGTAGAAACATCTAGCCAAGGAAAATCACAGACTTGTCAAGACAGGAGGCGAGCTGATTGGCCACCGAAATGTATGAAATACTTTTTAGTTCTCTACAAGCTCCATGTTTAATTTGCAACTACTTTCAATTGTGTAATGGCTTCTGAAGATCTTTTTAGGTGCCATCACAGAGAGATTTGTTCCTAAAAGCTTACTTCCATCACCAGAAGTCCATGACCACAGCTAAGCCCTCCTTTCTAGCCTTTACTTTCTAATTTTCGAATGGGGTTGGATAAAAATAAACCAGTATTCATTGAAAGTTGAGCATATTATATATTGGAAAGTAATAGGAATTTGAAGAAGAGAACAAGAAGAGAGCAAACAAAAAAAGGGAGGAGCCGCCTGGTGCACTAACGCTACCGCTACACGCAGGGTCCGAGGAAGGGCCCGACCACAAGGATCTATTGTACGCAATCTTACCTCGCATTTCTGCCTAAGGCTGTTTCCAAATCTAACAAGTGAACCACAAAACATCCAGATTAATACCAATGTTAAATAAAGGAAATGATGATGGCTTTTGACCAATTTATTTATCAGTACAAACTTAGAGAGATCACTACTGTAATGGAGATGGATAAAGGTGATTTAGATTTTTTTCTTCTCATTTTGTTGAGTTACAGGAAGATACCCAATGTAATCCACAGGTGGAGTCTATGGAGGGTGGTGTCTACGCACGCCTTACCCCTACCTACCTTATGAAGGTAATGAGGCTATTTTCAATAGACCCTTGGCTCAAGTAAAGCATTTCAACATTTTGTTCAGTTACACATTATAAAAAGATACATAGAGCATATTGGGGGATATAGAAGTGCAAGTCGGGGAAAAGTACAGATACCTGCCCACTGCTGACTTCCGCTTCTCCAACAACTAGAATATAGTTATATTGTGACATTTGAGCCTCTCGTACCTGCATATACATTAGCATTGATAAACAAGCATTTCTTTCCAATAAGAAAAATTTTGAATTTGAGATTAATCTTGTATTGCTAGAGAGACAATTTATCAGATCTCAAGCATATATAGCTTCAAAGCTGAAGGGCCTCTGTTGATCCAATCTCAGTCGTACATGCTTTCAGCAGTTAAGAGCACGGGATCCAATATGCAAGAAAATTTCCACATTTACCTGTTACTCTGTGGACGTAATGTTACATCCTTTTTTCCTATTTTTCACTCCACTAGTAAGCTTTTCTGGCAACCTTTCTGAAACCAGATGTAGCTTTAGAAATTCAGGAGAATAGCAGTCTTTGCCAATCCTTAATAGACCACTGCCCAGCAGTCCAGTCACAAAGATAGGCAACCATTATTGACCTTAGTTGATACATCAAAAAAAGGACTTAAAAACATAATGTTTGCTATTGGAAAGATCTGTCTTTTATGCCAAGTAAATCTCCAAACAAGCATAGCTTATGTCACACCCCGCAGAATATTTTCACGCACAGGTAGGTAGATCCACTTTAAAGGAGAGAATTTGATAAAATTGACCATCATTGAATTTGACAATTTGAAGGGTAGTATGGCTATTTTTCAGTTGCAAATTATGTGATCAATTTGACCATCCTAATGATTTCAATACTGTTTTTCACATACTCATGAACAATACCAAGGTCATAAACTTGCCAGGTTTTGTGGCCTAGCAATCACAATAGTTCCTTTATTTCCTTCTATTAGAGTAAACTCTCCCAACAAACAGGGCAAAATCATTGTTACTTTGTCCTAGGACCTAAATATCACTAGAATTAATGGTAAGTTCGTACAAAAATTGCTAACTGACCTTGAATCAGCATGAACCAGACATGCATTTTTACCTGATAAACTATATTACACTAACCTTTTTCTGGATTGTCCTGTCACTGGTATCAACATCAACATAATAACCAGCATCATGTATACGCTCCCGGAGCTGAATAAAACACAAGCAAAAGGTTAATGCAATTTCATAATGGATGAACTACAGAGGAAACAATAATTCATGAAATACTATTTGTTAGAAGACGTACGGTAATGTAATTACCTCCAACGCATATGACAGAGATTTGTCAGATACAGGGCAGACCATCGCTTGACGTGGACTAAGCCAAAAAGGCCATTTCCCCTTGTAATGCTCCAAGAGAATTGCGAACATACGCTCAACTGATCCAAGTATAGCTCTATGTATCATAACTGGTCTCTCCCTCTTACTTTCATCTTCTGCTGAGTATGATAGGTTGAATCGTTGAGGAAGTTGGAAATCAAGCTGAAAAGGAAAGCATTCAGATGATATTTCCAACTGGGTGCAAAAGATCTTGATAAAGCATGACGGTAAATGAAATGTAAGGTGAATGATCTAGTTTCTGGAAATGCACCATGAAAAATAATCTAACCTGCAATGTTGCACACTGGAATTTCCTTTTCATTGCATCAGAAACAGTGATATCAATTTTTGGACCATAAAATGCTCCATCTCCTTCATTAATCTAATTGAATGGGATTCTTTTAGTAAAAGGAAAGATTAAAGTAATCACTAACTGAAACAGACAAAAATAGTTACACAACAGGGTAACTACCTCATTTTTCCATAAATAGACAGAGAAATTGTGCCCCCCACCCAGAACTTTTTCTGTTGTGTAACCCAAAAAAACTACTCTTGTTTCATTTTATCAGACGATATTTGATTGCGCAAAGGAGTTTAAGATATTACTAACTAAAAGAGTGAATATAAGACGATTAGAATTCTTACAACTAGTGAAACTCTGTAAACAAATTCATAGTAGATGGCGTCAGTATCAAGTGGACCAAGATATAAATTAGAATGGAGCGAATACAAAAGAAGCACAAAAAAGGCGTAGAATCACAATCAATGATATCCCAAAGTCCTTTTTTTTATGAATTAACAAGAAATTTCATTAATGGCATCAAAAAATATGCAGAATAATATAAAAGTTGAAAAGATAACAAAAAGTTCGTTACCTCAATCACAAAAAAGACTAAACTAGTACTGGGGATAAAACTCATTAACCCAACTTTTAAAAATCCAAAAAATATTGATAACAAACCTCCCATGGCTTCCCGAACTCATTCAATGCTTCTGCAAGAGCAGCTTCAGCCTTCTCCCAACTTTCCAAGTCTCCAAGATATTTTTCAGGCCTCTGCAAGCCAGAAATATGAGTGGGCATACACGGAGACAAATGAACGCCCCAAATGTGGAAACATTCATAAAATGCATCTTACATCACATCGAAACAGCCAATATAAGATGAATGGAAAATACAATTGCATTTGCACTTCACTTTAAGAACTTTAGGTAAGTGCAACTATCTTTAATGATTATTATTACAATGAATGCATGTAGGACCTATATTAAACAGAAATTGCTTATAACGAATTTGATCAATGATTCAAAAGACAGAAGTCGTACCGTTGATAACTTCAGTTCAAAAGTGAAACCAAATATCTTATACACATAGCTAATGAAATCTAATACGCCCTTGACTTCATCCTTAATCTGCACCATGAAGAATAAAGGTCAAACTAGTTTTCTGATAATGTAGGTTTACTGCACATACAGATCTTAACCCACCTGTGACTCCCTGCAGAAAATGTGGGCATCATCCTGCAAAGTAGTAGATATAAAATGAAAGGTTGTCTTAGCACAACAGAGTTGGTAGTAAGGTTTTCATACGAACAGATTCTTCCGGAAGTCACGTGGCAAATTTTTGCGTATGAAACAAGCAATTATTGCTCCTTAAGAAAACACTTCCATGATCTTCTATAAAAGATAGAAGGAAATAAAAAAAATGTGACAATACCTGCTGGAATCTCCTGACACGCGTTAAGCCAGTAAGTGCACCACTGGCCTCATTTCTGTGTAGAACTCCAAAGTCAGCCAGACGAAGTGGTAGCTCTGCATTGTTGAACTGTTGGTTAACCATGAGGGTGTTGCTTGCAGTTGTAACGACATCAACAAGAAAGATAGAAATACTATAAAGACAACAAAAGTCACCAACTGAATTGTCATGCAGAAGCTATAGCATGTTACTAAGAAGTAATAATGAGAACCAATGGAGTTTTATGAAAGCAGAATATTTGAAGTGAGCATGTTGTACATTAAAATAGCCATCCTTTTAGATAACTAATTTCCATGAAATATGACCCCTAAAGGTGATCTGAGATTCTTTGAAATTTGATAATCTGACTTAGCATGAATATCATAGACAACCCAACAGTGCTTTGCAGCTACTAGTAGCACCAACACTTTCACATGGTCAAATATCCTTTACATTATCATGAAAACTTCAGATTAGGCATGCCTTAGTATCAATAAGCTGCAATAGTAAACCAAAACCATACAAGCAAGGCAAGAACGGCAAAAAGTAACTCTTGGAAAAGCTCACCCCTGTAAGAACGAACTCTGTGATCAAAAATCAAACAATGACCTGGGCAATTCATTGGCTTCAGCCCAAATTCTTGCTTTTCAATCTGCGGCATGAAGAAGCAAGAAACATTACACAAACTATGGCTAGAAGAACCTGATCATCCAGAGGCAGCACGTCTCACAAGAGAACAGACAACTATGGCTAGAACCTATCCAATTTTAATGTGCACAACCCTCAAACAAAAAGGAAGGGTAAAAAACAACACAATATGGATTATTTGTCTGAACTAAATATCTCAAACAAGTGAAGATTTTTTTTCTACTGTACAACTGACATTTTCTATCCTAACTAAATACTGTCTTGATCAGTTATCCAAAGTAAATAACATGCATGTCAATTTATGAGCATTGTAAGATATACGCTACGAGCGTGTTGTTGGAGAAAAAATCAATATATTGCTTATGTAGCTTACCGTTTAGACCTTTTTGAAGAAGGTTGCGTTAGCAATATGTTACTTCCGTTGTAGGTAGGTAATGTATTTGGGTTCAAAGCCCTGCACGCTTTATGTCTGGAAGATCTGCGACTTAGGAGTCTTTCTCCAATGAGAATAAAGAAAGTTTTTGGGCAAGACAAGAACGGAACTCGCCCTTTGACACCAAGGGATTAGAGCTGATTGCTGGCGATGACTTGGAGAAGGGAATCTATGAGAGAAGGTTCTCGAACCGGGTTACGACCAACGCAAAACCAACGAGTTCAGTCGAGCAAGGTAACGAGTCTAAGGAAAGGATCAAGCTTGAAAGGAATGGATGGCCGGTATACACTATTCACATTTTGACTTTCACGCGATGATTTCTCTCTTCTCAACCACTAATAAATATTCTGTTCCAATTCAAATAATATTCTTTCCATTTCGAAATGTACGAAAATGTTTCATACCATTTGTAGCTTATCACAACTTTCAAGAAACTCATTAGACTATTCACGCTCTAACCTTCATGCAATATTTTCCCTATTTTTCCATTCTCACTAACATATTTTTTGAGAAACTTATCACTAACAAACATATTATATAAGTCAACTTAACAACTTACAGTCCATAACCAGTCAAAAACCATCACATATAATGGAAAACTGTCACACAAAATGTAGTGAATGGAGTAAAAACAGATCGAAGTTGAGCAGAAAGTGTTCCACAATTCCGTTACTCCTTTCAACAATTGAATACTTTCTGCAGTTAACAATACTCCACAAATATTATACTAGAAATTTGAAGAAATTGGAATCAGCCAACAGAAGGAACAAGATGTTTAAGCTTGTCCAGAACGATACATCTGCCTGAAATATAAGCTTTAGTTTAAAACAAAACGAAAGTTTTATAACCACATATTTCACAACCAAGTACGATAACTCTCTGTTTTGATTTTTGTACCATACCATGTGTCTTGAACTTGTACTAACTCATATTCAGTTAATTGCTCACCGGATTGTACCAGTAATTACAAATTCATTTTCTTGGGAAATTATTTGAAGTGTTGTGCACAGTGGAAACATTTCTCTACCACATAGCACCCAACTAGATCCATCACATGCAGAAAAAACATGAGTAGTTTTCCCTGTGTACTCATATGACTTTGAGTTCAAATTCCAGCGATAGGATTCATTCTCTAAGATCATTTTTCCCAAAAAAACTAGGATGTCTAGTCTTCCTCTGGTATGACCTTTAGAAAATTAGTTCACTCCACCTACTTAATCAGAACCCAATTTTAGAGTTCTAAGTTACTCATAACTATACCTCATTCATCTATACTACCTTAAAAGTAGGAAGCCCTTAGCAGAAAGTTAAATTACTAATTTGCCCTTTCCATTACACCTGGAAGCCCTAATACCCAAATAGACTTCTAACCATGCACAAAAGCCTGAAGCATCGCAGTATTGTGCGCTGCTTTAAGAAAAGCATATAGGAATAACCTAGACGACACGACTGTAAAGAAGGGAGCACAAAGCAACATAACAATCTTTTCTGTTCACCCCATTAACTGCCTTCTTCCAAGAAACAGTAGCAGCTTTTGCTTTCATAAAAAGAATTTCCACTTGGAAGCATTCGATAGAGACCATAAAAGTGATGACCTACAGTACTCATACCAGAAGATGAACCACGTTTGGCCATTGAAAAGATGACTCAATTTTACACCTTCTATTCAACAGTCTTAACTACTTTCAATATATACAAGAGGTGGAAGACCGCAGTTTACAAGGGTGAAAATTGTCCGAAAGGGAGCCGACATCAGCACCAGATAACAACTTCTGTTATGAACCTTAATAACAATGAGTTCATTATTTAAAGTATGTTTACTGCATTATAGGATTTGCTCAGTACTCAATTCTTCGCGTTTAAGCATTTATAAGAAACAAAACATAATTAGCTTGACCATGTATTTCTTAGGTATAGAAATTCCATTTTGATAGGAGGGATCGACATAAGCAACCAAAAAAACAATCAGCAAACTGAATCGAGTTATACTGTATCAAAGTTCAATTGGAATACCGGATATCCACCCCTAATGAATTGTTTATCATATATATGAGTAACATTAAGGAGTGACTTAGATCTTCATTGACCTATGTTGATCAATTCAAAATGTTAGGGCTTTAGAGTGAAGATCTAACCTCCCTATGTGATTTCTATCTAACAGGTCCAAAATTAGACAAGTTATGAACATATCTTTTCAATTATCTTTTTCTTCGATACATAATTACCAAATTACCGTACCAAAATTTGATTTTTCACACTGAAATTTGAAAATTCGGTATTAGTATCTACTTTCAATAATTATCAATGTATAAAAATGCCAGACCAAATATCCTATACCCACCCCGACTTTTTAGCTACCAATGATATATATTCACATCAATCATCCAGTTTATTTATAGCTGTTGATACTGCTAAGAAAAAATAGTATATTAGCACACTATGATTTTGTACTTATAAATTAATATTAACTTAAAAAAGGTTTAAATTAGCAACAACCCCAAATGTGCAGTTAGTGTCATGTGAAAGATGTGCTGTCATCGTCTGCTTTGATTTTGATTAAAAAGAGATGCTCCACGTGATCATTTTCGTAGGGTGTTAAATAGGTTGATTTTCAAATTTTTTTTTATTATTATTATTTTTCTCCTATCTAGAAGAAAGTAGATTTACTTTTATGTTCAAATTTCTTTGTTTCGTACCTTTGTGTATAATTCTCTGTTGTCCTTTTAGCATAAATGAGGGTAGAGAGGAAAAAATGGTAGAGTAGATTACAATAAGGAAAATCGAATCTTAGTAATAAGATAAAATTTAAGTAACAAACCAACCGAACAACTAAGGTTCCTCAATTCTCTATTTTCTTGGTTTTCTGCTTTAGTAGCTATGGACAAGGTATGAATTTCGTCTTGCTTATGTTCTCTATATAGTTTAATTCAAGATGCATGGAGTATATTTCTCTGGATCAATCATAATTGAGTTTGCTCACAATAGAGACGCAAAAAATCAATGTGTGCACATTAGAAAAAAAAAAGCAGATTACTTAATCTGTCATGAACTAAAATATCTATTGTTGTAGTTCTAATTGATGTTGTATAAGAGATCAAATTGTGATGTAGTTGATTTAGCCATTTAAGTTATTACTATGATAAGGAAATTAAAATAATACACAAAGAATAGTTTGAGAAAATTTATGGAGGACAAAAATTAGAACTTAGGAGTCAACTTCACTACAATCTTTTTGTATTTCTTTAAGTCTTTAAATTTTATTTTTACTCATGATCTGTGAAATTTCTTATCTATTTATGTTCCTTCTCAATTACGGTGACATATTATGTATAATACTAAGATGAAGTCTGTTTTAGACCCAGTTTTAAACTATTTTCAGTTCAAGTTTCATGACAATTTTGAGTCAAGAGAGTTTAATAAATCTTTGAAATTGTTACGTACTTCTAAAAAACTATCTCAAAACTTGGTAATATATATTTCTTTGCATTTATCAAATTTAGGCGAAATGAAGTGTGACTTACTTTCCAATGTAGAAAAAATTCAATCATTAATAAAAAACAATTAAAAGTAACACAAATTTAGTGATTGTTCTTTATATTAAAATTAATATGCAATAAACTAACTAAATTTCTAAATATGTATTTTTGGAAAAATATTATCAATATTATGTGATTTAAAATATTTCTTAGTCATCTTCATATAAAAGCTACTTATGTAAGCATAATATTCAACATTTGATTTGTATTCTTGTCAATATTATTTTATTCATAATTCTTCTAATAATTTTTAACCCATACTGATCTTTATGATTTATACTACAACAACAACAACAACAACATACCCAGTGAAATCCCACAAGTGGGGTCTGGGGAGGGTAAGATGTACGCAGACCTTACCACTACCACATAGGTAGAGAGGCTGTTTCCTGGAAACCCTCGTCACAAAAACCCATCAGCAGAACACGCTAGATACGATACACAGGCAAAAAGAGAAGAGCACATAATAATACCTAGATACAAGATAGTAAACATATAAAGGCAGATAAATAACATATAAAAGACAGACAATTACCACTCCTTCCTATCCTCCCTATTAGCCTGCTACTCTAATTCTCGACCTCCACTCCTTCCTATCTAAGGTCATGTCCTTGGTGAGATCAAGTTTCACCATATCGTTTCTAATCACCTCCCCCCAATACTTTTTTGGTCTACCTCTACCCCTACGTATAGCTCCCAAATCTAATCTCTCACACCTTCTAACAAGGGATCTTTATGATTTATACTATTACACAAAAAAAATACTTTATTCTTTTATTATAAATTACTTAATCAAACATTATTTTGTAATATTGCTATTATTTTACAAACATGTGTACTACCTGACTCGACAATCATGTGCAGAACACGTGTCAGGAAACTAGTTCGTATAAATAGGGGCAGTACCCCTCTCACCGCTATATATACTCCTGACTTCAAGTATCTATATTCCAGAAATTAGAGTTTTAAAAAGAGTGGAGAACACATGAAGATGCAACATAATATAAAAGCAGCCAGTAGTGTACAAAAATTTACCTCAAACAGAAACATGTTCTCCTTGTAATTTGCAGCATGACCAGAAGTTTCCCACAATTGCATGTTGTACATATTTGGACTCCAAACCTGCAAGACAAGCACTCATAAACAGAATAACACATTAACTCTATGGATTGAGGGGTTCAACAGTACCCCTTGCCCCAGTTCCTATATCGGGGAGAGGGGGAAAGGGAAGAAGAGAAAACGGAGAGGCAATTCATAGGCCCAAAGGAGAAAAGAAAATATCTTGTTATATGAACCATGGATGCAGAGACAATATTGCATGGACACAGGAGCGAGCATGTCAGACACACTTTTTTATTTTTCTGCATTTATCATTTAAGGTCATGTGAGTCCTCCAATTACAAGTGCCCCTTCATCACGCAATGAGTATCTGATTTTCAGACACCAATATGCCTAATCCCTGACAAGAAATCTGTGCAGTCCGAAACTAAACTTCCATTGTTCATGTCTGCATTTCAAAACAGTCCATGCAACCAATATACTTCAGCACAAAAAAATTACCTCCTCATAGCCTCTCTTCCAATACTGACTCTTTATGAATTCCAGCAGTTTGTTGCAAATTCGAGCACCATGTGGAAGAAAGAAGCAACTTCCAGGGCTGAAACACATAAATCTCATTTAAGTGTGATGAAATATGTTTCACCGATATTGGTAACTACAAGAAATTTCAAGGTTTACCTTAATGGGTGAAAAAAGAAAAGCTCCTGCTTCTTAGTCAGCTCTCTGTGATCATATTTCTTTGCTTCTGCCAGCATGTCTAGGTATTCCTATAATAAATATTGTTTAATTAAAAACTCCTCACAGGAAGCAGTTTTATTACCCTTTTCTCTTTCCTCACGACAGCAATAATACTCGACATCTTTTGCTTTTACTGAGAGATCAAATATTTGTTCACTAATTCATCAAGCTAGAAATCAAATCACTTGAACTGTTAGCGGAGCTACTCTTGAACTCCGATCAAGACTACTCAGCTCTCTACGAAAAAAAGTTCTATGTTCACCAAAATATGGATGAAACAAAAAAGATTTCTTTAGATTCCTCAGATTGTTCTAAAATATTCACCTGTTACTCTAGTTTCATATAATCCAAACAAAAAGGCATAATGTGCTTGTTTTCCAGGCCTAAAAGGACTTAAATACAAACAAGAAAAAGCATCAGAAAAAGGCTTAAAAACTTGGTAAACAAGCTAGACAAAACAAATTCGAACAAATTACGAGTGACGAGAGGTGACATCTGATGCATTTGGTGGATTCCACATTGCAACATTGGGCACTTTAAAAATGAGCAAACCATTTGTCCAATATTATCATTCAAAAACAAGTTTGAGAGCCAAAACATGTCACATTGAATAAAGGATTATGTCCACTTGTTTCTCCATCTAATTTCCTTTCTTTTCCTTTTTCATAAGGGAAGCAGATATGGAAGCATATGAAAATTAAGTGGTCTGCAGTTCCATAAGTAGTTTTTCCAAGGTCTACCTTCAACTGTTTCTGGTCTGGAAAAGATATTCCATAAACTCTTTGCAAGCTTTCACGGTCCTTATCTCCTCTCCAATATGCTGATGAAGCCTGGATTCATTAGATTGATCAGAAAACATCAAATCAACACATATAAGCTTATTCTTTTTTTTCTATGAGAAGATGCAGCACCTCACCTTTGTACAGGCTAGTGCTTTAACAAAAGATGTATTCGGTATATGGGGACCACGGCACAGATCGACCAATGGTCCACATCTGTATACTGTGATTGTTTTATCTTCCGGTAAATCCTTAATGATTTCAACCTGATTTAAACAGGAAAGCAAATTAAGATGTGAATTTCCTGAAAATGTTGCACACAGGGAGAGCCTGGGAGGATAAAGACTACAGATCGTAGCAATCCAACCTTAAACCTATTATCAGAGAACATATCAAGCGCTTGTTGCCGTGAAACTTCAATGCGTTCAAAAGGTTGTTTCTCCTGATAAATAAGGGAAAGTTAGTTGTCTGTTAAACTAAAATGAAGGAAAATCAAACAAAATACTGCACTAACTGGAAGAGCACCAAGCAATTGCTTAGAAGTAGAAGGCAGAAACCAGAAGATAAAACTGTTGAGGTGCTCGCTAGGTGATGATTAAGATCTCTAAAAGCTCCTATCAGTCTTATATCACAATATCCTACAATTGCTACAACATTATAGTTGCATCCTAGATTATACATTCAAGACCAATCCAAATAATTGACCATGTCTAGCTGTGTCCACTACGTGTTATATTAGTGGTCTTGCTTTGGTTAATATTCTAAAACTGGGTCGGACAGACTCCAATGACTATCTTAACTAAAGAGTCTCTTAATTCAGCAATTAGCAAAGCATGCTTTTACATGAATTTATAAGAAAAAAGATCGGCATAAATCAATTGAATCTGCAGAAGGTATTTTCCTTTTTACCAACTTCCTAACCATACAGCAAGAAAACAAGAAACCATTCATGTAGAATTAAAAATAAATGTTTTTGTCCTTGTGAATTGATTTGAAATTTGAGTAAGACTGGCACAAATCATTTTTTGATGAAATAAGAATAATATCAACAAAAGGGCATTAGCCAGCCCGTATACAAGAAGTATACGAGAAAGTAGAAAATCTTACAGAAACACATGATTTCTATGAATGTCATCCAATCATCTATACACAAAGTACCTCATGATTGCACCAAAAAGAAAGAAGGGAAAAGAGGCTATTTCTCAAGTGAAAGAAATATCTCTATTCCATCAAAAGCTCTCTTATTCCTCTCTCCATACAATCCACATCAATGCTATAAGGGCAACTTCACATGCCCTGCATCTCCCCCTCCATCTTCTACAAGCCCAGCTTTAAAAAAAATTCTTTCGAAGTTCTCGGCATTACTACTACAACATATCCAGTAAAATCCTACAATTGTAGTTATGGAAGGGTAGAGCATACCTAGACCTTATCTTGGAGATAGAGAGGTTGGTTTTGGAAAACCTTCAGCTCAAATACAATGAATCCAAATAAAAGAAGAAGAAAATAGTGAAGCAAGCGTAGAAATTAATAAGAAAACAATGCAAAGCCAACAAGAAAGGAACAATAACATCAGCAAAATAATGTGTTAATCGAAATATAATAAACAACATATGATGATGGATATTAAAAGCAACTACTATAAGAATACAACTAGTACTTAGACAGACACCAACAAGCTTAAAATCATGTCCTGGGTAATATGAAGATGTGACATGTTCCTTTCTAATCACTTCTCTCCAATACTTTTTTGACCTACCTTTTTTTTATTTGCGCCGGGTGTCTGAGTCTCTTTGAGCCCCAACTAATTCTGAGGGTGCACAGGCCCTCGGCAAGGAGTTTCACGCAAGTGCACTACGGTTAAAAAAAAATTGATGCTGTTGAGATTCGATCTCACAACATTGGTTTTAAGATGTCAGGCTTAAACTACCAAGCCAAGCAGCTCAGTCTTTTTTGACCTACCTTTACCTTTCCTTTTACCCTCTATATCCTACATCTCACACCTCCTCATTGTGGCGTCCGGGCGTCTTGTCCTCACATGCCCAAAACATCTCAATTCTTGCTTCTCTTATCTTGTCTGCCATAAAGACCATTCCCACCTTGTCCCAGATATACTCATTCTTAATCTTCTCGCTCCTAGTATGACCTCACATTCATCTTAGCATCCTTATTTCGGCAACTTTCATCTTAGCATCCTTATTTCGGCAACTTGCATCTTTTAAACATGAGAGTTCGTGATTGGCCGACACTCTACCCCATAACAACGAAATGGTCTAATCGCCACTCTAACTTATGTTTAAATTTTAGGTGGTACCTTTTTATCACAAAACTCTGAAGGCAAGTCTCTACTTTATTCATGTTGCACCAATGCGATGTATGACATCATTATCGATGTCCCTACTTCCTTAGATTACAAACTCAAGATACTCTAATCTTTCTTCCTTAAAGATAGTCTGTGTCAAGCTTCACTTCCACACTTGTCTCATGCATTACATCATTGAATTCGCACTCCAAATATTCTATTTTGGTCCTGCTCAACCTGAACTTTTTAGAATCCAAAGTTTTGTTTCCACACCTCCAACCTAGCATTAAGTCTATTGCTTGTCTCATCCTTCAATAATCAGTACTACGTCATTCGTAAATAATATACACCATGATATCTACTGTAACCTATAACTCAAATCCCCTAAAAACCCGTATTATACCTGCATTCTACACTCTGTCACCGGGTCTTAACCCCGAGGCTAAAGCCCTTACCTCTCTTACCGATTGGGCATTGCTTGTTTTCTATTCATATCGTAGTGTCGGGGAATCGTCATTTACTCTTACTGAGATGAGATTGCACCGATTGTTCATTCCTTACAAGGCGCCAACGACTCTTTCTCTTCTGAACGACTTCTTCGTTATGATCGCATTTTGTACCCCTACTAAGAACTTGAGAGACGAAACTACGACCCATGGAAGTGGTATATTAGTGCCTTATGCGGGAAATCCTTGCTTGACTTGTTGATCATCTATCATTACTGGCGAAGCAAGCATAACGATAATCAACTCGCTTGAGAGAATAATTTGAGAAGGAAGACAATTGCGAAAAGTTCCCCCTTTTTTCAATCTTGTATTATGATGTTAGAGAAGGTTGCTTTGACTTTCATCGAGATCGGTATAGTGTTCAATCATCTGGTGCTCTTGCCGGTCTTGGTGGTAGGGCAGTAGGTTGCTAAGAAGCTATTGTTGAAGCAGTGTGGCAAGGAAGATGCAATAGCCGGGATCAAGCGAAACTTGAATTATCACTTGAAATTGCGTATTAAAAAGAGAAGTTCCCCGTGTTGAGAGAGATCTGAGATTTCGTAAGTACACTTTCTTGTAATCAATTACGTCAGCTCGACTTTATATGAGGAAATTAACTTGATCTGTCTAGTTTCTCAGAACGCATCTGGCTTGGAATCCTCCAACTCTGAACACGCACTTCCTTTCCTCATGCATCCGTATTCACCAAACGCATTCCTCTTTCGTAGAATTGAGATCGTCTATTTCAATATCCCTTGTATTTGCGCCGTCAAAGTACCTACAGTACCAGTTCATATGTGGTTACCCAAAGCTCATGTAGAGGCACCTACGGCAGGATCCGTCATCTTGGCAAGAATTGCTTTAAAATTGGGAACCTACGAGTTTTTAAGATTTTCAATACCATGTTTCCCAAAGCTTCTAAATATACGACGTCAACTCATCCATCACCAACGCAAATAGAACGAGCTAAGAATTGATCCCTAATACAGCCCTATCTCAACTAGAAAATGCTCTAAATCTCCTCCCTCCGTTCTAACCCTAGTCTTCATCATACATATCATTTAGGCTAATCGCCCCAATATAAGCCAATGATACACATCTAGCCTCCGAATACCTCTAGAGGATTTCCCTCGAGACTTTATCATAAGCTTTTTTATTATCAATGAACACCATACGTAAATCCCTCTTCCTTTCTCCATATATATTTTTCCACCAATCTTCTCATAAGATGTATGGCTTTAGTAGTCTAATGCCTCGATATGAATTCAAATTGGTTCTCGAAAATTGAAATCCCTCTCCCCACCCTCATCTCCACCACTCTATATCGAAGTTCCATAATATGGCTTAACAACCTGATATCCCAGTAATTGTTGTAATTTAGGATATAACCTTTGTTTTTCTATAATGGAACCATTGTACTTTACCTCTATTCTTCAAGCATTCCTACCATTTTAAAAATAACATCAAAGAAACCAATTAACCACTCTATACATGCCCTCTTTGTGCTCTCCCAAAATTCTATCAAAATCTCATCTGATCTATCATTCTTCTCCTACACATCTTACTACCAGCACGTTTAACTTCCTTGATCTTAATACACCTCCAAAGTCCTGATGTCTCTCAGTGTGGTCCAAATCACCCAACATAATTCTCGTCATTCCCCCTCAATATCAAACCACAACAACTACCTCCATAACGAAGATGTTGCCCAACAATGTGAAGGCAGATGATTCACAACTGACCTTGATTCTTTGCACATGACGCACTAACTTACAAAAGTAATCTTCCTCTTTCTCAAGATCTCCATTGTCAAGATCACCCCCTCGTAGCTAGCAAGTGAATGCACCTTTCTTGATGGTCTAATGATTCAAATTGAGGTATGTGGGATACAGTCTCCTCTCTCACCAAAAGTTTTAGATAGGAAACGACGTTCCCTTGCATTTCCCATTATTAAGCATCCTAGCAAACCATAGTAATTTTTTGTTGGTGAAGCAAACCTACCAAGCTTCGAAATTCTACAACTTCCCAATCTTGTAAGTTTCTCCTAAACCTCAAATACCACAACACATCTCTCTGTAAACTCTATAATCGGATAATCAACATCCTTTTTTGGCAAGAAATTTTATATATGTTAGGAAAGTGAGTCTTAAAGTATTTTTTCAACACCACCTATGCTCCCACAACTCACTCTACTCACCTCAGGGACATACATCATTCGAACCTCTTGAATGTACTTTCCCTTTAACCAACTTCCTACCATACTAACAAGGAAACTCAAAACTTTTTACAAGAGGAACGTGATACTCAACCACAAGAAATTCAATTCCTTTTTAAACAACCATAAAGAGATTCGAAAAGTAAAAAAAGAAAATAAACACTAGTGGAAGATAAAACCAAAGTAGCAACAAGCATTTGCATTTTATTCTCATCAGATCAAAGGCAATTCTGCCAGATAAAAGAGTAATACCGAAACAGCTTTTGCAGCCTCTTCCTTAATCCGTTTAAAATGATCCTCATTTAATCCCAGATCACCATAAAAGGCATCATAATAGAACCCCTGCAGTGGAAGTTTAGACATATCATAAAGGTTGGAAGAAATATGAACTGACGACAGAATAAACTATAATGAAGAGCCCTGCCACCATACTGTGGTCCAGGAGGAGGAAAGCAGTGAAACACTTTTAATCTAATTTAGTTTCATTCAGGGAATATTGCTTCCTTAAAAGTTGGTATCAGAAAAATTTCAAGCTCAAATACAGAACTGAAATTAAAGCTTCTTGGCCTTTTCCTTCTGATGGCTCTTTCATCCAGAAAAATCAACATATGTTATGACAGTGAAGGCACTAATAAAAGGCTGGATGTAGAATTGTCCCAAGGTTCTAACCAGGATATCAACTATCAAATAAAGTGGTCAGGCAATAAATACCAACTGAAGTTAATTTATTTTTAGGAAACTACTCAAGTGTATCATTAGCTAGCTAGCTGGATTCACTTTAATCGATTCCCAAGGGAAAAATTAATAGCTTTGCCGAGCTAAAAGCCATGAAAGTAGAACAAAATATTCATGCCACAATTTAGACCGCAGAAATAATTAGTCAACCCATCAACTATACCTCTAAGCCATTGACTATATTTATCATCCGAATTCATCCCGTTGTTTGGGCTCATTTCACTCCAATACTAAATAATTTGTCTCGCATTTCAGAATGTCTAACCTCTCCCAAAAAAAAAATCAATATCTAATATATACCTCTCCTCTTGTTGTACACGGTCCGATACACAATTTGCATCCAAATGTCCTCTCCAATGACTAAGAAAACCACAAAGAAGAACATTAACGAAAGGAAATATGAGCATAGAAAATATTTCAGCAATAATAATTTCTGAAAATCACAACTTGATGAAAAAAGAACCACAATGTGGTAGACAAAAGATTGAAACCTCTCCAAGAATGTGAGCACTTGAGTGCCAAAATGTGTCGCGTCCCTCATCACTGTCAAATTTGAAGATCTCTAGCTTACAATCACCTTCCAATGGCCTCGACAAATCCCAAAGCACCCCGTTCACCTTCGCAATCAAAGCATTTGCAGCCAAGCTTTTTGATATCTCCTTTGCTATATCCAATGGTGTGGTATTCCATTTCTTTCCCTCCTTAATTGTCCCATCCACTAACTCGATCCTAATTAAATAAAAATCATAACCCATATCCAAAACCTTAATTAGAAGAAAATACTATAGTTAGCCCCAAAAAGAACGACTTCTTTCAGTATTGAGTAACAATTTAACTTTAAACTTTCCATTTTACCCTATTAACATAATTCATAACTAATTTTAAACTATAAAATTCAAAGGTCTTACTTTTATTCTTAAAAATTCATGTTTATTCAAACACATTCTCATAAATCGGGAGCATCGGATTGATTATTCCCTTTGTCAAAAAGAAATGTTGCTCAAAGTACTCATTGCAGGGTAATTTCAGACATCATCCCCAATATCTATAAAAGATGCTTGGTAAATACGCAATAAAAGCATTTAAACGACTCTCCAAGTAGTGAAACTGTCAGCGTCGAAATAAAGCAATAATATAAAACAATTTAAGTAAGAAATAGAGTTTACTTGATAGGATCAGGAGAGAGTGAAAGTCGTTGAATTCGTTGCTCATTCTGGATAGATTCAAAGAGTGCGATACGTTTAGGAATAACATTCTGTAGATAACTTTCGTCTTTGGGGAATGATACACTGGAGTTAGCTTCGGAATTTTTCGCGGCCTTTCCCATTGATGGCGGATATGAGAAGCAGAAGCGGCGGAGGAGGAGGAGGGAAAAGTGTTCACACGGCGGAGGGCGGCGGATGGATTGGGTGAAGAGGCGCCAACAGACTGGTGAAGTCAGTAGCATAAAGACGGAAGTTTAACGAGGGGTTTTGGGAGCTTTGTTTCAGGGTTTTTATTAATAGAAATTGTTCCTCACGACGTCGTTTAACTGTCTCTATTCATCTATTGTTACCAAAAGTGTTCACTACGAGCTCTGTGTTCCACGCATCTTACCAGCTCGCGTGGTTCACCGATTCTATCGAAAACTTTCATTTGTTGAAGCAAAGCATAGTATGCTTCAAGCCTTCTTTCCTTTCGATTTATTCACTGATCTGAAACTTAGCACTTGTTTTCTTATTGATTCTCGGGACGGTGGCATTCTTGAATGAAGTCTATCCAAAACAAATTAGCACTTCTCAAATATAGAGGGCTAGCCAATTTTTAGTTTTGTAATTGAGAAGTCGCTAATTGTCACAAAGTTTCAAATTTAATAAATGAAATTTTACGATAATATCATGAAGTTTGACCGCTGAAATATGATACTTCATTTGGTTATTTTTCAATTACAAAGATTTAAATGACTATTTAGAGTACGATACGTTGATCAAGTAATGTTTTCAACATCAAGTTTTGTTTCTTCCATATAGTGGTTCTGTATATCCCGAAAATCTACTAGGCCTTCCATCTCAGTAGAGAGTTGTGTATCAATCACATTTTTGTTGTTCTAGTTCTAGTTTATCGTCGGTAGTACTCAAGTTAATAAAAAGGTAGAGTAGTAGATTATACCAATACAGAATTGTTCTGACGCATGATGAATACCAAATTGTTTATTAAAAAAAGATATAATTGAATATTTATAATAAGGTCAAGGACACACATTTTAATCTATCTTACTAGATTTATTATCAATTATAAAAATGTTTCTACATGTAAGTTAAAAAAATGAGACAAGAATATAAAAAAAGTAAAGAAAATCATAGAACAGTTTATCTACTATTTGCATGGAATCCAATGATGTTCGAATAATCTTAGTTTTACCATATTTGAATAATTAAATGTTATAAAGTAAAGATTTAGTGAAATATAAAAGCTTCAAGCATAAGAATGTATATATAATATTGTTATCCTATTGATAAGCATCAGATGCCTCACCATTGAGAAAGATTTACTATTTATATATCATAAAGGTAATACAATAAATCAACCATCAACGAAAAAAGTTTCATTATAATACTGTGATCAATGACTAATATTCATAAAGGAATATCATTAGTGGTTTCAGCTAATATTCTTTTATTGCAGACAAAATATTTGTATAATCATATATGATGTATTCATCTTTTTATCCTTTGTATTACGTCAACAAAACACAAGCCACACGTTCTCAGCTTTCATACGGACAATCATTAAGCAACCATGAAGGATCACCAAAGTTGGCCTTCTTTGAACACATCCTTCAAAGACAATTCATTTCACCAAATTAATTACTTTGGGCATATCTTATTAGTATCATGTGTTCAACTTTTATTCTACCACATATACGAGCTACTCTTTACTCAATATATGAGTGTGAAAGAAAATAGGAAAAATTACATGAGCTAATAACCCATAACTTTGTTTATATTTTTTTAGCCCAAGTTTACTAAATTACTCAAAATAGTCTCATTTTTTTTTCTTTTTTCTTACTTTTCGGATAAGCTCCTTCTTCTCTTTTTTCTCCTTTTTTAGTATATGTTCTTTTTTTTAGGGATGGGTGGATTAACATCATTTTTATTTGTCCATTTGACTTTTTTTTCTTTTTGATTTTTTTAACATAAAAAAAAATCAAAATTCAAATGTTTTTATTGCTCTTTTTTGTAAAAGCTTTCTCCCTTTTTAAATCGTTTCACTTCTTTTGTGAAAAAATGAATATTTATGTCATTTTATTACATCTTGTTTATTTTTATTTTATTAAGGTTGGAATGTATGATAGTCAACTAAATATCGATATCGATACATTACATAATTATTTATAGAATATTGATACATTATGCATCATTTATATAATGCTGATACATTCCATACTTATTTATATAATATCGACACACATATGTATATAATTTATATAATATCAATACATGTTTACAAACTATTTATATAATATTGAAACAAGATTATATATAATTTATACATGAAAAAGAAAACATGAATTTTTTTTTGAAAAAAAGATTTTTTATATATATATGTAAAAAATTGCAACAAAATAAAAATAAAATTTATTTTAATAAAAAATAATATTGCCCAATAAATACATATTTTTTTTTAAAAAAAAAGAAACATCACGTGCCTATTTATATAATAATATAATATTGATACATGTTTATATATAATTTTATACAATATCGATGAACATTTACACACTGTTTATATAATATTGATACATGCTAATATACAATTTTATACAATGTTGATATATTACATAACTATTTATACAATATTAATACAAGTTTAACACATTTATATAATATCGATACAGTACATATACACCACATAATTATTTATACAATATCACTATATTATATAAACATAGTAAAAAAAATATTGAAAAGAGTTCTTAAAAAAGATATTTTTTATTTTAGAAAATGTAATAAAAAATAATTCAAAAAATAAGTTTATTTTTTCAAAATGAATAAATTCAATGCTGGAGGGGGGGGGGGGGGAGGGGGATAAGAAATAAAAAGAAAGGAAGCAAAAAAATAGCTGGGCCGATTTTGAGTTTAAAAGGGAAAAAATGGTTGGCCCAACTATGTAATTGGGTCTATGGTGTGGCTGATCTGATCTTAATAGTTGGGGTCGATTTTGGACAGAGCCGATTTTAGCTATTTTTTATGTAAATAAAACATGAATTATTTTTGTTGTAAATTATATATATATATATATATATGAAATTTTCCCCAAAAAAATATACAGTAATATACTTAAACCTCCCTTACCATGTAGAGACAGATTTTACCAACTAGACTAGTTCCATATTTAAAAGAGAAAGATCCTGCCAAGATGACTTCAAAATCACAAAAATTACACGTGTGTGCTGGCGCGCATGCAGGTGTTTCTTGAACACGTATTATTGTAGATCGAAGCCATTTTGATTCTGCAATCCCTATTAGGCCCTGCTACACTCATCTACCACTTGCAGTAATGTTACAGTTATATAATAATTCATACAAAATGATATATTTATACATGATATAATAAGTCATACAGTAAGTTAAATGAATCATCCAAAATGATACACGAGTTGTACAAATGTATGAGTAATACAGTGATAACTGGGTATACAAGATACTCAACGATATAGTGATACATGGTACAATAAGTCATACAGTAAACTCAATACATAAGAAGATCCTTCGATTTTTTCTTTTTCATAAATCTCCATTAACAATGAACCATTAACAATTTCGGATCTTCTGTCATGAAACCCTTCCTCGTCCAAATAAAAAAATTACGCTCGAAGCATCTTCACCTTGAGGGCTTCAAACCCTTTGTTTCAGAATGTTAAAAATCGCGCCTCGAACCCTTCACTTCAGAATGTTAAAATATGAAACAAAGATGAAGAAATCAGGTAATGAACAACTTCATGAGAATTGACTAATTGATTCGGACCTAAACTAGATTATGGATTAGAATCCATATTTAACAATGATGGACAACAAAATCGAAAAGGACGAAGGAGAAATGAAATACTTAAGTTTTCTTCGCATGAATAAGCATATCATCCATCACGTATCAACTTGATTTTGGGTATTGCCGCAATTCATCATGAATCAGCTGCAGTTGTCGTTTTTTCAGCTTTTCTAAAAAGTATCGCCGCATGATTTTTGGAGTATTTGAGCGATAAAATTGGATTCAAAATTTGAATTTGTTTTTCTGAAGAAATCTAATGAGTTTTTTTTTATGGGAAATAAGTTTATTGGCATTAATTAGCTTAATTTATGGTTTCAAATTTATCTCTTTTTTTTTTCTAAAGGAATCTGTTAAGTTTTTTTTTTATGGGAAATAGGCAAATTGGCATTGATTAACATCATTTATGGAAGACAATTACTGCTTTTTTAATGTATCACCCCCTGCTTTCAAAGTATCTAAAAGTGCCGATTTTCAAGGGATTTTGATAACTTTGAAAAAGATAGGGATAAATTAAAATTTGTTATTTACACAATAGGATTTGTATAACTTATACATTAGTTTATATCTACTGCAAGCCCAAATGCTCATTTGGACTGAAAAGGGACAAAGCCCAATTGCCTATTATAAAGGAAAAAGGAGTGAGAGAGGGCAATTTTTAAAAAAATAAGTGTGCCCTAGAATTGAACCAACGACCATCAACAGAAAATGAACCCTATGAACCACTGAGCTATGTATTTCCACTACGTTGAGGGGGTTTATTGTGGATTATATAGACATAATATTCAAATTTAATGTGCAATTTTTTGATCGAGGGGATTCGGATGAACCCCTCCCACCCAGATAAATCCGCCCCTACTTAACACATAGATGTGAAAAAAATATAATATATTCAAACCTTACTCTTTACCCAGTGGAGACAGAAAAGACCAACTATAGCTAATGAGAGGAGCTTTATGCAAGATCACTTCAAAATCACAAAAATTACATGTGTGTGCTGGCGCGCATACGTGTGTTTCCTGTACATGTAATATTGTAGATCGAAGCCATTTGATTCTTCAATCCCTATTGGGCCCCTGCTACACTCATCTACCATTCCACCATCCAACAACAATTTTCAATCAAGAAGAAGAAAAACATACTCTATAGCCTCAAGAAAACCTAACAAGGAGGGTAAAATCGTATTTTCCAAAAAAAATATAAAAATCTTTTGTGTTTTTTGTTAAAGTATAATGTGACTAAATGCCCTCAAAGGTCTAGGTTGTTCTTTTTGACCTATTTTTTTGGAACCTACTTAAGTACTACTGCCAAGTGACTAATTTTTTTGGTTGCATCATTTAGTCATTTTGGAAAAGTTAAGAAATTTAGAATAAGGTAAAGGTACAGATTACCCAACATTTCCTTTTTTCAACCCTCTGCTGAAAAAGGGCTGTTTTTTTTCCTGTAATAAATCTAGCTCAAGATTTCATCGTTCCTTTCTTTCTTGTGTAGTTTTGGGTTGAAGTTGAATTTGGGTTTCTTGTAAATGTAAAGAAAATGTGGGTCTATTTCTTGTACTCCTCAATATATATGAGCTGGCTTTGTCTTAGAATACCACCAGCAGAAGTGAAATTGCTGTCTGATTCTTGAAAAGGTATGAGCAAAGTATTGTCTTTTTAGTGCCAAAAATGCCTTGGGTTCAATCTCAAATCAAGGAAAAATATGTTCTTTTGAATCATATTCATCTTCTTTCTTCTTCCCAGAAAGAAGCCTCTGCCCCATCATCATCATCGTCATCTGGAAATAAAATTAGCCCAGCTGTTCTTTTTATCATAGTAATACTAGCTATTATATTCTTTATTTCTGGTGTTTTGCATTTGATAGTTAGGTATTTGATGAAACATAGGTGGTCCTCTTCTTCATCTAATAGAGACCCTGAAATGTCTGATTCTGGTGCCTATCAAAGGCAGTTACAACAGCTTTTTCATCTCCATGACTCTGGTTTAGATCAGGCTTTTATTGATGCTCTCCCTGTTTTTCTTTACAAAGATATAGTGGGTTTGAAGGAGCCTTTTGATTGTGCTGTTTGCCTCTGTGAGTTTTCAGAACAAGATGAATTGAGGCTGCTCCCTTTATGTAGTCATGCCTTTCATATAAGTTGTATAGATACATGGTTGTTGTCAAATTCAACTTGTCCACTTTGTAGAGGAATCCTTTTCACACCTGGTTTCTGTGTTGAAAATCCAATCTTTTGCTTTGATGATTCAATAAGAGATGAATGTGGTGGTGTTGGGGTTTCAGAACATGGAGGTGGTCTTGGTGTTTCTCCTGGTGTAAAACCACATGAGGATTTAGATAGTACTATTAGTTCAAGAAGGGTGTTTTCTGTGAGACTTGGCAAATTCAAGAACACAAACAATGGTCTTCTTGAAAATGGGAAAAGGGAAATGGGAGAAACTAGCAACAGTAGCTTGGACTCAAGAAGGTGTTTTTCAATGGGGTCTTTCCAATATGTGGTGGATGATTCAGAATTGCAAGTGGCATTGTGTCCCAATAGTGCTAAAAATCATGGTGTAGATGGTGGTGGTCAATTGATGAGGGGAACTGTGAAAGGGAAAAGTGGACACAATGGAAGTTCTGCAAATGATGGGGACAATTATGGGAAAAGGATTGGTAATAGAGGGGAAAGTTTTTCTGTTTCCAAGATTTGGCTGTGGTCTAAGAAGGATAAATTTCATAGTTCTGCAGATAATGTAAGTTTGCCATGGAGTGATGATCATAGAGCTCAACCTGTTTGAAGATAGTAATACAAATCTTTTGCTTTTTTTTTTCCGTTCCTCAATTGCCTTGTAGTTTGGTTAATTAAAATTTATTTGATTATTCAGTTGCCAAAGTTCTTTTGGAGCCTTTGCTTTTCACTTTTTTTCTCTTTATTGCTTTCTATGCATTATTCTTTAAATGATGCTTCTTTCCAATTTCTACTTTTGTGGAAGAAGGATAACATGTTCCACTTTAACTTTTTTCAATTCAAATCCCATAAAATTCACCCAAGATTTGAGAAAGTTCTTTTTCCTGTCCCACAACAACATACTAAGTATAATGGGTATAATCCATCAAATCTGGAGAGTATAGTGTGTATGCAGACCTTATTCCTAATTCCTAACTCGGTAATTTATGGTTGAAAATAAAGCCTCAAGACTTATACTTGAGGGATCACTTGGGGTTGCTGAAAAGTTTAAACCTTTAAATAATGTACTAGAATTCTCCTGCTATGGCATTTTAAAACTCAAATGAATGCTACAATCTCAAGAAAAACAAACTCTTGGGACTCTGTCTTCCCATTTTATTAATCTTGTTTGTGGTTCCCAAAAGATTCTCCACACTTTCAAATCCAATTGCCTCTATTATCCTGTTTTGTCTCTTTTGAACTCTTTGGTGTTTAATTAATTAATGCCACATGAGTAATAAATTGCTGGTTATACCTGTACTTAGTGTCACCGACTTAGAACTCTCGCTACCGTGTGGCACTTGTCAATTTGCTCACGACTCTTTCACGATCTTGCAAACACAAGTAGCCTATTACTCTTGATCTCTAAGGGAATTCTTCTCCCTTATACAAGATCAAGTGGCAGGTCATGACATTAGGCTTACTAAACTTTGCTTCATTTAACAACTGGCTAACAAAAGGGAAGATGATACTCTATTCATGTCAAGCTCTTTCTATTCAAAGAAAGTTGCAGTGCATGATTCTTGATCTTACAACAGATTCTTTTACACTCCTTTGTAATCAATTGCTAAACCTTACACGAACAGATGTACAAGCTGACTTGGACACAACAGTTATTGAAATAAAAAAAAACGCGAAGCTGATATCTTACCCTCCCTCCCTCCACCAAAAAGAAAAAGAAGAGGAAAATGAAAACAGTAACAGGACCTACTAGTGTTTTACAAGAGGACAATTTCTTTCCTTCAAACTGATTTCTTTTTCAGAAATGGGTTAGTAGTCCCACCAACTATTTTCATCAGCAAGGTCCATTGTGGAGGTTCTGATAGTGGTGGGATCAGTGAAAAGTGGTGTGGGAGACTTTAGTGATGAAATGGATGGTTTTCCTAGTTGTGGGGACATTGAAGTTTTACCTCTTGATCATGTTGTTGCTGCACTCAATTACAAATAACTATGTAGGGTGTAAAACAACAACAACAATATACTCAGTGAAATCTCACAAGTGAAGTCTGAGGAGTGTTAAATGTACGCAGACCTTACCACTACCTCATATAGATATATAGGTTGTTTCCAGAAAAACATAGGGTGTAGAACTAATTGGAAAAAAAAAAGTTGTTAATTATTTTGTTGACTAAGCTACCCAGTCCACTGGGTTTTAATGAATAGTTTAGTGACTTGTATTTGTCATTGACAAGTTAACAATGTTTTTGAAGATATAACAGATCATGAAAACTTCATTTTGGTTGTCACATGGGATATTTAATTAAAGGAAAGAAACTCAACGGAAAAGTCTAAATAGGCTAAACAGTTCCAAGTAATTTAGAAAATTTTTAGCAAGAGACTATAATTTAATTCTCATTTATCTATTTAAGCTCAACTCATGTCATCTTCGTAAAGTTATCGAATCTGTCAGAATGTGGAATCAATATTGGTATGTTTTGCATTGCTTAGTACATCATTCTCAATTGAAACTAGTCCAACATAGTAATGGATATACGTTCATTCTAATATTTCATACTCCCATTTGACACACAAGTCGTTTGAAGTACGCTAGATCTTCTGAAACGCATAATATTTGGATATTCCGATACTGGTACTACAATATTTTTGGAGGATCCGAGCAATATAGTCATGCCATGAGAATAAGTAGGATAAACCTCGCTCCATAGGTCCCACTTTATAATAAGTAGGACTTATTTGAAACCAAGAATACAAAGAAGAGCATAAAGGCACAAAAAAGTGAGAAGGCTCACACCAAAATCAAACTGTATCCCAAATACATGTGGAACAATAGGTCTTTGATGGTGGATGAAATTAAAAACAGCACATTTTATATAACTTGAAAAAGAAATGTCTAAAATATAACCAGGTTCTCGACTCAACCTATATTACATTTCTTGAATTTGATTACTCCAAAATCTATAACAAATGAGGCTTACATATATCAAAACTTCTAAAGAGGGGTCCAGCAAGGTCTCCTGTATGTGCCTCAATGTCAAAATTTGACTTCCACTATGGCAGACTTAGGTACCATCAGATCATAATGTACACTGGCTATCTTTTTGGAAGGTAGAAAGAGGCAAGCAAGTTGAGGCATACAAGCAGTTCCCCAAGTAAAGCCACTTGAAAACCAACCAGCACATGCTACATCTCTCAGAACAATTTAACAAACAACAAGCTGAAGCTTCCTCGCAGTGAATAACAGCACTCACAAATCATCACTCTTTTAGGATCATTTGACCTCACAAACCACGAGGAAAATTGTTGATTTGCCCTTCCTCCAATACATCCTTATTATTCACCTTATAAGCTATCCGTATGCGCATGACAAGGGATTTCTGAGGAATGAGGGAAAATATTAGATAGATGTCACTACAAACCAAAATAGCAGAGATGACAATGTTCATGGGCTATAAATAGTTACGTTGTCCATTTCACGGGCTATAAATAGTTATGTTGTCCATAAAAAAGTATTACAATGTCAAATATTTGTGGATGACAGATGTGCACACATATTGCAATAATAAGAGAGGACATGAAAAAAATCCTAATTTTTATAATCAGGTTCACAGAAGAGTGACCATGCAAAGTGCTAGAAGGTGCTCACTCATCGAATGGATAATTCACATACCTTGCCATGTTGGCTGTTTGTGAGTTTCAACTTTTGTGTGATTGATCCATTACTATTTGCAGGTAGCACATTACCACTTGCTGGATCCAAGTGCAATTGAAGAAACTGTACCAAAATTATAAAATAAGCATAATTAAGAGCTGATGAACATGGTACATGACTTAAAATTAGAGTGGTTAAAGTTATCCCAGAAAATAATTACAAACGACAGTTGCAGTTGTTTTAGGAATAGGTAAGCAAAAATGAAAAAATTACTCTCTGAAAAAGATCACTAACAGAACCCCAAAGAAGTGATTGTAATTTCCTAGAAAAGCACCCTAACTTATCACTAATATTCCAGCCTCAGAAGTCTCAACCATGAGATCGCTCTGCCCTCACCCGAGGTTAGATAATTTCATGATTTTTCTGATTGGTTGTAATTACTAGTTTCTATCGAAAAGCAAAAGAAAATTGACAGATTAAAAATGATTTTACCCAAAAAAATTGATTTAGAATCATCACAGATGGCACATGCTCAGGAAGGGATATTGATCAGTTCATGTCATAAAACCAAGCATTCTACGCCAATCTTCTTCCCAAGTGAAAAGTGAAAAGTGAAAAACGAAAAAGTACAATTACCTTTGGGACTGCAGCTTGAAAAATAAAGTTTGTGAGCACTTCTCCTGATTTGTTTGTGAAATTAGCTTCAATAAGTGTTGTCTGTGGTTTTTCAGGCTGCTTTGAGAAGTTGAATGTTAATTTTAACGAGCTGCTCTCGAATGCAACTACTGATGGATATGTGGGACCATTGCCTTCTGTAACTGAAAAAAGAAAAACGTTTCAACTTTGAAGAAGCATTAGACTGTAAGCAAGGTCAAAGCACAGAGAGAGACTGCACCAGCAACTGGTGAGCTGGAAGGGAACCCATTCAATAAGTCCAACATAGGAGAGCTTCCAGCTGTAGTAGAGACTTGAATTGAAGGAGAAGAAGGTGAGGACAATCCATCTAATAGATCCACCGGACTTTTAGTGTCAACATTGGAGTGTGACACCTGAGTTGTAGATGGGTTGCTATTAGCAGGTGGTGTTCCAATCGACAGAAGATCCAGTAAAGCATTGGTGCCACTCATTTGGGACTGATTTGTACCTGAAATTCAAGGAGCAGAATGAGAATAACTGCAAGCTTGTGTTTCACCTTCCCCCTTTCTTCCCTTTTTTTCTGGTGACGGTCTTGGTAAAACAAGTAGGTGGGGTTGCCCAACTCAGTCTTGTTTTAAAGTAGAATAAAAATCTTAAAAGTTTAAATAGAACTTCAATACTCCCCCAACTTTATGCAAAGATATCATGTAGGAAGCAAGTTTTAGAGACTGTACATCTCTGGAACATAAATCAATCCACATCTTGGAATGTTCAATTCAGGAAATTAACTTATTGTACTCCTATATTCCACAATTTACTAGCAAAACTACAAACAAATTTGACTTGAACAATAAATTCAGGGAGTTAAATTACTGTGCTTCCATTCCACAATTTACTTTTTCACACACAATTGGACTTAATAAACAACCTCGATAAGAAATAAAAGAATAATTGGACTTAATAACAGAATTCAAAGAGCTTGTTATCATTTTGTTGCATTAAACACTGATATCTTTGCGCCAAGGGTATTACATGAAAATCACTCGTGTATGAGGAAAGACCATAAATTATTTTCTCGCTCACAAGGACAAAAACACTTTTCTAGTTCCCAAAACTCAACCAATCAATTTATAAGAAATGGAGGCTCGAATCCAGTGTCTTGTGTGATGAGAACATGCCACCAAGACTTAAAGGGAATGTTTTATAGAGTGGTTGTTGGACCAACTATGTTGATGGGGCGGAGTGTTGACCAGTCAAGATCTCGCACATCCAGAAGAAGAAAGTAGCGGAAATGAGGATGCTAAGATGAATGTGTGGGTAGGAAAGATATGATTAGGAACAATGATACTTGGAACAAAGTGGGAGTGGCCTCCCTATTGGGCAAGAAGAGGGAAGCAAGGATGAGATGGTTCGGCCTTGTGAAGAGACGATGTTCAGATACCCCTATGGTGTTACTCTTTGGAGATCAATTAGGAACTGGTGGCCTTTCCTAAGGAATCATACTACTAGTACAGTACATAATGAGATCAGGGCAGGTTTCCGGAAAGACAAATGGCTTGGTAATAGTAGTTTGTCAAATGCTTCCCAGACGTCTTTGAATTAGCACTACATAAAGACAGGACAGTGGCTGAAACGTGGTCTCTCCAAGGATGGCATCTATCTCTCAGAACGAACTTAAACGAATGGGAAGTCTGCAGATTAGCTAAGCTTTTCAAGGTTTGAAGGAAGGGGAGGATTGCCTACCGTAGACAGAGCACAGCAAAGGAAGATACAAAGTGAGCTCAGGTTACAAGGCCATAAACAGGGCTCCACTAACCCTCAATTGGTCTTGGAGGCAAATATGGAAAGTCAAAGTTCCACTCAAGGTGGCATCCTTCACTTGGCTGCTAGCGAAGGAAGCAATGCTCACACATGAGAACATAAGGAAAAGGGACAACATTCTAGTGACACACTGTTGTTTATGTGGGGAGGAGATGCGACAATTGGACATTTGTTCTTACACTGCAAAATTACTGATCACTGTGGAAGATTTTCATCAATCTCAGGGCGTTCAATGGACAATGCCTAGTAATAAGATTGTTGACACGTTCTCAAGTTGGGAGGAAGCAGGAATTGGGGCAAAGAACAGAAGTTATTGGAGGACCATTCCAGCATGCATTTGGTGGACCATTTGGAGAGAAAGGAATGCTAGAAGCTTTGAGGATAGAAGCAAATCCCTACAAATGATCAAAACAGATTGCATTCGGTTGTGATGTTTTTGGTGTACAAAGAGCTCCCCTGTAGATGGTGAAGCAATCCTAGAAGTATTAGAATCTTGCTAGGCTTGCTGTTCTGTTCTTATATTTTCATATTTTTTTGTAAAAGGCTTTTCAGTACTACCTAAGTACTGGTTTATAATACAAATTGTTACCCTCTCTCAAAAAAAGAAGAAGAAGAAGAAGAAGATGATGATGATGATGTTCAGATACCCCAGTGCTGAGGAATGAGCGATTGGCTATATTGAGTCTAAGGAGAGGTAGAGGCAGATCGAAGAAATACGGGGAAAGATGATTAGACAAGACACGACACACATGTAGCTTACTATGGACATGACCCTAAATGGACGATATGGGCAAATTGGTGAACTAAGCTCTCATATGCACGAGGTCCAGGGAAGGGATGGACCACCAGGGTCTATTATACGCAGTTTTAACCTGCATTGCTGCAAGAGGTTGTTTCCACAGCTCGAACCCATAACCCCTGGTCACATGACAACCTAGATAGGAGAGTATGGAGGTCAAAAATCGGGGTAGAAGGATAGTAGATAGTCATGTTGGTTCAACTGACTCCAAAAAGGAGGAAAGAGTAGAAGAAACCATAGAGATAAGATTTCATTGGACAGAGGTTCTTGTTTGTGCTAAGAATGGTCAAAGGATGCACATTTAACATTTAAATATGGTACAGGAGAAGATATGAATATGAACAAAATCAGAGTAATATACACAAAAATAATAAAGAAGTTTTGCAATGGAACATAGTAACACTAACCTGATTGTGAAGACACTGGCGCCAGATCAACACCAAGAAGATCCTGAAGAAAGTCTCCACTAGAAGAGCTAGGTGCAGGAACATCATCTGAAGTAAGATCAAGTAAATCAACAAGAGGGGCAGCAGTGGGCTTGGCAACTCCATTTGGAAGATTAACTGATACTCCTTGAGATGTTGACACAGCTGCTGCCACAGAACCAGCCTTCCTTCCGTTGTGGGTTGCTTCATCAAGAACTGGCATTCTTTCCACAAGTGAAGGCCTGCAAACATACAGATATAATCAGCAACTACTATGAGTGAACTCCAACAAAAGTAGGCATAGAACAACCTTCAGTACGACACCAAACAAACCTGATATTCTGATGCCTCACAATTATTGAATTAAATTCAATAGCTCTCTGCTGCAGTTCAAGCACAAAGCTCCCTTTGCACTGAACAATGATGTCATTTATCCGCCTACACCATATAGGATATTCACACATTACTCATTATCCTGAAGATCGTTTCGCAGTTGTTTACTCTTTGAGAGGCCATTAGTACATCATCTTAAAAAAAATCTAAGCGGGTAAAAATGGAAAATACCATGAGTGGGACATGGGGACAGTGGGAGACCAAATAATGGGCTGTCCGTAGATTTTATTTATTTAGAGAGGTATGCCAAACTTGGTGCATGTCCCATAATGGAAAGAGACTTCCATAAAATGCAACATGAGAGAAATAACTCAGATACAACATGCAAAATACATAATTAAATATTAAATTAAATAATATGTGGTTAATTTGGCAGCAGTTTGTCAGCTGTCTTTAAGTAATTGTAAGTGCATGGGACAGAAAAACCAAGCACATCCTAAACAGACTGAAACAGAGCACATACTGTGAACAAGATGGAAAACGACTTGATAACTTTAACAAAGCAATCAAACACATTGCCCGAGTAGTGAGATCAAATGAATGGTTCTTAAAGGAAGTCTCCACAACATCCACAGCATCAGATTCTGTTACCTGCACCAAAGAACTATATCAGAGAACCTAGAAGTAGACAATTCCCATGCAGAAATGATTTAAAATGATGGCGTGCATGCATCAATCTCCAATAATCTTCACGTTTTTGAAAAATGAAATGCGGTGAAAAGGAGCAAATTTGGTTAGTGAGGACTCAGGCAGCTGACCCCAACTAGCATGAGACCCCAACTAGCATGAGAAAGAGGCATAGCTATTGTAGTTTATAGTTCCAGGTTCAAGTCAAACTACAAACTATTACGACTTGTTTAGCAGCATCTTTCATTATATTTTCAAAATCACATCTGTACTTTGTTGAGTGCATTTGAATCTGCAGATAACAAAAATGTTCTTCGTAGTTCATCATCCAACTTCATGTCAACATGAACAGGGTGTGGAGCAGAGGCGGATCCAGGATTTGATGACTACGGGTACCGCCATTACTAAAAAGCTGAGTTCTTCTGAGAGACAAAATTTATGGACACCGTCAGTCTACTGTTTGTTAAGGTAAACTAAAGTACACCATCAAAAACTCAATGAAATTGTTTTCAAAATTTTCTTAATGAAACCGACAGAACCAACAAAAGTCTGCCAGTTAATGAAATTATCATTCTTTTCCTAATACATTCTTCTTTTTAATTTAATTAACTGATAGAGGCTACCGGAAAATTCAAGGAAATCCTTCCTTTTTTTGTTCCAAAATGATAATTTTTTATAAATAACTATTTCTCAGTTTTGACCCTCGGGAAAAGGTGTGTTCTTAGTAGTGCATTCACTATCTTTAATGCAAACTTATCACTAGTTAATAAGATTGAATTTAGGTCTACGTTCAATCAGCTCGATCCATTAATTCGGTTCAATTTGATCCAATTTGAAATAATTTAGTTTGGTTTAAAACTTGTGGGAACGAATGCTTATCATGACTTATTACTTTTGACATATTTTCCAGCCACCATATTTTCTGGCAAGAAAAAATTCCGCCGGAGATATTCTCAAACTCTCACACGTCGCCGGCGAACTACTGATAAAGGAGCCCCAAAACTCCTTCCCTCTCGTCATCTATAAATTCCGAGTTCGGCTCCAGCGAGATCCTTCCCAGCCGCTCAGCAATCTGGTTCCGGCCAGACCCAAGGATCGACAATCCGAGTTCCACGCGCTAGTTCCTGGCGACTGATTGCCGTCGCCGATCGAGTTTTCCGGCTGAACAGGCATTTGAAAATCCTAGCTCTGTTTTTCCGGCGGGTTTAGTTTAAATCTTTACTTTTCTGCGATTTTGTTCATTGTTGTTCAATTCATTGGAGGAGAATCTACATTTCCTCCAGTTCTGCAACCCTACTTTTCTTCTTTCTTGCTTTCTTTGTTCTCTGTTTTCCGGCAAGCTCCGCCGAGTTCCGGCGGCGCATCTTCCAGTCAGTCTCCGGTGTGTATTTTCCGGCGAGCAGCAGATTTCGGCGAAGTCCACAATTGGGGATTTCCAGCAACATTCATCATTTTTGACCAGGTGATATCTTCCAATTTCTTGTTATCCCTTAATCTAATCAAGTGTATCTTTTAATTGCTTATATTTCTGGCCCTTATACATATTTGTGTAGTAGTTTCTTGCTTGTTATGTTGACTTTTACCATATACCCTTAGATTTACCATAAATTTATATTTATCATTCATCATCGTGTTGCCTTTACTCATTTATTTGCCTTGATTTGTACCTGTTTGTTTGATTAGTAGCCTTAGATTCACCTGATTACTAGTTTTCTCTAGATTGTACCTTCTTGATTTTTGTGGCTTAGTGAGTTATTAGTTCTTACTTTAGTGGATCTAATGGTGGACTAGGGTCATGTCATTGGTTGGGTCGGAGGTAAGGGGTAGGAGTGGTAAGAGGGGCACGGGCTTATTTAAGTTAAGGGTAGGGTAGTGGAATATAAGATTATTGACAAGGAAATCCATAGAGCTAGTGAAGTGTCTTAAGAGGAGACATTAATATATGTCCCAATGGCATATATCAGGGCGATTAAGGACATGTACGACAGAGCCAAAACTCGAGTAAGAACGGTGGGAGAAGACTCAGAGTATTTTCCTGTTGAGATGGGACTCCATCAAGGATCTGTGTTGAGCTATTTCCTGTTTGCCTTAGTGACGGATGAGCTGACGCGATCTATCCAGGAGGAGGTTCCATGGTGTATGCTATTTGGAGATGACATAGTACTGATTGATGAGACTCGGACTAAAGTTAATGATAGGTTGGAGGCTTGGAGACACGCCTTAGAGTCCAAAGGATTCAAATTGAGCAGGACCAAAACAGAATACTTGGAGTGCAAATTCAGTGTTGCGAGGGATGAAGCAGACATTGATGTGAGACTTGCCATTCAACCTATCCCCAAGAGGGAAAACTTTAGGTATCTGGGATCCATCATCTAGAGTAGTGGCGACATCGACGATGATGTCACACATCGTATTGGCGCAGCATGGACTAAATGAAGGCTTGCCTCTGGAGTATTGCGTGACAAGAAGATACCACCTAAACTCAAAGGTAAGTTTTACAGAACGGTGATTAGAACATCTTTGTTGTATGGGGTCGAGTGTTGGCTAATAAAAAATGCACATGTTCAGAAGATGCATATCACAGAGATAGGGATGTTGAGATGGATGTGTGGTCACACAAGGAGAGATAAGATTAGGAATGAGACCATTCGGGAGAAGCTAGAGGTGGCCACGGTGTCTGATAAGATGAGGGAAGCGAGACTGCGATGGTTTGGACATGTGCAGAGACGAAGTACCGATGATCCTGCTAGGAGGTGCGAGAGGTTGGTTTGGGAAGTTACATGGAGAGGTAGAGGTAGAGGTAGACTGAAGAAGTATTAGGGGGAGGTGATCAGACAAGATATGACGAAACTGGATCTCACCGAGGACATGACCTTAGATAGAAAGGAGTGGCGGTCGCGAATTAGAGTAGCAGGCTAATTAGTTGGTAGGGTTAGGTGGATGTCTGACATTGAGGTGTAGTAAGGTAGCAGGAGTAGGCGTGTTTTATATCATGTGTTGTCATTATCTGTTGTATGTGTATTACATATTGATATGTGCTTTTCGTTGATAGTCGCTCTTTCTGTTCCCTTTCCTTTCCTTTTTGTCATATCTAGCTTATTCTGCTTATGGGTTTTTGAGACAAGGGTTCTCCGGAAACAACCTCTCTACTTCTATGAGGTAGTGGTAAGGTCTGCGTACATTCTACCCTCCCTAGACCCCACTTATGGGATTCCAGTGGGTATGATGTTGTTGTTCAGGAAACCACATGGGTAGGTACCGAAGCCCGGGATGTGGATGGGTTTAAGTTATGGTACTCGGGTGGTTCTAGGGATAGAAATAGTATAGGCATCCTAGTAAACGAGGACCTTAGGGAATATGTGGTCGAAGTTAGGAGGTTTAATGATAGAATTCAAATTCTATCAAACTTGTGGTTGGTAGGCATGTAATTGATGTAGTTAGTGCCTATGCGCCTTAAGTAGGCCTAGAGGAGGAAGCCAAAAAGCTCTTCTGGGAAGATTTGGACGAGGTTGTGAGAGACGTACCAGGGACAGAAAAAATCTTCATTGGGGCGACTTTAATGGGCATATCGGGGCTACCACTAGCGGTTTTGAAGAGGTTCATGGAGGCTTTGGTTTTGAGGACAGGAATGGAGGTGGGACATCTCTCTTGGATTTTGCCAAAGCGTTTGAGTTAGTTATTGCTAACTCATGTTTTTCGAAGAGGGAAAATCACTTGATTACCTTTCGTAGTACGGTAGCTAAGACTCAAATTGATTATTTACTTCTCTGAAAGGGCGATAGAAGCCTTTGTAAGAATTGCAAGGTTATTCCGAGTGAAAATATTTCCACTCAACATAGACTTCTAGTGATGGACTTAGAGATTAAGAGGCAAAAGAAGAAGGTGTTTAATGCTCAACCGAGGATTAGATGGGGAGGCCTGACCCCTACCCTTTCACGAGAGATGGAAGAAAAGCTGAGTAGTTTAGAGGCTTGGAGTAGTGGCAGAGATGTGAACAATATGTGGGACACTATTACTGATCACATCTAGAAAGTAGCTACCGAGGTGCTAGGGGTATCGAGAGGGACCTTTGGTGGACGTCAAGGCGATTGGTGGTGGAATGACGAAATCCAGGGCAAAGTGAAAGCTAAGAAGATAGCTTATACAAAGTGGTTGGAGTGAAGGGATGAGGATGAGAAGCGAAGGTTGAAGGAGATTTATAAGAAAGCTAAAACAGAAGCGGAGATGGCGGTGACGGGTTCTAAGACATCAGCGTTTGAGTGCCTATATGTGAAACTGAGTGATAAAGGCCGGGACAAGAGATTGTATAGGCTCGCTAATGAGAGAGAAAGGAAAGCTCGCGACTTGGACCAAGTGAAGTGTATCAAGGATGAGGGGGGTGAGGTGTTGGTGGATGAGACTTCTATTAAGCTAAGGTGGCAAGCTTACTTTCATGAACTCTTAAATGAAAAAGGAGATAGCGAGACTGAGCTGGGTGAGTTGGCACACTCCGAAAGTCATCGTGATTTTGGTTATTGCAGGCAGTTCAGAGTTGAGGAGGTTAGACGGGCTATTAATAGGATGAAGAGAGGGAAGGCGATCAAACCCGATGAGATTCCGGTAGATTTTTTAAAGTACATGGGCAAGGATGGCATAGAGTGGTTGACTAGATTGTTCAATGCTATTATGAAGACTGCTAAGATGCCATACGAATATAGGTGTACAATCGTTCCGTTGTACAAGAACAAGGGTGATATTAAAAAATGTAACAATTACAGGGGTATCAAGTTGCTAAGCCACACTATGAAGGTCTGGGAGAGAGTGGTGGAGATGAGGGTGAGAAAAGAAGTGTCTATTTCAGAGAACCAGTTTGGATCATGCCGGGGCGGTCGACTATTGAAGCAATTCATCTTGTTCAGAGATTAGTGGAGAAATATGGGAAAAGAAAGAAGGACCTTCATATGGTGTTCATTGATCTCGAGAAGGCCTATGACAGTTCCGAGGGATGTCCTATAGAAGTGTCTAGAGGTGAAAGGTGTTTCAATAATGTATATTAGGGTGATAAAAGACATGTACGACGGAGCCAAAACTCGGGTAGGAATGGTGGGAGGAGACTCTAGAGTATTTTCCTGTTGAGATGGGATTTCGTCAAGCATCTATGTTGAGCCCTTTTTTGTTTGTCTTGGTGATAGATGAGCTGACACGGTCTATTCAAGAGGAGGTTCCATGGTGTATGCTATTTAAAGATGACATAGTACTGATTGATAAGACTCGAGCTAAAGTTAATGATAGATTGGAGGTTTGGACACACGCTTTGGAGTCCAAAGGGTTCAAACTGAGCAAGACCAAAATAGAATACTTGGAGGGCAAATTCAATATTGCGAGGGATGAAGCAGACATTGATGTGAGACTTACTACTCAACATATTCCCAAGAGAGAAAATTTTAAATATCTGGGTCCATCATCTAGAGTAGTGGCAATATCGATGATGATGTCACACACCGTATTGGGGCAACATGGACAAAATGGAGGCTTGCCTTTAGAGTATTGTGTGATAAGAAGATACCACCTAAACTCAATGGTAAGTTTTACAGGATGGTGGTTAGACCGTCTCTGCTGTATGGGGTGGAGTGTTGGCCAATCAAAAACTCACATGTTCAAAATATGCAGGTCGCGGAGATGAGGATGTTGAGATGGATGTGTAGACATACCAGGAGTGATAAGATTAGGAATGAGACCATTTGGGAGAAGCTTGAGGTGGCCCCTGTGACTGTCAAGATGAAGGAAGCGAGACTATGATGGTTTTAACATGTGTAGAGAAGAAGTATCGATGCTTCTGTTAGAAGGTGCGAGAGGTTGGATTTAGGAGTTACACGGAAGGGTAGAGGTAGACCGGAGAAGTATTGGGGGAGGTGATCTAACATGATATGGTGAAACTTGATCTCACCGAGGCCATGACCTAAGATAGGAAGGAGTGAAGGTCGCGAATTAAAATAGCAAGCTAATAGGTTAGTGGGGTTAGGTTGATGGCTGGTCGTGGGGTATCGTAAGGTAGTAGGTTTAGCCATGCCTTTACATCTTGTGTTGCCATTATCTATCTTATATATGTTAGTTTTATTGTATTTGCATACCATCATGTGTTTTTTTGTTATTATCGCTCTTTCTGTTTCCTTTTCTTTTCCTTCCCTGTCTTTCATATCTAGTTTATTCTGCTTATGGGTTTTTGAGATGCGGGTTCCCAGGAAACAACCTCTCTACCTCTATGAGGTAGTAATAAGGTCTGCGTACATTCTACCCTCCCCAGACCCCACTTGCGGGATTCCATTGGGTATGTTGTTGTTGTTGGTTTAAAACTTTTGGTGCATAAATAAAAACATGATACCAAAGTGAATAAGTTTTGTTCAATTCAACTATTTTTCTTGATTCAAATTCTATTGAATCAGGTGATTAAATATAAAATAAGATAAAATTATCAACAGGCAAGTACATTCCTTCAATCTACATATATCTAGATTAATATTATGTCTCTCGATATCACTACTCTAAATAATTTTGGAAGATAAGAAAAGTGTAACATTAGATGGGTAAATACTAAATAGAAAAATGATTAAAATTATATTTAAATTATAGTTTCAATATCCAGAGAAAGAAAATGAAGCAAATACATAATTTAAATAAAAATAATAAAATAGGGTTGTGAAGAGAAAAGAAAATGAAAAAATAAGAAAAAGAACTCGATTAATATTGTGTCTCTTGATATCATATCATCACTCTAAATAATTTTGGAAATTAAGGAAACAGTAACATTAGATGGATAAATAGAAAAAATGATTTAAATCATACATAAATAAGAATTTCCAGATCCAAAAAAAGAAAATGAACAAATACATAATTTAAATAAAATAATGAAACTAGAGTTCTGATAGACAAAAGAAAATTAAAAACAAAATTAAGAAGAAAACGTGGGAAAGGTGAATATACTGTTACCCGTTCCTCAAAAAAAACGTGGGAAAGGTAACACGAGGGACTGGGCCACAAAGATAATAAATGGAAAAAATAAGGCTTTCGAGTCTCGATCTAGGATCAATCGCTTCAAATCTGGCACTTAGCCATGCCACCCACCATCAATTTTTGACTTTGGTGCCACTTTTTATTTATGTCACATTTCTGTATAAAATAACAGAATGTGTATTAAATTATATCAGAGTCTCCAGTTGTCATGCCACCCAAACCTACTATATAGATCCGCCCCTGGTGTGGAGTTTTCCAAGGTTTATGATTGCATTAGTAGAACAACATTAGGACTTGTCCTTTTTTTTTTTTTTGGGGGGGGGGGGGGGGGGGGGGGGGCGGCTCTGTATATTACATTATTGTTTCTTTTCATAACGAGAAATTTATTGTTTGGTTCACCAATCATGATTTGAATTCATGATACGTGCCAAGCGCACAAATCATGTTGTCCCACCTTTGCGAATTGAACTAGCAGTCTGTGGGCAGAAACTTGTATAATACATGAAATTTTCTTGTGCACCAATTACCATTATCAATCCAATCCAATTGTAAGTTCATAAGTAACAACCTCCCACGAAATCCAATTAGGAAACTCCACCATTACTACACTACATGGTCCTTGTCAATGGTCCATCGAGAATTGTGCTCAAGTGATAGAAAATGTGAGTGAGACACTTCCTTTAAAGTATGCTGGAAAATAAATAAGAGGCTGGCTGACCAAGTAATATGATGCAGAATCATTTATGGAAAAAATGTGATGCAAAGAAAAAACAAAATTAGTAGAAGAAGTAACTGTTCAAAAGCATGAACTCACGGTCAGTGGTTCTTCAATATCAAGCCTCCCAGCATTGTTTACTAACATGTCACCGTATTCTCCAATGCACCAAATCGCAACTCGGACCAGAGTTTCCTAACAAGAAAAAATAATCAAATCGTAGAAACAAAAGGGAAAATGGAACTAGGAGATCTAAGCAATTCTTTAAGTACCTGTTCCCCTGCTGCTTGCACTGCTCTGTACAAAGAACGTACTGCATAACCATGCAGGTTGGAAGCATTAGTAATCACCACAATCAGAGAATGCCACACCTCATCCTTCACATCATTTCCAGCCTATTGCAACAGTGGACAGATCAGTACTCTTCAAGAAAGAACAAAAGAAAGGATACACCCATAACAACTTGAGCTTTTAGATGATGCGGTCCACACTATTCAATGTCGTATTCAAGTAAGCAATGGGTCTATGTTTGAGTCCACCCATTTAAAAGGTTTTTCCAGCTGCTTAAACTAAGAAAAAGATTAGTCCCCTCAAGTAGGTAGACGACTTGCAATCCTTAAAGATAGCGTATGTTCATTAATTAACTAAAAGACTGTATGGCCTACAAGCAGTCTCAAACTCAAACAGAAAGATCATAAAAAGAAGGCCAGCCTGGTGCATTAAGCTCCCGCTATGTGTGGGTTGGTGAAGCCGGGAAGTGCCAGACCACGAGGGTCTATTATACGCAGTCTTACCCTACATTTCTGCAAGAGGCTATTTCCAGATAATTATAAAGAAAAATATCATTCTGTACATACCTCAGAGAGAACCTTGAGCATCTGATCAATGTGCCAAATTTTCTCAGATGAGAACCTAGAGCATCAAATAAGCAGTTGTAAGTAGGCGATGCATTTGAAGATGTCTTGGAAGAGAATAAAGAATGCAGTAGTTTGGAAAAGTTATCTAATCATACTACAGCACATGAACCACCGTCTCCTGAGGACACGACCAGAAAAATCGAGAGAAACAAACTATGAAAAGAACAAATGAATAAACAGAAAACACATAATCTCAGTAATATAAAAAAGCAGAAACAAATTCTAAGAATCAAAATCATAGTTCTCATAAACATTTTTAGGATGCTTACTTTTCCACAATGGAACAGATTTTCGCGGTGAGATCTCCCCTAAACTCCGGATCACTTGCTTCTAGATATTCTATTAACTCCTTCGTCATAGGCTTCACATTGCTTTCATTTACTAAGAGATACACAAGTTCCACGGCTCTTTTACGAATTGATGGATCAGAATCCTGAAATTAGAAAAGCCAGAGATTGCTGCATGTTTGAGAAATGGAACACCAGGGGATAGTATTCCAAATACACTAGTTTAACCAAATCGCATAATCTGACATGTAAAAATGACATTATCAATCTGTGAAGCACATGTAATACATGTTCTAGCCAGCCGGGGTGTGATTTAAGATTCTGCTGTAGATATATAGAACTGGAGGTACTTTACACATCAAAAGGAAAGAAGAATAAGGATGAAGAAGTGGAAAGACTCATAGGAAGAATAAAATATAATGGTCAAGTACCTTCACACATTCCAAAATTGTTGTACGATGCCTCTGAACTGCTTGACTATCTACAGCTAAAGCTTTCATCAACATGTTTAGTGCAACATATCTGAAATAATTGGATCTAGCTAGGATTAGAAAAGAACCCATGCTAACAAGACAAATAGCAACAAAAATCATCCAATATATCTAACAGTGCAAAAATCATATAGGTAAGTGGGAAAAAAGCCCCCTATTCTATAGCCTCGAAAGAGAAAAGGTAAAAACTAAGAAATAAGCAGGCGACTGTAGTCAGTGTGTGGTGCAGACTCAGAGGCACACCAAAGATCCATCACAGGCTAAATTCTGTGAAGATCAACAGTTAACAGCGGTGCATTTTCTCTTTTTTTTTAAAAAAGAAAAGGACACGTGTATATCACACCAAACAAGGGTGATCTAAGATAATGATAGAATTTCTGAGCACCAATTAACACAGGACACTATAATACAAGAATACCCTACAGATTGAAGGCACATACCAACTGGAGGCAAAATATACACCACTTAATTGCAAAATAGATACAAGATCAATATGGGTTGGACATAGAAGTACAAATATTGAATGCAGATAGTTTTCCTGACAACTGAGTTTTGTTTTGGTTTAACAATTTCCCGATTGCATGACAACACTGGCTATCGCACCAGGACCCAAAAGACAAAATCACTCACATTAGTACCCCAACATATTGTGCGCAAAATATGCAAAAAGAGAATGACCTGATATTGTTATCACGGTTGGATAAAAATCTTCCCAAAATGTTAATAGCAAGCACCCTCAAGCCGCCATTATCTTCGACGCTCATGATAGCTGCAACACATTCATAAAGAATAGCATTGCCTGCATTTTTGTTTGATTCGGTTTTTGTTGCCACCTAGAGAAGATTTCAGATTTGTTAGAGAAATATATATTTCATCATACAGTATAACCTTCTCAAGGGTAAAAATATAGCCAGAGAAGCTGCTACTTACTCATAAAATGCATTTAATATACATTTAATATCATTATATACTTCGCTGTGGTAGTAAGCAGACAACAAGCACTTGGATGGAAATAAGAAAGAAAGGAATTCTCCTCACTATGTTGCATAAGATTATAGACCCATTCAGGCACATCTTCATATCCTTGTGAATATTCTCACTTAGTTGCTTACCTATCAAAGAGAATTTCTCATTTTGTTGCATGTTTTTAATAAAAACCTTTCTGATAAACCTTCATTACATCTCCTAAACAAGCGAAGAATTGATTCAAAATTTGAAGAGTTTCAACCAGAAAAACTCAATTTTTTTGCAGAAGTTGTTTTAACCAAACAACAAAAAGAAAAGTTTATCAGTTCTTGCAAAAGCTGAAAAAGTTCTTTCCAGTGTTTGGTTGGAAAACAGCTTTGAAAAAAAAAATTGAAGAAAAATTCAAACAAGTAACCCAAAATGTTGAAGCAAACGCCAAATGTATTCCGGTATTTTGGGTCCAAGAATCACCAAAGCTTTAGCCATAAGAAAGTTCCAAAAGAGGAGAAGCTATGAGCAACCTAGAGGAGAATAACTCTGCCATTTGACATTGGTCATGGTGTAATGCGAGAGAAAAACAAAAGAGTCTAAATTTTATGTTATTAAAAAAGACAATTCCAAACCTTTAATACACAGTACAGTACACAAACTAACCGTACTCTTCCTTGTGTATTCATAGAGTAATTTGTTAACAAAATTTCATCTATGCTAAGAAAAATCTCTCCGCCAGACAAAATATTTCTCTAAGGGCAAGATTTGACATGCGCTATCAAAACATTGACAAAGATGACTATAAGGAGACATCCGATGAACTTCAAGACTTAACAACTCTGTGATATGATATATATTTAGATGCAAAGAGGTGCAACAAACCTGAGCAAGAATATCATTCATAGCATCACTTGCATCGGCATCATCTTTGCCCAAAGCACGCAACAGCCTAAGCAATCTTATTTGGAGGAAAGGATCTGTAATGCCAGAAATGTCATACTCAGGCGCATATGGACTGTTTGCGAGATCCCTCATAAGTTTGACTAGACCATCCGTGCATTTCTAGAACCACACATGAAAAAAAAATTATTGCCACATCAAATAGAACATGAGATTTTTTAAATACCAAAATAGAAGATAAAGTTTTTGACGCTTGAAGTTGTCAAAATTCAAATATATGCTCCAGCATGTGTAGGTGTGCTCACACACACACTCTTTCTGTTAAAAGGAAGCTGGAAGAAGTATAATGGAGATGTAGTTCTTTGATTACACTTCCAGTTATTTGGTACGATAGGAAGTTTAGCCCTTACCAGCCAATCATTAAGAGGTAGGAAAAGCTGACGCAGAAAGCTTGAATAAACTCCCCATAACCCCAACTTTAACCTCCCAAGAAACAAAGAATCTGTTTCTCGCACCTCCACTTTTACTTCTCAGCTTCCGTACCTTCTCTTCCAATACGATGAAACATAGTGTTTGCTAATGCCCGATTTTGCAGGTTTACTCATTTCTTATGTAGAACATCAAAAATGTCTAGGAGGACATCAGGAGGGTGGTAGACATCCAAATAACAAGGACTCTTTAGAAGTAATGGAGGTATTAATTCAACTTTAGTTTTAGTGGTCACATAAAATCAAGACTTTTCTTAGGAAGAGAGTAAGTTCTCTGGGAAGCAGAAGTTTGAGCTGTCAATACTTCCTCAGGCACCTCCAAAAATATTTATACAAGATACAAAAGTAAAAAGGAAGAAATGTGATTGAGGAAATGGAGGGAGTATCAAGCACAAGTAAGTTCCTGATCCGGTTACAAAGTAGGGAAACAGAAGATAAGTGAAGAGAAATTAGGGGAAAAACATAAATTAGAGAAGAAGTGGAAAAATAAGAAAATTAGAACAAGTTCTTGGTTGGTGAAAAGAAAATTTAAACAAAAAACTCATCATTTTTTCCTTTTGAAATATTTTTGGGCCAAATGGAAGATATGGTCCTCCAATCCAATTTCCATTATCTTACCAATTTCCTGACCAAATGAAAGAAAATTTTCTAGAACTTCTTCCATTCTCCTTTCCCTTCATTTCTCTCCTTTCTAGAAAAAGGAGTTGGTCATGACACGCAAACATCATTCACCACCTGCATGTACAATTTAATGCCACCCTCCTTTTCTAGATAGAGCTCATGACCCATGGGTGATGGCTGATGAGGCACACGCCTTATCCTGTGGATGGGTTTCAGGGCTATGCTTTTCGGTGGATATCTCCGATATCAACTAAAGGGGTGTTTGGATTGACTTTTGGCTTTTTCTTAGATGGCTTATAAGTTAAAAGCCAAAAGTCATTAGTTGGGGACCCCTTACTTTTGGCTTTTGCCTTTTTTTTTTTGGTACTTTTTTGGCTTTAAAAAACTGCTATTAAACACTTTTTTGTGTTACCCAAACACTTCTAAAACTTAAAAAGTGCTTAATGCCAAAAGCCAAAAAAAAACTAAGCCAATCCAAACACCCACTAAATCATTTCTATAATCCAGATGACGAAAGCTAGTCAGAGTAAATGACCAGCTGTTTTACGCAATCATAATCCACACCTAGGATTGTAAACCAGTTGCTCATACTACATAATGAAAATACTAAATTTTTGGATCTGAATCACATTACAAAGTTGCAAAAATAAAATGAGAATACAATTCACTTTCCTATTTTTACTTGTCCATAAATGGAAAAGAGGGGGGCTATCAAAGCATTAGAATCCAGTGACACAAAACATAACTAAGATAATCCTCTCGAAGTATCAACAGATAAAGCTATCAATGGTTGACTTACCTTTCTGAAATGTTCAAGAGCCTCTGTACTAATGCTACATAGATCTACACAAAGCTGAACACCAGTAATAAGAACTCCATGGTGCTTCTCACTTAACAAGGCAGCTGCAGGGTTTATAAAATTCTCGGCAAGATCGGGAACCTTCTTTATAATTCTTATAGAGCAAAGAGCTGCCTACAGTAGACCAAAGTGGAGTGAATACAATGTAAGCAACCATTTGCAAGTTCACAAAAGAAACTTCAGATATATACAGAGTTTCATGTCATGAGAAAACTAAACGACATTAAGTAGCCGTTTGAATAATACTGGGTTGACGTTGAAAACAAAGTATTTGAAGTTAAAATTTGAAGAGAGTCTTTTGAACTGGTTTCGCTGTGACAGAGTTCACATGAAAACTTTAAATGAGCTGATCATGGAAGAAACACATAGAGGCACAATGATACAAGGAGAGAAATGCTAACAGCAAGTCTCTTTTTTTTTTTAGCTATCTATACAACATGGCAGTCTCTTTACACTACAAATATTAAGTTAGGTGTTAACACAGAAATCGGTATTTTGGAAAAATCTTCTAATCTTTCATTCCAGTGCTAACAGAAGTTGTTTAAAAAGGATGTGTTACATAAGGTTCTATCAAGCAAAAAAAACTTTCAGTATTCTGTTTTCCAGAGTTAGACTCGATTAGGGAGTCAAATTTCCATTCAGCAATTGGTGCCAAAACATAAGGAGTCGTGGCTAGGATAATCAGATGCTACCATCTTTAGTTCCCAATTCCTATTATGTAAATTTTTTTTGAAACTGGTAACTTTATTCCTATTATGTAATTCTGCAAAGGATAATACAAATTTCACCAAGGCAAATAGGTTGAAGGACTTACTTGTGAAGCTTGATCTGAAAATCTATTAAATCAGCCACCCCTCATCCAAGAACAACGTCCTAACATTGAGTTACCCACTTTTTTGACACTATATCCTGAAACTCTCAAGTAACTTTACAAGAGAACCATACGCACATTCCTTCTTGTATATTGGAAAGGTACTATCTCAATTCTCAAAGTCGCCATGTTCAACTAAATCACCAAGGTGGAATTTTTCCACACTTACCTACTCATTACTTAACACATTCTCTTTCCTTTTAATTAACCCTCCATCTCTACTGATGGACCTCAATTAAATACAGCTCTTCAAATGAATTCTTATAGAAACAAGGACTGTTGGCCAAAGTCAATAAGATTTCCAGTTTAAGCAATGGAAAGAAATTTGATAATATAGACAATATTCAAAAACTTTAGCCATTAGGAACAGATAATGAGACTTACCTTCTTCCGGATATTAGGATCTCTAAACTTTAGCAACCTTTCCACTTCTGGTGCAAGGTCACGAGCCATTTCTGCAGAACAAATATTCCCTAGTGCACAAAGAGCAAGTCCAACAATATATTGATTGGTGTGGTTAAGATCTCTATTCAAAAGTTAAGGTATATGAGTGTAACTCAGAACTCGATCTTTAAGATTCACAGATCAACAACAGCTGTTACCTTTAAAAGTTTTATAAATCAAAGAGCAATAGCCTAATCAACTCAAAGTGCTTTTGGAGTTTAAAAAAAGTTAAAAAAGAAGACCTTCACTCTTCAGTAATTTGTTCTCCATGTATTTCTAATAATCTGATTTGAATGCACGTTTAACGAGACTTTGTTTGAAGATGAAAACTGAAACACAGCAAAAGGATACTGCTTAATAGAATTGGTAACTAACATTAGAACTTCTTGTCTTTCGTCAAGAAGCAACATTAGACCAAGATATCCTATTCTTTTCTCTGGAAACCCTGGAGAAGCAATCAGCTTCAAGCATTCCATTTGACCAAAGTGTGTAGGATAACCCAGCATGTGAATGAACATTAGTTTTGCAAGATTACGATGTCTGTAGTCTTGATCATTTTCACTGATTGCAGCTCTGATAGCAGCACACTCTTTTCTTACTACAGCACGCTCCTCTGCTGCAGTTTTGCAAGCACGGATAGCCCGAATCATATCCCTGCATTCAACCAATAAGTGCATATAAATTCCTATTATCAGCTCTTCTTACCCAAATTATATTTCTGATAGGGAAACTTGGGAACCACCAGCATTTTTTCTATGATTTTAAAAGGGAGCAGGAAGTCAGATGGGATTGTCCTTGGCAAACAACAACAACATACCCAATGAAATCCCATAAGTGGGGTCTGGGAGGGTAGAATATATGCAGATTTTACAACTACCTCGTGGAAGAAGAGGGATTGTCTTTGGAGACCATTGGCTCGAGTATAACAAATCAAAGTAAGTGCGAAAAGGGAAAATGATAGTGATGAAATATAGCAACTAAAACGGAAATAATAACAACAAAATAGTGCAATAACCAAAATACCATAAACGCAGATGGTGGTAGAAAGCAAAAGCAAGACACTAACCTTCTAACCTTCTACCCTAATCCGCGACCTCCACATTCTCCGATCCAAGGTCACCCTCGATAAGCTAAAACTTCCATGTCGAATCTATAACCTCTCCCCAGTACTTTTTCAGCGTACCTCTACCTCTTTTTGCACCTACTATATCTAATCTCTCGCACCTCCTAATTGGAGCATCTACGACAGACACCACTAAGCCTACAAGAATAAAGCTAATACTACGACAGACACCACTAAGCCTACACCCATCGGAAGCAAGAAAAGAACCCACTACCTACTAACCTTCTACCCTAATCCGCGACCTCTACATCCTCCGAACTAAGGTCATGTCCTCAATAAGCTAAAACTTCCATGTTGAATTTAATAACCTCTCCCCAATATTTTTTGGGCCTACCTCTACCTCTTCTCGCACCTACTATATCTAACCTCTAGCACCTCCTAACCATAGCATCTGCGCACGTCCTCTTGACATGTCCAAACCATCTTGTATAGATTCAAATGGATTAACAAAAAAACAAAAAATATCAAACTCCTCTAAGCAGACAAATAGAGTAATTGAGGCAGTTCCCACCTCCCATCTGGTGAATGCTCTCTCTCTCTCTCTCCGAAGGAAATTAAGAAGTTTTATAAGGATGTACCACCTTGCCCATCTACAAAGTTTCATCTTATGCAACATAAAGAACCTAAAACAAACAAATCTTCTGTTCTGGTAAAGATAATTTGCAAAGCACCATGTTGCTTCTGGGGTATAAAGGTGTCACAAGTGCCAATCTTCAGTTGAGACAATAGATGAACCGTAGCTATACAATCAATGAATAAACACTTAATTTTGGACAACCTATATCCCGAAACATAGACATTCAGCATTGTGGAAGACTGTAGCACTAGCAGACATAGTATGGTTTGGAGATGGAGCGTCAAAGGTGGCAAATAGAAGAAGACGCCCTACTATGTCCCTACATGAAGCAATATGACCCCCAAAATGGAATTTCATTTCTAAACATGTGGAAAGAACTCCTGACATGGATCGAAAATCTTTCCTTGAAAGATGGAAAAACACTTAAAACCTAGGATCATGAAGGTATCTTTAATCCCAGAAGAACAAAATTTTGTCACTCCCTTTGAGCAAAGTATGGCAACAAGTGGAAGAAACTTGCTGTTGGAGTCTCTGGCCATATTGCTAAAGATTAGGCAAGTGGTCGGAAGTTTTCAAAGAGAAACAGCTTAAGCATCTTCAAACATCCCAGCAAAATTGAAAATATGTTGACCCACCTTCTGTTTCCTCCGTCTTCGGTGTTGGGTCAGCACAAGGAGGAATCTGAAGGAAGTCTGAGCACATATTGGAGATTTCTGCAGAAAAATATATGCATCCAAAAATCTTTTCTTTTGGATCCCCCTTGCCTTTGCCAGCCATCAGCGTCATGCCAAATCTTGAACTGCCACCAGCTCTGTTTTTAATCCCACTGGCTATGAATGACCAGATGAATTACACCACTATTTCGCCACCTTCATCTGTTCTCTCCTGGTGGATATCATATTTAACTTCACCATCTTCCAATCTATTCCCTTCTGTTGGTCTCACACTTACACCATCTAACCGTTGTTGCATATACATGAGCTGGCTCACACCAGTTTGGGCTAAATAGGACACTTCAATCCGATTCAGCCTCTGGGTACCTTAATCAGTACTGAAAAGACCTGGAAGAAGGAAGACAGAACTGGGTACACCTGGAAGGCTGGAAGAAGGAAGACAGAAATGGGTACAGCACAAGGAGGCAAGTGGATGCTGAACCAGCTAGAGCAACAACTAGTGTTCAAGAAGACTAGAAAAATGAGGGAGAAAATGGAGGAAACATAAGAAAATATGAGGTGTTTACATGAAGGGGAAACAGCTTTTCTTGGGAGGATAGAGGGAATACAGACATCAAATCAATGCATTAGAGAGAGATGCAGAACTAAAGCGGCAAAGTTAATGAAAGCTAGGAGTAGTAAGCAATTAAAGTTGGCTAAACTCACAGAAAAGACAACAAACTGAATTTCATAGTCATGAAGGGGTTGGAAATATTGGATCCAAAAACAAGCATTAGATTAGGTCAGATTTTAATAACTACTGTTATTGTTGTTGTTAGTATGCTGTGCTAAGGCATTCACGTTCTGTAACTCAAGTTTGTATCCAAAACAAAATTTGCTTCTACACTGAAAACAATAGTTAAGTTTGGCTTCACCCTTTTTTTTAATGAGTAATGATGATCTTTTTTTTTTATTTGCACCAGGTGTCCGAGTCTCTTTGAGACCCGAGTAATCCCGGGTGCACAGGCCCTCGGCAAGGAGTTTCCCGCAAGTGTACCACGGTTAATTCAGGTTTTACCCAATCCGATGGCCCTCAGAAATTGTTTGCACCCAGTGGGTTTCGAACTTGAGACCTTGAAAGGGAGCAAACCCCAAGGCTCAAGTCAATTGCCACCAGGCCAACCCCTGAGGGATGATGATCTTTTTAAATGACAAAACAGCACTAAGCTAGAGCAGAATCCATCGTATTTTGCAAGAAGTTGAATAAATATCAACAAGTTTTACATGTCACAACAAAACTGGCTTTTTCTTATCACCGCAACAAAACTGGCTTTAATCTTAAATCCTTCATAACCAAGATATTTACCCAACATAGCCCTTAACAGAGAGACACCACCAAAACCAGAAATATCTTCCAACAGACTATCTGTAATGCAAGTGAGTACTGAAAGTCAAGAAAAACTAACACAACCTGCAACTACACCTCAATCCAAACTAGTGCAGATAAGCTATTCTAGGTTCTCTGAATTTAGTGGTTCTCTATGTCCTCTACTGAGACACAGCTACGTAAACAGTCTCTGGCTAAAATTAAATTTCATGTGATCGTACCAACAGAGCGGAGCCATAATCTCAACTAAGAAAATAGTAACAACAACCAAGGGTAGAGCAGGACAGACCAAGGGGGTTCATCTTCGGTGGAAACTTACAGTATTTATACAAGGTTAAATTGTTTTTTATGTATATATAAAGTAGATGCTGAACATCCTTTGGCTTCTTCATTTTTTTACTTCTTCATATTTTGTATCCCTGGGTGAAAATTCTAACTCTGCCAATGACAACAACTACTACCACTACTTGTAAGCCTCAATCCCTAATTGAGGCAAGCTGAATGAATCTTCAATACATTCTTCCGTTCCAAAATAGCAACAACTAAGTTGGAACTTTCAAATTTAATTCAATTATTTAAGCGCAAAGCAATCAATCTTTTATGAGGTTCTAATTTTAAGCAGTAAACTATCACCCAAATATCCTTAGCTAACTGAGACCATCAAGCCCAAAAATGTCTTCCACCCATTATTGCCAATCCAACTCTCTCACACAACAACTAAAACCCAAATCCCACACTAGCTAGAATTTACCTATATGAATCCTCAATATCCGTTTCCCTCCATTGGAACCCGTTTCATTCCAATACTTAACAGCAACTTTTGACAAAATTCAGTAAAACAAAAAGGATAAAGAGAGAATCCAGCAAAATATCAATGACCCAGATTGATCGAATCAATTGGGGGTGTACTAACCTAAGACGTGTGCCGGACGAAAAGGGATTCATGATTGGTTCTGTTCTGAAACTGCGAGAAAGCTCGATCAGATCCAGCTGAACAAATTCTTCAAGTGTTTTCTCTCCAACTTGATCAACCCCACAAGCATAAAATGACTATTAAACCTTAAAAAAAATTGTTTATTTGAGATGAAAGGAAGAATTTGGATAGGAGAAATGGGGAGAAATGAAAATTGAGAGATCTGAGAAGGAATCAGTGGGGTTCTTGGGAGAGGTTTGGATCTGGAAATGGAATGGGAAAAATAGAAGAAGAACAGGAGAGAGAAGAGAGAGAATGTAACAGAGTGAAAATATATACATGTGCAAATTATTTAATTTAGTAATATAACATCATGTTTTTGTAAAAAGAACATTTTTTTAAAAAAAAAAAATTGAAGCATAAAAAAGATTAATTATTCTATATTCTATCTTGCATATAATAATACACAAATTACACATAATTTATATATGTATTAATTGTATAAATTTTTAAATTACAAGTTGTATTAGTTTTATATATGAATAACTTTCTTCTTAATTAGCTATCAAATATTATATAACTTCTGCAAAAATTAATACATGAATAAGTTGTCTCTTTACAAACTATTGTGCGACTTCTTACCATATTCATTTTTTCAAATTACTCTAAATACCAAAGCATATGACTAAAAGTGGGAACAATTTGGATTGAAAAATTTTCTTTTTAATGCAGGTGTGCGATTTGAGTTTAGGTCATTTGGTTAGTGTGTCCTTTGAATGCAGATCTGAATTTGAATGTGGCTTAAAAAATGCATAAAACTTATAGGCAGCAAATTTCGAACAATTGTGTAAAATAATGCGCAAACTAGTAGTCACGAAGTAAGCTTCATCCAATTATTTCTTTTAGTTTATATTTTATATTTATATGTTAAAACATAAATTTTATGGGTATTTGATAGAAATTTGGAAAATGCATAAATTCCTCCATGAAGTTATCCCTAAAAGTCAGTTACACACTTAACTATTTAAGTAACCTATTACACACCTATATATGCCAAAGTGAATTTATTTGATTCTACCTACACCAAAACCCAAATATCATGTAGAGAATGAGAGGCATTCGCCTCGTTAGGATGCCACGTATTAAATGAACCTAACCCGTTTCGTTTTGACCCATATCCATTATCCATTCCATTTCACCCAAACCCGTTCATCTTCTCCTAAGAACAAACAAACCTAATTGCTGATTTTGACCATAAATCGAAGAAATTTCTAAAGATTTTTTCAATTTAATGGAGTTTTAATTGTTTAATCGAGGTTTCACTATCATATTTAGAGAAAGTTGGTGGTTACGATCGAGTAGGGCAACGTTTTTGTGGAAAATTATTGGTGCTACTAGAATTTTGATCATTGTAGCATTGTCACCGCTGTTAAAAGGTCAGGTTCACATCTCATTCCATTGATTCTATTAATACTATGATTTAACTTAGGGAGTTTTTGGTCTTTAAGTTTTTACAAGTTTAAAGTATATACCTAAAAAATAATTGACTTGTTAACCTATGATTTTTTTCGTCTTTAGTTAGATTCTTGGAGATACGATTTGACACTTATACTTATATTATAGCTCAGTATGATTTTTTGTTGTTGCATGTATTTATCATAGTTGAGGATTAACTGTAATTGCAAAATTAACTTGTTACTATTGTTTTCAAGTTGTTAAAATGTCTTTTGATTTAATTACATTGAGATTTTACCATGAGGGTGTCATGAAGAATATAAAGAAGGGAAACAAGGAGAAAAACCCATATGATGGTGGACAAGTTACTGAGTTCTTAGATGTTGATATAGATAGGTTGTCATATTTTGAATTGAGGGATTATGTGAAAGAATTAGGGTACGAACTTGCACAATGCCTATTGTATGTAAAACTGCCTAATACTACTGCTATGTTAGACATTAAATCAGACTATGATACTAATTTAATTTCTAAATGTTTGAGTAATGGAGATATTTTGGAGGAATTTGTGTGTCACTTGGTTGCAGATCCTATTTGGTTCCAGCTTTATTAGAATTTAGAGAAGGGAAAAGTGGAGTAATTGAAGGTGAGGGACCATCTAGAAACAGTTGGCCTAATGCTGATTTAGAATTAATCCATGGGGCCCAAAAAAAATGTTTCAAACCTGAAACCAGCACTGCTGCTTCGAATACTTCTTATCCTCTGTACTATTTTACTGCTCCAAATATTCCTTCTTCTACTAATCCAACTCTTACCCCTGACCATCTTTTTACTAATCGAACTTCTAACTCTATACATCCTTCTATTGATTCAATTCCTACTTCTAACCATTCTTCTACTAATCCAACTATAGAACCTGTACATTTTTCTAATGATCCAATATTTACCCTTGACCATTCTTCTACTGATCCAGCTGATGAACTTGTCCATCCTTCTAGTGAGCCAACTGATGAACTTGTCCCAATCCTTCTAGTGATCTAATTGCTAAATCAATCAATTTTTCTTCTGAATCTATAAATCCTTTCTCTGAACAAAATTCTGATATGGAATCATTAAATGAAGGACTAGATGATGGGAGTGATGTAGATGAAGAGCAACGAACTTTTAGAGAGGAAAAGAGGAAAAGAAAGAGAAGGAGAAGGGAAGAAAGAGCTTTATTGCTTGATCATGTGAAGTTAAAAACAGAAAAAAGGACCAGATGCGGAGTATGATGAATTTGCAGGAAATAGAAACAATGTAGAAGGTAGGCTAGCTGGTGATGAGCTTTACTATTCCTCAAACGAAGCTGCCAGTTTTGAAACAGATTCAGATGATTATAGTGATGATGAAGGAGAGGTTCAGCAAAGAGTTAAAGTAAGGAGGAGAAAAAAGTTGTATTTGATGCAACTTCTTAAAAAATATTGCGGGAATTGGATCTTGTATTTGAAAGTGTTGAGGAATTTAGAACTGTTGTTACTAGATATGTTGTTAATGAAAATGTTGCTATTTAAATGTACATTAATGAAGCAAGAAGGGTAAGGGTTAGGTGTACATTTAGTTGTCCTTGGCAGCTATTTGCTAGCTTTGATTCTAGGACAAATAATTTTATTGTGAAAATATACAATTTAGTTCACAAATGTGACCCTACTAATAGGAACAAGCTTTGTAATAGCAAGATCTTATCCAGTTACTATAATGAGAGGATAAAGGAACAACCCAACATTAGAAGTTTTGAGTTATAAGAACTCATTAAGAAAGAATTAGATTTATATGTTAGAAGAACAGTGTGTAGGAGAGCAAGAAACAAGGTATTACCAGAGTTAATGGGTGACTATAATCTTGAGTTTGGGAGGATCTTAGACTATAAAGATAAATTGTTAAGAACTAATCTAGGTAGTACATGTGTAGTCATGCTTCACAAGGAAACATTTGAAAATGGTAAAAAAAAAAATATTTCAAAGCTTCTACATATGTTTTGATGCAATGAAGAAGCCTTACTTGGATGGTTATAGGAAGTGCATTAGTTTGGATGGTTGTTTTCGAAAGGGAGTATCTAAAGGTCAGTTATTGGTTGTTGTTTGTAAGGATGGTAATAATCAAATGTTGCCCCTAGCTTGGGCAGCGGTGAAGGTTGAAAATCAATACACTTGGAGTTGATTTATCAAGCTTCTAAAGGAAGCTGGGAGATGGAAAAGACATGACTGTCATAACTAATATGTAAAAGGTTAGTTTAATTCTTGGTTTATGACTCTTTTGGTTACTTACTTTATAATTGTTAGTTTGATTCATGACTATAATTTTTAGATTATTGGTTTATAACTTTAGTTTGATTCATGGTTTATCACTATTATGTTAGTTAGATTCTTGATTTATGACTGAGTATATTTATTATGTTAGTTTGCTTATTGGTTTATAACTGTTAGTTTAGTTTTTGATTTATGACTGTTAAATAAATTCTTGGTTTATGACTATTTAGTTTGATTCTATATAGGTCTTGAAAATGCCATACGTACTCATTTGCCAAATGCTGAGCATAGGAGTGTACTAGATACATCCTTGCTAACTGATCCAAGATTTGGAGAGGTATTGAAAGAAAAAAAATTACAGATGTACAAGGTCTACTTTTGAGGCCGAGTTAAAGGATAACATTAGTTATATGAAAAGATTAGGGAATAAGATAGTGTTGTGTTATAACCCAGAAAGATGGAGCAAGGTCTACTTCGATTTCTCCATAAAATGTGACATTATGGACAATAACATGGTTGAATGTTTCAATGTATGGATATTATTAGCAAGGCACTAGACTATAATTACCATGCTTGAAGAAATTAAAGTGAAAATGATCAAAAGAATAGGGCAGATGAAAGGATTTTGCAATAGTTGAATTAGTGATATTTCTACAATGGCAATGAAGGTTCTGCAAGATAACACCACCAAGTCAATGAAATGCAGCACAGAAAGAAATTCATATAAAGGGTATGAGGTACTTCATGGAGCATACAAACATGTTGTAAATATTCATAGACAAACTTGTAGTTACAGAGCATGGATGTTGAAAGGCATACCATATCCTCATGCAAAAGCTGCCCTTTGTCACAGAAAATTGGACCCAATTGACTACATTTCCCATTGGTATAACAGAGAAACTTACATGAAGACATACAACTACTTCATTCAACTAGTTCTGAAAATGAAAATATGGCCAGAATCACAAAACATTTCTCTTATACCACCTCATGGTAGGAAGATGCCAGTAAGACCTAGCAAGGTTAGGAGGAAAATACCCAGTGAAATCTCACAAGTGAGGTCTGGGGAGGGTAGAATATATGCAGACCTTACCACTATCTCATAGAAGTAGGAGAAAAGAGCAAGGTGAAACTAAAAAAACTGAAAAGCTATCCAAAAGAGGGATTGAGATATCATGTGTCACTTGCCACAATAAGGGTCATAATAAAAGAAAGTGTCCTCTTGGTGCTCCCGCTAGTACAAGTTTATCACATGCTTCTACTAGCACTGGCCCAAGATCATCACCTGCTGTTGCTAGCCCAAGATCATCACTTGTTGTTGCTGACCCAAGACCATCACCTACTGCTGCTGGTGGTCCAAAACCATCACCTGCTGCTGGTGGCCCAAAATCATCACCTGTTGCCACTGTTGCCCCAAGATTATCACCTAATGTTGCTGGTACTAGCCCAAGATCATCATCTGCTGTAGGAGAAAGATCAACACCTTCTGCTCCAACTGGAAGAGGAAGGGGTAGGCCAAAAAGTTCAACAGAAAAGGTAATATAGTACTACTTCATGTATAAGTTTTATATCATTTGTCTAACCTAATATTTTGAATATTTTGTTACTTTTTTAGGGTTGTGCTGCTAGTAGAAGAAGAATGATCGGAATGGGATTATTAAACACACAAAGTGGTGCAACAATTATTAGTGTAAATATTTCTATTCTTAACAATAATTTACTATATTTTATTAACACAAACTAAGATAGTTATTTTCATTTAACCAGATGTCTAGTGAAAGATTTTCAAATGTCAAGTCTTCAACATTTGTCAGTAAAGATCTTGGATACAAACCAACAAGTGGTGTGGAAGGAAAAACAAGCTATGACCTCCAGTCAACTTCAAGAAATGAGTGCAAGAAAACAAATTGAGACAAGATCCAAGGCTGCACATTTGAGTCAAGAGAGCTCCAATGCTCAATTCGACAACATCTAATGCTATTTTGATATTTTTTGACAATGTAATGTAAACATTTTTTTTAACAACTAATGGGCAGCTATGACTGCATTTTAACAACTCTGACAATGAATTGGTAGTTGCATTTTAGTTCTGAACGTTTTATTATGGCACTGAATTGGCACTTGTTTTGACAGTGAATTGATAGTTGTGACTGTATTTTAATTCACTTGTTTTGATGGTTAATGATTTTGTATTTATAGAGGATTATAAATTGTGACTACACAACCTAAATTTTCAAGTAAATTATGACTGTATTTTAATAGCTTTGACAATGAAACAGTACCTGGATTTTAGTTCTGGTTGTTTTATTATGGCACTGAATAGGCACTTGGTTTGACAATGAATTAATAACTTTGAATGCATTTTAATTGGTAAAATCAAGATAAAGTCATAAAAATAAAAGACTTGCAACCAATAACTTTTCATTACACAAAGAAAAAGCATGTTCATTACAAAACATTTTCAATACAACGTTAACTTGCGATCCCTTACAACATTGTCAATACAAGAAAAAAGACATAAATTTCTCCTTGGATCTCCTTTCAAAAGGCATAAATACAACATACACCAACAGGTTTTGATCATGGCAACTTCCTTGGATCTCCTTTCAGCGACCATATACTTTGAAATACAGAACTTATACCTAAAATAAGAGTACACAGGAGAGCAATCCAAAGTTGTTTCTCCCTTTTCTTAGACTTAGCCAACTTATTTTTCCATTTCTTCTCAATTACTTTCATCTTCTTCAAATTATCATCAAAATTGTCCAGCTTCGACTCTATCTTGTTCATATCTATTTTGCTTTTCACAGAGTTGGTCGACCTAGTACAGTTATTGTCAACCTTTTCGAAAGCTTCATTTTTTTTAGAAGCTTCAACTCTTTGCTCAAGCTCACCAATCCTTCTCAATAACTTAGGAATAACAAAATTTTGATCTTGGATCAATATAGTCATCCTTCCAAAGCCAAAAGTCGCACGATCTAATACTCTAAAGTGAACTCAATATATGATTCTTGAAGATGAATATACGACTCTTGAAGATAGATTTTTGAAAAAAAAATTACCCCATAGTAATGGCACCTCCAATATCTTCTACTAGAATTTCTTGGGCTCCAAGAGGTCAATAAAGGCAGAACAAATCCATGCTTGCATCGCAACTCTTCTAATTCATGGTCTTCCTCTTACATGCACAACCTAGCTTATTCGAGCCATTGTAGCAGCTTAAATTTAAAAAAAAATTCAATCAACTCCAATCTGGAAAAAAAAGAATTTTTTTACGAAAAAAGAGAGAAAGAAATCAAAATAGTAAAGAGATGATTATGAAAAAAGACAGAAAGGAATAAGAAATTACCTTTTGATTCTGCTTCAAGTTAGGGCTTGGATCTCCTGATTTTGGCTGAAGAATTGGGGTTCTTAAGGTTTTTGTTTGACAAATTTGGGTCGGGTGGTGGATTTACTTATTAGACTTAAAAGGGATAATTTCAATTAAAAAAATTAAAAATTGATTATATTAAAGGCACGACGCGCTAATAGAGATTGACTGAAATGTGCTTGGGGTTTGATATAGGAAGGGTGAAAAAAAATTCACTTTGGCATAGTATATGTGTGTAATAGGTCGTTGTAATAGTTAAAGTGTATAACTAATTTTTAGGGACAACTTCGGGGGAGAATTTATGCCTTTTCCCGTAAAAATTTCTCACGAGATGATGTTGCATGAATCACTTTTACTAACATGCATCTACCTTTGTGGTTCCATCATTGCCTTTGAATCATGGGTTCACATCTGTATCTATTCATATCATACGTGTCTAACACTAATAAGTTCAATTTCTAGAGATTCAATAGATTAGTATCACAAGATCCTATCCATTTTTGAGTTTAATATGAAATTTTTAAATTTGAATAATAGAGTGACCACAATCATTGATACATGTAGAAAATTATTCATTCTAAGAAACAAACATTTAAGAGAATGGAGGACTGTATGTTTCCTTAAATATGATCAAAATCAAAATAAAAAAATCAGGCATAGCCAAATCGACTAATCCAAATCAAACTTAAATAAGTTGTCCCTTTACTAGCTATCGTACGACTTTTTACAATATTTTGTGTTTCCAAACTACTCGTAAATACCATAGCATATGACTAGAAGTGAGAGTAGTTTGGGTTTGAAAAATATCTTTTTAATGCAAGTGTGCCACTTGAGTTTAGGTCATTTGGTTAGTGTGTCCTTTGAATGCAAGTGTGCAATCCAAATTTGAATGTGATTTACAAAAATGCATAAAAATCATAAGCGGCAAATTTTAAACATGTAGCTTAATATACAATGTGCAAATTACCAACTGAGGAAGCAAGCTTCATCCAATTATTTCATTTAGTTTATATTTTATATTTATATGTTAGAACACAAATTTTATGGGTATTTGATAAAAATTCTCACGAAATGATGTTGCTTGAATCGCTTTCACCAACATGCATCTACCTTTGTGGTTCCCTTATTGCCTTTGAATCATGAGTCCACATCTATATTTGTTCATATCATATGTGTCCAATACTAATAAGTTCAATTTCTAAAGGTTCAGTAGATTAGTATCACACGACCCTACCCATTGTAGTGTTGAGTTTAATATAAAATTAATAACTTGGACAATAGAGTGACCTCAATCGTTGTAGAAAGTTATGCATTCTAAGAAATAAACATTTAGGTGAATTGAGGAGGGTATACCGCCTTAAAAAGGATCAAAGTCAAAATAAAAAATCATACGTAGCCAAATCGACTAATTCAAATCAGACTTTAGAAATTCAATTCAATCCAAGTTTATTTGGATTGAAATTTCTTCAATCCAAAAATTAAATATTCAAATAAAATTTTCATATCTAATTGAATGACATGAACACACATACTTACATATGATATGTATTTGCACGTATATTTTAATTTATAATTATTATTAAAGTTGAATATATTGATAATTACTTTGAATTGTCAATAAATTTTAGGAGTAATTTCATAAGTCTCACTTAAGATTTTGTTCCATCGCATTAATCTCCTTTAATTTACAACATTATGCCTATTTTTCTTATTTTTTTTATTATAATAATTTCTAAAACCTATTTATTACTAATATAAATAGAACGCAACTGAATTTTTTTTCATAACCATGTAAATAATATCATTAACAAGCAAACTAACATACCTAGAGAATACTCACCTCCATAATTACTTTAAGGAGTGTTATAAATGATGAGCCTCTAATAAAATCAGCTGGTTACAATCTTTGTGCATAACACACCTTGAACAAAATACAAAGTATTCTATGTATAAACTCTATATTCCTATACATACTCTTCAATTTGTTTGATATTTTAATTTTATGTACAGTTTTCTCTTTGATATGTGTAACTATATATGAATATTATCTTATTCTATATTGGAAGATCTTTCAATTCTGAGCCCTCTAAGTATGGTATAGAATTGTACCACATATAATCATCATCATTTTTTTTTAAATTTCTTTTGGTGCTTCCTTTTAACGAACATTAAAACTTATTTCTTGCCCCTACTTGTATGTGAGTGTTGATCCATAATGATATTTTTTTTCTTTGACTGTAAAGATCTAGGCACATTCAAGAAAAAAATGAGAGCTTGTCTCTCTCTATATATATATCATATAAGCAGTAGAAAGGATCATCCACTCTCATGTGTAGCTTCATCATTCTATCTTTGATTAGTGATCTTCCTAATAGGTTTAGCTTCATTATTACTTTATGTGTTGGTTGACCTACTGATATCCATATCAAATTTGCAGTCTCTATGTAATAATTCTAAAGGTCATTTAAATTTTTTTTGAAAAAATTATCATTTTGTCCCTTTCGATAGTTGCTTCGAGTCTAATTTGATCAACATGTGGAGTTGGTTTTGGAGTTTTAGTGAAAAATTAAAAAATTTGAGGGTTTTTGAGTTTTAAAAGCTTAAGTCGTTTAAAAATATTTTTTCATATCAATCTAAGCTATAAGTCTCGGTGTGGAATTTGGTCAAGAAGCATCGTTGTTTTTTGTTTTGAGTACTTTTGTGGATTTGAGGTCTTAAGTCAAAACTTTGAATTAAGGTGGAATTTGACTTTGGTGAAGATCTTGAGTTCGATTGGTTGGGTTGAAATTCTAATGGTCCTGTCAGTTTCAGGAGGTGATTTTAAGCCTAGAGAGGCTTCATCATAATTTTTAAGTGTTCAGAGGGTATTTGATCTTTTTGAGTCTTAAGTTAGTTTAGTTATGGCTAGTCGAATTTAGAATCAAGGAGGCTTTAGGTTTATTTTTCAAAGTTTTTATTGAGTTCGAACATCAAATTTAATAGGATAACACATATGATTTGTGTGCACGGAGTTGCGAACAAATTTCAAGGGTCTATTTCATGACTTGGTGTTTTATAGGTGTGTTGTATTCTTGTGCAGGTGTGTATCTCTTGGTGTTTGCGGCTTTGAGTCCCACATTCGCAAAGTACCCATGCTTTTGTTTTATGCAATCGTGATGCCTACCCGTCTTGTTCTTCGCGTTCTCGGACTTCTTCCCGTGATTGCGATGTACATTATTCTTGTGTTCCGCACTTGCAGAGGTAAATGGTCCGCGATACAAACATAATCGGCCTTGGCAGTATTTAGTAGAGATTTAGCCTTTTTTTAAATCATTTTTGACATTTTGGAGCTTGGAATAGGTGATTTTGAAAGAGATTTTTGCATGGAAACTATTGGGTAAGTTATTTTAACCTGTTATCTTCATTATCCATTGATTTTAACATCAAATTGGTGATTTTGAATTGGAGAAATGGAGATATTGTTGAAGAACTTGGGTTTTACTAAAATAGTGATTATTGATCGATTTTTAATCCAATTTTAAATTAGTTCTCAATGTTATGTCCAAGTAGGTTGGGAAACGCAACCATGTATCAATTTTCTATTTTACCCTCACTTTTTTGGTATGAAATTTTAGGACCGATTTAAGTCGACTTCTGAAAAATTATGAATTAGGTGTTATTGTTCTTGTGTTCTTATTGTGATTCCATCTTTTTATTAGATTTTGTTGAATTGGAAGTCCGACTTAAGGGAAAGACTCAAGTATTGAAGTAGTTTCTTGATTGATTTGAAGCAAATGAATTTCAAAAACTTAGTAGAGAATGTTGAACATTGTATTTTATTTCATGTGTCTCGGGAAGTAATAGGAATTTGGTTATGGAATAAATTTTTCATGTAATGAACTAATAATAAGAGAAGAAGCAATGAATATGATAATGTGATTCTGTGTGATGATGTGATTCTTGAAATGAAAGACTTGCTTAAGTATTGTGATCTTTGTTGAGTAAAAATTATTGTGGATATTTGATTTAGCAAAATTGTGTTATAGACTTCAACTCATACTCATACTCATACTCATACATCTATGTATATACTTATTTGCATTGGTTCTGAAAATGGATACAAGTGAGATATTAAAAATTGGAGATAGGGTCTTTATCGGCTAATATTGCTTACCGAGGTCTCTTTAAGTGGAGGCTTTTTCCGGCGAGTATATTAGTTGTCGAAGTCTCTTTTGATGATTATATTGATTACTGAAGTCTTTTTTTTATGGTTGAGGTCTCTTTTGGTGATTATATTAATTACTGAGGTGAGGTCTTTTTCGACTGTTGAGGTCTCTTTTGGTAGATACATGGTCCATGTATTACCCCATAGGTTCCGTCCTGCTCGTCAGTGCATGTGTATCGTAGGACAAACCTGCATTATGCTACTTGACATCACATTGCATGGCATTGCATACCATATGGTTGGCATGGATTTTATATGCTTCTTCAATGTCCATATACTTGTTGGGCGTGTTATTTATATATTGTTTGTGGATGATCTATTTTGGAATTTTTGTTTCTTGAATTGTGAACTGTTTAGGTTGGGCTGCTTTTACTTGCAGGTTTGTAGTTATGAAGGTTCAGTTAGGTGTCATGAATATCTGTATTCTTCGTTGCTTTACTTTGATTTTAGTATTTACTTACCGAGTATTATGTTGTTTGGTGCTCACCCCTTGCTTCTATACCTGTATAAGTGGTGAGTCCGATCTTTCTGACTTTTTTTCTCCTTTACTTAGATCAGGCATCTGGATTGTCTTGAGATGTAACAACTTGTCTTTTAGTGAACCCTCGGGACTTCTTACTTTGTATTATTTTTGTTCTATTTCAGAATCAAAGACAGATGAAACTTGTAATTTCTTTCTTATATTCACATACATTAAAGACTTCTACATGTTACACTAGATTTTGGGAAGGGTTGTTAGATATGGTTATTTTGTTTCAGTCATTATCCTTATTACTTTTGCCTAAATTTTGCGCTTTTCTTACATTATATTGTTTAAGGCTGATTTGTCTTGGTGGGATAAGGCAAGTGTCATCATACTAGAATTCAAATTGTGACAAATTGATATTAGAGCCCTAGGTTCATAGGTCTCACATGTATGCAAGCTAGTCTAATAGAATCTCAAGAATCAGCACTGAGATGTTCATTGCTTATCTTTGTGAGGCTATAAAGACCGTTAGGAGAATTTCTCTTTGTTCTTTCAACTCTTATCATGTGTGGTTACTTGCAAGGATGCTGAGTTCTCGTTTATTTTTGTTTACAAATGATCAAGACTAGAGCATCGACTTCTGGTAAAGGAAGGGAGGCAATTTTGAGATTGTTATAAAGGTCCCAACCAGGGCAGAGGCTGAACTCGAGCTCGAGGAGTGGCACCAACTAAAGACCATGAGAGGTGTATATCTCCCGAGTTCCAGGGTAAGGCTAGAGAAGATCAAATTTCTCCAGAGTATGCAATTGACCCTTTATTATAGGATACTCTAATAGAGGGTCTTAGGCATGCTTGAGAACATAAAACATAGTGGTAGTGAGACAGGCACACCCGATAAATGATAGATCAGTGAGAGAGTTTAGATTTCCATCAACTCGCCTTATTGAACTACGTAGACCTCCCCCTCATCTTTTTATCCTCTATTTGCTCCATATAAGTCATAAGTCTAGAGATATTCATCTCCTTGACTAGCATAGTCATTTTGCATTTCTTGGACACTAAGCTTGAGATGCCAAAGATAAACTTGCTCATCCTTGCCCTTGGATCGGTGACCATGGAAGGTACATATCTAGACAACTTGGTGAACTTGAAGGCATACTCCCTCAAACTCATACTTCCTTGATGAAGGTTGATGAACTCTTGGATCTTAGCCTCCCTCAACTCAAGTGGAAAGAATCAATCTAGAAAGATGCTCTTGAATTCTTCCTATCCAATAGAACCCACGTTTTCACCTCTTTCCATCACCCATTGATCATACCACACTTTCACCATGTCGTTAAGTTGATAGGCCACAAGATTGGCCTTCTCATTGAAGACACTCCCATGATTGCCACAATCTTATAGGCCTCATCAATGAATTTTTTAGGGCCTTCATCCACCTTAGAGCCATGAAATTTGGGTGGATTCATCCTCATCAACTCTTGTAGCCAGAGTAGGAGCAACACCTTGTTAGCCACATCTTAAGTCAACATAGTAATGATGTTTCGAAACTTTGCATGCATCACCGCCTCCTCATGGGGAGCTTGAAGGACCAAAAGAACATGGCACTCAATTGGATCAACCTCTCTTTGCACGAGCGCTATCCTTAGAGGCATCGTATGAAAAACGTAAATTAGCAATTTGTTAGATGGAGAAAGTCTTAAGAAAATTTTAAGGCACGACATAAGTCATCAAAGAAGGAAAGTTCCTAAAACGCCTTGTAGCTTCCTATTCATAGACATGGCACACTTTATACCTATGAGCAAGACTCCACTTGAAGTGGTACGTTGGATCCTTCAGTACACTTCAATACCTTGTACTCTAATACCAAGTTTGTCATGACCCAAGCTAGGCTCTAAGTGGGACATGAAAAATAAGGACCTTGAGAGACCCTCAAACAAGCCTCTTAGCATTCATTCAAATACTAATAGGTAGTGAAAAAATAAACATAAGCATAAATATAGTGATGGGGACTAAGGGATCATAGCATAAGGTAGAGAAATGATGCTAAATCATAAGTTTATTACATCATGTCCAGTGGTACCTCTATATCCTAGACTAGACAGGGGCTAAGACATTTCCAAATCTCACTCTCAAAGAAAGTACAAAGTAATAGTATCAAGTCTAAATGAACAAGCTAGAAAGAAAACAAGTTCGTCTCCGAAGCATGATGACTTGTTAATATGTTTTTAGTAGCTATCTGAAGTCATTCGTGAGTGTAAGGAGGAGGAAGGTCACATGTCCCTAACATTAGGACCATAATTAGATCCACTAGCCTAGCCTATAGAGGAAACCTATGGTGGTAACATAGTTATGAGACTAGGAGCTTCTACTAGGCACCCCTTAGGTCGAGTCCCCATGCCAAGCCTCATTTGTCTAAGTCAATTTTTATGGAATAATAGTAATCATAATTATATGCTTTTAGCATTCATAAACTTAGAATCACTTACATTAAAGTAACAAAAGTAGCCCATTAAAACTTTATGATCCATTCAAGTGAGAATTGTCTTTTCACCATATTTATTTAGTTATAAAAGGGCTTCCATAATCAAATTCATAGATTCCATAAATCTTTACTAAAAACCCTTATCATTCAAGTCATATTTCATTGAAGCATAAAGTGAAACTAGGTGGGTCCAATGCATTTAGACTTTAGAATACGCAACGCAAGGAGATTATGCATAAATATTATCAAAATTTATCAATTCGAACGGTACATAAAGCAATCCACCATGAACTTTCAAAATCCTTGGTAGCTTGAAGTAGAAATACCTTAAATCATCCATTTCTTGCAATAAGATAGCAATCTATGGCAAAATACATCATATGACAGTAGATAAAACATGATACATGCATTTAAAACCAACCCATAAGCATACACAAATTTCGTAAGGACAATTAGAGAAATTTAGTTGAAAAAAACTTGGGTTTCATGTGGGGAAGGACCTTGAATGAAACCCATATACCTTGGATGAAAATCTAGGGGAGAAATTCAAATATTGGAGGAAAAAGCTTGGAACCCTAGCTTGTCTTCAATGGAACCCTTGAGAGCAACTTGGGAGTTTTGGAACTTAGAATTTTGGAGGAAGATTTGGATTGAGGTGATTTGGGCTAGTATTAAACCGATATGGATAGTTTTAGGAACCAAAATGGCGTAGTTTAGGACTTAGGATGCAAGGAAAATTCAAAAATACCCTTCATTAAAAACTATCGAAGAAAACCACGAGCCTAATTTATGGGTTGTAGCTTTCGTCCTGGTTAGACCCCAAAAGTTCAGAACCTGAAACTTGGACCCTCAATCTAAGAACTTGTGTTTACGGCTCGTAGTTCCATTTACGAGTCGTAGATCCTCTCGTACATAGCCTCCATACTTACTTAAATTTCACCCATTATTGTCCAATCCACGAGACCAATGTATGACTCGTACTTACAAATATGGCTCGTTCTGTTAGGTCGTAGAATAAGATCCTGATCTTTTAACCATCACTGGTGATCCATGAGCTCAATCTATGGCTCATGGTTATAACTACGAGTTGTAGTTTGGGTTTCGTGGAATTTGGCACCAGAACCCAGAATTGCATTTTTCTTTCAAAAAATCCGACCTTTCAATGTACAAGGTATTACAACCACATTTTCAATTTGGAAAAGGATCTAGCGTGTACCAAGAAAGTTAGTATCTGCACAGGATAGGGTCCATAAGTAAGGGTCGTAGTACTTTTTTAAAAGGACAAATGAATAAATACATAAATATGCTTTGGCTTTTTTTGTCCAACAGAGCAATAATAAAAGAGTTACAACATTTTGTACAACACACTCAAGCAATTAATTTTATTGAAACTGCCCCTAGTCGGCAAGCAACTATGTCGTCCATCAGCTGCTTTTCTAGACTCTTATATTAGTAGAAATAATTATATTTGTGATGTAATTTTTTTCATGACTGAATATTATAATTCAAAATTTAATACTTTCTTTATTTCAAAAAGAATGATCTACTTTCTTTAGTCTGCTTAAGAAAAAGAATGACTCTTATTTTTGCAACACTTTAATTTCAACTTTCCATATGGCATGTTTAAGGCCACGAGATTAAAGGGTATTTTGGTACATTTGATATAACTTTAATTTAGGACCACAAGATTGAAACATCTTTTTTATTTTCTTAAACTATGTACCAAATCAAGTCAGGTCATTCTTTTTCAAACGAAAGAAATACAATAATATTAAAACCAATTATTAAAAAAAAACTACATTCTCCATGCACAATTAATATTACTAGTCCAATATCCCTCTAAGGATGCAATAAGCAAAGTAATAAAAGAGACATTAAATGGAATTCTAATAAACCCTTTTTACAAAAAAAAAGAGTTTTAAAATTAATTAATTAATTCTCTTAAGTTAAAGCCAAACTAAATCCAAACTGATCGAGTGTCAAACAAGATGATTTATAGGGCTAAAATATTTCAATACCTTTACTTCAAGGACAATGAACAAATTTTACTGGTCTTTGACACCATAATCACCTTTTCCCTCTTTTCTTTTTTCCAAAATCACTTTTTGTTAGATGAGAATTGTAGTTGGATGAATGAAATTATTTTTTCCTAATAAAATTTTTTAAGTTAGAGTTATATTCTAATTATAAAGAAAAAATTTAATAGGAAATTTTTTAAACAAAATTTTATAAAATGCATAATTTTAATATAATCAAATTTCAATACAAATATAAACGCGAAAAAACAAAAAAAGGGGCTATAAAAAGAATCACTCTTCCTTGGATTCCTTTATTAAAGCAGCTATACCTAGTTGAAAATTTACCTTAATTCTTAAGCAAAAAGAAAAAAAAAAGTTTCAATTTCTTCATCACCTTTATTCTCATGGCTTCACTGATTTCTACCATCTGTATCTTCTTGTTGTTAAATATAAGTCTTACCCCAGGTGCATTTTTTTTTATTTTTTAACTTCAGCAAAAAAATAAAATAAATTACAATCTAAACTTTGACTGGTTTTACAGTTCTTGGTGAAGTGATCTTTGAATATGGTTACTCAGTCAGCACAATAATTGATGGCAACAAGATCAAAATTAATCCTCACTCCATCATCCCTGTATCTGGTGATACCCATTTCATCATTCTTGATTCTATTGCCAGTACTTTTTACACATTATCATACAACAAAGGCTCAGGTATATATGATAAAAGATTGCATTTTTTTTTTATCTCTGTGTTGGAGAAAAGGGTTCGTTTTCTGAAGTGGGGTTGCTGCACGTTTGGATTTGTTCAGTTTTTGGGGGGTTAATGTGATAAAGATTTGATTTTTATTGAACAATTTGGAGAAAGAGTTGATTTTATGATATGGGGTTGTTGCAGAGTTGAGTTATTTCAATCTTTTTCGGATTTTTTTTGGGGGTATTTTGCAGATATTTCTCTTACTAAGTTAACTGGTAATGGCATTGGCTATGCGGATGGTTCTCTGGAGAAGGCTAAGTTCAACAAACCGAAAAGCTTGGCTGTTGATTCAAAAGGGAATATTTATGTTGCTGATATGAAGAACATGCATGCAATTAGAAAGATTAGCAAGTCAGGTATCTAGATGTAGTTGTGATATTTTCTTGTTTTGGGTATTTTGTGTGTTGCTGATATGAATATTTTGGTTGTCTTTGATCTGACTTAAAAAGTGTTTTATGTTTAAAATTTTGTACTAGAGATTCATATGAGGGTTTTGGTTGGGATGTAAAGTTGGAAGACTATAAATATGTGGAAAGTTGGAGCCAAGGCCTGGTGTATGGTGATACTTGTAAGCATGCAGACTGTGAAAATAACTTTGACATGTGAAGAGGAGCAACTGAAAAATGTCATGCAAGTAAAAAAACGAAGAAATAGCATCCAGTGGCCGCTTTTCGTTCTTGTAACTGGAAAATAGTCATTGTCTTGGAGTTCCAGGCTGAAAAACATAGAAATAGCTGACTGGCCACTTTTTGATCTTGTAATTGGAAAATAGTGATTGTCATGGGGTTCCAGGTGGAAAAACGTAGAAATAACGCCGAGTGAACACTTTTCAATCTTGTAATTGGAAAATAGCCACGGTCAGGAGTTGCAAATTCAACAGGTAGTTTCACCCGTGGAATTTGAGCTCCATGATAGTGTCAATTTTTTAATTACAGTGGCTGAAAAGTGGTTTTGTAAATCTTATATGCTCTTAAGTTGTTTTCCCATTTCATTTTAAAGATTTTTCTAATGATATGGCAAACTCCATCACCAAAACTCCTATATTAGAGAGCCTACTTTGGGGCCTTTTCTTACTTTCCTCTGTTTGGGATTCGAATGTCAACATTGTGGTTTAATGTGGAAGGTCTTTACCGCTAAGCTATCCCTTGTCAAGGACATCATTTTTATGTTTTTAGAAATTGAATGGCTGTCAGATTTTGGGTTCATGTTTGATGAACGTTAAGAATAACACTAATTAGAAGGGAGGAATTTTTCAGAACAATGGGAAAAAATAAGAAGAGAACACCGAGCTTCATGGATGAGCAAGTGGAAATGCAGGCATTCTAACGTGAGTATTACTTGGAAACCAGGCTTTTGCCATTCAACACAGCTTTCAATGAATTGACGGGAATAGCTGCTTTCAAGCATCAAGAATTGATGATGTCCCATTGAACATGTAGGGGCCTACTAAATGGAACCGCCAGAACAAAGAAGATGGGCATGGAAGTTGTTAACTATAATTAGTCTATGTTGGTTGTTTGGTGATGTGATGTGTAATCAACTTATGCTTCTCATATTGGTTGATAAATATACTGTACAATGTGGTGTATGAAGCATGTCTTTAAAAGCTCTAGTTAGCAATTTCCCACAACTCTCTCATGTTTCTCTTCTTGAACATCCTTTCTTGAGTGTTTCTCCTCATGGAAGGTGATCTAGTGTGTTTATCTTGCTTTGGGAAAAGGACCAAATTTACCTTTCAACTATACAAAATTTCAGTTTTGCCCTCCATCTTACTTTGAAGCCATTCCTACCTTGTCGTTAGCAAATCATTTTGTATTTACACTTAATTTTAACAGAGGTCCAAGGTGGTCTAAGTGGATTCCACGTGTCAAAATACTTTGGGGAAAGAGGTTCAAATTGACCCCTCTACTTTTGAATATGGTTTCAGATTATCTTCTATTGTACATCATGTTGGAGCTCCCTTAGAGTCCAGGAAAAAATAAGAGAGGATTTGCTAATGGCAAGGGTATATGAATGGGAAAGTATACCAAAGGATCATATTATAGTAGAAGGGGACTCTTTGACCCTTTCCCTTTTGCTTATTTACCTAGGTAGTTGCCAAATGGTGTTGTTATTACATGGTAACTACAGTTTATGCTGCTTCATTAATATTTGTTTTATTATTATCGTCATGTTGGATTCTGAATGCAACTCCTCAATCAATGATGATGTCAGGTGTTACTACAATAGCAGGAGGTTATTCCAAAACACCTGGCCGTGCTGATGGACCTGGATTAAATGCCTCGTTCTCAGATGATTATGAGCTTTCTTTTATTCCTAAAAAATGCACTCTAATGATCTCTGACCATGGCAATAGATTAGTCCGTGAAATACAGCTTAAAGCCGAGGATTGTTCAAGAGATTCTCATTCTGGTAATACATTAATCCAAGCATACATTGGTTATTCTTTTATTGTGTTTGTTCCTTTGTTGTGATTTTGAGGTTGGAATCGCTCATGAGTTTCTGCAGTCTAAAAGCTTGTGGATTGTTTAGCACATAACATCACAATAAATATTAAATTTCCATAAACCTTTTGAAATCTTATCTCTTTGATGTTTCTTGCTTTGTGTTTCTGAATGCCAGTCTTTCCCCTGTACTTGAAATCAGATACTTTTGACATTTCTAAAATCTTCTCAGATCTAAGAGCAGTTTCTACATGGCTTTTAACTGTGGGGCTTCCCTGTTTGGTCTTCTTGATTATTGGGCTGGTCATTCGTCCTTATGTTATCCCAACTGTAAGTAGCAATGCTGGTCGGTTTTGGGTTCTGTTGATATGACAAATGCTCACATATTCTCTAATGGAACTTTCTAGACAGGATTACGGCAGTCGTCTTCAGCGCAACATGACATGGAAGCACTTCCCAATCAATCTGGAGAGACAAGTTCTGATGTTCTGCTTCGTCATCAGAAGCGTAATTGTTGATTCAAAAATATATTCACTCTTAAGGCAGCTTGTATTGCTTAGTTGCTCCCATTTGCGTCTCATGTTTAGTCCTAAAGTAGTAGTAGCACGCCAGACTTCTCGTAGACAACCAGCACCTCTCATAAATATTCATGACTTTGAAAGCAAAGAATCACCAAACTCGCCGGTGGTAGCTAGCAGTTTAGAAGATCTGATTACTTTTGATGGAAGTTTAGACCATTCTGAGCTGACTGCCAATCAAGACGATGCGGTGAAGGATAGTACCGATGTTTCTGTTGTAGATAGCATGATACTAGCTAATATAAAAGTGTTTTCAGAGCTACGGAATGCTTCTTCAGGCCCTGAAGTTTCACAAAGCATTTTGAGCTTAGTTAACCAAAAAAAGAAAGTAGTTTAGTGAAGTCTGGTAGTAGTATTAATGTTATTATTAACTTTTGTAAATGTTTTGAAAGCTGTCAAATGTATTGCTACAACTGGACAAGCAAATGACTGCTCTTTTTGAGTTTACTATTTCTATTGTGTTTCTTGTTTCAATAAAGTGATGCCTCATATGGAAAAACTATTCCTCTTTTGTTTCCATTTGATTTTGCTCATCTTTAATTTGTAAAGCTGCAAATATAGTAAATTCAACTATTTCATAACAATAACATTTCAGTGTCAAACCAGTTGGGGGTTGGCCATACTTCTTTACTTACAGTCGTCCATGGTCATAAGCTATAAGCCCGCGAATAGGCTAAAGTAACACTCGATGTGAATAAGTATTTATCGTTGATATAGCTTTGACACTCTTGAATGTGCAACTCTTTGTAGAAAACATGTCATTCTAAAAGTTATAAATATTGTCCTTTAGAGGTGGGAAATTGTATGGGATCTATAAACCATGGCACTGAACCAAATGATACTTCCTTTGTCCCATTTATGTGACATTTTTTTTCTTTTTGGTTCGTCTAAAAAAAAATATCACCTTACTCTATAGAAACAATCTACCTTTAAAATTCTCTTTTTATCCTTAATTAAATGATTCTCAGTCACACAAATATGTAAGAATGATTTTAGACCACAAATTTTAAAAATCCTCATTTTTTCCTTAAACACCGAGTCAAGTCAAAGAGTGTCATATAAAATGTGACGGAGAGATACGTATTTTGGAGTTATCCAGTGCCAACAACTCAAATTAACTTTTGTGAGCAGTGGAATCCACTGAAAATGAGGAAACAGACCAAATAATCAGGCTTACAATTTTTTATTTAGTAAAAATTGATAATGATATTTACTTAATGAAACATTATAATAGATCTATTTGACAAAAATGCTTAATTCATTTGTCTTTCTCTAATGGTTAATTGTTGTTTACCGTTTGGTCACGTGCCCATGTGAGTGGGTTCTCTTCCATTAGTACAGTTTATATTTTCTTATTAAATAAAAGAACAAATATATTTAAAAAAAAAAGATCAACAGACATTCTTGCTTTCACAAAAATAGAAATATAAAAAACAATGGTCATTAATGGCAGCTTCAAATGCATATTTTTCTATATATTGTACATATATATTTATGTCCTTACTCAGCCAGTCAGCCCATACCACATTGTTCTGCCAGGTTTGGTTAAAGTAATGCAACTTGTGCTTTCACTGGTATAGTTTGGTACGTGGAATAAGATAGGATAATTTTATCGTCAATGAAGTAAATATTTTTTTCTAAATTTAATCCTGAGATATCCCGTCTAACATGAGATTATTTAGTTTCATCTTTCGATTGGAAATTATAATTTTGGGATAATTTAGTCGGCGTACGACCCCATGGTTTCTGTGTTTTCCAGCTACCTGTTGTGGAACAGATTGTTTGGACAAAAACTAGTCCTTTGGCTGCTTTTGTTGTTTTTTTCCTCATTTTATCTTTACTTTTTTCTTGGACCACATTAGAGGTTCAGGTTGTGTGCAAAGGACAAAAAATGGGAATAGATCTTGTCTTGACATGTATATCCAGCTTGGTATTCCCAAAGAAATAGAAGCAATGGAATTCCTAGGGAATTGATACAAAGATTAATTTATACCATCAACCAAACATAGATCAATGATATAGATCAATGATATATAGATAAATTCTTTTGTACTAGTAATACTTTCACAGCATTCACTAAAACATTTTTGACAACTGGATAAACATTATAAGCTATTCTAATATGGGCTTCCACTCTCCAAAATTTGTACTTTGATAGCTGTTAATGCATGATATACTTCTCATGTCAAAGCCATCACCAAGCAATTTAAAGAACCTTTGAAGTTTATGTATGTGAATTGACTAATAGCCTTGAGAATATCCAGCAGAGTTGAATCGAGAACGAACATTGTGTCGATCATAAACAGGAGTTGCATGGTCCAGAGGCTTTATTATCACTGTCTCGCGCTGCCCTTGTTCTTGAATTGCTCCAAAAACTACTTCCTTTGTATTATCTGCGCTTTGCTCGTAGAATGTTTGAGGTCCAGATGAATGATATTGATGATGATGTAAATGCTTCTGTGTCTGCTGTTGGTTTTGTTGAAAGTCAGCATTCCATCCACCACCATAAAAAGCGCGGCTTTGTTTCAGCTGTTGCATCTTTTCAGAATCTTTGGACATGAATGCATAGGTCTTTCGTGGAGTAGGAGTTCTGGGTTCAATGGATGGGGGTTCATCTTCTTTTGGTACTACAACACTATCCTGTACCGGCCATGTGTGTTGCTGATACAGCTGTTGCTGTTGATAGTGATGGTTCAAAGGTTGGTTCAAAGGTAACCTTTTGAACACTGGAAATACACCTCCTAAAATTTCCGAAACTGATGCTCCAGTACGCATGATTAGCTTTCCTAGAGATCCGGACATGCTTTCTTCTTGCTTCACCACCTCACCTTCAGTTGGAATCAGGGGAGGCCTTACTGATGATTTCACTGGCTTCTCATAATGATCGGTGAAAATGTATGTGTTCTGATCCTTCAAGAAGACAGAAGAAGTGAATGAGATTGTGTATGGGAAGGTGCAGAACATTATAAAATTAGACACAAAACAAGGTGCCATTTGGAAGTTGTAAAAAGTTTGTCCAATAGATGTTTAACTTGCTGACAACCAATTGCTGCATGAACATGTGAGAACTATTTTCCTAAAACCAGTCAACAGTGATTTCCATGCAGGATACAAAAAGACAAGCCTAGAAGTGGACGAAAGATCCTTAAGTTCTTTATCCAAGTTCGATTGCAATGCTTAAGACGTTATCTGACTTAAATTATAAGAGTACTGAACCCAATACTCACTTCTTCCGGGGATACCATGGTACCAACCCTTCGCTGTAGCAATGCTAGCATGTAACCAAAGAAACCAGCAGCCAAAAGCACAGCAATTCCTGTGGCATAATCTTCTTCTTCAATAACACCTTCAGCTGAAACACAAAGTACATAGTGATAGGACAAAGTTACTAACCTAAAGGAAAACCATTATCATACTGATAAGCACAGTCTTCAAAATGAAGTTGAATCTCCCTTATTGCTTTATTTCCCCTGTCTATGACAAGCAGGGAACAACTGCTTCCCACATAGACCACATCAAAATCATTAGAGAATTTTGCATCTTCACTTGGTCCATCAACATGCCCACCTCCACGGCTCCATTTACCACCGGCAATTGTTGTGATCCCTGGACAAGGAAATTTCATAGCTTAAATTGGATGAGCATTCTAACTTTATACACTTTCGCCCACACACTTTCCTCTTAAAATTAAGAGATACCAAAAGGAGATTTAGGAGTCATCAAACTTTATCAGGATTTAGATGACCAGAAGTTTGGAGATTTTAAAGACACGCACAGAGGTCACAAACTAGCAAAACGATGCTCCTATATCTTTGCTAGAAACAGTGTTTAGTTAATCACCTGCATCACTAATCTTCCTAATCACCATGTTATCAGTATCTGCTATGTAGATGTTCCCTCTGTCATCAACAGTAAGACCTTTCGGATGGTTCATTCTTGCCTCACGTAATTTTCCATCAACATGCCCAGAGTATCCATCAGCTGATCCAGCCACCAACCTAGGTCTGGTGTCTGTAAACTTTCCCCAGTTAGAATAAAATTTACACACTAGAAAAGTCCCACAAATAAACTTCAACGGGAAACAATTAGAAAGGAAATATCAAAAAGTTATTTGCAAGAAGTCAGTAAGATAACACAGCAAACACATTTGCAGCAGACAAGAAGAATCAAATGGTAAAAGCAAAGCATCTTTTATAAAATTGCTGCTAGTTGAACTCAATTTAATAGCCAACATGAAAAGAAGAATCAGGTACCTGTAGAGAATCCAAAGCTTCAATACTGAACAAACTTATACAAAACATTGACATGGAAGCACCAAAATTCCACTTGCAAACAGTCAGTGGACAACTCAAAAATGGAAAATCACAAAGAATTCAGAAATTAACTAACAAGGACACAATGCACCAAGCACATGAAACCAAAATGTGCAAACTCCTATGAGCTAAAACTCAGTACATTGTCTAGCTTAAAATAATGGTTCATTTACACTAATGTTAACCCTGTCAAAATTCTGATCCTGCTCAAATAAGAGAAGCCAGTCTAGTTAAACAGACAACAAAAGACTAAAACCAAATGAACACTCAAGATTGAAGACACTAATTACCTAGAGTAGCTAAAAACAACATATATAATGTACCTTATCCTTACCCTGCCTTGCTATCAACCTAAGAAAAAAGAATCAACAGAAAATAGCTACAAGAAAACCCAAAAGAAAAAAAGAACTTACACTGAGACAAAGAGGAAGAGATCTTGTAAAGATTACTATTAACAGAATCCAAAATGAGGAGCTCCCCACTAGACATAACCTCAACAGAATAAGGCTCAATTCCAAGTTTGCTTCCATCAAACACAGTCTCCACACTATACCCACTCTCAAATTTCATCATTGGACGCCCAGAAATCACTACAAAACACCAACAATCATTTCATTATTTGACATTTCAGCCCCATTTTCCAAAAACAAAAAATTAATTAAAGGGCAAAATCAATGTAGAACTAAAGATCCGTACCTGTTTTAGTACTAGCTTTGAGTGACCAAACCCATTTCATCAGTTTTGTTACAGCATTTGAAACAAACCCATTTACAATCTCTGCTTACCGAACCAGTAAACACCATTAAAACAAGAACAGATCAAGAATGGCAGAATCTTCCAGAAGAGCTTAAAAAACATGCAGAAAAATCAGAATGCAGACTCACTTGCAGGGGAAGGTGAAGCAGAAACAGAACAGAAAGCAGCAGCAGAAAGAACCAAAAGAATGAGAATCAAAGTTGAAAACTTTCCAGCCATTGTTGAGTGAAAATCCAAGAAAATGGTGAGGGGCTAACTATTGCATTGTGGGGTATGAAGCCAAACTAAAGAAAACCCTAGCTCAAAAAATGAGCTCAGTGTGATAAAGGGGGTGTTGTAAAACAAGTGTGGAGGTAGCAAGAAGAAAGAAGTGGCTTTGTGGGGTTTTTTTGGTTGATCTTTTGCAGAAAAGTGTTGGGGTTTTTGAGAGTGTGAGGGAAAGTTGTGAATGAAAATTAAAAGATGAAAGAGACAAAGGAGGGTGGGTGGGTGGGGGTGGGGGGGAGCAAGAAAAAGGAGAGGTTGTTGGGGTAGGGGGGTTTGGGGGGGTGGGGGAGGAAATAGGTGATGGGACCCACAAATGACCATTGGGAAGAAAGAAGAGGAAAAGAGAGAATCATATGAATCTATGATTATATTTGTACAATCTTTGTGTTCCTAATCTCTCATCATAAATCTTGTTTTTTACTACTACAAATACCAAGGTCAAGCAAATTGTTTGCTATAATCTCTCTCCGTTTCAAAATAAGTATTGTGTTAATAAATAAAATATGCCAAAAAAATTTATTTTCTTTATCTCATTTTATATAGTATTCTTTGACTTGGTACAATATTTAGGAAAAGAACTTTTAAAATTTATGTTCTAAAATTATTCTTTGAAAATTATGTAGCTGAGAATTATTTCACTAAGGGTAAAAAGAAAATTTTAAAGTTAAATTGTTTCTGATTAAATTAAGATGACATTCTTTTTTAGACGGATAAGAAAAAAAGAGAGTCAGATAAAATAAAATAAAGGAAATACTTATCATTTTAATAATTCAAATAATATTCTCTTTAGCTCATTTTATGTGTCATCATTTGATTTGGCACAGTTTTTAAATTTTAAAAACTTGTGGTCTAAAACAATTCTTAGATATTTATGTGGCTAAAATCATTTTACTAAGGATAAAAATAAATTATTTTTCAACTAGAATAAGATGACATTATTTTTGTGACGGTACGTTTTGTTTGTCTTATTTTTTTTTTCTATTTAACAATGAAAACTATTTTCTTTTTGGCATTTTGTTTGATTTCTAATCCTTCACAAGATAAGTCACAAAATGAAAAGGCATTTTAGTCCGGCATTTTAGTCCATCTTATATATAATTAGCTTAAATTTACAAGATTCAAGAATTTTCTTTATTTTTTGTATTCCATTATAAATTAAAATTAGACAAACAAATTAAAATAGATAGTTTTATTTTTCACTATACTTTTATATGAAACTATTTCTTTTTAATAGTGTTTAATTCTCCAGATACATCTACTAAGCATGAGTAACTTAATAAATCATATTTTTATGTTCATTATTTTTCTTGATGAACGTGAAATGAGTTAAAGCATACTTATTGTAAGACGAAGTATTATTTATTAAAATTTTACATAATATAGCACACGTGATCTATATATTTAGTATTTATAGCTATACTTTTAAAAAAATTATGATTGTACTTCAATCTTTCCAGCATTCTGTCCTAGTCTTGCTCACCTCTCTCGCTCATCGCTCACCTCTGATCTCCTCTCTCACTCTCTCTAGCTCACCACTCTTTCTGTTCTCCCTCGTCTCTCTCTTTATATTTGCAATTTTGTATTTTATCTTTCTCATTTTGTACTTTTGTCTCTTTCTCTCTTTATTATATTTTTGCATTATAGTAAATAAATACAAGTGATAAAACAGTTAATGAATATAAGCAATATGTGAGTAAATACAATCCATATATGTGCACAAAATACAATCTTCATTATTTGTATTTTTGTATATATGCGGTCTATATTTATCAATAAAATTATATATTTATTGATACAATTCATATTCGTTGATATAACCTAAATGCATATATGAATCACATGAATATTACATCTGCTAATTAAAATATGAACTAAGCAAAATATAATAGGAGACCAAAAAAATTGTGATTATATAAATATATTTTTCAACCTCTCAAAGTTTTTTTTTTAAAAAAAAAAATCGTGATACTTAATTCACACATTTCAAGATTATAACAGACTGAAATTATTGTAAAAATATGATAATTGATCTGTTTTAATTTCTCTACTGCCAAAGAGTTTTTAGCAAAAGGAGACAAAAGTGTCATCTTTGTTTTTAATGGGAAATGCATTGAAAAATTAATACATGCATTTTAAGTATTATTAATATTTTATGTGGCATATTTTTTAATTTATGTTTATTTGTTATAGACTCTATTTTGATATTATGGCATGTATAATTAATATATAATAAATTATAGTAATAGGAATGTAAAGGTTTTGATACACACATTAGTATGGTTAATTAAAGATGTAATTGTACTTCAAATCTTTATCACATCATTTCTATCATATTTGTTAAGGATATTTTTTGTAAATAAATTTATTTATTTTAGAAATTATACAATGCATATTGTTTTAAATAACACGAACCAAGTAATTGCAAAGGAAATAATTCAGTATAACTAATCCAAGTATAAACCACTATCAATATTACTAATCCACCATATTCATTACTATACTTATACACCCAATCAAATGACCCTTAATTCCTTTTAACTTTTGATTTTTTTTAGTTTTACGTATCTAACTTGAATTCAAATTATAATTTTAAAATCATTAATAATCTAAACGAAATGTGCAAAAAAAAAAAATACAATTAAACAACATGTGTAGAGATAACGAAAATTAAGCACAGCTCAAGTATGAAACCGAAGAAGTATTGGGGGGAGGTAATCAGATAAGATATGACGAAACTTCAACTCACCTAAGACATGGCCTTAGATAGAAAGGAGTGGAGGTTGCGTATTAGAGTAGATGACTAATATGTTAGTAGGGGTAGGTCGATGTATGACTTGGTGATAGTAGGATAGTAGTAGTGATGTATTTACAACATATATTGCCATTACTTTTAACATATTTACATTCTCTTATATCTTGTGTTGGCATTTTCCATTTTGTGATGTTAAATTTATTGTATTTGCATACTATCATGTATGTTTCCTGTCCTTTCCTTTTTCAATATCTAATTTATTTGCATAATAATTTAATTTTTTTTTTTTATCCATTATCTTCTTTTCCTCTTGTTATACAATTATTATAGCCATTGAGACAAGGGAAAGATTGGTAGAGGGCTATTTGGCTATTGGGTGGTCCAATTTTGTCAATTCAAACATTGATTGTATCTATAAAAGTTTTTATTCTACAACTTTACTCCCACTTGCAAAGGCTATTTTGGCTATTTTTTAAAATAATTTTTAATATATATCATAAATTAATTTATTTATAGAAAATATAACCCTCTTTTATTTACATAAAAAATAGTCAAAAATCATATAAAATATACATGACTATACAATATAACTTCCTAGAAGTCATAGAAAATATACACTGACTATACAATGTAGATTGATAATACATGTGTTATACACTAAATATACATTATGACACCCTCAAATACTGTATATTGTCGGACTACACATAAAATATATACTGACTATATATGCCTTTATAGATTGATAACTTTTTTTATAATTATTTTTTCTTTTCTTTTTTTCATTGTTTTTATAACATTATTGAGAGAAAAATACAGTATTTTCATTTCTTAATCAATCATTTTCATTCCTCTCTATAGGCAAAGGCACATGCAAATGCAACAACTAAAATCATGCACACTCATTGTGTTTCGATGTGACATAAAAAAAATTTAATATGCACAACTACCTGTGATATTATATTATATAATATTATTAATATAAAAAATTATTTAATTTTTTTGTTATTATTGTTGTGTATCTATTTCAACATTATAATATATAGGAAGAGAATAATTTATATTTAAATTATTTAAATTTAAATTTATCAGAAAGGATATTTTTAAAATTAAAAAAAAAACGCTAACGAGCAAGAAAATAAATATGCTACTATATTTTAGTTGCCTCCTTGCTTGGCTTTTGAGTTAGAGTTTGTTGGATGTGAAATAAATTAATAAGATTATAGGATTTGTGTTAAAGTAAATAATTATCGTAGAAAAAATATGTTGAGTATAGGATGCAAATACAAGCTGAAGTGAGGGTAAATAAGTCATTACTATAGCTAAATGGAATCAATTCTGTTAGTTAGTTAATCAAGTTGTTAGGAGTTGGTTAGTTTGTTAAGTGTAGTTAATTAGCAGTAATATACTGCTATATAAAGGCTGTACTCCTTTCATTTCCAGTTTGAGATTGAATAAAACATTCACTTCCACTCGACTGCTTCTTCTTCTTCTTCCTCAATATTCCTTGCTTCCATGGTGAATTGAGCTGCATTGCAGCTAACATGGTATCAGAGCCAGCACATGCAAGCTGGAAATTAGATAGGAAAGAAGCTTAGAAGCTGCCAGTGAGCTCAAGACACAAGAGACCATGGCGGGTGAAGGAGAAGAGTTCAATCGGAGAAGAGAGGCTGCAATTCCAGCCATTCCGACAATAGATCACAATCATCCTTTGTACCTACAACCAACCGACACTCCAGGTAGTTCTCTTATCTCAATTCAGTTGTTAGGATCTGAAAATTACTCCTTGTGGAGTAGATCTATGAGAATTGGACTTATCGGGAAGAGTAAGCTTGGTTTTGTAGATGGGAGGTTCCCTAAATCTAAGTTTGAAACTGTGTACCATGATCAATGGGAAAAGGTCAATGCAGTAGTATTGTCATGGATTATGAATGCTGTAAAACCTGGGCTGTTGAGTAGTGTGGTGTATGCAACTGATGCATGTAAAGTCTGGGAAGATTTGAAGGAGAGATTCAACAAGGTTAATGGTTCAAGAGCCTTATATTTGCACAGAGAGATTCATACGTTTACACAGGGTACCTTGACTATTGCTGATTATTTTTCAAGGATGAGGGATTTATGGGATGAGTTTGATGCCATTATCCCTTGTCCAGGCTGCTCATGTCCAGAATCTAGAAACTATATTCAACATATTGAGTATCAAAGGCTTCTTCAGTTTCTAATGGGACTGAATGAATCCTATTCTAATGCTAGAAATCAAATCATGATGATGAGTCCAACTCCTAGCTTGAACAAGGCATATGCAATGCTTGTGGATCAAGAGAGTCAAAGAAACTTATCTGTACATGGAAGTGAGAACAGTGAAAGTACTATTTCAGCAATGTTCTGTACTAACAGAGGTCCTAATCAAACAGTGAGTGAAGGTATCAAAGGTAAAAGGCTACAAATTACTTGTGAAGTGTGTGGCTTCAAAGGTCATACAAAAGAAAGGTGCTATAGAGTTGTAGGCTATCCAAAAAACTGGAAAAGTAAAAGGAAGGAAATAGCATCTCAATACAATGCAGGTTACTCAGACAACACCAGGGCCTATGCAAATCATGCTCACACTGATGTATTTGCTACAAATTCAGAAACTGCAGGATATCTTCATGGACAACAGGTACCTATACAGGTCAACTCCTCCCAAGGAAGCTTGAATTCTACAGGACAGATGCAACCTCAAGCAGGTGGTACTCAACAAAACAATGAATTTCAAACTAAGCCATACTTCACACCTGAACAGTATCAACAGGTGATACACATGCTGAACAGGACCAAAATTGATGGTACTTCATCTGCTACAGCTGCTGCAGGTATTCTAATCTCATCTATATCCAATCATATTAATCATAATTGGATAGTAGATACTGGTGCCTCAAATCATATGACATCAAATCTGGACATACTAAAGCATTGTCAACCTATTCCAACAACTCAAAGAGGTCTGGTTCAACTACCAAATAGAAGTATTGTACAGGTTTCACATACAGGCAAATACAGTATATTTAAGGATCAGGATATCAACAATGTGTTGTATATACCTGACTTTAAATACAATCTTCTGTCAGTATCCCAACTCACTAAGGAGTTGCAATGCTCAGTAGCATTCTTCCCTGACTTCTTCTTATTACAGGATCTCTACACTGGACTGGTCAAGGGGATTGGTAGAGAACATCAAGGGCTCTATGTACTGCAAGGAAGGTCAAAATCAGACACAAAACAAACAAAAGAGTATGAAAGTGTTAATACAGTCACTACTCAAGATTCTGATGATACTGGTCTGTGGCATCAAAGACTAGGGCATATTCCTGTTGATATAATAAGAAAACTTACTGGTTTACAACACCTAAGTACTAAGTCCTGTCCTCTTTGTACTGTTTGTCCCATAGCTAAACAAGTTAAAATGCCTTTTCATACTAGCACTTCAAGGTCACTATCCAGATTTGATTTAGTACATTGTGATGTATGGGGTCCCTATAGACATCCTACCTATGATGGCAAAAGATACTTTGTCACCATAGTAGATGATTACTCCAGATATACTTGGACATTCTTAATTCATTCTAAGTCTGATACTATTGTAGTTCTGAGAAGTTTCATAAATAAAGTCAAGAATATGTTCTCATCCACAATCAAAATTCTTAGAACTGATAATGGATGTGAATTTCTCAACACTCCACTTCAAGAATTACTTACTGATCTTGGCATTCAACATCAGACTACATGTGTGTACACTCCTCAACAAAATGGAATAGCTGAGAGAAGACACAGAACTATACTTGATATAGCTAGATCTCTCAGATTCCAAGCATCCATACCTCTAAGGTTCTGGGGAGAATGTGTAAATACAGCTGTATATATTCTGAATAGAGTCCCTTCCAGAGTAATTGACTATAAGTCTCCCTATGAGATGCTACACATGGACACTCCAAACATATCTCATCTAAGAGTGTTTGGGTGTCTATGCTATGCAACTACTCCTAGAGAAACTGACAAGTTTGCATCTAGAGCCATTCCTGCAGTTCTTATTGGGTATTCAGAATCTCAGAAGGGATACAAGTTGTTTGATCTTGTACAAAGGTCCATATTTGTGAATAGAAATGTGGTGTTCAAGGAAGATATATTCCCTTTCATGCATATGAAAGGGTCCATCAGTCCTATATTTCCTGTATTGGATCTTTTAGATCCTAAATCTCATATACAGACTACCAACTCTCAAAACATGACTTCACATAATCCCACTCCAGTGACAGTTCCTCAGACTGACACAATAACCACCTCTCCTCATAATCAATCCAATAATGAGTCTAGAAGATCCACTAGACCTCACAGACCACCTATATGGTTACAAGATTATGTTACTTCAAACAAGTCAACTTGTACATATCCTATAAACTCAGTGGTGAGTTACAACAACATAAGCTCCAACTACTCACATGCCTTATCATCATACTCAATCCACAATGAACCTCAGTCCTTCAAAGAAGCTGCATGTGATCCTAGATGGGTGGAGGCTATGAAATCAGAAATCTCAGCATTAGAAGAAAACAATACCTGGATTGTGGTGGACCTACCTCCTAACAAGTCAGCTATAGGGTGCAAGTGGATCTTCAAGATCAAGTATAAAGCCTCAGGAGAAGTGGAAAGATTCAAAGCAAGACTTGTTGCTAAAGGATTCAGTCAAAAGGAGGGTATAGACTACAATGAGACCTTCTCACCTGTAGCAAAGATGGTCACTGTCAGGACAGTGATTGCATTGGCAGCATCTAGGAACTGGTATATTCACCAGATGGATGTTCACAATGCCTTTCTGAATGGGGATCTCATGGAAGAGGTCTACATGAAACTACCTGATGGGTTTGCCAGACAGGGGGGCAGTCCTAAAGTCTGCAAACTACAAAAATCCTTATATGGCCTCAAACAAGCACCTAGACAATGGAACAAGAAACTGACAGAAGCTTTGGAGGATATGGAGTTTAAGCAAAGTCATTTTGACTATTCTCTATTCACTAAGAAGCTGGGGAGTGATATTATAATAATACTAGTATATGTAGATGATATATTGATCACAGGAAGCAATCAAGATCTCCTAAGTCAGACCAGAAATGAACTACAAGCTAAGTTCAAAATGAAGGATTTAGGGGAGTTGAAGTTCTTCTTGGGAATAGAAGTGGCCAGATCAGAGAAAGGTATAATTCTGTCTCAAAGAAAGTATGCTCTTGAACTCATAGCTGAAGCAGGTCTGAGTGGATCCAAACCAGCATGTACTCCACTGGAAATAAATCAGAAACTCACCTCTAATGAGTATGATCAACACTTCAATAGAGAGGAGTCTGATCCATTGCTCAAAGATCCTAGTTCTTATCAAAGACTGGTGGGAAGACTATTATACTTAACTATGACTAGACCTGACTTATCCTTCACAGTGCAAATGCTGAGTCAATTCATGCATAATCCAAAGCACTCCCACATGGAAGCTGCACTCAGGGTGGTAAGGTATATTAAAAGGTCACCTGCTCTAGGTCTTCTCATGCCAGCACAGTCCACTAATGTTCTCACTGCATACTGTGATTCAGACTGGGGGTCATGTCTACAAACTAGAAGGTCAGTAACAGGTTATATTGTTAAACTTGGTGATGCTATTATATCATGGAAATCAAATAAGCAGGACACAGTCTCCAGAAGCTCAGCAGAAGCTGAGTTTAGAAGTATGGCTTCAACATCAGCAGAGATCAGCTGGCTACTTGGACTACTTAAGGAGCTAAGTGTGGAAGTTCAAACTCCAGTTCAGCTATTTTGTGACAGCAAGGCAGCAATCCAAATTGCTGCAAACCCCATATTCCATGAAAGGACAAAACACATAGACATAGACTGTCATTTTGTGAGAGAAAGAATCACACAAGGGATCATCAGAACATCTCATATCTCCACCAACAATCAGTTAGCTGATATATTAACAAAAGGCCTTGGAAGAGCTCAACATGAACACCTTCTGACTCTACTTGGTGTGAAGGATATATTCAGTCCATCAGCTTGAGGAGGGGTGTTGAGTATAGGATGCAAATACAAGCTGAAGTGAGGGTAAATAAGTCATTACTATAGCTAAATGGAATCAATTCTGTTAGTTAGTTAATCAAGTTGTTAGGAGTTGGTTAGTTTGTTAAGTGTAGTTAATTAGCAGTAATATACTGCTATATAAAGGCTGTACTCCTTTCATTTCCAGTTTGAGATTGAATAAAACATTCACTTCCACTCGACTGCTTCTTCTTCTTCTTCCTCAATATTCCTTGCTTCCATGGTGAATTGAGCTGCATTGCAGCTAACAAAATATATTTTTAAAAAAGAAGAAAGTGAAAACATATAATTCATAATGATTCAACATATATATAAATTAAAAGGCAATTATAAAGTTACATTTTCATCATATATTTATCCTAATATATATTTTTCTATTTAAGAGCAACACTTATGTTATTTCAGCTGTCTGTTTTATTGGTCCTTCTTTTGGTTACTTTTGTTAAAAGCCGCCTATTGGCCTTGTGGTTAAAGTCTTAGTTTTAAGTGAGAAAATGCGAGTTCAAATCTCGTCTTAGTTTAAAAATTGATATACATTTTTTATTGATGAAAATATGTGAAATCTAAAATTGCAAGTTGCTTAAGATATTTCATGAATTTTTTTAGAAGAAATGAACATGATTAGAGCCTATGTACTTGATTAAATTGATGGATCTAAGTGAAATTGGGTTCCTTATTTTTCATATTAGAATTTGTAGTTTTGAACTTGTGATGTATCATTTTCAATCTCAATTGATATGTTTTTGTATGATTTTTGATTTAACACGAAACTTAAGAAAATTAATTTTTTTTTTAAATTTTATGTTCTTAAACTAAAAATATACAGAATATCACATGAAAAATTAAAATTAAAGAGCTATAAAAAAAATCTTTATTTCTGAATGAACTTACCAAAAAAAAAGGAGGACAAATAGTTCAAAAAAATCAGTATGTTCCTCTTCCTCTCAAGATATCTATTTAAATTTATTATATGTAAAAAAAGGTTTTATGATTCTTCTTCTTCTTCTTCATCATCATCATCATCATCATTATCATCATCATCATCATCATCATCATAATAATAATAATAATAATAATAATAATAATAATAATAATAATAATAATAATAATAATAATAATAATAATATTACAATGTGGACAATTTTTGAAGAATTTTTAAAAAAAATGTTAATAACTAACTATCAATTGTGTGAGATATGTGATTTTAAATATATCGTAACAATAGTGTGACAATAAAGTAAAACTTAACCGATTACCTTTATAAAATACAGTAATAAGTATTAGGGGTCATTTTCTTGTTGGTTAGAGTTACACAAATATTAATAATATATGTAGCGATTAATTATTTATGTAGAATTTATCTATTCATGTATTATTAATTTATATATTAATTATTTCATCTTCTATCTTATATATAATAATACAACAACAACAACATACCCAGTGAAATCCCACAAGTGGGGTCTGGGGAGGGTAAGATGTACGCAGACCTTACCACTACCACATATAGGTAGAGAGGCTATTTCCTAGGAACCCTCGTCACAACAACCCATCAGCAGAATAAGCTAGATATGATATACAGATAATAAAGATAAGAATACATGATAATACGTAGATACAGGATAGCTAACACATAAAGGCATATAAATAACATATAAAGGCAGAAAATTAACCACTCTTTCCTATCTACCCTATTAGCCTGCTACTCTAATTCTCGACCTCCACTTTTTCCTATCTAAGGTCATGTCCTCGGTGAGATCGAGTTTCGCCATATCATGTCTAATCACCTCCCCCCAATACTTCTTTGGTCTACCTCTACCCCTCCGTGTAACTCCCAGATCTAACCTCTCACACCTCCTAACAGGGGCATCGATACTCCTTCTCTGCACATGTCCGAACCATCGCAGTCTCGCTTCCCTTATCTTGTCAGCTACAGGGGCCACCTCTAGCTTCTCCCGAATGACCTCGTTCCTAATCTTATCACTCCTGGTGTGACCACACATCCATCTCAACATCCTCATTTCTGCGACCTGCATCTTCTGAACATGTACATTTTTTATCGCCAACACTCCACCCCATACAACAAAGATGGTCTAACCACCATTCTGTAGAACTTACCTTTGAGTTTAGTAGGTATCTTCTTATCACACAATACTCCAGAGGCCAACCTCCATTTTGTCCAAGCCGCCCCAATACGATGTGTGACATCATCGTCGATATCCCCACTACTTTGGATGATGGACCCCAGATACTTAAAGCTTTCCTTCTTGGGGATAAGGTGAGCCGCAAGTCTCACATCAATGTCTGCTTCATCCCTCGTAACACTGAATTTGCACTCCAAGTATTTTGTTTTGGTCCTGCTTAGTTTGAATCCTTTGGTCTCCAAACCTCCAACCTATCATTAACTTTGGTCCGGGTCTCATCAATCAGTACTATGTCATCTGCAAACAGCATACACCATGGGACTTCCTCCTGGATAGATTGCGTCAGCTCATCCATCACCAAGGCAAATAAAAAAGGGCTCAGCACAGATCCTTGATGAAGTCCCATATGAACAGGAAAATATTCAGAGTCTCCTCCCACCGTTCTTACCCGAGTTTTGACCCCGTCGTACATATCCTTAATCACTCTAATATATGCCATTGGGACGCCTTTCATTTCCAAACACCTCCATAGGACATCCCTCGGGACTTTGTCATAGGCCTTCTCAAGATCAATGAACACCATATGAAGGTCCTTCTTACTTTCCCTGTATCTCTCCACTAATCTCCGAACAAGGTAGATCGCTTCAGTAGTCGACCGTCCTGGCATGAATCCAAACTGGTTTTTTGAAATAGAAACTACTTTTCTCACCCTCATCTCCACCACTCTCTCCCATGCCTTCATAGTATGACTCAACAACTTGATACCCCTGTAATTATTACAGTTTTGAATATCACCCTTGTTCTTATACAGTGGAACCATTGTACTCCTCCTCCATCCGGCATCTTGGCCGTCTTCATGATAGTATTGAACAGCCTAGTCAGCCACTCTATGCCATCCTTGACCATACTCTTCCAAAAATCAATCGGAATCTCATCCGGACCGAGCGCCCTCCCTCTCTTCATCCTACTAATAGCCCTTCTAACCTCCTCAACTCTGAGCCGCCTGCAATAACCAAAATCTTATATATAATAATATATTAAAAAATTAATTCATAAATTATAGCATATTTTAGTTATGAACTTGTAAACCAGACCAAACTAAAATTTATAAATAAAATTACCAAATATGATGAACCATGTTTTAATATGTAAATAATTAACTCCCTAGCTGGCTATTGAATGACCCTTAATTATACTTAAAATGGTTATTTTACTTAAATTTTGCATTAAAAAATATTTTTTCCTTTATTATTATATTATTATTTTTTATGTAGCTAAAATTTGCTAAAGATTTTATGTAATAAAATAATATTAAAATATTAAATAAAATGAATTATCGTGTTGAAAAATATGACATTAAATTTGGTGTAACAGTGTTCACACGTAAAAATAATATAGAATTAAAATGTTGGATTAAAGCTCCAAAGTTTTAAATTTAATATCAAAATAGAATTTTTGATGTAAAATTTAATATAAAATTGGAGATGGTCTAAATAGTCAAACTAAATTTTATAATACAATTAAAATGCTACCAAATATAATGAATTATATTTTAATACATGGAGTAATTCATTTCCTAACTAACAATTAAATGAGCTCTAATTATACATGGAATTTGTGTGTGTGACATTATCATTTAAATTATTTGCCACTTTATGTGTGTCCATTTACATCATTTTCAAATCTATTTATGTTTTTTTCTTTTTATAAATCTTCATCATGTGATATTCTGATGTCATATCAATTATTTACCATCACTTTTGAGGAAAAAATGGATCTACTATTAGTTTTAAATAATAAATTAATTCCTTTTTTATATTTTAAATAGTAATATAAAATTATGTAAATTTAAATTTACGTGCCGTGGTGCATTATGAGGTGGAAATATACTTTTTTCTTCTTATTTAAAAATTATTATGTATAACTTCTAGGTCATAATTCTCGCATTGATCTACCTACTTTAGGGCCACCATATTTTTTCTACTCAACATAGAGAAGAATATAATTTTTTCACCTATAAATATTAGTGATTTTACATTATATTGTGTAAAAACAAATATAGAGCGCATGAAAATTAATAGAAAAAAAAAAAGAGATTCAAATAAGACACAACTCTTATTCAGAGTTTGTTAAGTAATATTTCAAGAATATAAATTTGTTTAGAAATTTAACTTCAAAATTTGATACCATAGTTGTTTTCATAGAACTAATGACTATATTAAGGTGTGTTTAGTATACTGAGGAAGATATTTTTCAAAAAAATGATTTTAATTTTCTCATATTTGATTCGATTAAATATTATGAAAAATATTTTCAAAATGAGCATATTTTTCTGTAATTTAAGAAAAAATACTTTTTTATACAAAATTTTAAAAAAGAAATTCAAAAATTTTCTTTCAGCCTCACCACTACCACCACCTCAACGTCATAGCCCATCGATCTACCACCCCATCACGCGAACACCCCACCCCCCACCCCCACCCCTACATTATGCTTTGGTGGATACTCTCTCCCCTCTCTTAGTATAGCAAACATATATACCCCTTTATTGAAATCTCCTCTCTATGTTCTAGTTTATTTTTCTTTTCTTTATTTGAAGGGCTATGGCCTTGTGTCATACTCCATCGTCTGAATTTATGCGATATTATTTGACTTGTCGCGATATTAAGAAAAAAATACTTTTGAAATTCATGACATAAAATAAGTCATAAATATTTGTATGGCTATCAATCATTTCACTAAGAGCAAAATGAATATTTTAAAGCTAAATTATCACTAAATATGACGAAGAAAAAATACGTAACCAGGCAAACATATGATACGTATTTACATTATAAAACTATAGTTCGAAAAAAATTATAATATATAGTTATAGTTAAGGTTTTGTTGCTATTTTCTCTCTCCTCTCTTCCTCCCTCTCTCCTCTCTCCTCTCTCCTCTCTCTCTCTGCAATTTATTGTCAGATATACAATTACATATGTATACCAACTGCATATATATAATTATTTTAATGGATATACATAGTCAATTCAACGGATATACATGTACAATTCGTCTCTCTCCACTCTCTGCCCTCTCTCGCTTGCCTCTCTCCTCCCTTTCTCAATCTCGCTCGCAATAAGTGAATTTATCTAATTGAGGCATTCTTGATTGATTGAGACCAAGCGATTCCCTATCCCAATCTCGCTTGCCAGATATATAAATACTTATTTATATTAGTTACACATATACAATTATTTGACAGATATACACATATCATTTGACAAATATACTAATTCGCCCCTCTTTTCCCTCTCTCGATCTCGCTCACCTCTCCCCTCCAGGTTACATAGTCGAAGTTATTCTGTGTAATTATGTAAAATATAGTTATTTGACCATATTAAGTTTCAAAGCTAGACCATTTATAAAAATTTCTCAAATCAAAATGTATCATTCTTTCTAAGACTGATTAAAAATGAAACTGAGACAGACGGATTAATATCGGTATTCGGTAGGAGGCAAGCAAACTGATTAAGGTTGTGGGACCATGATCGGGCTTGGACACCGTCCAGCCCAAAATGTCCTACCAATTATGAGTCCAATCTGGCCCAGTTCCACCTTAATTATTCTTGGGAAACTTATATATATATATACTAGAGTAAGAAAATATTTATCATTTATAACAATAATAATATTTTTACTGAACACTAGTAATACAGTTTTAATTCATATTACAAAGAACTATTATAAAACATATATAATGCAAATTTTATTGATGGATGATAAAACACTTTAATACATCTATCTATTTATACTATATTAAAAGCGTGAAGGCCTTAGAAATGTTATTTGAACTTTTTCCCCTTTATTAAAAAGAAATACTCCGCTTTAGAAAAAATCATCTTTTTTCACTATATTTCTTAATTTATCATTTAATCTTTTATTTATTTAGTATCAAAATTCACTTTTGAATTAGAATTTGTTTATATTTAGAATTCACTTTTGATTTAAGACTATTTTATGAAAATAATTAAAAAGAATTACTATAAAATATTTTGTTAATAAAAGTATGTAATATAACAAATTAGAAAAGGAAAAAATCAATAAAATTATGTTTGAAATATTAAACTACTCCTTTTTTTTTTATATCCAAAAAAAAAATTTTCCATAAAAGTAGGTTCTCAAAATTCTCCGTTAACCATATGTGAAAAAAAATTATTACAATTTTAAATAAAAATTTTTTGCACATGGTTAACTGAGAATCTACTTTTATGAAAAAAATTTTTTTTTTGGACCGCAACTATTTATTTTTGGCTGAAAAATTAAAAAAACAGTAGCGGAGAGTGCCAAGTAGGATAAAAGTGTTTAATGGGATCAAATCTGAGCAGTTGAGGTGTCTATTAGGAACTTGTCTTAGTTTAGGTGTCTAAGTGAAAAATGAGGACAAGTTTAGGTGTTTATTTATGTATTTGGCCTATAAAAAAGGTTTACCCCCAAAAAAGGAAAACTACACAAAATGAACTTAATATAAAATTATTTATCTTTAATGGACTCAATCTAATATATTTACCCTTAATAGACCCATCACCCAAACTATTTACCTTCCTACCCCATTTTTCCTTCTTTATTTCGCCGGGATGTCGTGCTAACATCAACATGATATTAACATGAATACTATGAAATAATCCTTTATGATACTCCGACGATATATATATACATACACATACCATATCGGTATCGTAAAGAATGAGTTCAATCTTCTGTGATACTCTAGCGGTGTATTGATACCCAATTGGTATCATATATGCTTATGTTTTTTCTAAGAAATAAATAAGAAATTTGTTAAACTCTATATTAATAGAAAATATATTCGTTGTGATACTTCGTTGATTATTTATACCATATCGGTATCATATAGGACTAGAAAATTATTAAAGTTACAAATTATTTATTAAACTCTAAATTAGTAGAACATATATTCTTGTGATACTCCGTCGGTATATTAATACCCTATCGGTATCATATAATTTTGAGCTCTTTTTTTAATTAATAAAATAATAAATTAAAGTTACAAAGTTATTTATTAAATTCTAAATTAATAGAAAATATATTCTTTATGAGACTCTATCAGTAATATCTCATATAGGACTAAGCTTAATCCTCTATGATATTATGTCGATATATATATACCCTACTGAAATATCATACAAGGTAATGCATGACATTAGCGTGAATTTTAATAGGAAGGAAGCATAAAATGTAAAAAAGTATATGAATATAAACATCTAGTAAACACACTTTTATCACACTTAAAAATTTGTAGCAAATACTAAGCGTAACACAGAGGAACCTTTAATACCTAAGTAGAAATCTTTACATCTGAGAAAGCAATATATTTGGTTTAAAATTTCGATCTGCATGTTCAAATTCTGGTTTTTGGCAGCCTGACCCTGGGAAAGAGGCTGTAATCGCCGCGGAGAATAAACATGCTATGCCGGGTGACAGATTATACAGGGAATTTTCTTGCCTCAATTGTGAAGTTTCTTACGCTGTCGCGTTTCAGTGGTTTCAAATGGCACGTTTCAGTTGTTCCATTTTTCCTTACAAGTTATCCTTCTTTAATAGCTTAATGTCACGACCCGCCACTTGACCATTAATAAAAGGGCAAGTCCGTGACACTAAGTACAGATTTTTTTCCTGCTATTTCTTTGGTATATATTTCAGATAAAGTTGCTACCTAATCAAGTATCACAAGATCAATGAATAAGAACTAAGAAGAATTAGGAGATTCATGGAAAGCAAAGGAGAAGGTATAAATCATTGGTGTAGCTAATAGGAAGAATAGTAAACATTGTTGGTACAGAATACCTGGATTTAGAATTTGTGTAGGACGAAGCCATAGCAGCTCCTGTAAAAAATTGCAACAGATGCTCCACTTGAATGAAAAGGCAATGGCTCTGAGGTTACCAACTGTGATATATGGGTAAGGGAATACAAATAGTCGGTATGGAACTTAACCTTCCGGATTGAAGGATTGTCATCCTATGGTCGAATGGATTTTATTTGATTTAGAGTCAAATGCTAGAAGCAAGTAAACTCTATAGTCCTAGACTAAAGAGCAGGTCAAAGATGTTGAGCTTGAACTAAATAAATGAAGCAACCACATGTTGAAAGAGTTAAATCTTCATACAAAGAATTTTCGGATGGAAATACTAAGTGTGTTAATTTTCACATGAAGTAATGTTAAAAAGTTCAAGACGGCTGGAACATTAAGTTTTGGAGCAGGTTGCTTCACATTAAAACAAACAGGTAGAGCGCGAAAGCCATTGTGATGCATATTAAATCTTGACTTGATTGCGCGGTGATCCTTACTCGGCTAACCTCACCAGGGCAACTTGCCATAGTCCGCGACCTATGGCATCCGACCAGAATGCAAGATTAAAGACACAAACAGAACTCTACATCAAACCGTCTCACCCAAAAACAGAGAAAACACTGAGTAGAATAGAACACAAGAGACGGTAAGCTTGGAAGAGGGAAAAAAGATACATCAACAAACCCCCAAAACCGAAGGAAATACATACCTCAAAGAGACCTAAAGAGAGAACCAGAGAAGCCGTGTAAAGTGTCAGTGGAGTTCCCATGGAAGAAGCATCATATTTAAACAACTAAACTAGATTCAAAATGCCACAAACAGGGACAGAGAAATACGATGCAGCAGAGCAACAGATTCAACACAGCAAATCCAGATGAAATTACAGGAGAGGTTTGAGGAGATCATCGCACATAGTTACCTCACAAGTCACAAGTAACAAGCTGCTGCCTAGCCAATTTGAGAACACGAGTATACTGGTGGAGAAGACGGACAGCAGAAGCAAAAAGCTTCGAAAATACAACTTGGGTCCTTGTTAGAAGCAGACATATCAATCATAATCAGTGTGTGTCTACACTCTTATACTAAGCAGTAAAATACTGAGGAAGGCAACTGGCAAAGATGATCTTTGAGATATCCCAATCTGGTCTAAAAGATAATTATTAGATGCAATTGGCACAATGATCGAAGCAGAAAATTACTTTAGGGTCAAAAACTAGATAGAATCTACGGGATTTACAGTAGGTATAATTGAAAATACCACTAAATTTGCAATGATAAGATAGTAGTATCTCAAGTATTTACTTGAGGAAAGCAGAACAATTGAACTAATAACACGTTCCAGAAAAGTTCAGAACTATGTACATGTTCAAGAGAACTCATTTGGAATAAAACGGCATCAAGCATTGTTAGCAGCTTCCACTTAATGTAAAATCTTTAAACCAAACTGTCATTAAGCTAAACAGAGAAATATATCTATACAATGCAACGGTGTTTGTTAATCATCCAGGGCAGCCATCATGACTACTGCAAAACTGTACTTCTAAGAAAGGTTTTTTCCCCGATGACAAAATCTACAGAGAAAGCAGGCACAATCAATGGGAATTTCAAACCCTGACTGCAGCATAACCAGGAACTGTCAGGCCTGAGTTCAGTCATTGCATCACGTTAAGTTAAGATTGATGAAAGGATATACTCCTCATCGGTAAAAGATTTAACCCCAAAATAGAACCATGTACATGCACAACCAACTATTTTGCCTTCTTACAGAACGGAGTCAAACGCAACCTGGAAATGAGCAGTATGTCTTGGCTTTGGACAAGATGCATTACCAAGACCTTGAAGCAGTCTAAGAACATCAGCAGTATCATCTAGGTAATACTTGGCTTTGCTTGGCTTTTGCCCGACAGTGCAGGCAAAGATATCTGGGGCAGCAGTGACTGACGGACTGGATACGCTGCTTAATATGCTCTCAAACATGTCCTCATCTGATCTATCGTCTCCAATGCACATAACAAAATCAGGTGGTTCCCCACTTTCTACCATCATTGAGAGGACCTTTTGTGCTACTAATCCTTTAGTCACACCCTGCAAATAAGCACAAACAAGTAAAAACCTTTGAAGAGCATAATGCAACATGCACATGTCTGTATTTGCATCAGACACAAAATACATGAGGGAGGGAGGTCTTACTTGTGGCTTGACTTCGACAATATGTTGGCCTCTTGTAACAACTGCAGGTTCATTTGAAAGTACATTTTCCAAATGATCCAACAGTTCCTTTGCCTGACAGGAGCCAAAGTCTGGGTCTGCATCTTGATGGTGCCACACCAAAGCACTCTCTTTAGGTTCAATATATGATCCATCAGTTGTTTCTGTGTAAAGTTTCATCACAGGTTCCACAATTGGTTTCCACTCAAGATCGGAAGCCAAACATTCCCAATCTGACATTTTACTACCCCTGTAACATGGTAGAAACACGGTTAACATTAAGGTATCCAGGAAAAAAAAACTTCAAAAGAAAAATTCTAAGTAAGAAATTATAGGGCAACTGGGACAAAGGACCACGTCATGTTCACATAAAAATATCCATACCTGATGAAATACCCATGTTCAGCAGCTATTCCGAGCCTTTCACACGGTGCAAGCCATTCACTTAATGACTTTCTTCCTCTGCCGCTAACAATATACACAGTGTTTTTAGGATCATTGCTTAAAGAATTTAACAGCTTAATAACTTCAGCACTAGGAGCTTTAATCAATGACGACTGAGGTACAACCGTGCCATCATAGTCCAAGAATATTGCCCTTCTCTGTGTCCTCCTATATGAGGAGACGATGTGATCAATAGAAAGCTTTCTAAAATTCGGAGAAAGTGCAATAACTCTGAAGCCCAGGCCCAAACCAATGCCCCAGCAACGCTTACTATAATGATCTTTGCAAGCTCTTTCCAAATCCTGCATAAAGCTACGAGCCCAGTAAGCTACATCATGAGAGCTTACATAGCGGTAGTGCTTCTCATGACGAAGTTGTTTCTCGGAATCAGACATTGTAATGGCCACATTTAAAGCCTCGGCCACAGCTTCAATATCCCATGGATTTACCCTAATCGCTCCACTAAGAGATGGGGAACAACCAATAAATTCTGATACAACAAGCATGCTAGTTCTGGGAGAATCAGTTTTAATACCCATAGCCTCATCCATACCAGAAGAACCTTGCCTGCAAACAATATACTTGTAAGGCACTAAATTCATTCCATCCCTTACGGCATTCACTAGGCAACATTCAGCAACAGCATAGTATGCAGTCTTCTCATAGCGAGGAACCGGACGATCAATCAAAATGACAGGCTCATAATTAGGTCTACCATAAATTTGGTTGATCCTTTCAGCAGTTGAATATGTCTCCCTCTTTGCTTCCTGAACATCTTTGCCCGAGCTACGAGCGGGATTCACTATTTGAACAAGAACAAGTTTCCCCTGCAAGTTCTGGTCCTGCTGTAGTAGGTACTCAAATGCTAGCAATTTCAAACTAATGCCTTTAAAGATGTCCATATCGTCCACACCCAGAATCACCTTCTTCCCCTTGAACTGTTCTTGAACTTCTTTAGCTTTATCAATAGTAGAAGAAAAATTCATCACAGACTCAAGTCGACCCATATGTATGCCCACAGGCAGAATTTTGATGTAAACTGTACGACCAAAGTAATCAAGTCCAATATGTCCTCGTTTAGATTCATAATCTAAACCCAACATTCGACTGCAGCATGACAGAAAGTGGCGTGCATAATCAAAGGTATGAAAGCCAATTAGGTCGCAATTTAACAACCCTTTGAGAATATCATCCCTAACAGGAAGTGTTCGGTAAATTTCTGATGAAGGAAATGGGCTATGAAGAAAGAAACCTAGCTTGACACGATGGTAGCGCTTCCTCAAAAATGTCGGGAGAATCATTAGGTGGTAATCTTGAATCCAGATATAATCATCCTCAGGATTAACCACTTCCATAACCTTATCAGCAAAAACCTTATTAGCAGAGACATAAGCTTGCCACATCTGCCGGTCAAAACGATCTCCATGATCAGGACATATTGGAAGCATGTAGTGGAAAAGAGGCCAAAGTTGCTGCTTACAGAAGCCGTGATAAAACTTTTCCTGGATATCATGGGGTACAAAAGTAGGCACACACTTGAACTCCTCAAGAAGTCGCTGAGCAACTTCCTCCTGTTCACTGGGTTCCACATCAACCTTCAGGGAACCCACATAGACAACCTCATTTTCAGGAGAAAACCCATCCTTCAATTGCAATAAAAGAGAATCCTCATCCAAACTGAACAACCACTTTTTAGCTGTTGTATCCCTTTGAGCATGCAAAGGTAGCATGTTTGCTACAATAATTTTTCGCTCTCGACATGAGGACGACATACTATCTGAATCACCATCGTTGCTTCCATAACCATCTACGATGATTCCAGGAACTGTCATCACACGTGGAAGAGCTCTAGGTGTCTGAGGTATATCTAGTATATCTCCGGATGCCATGTCCAAAAGATTAGCACAAGACCTTGATGGCATGATTATAAAGTAAAAATTGGTCTATGTTGTTAAATGTGCACTGCTGGAATTTGAAACCTATGCTTGAAACTTTCGGCCCCAAAGCAATTGTGCAGTAACCTACAGCACCAACAGGTGGAAAAGACATTATTATTTTGCCAACAAATTCATCATAAGACATAATTCCTAACATCATCACAACACCAGATAATAGACCTATGGATTGGATGGATTGAGGATATTATCAAGCATCAAGCCGGGAATGGCAAAGAAACGAAAAAGCAGGAATAGAAGTGTCAAGAAATATTTAATCTCAAACTTAAAAAGGCGGGAAAAAGCATTAGAGTTGATATACCTGTCACAACATTGCAATGGCTCATGTCAATCACATAATAAGAATGACATGAGATGCAGCACCATGGAATTCGACAGCAGTAATAGTTTTAGACAAGTAAAATTTATGAAGGCTATAAATATTAACCAATTTAGCAGGATGAGGGGTTGGTTACATTATAAGGTGGGATCCAACACATATGAAGATAAATACACATTTCCAAATGTCATGGTATAAGAACATGGCATTTATCATCATAACCGTATTATGGCTTTGATAGACCATGGCTGCCCGAGCAGCAACAGCAGTTACTGTTGAGCTGAAATGGGCAGTGAACAAAAAAACAAGCACCATTAATAAGTTTAGTCCTAATTTCACTGTGTTGAATAAGCTCGGTGGATGGTTCATAATGAACCTAAGAATGATATCTTTGTAACAAACTCAAATCCAACCCAAAACTCATTTGAAGGCGAGCGCACCTAATCATGCACCACCTCCAAGAGTACCATTAATAAGTTTAGTCCATGTGTTGAATAAGCTCGGTGGATGCTTCATAACAAACCTAAGAATGATATGTTTGTAACAAAACTCAAATCCAACCGAAAACTCATTTGAAGACGAGTGCACCTAATCATGCACCAACTCCAAGCTCTCCAATTAAAAGGATATTACAGAAAGGTCAACGGTTAACCGTTGATCCTTCTATCTCTCTTGAGAAACTACTTCGATGGAGGAATAAACATTCCAAAGTGCTCACAAAACCAGGGCATTTATTCACTGTCTACTTTCTGAAGGTAGCAATTATGGGTAAATGTGCTCATGATGAATTGCATCTATCACTTTTACATTAAATAAAAAGCATCGGATATTTAATATGCTCCTTCAAACAGTAAAAGCTTTTGCCCCCTCCGTTTCAGAAAGAATGATCTGTTTTCCTTTTTAGTCCGTCTCTAAAAAAATGATCCCTTTCCTTTTTTGGCAAAACTTTAATTTCAGCTTTCCATTTACACATGAATGACATATTTAAGGCTATAAGATTAAAGGATATTTTTGTATTTTTGACATAATTTTAATTTAGGATCACAAGATTAAAAAGTCTTCTTTATTTTCTAAAACTTCGTGCTACGTCAAATCAGGTCATTCTTTTTGGAACAAAGTGAATATATATTTGTCAAAGGAGGGGTTAAGGCCGGAAGCGATGCTCAAAAAAGTGTTGAGCATTTCACCTTGCTTAATGTGCAGTTCAGCGTCGTCATCAAGTAACTAAGGCATACTTTTCCTTGACAACAATTCTCTTCTGAAGAGATGGCTTTAAACAATTAATATTTCACTTTTTTGTCATTCATGCTTACAATTATTAGCCTTGGACTAAATCATATATATTTGTATTATCTCTCTGTGAAAGACTTTTTCATTAAAGCCTACACTCTGTTGAATTTTGCGCTTAAAGCCCCAGCGGACCTTAGAGCTTTTTTGTACTTCTTGCTTTTGATAACACTGCTATATATTTCTAGATGTACCAAATTGCAAGTCTAAATTTTTTTAATTTTTTTTTATGACAAAGGGAACCCGTAACCGCTACCTTTTGGGTGCGTACAGGATAAACCCCGCTCCTATGCAATATCTTGTAAATCACATAGGAGAGGTAACCCGCACTAGGCAAGCCCGATGCGACGAGCTCAACTCAGAAGGCAAACCCCTTGCTTTTGCTGGCAAGGGGTTTCGAACTTGAGACCTCCAACATGAAAAGCCTCAAGCCCAAACCACTGGGCCATCATGAAGGGTCATTGCAAGTCAAGTAACTTAAAACTTAATAGCTTTGCAAATCAGCAATGAAATAGTTCTAACATACCATCAGAACTCTTAATATTTGTCAATTAAGAATATGCGAGAGAAGAATCTAATTTAGCAGCACCTTAATTGTCTATTTTTATGTCCTGAAATCGCCGTTTTTCACACAAACCTCCTATATTAGTATTCTTGGCTTATGGACATGTTAATATTATCACAGAAAAAAATATGGATCGATATACATGATTTCTCGACTTGCTAACATTTCAGCTCTATTTGTACTTGGGATCCGTCAAATGAGGAGAATTCCTGCCCTCATCAAATATAGTGTAACTTGTACATTCTTTAGTTGCTTGAATAGAACTAATCTCCTCATTAAATTAAGCATAACTTGTACCTTGTTTAGATATAGCATTGCTCCTTACACAAGGTAGAATGAGTATATAATAAGAATATATGTGTTGGAAATATATGATTATACTACTAAATGGCAGAGATGTCCTCATCTTTTCAGACTCATATTTCTTTTGATACAACAAACCAAACATTCACCATGAAATAATCCTTTCATTATTAATCCATACATTACAACGCCTACATTATTAATCCCAATATAACTTGTCTTAAAACCAAACGACCCCTCAGGATTCTGTCTAATTAATTCTGGATCCCCTAAACACATTGTTGTCATAGGTTCATTCAATGTGAGCTTAAACCCTAAAGTTAATGCAAGGGATGCAAGATGCTTTGCCCCAGTGAGTGAGAGCTTAAGACATAGGTCTTATTGCCAATGGAGTTATCCAGAAGAGGACACTAAGTGGGTGTTTGGATTGGCTTAATTTTTTTTTTGGCTTTTGGCTTTTAAGCACTTTTTCAGTTCTGGAAGTGTTTGGGTAACACATAAAAGTGCTTAAAAGCACTTTTCAAAGCTGAAAAAGTACCCCAAAAAAAAGCCAAAAGCCATAAGCAGGGGACCTAACTTGAAAGCCACTCTAAAAAAGTCAATCCAAACACCCCCTCAACAATGTTTTATTGTAATTCTTTTTTTTTTACAAAATGTTATATAATTGTTATGAGTGCTTATAATGTTTATTTATGAACTACACAATACTTTTACTTTTTTCATTTGCACCTTCATTGAAGTTTGCGCTTTGCGCTTAAACCCGGATGGACCTTAGACCTTGGCATTTTACATGTTTTTCACCTTTGATAACACTACTACAGAATACATGAGGATTGAAACTTAACCATCAAATTGGATATCCATAAAATCTAAAAAAAACCTATAAAAGACAACTATATCTATAGATAAATGGATCACAATAAGATCCATCCTTGTCAGCTGTGTAATAAAGCTGGTGGTGAAGTTTGACCTTCCAGTCAATGGTAACATCTTATTAAACCCCCCAAATCCCCAGAAAGTACGACCTTTTGTGATTTATTTATTTTTTTAAAAATAGATGTACAAAAAAGGAAGTTTGGAAACATTTGATAGTTCAAATAAGGGCATCAACTATCTGAACATTGATGGTGTCAGGCATAAAATACTCACCAGAAACGTCTAGAGTCTGGCGTCAAGCAAGGAATTCAGAAGGATTTTGACCCTATGCAATGAACTTGCAAGGGACCTGCTGAATACTAAGATTCAAATAGCTTGCTCAACTTTGAACTTACCTTTGCTAATGAGCCAATTACATCTTGTGAGCATTGGATGCAATAAGCAGACACTATGTGACACGCCCTGGACCAAACTTTGTCCATGTCCATTTCCATATAACAAGATCTTTATATGATCATACTGGGGATAATTATCCCTGCTGGAACTTAGCTAAATAAACTAAATGCCTGATTTCCCGTCAGTCCATCATGGCATATTTATGATATTTTGTCACCTTATTGGTGATTAAATTTAATTCTTTCAACTTTTAAGGTCTTACACTCAATTTTGTATTGATCGAGTTGTAAGTTCGCGTGGTCCACATGTACAAGGAAACAAAAACATTGAACACTTCAATGGCCACAAACGGTCCACTTACGCCCCTCTCAAAACTTGTGAAGGTTTTCCAATTTATGAACTTTCTTTTTAACTTTTCTATTCAAGGAAAAACGTGAACTCCACAAGCATATTATTGTGCTAAAGTTCCTCTCTCAGAACTAGCGGATTTTTTCTACAGAGAAATATTTGTCGTCTTCTACTCATTAAAGAACGGCAATTGACGTACAAAGTCATGCATGCACATGATCTCCAAGTAACACACCATATTACACCTCCCTGTGCAAACTCCGCATCAAGGTGCTTTCACGTTCCCTCTTTTCTTTCTTTCACTCTCATTTATTATGCTGCCTCAACAAACATTCTAATACATGAGCATAACAGCTATGCATCTGCATTTTTCTTCCAAAATTTACTTCCACAGTTGTTAAATGAATCCGCTTCTGAAGTTATTTTTTCCAAACCTCTTATGCCTTTGATATGAGCATGACATTACTAATACAATTCATAATGTTTTCAGGGCATTAGATTCCTAAATTTAGTAAATCTGATTTTAAGAAACAGATACAACTTATCTCAACTTTGTACAAAACAACCATTTACTGCTGACAACTTCATTTCCATAAACCATTTCAACTCCTCCTTAGGTTTTAAGCTATGAGTCACAAAATCAGGAAATGATTAAACCGTTTCAAAAAAATTAAAATCTTGGAAAGAAAAAAATGGATAATCTCTGTATCGACACTCGACAGTCAGTACAAGAAAATTCCAGTCATTATACCAAGTCGAAATACAAGTACAACCATATAAACAAAACGAATAAGAATCTAAATATTTAACTGAACCATTAGAAAATGAAAAATTATCACCTTAAATTGAATTTAACCAAATTTCCAACCTTCTAAAGGCTCAACAGCAAAAATTCCGAACAGAAAAAATTCAAAACCACTGCAAAAACAAACAAACAAACAAAAACAACGAACAACACATCAATCTCTAATCTCTATCCTTTTTGTCACCGAACAACATATAAAACACTTTCCATGTGAAAACACCTCCAAAACATGAAATTCAATAAAAATAAACAACATAACAGAGATACGGAGGTTCATATACTGTACCGGTGACCGGAAAACGGTGATGACGTCAGAATACGATGAATTCGGGAAGCACCGAAGATTATCACACACATAAACTGAGAGAGAAAGTGTAACTGTGCGTGTGAATGAAGTTTTCAATGGAAGAAAAAGAGAGAAAGAGATCAGAATGTGTATTTTGCCAGAGAGAAGAAGAAGAAGAAAACAAGGAAATGGTACAAGTATTGCTGCAATAAGTACTATTTCTATAAAAATAGCGAAAAGCTTGACTTTGGGCTTTGGGCAGTGTCGTTTTACGTGTGAGAAGATAAAGTCGACCCTGCTTAACCATGGTTAACTATGAAGTAACCATGGTTACCGTTTGTATTTTAAGTATACTATTTTTTGCCACTTTATTTAATTTCTTATTTACAATTACAGTTATATCCTTACCTAATATTTAAGGATTTTAGTATTATTCTCTCCGTGTCATTTTATGTGTCATTATTTTTTTAAATTTATTTTTAAAAAATATTATTTTATTAAAAATTAAAAAAAAATCAAACGATGTCACGTAAAAATTACTTTAACTTCTTCCATGCCTTTTTGTTTATTATTATTTTGAGTTTTTGCCTTTAAGATTTGTCATTTTTCTTTTCTTTAGTGTGGTTGGGAAAGGGGAGAAGAGTAGAGGATACATGATTATTTTAGATGGAATTAGGTAAGATTTTTCACTTTAATTAAATTATATTAATTAGAAGTTGTTTAAGAATATTTGCATTTATTTTTTAAAAGTAATATTTGTTTTTTAAACTTTACTGATCCAATTAATTCAAATATATGCGATGCTAAATTAGAAATGAAATAAGAATTTTTAAACTTATCAATCCAAAATGATAATTATTTTGCTTATTGAGTTCTTGATAAATTATTTGTATATACTAAATATTTTTTAATAAACATGCAAGGTATTTCAACAAAATTATTAGACTTTATCAAACTCGTAGTAATTAATACACGTTCACCTTTATAATAACTTATAATAACTCATTTAAAGGAAAAGTGGTCTTTATATAAAGTTCTTTGTTCTCAAAAATCGAACGTTAAACATTTAATGAAGGATTAAATTTCAATAAATTAAACATAATTATCAAGCATTATGATTCAATGCACGAAATACAAATAAATAAAAGTTTTTTTGTTAAAACTTTGGACCACAATTTTCTCTTACCAAAATATTGTTAACAACTCCACTTAAAATTCATATAAGACAACTAGAGCCAAAGAGATACCACTAATAGATAAAGAAAATATCATATAGTCCAAAAACTTTATGATTAGAATCTTCATATGGATTTATATACTTTCTTTTTATTTTTAAATAAATTAATCAAATGGATTTTTAACCATGTTTTACCTTAAAGAAAACAAGGTCAATAGAAAGGTTGAGATGCAATATTAGTGGTTAACCAATACCATGAGAAACCTACCTCCACCAATTCTTCCTATGTTTAGGGTTAGTAGACATTCGTCGATGACTCGATGTACAAATCATTTTATGTCAGTATAATTTAAAAAAATATATCACTTCTCAAAAAATATGATGTATACGATTTATCTTAGTATAAATATATTAATATTACTTTTACGATTCAAATCTATAATATATAAATTAAATAAAAATAATTTTATCGTTATTTTCAGTCTCCCCTTCAATTTGATTAGTCCTATAATAAACAATGTTATCGTGTGAAGAGTGTAAAAAGGGTTGCTAGTTGTTTATTGAAGAAGGTGTGTACTTGTTATTTTTTAATGAAGAAGTTTATGTCAAATGTGGATAAGCTAAGACTAATTAATCTTTCCATATGCTTTTCTTGATAGACTCCAACCAATAGAAAAAGTACAAAACAAGACATATTATTATATATATTTATTAATACAATCTAAGATTAACAAACATCTCAATCAAACATGATAAAGGAGATCCATTAATTACTGGAGGTGTATTAGTCAGTTCAGTTTGATTTTATACATTATTGGTTCAGTTTATTGATTTTTGATTTTTAAATATACTAAATCAATAAAATAACTTTTATCGATTTTCGGTGTATTGATTTTAAGTCCTTAATGGTTCAGTTTTTTATTTATCCGATAAGTATTTTAATGAAAAAATCTGCATTAATAAAAACAAATGGAGTACGAAGACTATATTTACAAATTTGCAAAAGTTGTAATTAGTTAATTACAAACTAAAATACTTAAGTGATGTAACCAATCACTTAAGTACTGTAAAGATTAAAATAGTTAAAGTAATGTTATAGTGTCCAATTACTATTAAATTACCAATATTTAATATTTATGAAGAGGTACAATAGTAAATTATAATAATTTTATTAGGTTATCGGTTTACCCAATAACCCAAAAGTAAAAATCCGATATCGAACCAATAACCCAATAATTTTTTTCCAAGGACTATTAAAAATCTGATAATCTAATAACGGAATAACAATAAACCAATAATGTTTTTGTCGGTTAGATTTATTGATCGGTTCAATTTTTGCACACTCTAATTAATTACACAATCTTTGGTTGATAAATAAAATAGTACATAAATGTCATCCTTAAATTACTTATGGAATAGTAGGTGCTTCCTCCGATAGGGATTGAAATTTTGTAGAACTCTACAAAATTAGTCCTATTCAAGCCAGAGTTTTTGGAGGTTACTCTACCTTAAACTCTAATTCATGCCTATATAAAGGGTATTATATTCCCTTGAAAAGACATCTCAAATATCCATAGAGAGATCAAAATATGCTCAAAGAGGTTAAAATCATCTTTCGTTCGAGAAATACGCCACTAACGACCCTCGAATCATGGAGAAAACTTATGAGAGAAGAATCAAGGGAGGAACAGATTTGTACCCACATCATTTATGAATAAAATTATGTTTCTTCATATTTTATTTGTGATTGCGATTTATTTTTCATCACATTAAAATTTGTTGCAAACAAACTGGGACGATTTGGACTTGATCTCTATGAAAGGATTTGTGTAGATCTTCTTGAAGTATTTGATTATCAAGAAGAATCTGATAGATTTTGATCTCTTTATGAATATCCCAAGAGTTTGTGAGATTTCTAAGATCTCTTTAAGAATACCTAAGAATTTAGAGATATTCAAATAAAGTTTGCAACATTCTCCTTCTTGGCTTCTTTAAGAGCTACAGATTCGGCCCATTTTGAGAAGTAATCTGTCGCAGCCAAGATGTACAAGTGTCCACCAGAAGATTTTGGCAATGATTCAAAATATATTAGTCCAAAATGAATATTTTGGATTAATATAATTGGGTTTATTAATTAAGTTTTCAATAAAGTATGGATTTAATTAAAAGCTCAAATTCAATTATTTGGGCTGCAAAAGGTAACCTACTTTTTTAGACCTAATATCCTCTCATCAGAAAGTCCCATCTTGGTGCCACGTGTCAAATGACATGGCACGTCAAGTCAAACAAAGAAGTCAATAGGATCATGCCATGTGTCAAAATGACAAGCTCATTTCATTAATGCCCAATATGTCATGTCACTTAAATCTGATTAGCCAAGAGAAAGCCTGATTCCATCATGCCTCCTTCATTCTACAACTTTATATAGGGGTCCTCATAATTCAAAAGAGGCATCAAGAATTCTAACAAAAAAAAAACTAGAGAGAGCTCGTGGATCAAAGACCACAAATTTCTCTACAAATTCAAACATTCAAGTTCAAGAACAAGCTTAAAATTTCTTGAACTCAAGAACAAGCTTCAAGGTCAAGAACAAATTCAAGTTTCAAGATCAAGATCAAGAACAAAGCCAGATTTCAAGATCAAAATCAAGAACAAATCCAGATTTCAAGATCAAGATCAAGAATAAATTCAAAGTCAACTAACAAACTTCAAATTCAAGATCAAGCTCAAGAGCACTTGAATTTACACTTGAAAAGGCCAATAAGAGGATTAATAGAGATTGTAACACTCGCATATTGAAATCAAATACTACAAATTGTTGCGATATTTTCGTTCTTGATTATTATTTTCTCAATACGAATTTTATCGTCTATGAATTCTGACACGCCAAGTGGGACCAAATTTGCCCTTCATCTCTTCTCTCATAAATCAAATCCGCAAATTTGAAGCCAAGAACAGTGAAAAAAATGAGTACTTCAAGCCCTGTCTTTGAGTTTCATCAAGTCTACACTCCGACAAGCCTTGAAGCTGGGGACATTTGTAAACATCAAAATTTTGTAGGACTCTACAAGCTGAGTCCTATTTCAGTTAGGATTTCTTGGAGGTTACTCTACACTAAACCCTAATTCATGCCTATATAAAGGGTATTGTATTCCCTTGAAAAGACATCTCAAATATCCATAGAGAGATCAAAATATGGCTTAAGGAGGTCAAAATCATCTTCCGTTCGAGAAATATGCCACTAACGGCCCTCGAATCATGGAAAAAACTTACGAGAGAAGAATCAAGGGAGGATGATTTTATTGATAAACAATATGGTACAAATCTGTTTTTCGCTTGATGCTTCTCTCTTAAGATTTTTTCGTGATTTGAGGGCTGTTAGTGGTGTATTTCTCGAACACAAGATGATTTTGATCTCATTGAGTCCTATTTCGATCTTTTTATGATTGCCCAAGTATTAGTGATTGCCCAAGTATTAGGAGATATTCGAGATTTTGATTTTTTTTTATGAATATCCCAAGAGTTTGTGGATATATGAGATGACTTTTAAGGGAATATAATACCCTTTATATAGACATGAATTAGGGTTGAGTGTAGAATAGCCTCCAAGAAATGCTAATTGAAATAAGACTAATTTTGTAAAGTTCTGCAAACTTTCAATATCTACGATGACAAGCAAAAAAAAAAAAGACAAAGTCCCAAATACTCCTCGATTTATTTTTATTAAAAAAAAAATAATTAATATAATTATTAGTCATGTTATTATTATTAGCCTTTGTGGTTAATGAATAAAGTGGTCAGGTGACCAAAATTAATTTTAAAAGAATGTTATGTTTATTAATTGAGTTGAGTATTATATCTTAAAAAATAACTTTGAAAATAACTAATTAATATTAAGGATAAAATATTAAAAGAAACTAGCGTTTCTTCAATATATTCCCTTAGTTTCATTTTAGATGTTATGATAAAGTTCGGCACAATCCTTAAGAAAGAATTAATTAGAAGTGTTATTTGACTAATGCATTTATTATAAGTAATTAAATTTTAATTAATATGCCTCTTAATTTTAGAATATTTAATATTAGGGCAAAATTAGAAAAAAATAATTAATTTTTTTAATTATCTAAATTAATAATTATTTTAGAATAATCGTTTTTGATATACCTTACAAGTGACAACTAAAATAGGTCTAACATTGAATTAAGTGACAAATTAAAATTTAAAAAATTATTTTAATGAATAAATAAAAGCAAAAAACACACAAACATAATTAGCAGTAATGGTATTTTTTAATTTTTTTTAATTATTATTATATCAATTTTAGGTTCAAAATAGAGAATGTCAAGGTAGGCAGCCGACAACATAACCAAATCTTTTGTATTTTTATTTTTATTTTTTTGCTTAAATGTTTAAAGTAACGTTCAATAAGATTTATATTATCCGAATTATTTCACTTGATTATACATTTTAGAATATCAATATTATTAAAATAAGCAATTATTAGTAGTAAGAAAAAAGAACTTAAATTCTATGGCTCAAAAAAGGGGCAATTCGATGCACTAAAACTTTCTTTATATGCAAGATCTGGGGATGAACTCGATTACAAGGATCTATTGTACGCATACTTATCTTGTATTTTCATCCGACTTTGTTATTAAGACTTGAACCATAACCTCTAATTACATGACAATAATTTCGCCAATTACTCTAACACTCCTCTTCAAAATTTAAATTCCATCAACATTAAATTTGTGTTTTACCAAAAGATGATTCTTGAGAAAATGGTAAACATCAGTGGGTATTTCATTTAAACCATATAAATTTATTATGATTAAGTAATTTAATAAAATAAAAACACTTACTAATAAATTATTAAAAATATATATTTAAAATCATATATTATATATTATTAACATAATATAAATATCGAGTACATATAATTTTTTTATGGACTATGGACTATTATGGGTTATGCGGAGAGGTAGAGGTAAACCGAAAAAGTATTGAGGTAGGTGATTAAACATGAGCAACTTCATGCCAACAAGGACATGGCTTTAAATAGAAAGAAGTGGAGGTCACGTATTAGAGTAGAATGTCAATGGGCTAGTAGGGGCATGATAATGTTTAAGTTAGTGGATTAGTCATGTCTTTATATCTTGTGTTGTTTTTCTCCGTCTTTTATTTTATTACTTTTATTGTATTTAGATATTATTATTTGTTTTCCACTTTAGTTTGATTTTTTTTTCAATATCTAATATTTGTTGAGCATTGATTCTAAGAAGGAAATTAACATGCAATCGAGGCAGTGGATGAAGAGAGAAGAAGACAGAAGTAGAAAGAGAATGCTGCAATGTAATTTTGCATGTTGTATTCCACTGTGCAGTTGTACAGTATTTATACAAAACTAAGCAATTAGTTAGAGTGTAACTAACTAACTAACCACTTGTAACTAACTAACTAATCACATGATTAATTTCTAATTTAAGTACAGCTAAGCACAACTAACTATTAACTAATTGGAACTAACTGTAGCAACTAATCCTTTACACCCCCCCTCAAGCTAGGATGTATGAAGATATTCTTCATTCCTAGCTTGGACATGAGATGATGATGAGGGCCACATGAAAGAGACTTAGTGAGCATATCAGCAGGTTGGTTGCAGGAAGATAAATGCATAGTGGCAATAAGACCATCCCGAATTTTTTCACGGATAAAATGGCAATCGATGTCAATATGTTTAGTACGTTCATGGAATACGGGGTTTGCTGCGATTTGAAGAGCAGAGGTACTATCAGAATAAAGAGGCACAGGAGTAGTAATAGAGACTCCAAGTTCTTGAAATAAGCCAACAGTCCAAACAATTTCTGCAACAGTGGATGCCATAGCCCTGTACTCAGCTTCAGCAGAACTTCTTGAAACAGTTATTTGTTTCTTGGATTTCCATGAAATTGGTGAATTCCCAAACTGAATGAGATAACCAGTAACAGACTTTCTAGTATTCACACACGACCCCCAATCAGCATCACAAAATACCTGGAGATTGTTAGATGTAGATGATGTCATGAAAATACCAAGTCCAGGAGATGACTTGATATATCTTACTACACGTAGAGCTGCCTCCATATGTGATATCTTTGGTGAATGCATGAATTGACTAAGACACTGTACAGCAAAGGAAAGATCAGGCCTAGTAGTTGTTAGATACAATAACTTTCCTATCAACTTTTGATAAGAAGAAGGGTCTTGCATAGGAGGATTAGGCTGTGAAGATGAAGTATGAGTGTCAAATTCCACAGTAGTGAACTTTTGATTTGGTTCCATAGGAGTAGATACAGGCTTGGCTCCTGCTAAACCTACTTCAGAAATAATCTCCAAAGCATACTTCCTTTGATGTATTAGAATCCCATCCTTATGTCTTGCAAATTCTAAACCAAGAAAATATCTGAGCTCACCTAGATCTTTGATCTTGAAAGACTGTTGTAACATGGCTTTGGTATCAGTTATCATAGAAACATTGTTTCCTGTAATTAACAGATCATCTACATATACAAGAACTATGACCAATCCATCATTATGTCTTTTAGTGAACAAGGAATAATCTCTGGAACTTTGTGTAAAGCCATAGGACATCAGTGCAGTGGTAAGTTTGATGTTCCACTGTCTTGATGCCTGTTTCAGACCATATAAGGATTTCACCAACTTGCAAACCTTATGATTAGTAGATGTGTTATAAAAACCAGCAGGAATACACATATATACTTCTTCAGTCAAGTCTCCTTGTAGAAATGCATTGTAAACATCCATCTGATAAATTTGCCACTGTTTTGCAGCTGCAATGCTAAGAACACACCTAATGGTTGCCATTTTCACTACAGGAGAGAAGGTCTCTTGGTAATCCAAGCCTTCCTTTTGGTTATACCCTTTAGCAACTAGTCTTGCCTTAAATCTTTCCACTGTTCCATCTGCATTGTATTTGATTTTATAAACCCATCTACATCCTATGGCCTTCTTGTTGGGAGGTAACTCCACCAGTTCCCAAGTGTTGTTATCCTCCAGAGCTTGAATTTCAGTTTTCATAGCATCCACCCATCTAGAATCTTTGGCTGCTTCTGTATAGCTGTTGGTTCAGTTTCAGTGGAAATATTGGACAAATAACTTTGATATTGTGGTTTAAGGCAATCATAATTCAGTACAGAACTAATAGGATATAGGCAATTGTTGGAACCAGCTTGTGTGACATAATCTTTATGCCAAATAGGAGGTCTGGATTGTCTAACAGATCTTCTGATAATAGGAAGAGAAGAAGGATGATTCTGACTTTCAGGGGGAATAAGAGTTGAAGTTGAACTTTGAGTTGCTGAAGTAATTGATGAAGATTCAGAAACTTGAATAGGACTTCCACTTAGCTCATCATAGTCAAAGCTATGTTTAATATGATGTGGATCTTGTACATCAGTAGTACTATTTTTAAAAGGAAATACCTGTTCCATGAACATGACATCTCTACTAGTGAAGAATATTCTATTCTCTAAATCATACAGCCTGTATCCCTTTTGAGTGGTTCCATAACCTACCAATACAGCTCTTACTGCCCTTGGGCTGAATTTATCATGTTTGGTAAGATTGGTTGCAAAACACAAGCAACCAATAATTCTCATGTGATCCAGTGATGGAGGCTTACCATATAATTTTTCATAAGGTGACATATTCTGTAGAACAGTAGATGGTATTCTATTTAAAACATACACAGCAGCTAGTATACATAGACCCCAAAATCTATCTGGAAATGAAGCCTGAAACTTGATAGCTTTGGCAGTCTCAAGTATATGTCTGTGTCTCCTTTCAACTATACCATTTTGCTGTGGTGTATAAGGACAAGAACTCTCATGTATGATGCCTTTAAGTTTGAAGAATGTGCTGCAATTAGTATTAAAAAATTCAGATCCATTGTCTGACCTTACTCTTTGAATTTTTCTGCCAAACTGATTTTCAATTTCTAAACAAAAATACTTCAAGATCTCAGTAACATCAGACTTTAGTCTTATCAAATAAGTCCATGTCCATCTTGAAAAGTCATCAACAATAGTCAAAAAATATCTCATTCCATCAAAAGTTTCTGTTCTATAAGGGCCCCAAACATCCATATGAACAAGTTGAAATGCATAAGAAGCTCTACTATTACTATGTGGAAATGGTAATCTTGTTTGTCTAGCAAGTGGACAGATCTCACAATTACTCAATACAAACTTACTGCCAAGATCCTGAAATTTATGAATCTTCCTCAATACACCCAATGGAACATGACATAACCTCTGGTGCCATATGGTTGCATCTGCTTCTTGTTGAACTGCTAAGCACTTTTGTCCTGCTGCACTTGTGCTTTTGTCCTCCAGATGAGAGCTTATTGTATACAGACCATTTTCTTCTTCACCAATCTCCCTCACCTTCCCAGATGAGAGATCCTGAAAAACACAACATTGTGGAAAGAAGGTAACACAACAGTTCAACTCTTTTGTCACTTGTGAAACTGACATAAGATTGAACTTAAAACTTGGCACACACAGTACTCTTTTAAGAATATCACCTCCTTCTAAGTGACAATTCCCAACATGTGAAACTTGTGCATTATCTCTTGTAGGCAACTGAACCTTTCCTGCATTTTCTATTAAACCTTCATGATGTAAATACTTAGGATCCCCTATCATATGGTTAGTAGCCCCTGTGTCCACTATCCATTTAATAAATTCTTGTTCATTTAGAAAGGTTTTACCTCTGCCTGCCATATTAGCCATAGCATATGTTTCATTGACACTGGTTTGACTAAGCATTTTGATTAATTGTTGATGCTGAGTAGGTGTGAGCATAGGCATAGCAATGTTTGCCTGTGTTGCATCATCTGCAGCCTGCTGATCTAATACCTTGTCCCTTACTCCTTTTGTATCATATGTAGCATTCCCTGCAACTATCATTTCCTTTTTACCTCTATAATCTGATGGATAACCATTCAATTTGTAACAATCACTTCTTGTATGCCCTGTTTTATGACAGAAATCACACTTCATTAGCTTGTAACAATCAATTCTCATATGACCTTTCATGCGACAGAAGTCACAGAAAGCACTAGGATTATAATTCTTCATTTGCTTTTGTCCTCCGTTCCCAGGTCTTGAAGTGAACATTGCTACTGGATTTGCCCCCTCAGACATCATAATGCTCGATCCAGCAACCATTTTTTGACTCTCATCTTGGTTAATCATAGCATAAACTTGATTAATACTAGGTATCTTCTGCATCAACAAAATCTGGCTTCTAGCCTGACTATAACTACCATTAAGCCCCATCAGAAATTGTAAAACTCTTTGATACTGTAAATGTTCGAAAAACTCCTTAGATTTAGGACAACTACAAGACGGTGGTGGCATGATAGAATCGTATTCATCCCACAAGTCTTTGAGTTTAGAATAGTATACCGAAACTGACGATACTCCTTGAATCAGTGTGAAAATCTCCTTGCGCAGCTGAAATATGCGCGAACTGTTCACCTTGTTGAACCTTTCTTTCAAGTCTCTCCAAATTGCTTGTGCATTTGAACAGAAAAGCACTCCTCCGTGTAGATCTCGACTCACATTGCACAGAATCCATGACACGACAATCGTATTGCAACGATCCCACAGTTTACCTAAATTTCCTGAGAATTGCTCCTTTGTCACTGTTCCGTCAACAAACCCAGCCTTATTTTTCCCTAGAAATGCCAACTCCATTGCTTTGCTCCATAAGGTGTAGTTGTCAGATCCGGTTAGCATGATCCCTACATTGAGGGATCCCGGTGCATCTGACGGATGCAGATATAATGGATGTAAATGATCTATACTTACACTCCCCTGCGAGTTCCCCTGTGAGTTTTCCGGCTGAATTCCCGACCTATTTCCAATTTCCTCCATTGATGCTTGAAGAATCTTAGCTCAATTGCTCTGATACCATGTTGAGCATTGATTCTAAGAAGGAAATTAACATGCAATCGAGGCAGTGGATGAAGAGAGAAGAAGAGAGAAGTAGAAAGAGAATGCTGCAATGTAATTTTGCATGTTGTATTCCACTGTGCAGTTGTACAGTATTTATACAAAACTAAGCAATTAGTTAGAGTGTAACTAACTAACTAACCACTTGTAACTAACTAACTAATCACATGATTAATTTCTAATTTAAGTACAGCTAAGCACAACTAACTATTAACTAATTGGAACTAACTGTAGCAACTAATCCTTTACAATATTTTCTACTTTTGGGCTTGATATTTTCGAAACGAGGGTGTTTCGAAAACAACCTCTTTATCTCATAAGGTCTACATACATTTTACCTAAAGCCTTTTGAACTAAGATCGCTAAGGAAACTAGATAAGAAGAATACGAGAGAGCTTTTAGAAAGAAGACTTGTATTACTTGGAAGATTGCTTACGATTCTTGGATTGTTTGTACAAATAAGTGGCCCCTCAATTTATACTACTGCTAAGAGGCTTATGTGCAAATAATATTTTTTCTGTAAGTCCTTCCTTAAATTCACATTAGTTCTTCTCTCTAGAATATTATACATACGTAGAGTCTTCTAAGATTTTTCAACACATAACTACATTGTTCAAGAATCTTCTAAGTCTTCTCAACATTTATCCATATTATTCTAGAGTCTTCTACGATCTTCAACCTTTATCCGCAATGTTTTAGAATCTTTCGAAAATCTCTCCAAGACTCTAATTTCTTCTTTTTGACTCTAGATTTTTTCTTTTTTTATGGAAGATTGGTGGATCGTGACACTAGACTCTACTTACGAGATCTCACAGGATATGTTGTATTATGGGTAAATTAAATTGAGCTAAGGTGAAGTAACAAAAGTGAAAAAAGGTTGTGCCACCTACTAGCATGTTGGCAACAACTGGATAATAAAATTTAATGTTTTTTCCGTACCGACATTATATTAGTCCCCCTTTCTTGACTTTTTTTTTATTATTATTTTTAAATTATGTAAGTTATTATTAGTTTTTTAAAAAAAATTAAAAAACTAATTGCAAGATTGTCCAATGGACACTTCGAAAGGGTACCATTAATTAAGAAATAGAAGTGGTAATCTTGTCATCATAGACTTATTTTTGCAATTCTGACTCATTTGCTTGGAATTATTTTTATGGAGATACTAATTTAATTTAATTTGTTGGCATTGTTTATATGTCTTCATCTTATAGGTTTTGTTATGTTAAGCGTGCTTTTTAATCAAATAAATATCTTAATTGTACATGAAAGGATTACATATTTTTTAAAATAATTCAATGAGAATAACAAGAAAAAAAAAGTAATGTATAAATTAAATAACTAAGAGATAATGTATGATAATTAGTAGTCAAAATAGAAACTAATTAAAACCTTGTTATTTGTCAAAAAAACTTAAGATGTTTTATACTTTTTCATATGTGCAAATAAATATACATTGACTTAGACTTCTAGTTTACTAGAATTTGTTGGAAATTTTACGTATTTTCCACATCGATTATATAAATTTAGAAGCTTAAAATTTTGATTAAAAATTACTTTTTTCAATGTTATTTTGTATTTTGCGAAGCAAGTTATTAAATAAATTAATTGAGATAACACAAGCTATCCCAAAAATATAATTTAATTTTTAAAAACTTTCAAAAAAAAAAAAAAAACTTTAATAAAAGCAACTTTGAACATGATACAAGGAATTAGTACATGGTCGGCATTTCAAACAAACTAAATTGTATATTATTATAAAAAAAAATATTTGACAAAAAGGAATAGATAACTTATTTAATTACTTCAAAGTGACAATTTTTATATGTATTATCCAGTAAATCTGCATTAGGTCGCTTTTCATAATCATAAGTATTGATATCGACTCATATCCACAATAAATAAAAAAATTAAAATTAAAATATTAATTTTTAACGTATTAAATTTACAAGTTACACCTTACCCATTAAAACAGAGAATTTAACAAATCAAAAAGAATGAAAAGAGTACAAAATTATAAAAATAAAGTTATTTCAAAATTATAATCTCGCCTTTCACATACGATATGAAATAATAAAAATTAAGTATAAATGCAATTCCAAATTTAATAAAGCAAAAAATTTTAGGGCGTCTTATAAAATGGCAAAATGGTAAAAAAGGAGCAACATGAAGGGGAAGTTTAAAACAGCAGCCGAATGTGGATAATATATCAAACCGACAAAGGAATCAAAATTGTAACGAGAAAGTAATAAGTATTAAGATATTTTATTTTTAATCGGAGATTTTGAATTTAAAGTTATTTAAATATAAAGATATTTTTTATAAAACATATCTATCTCCAATATAAACATAATTTTTTTTAATTTAAGTATATCCTAATCCTTTCTTTGGGACCCAGCACTTTGCATGTCTTATCCAATAACAAAGCTCCACGTCAACATCGTCCATGTCAAAAGGCTCCAAATTCACACGTCAGCATAGTCAACCTTGCGGGATTTTTACATAATTGACATGTTATTTTCTTTCATTTTTGACCTATAAAAAAAAAGAATTGCCAATATTTTCTTTTTAAAGAATTACATTTATTTGAATATCTTTGTTTTGTCGTTCGTGGATTTTTATGTTTTTTCATGTTTAATTCGGAATAGTCCCTTAATAAAATGATGAAATGTAGCATATTCCCTTAACATTAACAATAATATTCTCATTATAATCCTATGAGAATATTATTCCCTTGACATTCTAGAAATATGCTAAGTCTGAATGCACTAGTTCAAGTAATTCAGTCTTTCAATCAATAACAAATTTGAAAGGTTTTTCGGAATGCTTTACTTCTATACACATAGGACTTTTAGAAAAATCATCAATTTTTATAATAGGAATTAATTCCATTTTCCTAAGTCTTTTAATAGAAGTAATATTAACATGACCTAGTCTACCATGCCACAAATTAATAGACTCAGCAATATAAGCAGAACTGGATATACTTGCATTATTGACAATCTCTTGAACAATATTTAGAACAAATAAACCTCCACTATAAGATATTCCTTCGCAACAAAGTCTCTTCCACGAGAAATGGTTATTTTATCAGCTTCAAAGACAAGTTTAAGGCTTGCTTTGTTGAGAAGTGCTCCAGAAAAGAAGTTTAAGGCCTGCTTTGTAAAGAAGTGCTCTGGAAACTAAATTTCTATGGAGGGAGGATACGTACAAAACATTGTTCAAGGCTAAAGTTTTTCCAGAAATTAATTTAAGTAAAACTTTTCCATTACCCATAACTTCAACAGTAGTGGAGTTATCTATATAAACACATTCATCATTATTGGACTTCTCAAGTTCATAGAATAACTCCTTGTTGGCACAAAGATGTCTTGAAACACCTGTATCTAACACCCAATCTGTCTTATTAGCCACCAGATTTGCCTCAAGCTTTGACAAATCAGGATAAGTTTTATTCAAGAAAACAATCATTTATCAATATTGTATGTAACGAAATCACTTTCAAATTGTTGGAAAAAAAACTACAATATTGATATTGGACTAAAATTAAATAACTTTTCACAAATACTGTGTCGTGGCAAACCACTGCCTTGAAAGATGATTTCAGCCCGACTTCGGTGCATATCGCTTCAGCCGATCGCTCCCCAAGGTTCCACACAGAGGCGTATCTAGGATTGGGAGTGTCGCGCCCCATTTTTTCCTCGCGGAGAAATAGGAACATGGACGACGTCGTGGCAATGACTCGTTTGGGATTTTGAAATTGGAGAGTCGCCACCTAATGATTTTGAGGTGCATTAGGACACCATTCTAGCCTAAGGTCAAATTTAACCAGAGAGAGGGTAAGGGCTCAAGTTACCTCGAAGGGAAGGTGTTAAGCACCCTTCGAGGTCCGCAAATGCGGGTCCCGACCGTGTCTCGTATTTATGTGGGGGTTAACAAGTAGCAAGTAAGGTCTCTATTTTTTTTTTATAATTGCATAAATTTGATTCTAAGTGACAAAATAATAAATGACAAATTAATTAAACAAATAAATGAAGAAGAGACATTTAAACCAATTGCTTTGATTATTTATTCGGATCAGTTACTCGGCTTTAATTCGGAATAGGCTTCATAATGGCTTATTTAAGCCAAAGGACAAAACCAAAGTTTGTCCTATTTAGCACGAGTTTAATTCATCATTTCCGAGTCCTATCTACCCCTACCCCCTTCCTAAGTTGATTTTATTAATTAACTTAAACGCGAACTAGAAACATAAAAATACTAGCGTGTCCTAAAGATGCCTAGCGTCCCTCCTAATGTCCACGAGGCATTTGGACTTCTATTTGGTAGTTCTAGACTCAACTTAGGTTTCCTATTAGACTCGCGCCAAACAAAATGAACAAGATGAGCATGTAGCAAGTAATATGTCAAGTATGCCTCTTTTACACATATGAATGTTTCTTAAAAATATACCACAAAATAATAGAGCCAAACCACAGATTTTAATTCTCTTAAAATGGAAAAATATACTATGTTAAACCTTGAGGAAATCTTATAAACATGATTTTATTTATTATTTTATTATTTTTTAATATACTTTTAAGATACAAAGTTGTTAAATCCTTTAGGCGTTCTAAAACATATAAAAATAAATAGTGATAAAAATGAAATGCCCAAGTCCTAAAATATGATATCTAAGACGCATTATTATTATCAAACAAGCTAGGGATGATCTTATCCTTTTAAACTTCTTATTTTAGACAAATAAAAGAAAGTTGTTAGGCATGTTATTCACATTACTCTTTTCTTTTCTTTTTATCGAATCCTAAATTGAGATTTGCCTATGTGAATTATGCAAATTAAAAACATGTAGCACACAATTCCCCTCCCCCTTTGACTAGATCCCCATCTTTACTATTATGTTATTACAAGATTTGCAAAAAAAAAAAAAAAAAAAAAAAAAAAAAAAAAAAAAAAAAACATCGAATAAATAAACGTATAAATAAAACTTCAAGCCTCCTCCATTATGTCCCCTGACGACTCTTTACGTCTAGATTTGGATTTAAAACCTGCTACACAAAAATAAAAGAAGTGACCTGTGCAAAATAATAACACAAAAATAATATGCTTACCCACCGGGAGAATCCAAAGAGCAAAGAATAACCAAATGATTCGTTGGAAGAATATGAGAGAAGTAACCGTATCAAAAATAGAGGGGAGATTTTTTATTGTGAAAAAACTTTAAAAATATGTGGACTCTTCTTATTTTTCCTGTGTAAGAATTCTTTTCTTTCTCCCTTTTTTCTCCCCTCCCTTAGGTCTGCTTTATATAGTGGAGAAGAGCAATACAATAAAGGTAGGAAAATCAATCAACCAAAATTAACATTACCATAAAAGAAGAAAACTAATATTCAAGGTTTGAAAAATATATATTTACCAAAAATAGGCAAGTAAGAATCATAACATGCCTAATATGAGTTCAAAGTTTTCCATATAAGCAAATAATAATCCAATTAAGTAGGCAATCGGATTTGATTCTACCCAAAATAATCACGTAAGAGATATGTAAGATAATAGTTGTACAAAAAATGTTAAAATATTATTTTTTTAATAAACTGAACATGGTAAAATATGATGACAATAATAATAATGGTGAATATATTAAAAATACTGAAAAATAAAAAATAAAATTAGTTATAAGGATTATGAATGTTATATTGAATACAACAATATATATGATAATAATTCGTAAAACACGAACAAATTTTGAAATTTTATTTAAAAATACGTGGTTATTTTGATAAAATTGCAAATAAACTTATTTATTTTTTAAAAGTTAAAAAGTATTGGTTTAATTAGATGACGATCCAAAATGAGTTATAGGTCGGTCAAAATTGGGTGTCAACAGGGAGACTAGGGGTGCCATATCGCCAAATAAGCAGGTCGGTTCCTTTAATTTTGGGTTATAATTCGGGTTATTATTTTTTCAATTTTTATAAGTAAATCAATTAAATATGCATACTTAACAATTTTTGTTTAGATATGTTGATATTAAAGATATGTACATAAGTATTTTTTTATTATGAAATAAGAGACTTTATTCTCTAAAACTTTGAGAGAACAAGAGATTTATTGCTGCACTCGTGGCTGAAAGTTTGGAGATTACCCAAAAATCAATTGCCAAAAAAATGTTAAGAAGAAGAAAGGAGGAAGTTTTTTTTCTTCTTCTTTGTGGTTGGTATTTTTTATGTTAACCAAACACACTTTTTATATAGGATTTCAAGAAGAGGAATTGCAAAGAATAAGAAGTAATTTTTTGAGAAACGCATGTGAATGTTAATAACATTAAAGGTCATTACAGTTCACAAAAACCTTCATTTGGAACAATTATGTATGTTCATCTCCTATGTAACGTATTTATTTTATTTATTTTAATATATATAGAATTAACTTACATACTATTAACTCAATACCCCTCTCTCCACCTAACAGGTGGCTACACTTGGCGACATACTAATCTCTTATCTTAATCCACAACCTTCGTACTTTATTCTCTAGGATCATATCTTTGATAAATTGAAATTTTATTATGTCATGTCTAATTACATTCTATTTTTTTTTTTCAATCTATCTCTAATCCTCTCATATATATTTTCTTAACCTCTCTTATATAAATTATCAGCATACCTGTAGGCTCTAGCTAATCTCCAAATATTTTTAGAGGACCTTCTAAATGCTTAATTTTGAAATACAGATAAAATATCAAAGCACTTAGTTTAATTTAACAAGAATTCCAAATTAAATACTTGTGCAATAGATAGGTAGATTCTTCCCCAAAATATCACCTTTTTTTCCCTGTGAAAGTCATGTTAAAGCATAACTTTTAATTTCAATTCTAAACTCCAATTTAATTATTTACTTTCGTATTATTGTCTGTGAACTTCAACTAACTTTTTTCGTACCATCATGGAATGTAGTGCAACGAATGGAGCTGCTCCTCTCTTAACAAGAGGTCTCGAGTTCAAGCCTTGGGAATAGAAAAATCTCTTTTAGGGAGTATTTTCTCCAAATGGGACCTTACGCTGTACGAATTAAGATTCTTAACCAGAGATCTCGAGTTCGAGCTTTGAAAATAAAAAAATCCTTATCAGGGAGTGCTTCCTCCAAATGAAACTTTACGCTATACAAATTAAAATACAATTAAACTTTGTGGAAACCAAATATCGAGTGTGAACAAGAAAAAACTAACTTTCCCCATATTGTTGAAACGCCCACTTTACTTGATTATATACACACAGATCAAGAAATGATATTAGCCAGAACCATGTGAATTCCCATGTGCATGGCTTCAACTCCAATACTTGATTAATTCTCATCTATTTATTTCCTCCTTTTTCCCATTTAATTTGTCAAAAGTTTCAGTCTCACAGATTATCACTTCTTCTTTTTTGGTGTTCTTTACTCCCTCCGTCTTATTTTAATTGAATTTATAATATAATGCACACATATTAAGAAAAATATTTTAAAAATTCTTTAAATTTGCTTTCCAACGCAACTAGTTTCACCTAATTTGGAGTTTGAAGTCAAAAGTTATGACCATTTTACTGAAGACTGCCTAAACCGAGTGCATTCTACGAAACTCCTTTATGGGTTGTAAAATGGATTACGACCCGTCTGCTAAATCGTGACAAAAATATTGAAACTTCATATTTTTGTTCCCAGACTTTACGAACCCTTCTAGACAAAATTTACATCATACTTTCCATTATTGCCTTTTGTGCAAGCATAAATATGTAGTATAATTTATCTCCTAGAAAATATAAAGCTTTAATAAATAAAATGACAAATATAGAAAAAATTTCAAACATTCGTATTGAACTTTAAACAATTCAACTATTTTAAACATTTCAAAAAATTTAATTATTTTGGGACAAAGGAAGTATTATTTATCCTCAAATTCAATTAAATTTAAATGCGCATACACAAGATGCTTTAATGTCACATAAACTTAAATACATAAATACTTTCCTGGTCCTATTTTAATTATCAGACATATTAAAATAATTATTAATTAAAATAATCAAAAGAGAATTAATTATTCTTTTCAATTTTGCCCGTAGCATCAAGAGGCGCATATATATAAATAAAAATTTAATTAAAATAATATATTATTCAAGTAATTTTTTCACAGGAGCTGCGTCAAATCATATCATGAAGAATTTTATTAGAAAAATATCAAAATTTAGTGGACGGTTGCGTACCAACAAACATCTAAGTGACAAATCAATACTCTTTCTTGAGTTTGGAATATTATCTTAATGGTTGTGGGTAGAGTTAAAGTGAATGGTGAAAAATATTTCATAGAACTAGTTATTCTTAATATCACGAAAGAATATCATACAATGGATAGAGTTATTTTTTTTTTATTGGAATTTTGTATTCGTGCATTAGATTTAAGGATTATATAAAGAGGTAAAGATAGATCAAAGAAGTATTAGGAGGAGGTGATCAGACAAGATATGACAAAAGTTCATCTCATCGAGGATATGACCTTAGATAGAAAGGAGTGGAGGTTGCTTATTAGGATAGAAGGCTAATAGGCTAGTAGGGGTAGGTTGATGTATGGTTTTGTGATATAATAGGTTAGTTGGAGTAGTTGTATCTTTATATCCTATATTATCATTATCCTGTCTTATATTTGTTACTGTTATCGTATTTATATACTATCATTTCCTTTTCATTATTAATTATTTTTATAAATAATTTTTTTCCTTTATTTTTCCTTTTTGTCCATATCTAGTATCTTCTACTTATGGGTTTGATTTTTGAGACGAGGGTTTTCCGGAAACTTCTTTATCTTTATGAGGTAATGGTAAGATCTGCGTAACTTTACCCTCTTCAGACCCTAGACCCTACTTGTGGGATTTCACTGAATATGTTATTGTTATTATGGAAAAACTTTTCAGAATAATCGGATTTCAATACGGACACGCAAAGTATAAGTGGGGCCAAGTTTATCCAAAACAGAGCATAATTGAGGGCAGTTTGTGATAAGATAACGTATGGGCCGAGGAAAGTCGAATGAGATTGGGCTTTGTCCCTATCCAGTGGGGCCCACTTCCTTCTTCTTGCATGGAATTTTTCAAACGTACACTTGAAGCAATGCAGGAGAATTTCTGTTATCCTTTTCCACGTTTTGTTTGTCATTTTTATGTCCCCTCAAAATTCACACTATCTATTTAAGTCAAAAATGATTTAATGAAATTTAATAAAAAAAAAAATTAAATTATTTTTATGATTTAAATTTTAATTATTTAAATTATGATTATTAAGTATGTTTATTTTTCTTATTTTATAATCAAATAATGAGTTTAAATAGATTTGAATGATTAAGATTTATAATAAAATCTTAATATTATTAAAATGTTTATGTAAAAATTTCTACGAAAATAATAATTACTCCTTCTAAAATCACCATTTTAACGATAGCTATTATTACTGTCGATCATCATACCATCTACTCCATCACTTCCATTCTTAGCCCAACCATAACTACCACTAACACCAATCAACAAAATCAATATTCCACTATACAAGAAAGATGGAACTACTTGCTATGACCCTATTTCGTATCGACCTTTTAGGCTTTTGTAATGACTTTCTTCGCCACTATAATATGAATTTCTCATAGTGATTGTCATTATCATTAGCTATAATTTGCAATCATTATCACATATTCTAATCACTATTCATAATTATGGTAGTTAGTCAACAATATAAATCACTAACCACCATCATTCCACTTAACCTCCCTAACAACCATGACTAATCACTATTGTCAGTCACTATATCATAAGATATTACTTATAACAACCATCATCAATCAACATCATCTCAACTCGGCAAATACAATTACCATTTTTCGTCATCACTACAATCACTTCTCATATAATTTTTTTAAAATATTTTAACGATATGATGTTAGATCAATTTAGTTATTTGAATTTATACTTATTATTTTTAGAATAAAGATTAAACTTTTACATTCGGATATTGAAAAAAATAAATTTTACATTTAGTTCTTAATTTACCCTTATCATTAATTATAGTCATTTTCCTATTACATTTTCCAAAGGCGTTGTATTTATAATATTCAAGGGGTGATTTGCTTGGTAAAATTACTCCTATCAATTACTACTTCTTAATCCATGTGTTAAGTCAATAAGAGACTAGTAAAGATGGACAGAGGGAGTATTTAGTATTAAGATCTCAATGCACATCTTAATATTTAATTTCATCGTGCTCTAGATTCAGACATCTAAATCTTAATGAAAACAAATGAGGCTAACATGTGTATTTGGTACAAAAATTAATATTTATATGAAAAATGTTTTTCTTTTAGAAAATGTTATTTGAAAATGTACATTTATTTTTAATTTATTCTTTAGTATATAATAATTAAGCAGAAAAATTATCTCAAAAATATTTATACATAATTTTGTAGGAAATTATAGGTGTGAGAGGAGATAGGGTTTGAGATGGTCAATTGGGTAGGGCATGGAGGTGTTAGGTGGATGGGATGATACAATAAACATGTATTGTTATTTATATAACATGTTTTTTTTTTAATTAAGAAATTCATTTTTTTTTTAATTTTTAAGAAGTTTATTTTCTTAGAGAATCAATCAAACATGAAAAAAATTTAAAAAAAATTCAGGAAATTATTTTCTTCGTTACCAAACACATCCTAAGAGTTATATAAATAACAATACATGTTTATTATATTCTTAGAAATATAATATTCCACATAATAATATCATTGATATTATTTATATTAATTAGGATCAATTCAAGTTAATAAGATGTTCTATGTATGATTATACAATGTATGAGATATTATTTTACATAATTTCGTTTATTAATATCAAGATGTGAGTAATTTAATTAAAAAATCTAAAATGTTTCTATTATAAAATTCATTATTATTCTATCTGTTCATTTTTACTTGTTATTGTTTCGCTTTTCGAGATCAACTTGACTAAACTTCAATGCTAAATTTAATATTTGAAATCTAAAATTTAGATGGTTGAAATCTATATGAAAAATGCTATAAGTTGGAATTCTTCTCATATCAATATGATTGAAAAAACACATCTTAAAATGTTGGTCAAAGTTCATATAATTTGATATCGATAAATGAAATAGTGATAAGTAAATATATTTTAGAGATTTATTGGAGATTACCCTTGTGACTTTGGGCTTCTTGCCTTTGTGTTGAATGTATTGAGCCCAGTTGATATTGGGCTTTTTTATGGATCACTTTAAAAAGGAAAAATCACATAAATAATGCATTTAAGAAGGAAGAACGTCTAATTTCAAGTCATAATAGATCAGCATTACGTTATAATATTTAGTTTTATTTTTTAATAATATATATATAATTAAAAATATATAAAAATGGATTTAGATTTTCTTTTCCATAACAATATAAGACTATAATTAAGGATTATGTTATTATTAAAATATACACTTTTCCTTCAATGGTCTCAATCAGTCGTAATTTTCGCCATCAACATAATTATCACAAGTTTCCATGTTATATCAAAATCGAAAACATACTATCCATTTCCATTGAATCACAAAGGAAACAAATCAGCACAAAAAAAAAAAAAAGATTTGACAAGCAACTGATAAATGAAAAATAACTATAAATGAAAAATAACTTTGATTTAATATCTGTATATATAAATAACAAATTTGGAAGATCATGGGAGTAAAATAAGGAGTAAAGATTATAACTGAACTGGTACATAAATATGGAATTCAATTAAATGATAGTTTCCACAATCCTAATTTAATGGAAAACTAGATCTAATCATTAATTTTAATAATTATTTTTTATATCTTTGCTCATTTCTTAATTAAAATATATATTTTTTTTCCTGAAAATGCTACATGTTGCAACAAATCTATTGCTATAACTTGTAACTCAATTTTAATGTTACATTTCAAAAATTTATTGAAATGCAACCATATTGATTCCACCAAGCTCTTTGGTTTTGTATTGATTGACTATTGATGTCAAGAAAGGGAGACAATTGTTCCCCTCTGAACTTTAGAAATATCCAACTTTTGTATGTCTAATGCTCTACAAAATATAATGTGATTTTTTTCCAATCTGTTGATTTTTTGTTTGATAGAGCTAATAGGTGATCTTTTCCTACATGTCAAAGTTTCGTTGGATAGAGTTATCTACATGTGCTGACGGGAAGTAACAAATACCCATGAAAATAGTCGAGATGTACATAAATTGGTTACTTGACTTCTCTTCTATTCATACAAAAACTACAAACACATGTACAACATTCATTATTTGTTTTTTTCCTGTATACTAAAAATCATACATTGTAAACCATTCCTACCTCTAAAGTAGAAGCATGGGGTACACTTAAAGTGTATGTAGGCGGTCTACTGTTCCTTCTCAAAAAGTCATAACCAAAATTTATAACTATTTTCTTAAATAAGCTAGATCCTTGTTTGGCTCTTACATAGGAATGTCCCAAAATGTAAGCTATACCTGCTTCCCTTGCTTCCATCAATTCCCTCAACTCCTCTTGTGCACCTCTATCAATCTTGGGAGATTCTGGTATAACAAACCTTACCCTTTTCTTAGGCTTGGTTACACGTGGAGAAAGTATTTCTCTGCGTTCTGATGTCCCAACTAGTTCTGCACTTGCATCTTCATCCTCACAGAGTTGAACTCCTGATATATGAGTAGACGGGGTTCCAACAACGGTCAGGTCTTCAAAATCTTTTCTAAGATCTTCACCGTTAACATTCAACCCCGTCTTTCCTGTTCTTATAAACTCAGCTATGCTGCACACAAGATCATTCTCAAATTCTGAATCATCTTTATGAGCATCGCGATAACCATACCTGACAATGCATCTGTATATGCGGTACTCTCTTGGACCAATATGTCCAACGAGGAAACGCTCCTCGTGTTTAACATGAGGAACTGGGACAGATTTGACACAAAGGAATACTAAGACCTGGTGGAATGCTGGAAGATTGGTAACAAAGTGTGAGAATATTGCTGGGATTCCAGATACGAGCTCAGTATGTATGAGTCCAATGCCACGAACCCGTACAATGCCTAGGCTAGGACCAAGACCGAGTAGCCACTCAACAGAGACCTTATTTTGGACATCAAATTCATACTTCTTCAGAGAGCCATAGTGCCAAATACACATTACTATCATGAAAGCAAAGGCCATCGCGATAGGCACCCATGCTCCTTCCAAAAATTTAATTAGGGAAGCTGAGAAATATAAGGCCTCAATCGTTCCAAAGAATATCACAAAGCAAAGTGCAAGGAGGACACTCTTGTGCCAGCATAAAACAATCACCAATGACATCAAACAAGTCGTAACCAGCATGACAGTTATGATTGCCAAACCTGATAGAAAGCAAAAAAAGGGATGTGGATTAGTATTGAATATCATTCAGCATTGAACATGAAAATTGGTCTTCCACGGAGGAGGGAACAGATTCGATAAATAATTTTGTTTTAGGACAGTGAGAGAACCAACCACTAAGAACACTATCACTCTAAACTTTAGCAGTCAATCTGTGATTGATTATTTGGTGAACTTGAATAAAGACACTTGAGTTTTTTGCTCCATCCAGGAAGGTAAATGATTTTGACAAATCAAAAGTTTACTTTCCTTATTCATATCATTACATCCATTACCTGAAGCATTGCCCATCCTTTTGGTGTCTCTAAAGCCAATAGTAACAGCCAAGCATAGTAGCATTAAGGTCCAATTGATTTCTGGAATATAAATCTGTCCATGTATTTTTGATGACGTATTCACTATTCTGACTCTAGGAAAGCAACCCAGAGAGGAGCACTGTTTAATAATTGAAAAGGTTCCAGTGATGATAGCTTGGCTCCCTACCACAGCAGCAAGTATAGCAATCACCAGAACAGGCAACCTTAGTTTCTCTGAAACAACAAAAACAAATTTGAGATGACCTTCATCAGCTGAATTTTCTTACCAATGTTATTTTTTTCCCAGTAAAAGCAACTAGGAATGTAAATACCTGGTACTGAAACATAAAAGCCAATACGATAGCTTTCATTTTCAATAACATGATGCTGTGAAAGATAAGCAGCTTGTCCCATATATGCGAGTATAAGTGATGGATAAACCATGAACGTAAAAGCAATCTGCAAAAGGGAAAATAGTCACTTATACATCTCAATGGTAGAAAAACACAAGTTAACTATATGTAAATTATAGATGTACCTTAAAACTATCCTAACCATTAATTCATCATATTGTAATCACATCAGTAACAAGTGGGAAATTAAATATTAGCTCTACGGAAAGAGAATTATTGTCAACAGGTGCATTGCATATGCTTTTGCATGGTATAACCGTCTCATTTAAAAGCTTAAATATTAGAGAGGGTTCATTAATAATATTGTTAGGGTCTTCAGTATATCCTCTTACGTGTGAGCCTATTCCTTTTTCTTAGGTCAGACACATGAAAACACTTTTTGAGAAGTTGTGGTGAGACTTTTGAAATCAGAACCTCTACCAACTCTGGTAACATGATGGTGTGACCATTAAGCCTATTCATGCAGAGGAAATAACATGAAGAATGAATATATATACCTGTATTGATAACTGGGAGAAATGTCCTAGATCGGCAAACATTGCTTCTGAACCTGAAAGATATACTTGTATATTTGATGATCATCATACCAAAAGAATAGTAGTAGATAACTATTTTGCTGGGGAAAAAATAATAAGAAAGCAAGTGACAACTATATCCTACCTGTTATGCACAGGAGGATCCCTCCCAAGGACATCCAACCTCCTCTTTGAGTTTTTTTCAGGAATTTGTACATGTAATATGGAGACAGTGCTCGATACACATGACGGTCCCACTGTATTATATTATATATACCAATAGCACTGATACACATAAGCCATGTTATCACAACAGGTGCAAACAAAAATCCAACCCTGTGGGTGCCATAATGCTGAAGGGCAAACAAGGCTATCAGTATGACACAAGTAAGTGGAACTTCTACATCTGCAAATAACATATTTTAGAAAGATAGCATGTCATTTTGAGCATAGGCATCAAGAATTAAATAGTATTTTAAATGATTTACAAAAATAAAGAAATCAAAGCTAGAATCTGACACTCAAATAATTCCTTGATCAAAAGCAGTCTCAACCTAGAATATATCACTCAAATAGACATGTTCAAAAGGTCCTCAAAAATGTTAGACCCTTCTGATCCTAACGTCTTCTGTTGTCTCTTTTCCTTTGTGTAAAAGCTTTGCCAACTTTGTCGGTACACATTATATCAAAAAATATCCAAATGATAGGAAGAGAATTCTAGATGTTCCTTCATGATTAAGCAGGCTGAAAAACTATCAACAACAACATACCCAGTAAAATCCCACAAAGTGGGGTCTATGGAAGGCAGAGTGTACGCAAAACTTACCACTATCTTACGAAGATAGAGAGTTATTTCCGAAAGATCCTAGGCTTAAATGTATCACCCCCAAGTAAAAAGAAGAAAAAAAATAGAGAAAGCATAGCGGCTAAAGCAACAGCAAGTAAATTGTATAAGAAAAAACAATAACAGTAGCAAAATAATGTGACAATCGAAAAGCAGTAACCACACAACTATAATGGCACGACTAGTCCTATGACAAACCCTAAACCGTCACAAGGCAAGACAACATTCTACTCCTACCAGCCTTTTACCGGAATATGCGATCTCCGCTCTTTTCCATCTAAGGTCATGTCCTCGGTGATATGAAGCTGCACCATATCCTGTCTAATCACCTCTCCCCAATTCTTTTTTAATCTGTCCCTACCCCTCTGCGTAACCCTTGAGTTCAACCTCTCGCACCTCCTCATTAGAGCATCAACACACCCTCTCTATACATGTCCAAACCATCTCAGTCTCACTTCCCTTATCTTGCCTACCACAGAGGTCACTCTCACCTTTTTCCGAATAACCTCATTCCTAATCTTGTACTCTTAGTATGCCCATATATCCATCTCAACACCTCATCTCTAAAACATGTATCTTCTGATAATGTGAGTTCTTGACTGGCCTGCACTCCGCTCCATATAACAAGGACAGTCTAACCATCACTTTATAGAACTTATCTTTTAAGTTTAGGTGGTATTTTCTTATTATACAATACCCCAAAGGCAAGATCCATTTTATCCATGCTACCCCGATACAATGCATGACACCATCATAGATGCCCCCACTACTCTGGATGACGAACCTAAGATATTTAAATATTATACTCTTGATAATAGGCTGAGTAGCCATCTTTATTTCATGTCGGCTTCATCTGACACAATACTGAATTCACACTCCTAGTATTTTGTTTTGATTCTACTTAATTTGAATTCTTTTGACTCTAAAATTTCTCTATAGACCTTCAACCTATCATTAACTCCATCCCGTGTCTAATAAATCAGCATTATGTTATCCGCAAATAATATACACCACGGGACCTCCTTTTGAATAGACCATGTCAACTCATCCATCACCAAGGCAAAAAGAAAAGGGCTCAGCACAGATCCCTATTATAGCCCCATCTCAATGCAAAAATGCTCCGAGTCTCCTCCCACCATTCTAATGTGAGTCTTGACTTCATCACATATGTCCCTTATTGTCCTAATATACACCATTGAGACACCTTTAGCTTCAAGATACCTCCATAGAACATCCCTTAAAACTTTGCCATAATCCAATGAACACCGTATGAAGGTAGTGCTTTCTTTTCCTATATTTCTCCACCAGTCTCTGCACAAGATGGATTGTTTCAGTAGTCGATCACTTCGACATGAATCCAAATTGATTCTCTGACATAAAGACTCCTCTTGTTACCCTCATCTCCACCACTCTCTCCTAAACCTTCATAATGTGGCTTAGCAATTTGATACACCTGTAATTGTTACAGTTTTGGATATCACCCTTGTTCTTGTACAATGGAACCATTGCACTCAACCTTCATTTGTCAAGTTTTTTAGCTGTCTTCAAAATAACATTAAATAACCTAGTCAACCACTCCATACTTGCCTCGTCAGTGCTCTTCCAAAATTCCGCCAGAATCACATCAGGATCGGTCCCTCTCCCCCTGCTTATCTTACTAATAGCATGTCACTTTTTGCAAGATATTGGAGCATTATTAGGGGATATAATGTTCCCTTTCTCAGGTCTGAGAATATCTCGCTGTACTTTGCCAACACCTACGATTGCTCCTAAGTTAAAGAAAAAAACCTGGTTTCTCTTAAATTCACTGGATGTCATTTGGAATCATTGAATCATTTGTGTGGACTTGTGTTGGGAGAATATACAGGACACGGAAAGTAATAAACAAAAACCAAATATTTCTTGGCTGATTATTTCGCATTTACATCTATGTTTGCATGTTTGAACTTTTATTATTGATATCGAATTCTTCCCCTTAATGGGGAGTCATGCCTTCCAATCATATTTGCTCCAGTAAGATGGAGATGATAATCTATAGATATGTTAATTAGCATATGATAAAATCGCCAAGTGGTTCAATAAGCTTGAAATCTGTTTCTCATATGACTTCAAAACATGCACTACAGAAATAGAATTAGTGCATTACAATCTTTGACTTCCAAATTTTGTCGTTTTGAAAAAGGTCAAACCACTTAACGAAGAGTATACTGTCATTTTTAATTTTATTATTGACCAGATCATCTGAAACTGTTAAAATTTTAATTTGAAGGTTAATCGCCCTTGGTGAAAAGCTGTGGCACATGTTTCATGAGACCTAAAGGTCAAAAAGCATAATCACGTTTTTCTTTATTTGGTAGGGTAAAGAAGGCACAATCACTGTTAACCATACAATTTTTCTTTGAGGTTAAGCAGCTTAATAAAAAACACATAGCATAATGATCTCACAGGAAAAGATTAGATAAAACTTACATTTGTGATGTTCTTTTCCAATAGCAAGTTCAATGCCAGATACCGCTGAGAAAACTGCACAAAAGTCCACAAAAAGTGAATGCTGTTAGAAACTTATAAACACCACAAATTCCAAACTCTCGGTCAACCAATCAACCATGTGATAATGCCAAGTCAGTTGAAGCTGGTTATATGAATCATCTATAACATTTTGTTCTATTCAGGTCCAATAAGGCAATATATACATGTGTACTAAGGCATGATTCTCTAAATCCAATACTTATTCCTCCAGTGGTTAGCTAATATGGCCTGTACGGATCTTTGTTTCTATTATGTTCTCTTCCCTATCAGAAATAAAGAATTCATATATACAAGTTAAGGGCTATTTTGCCGAGTTCTTAGAGAGTCTTGTCTCATGCCCCTAGGTAAAGACGAAAGAGGAGCCAGTGACAAGGGTGAATTGCCACCACAAACTAAGGATTGGAAGGGTTGAGGATCAAATTTCTTTTTCATTTCCAAGGGGTAGCAATAACAACAACAAAATATCCGATGTAATCCCATAAGTGGGGTCTGAGGAGATGTATGCAGCCCTACCCCTACCTTGTGAAGGCAGAGAGGTTGTTTCCCACAGACCCTCAGCTCAAGTAAAGAATATAAAAAAGTGTGTAAAGCAAATTCCTTTAGTGTAAAAAAGCATGTTGACATGTTGAAAACAATGAAAACCAGAACAATAGCAACAACAAATTACACAATAACTAAAGCAGGGGAATTAATATGTAATACTAAAATCGAAGAAAGAGCAGCAGCAATAAATGAAAAAATATTATCAGAATTGGCAATTAGCATACCTGAAAGAGCAGGTGTGAGGATGCCATCTCCAATAACCATACAAGCTCCAATTAAAGCCAATACAAGCAGAAATCTCTGCAAAACTCTATATCTCTCCAAAGTTGATTTAAGTGTGGCCCCAAAAGTAGTTGGAGCAGGACTAATGATATTATCTTTCTTATAACTTGACAAGTCTTCATCTGCTAACTGACAACTAGGCAATGAATTAACCTTAGCATGTCTACAAAGTAGTGAATACAAAGCAAAAGTTCCACCTTCACCATTATCATCAGCTTTAAGCACAATGAACACATATTTCAAAAGAGGAACTAAAGTCAATGTCCAAAATACAAATGATAAAACCCCATAAATTTCTTCATTACTCTCTGAATGTGTAATGTCTTCAGCAAAAGTACTCTTATACACATACAAAGGTGATGTACTCAAATCCCCATAAACAACTCCCAAACTCTGATAAGCCAATGTCAAGATTGTCATCCAAGATTCTTTCTGCAAACCCCACAAAAAATTATCAAAAGGGTGATCTTAAAATTCTAAAAGATTAACAAAAGAAACTAAACTTTAACACTTTACCTTCACACGATTCTGGTTAACCCCTGTTTCCAGATCCATAGCAGGTGCTTTTTAGAACCATAAAGATACCATTTTTCTAGAAATTTCAATAATTCCAACCAAGACCCATTAACCTTCCACCTCCAACACAAGAACAAAACATTCAAGAAAACACAAAAAACAACACAACCGCAAAGATGATTAGGAAATAAAGATTCATATAATGGAGAAAAATAACTGTGGTAGCTGTAGTAGGAAGACAGTTGAGGGTGTGGGGGGTGGGGATTACAATATGCTAAAATGCAGTTGAACAGCTCTTTGCCACAGAGATATTGCTCTAAGCAACGATAAAGAAAAGTTGAGAAAAAATTGGAATCTGAGCACAAGAGTAAGAGAATATTTTTGGTCATCAACACTTTTTAGACAAATTTAGGAAGAGTTATTTTTATTAGATATTATTTTATTTATCTGATTTTTTTTTTAAAAATATTTTCTTTGTGAGATAAATGAAAGGAAGAAAAGAAAGTTCAGATGTGTCGTTTTCAATTGGCCCTGGGGGAGTTGAAAGCTGGCGGTTTCCGTGAAAGTGGGGCTTTCGATAGCTTGGGTTTTTGAAATAATTATTAATATTTATGTGTTTAAAAGTTTTTCCATAAAAAAAAAAAATTTAAATTATTTAACCTCGATAAACGAAAGAGTAACGAGTAAAAGTAAATGGAGAGAGTATTTCTTCGGGTCAAAAATGATTAATGTTTTAACTTTTGAAAGTTGTCCTACTAGATAAGGAAAACATTTAATTTTTCCCCCTAAATTTTTCATTGCCATATTCCTAATCAATCTATAAAATTAATGATAATTATGTCAACTTTAAAAAAAAAATCATAATTTAAAGTATTATAGTCAAAATGTTTTTAAATTTTAGGAATATTTTCATGAATTTTCAACTCATATGACTAAGCATAAAACACCAATTAGGACTTAAAAGAGCATTAAATATAGAAATATATTAATTATTAAAAGAAGTTGATTATAAAATAAATGATATTATATAAACTAAGATAAAAAGGAGTAGCACAGGGGAGTGTAGTAGCAATGCCAATAATTTTATCAAGCAAACTCAAGATTTAATATATATATATATATCTAAAAAATAGAGTGATACTTAATAGAAAATTATTATATCAAGTCGTACATATTAAATATTTTGATTTAAAAATTTAGATTTATTTATATAATGATAAGGATAATATTAAAAAAATTAATATAATTTTTATTAATTTGTTGAAATGTACAAATAAAAAAAATGTTGGGGTACAGATAAAAAAATTGTTGATGTTAATTATTAATTGGTGTACGACTTTCTTTTTTCATTCTTGAATTAAATGTTTACGTCTATGCTTTTACTATTTTTCCATATATTTAGTTTGTATTTGTTCATGAAAAAACTACTTAAAAATCACCACAAAAAACGTGTAATTCTACTCTTTATCTTACTTGAAGTATTGGAAACTAAAAATTAATAATTTATACTATATTAAAAGCCCGAAGACTTTAGAGATGTTGTTTGAATTCTTTGTTTTTCATCAAAAAATTTCTTTTTAGATAAAATCATTTTTTCACTTTTTTTTCCTTTAAATTCTTATTTAATTATATTTATAATATTGACTTTAAAATATACGAAAATAAATGATAAAATAAGAACTTCTAACGGTAAAAAGACTCCTAAAATCTTCCTTATTTAATAGACTTCTACTTCTTTATTTGAATCACGAAAATACCCTACAACAGCTAAGAAAATTTTTATTTTACCATGATATATAGAACCTTTATAAATAAATAATTTATCAAAATTACTGTTGTAATGAATTATTTATCTTTTTTTAAGTTCAAAATTAAATTTAATTATTTTTGTGTAATATTTGTTATGAAAAGAGATACACGCTTTGATCACGTGCAAAACGCGTGCGACAAGATTATTATAATTTAAAAGTGGAAAAGAAAACAAAATGTCATTTGGGGCCTTGAAATTTTGATCCATTTTCTTTCTTTTGTAATTTTGTGTTAATTAATTTAAAATCTACTATATATAAATAAATAATAATTATATAGATGGTAACTTCACTCAAGTAATTAGCATAGATAAATTGTATTTGAAGATTTCAACTCTTTCAAGAAAAGATAACCACTTCTTTTTATTTTCCTTGTTGTACTCAACAAAATATTATTGAAAGATATAATCAAATTAATAAATATGTGATGTATAGTAAAAAAAAGATTAAATTAATATTGCCAAAATCATGAAATATAATTATTTTATAGATGTATTATTTAATCGATTAATAAATAGTTATTAATTGAAAGAGTGTTTTCCAAATTCAATGAATATTACTTTTGATTGCATCGAACTTTGGAAAATGAAGCGTCAAGAAATTTAAATAAATCCTTATGTGAAAATGATATTCATGAATTTGAAGTCATATTAATAATCTTGATTACTTTAATAAAACAATTCTCAATAGTCTATAGATTACCTGGGTGGAAAGGATACATGTTCAGAGGTCTAGAGTTTAGAAGAAATTAAGGAAACATTTGAGTAAATAATGATTATGATTAAATTGAAGACGATACAATCCTTTGAAACCAGTTACGCATAAAGAAGCACTTATCATGTCTAGAACTCTTCAAAAAATTTTAGTGCAATTTGAGAAAAGACTCGAAATTTTTGGACACTATAAGAAAAATTAGAGACGAGCTTCAGCCAGATTTAAATTTTTTAAATAAAAAACAAAAAACACTAGAATTATATTTCACTAATTGCCTTGATAATTTTGCAATTTCAAAAAATTATTAGTTTATAATATTAATAAGACCATTTACTTATATAGAGGTCTTCTGAAAATAAATAGTTTCATTATCTTATTGAAATCAATGATTTTTTCACTAATGGAATCGAGACAAGAGAAAAATAACATTTTAGAGAATTATTAGTTTACCTTAAGAAAGTTTCTTTATCTAATCTCTTAAACATTTAAATAAATTAATCAAATTCTTCAACATGATATTAATTACTATTACAATAAATGACAGACAATTACTTATTCACAAATTTCATATGGGGAAAATAGTTTTCATTTTTCATCTATGAAAAACCCTTCTCGTTCTGCTTAGTCTTATCCCTCTCTACAAAGGCTTAAAATTTTGAATTTCACCGCAACCTATTTACCAAAACAAAATTTCACATGCTTAGCTCATCAATGAAAACACATATTAAAAATGTAACCAGAAAAAAGAAAAGAAAAACACAATGGTGTGTAATTTTTCTAATGACTTTAATAAACTATGATGAATTTGTTATATACACTCCAATAGAAACATTAATTATTTCCATGAAATTATTAATAGAAGATAAAATTACGTCACTAATATATATATATATATATGCTATAAGAAACTAAACCACGACAACCTTTAATTGGTTGTTTTTGCAGTATTATATTATGCTAATAATGATTATTTATCAAATTTATGGTACTTACTAGTGGGGGGACATATTTAATTTTTTAAGCTAATGATTCTATTTTCTTCTCCTGACAAAGTAAAACTACATAATTTAATTAAATGATCTTGTGATTAGTGACAAATGACAATCTACCGACCATATATTATGTCTACAACTCTAATTTATTTATTTAAAAATAGACATATGATAGGATAACTATCATCAATTCTATAAAATATTTATAAAAAAATTAAGTTATATTATATTTTAATCATGTTGATGCTAGTTATATTAATCGAAGAAGATATATTTATGATTGTTTTTAATTAAGTATTTTATTAAATTTCACTCTCGATCTTAAAATATGATAGAAGAACGTAATGCGTGACCTAGGATTAGATAGTTAATAATTAAATATTTGAATTTTATTGTAGATCTTCTAGATTCATGATCTAAATATATTTTTTTTAAAATAATAATAATTATAATAAATAACTTACATTATTGTTCATGGTCTTCATTTATGCTGTATCCCCACGCTTGATTTGATCCCTTTTTATATATTCCCCTGGCTAATAAAATATAATATTAGGAATGTTTCTAGAAAAATAAAATAAAATTTAATTATGTGTTAATTAATGAATCTTGAGTCTCAATTAAGTGGTAATGACGAAAAACTTAGCACCGTCACATGCTCGGATCTGTCATTAGGAGCGTAATTTTCAATATCAAATAAATTAAGTTAGTGTTTGATCATAAACTTTTGAATATTTTTCGTGAAATTTGGATAGTTTCAACATGTATTGGGACATAATTTAAAAAAATATATTTCAGTTTTTTCATAAATAAGTATGAAACTTAATTTATACACAAAAATTTTAAAATTATTAAAAATACTTGTAAGTTTGCCATAAAACTATTACTTTATAGGAGTGTGTTAAATGAGAGAAAATGATGGATAAATTAGTTGGGGTCATAAATAAATGTGCTCCCATATAAATTAAATAAATTCTATGGTTAAACAAATTTATTAAAAAAATAAATAAATCAAAAACGTATTGACAAGATCTATAATCATATTCTAAGAATTGAGATGAATTTAATTTTAATATCATATTATAAATTAAAGACAATAAAACTTGAATACGAAAGACTTTATCTGATAAGTTAAAGAATGTGAAAAAGAAAATTACAACATGCCACAACTAATCAGGTGGGATAACTTAAGATTATTTAAAACAACTTTTTTCTTTATTGTTCAACAAAATATTGGAAAAAGACCAAATTTTGAAGAAATAAAACCAAAATCAAAACTAAACAATGTGATTGGGTAGATAAAAAGTTGAATTGGCATGAAGTTGACCAAACAAACAAGAAAGGGCTGTCATAGATACACCGGCGCAGGAAGGGAGCCAGAATTTTAATTAAAAAGTGTCAAAATTTAAAGAAGAAAAATCATGTAAAAGTTAAGCAATGGTAATATATAATATTTATACATAATGAATTATTTTTATCTAACAAAAAAGTATAATTTTCCGATAAAGAGATGTTGGTTGACACCCTTCAAACATACGTGGCTCCGCCACTGCACACACGAAAGATTTTATAATGGTAGAGGCACAACCAATAATAGTTGTGTGACTCTCCGTTCTTCTTTTAAAACTTGGATAGTGGACCTATTTTTTTAACCCTTTTACCATTTCTCTTCCACTCGCCCCACTGTCCAAGTGTCAAAAGAAGGATGGAGAGTCATACAACTATTGCTGATTGTGTCTCTATTATGATAAAAAAAATTCCTCACGCACGAGTCTTTGACTAGTTATAATAAGATATGCGATATAAGTACGTTTTACCTAACTATACTATGCATTTTTTGTCTCCATCATTGAAAGCAAAATTACAAGAATGATTTTTCTTCAAAATTTAAAGAGGAGTCCATTTTTCATTTTTTATTTTAAGGTGGACATTCATAGAAATTTGATGTATAAAGCATCTCGCATCTAAGCAAATTCTGACGAATGACTGCATTATGAGAAGTTTGATATAGGTATTCGGTTACTTCCTTTCATCCATTTTTACTTGTCCACTATAATATTTTGAGATGTTGAACAATACTTGTCCCGTTTATGAAATCAAGATATAATTTTACACTTCGTTTCTAATTTACCCTTATGTGTAACTATAATCATTTCCCTATTACATTTTTTAGGACATTGTATTATTATATTGAAAGGGTGATTTGATAAAATAATTCTATCATTTACTATTTCTTAATTCATGTGTCAAGTCAATAATAATGAACAAGTTAAAATCGATGGATGGAGTCGTAACTCGAAATCGTGATCTATAGATAACATTATTGTACTTTAAAACTCTATTTCCTGCTCAGTAACCTTTTCTTCTATATGAATCAATATTATTTCATTTCAAATCTTTCCCAAATACCTCCTAAGAAAAATCTCGAACTTGATTCCCAAGTCGGCCCGTTTATTTCTATTTTCTCATCGAAATCTTTTATCTCGATTGTTGGAGATCCTATTTTCGTACCAATACAAGATATGTTTATTGAACTATATGCAATAACGAGTAAAAATCATTGAGATGTTTCTATAAATAGACATATTTCCAAGTAATAGTAGAAACTATCTAAATAAAAAAAATAATTAATTTGTTCTTCTCTTTTATTAACTTAAGAGCATCAATATATATTGTTGTATGAATTATGATCACATATTTAATACACATAAAAGATTATGAAGTCATTTGATAGAGTAGATTTTTGATGAATAGATACTGAGAAATGAAATAAATAATTTAGTTGTCAATGAAGTTGACATTCTAATTTATAAATTAATATTTATTTATTACAATTTCATTAATTAATTAAACTTTAACTTGCCAAACAGATCCAATAGTAAATTAATGCCCAAATGAAAGGGTGGATTTGGTATGTGTCCAAAGAAGAAGACCAAATAAAACTATAGTGCCTTACAATAATAGAGTTGCCTAATATATTTATGGGATTCCATATCTTTAATTGAATAAGTCAAATTTGATATATTGTATTTTATATACCCAAAATAATCACAAAAATACTTTTGGGGGTCAAAGGAGGTTCTTTTGCTCTTAAAAAAAATGAAGGGGGTATTGTTTCGTGTATTGAAAGGTTAAAAAGTACAAAGTAAAATTTATTGGTCTATCTGTTTGATTTTATTTGATATTTTTTTTTATTCGTTTCAAAAAAAATATTAATTTTTTTTTTTGCTTTGTTATAATTATTATTTTTATCATTATCTAAATAAAAATTAATATTGAGTTTAGTGTAATCTTATATTTACGATATATATCATTTGTTACAGGGGCACGATATTTTATTTTAATTGATAAAACGAGCTTAAGAAAAAAAATAATTTTCTTGTATTTTATTAGTTAATGTGATTTAAAAAAACAAGAAAATGATTCCTTAAAAATAATACTTTTATAAGGATCACAATATGTTTAAAAAGAAAAATATATATATATATATAGAGAGAGAGAGAGAAGACATTCTCTAACCCATTTGGTAATAATAATGACATTTTTGGATTAAAGTATCAATGACAAGAACATTTTCGAATTATAATATAAATAAAGAGTGTTTTTATTTCTTTTGATGTAATTTAAGAGTATTTTTGAGTAATTAATAATTTTCATCACGTCGTTTTTTATCTACCTCTTTATAGCAAAATTCTTCACATGAAATAAAAAAAAATCCCAAGGGAATTTTCTGGAAAAAGCAAAGAAAAAAGAAATCTTAGATATAAAAGGAAAAGTGAAAAGGATGAGAAATGTTGACAAAAGTACCCATTCACTTGAATCTAAACGCGCTACATTATTTGTGTTTTGCACAAACCATATTTAATTTTATTATTATCATATAAAATAAATTTGATATGATTTCGTATTAACATGTATACGATAAATGATTTATTCGATTTTAACTTATATATACTCTTTCTTACAATAAAGAAAAATAACTTCATTTTTTCCAAGAAACGTTGCAATTATTTTATTAAGTCTCAAGATGCAAACAACTAGTTCTTTACAAATACTAATTTATATATTTATTAATATTATAATAATTAAATGAATTGTATATATATATTTATATCCTTCAATACAATATTCGATATTTTTATTTTCTTTTTATAAATATCTAATACTAAAAAATTTAAAACACATACCAAATAATATAATATTGAAAGTACAATATTAAAATTTCAGTACAATAATTCTTTGAGATAAATATTAAAAATACATTTAAACTATCCTTTTTTTTAAAAAAATTTTATACCTAAACTATTGGGAGCGTGAGTTTTACACCTAAACTATCATTTTGTAGTTTGAGAAATACACATCACTCTTACTCACCAAGTTGTGTATATTACATTCTCTCTTTTATTTTGTAAAAAAAGTCACACTACACTCCACGGTCTACATGGACAAAACATTCTACCTTGACAAAAAATAAATAAATTATACCATTAGTTAAATTTACATATTAAAGTATTATTGTTTAAAAAAATTATAAAATAAAATGTAAAATATTTTTGTCACTCCACTCCACCACTTCTTCTCTCATACCCCTTTCCCCCACCTCGAACCAACCAATGTTTTTTTTAAAAAAAAAAAGAAAAAAAATTGAAAATTTTTTAGAATAAATTATTACTTCGTCTTCTCCCTTAAAATAATAATTTAGATATTATTTCAATTTTATTTAGAAAAATAATTCTATCCTACCATGTTGCACTTTTATTTTTCCTCATTTTTAGAAAGTTATTTTTTATTTCCCGTCAGATTTTTTTTTTGTAGTATGCAAAAATATGAATAATCGCATCGAAAATAATATTGATCTAGAAAAATAAATTCTAAGTCATGACTTTTACTTCTTTTTTTTAAATCACATGCGATTAAATTTAAATTTATATTAAAAATTTAATTGTAAAAGATAAGCGCGATTTAATAAATAGAATTGTATATTCATTAACACAAAATCATACTATTTAAATTAAGAATTAATAGGGACTTTTCACTCTATCATAACTTTAAGATAATTTATGAAAATTCTCAACTTAATTTCCACTATAGCCTTTATAATACGCGCAATGACAACTCTAGAGATGTTACACTACTTTTCATGAATAATTATGCACTCTTATCACTTTATTAATAACTCTTTTAAAAAAGATGATTTTATGACCATACAATTTTGACAAAACGTCATTTGTAGTCAAAAATTCAATTATGATGCAATCTTTTTCTTTAATGGGGAAAATAAAGCAAATATCAATAGTGGTTAAAGTTGGCCCATCAACATTAGAAAAATAGAATAACTATATGTGTCTAATTATGTGCCTTTCACTTTAGTTTAATTTTTGAAATTATAAATACTATATTTTTTTTGTCAGATACATGTATTTTGAATACATATTGTAAGTCATATTAGGTATAAATTATTTTAGATACAATGTAGCTAAGCGTAGTGTGCATGTATCTAGGATACACTAACTCTCTATCTTGTTTCTCTCCTATCTAACTCGCATTTCTCCCTCTCTTGCTTGCCTCTCTTCCTAAAAGGCAAGTTTGGTGCACTAAAATTTCTGTAATGCACAAGGTCTGAGGAAGGGTCCGATCAGAAGGGTCTACTGTACGCAGTCTTATCTTGCATTTATGTCAGAGGCTATTTCTAAAGATTACGCTTGTCTCTCTTCCTATGTATCTATATTTCAAAAAGTATTTGGATTGTAACCAGTATCCATCTGATTCATGTGTCTAATATGATTCACATGTATCCGCGATGCATTGACTCTTTCATTGGCCTTTCTCCCTATGTATTTATATTTCAAAATGTATAATTCACATGCATCTCAGATACACTCACTCTCTCGCTCATCTCTTTCCATATGTATTTATATTTCAAAAGTATTTGATAGTAAAAGTACATCTTCATGTATCTTTGATAGACTTGAAATCTAAGGGAGTGACTTGAAATCTCGTATAAAATTATCAATTAGTGAGACGATATATAACTATTTCAAATTATAAAGTTATTCAATATTTATGACAGAAATATTTGTATAATTATGTGAAAAAGGGATATCGTATTTAAATGGAAATAAGGGTATATGTTTTTTGCATTTAAATTTTTAAATTTCTGTTCAATTATTGTATCAATCATAGCAATTACTATCTTCTAAATTAATTATAGCTTTAATTCAGTCACCTCATCCCACTTGGACTCTTGCCTATTTATGACTAGACTAGTAATGGCGGGTGGATAAATTCAAGAAATCCAATAAATTGAATAATTAAAAAGTATATTAAAAGATTAATCAAAAATGTTTGTGGTTAGGATCCTAATACATAGTAAAATCAAATTTGAATTATTGAGTTTAGTTAGATAACCCAAAATCTATGTTCAAAGATGACAAGACATAATTAGGTGAAGTTGTATAATTATGTGGTTAATCATAGAGAATTAGATGGAAAAATAGTTGATCATGATTATGAACATTAATTGAAATTGTTAGGTGATGACCATGAATATGTAGTGTTTATTAAATGGGTAAATTCTTACTTTAAAAAGTAAACAGAATAAATCATGTGAATATTTGGTAGTTTTCTTCATTCATTCTTACTTATTTATTATTATTTTTATTTTATTTATCATTTTTAATTTATAAAAAAAATGATTTTTGTTCTCTTTTAATATTTTATCCTTAGCATTTGTTGTTTATTTATCCAAATTAATCTTTTAAGACCTAATAAAAATATTAGTTAATAGAAATAGTGTGATAAAATGATTATATCAATTATTGTATTCTTAATGAATGTGCCAAATTCGTATGTGACAAATGAAAATGAAGGGAGGAAGTATTGTTTTATCTGACTTAGTCACTTTTTTTTTTCCATGACAATCTAATGATGTAATTACGAGATTTGAAATTAGCACATTTTTTCTCCACATTATTTTTTCTTTTGACGTGTGTGTGTTGGGGGTGGGTGGGTGTGGGGGGCGGGGGGCGGAGCTAGTATGTGAAATTTAATTGAAAAAAGATTATTTGAAAGTTAAAGTTGCATTTCAGTATAAATGTAATTACTTCTTTTCTTTTTGAAAAATTGAAATAATGGACCAATTTGATAAACTTATGTGAAAAAATCTCCAACATTTATTTTTTAAAAAGAAATATTTATGAACAAACAAGTAAATATTTTTCTTTTAAAGATAAAAGGCTATCAGCCTTGGTTTATTAAATCAACAATTAATATCAATAACGTTAAATTGCATGATTTTTTTTTTAAGAATCGTCTATTTCTCCATTAAATTAAAATGTAGTTACTTCCTCTGTCCAATAATAATTATCTATTATTGATTTACACACACCTTAAGAAACAATAAATAATAAAGGTAATATTACTATATTATTTTTTGAATATATTAAATTTAATACTTTAGAAAATCTATTAAATTCTCCCCACAATTGTTTCTATTTCAATTTTGTTCAATATTTCTACCATAAAATGAGGACTCACAAATTAATGAAAATTTGGATCTTGACACATGTTGATTTTTAAATAGGTGGAATAATTTCTTTTAAAAAAATTAAAAAATTATTTATCTATTTTATGTCTATTGTAAATAATTTATTAATTTTTAAAATATAAGTAAAAATGAACTATGAGACTATATATTTAATTTTATGTACAGAAGTAATTTCATAACTTTGCAAAATGGTACTTTTTGTGGGTCTAATGATTGTAAAATTTTAATGGTGGACATTTCTTCTTGATTTGGACATCTTCTAAAAATGTCATAGACAAGAAGAAATTTGTTTATTTTAATTATTTTTACTTAATTTTACTACTGACATTTGTAGAAGGGAACTTTTTTTTTTTTTTGTTTATCCAAAGTTGGAATTTGCATACCTACTTTTTCTTCTCAAAATTTTACAAAAAATATTTGGTTCTTACCAAACAATTACCAAATTGTTCATCAAATCTTCTTAACTACATTGTATTTGGGACGTTTAACTTAATGTTTAATTTTAAGGGTATACTTAATTAGGTGCAATTGCAGCTATAATCGGTTCAAAGACACTGTTAATATGATGTGATATTATTCGTTTTGAATCAAAATCTGTACATTTTATTTCCAAAAAATTTCACATCATTAAAAATATTATACAAATATGAAAGTCAAAAGTACGTCTAGGTTTATATATTTAGGAATCGTTTGATTTTAGGGATAGAAATTTCGCTCATGAAATAAGCTTCCTTCGCTTTTGGTGAGAATTTTGATTCTGATGTTATCTGAAATTGTTTATATATATACATGAGATTATTTTTATCTCATAATTCATGTGTGTTAATAATTTCATAATTAGTAATCTAAAGATTAAATATCATAATGACATTTGTCCTTCTCCAAAACTCCCCTAAGAAAGCCAAGGTTAAAATTATAAATAAAGTCTATCCAACATTATCTATTAGTTTATATTGAATTAGACAAATATTTTATGTTTAGTCTAATGACCAAGCATTTAGAAAATGTATATACTAAATAATTTCATCATTATTAATTTCGATATATTTAATTTGTTCACCAACTAAATTACCCATAAAAAGATTAAGTTGGTGAGCAAATTATATCAAAATTGCAACTAGGAAATTGTAATCAACAACAATAACATACCCAGTGAAATCCCACAAGTGGAGTATACAATAATATATGCAAGGTATAATGTAAAGAATGTGATTGGTTTTGTTTTTACACTAAATAAATGCGCCTTGGCAATTTTTAATCATGAAATTATTATTATGCATTAATCAAAATAATATAAAAATAATATTATAATTATAAATATTATTTATTCTTGCTAATTCTCTAGAATAAAAATTTTGACGAAATAAGGAAATAAAATAAGTTTATATTTTATCTTAACATTATAATATATTTTTTATTCTACGAATCAAAGAATCCCATAGGATTTGTAGATTAATAAAAAGAGTGATAAACGTCTACAATTAGAACACCTCAATTTATGTTTACTAATAAATTACTTTACTACTTATATATAACCAAATAAAGGAGCATTGTGCTGCTTGCTTGAGTAGTTTTCGATGTTTTGTTCTGTTTCAGCTACGTAGCTATCTGTTTCTTCTTCTTTATATTATGTGGGATTAATAAAAAAAATATTTTGTGGGCTTTTTTAATTTTAAAATTTTTAAGACAGCTACATATTGACATGTCTGCTTCGATTGCTTCATTATATTTCTTTAACTGCTTCAACTATAATTTTATAATATTATCCCTAAAAAATAAACTTCAACTATAATTTTACTATTTTACCCCTAATAAATAATTCTCCAGCTGCTTCAACTATAAAATAGACAAATAAAATTAAATAACTATTTTAATAATCTTTTAATAATTATATTTGTCTAAAAAAGGAAATACTTTAAAAAATATAATATTATAAATAAACCAAGAAGTTTATATATATTAATAAATAAAATATTGATATACTCTCAAAATTTTATATGTGCAATGTAAACTAGAACAAAATAAGTAACATATATTATTTAAAATTAACGTAAAATGTACCTAATTTCTTAAAAAAAATTAAAATATATAAAAAAAATCTATCAATGTCATATAAATCAACACACAAAAAAATAACAGCTAACACGGACTTTTGTAATTAGTAGTAATAAATAGAACAACATGGATCACACAAATCAAAATCAACACACACACGCATAACACAATATGCAAGCTGTCCAGATACGAAGTCAAATAAGTCCAGATTAAATTTAGTTTTTGCTCTTTTTTTTTTTTTTATATTTCTCAAATTTCATCGTACTGCTAGTCGTTGTTATTTTTTGATAACGAGTTTTTCTGTAGTTCACAATTATGCTTTATTCTCTTTTCAAGTTGGAATTTTTGATAACTTTGACTAAATATCTAAATCTAAGATATGTTCGGTATGATAAAAAATATTTTTCAATTTTTTATGTTTGACATTTTAATTTTTTTTAAATAAATATTTTCTTTATAAACACAAATTTTTTTAAAAATATAAAAAATATTTTCGTTCATATCAAAAAATACATTCACAATCGGCACTTGTCGTAAAGTGTTTTAGTTGCCGCCTAAGTAGGTTAAGAATTAGGAACGTATTACATTTGCATACTAAACCATATTACTAATAAAATATAAGTTAGGTAAAACATCAACTATATTCATCAAAAGCTAAAGTGATTATATTATATCCAAGTAAATAAGCCAAAATAAGTGAATATATAATAAGGTTGTCCTTAATTAGAGTGTTTGAAAACATTATATTATTGATCACCCACTTTTTCTTTCTTTTTTCCCTCCTTATTTTAAGAGATTTATTTTATCATTGTTTTCTTGTTGGGAATTTCATGTCCTATTTAAAAGATGATTAGGTGAATACTGAAGTGATTAATTAATTTATTGAAAACGTAACTCGAGGAATATACATACACACACTAAATTACATACAAAAATGCAATATTTTATTATAATTATTCCTATATTTTAATAAAAATTTTGAGTTTGAGTCTACCTCATTTAATATAGGGATTGTTGTAATGATTCAAAAATTAAATAATATTTAATTAATTCCTTTTTTATATGGCTATATCTGTTTTGTTGTCTTATTTATATAGTGACGATTATTATGAACCAACATTATTATTCTTACATTTACCTTTTTGATTCCCCTTTCACTGTTTTTATTCTCTCATTATAAATATTCTAAAGTCTCTCAAAAAGTCAAACCTTTTACATTATGTAAAATCATAATGTCTGTGTATATCCTACCTCTCCACACCTCTTTTGTAAGATTGCAAGAATTATGTTATAATTATTCAAATTATATCTGTTAACAAAAAAATAATAAGCCTTCTTTGTGAAGTTTGGCTTTATAAGACCTCTCTATGAAGTTTAGCTTTAGGCTATCAAAAACTTGTTGAGATGACCCTGCAGTACTTGTACTACTTCACTTTTAATCAGAGATCTCGAGTTTGAACTTTATATATAAATTTTCTTTTATTAAAGATATCGTGTTTAGTCGAGGTCGAGCTCATGAGAAAATTAAAGAAAAAGTGTGGCATGGCACCATATTATATATATGGAGATTTTCCTATTAGTTCAAGTTATTTCGAGGTAAATAAATCATTTATACTTTTAAGAAAATGAGCTTCACAAGAATAATTTTAAATTCTTGTAGAGTGAAACCATGCCATTGTACCAAACACCTACATCATTAACTTTGACCTATAGAACTGATTCTGTCTTTTTAATAGTTTCATATGCTTCTTCGTGAACCAATGATTTTGAATATAGGAAAAAATTTATTAATCGCTCTAGATAAATTAGGTGTGACGAGCTCGATTGAAAAGGTGTTGGCAAAAATAATCAAATTTTGATCTCCATTATGAAATACCATCTATTGCACTAACTCACAATATAATGAATAGATTTTAAATCTAGTAAATTGGACGAGACACCCATTATGGGATACCATCAACTGATGTTGATGATGAGCTCGGCCAAAATAGTAGATGACAAGCTTGATTGAGAAGGTGTTGGCTGAAGCAATCGAATACTGACCTCCATTATAGAATACCACCTGATTTTTAATCTAGTAAATTGGAGGAGACATCTATTATGAAATACCACCTACTGACGTTGATGACGAGCTCGGCCAAATTGGTTGATGATGAGCTAGGCCGAAATGGTTGATGACGAGCTCGACTGAGAAGGTGTTAGCTGAAGTAATCGAACTCTGACCTCTATTATAGAATATCGTCTATTGCATCAACTTAATTGCTATTATTATGATATCTTTATTTGGAGATTGGACCCAAGTAGTCACTTCATCCAACTTGAAGGCCATTCCATTAATGCATACACCATGATGAAGACTTTAGGTCATGTACCTAAATTTTGTGTTTTGACAAAAAGCTTTTACCTAATAATTATTTCTCTTTCTATGATTGAAGTGGTGACTAAAAATGAAAATGGGATTTATTTGTGCAAAAGAAGTTGACATCAATAAAGTCAATAATCAAAAGTGGCTATTTACGTAAACTCAAGACATCCTCATCAATAGCTCCACACGTGGAAGATTGTCTCAAATTGGGCCCTTTCACCAATTGGTCCAATTTTTCATGATTTGGACTTCTCATTTTTGTCCTTTTTATTGATTGGATTAGAGACTTGGACCCACTTTCAAGAAAATTCAATTTGTTTTGGACATGGACAAAAGATGCATGTATAACAAGGATAAGTATTGGAGTAATTATTTGATGGCTTCTTGGAACACCCAACTTGAACAAGTAAAACTTGATGTAATGTTAGGGTATAGTCTACTCTTTTTTTTTTATTTTTCTTCATTAGATGTTTGATATTCACTACTTTTGGAATCTGATATTTTTGAGACGAGGGTCTTTCAGAAATAATCTTTCTATCTCTATGAGGTAGCGATAAAGATTGCATACATTTTACCCTCCCCAAACCCCACTCGTGGAATTTCACTGAATATGTTATTGTTGTTTAGATGTTTGATATTCATTTTGGGGTTTGCACTGATTCATATTCGTTCCACATAAAAAGAAAAAAATGCTTCTTTATTGATTCTTTTTTCCTCATATGACTTGAATCCATAAAAATGTGATTAAAGATGTATGAGTCCCATTCGTTGTATTATAACCTTTGATGGTTTACTATAACATTTTTGGTACAATGTTGAACAAATTGGGAAAAAAAAGAGGAGGAAATCCATTTTTTCTACCCTTATTTTGAGTCTTGTCTTTATTTATTTTCTATTCATAAAAATTAGAACACTCTTGTTGAAATTTTCTATGATAAAAAATGGTTGTAGCCTTAAAATATATCACCTTGTTGTGAAATGATAAGAATATAGTAAAACTAAGAAGGAATATAAAAGAGAAGATGTAGTAGTATTTCTTATTCACTCTTCTTTCTTTCTTTTTTTCTTTACATATTTTGTTACAAGAAAATGGGGTATTTATACTTGTGTATACATGGTCATTTATGGTTTTCTCATTGTCATGTATGCACCTTGAATATCAAACATAATACATGGATAATTAAGTTACAATACATGCTAAAATTAGTGTAAATACATCTTACACATAGTGTATATTATGTGTCTATATAAGTTGCCACAAAATATATTATATGGGCATAAAAAATATTTATTTAGACTTCCATTTTACAACACTCCCCCTTGGATGTCCATGCAATACGTTTTGTTTGCTGCCTCATTAAAAACCTTACTAGGAAAACCCAATGAAATAAAACCTTGGTTAAGGAAAAAAGAGTGCAGCGCGTATTTGCTTCCCCTGATGAAAATATCATTTAATATCTCGAAGACGATGCATTCCAATCTTGTATCTCAGCTTTTCAAAAGTTGAAGTTGGCAATGCTTTGGTGAATATATCTGCTAAATTATCGCTGGAACGAATTTGTTGAATATCTATTTCACCTTTCTTTTGAAGATCATGGGTGGAAAAGAATTTTGGCGAAATATGTTTTGTCCTGTCTCTTTTGATGTATCCTTAGCGTTGTATTGATATAATATTGTCGGAATATCTCTTTTCAGAGAAATGCCGCATGTTTTCATGATGTGTTGAGTTATTGATCTCAACCAAACACATTTTCGACTAGCTTCATGAATAACTATTATTTCTGCATGATTGGAAGAAGTAGCTACCATAGTTTGTTTTGTTGGACGCCATGATATGATTGTACCTCCACATTTAAATAAATAACCTGTCTGTGATCACCCTTAATGTGGGTCAGACAAATGTCCTGCATTTGCATAACCAATTAATTGCAAATTGAACTCTTTCGTATAAAATAGTCTCATATCAATAGTTCTGAATATATGCTTAATAACGTTGCAGTGTCTCCGTGTTGGAGAGGAACTAAATCTTGTTAATAAATTTACAGGAAAGGATATATCTAACCGAGAATTATTAGCAAGGTACATTAATGCACCAATTGCACTAAGATATGATACCTCAACACCAACGAGCTCTTCCTCGTTTTTATGAGGCCGGAATGAATCTTTATTAATATCTAATGATCTCATAATCATTGGGTACTTAATGGATGTGCTTTATCTATGTTAAATTTTTTAAAAAGATTTTCAGTATATGTTGTTTGATGAATAAATATACCATTTGTAAAATGTTCAATTTGTAGACCAAGACAAAATTGTCTTTCCAAGGTCTTTCATTTCAAATTCCCTTTTCAGACATCTACTGCCTTTGAAAGCTCTTCACGAGTTCCAATGATATTCAAATCATCAACATATACAACTATTATAGTAAATTTTAATCCAGACCTTTTAATAAATACACAAAGACAAATTGGGTCATTTTTATACCCTTCTTTCAACAGGTATTCGCTAAGGCGATTATACCACATGCGTCCTGATTGCTTTAATCCATATAAATAGTTTTGAAGCTTTATTGAACGCATATCCCAGGAATCGTTATATATTTCAGGCATTTTTAATCCTTCTGGGATTCTCATAAATATGTCATTATCTATTGATCCATATAAATAGGTTGTGACGACATCCATCAGATGCATATCAAGTTTTTCATGAATTGCCAGATTTATAAGATATCTGAAGGTGATTGCATCCACCACAGGAGAATATGTCTCCATATAATCAATGTCAGGTCTTCGCGAAAATCCTTGTGCCACAAGTCACGCTTTATATCTTACGACTTCATTTTTCTCATTTCGTTTTCGCACAAAGATCTATTTGTACCCCATTGATTTATACCTTCAGGTGCTCGGACTATCGACCCGAAAACTTTCCGTTTCTCTAGTGAAACTAATTCAACTTGAATAACATCTTTCCACTTTGGCCAATCATTTCTCTGCCCACATTCATCGATAGATTTTGGTTCAAGATCCTCAGTATGTTTCATTATTTCAACAACAACATTATAAGCAAACATATTGTCGACAATTATATTATTTCGATTTCATATTTTTCTTGATGAGACATAATTTATTAAGATATCTTCATTATTTTCAGGCACCTAAACCTTCTTTAAGGTTTTATCAATTATTATGTCTCCTTGCTCCCCTTGAGCAAGTTCTTTTATATTATGGCCATTTTGATTATTTGCTCCTTTTCTTTTTGGAGGATTTTTATCTTTGGAACTGAAGGTCTACCACGTTCCAAGCGTTATTTGTAATCATTTGCATTAATTAATTGTCCTATTGGAACATCAACTCGAATTGGAGTATTAACAGCTGGAATATGAAATTTAGTAACCTTGATAGGTCAGTGAATGCATCTGTCAGTTAATCTGCAATATTCTGCAAATGAATTATCTTTCGAACTTCATATTCACATTTATTTTTTTGAGGATCTAAATGTGATAATATTTAATGCATTCTAATCTATCTCTTTCCTCAATTGTTTATCTTCTCCTCCTAATGTTGGGTATATTGATTCATCAAAATGACAAACATTAAATCTTGATGTGAATAAATCTCCAGTCATAGGTTCTAAATATTTTATAATAGAAGGAGATTCATACTCAACATATATCTCCAACCTTCTTTGGGGACCTATCTTTGTGCGTTGTGGTGGAGAAATTGCAACATATACCGCACATCTAAATATTGTAAGATGGGAAATATTCAGCTCCCGACCAAAAGTCAATTGTAATGGGGAGACTTTATGATAATTTTTGGGTCTTATACATACAAGATTTGCTGTATGTAAAATAACATGACCCCATAATGAAGTGGGCAGTTTTGTTCTCATAAGCATTGGTCTAGCAATTAATTGGAGGCGTTTAATCAATGATTCCGCTAGACCATTTTGAGTATGAACATCAGCAATCGGATGCTCAATTGTTATCCCAATAGATATACAACAATCATTAAAAGTCTGAGATGTAAATTCACCAGCATTATCAAGACAAATTATCTTAATTACATAATTCGGAAACTGTGCTCATAATTCTATTAATTGGGCTAGCAACCTCGCAAACGCCATATTACGGGTTGATAATAAGCATAGATGTGACCATCTTGTAGATACATCTATTAAAACCATATAATATTTGAATAGTCCACATGATGGGTGTATGGGCCCACATATATCACCCTGTATACGTTCCAGAAATGCTGGGGATTCAATTCCCACTTTGATTACTGATGGTCTAGTAATCAATTTGCCTTGAGAACATGCAGTACAAGAGAATTTCTTAAATTGAAGAATCTTTTGGTTCTTCAAAAAATGTTCATGTAAATTCTCATTGTTTTGCATCATATTAGAACCGGGATGACCCAACCAGTCATGCCAAATTATAAAACCATTTGAGTTTAAAGGTTACTATGGCATGTGTTCAATAATGCTAATACTTGTAAAGTATAAGCCAGATGAAAGAACAGGTAATTTTTCAAGTATAAACTTTTTACCAGACATCATTGTATTAATATAAAGATACTCATTCTTTTCATCATTTGTAGTCTCAATATGATAGCCATTTTGGCGAATGTCTTTAAAACTTAATAAGTTCCTTTGAGACTTACTACAATATAATGCTTCATCAATTGTTAAATTTATTCTTCCAGTAAGAATTAGATTAGTTTTTCCGGAGCCTTCAATTAATTTTGTGCTACCAGAAATTATATTAACATTAGCTTCTTTCATAATCAAATGAAAGAAATATTTCTTATCTCTTAAAATAGTATGTGTTGTAGCACTATCTATAAGGCACATATTATCATAATTGATTTTGGATCCAATTGATGAATGAGCGATTTCCATACTCTTCATGAAGATTTAAAAAAAATATTATAAAGACATGAAAACCTATCTTGACAAACTACAAAACTAGTAAAGATATAATGCATAGCATTTAAGAAGAACAACATAGTTTCAAATATAATAGAAAATAATAACTATTCTTATGTTTTTATTTTTCAACTAGATGATGAGTTCTTTAGTCAATATCCTCATAGAAATCTTCAACTCTCAACTGAGTATTATTTGAGAAGTCTTTGAAGTCATCATCGTCTTTATAAGCAAGATTTGCCTCATTTTCACCATATTTATTTGAGGGAGTTGCTCCACTATCATCATTATGAAAGGTCAAGTGACCCTCCACATTATTTTCTTTTCTTTTGAGGGAGTCTTGATAAAGCTTGATAAAACGATCGGGCTTAAAACAATCATGTGCCCAATGGCCTTTCATGCCACTTCGATGACAAATATTGATTCTTCCCTTTGAGAAACTCTATTGTTCTCATGTTTATTTTCATGATAACGATAACAGGTCTTAAGGTTAATTTTTTTCCAAACTATTCCCAATTGAATTATCAAGAATTTGTTATCAATCACAGTTTTAAAGATGAAAACTTGCAGTTTGTTCAATTCTTACTTCTATCATGTGATCAATGAAATGGCATGCCCTGACCTTTCTCATCTTTTGACCTTGAGGGATTTAACCCTTTTTGAGCATGTTGTGCTTTGTTAACCTGCATCACAAATGCTGATAAATATGAGCAACTTTTCATAAAACAGAAGCATCAAGTTTGAAATGTGTACTGCAACTTACAGCGTTGAATAACTTGACAACTGGTAGTCCCATAATGCCCATAAAAATTAAGGACCGAGTTAGTTAGAGGGTCTATAGAAAGGTTATTAATACATTTGTAATACTTATATAAATTCTGAATGAAAAGAAAAAGTTATTTACCTCCCTTCGTTGCAACTCCTATCAGAGCCTTTTCATGGGAGTCCAAGAAATTTGCAGGTTTCATGTGTCCCTTCTCTCTTATCTTTTACACCGATGTCAGAGTTTAGAACAATACCCATTAATACACCTTTTAAAAAAAAAACTTGGCAAGTAAATGAAAACAGACAGAATTACCAAGTGTATCTCCTTTTTTGCTTCCCCCTTAACCTTTCGTTCTACATCTTCTTCAGCAAGCTTCTCCGCAACAAGCTTCTTGTGTGCTGATAAGACAGGGCCCTGCAGGTTAGGTTCATCAAACCCACAGATTTACATTAGTTTCTCCTAACACTTCACATATACAGTTAGTATGAGCTTCAAGAGCTTTTAGCCTATAAGTTCATTAGAATTCACCTTATATAAGTTATTGAATACATGGATTAGAAGGGGTAGAAAAGGTATGTTTTATCTTTGGAAAGAAGAACTATTTTTTCTTGCAAAAGAAAAAACAAAATGTTCTATTTTCCTTTAAAACTTTCTTGGTTTTTCCCCTCTAAACATGCTTTGGTTTATCCCAAAAGCAAATCCAAACACTTATAGAAGATTAATATCTCAACATCAAATTCTGATACCCAAAAGAAACAAAACAAAATAAAACTATTTTGAAGCCCTAAAACTTTGAGGGGAAAAAAAGGTAATAAGAGGCCAGCCAATAATGTTTTCCTTTGAAACATGAAATTACCATCCTGATGTTAAAATATATTATTAAATCAGGTGCCTGAAAAATGATGGAGAAAGCAAGTCGCTCACCAGTATATCATCAGAAGCAGACTTCTTTAGTATCTACTTGAATGCCAATCTGAATGCGTTACAACCATCTATAAAGTTAGTAATTCCCGGCTGAACTTCCCCATCTTTATCTTCGGATATCTCAATTTCCTCATTGCCATCCTCTTCTCCATCATCTTCCCATTCCTCATCAAAATTCCCCTCCTCTTTATGATGTGATGTGAATTTATTTCTACTATATGATTTAGGCTTATCTTTACCATATGATTTGGGTTTCTCTTTACCATATGATGTGCGTTTAGCTCTAGATCCTGGGGCAGGCTCCGCATCATTATCATCCTCATTATCAGAGTTATATTCTCTTGCTCTCTTCTCGAAAAGCTTTTTCATCTTGTTGTCTATTTTTACTCTTTTTTCACTAAATGGCAGACCCCTTTGCATCTTCTTTCCCTTACCCCCTTTCTTCCTGTGCTCCATCTTTCTTTTCCTAGAAAATTTTTCAGCTTCTGAAACTGACTGCAATTTTTCAGCCATAATGTTCAATTCTTTGTTTACACAGCTTAAGCTACAACATGAGAAATTAGGGTGACTTTCATCTATGCTCGTTCTGCAACTTGAAATCTTAATTAACCACAAGAAAAAAGAAATAGGAGACACAAACACAGCCTAGATAGACAAAAGCACAAATTATCAACAATAAGAAACTTACTGGCGAAAATGACTTACTTTGTGTAAAGAAAATAGGGTTTAAGTTTTGCGGCTGCAGAATTAAGGGTTTAGCATTTATGAGGATAATGGTGAAAATTGAGAAGGAGGAGACAATTAAGTTTCAAAATTAGTATTGGTGACAAGTTTGACCTTGATCGGTCAAACTTGTCATTAATTAATAATTAAGTGGGATTAAGTTAATGATGGGTTTAAGGTGTATATATTAAAAACTTTTGGAACCCATTTGTAACAAAAAAGTTTATGATTTAAAAAATTAAAAAAAAAAAATTAAAAAAAATTATTTTTTTTTTAAAAAAGAATTCCAGCCGTGACATTTCGGACTGTCCTCTAAATGTCCGCGTCGCGGACGAGTCGAGCGGAAACACTTAATGAACTGTTCATGGTCCAAAAATGCATCATCATTTTTTTTTCAAATCCGTGATTTGTTTTTGTCATTTGTTTGGTTGAAATAACATATATTGCTGTTTTGAAGCGTAGTCCATTGTTCGAAAAATTTTTCGGGGCCTGTAGCTAAAAAATTTTAAAAATAATTTGCCCAAAAAAGTGACCTCCGCGACATGTCCGCGTCGCGCACCTGCCTATTTTCTGTGGAGAAAATGTTTCGTCATTTTTCGTTTGACCCGGGAGTTGTTTTGAGAATTTTTTTCGCTAAACCAACATGTCTTAACATTTTGAAGGATGTGTAGGTGGTCGGTGAATTTTTCGGGGCCCGTAGCGAAAAATCCCAAAATTGTAGGGCACGAAAACAGTGACCCTCCGCGACAAGTCCGCGTCGCGCACCTGCCTATTTTCTATGGAGAAAATGTTTCGTCATTTTTCGTTTGACCCGGGAGTTTTTTTGAGAGTTTTTTTTGCTAAACCAACATGTCTTAACATTTTGAAGGATGTGTAGGTGGTCGGTGAATTTTTCGGGGCCCGTAGCAAAAAATCTCAAAATTTTAGGACACGAAAACAGTGACCCTCCACGACATGTCCGCGTCGCGGAGGTCTCGCGCACCTGCCTATTTTCTGTGGAGAAAATGTTCCGTCATTTTTCGTTTGACCCGGGAGTTTTTTTGAGAGTTTTTTTTGCTAAACCAACATGTCTTAACATTTTGAAGGATGTGTAGGTGGCCAGTGAATTTTTTGGGGCCCGTAGCGAAAAATCTCAAAATTTTAGGGCACGAAAACAGTGACCCTCCGCGACATGTCCGCGTCGCGGAGGTGTCACGCACCTGCTACGAAATTCCCAGCAGCTGCTGTACATTTCCCAGCAGCTGCTGAGAATAATCCAGCAACTTGCCAACTTGCTACAACAAGTGAATTTTTCATGGCCCGTAGCGAAAAATCCCAAAATTTTGGGGCCCGAAAACAGTGACCCTCCGCGACATGTCGCGTCGCGGAGGTGTCGCGCACCTGCTACGAAATTCCCAACAGCTGCTGGGAATAATACAACAGCTGCTGTACATTTCCCAGCAGCTGTTATACATTTCCCAGCAAATGCTGTACATTTCCTAGCAGCTGCTGAGAATAATCCAGCAACTTGTCAACTTGCTACAACAAGTTCTAACAAAATATTTTCCATCGAGTTATTTCTATTGTTGAATTGGACTAAATTCCTTATATTCGTCTGTAACAATGAGCACATGGACTAATTAATGGAAAAAGCTACTGAAATAAGTCTGATTTAAATCTGCCATCGTATTGTTTGTGTAAGTACTATCTTAATGTATAAAATTACTACTGATATTAGTCATTTTGGCTTGTCTGTCCCCTGCACCCGACTCAAAAAACAAAAGCAAAATGATGGCCCAAGACAGGATTACTAAACGAAAATATATTACAAAAAAATGAGAAATTTTCCCAATTGATTATAATTCTAAGAGAGAGAAAAAGAGCTAACCTTTGATACAGTTGGTTGTGATGGTGTCTTGCCCAATTCAGAGAAAAAGACTTCTCTTCGTTGCTTCTTTATTGCTAAACATCAGAAAAATAGAAGTTATTGTATTGGATACAGAATAACAGGTCTTAAGGTTAATTTTTTTCCAAATTATTCCCAATTGAATTATCAAGAATTTGTTATCAATCGCAGTTTTAAAAATGAAAACTTGCAGTTGGTTCAATTCTTACTTCTATCATGTGATCAATGAAATGGCATGTGCAATTTTCTCATTTTTTCAAAGAAACAATCAGTTTTTTATAAAGAAAATTGAGAAACAATCATATAATACATGAATCAGTATTCTACCTTGACCTTTCTCATCTTTTGCCCTTGAGAGATTTAACCCTTTTTGAGCATGTTGTGCTTTGTTAACCTGCATCACAAATGCTGATAAATTTGAGCAACTTTTCATAAAACAGAAGCACTAAAATTTAAAATGTGTACTGCAACTTACAACGTTGAATAACTTGACAACTGGTAGTCCTATAATGCCCATAAAAATTAAGGACCGAGTTAGTTAGAGGGTCTATAGAAAGGTTATTAATACATTTGTAATACTTATATAAATTCTGAATGAAAAGAAAAAGTTATTTACCTCCCTTCGTTGCAACTCCTATCAGAGCCTTTTAATGGGAGCCCAAGAAATTTGCAGGTTTCACGTGCTCCTTCTCTCTTATCTTTTACACCGATGTCAAAGTTTAGAACAATACCCATTAATACACCTTTTAAAAAAAAACTTGGCAAGTAAATGAAAACAGACAGAATTACCAAGTGTATCTCCTTTTTTGCTTCCCCCTTAACCTTTCGTTCTACATTTTCTTCAGCAAGCTTCTCCGCAACAAGCTTCTTGTGTGCTGATAAGACAGGGCCCTGCAGGTTAGGTTCATCAAACCCACAGATTTATATTAGTTTCTCCTAACACTTCACATACACAGTTAGTATGAGCTTCAAGAGCTTTTAGCCTATAAGTTCATTAGAATTCACCTTACATAAGTTATTGAATACATGGATTAGAAGGGGTAGAAAAGGTATGTTTTATCTTTGGAAAGAAAAACTATTTTTTCTTGCAAAAGAAGAAACAAAATGTTCTATTTTCCTTTAAAACTTTCTTGGTTTTTCCCCTCTAAACATGCTTTGTTTTATCCCAAAAGCAAATCCAAACACTCATAGAAGATTAATATCTCAACATCAAATTCAGATACCCAAAAGAAACAAAACAAAATAAAACTATTTTGAAGCCCTAAAACTTTGAGGGGAAAAAAAAGGTAATAAGAGGCCAGCCAATAATGTTTTCCTTTGAAACATGGAATTACCATCCTGATGTTAAAATATATTATTAAATCAGGTGCCTGAAAAATGATGGAGAAAGCAAGTCGCTCACCAGTATATCATCAAAGCAGACTTTTTTGATATCTTCTTGAATGCCAATCTGAATGCGTTACAACCATCTATAAACTTAGTAATTCCAGGCTGAACTTCCCCATCTTCATCTTCGGATATCTCAATTTCCTCATTGCCATCCTCTTCTTCATCATCTTCCCATTCCTCATCAAAATTCCCCTCCTCTTTATGATGTGATGTGGATTTATTTCTACTATATGATTTAGGCTTATCTTTACCATATGATTTGGGTTTCTCTTTACCATATGATATGCGTTTAGCTCTAGATCCTGGGGCAAGCTCCGCATCATTATCATCCTCATTATCGGAGTTATATTCTCTTGCTCTCTTCTCGAAAAGCTTTTTCATCTTGTTGTCTATTTTTACTCTTTTTTCACTAATTGGCAGACCCCTTTGCTTCTTCTTTCCCTTACCCCCTTTCTTTCTGTGCTCCATCTTTCTTTTCCTAGAAAATTTTCCAGCTCCTAAAACTGACTGCAATTCTTCAGCCATAATGTTCAATTCTTTGTTTACATAACTTAAGCTACAACATGAGAAATTAGGGTTTGTTTCATCTATGCTCGTTCTGCAACTTGAAATCATAATTAACCACAAGAAAAAAGAAATAGGAGACACAAACACAGCCTAGATAGACAAAAGCACAAATTATCAACAATAAGAAACTTACTGGCGAAAGTGACTTACTTTGTGTAAAGAAAATAGGGTTTAAGTTTTGCGGCTGCAGAATTAAGGGTTTAGCATTTATGTGGATACTGGTGAAAATTGAGAAGGAGGAGACAATTAAGTTTCAAAATTAGTATTGGTGACCGGTCAAACTTGTCATTAATTAATAATTAAGTGGGATTAAGTTAATGATGGGTTAAAGTGTATATTTTAAAAACTTTTGGAATCCATTTGTAACAAAAAAATTTATAACTAAAAAAAAAAATTAAAAAAAAAAAGAAAATTCCAGCCGTGACATTTCGGACCGTCCGCGACATGTCCGCATCGCAGACGAGTCGCGCGGAAACACTTAATGAACTGTTCATGGTCCAAAAATGCATCATCATTTTTTTTAATCCGTGTTTGTTTTTGTCATTTGTTTGGTTGAAATAACATATATTGTTGTTTTGAAGCGTAGTCCATTGTTCGGGGAATTTTTCGAGGCCTGTAGCTAAAAATTTTTAAAAATAATTTGCCCAAAAAAGTGACCCTCTGCAACATGTCCGCGTCGCGCACCTGCCTATTTTCTGTGAAGAAAATGTTTCGTCTTTTTTCGTTTGACCCGGGAGTTTCTTTGAGAGTTTTTTTCGCTAAACCAACATGTCTTAATATTTTGAAAGATGTGTGGGTGGTCGGTGAATTTTTCGGGGCCCGTAGCAAAAAATCCCAAAATTTTAGGGCACGAAAACAGTGACCCGCCGCGACATGTTTGCGTCGCGGAGGCGTCGCGCACCTGCCTATTTTCTGTGGAGAAAATGTTTCGTCATTTTTAGTTTGACCCGAGAGTTTCTTTGAGAGTTTTTTTGTTAAACCAACATGTCTTAACATTTTGAAGGATGTGTAGGTGGTCGGTGAATTTTTCGGGGCCTGTAGCGAAAAATCCCAAAATTTTAGGCACGAAAACAGTGACCCTCCGCGACATGTTCGTGTCGCGGAGGTGTCGCGCACCTGCCTATTTTCTGTGGAGAAAATGTTCCGTCGTTTTTCGTTTGACCCGGGAGTTTTTTTAAGAGTTTTTTTTGCTAAACCAACAAGTCCTAACATTTTGAAGGATGTGTAGGTGGTCAGTGAATTTTTCGAGGCCCGTAGCGAAAAATCCCAAAATTTTAGGGCACGAAAACAGTGATCCTCCGCGACATGTCCGCTTCGCGGAGGTGTCGCGCACCTGCTACGAAATTCCCAGCAGCTGCTGGGAATAATACAACAGCTGCTGTACATTTCCCAGCAAATGTTGTACATTTCCTAGCAGCTGCTGAGAATAATCCAGCAACTTGCCACTTGCTACAACAAGTTAATTTTTCGGAGCCCGTAGCGAAAAATTCCAAAATTTTAGGGAACGAAAACAGTGACCCTCCGCGACATGTCCGCGTCGCGGAGGTGTCGCGCACCTGCTACGAAATTCCCAGCAGCTGTTGTACATTTCCCAGCAAATGCTGTACATTTTCCAGCAGCTGCTAAGAATAATCCAGCATCTTGCCAACTTGCTACAACAAGTTCTAACAAAATATTTTCCATCGAGTTATTTCTATTGTTGAATTGGACTAAATTCCTTATATTCGTCTGTAATGATGAGCACATGGACTAATTAATGGAAAAAGCCACCGAAATAAGTCTGATTTAGATCTGCCATCGTATTGTTTGTGTAAGTACTATCTCAATGTATAAGATCACTACTGATTCCACCTCAACGCATAAGATAAGTAGTCATGTATTACAAAACGTATCGACGCAACCAAGTAATAGTCACTTTACTTAGTCACCATCACTTACATATGCAATTGCTCAATAGATTGTTTATTACTTGTGAGTAAGCGAAGGCAATGTAGAAGATCACTTATGAATTTAGCATTTTATTTGAAGTCGGAGTAACAAAACTCAACTTATCACTACATATGGCTGATACCATCACCTTATAGTCATCTTCCTATAGGTACTAACAAAAAATCAAAGGTCGGGTCCAGCAGCTGCTGGGAATAATACAACAGCTGCTGTACATTTCCCAGCAACTGCTATACATTTCCCAGCAGCTGCTGTACATTTCCCAGCAGCTGCTGAGAATAATCCAGCAACTTGTCAACTTGCTACAACAAGTTCTAACAAAATGTTTACTACCGCCATATTGACGCAATATATTACAAAACATATGGATTGTATATTATAAAACATATTGACGCAACTAAGTAATACTCAATTTACTTAGTCACTAGCATTTATATATGCAATTGCTCAATAGATTGCTCAATAGTCACCATCACTTACATGTACAATTAGTTACATAAGTTGATTGTATATTTTATTTGAAGTCGGTGTAACAAAACTCAACTTATTACTACATATGGCTGATACCATCACCTTATAGTCATCTTCCTATAGATACGAACGAAAAATCAAAGGTCGGGTCCAGCAGCTGCTGTACATTTCCCAGCAAATGCTGTACATTTCCCAGCAGCTGCTGTACATTATGATGACGATATCTTCTGGCTCACAATTTAATTCACAGCTAGAAATAATTTGATTTACAAAATCCTCATACGAGATATCTCGATTCACAATCATCGCTATCGTCTCGACCATTTCTTTGCCTTTCCAACGCCAAATAAAACGATTGTTCGACTCAACCCATTCACCACAACAATCAACTCCTAATACTATTTTGTCTCCCATGGATGATCTTGAAGGTACCTATATAAGTAACAGTTAAAAGCGCAACATGAGAAAATATGAGAAAACTGTACATAAATACAACAATTGCTATATTCAATTCAGCAGCTACTTCATCATATGAAACATCATGTGCAGCAAATACACACTAATTTAAGACTGCTGCAAAAGGTGGTGAACCAGTTTGTTAGTCCAGCAGTTGTTGCGTCTTCCCCAAAATGCCTCAACAGTGAAGAAATGGCAACAATGGCGGAAACATCAACAAAAACACAAAACCCAAATAAATAGCACCACATACACTTTTATCGGTCATAATAAGGATTGAAACTTACCTTTCAAGTACTTTCGAAGCCTACCCAAACAAATGCCCCAAAAAGTTTGATTTCTTTTCACCCAAATTTGAAGCTCAAATCTTGTGTTGGGAAAATACTAACAACCACAACAACAACAAGAAGAAGAAGAAGAAGAAGAACAACAACAACTACAACAACAAGAAAGAGCAAAAGAACGATGCAAATGGGGGAAAATGTCGCGGGAATTGGGTGTGGGTAACGTCTGATGGGGGTTGGGGGTATTTAGGGTATTTTGTATTGGGTGGGTTAAAGTGTATAAATATAAACTTTGGGGCCTTTTTGAAAATAGTCCAACATCATTAACTATTAATTATAATTTTATCACCTACACTTAATAATTAAAACTTGTGTCACTTTTTTTTAATTTTAAAACTTGTTTGTCACCCTTAATTAAATTGCCCTGGATACTGGATACAGCAGCTGAATGGCCAGCCCGTTATGCCACTCTAGCTTAAATTGCAGTTTAAAATAATCAAATTTACCTCCAAACATTTTTTGCCGTTACATATCTCTACTGCATCCCCTAACAGAGGTCGAAGTGTATTCCTTTTATCATGCAAAAATTTATTAGAAACAGTCTGAATGCAGAATCAATACATACAGGGAGAAATTGATAAACACCGAATACACAAAAACACAAAATAATATTGTTAATTGAGAGGTTGAGATCATTCTAGTATGTGATAATGAGGTGCACGGATGTCCAGTGCGAAGGTGTGAAAAGCTTGCAATCCATGGATTTAGGAGAGGCAGAGGTAAACTGAAGAAGTATTGGAGAGGGGTGATTAGGCATGACATGGTGCAGTTGTAGCTTACCGAGGACATAACCTTAGATAAAAAAATATGGAAGACACGAATCACAGTGGAAGGTTGATAGGTAGGAGTGCATCTATGCTAGTAGGTAGGAGTGTATTCTCTTGTTGCCCTTACTAGTACGCATAGTACTACTCTTGTAGTTTCTTGTTCTTTGATTTATGTTACTATTTGTTTCATATAGTTCGATTATAAAATAATTTTTGTAGTATTGTTCTGCTACAATCTGTTATTTTTGTTTGTCTTTTGAACTAACATTATGTCTTTTTCTAAATTGTTTGTCTTGAGTCGAGGGTCTATCAAATACGACCTCTCTACCTCACCTCTAAGCTAGAAATAAGGTCCGCGCACATTCTATCTTCCCCAGACTCCACTCTATGGAACTACATTGGGTATGCTGTTGTAATGTTTACTTTGAGGAGTCGGATTTCTATCATCATTATTGTATATTGTACAATAAAATTATTGATTTAGTTGCAAATTGGATCTCGAATTACTTCCCCAGTCGAAATTTATTCAAACCATTAATTGGTTATGGAATTTAGAAAATATAGGACTTTTTGACACATAAGCTTAATATGTATAAAGTACCAAAATGTACCCTTCTAGTCAGGTTCACACAGATCTTAATACCTCTAGAGGAGCATCTCATTAAGGAAAAAGTGTGAAGGTATCGAACAAATGGCAACACAAGGAGTACTAAATTTCACATGTTTGGTAAAAATTTTATTTTCGGAATGTTTTGTTCTTCACTTCAACTATGCATGCATTTCATTTTTCACCTTCAGGCTCAATAAAGCTTGTTTTTTTTTTTAAAAAAAAAAAGCCAATATGCCATGGGCCTTTTATAGCAAAATAAGGATCTTAGTACAAGAAATGGATTAGGCCTAAGATGCCCGGCCCAATTCTCTATACAAATATCCCAACCCCTATCTGATGCCCTTTCACTTTCCTATTTGTGCCTTCTCGCCTACTCCTCCTTCTTCGATGTTTCTTGAAGCTCTGAGATTCCTACCTATCTTCCGGCCCTCCTTTTTGACGAAGACCGATTTGCAAGCTAAAATGTCCAAGTTGTAGGAGTAGAATATGTTTCTAGAAGCTAAGATTCGCTGCATGTACATAGTAGCTCCTATCATCAATTTTTGCAACTTATTTATAGTCTCCATATGCTCTGATAGCCTTGTCTTGATCCTTAAAGTGTAAATTTGGGCCTTGTCTACATTGATGATCCTTTTACATGCTGTGGGATGATTGTAAATTATGACACTGTATGCCTCCATCCTGCTCAAATGCATGATTTGCAAGTTTGTCCGCTAGTTAATTTGCCTCTCTATATATGTGTGATTTCTACCTGAATGTTGTTTATGTGAACTTTATTTCTTCAATGTATTCTCTTATTGCGCAAGGAATTTTCCACTCTCCACTTATTAATTTTTTAAGACTAAGAGAATCAGATTCAACTAGGATGTTATTTAGATTTCTACCTCTGCAGAATCTTAGGTACTTCACTACAACCATTGCATTTTTCTTCCGTATACTTTAGATCCCCAAGATAATCCTGAAGGCAAAAAGCATAGGAGCTAGGACCTGGATTACCCCTACAAACCCCGTCCGTATTGCACTTTATCCAACCAGCTCTAGGAAACTCCCATTTAATTGGGAGGTGATAAGTTGTGGCTTGTATTTATGTAAACTGTAAACCATTCCCTTCCGATCCTTTGGAATTGAAATCCAAGGATACTTCATTTTAATCACACAGTATAGCAACTACGGACATTGATAAACTAGTGACTCAAATGAGATATCCTTCCCATGTCTTCTTGCATTTCTACTTTTCCATAGAGTCCACATAGTGATCATAGGAGCAGCTTTCATGATAGGCTGTTTCAGATTCCACCATTTACTGATTTGTTGTTGTAAATTAGATCTCTCCATGCTTAACCCTGCACAAGAAGCAAATTGCCTCCATAGCCTTAAGACTATGGGGCAGTTAGAAAAAGATGGGTCATAGTTTCCTCTCCTTCATTTTCACAGCAATAACACCTGAAGGCCAAGGAAAATCTCATTCTCTTGAGATTGTCTTCTATGACCACTCTCTTTTTCCACACCCTACACTGAAAAAAGCTTATCTTGAAAGTAATACCTTTGCTCCATATATTTTCCATCCACCAAATAGATTCCTTTTTCCTTCTCACTATCTCATAGGCTAATTTCGTGGAAATTTGTCCATTGGGTTGTGGCATCCACCAGGCAATATCAGCTTCCTTCTGCTGGATCATGGGGCTGATTGTTGTTATATGTTCCATAATTTCTTCCTCAAGTACAGCTCTTAGCTTCTCTCTATTCCACCTACCTTCATTTAGTCTTTGACTTCTACTTCCTACTCCCTAGGTTGGTCCACCAAGAAGTACAAAACACCAAGTTTAGTCCAGTTGTCATACCAAAAATTCACTGAACCATTCTTAGGCTGCCACCAAATGTTCAATTTCTTCTCTCAGATCTATCATCCTTCTCCAACCATAAGAGCCCCCTCTACTTATAGCAAATGCATGGATGGAGTTTCCTGCAGTATTTATTCCACATATCTGTGCTCCACGATGAATCCATAGAAGTTCTAAATTTCCACCATAGTTTGGCAAAAAGAGCCTTTGAAATGTCACGAAGGGACTGAAACCCTATACCAACCTCCCCACAAGGGTAACATAAATCATCCCATCTCGCCCAATGTTTACCCTTATCCCCTCCAACCTTGCTCCAGAAAAAAGAGGCAAACATTTTGTGGGTCTGATCTAGCACAATTTTTGGAGGGTTCATTACTAATAGAAGATAAATAGGTATTGAGGCTAGCACATGGTTAATCAGGAATTGTTTACCTCCATAAGACAAGAATCTGTTGTGCCAACTCCTGAGTCTTCTAGCAATCTTTCTCATAAGTTCTTCAAAGTAAAGAGGCAATTCTCCTCACATAAAGAACTGGGTATCCCAAAATTGGTGGCGAAATATTCGCGGGGCACATGGAGCTGAGGTTAAAAAACATTTAGGAGGGTTGCTATCGCTCATGGGAATTTGGGCCAATCATTACCCTCCTGATGAAATTTTGGGATTTGAGTAAGTGACTTCAAATTCTTAGATTTCCAGATCACTCCACATTGGAGGAATTTAGTGATTTCACAGAGCTACCCATCAGCGGAAGGTTACCAGTATGTCGATCGACCATAAGTGCTAGAGATTTCCTAAGGCTCTTGGGGTTGCACATCTTTCCATCGCTAAGGAACGTGGAAAATGGAAAGGTAAAACTAAAATATCTCTTTAGGAGATATGGTCTCCTTGACGAACATCAAGGGGAATTAGCTTGCACCGGTAAGCAAAGGATACTCATGGGGCCGAAGGTCTGTGTTGGCCTTTTTGGATACAATGGTCTTCTCCATGAGATTTTATTCCATCTATATCAACATTTTGCCCATAGTGATGGACCTATTTGTTGTGCCGCATGGTTATTCCTTGGTGCACATGATTCTTGCCGAATTATTTCTATCATTGTCTGCGTGCACAAGAGGACATGATTTTTTGGGGGGTTGCAACTTATTACTACAAATTTGGGCAATAGAGCATTTCTATCGTCTCCCTCCGTAAATGGACTACACCATGGATGCCCACAACAGGATTCAAATCCATGAGAACCGCCTTAGATATTGGGACGCGACAATTGGAGAGGAGTCTCAGAGCTGTCATCTCCTGCTGCTGGAACAGGTCTTATCTCCTATATGCATCGTTCCTCCGTTTGTAAGGTCGCTGGGATCATACTCGAGCTCTTCGGGGTCTTCTTCCGGGTCCTCCTCTGGATCTTCCTCTACCATTTGTGTCAAATGATCCATGAATCTAGAACTATCTGATTGTACATTGGTGTCGTGAGTTTCATATGAGGGAGTACCTCTTCTCTAATCCAAGTGACCCACTGGTCGTCCACAAAACCCCTAAGTCCGTCCATACTTGGCCGAGCCATATGGCTCATAGTGATGCGCCAGGCATAGTATTCCGATGTGCACCATCTTTCATCTCCTATGTTGGCGGTAATCATGTAAATCCCATCGGACTAGGTAAAACCTGAATTAACCGTGGTGCACTTGCGGGAAACTCCTTGCCGAAGAACTGTGCAATTAATCGAGGCTCAAAGAGACTCGGACACCCGATGCAAATCAAAAAAGAATTATTGAGTATTAAAACAAAATAGTTCCAAATAGAGCAAAATGAATATAAAGGATTCATATAGCCAACCCAACTAGTTCAGGATTAAGCCATAAATTTAACCTATTCATTTAAATCATATCAAAAAAGAAGAAGAAAAATAAGGATTAAGCCGTAAACTTTTGGTATATATATTGTCTATACCCATCTTTAAACAATAGAATGGAAGCCTCTGTCTCCACTACCAAAGAGCAAGTTCAGAAAAAAGCAAAGTTTTGGACGGTGATAAAAGGCAACATGCGAGATGAGCAGCAAAGCATTCACCTTTCTAAAGTACAACATAATTAATATCAAGAATTTAAAATATTTAATTATTCATATATATAAATAATCAAAATCTCAATCTCAATAGCACATTAGAAAATACTTCAATTTAAAAATTGAAAATAGATAACCCTCGGGGGTTGGCCTGGTGGTAATAGACTTGAGCCTTGGGGTTTGCTCCCTTTCAAGGTCTCAAGTTCAAAACTCACTGGGTGCAAACAATTTCTGAGGGCCATTGAACTGGGTAAAAACCTGAATTAACCGTGGTGCACTTGCGGGAAACTCCTTGCTAAGGGCCTGTGCACCCGAGATTAGTCGGGGCTCTAAAAGACTCGGATACCCGATGCAAATCAAAAAGAAAAATTGAAAATAGATAGTAGATACTACAAGACTAGAACTTGAATGAGAAAGGAAACAAAAGTCAAACTATTGAGGAAAAAAATAGAGGTAGAAGTAACTCTAAAACTTGAAGAAGATATAGAAGGAAAAAGAAGCACCAGTAGATCGAAACCCATTGGGTGCAAATAATTTTTGAGGGCCACCGGACTGGGTAAAACCTGAATTAATCGTGATGCACTTGCGGGAAACTCCTTGCCGAGCGCCTGTGTACCCCCGGGATTAGTCGGGGCTCTAAGAGACTCGGACACCCGGTGCAAATAAAAAAAAAAGAAGAAACCTGAGAAGAAAAGAAGAAATATGTATTGGTTGGACTTTGGAGCCAGTGGAAAAGTTTGGCTGGTAGTCGAGGAAGTCTAGTCAGGTTGTTTAGTTGGAGTTACGATCTAAGTCTAAGAGTGCAACTACTAAATTTGGAAAGAAAAGCCTAAAATTTACCTTTTGACTTTTAAAACCCTAAATTGGTCGCCTTTTTTAAATAATACAAAAGGCAACACCTTTGTGCCAGTGCCGCTATGGTGTCACCTTTTGAGGATCGCCTCGCAACAAAGCTAAAAGACGATGAAGGGTTACCTCACCTATTGCCATTGGCGTCAAAGCAATCGCCTTTTACAACACTAGGAAGAAGCGAGTATGAAGAGAGGTTGAACTTCTAGATAAAAATGCATCCAACTAATGTTTCTAACAGTAGTCACCAAGAACATAAATAAATGGAACAGGTAAGAGAAATATGGAGAGTTCATTGGTAAAAACACAAAAAAGACAAAGTGGATCATCATGAGAAGAAATGTCACTGTTACCTATTTGAAGAGAACTGACTCAAACACATAAGCCATCCATCAAATGGGCAGCAGCAAGTATAAATGAAGTTCAAGCAACCCCCAACCTAAAATACACAACAACAAACTTTCAAAGGTACTCTTTTTATACTATCGTGATGCTACAATTATCTATTTTTAATGTAAACACTGAGAAATCATTCGAAGCTATTGGCACAGTTATTGTATGACAATGTGAATTTTCTCAATTATAAGACCATAGTGATACTCAGAGAAGCTGCTTAGTCCATCATTCTATTTACATTCTCTAAATCTTCCTATTTTAATTTTGCTTACATCAATTTTACTCATGTTAATCTTCTTCCCATGCCAATATACAAATTCCAATATCCTATCTCGCAGATTTTTCCTTATTATTTTGTCTTTTTCAGTATTGTGTGATAAGAAGATACCACCTACATGTTTTACAGAATGGTAGTTAGACCCTTTTTGCTATATGGGATGGAGTGTTGACCAATAAAAAATTCACATGTTCAGAAGATTCAGGTCACTTAGAAGAGAATGTTGAGATAAATGTGTGGACATACCAGGTGGGATAAGATTAGGAATGAGATCATTGAAAGAAAGTTAGGGGTGACCTTTGTGGTAGACAATAAGAGAAGCGAGACTGCGATGGTTTAAGCATGTGAAGAGAAAAGGTGCTGACACTCCTATTAGAAACTGTGAGAGGTTGGATTTAGGAGTTACGCGGAGGGGTAGAGGTACACCGGAAAAAGTATTGAGGGGACGTGATTAGACAGGATATGGCGTAGCTACCAAAAAAGTGTTGAGGGGAGGTGATTAGACAGAATATGCGCAGTTTCATATCACCGAGGACATGACCTTAGATAGAAAGGAGTGGAGGTCGCGTATAAGGGTAGAAGGTTTGACGGCTAGTAGGGATACGATGATGTCTAGCCTTTGGATATAGTAGGTTAGTAGAGGTAGTCGTGTCTTTATATATTGTGTTGTTATTTTATGTCGGTTATTTTTGTTATTTTTATTGTCTTTATAAACTGTCATTTGCTTCCAATCTAGTTGTGTAGATTCATATCTAGTAGTTTCTGCTTTGGGGATAATATTTTTGAGATAAGGGTCTTTCTAAAACAATCTCTCTGCCTCCATGAGTTAATGGTAAGGTCTGCGTACATTTTGCCCTCCTCGGACCCCACTTGTGGAATTTCACTGGGTATGCTGCTATTGTTATTGTTGTTTTGTCTTTTCAGCTTTAAGAGAGAAACACACAGCAAAAAGTTTCTCAAACACGTAATAAAATTTGGAAGCATCTGGAAATAGAGTGTTACTAAGCTAGCAATTTCTAGCACTGTACAGTCATGGATAGAAGGAGGGGGCAGAAGACACTAAAAAAAAGTACAACAACTAAAGATGAAAGAAGAGGTTAATTGCTTATTTTCTGGTAACGGAGAGAGAAGTACTAATTTCAGTGCACTTAATATACGAGCTGAAAGTAGATGAGCATTATGTGATCCAATAGGGAAAACTACAAACAAGTGAAGTGCAACATCCTTCTCTGCTGGTTTATGTTATGTGCGAAGATGACTCTCGCAAAATAAACATAATCCTATAAGTAATAAAAGGATTCTCGGTACTATGCCTTGCAGTCAATGACCCTTCTTGCCGTAAAGGACACTTATGATAATTTATTCTGATGCTACTTTATGTTTGAAAATAACGTCCTTTCCTTAACTCTTTCTCATACTAGCAGTTGGAAGTTTACCAAGAGATTGTTAGTCCATTCATTGAACCGAAATCCCCTTCCACACAAATGTTGATGTTATGTATATTTTCCCATCTCAGCACATAAAATTGCACTTTCCCCAGGAAGTGATTTTCCCGGTATGTAGATTTTAATCAACTGCCCAGTAAATTGTGCAGCGAGGAGGTCCAAGAGGTTGGTTATAGAAGGTACGACGAGAGGAGATAGACCAAAGAAGTATCAAGAAAAGGTGATAAGACATGATGTGACTCAGGTCCTGTTTACTGAGGACATGGCCTTAGATAGGAGGGTATGAAAGGCACATATTAGGGTATGAAGGTAATGTAGTCGTGCTTAGGGTGGTTGGTGTTGGCCATTGTGCTAGCTGTATTAGTGTAATTCTTGTTTTTGATCATTATTATTATATTATTATCTATTATTGTTTCCATTAATCTTATTGTATATCGATTATTGCACTATTTTGGTTCTTCTTGTAGACTTTGCATTGTGCTCTTGTGACTCACTACATTTTCTTCTTTGTACCTGAAATTGCTACAACTAAGCAGAGAATCTTCCGAAAAAAGTCTCTTTTCCTCCCTTATAAGGTTACATTCTACCTCCTCAGACCCGCTTGTGGGATTCCACTGTTGTAGATTTTAGTGGATTGAAGTAATATTGCATCACCTATATGCACGAAACTGTAAGCACACCATCGCGCAGACAACACAACAACAATTGGAAATCCATTGCAGTTAAGGAGTAACGTAAATAACTACTATGCTCAAGCATCTGAAAATTTACAAATCATAAAACTCACGACATCAACTAACAGAAACCGAACTCATAGCATCAACAGATTTAACATGGAGCATGAAAACTAGAAATACAGAGAATAATAAATATTAGTCAAAATCACATCTTTAACAAACAGAAATCATCCTTCCAATTAATTCGATTCAATTATGGTGTGTATAGTTAATCTTCAACTGTTTTTTTAAGAAAAAGAAAATAACGATAGAACTTACCTGACGATGACGAAGACGGACGAGCCCAGCCGGCGGCAGAGACTCGACGAGCACAAAAGATGGTGTATGCAAGAATAATTAAAGTTAGAGGCGGGAATGAGAAGAAAAAAGAATTAGGGCTAGGGGATTTTGGGTTTTTATTAAAAATAGAAAATGTGAAGAATAAATCTCAATTGTTGGATGTATTAAGATGAAGGGTTGTGATAAACGAAATAAAATGGTAGAAATGGGTAATTCGAATTTGGTGAACAAAATTAGGTTTGAAAATTTTCAAATTGGGCCAAGATTGACTCAAGTAGACTATAAAAATTTACCAAAGTACACATATTATTTTACACTATTCTCAAATATTTTCTATTAATTTTAAAAAATTTCAAAATCCCCTTTTTTCATAACTTCGCTTCACACGGCTGATACACTCCATCTCCTCCGCCACAAAACCTTTTTTTTCGGGTAAAATCAAGCTAAACGTGATTCAGTTACTGCCAACTTCTCTCCAATTCAATTAGTATTTTCTCCCTCTATTATTAATTTCAAATTTCAAAATCAAGGTAGGTTAACTTCATCTTCCCCATTCCAATTTCATACGATTTCTTTTAAAATTTAGTGGCAAATTCATTTTTTTTAGCTTTCGTATACTAGATACATATGGATCCTCCATCCTTTAGCATTAGGCTCATTCAATTAGAGGAAGAACAAGCTATTCGACATGGTGTGTATGACTTTGACGATGAAAATTTTTAGGAAAACAGATCTAAACACATTCATGATCTTATGGCCATGAAGAAAAAGGGAGAAATCAAGTCGAACAAAGACAAAGCTTCAACTTCAAAAATCTCATATCCCAAAATCTTAAAAAAGCCGAAGAAGAAAGTTGTTGTCGTAATTAATCGACCATCTTTGCCTAAGGTTAGTTTTTTCAAACACTTTTGCTAACAGTGATTATGAAAATTAGTGTTTGATTTTAATTTGAAAATATAGTGATTTATATGGATAGTATGTATCTTGTATATTTTTATTTTTTGTGAGTTGTTTATGGTGATTTATTAGCACCGTATTGAGTGAATACAGTGATTCATTAGGACTGTTCTAGTTTGTTATAAAGTGATGATTTATTGGGTGTATCAAACAAAGATGATACACCATGCAATGATTATGTAAGTTAGTTCACTCTTTTTTAGACATAAAACTGACTTGGTGATTCATTGGGTATGCATTGGTTGGCTTGGTGATTCATTGAGTTTTTAATTAGTTCATTCTTTAGGGACATAAAATCTGACTTGGTGATTCATTGGGTATGTATTGGTTGACTTGGTGATGGGTTGTTTCATTTAGAAAAATATAATGATTCATTGTGTGTAGTGTTTTATGATTCATTGGGACTTGTGGAATTTCACTGGTATGCTGCTATTATTGTTGTTGTTGTTTTGTCTTTTCAGCTTTAAGAGAGAAACACACAGCAAAAAGTTTCTCAAACACGTAATAAAATTTGAAGCATTTGAAAATAGAGTGTTATTAAGCTAGCAATTTCTAGCACTGTACAGTCATGGATAGAAGGGGGGGGGGGCAGAAGACACTAAAAAAAAGTACAACAACTAAAGATGAAAGAAAAGCTTAATTGCTTATTTTCTGGTAATGGAGAGAGAAGTACTAATTTCAGTGCACTGAATATACGAGCTGAAAGTAGATGAGCATTATGTGATCCAATAGGGAAAACTACAAACAAGTGAAGTGCAACATCCTTCTCTGCTGGTTTATGTTATGTGTGAAGATGACTCTCGCAAAATAAACATAATCATATAAGCAATAAAAGGATTCTCGGTACTATGCCTTGCAGTCAATGACCCTTCTTGCCGTAAAGGACACTTATGATAATTTATTCTGATGCTACTTTATGTTTGAAAATAACGTCCTTTCCTTAACTCTATACTAGCAGTTGGAAGTTTACCAAGAGATTGTTAGTCCATTCATTGAACCGAAATCCCCTTCCACACAAATGTTGATGTTATGTATATTTTCCCATCTCAGCACATAAAATTGCACTTTCCCCAGGAAGTGATTTGCCCGGTATGTAGATTTTAATCAACTGCCCAATAAATTGTGCAGCGAGGAGGTCCAAGAGGTTGGTTATAGAAGGTACGACGAGAGGAGATAGACCAAAGAAGTATCAAGAAAAGGTGATAAGACATGATGTGACTCAGGTCCTGTTTACTGAGGACATGGCCTTAGATAGGAGGGTATGAAAGGCACATATTAGGGTATGAAGGTAATGTAGTCGTGCTTAGGGTGGTTGGTGTTGGCCATTGTGCTAGCTGTATTAGTGTAATTCTTGTTTTTGATCATTATTATTATATTATTATCTATTATTGTTTCCATTAATCTTATTGTATATCGATTATTGCACTATTTTGGTTCTTCTTGTAGACTTTGCATTGTGCTCTTGTGACTCACTACATTTTCTTCTTTGTACCTGAAATTGCTACAACTAAGCAGAGAATCTTCCGAAAAAAGTCTCTTTTCCTCCCTTATAAGGTTACATTCTACCTCCTCAAACCCGCTTGTGGGATTCCACTGTTGTAGATTTTAGTGGATTGAAGTAATATTGCATCACCTATCTGCACGAAACTGTAAGCACACCATCGCGCAGACAACACAACAACAATTGGAAATCCATTGCAGTTAAGGAGTAACGTAAATAACTACTATGCTCAAGCATCTGAAAATTTACAAAGCATAAAACTCACGACATCAACTAACAGAAACCGAACTCATAGCATCAACAAATTTAACATGGAGCATGAAAACTAGAAATACAGAGAATAATAAATATTAGTCAAAATCAAATCTTTAACAAACAGAAATCATCCTTCCAACTAATTCGATTCAATTATGGTGTGTATAGTTAATCTTCAACTTTTTTTTTAAGAAAAAGAAAATAATGATAGAACTTACCTGACAACGACGAAGACGGACGAGCCCAGCCGGCGGCAGAGACTCGACGAGCACAAAAGATGGTGTATGCAAGAATAATTAAAGTTAGAGGCAGGAATGAGAAGAAAAAAGAATTAGGGCTAGGGGATTTGGGGTTTAAAAATAGAAAATGTGAAGAATAAATATCAATTGTTGGATGTATTAAGATGAAGGGTTGTGATTAAACGAAATAAAATGACAGAAATGGGTAATTCGAATTTGGTGAACAAAATTACGTTTGAAAATTTTCAAATTGGGCCAAGATTGACTCAAGTAAACTATAAAAATTTACCAAAGTACACATATTATTTTACACTATTCTCAAATATTTTCTATTAATTTTAAAAAATTTCAAAATCCCCTTTTTTCATAACTTCGCTTCACACAGCTGATACACTCCATCTCCTCCGTCACAAAACCTTTTTTTTGGGGTAAAATCAAGCTAAACGTGATTCAGTTACTGCCAACTTCTCTCCAATTAAATTAGTATTTTCTCCCTCTATTATTAAATTCAAATATCAAAATCAAGGTAGGTTAACTTCATCTTCCCCATTCCAATTTTATACGATTTCTTTCTAAATTCAGTGGCAAATTCATTTTATTTTAGCTTTCATATACTAGATACATACGGATCCTCCATCCTTTAGCATTAGGCTCATTCAATTAGAGGAAGAACAAGCTATTCGACATGGTATGTATGACTTTGACGATGAATTTTTTTTTAGGAAAACAGATCTAAACACATTCAAGATCTTATGGCCATGAAGAAAAAGGGAGAAATCAAGTCGAACAAGGACAAAGCTTCAACTTCAAAAATCTCAAATCCCAAAATCTTAAAAAAGCCGAAGAAGAAAGTTGTTGTCGTAATTAATCAACCATCTTTGCCTAAGGTTAGTTTTTTCAAACACTTTCGCTAACAGTGATTATGAAAATTAGTATTTGATTTTAATTTGAAAATATAGTGATTTATATGGATAGTATGTATCTTGTATATTTTTATTTTTTGTGAGTTGTTTATGGTGATTTATTAGCACCGTATTGAGTGAATACACTGATTCATAAGGACTGTTCTTTTTTGTTATAAGGTGATGATTTATTGGGTGTATCAAAAGATGAGGTGATGATTTATTGGGTGTATCAAAAGAAGATGATACACCATGCAATAATTATGTTAGTTAGTTCATTCTTTTTTAGACATAAAATGACTGAATGATTCATTGGCTATGTATTGGTTGGCTTGGTGATTCATTGAGTTGTTAATTAGTCCATTCTTTTGGGACATAAAATCTGACTTGGTGATTCATTGGGTATGTATTGGTTGACTTGGTGATGGGTTGTTTCATTTAGAAAAATATAATGATTCATTGTGTGTAGTGTTTTATGATTCATTGGGACTTGTGGAATTTCACTGGGTATGCTGCTATTGTTGTTGTTGTTGTTTTGTCTTTTCAACTTTAAGAGAGAAACACACAGCAAAAAGTTTCTCAAACACGTAATAAAATTTGGAAGCATCTGGAAATAGAGTATTATTAAGCTAGCAATTTCTAGCACTGTACAGTCATGGATAGAAGGGGGGGGGCAGAAGACACTACAAAAAAGTACAACAACTAAAGATGAAAAAAAAGCTTAATTGCGTATTTTCTGGTAACGGAGAGAGAAGTACTAATTTCAGTGCACTTAATATACGAGTTGAAAGTAGATGAGCATTATGTGATCCAATAGGGAAAACTGCAAATGAGTGAAGTGCAACATCCTTCTCTGCTGGTTTATGTTATGTGCGAAGATGACTCTCGCAAAATAAACATAATCCTTTAAGTAATAAAAGGATTCTCGGTACTATGCCTTGCAATCAATGACCCTCCTTCCCGTAAAGGACACTTATGATAATTTATTCCGATGCTACTTTATGTTTGAAAATAACTTCCTTTCCTTAACTCTTTCTCATGCTAGCAGTTGGAAGTTTACCAAGAGATTGTTAGTCCATTTATTGAACCGAAATCCCCTTCCACACTAGCTGTATTAGTATAATTCTTGTTTTTGATTATTATTATTATATTATTATTTATTATTGTTTCCATTAATCTTATTGTATATCGATTATTGCACTATTTTGGTTCTTCTTGTAGACTTTGCATTGTGCTCTTGTGACTCATTACATTTTCTTCTTTGTACCTGAAATTGCTACAACTAAGCAGAGAATCTTCCAAAAAAAAGTCTCTTTTCCTCCCTGATAAGGTTACATTCTACCTCCTCAGACCCGCTTGTGGGATTCCACTGTTGTAGATTTTAGTGGATTGAAGTAATATTGCATCACCTATATGCACGAAACTGTAAGCACACCATCGCGCAGACAACACAACAACAATTGGAAATCCATTGCAGTTAAGGAGTAACGTAAATAACTACTATGCTCAAGCATCTGAAAATTTGCAAAGCATAAAACTCACGACATCAACTACAGAAACCGAACTCATAGCATCAACAGATTTAACATGGAGCATGAAAACTAGAAATACAGAGAATAATAAATATTAGTCAAAATCACATCTTTAACAAACAGAAATCATCCTTCCAACTAATTCGATTCAATTATGGTGTGTATACTTAATCTTCAACTGTTATTTTTTTAAGAAAAAGAAAATAACGATAGAACTTACCTGACGACGACGAAGACGGACGAGCCCAGCCGGCGGCAGAGACTCGACGAGCACAAAAGATGGTGTATGCAAGAATAATTAAAGTTAGAGGCGGGAATGAGAAGAAAAAAGAATTAGGGCTAGGGGATTTTGGGTTTTTATTAAAAATAGAAAATGTGAAGAATAAATCTCAATTGTTGGATGTATTAAGATGAAGGATTGTGATTAAATGAAATAAAATGGCAGAAATGGGTAATTCGAATTTGGTGAACAAAATTAGGTTTGAAAATTTTCAAATTGGGCCAATATTGACTCAAGTAGACTATAAAAATTTACCAAAGTACACATATTATTTTACACTATTCTCAAATATTTTCTATTAATTTTAAAAAATTTCAAAATCCCTTTTTTTCATAACTTCGCTTCACACGACTGATACACTCCATCTCCTCCGTCACGAAACCCTTTTTTCGGGTAAATTCAATTAGTATTTTTTCCCCTCAATTATTAATTTCAAATTTCAAAATCAAGGTAGTTTAACTTCATCTTCCCAATTCCAATTTCATACGATTTCTTTTGAAATTCAGTGGCAAATTCATTTTTTTTTAGCTTTCGTATACTAGATACTTATGGATCCTCCATCCTTTAGCATTAGGCTCATTCAATTAGAGGAAGAACAAGCTATTCGACATGGTGTGTATGACTTTGACGATGAAAATTTTTAGGAAAACAGATCTAAACACATTCATGATCTTATGGCCATGAAGAAAAAGGGAGAAATCAAGTCGAACAAGGACAAAGCTTCAACTTCAAAAATCTCAGATCCCAAAATCTTAAAAAAGCCGAAGAAGAAAGTTGTTGTCGTAATTAATCGACCATCCTTGCCTAAGGTTAGTTTTTTCAAATACTTTCGCTAACAGTTATTATGAAAATTAGTGTTTGATTTTAATTTGAAAATATAGTGATTTATATGGATAGTATGTATTTTGTATATTTTTATTTTTTGTGAGTTGTTTATGGTGATTTATTAGCACCGTATTGAGTGAATACAGTGATTCATTAGGACTGTTCTTGTTTGTTATAAGGTGATGATTTATTGGGTGTATCAAACAAAGATGATACACCATGCAATGATTATGTTAGTTCATTCTTTTTTAGACATAAAACTGACTTGGTGATTCATTGGGTATGTATTGGTTGGCTTGGTGATTCATTGAGTTGTTAATTAGTTCATTCTTTTGGGACATAAAATCTGACTTGGTGATTCATTGAGTATGTATTGGTTGACTTGGTGATGGGTTGTTTCATTTAGAAAAATATAATGATTCATTGTGTGTAGTGTTTTATGATCATTGGGACTTGTGGAATGTCACGCCCCGGGAGGGTACCCTAGGCGTGGCCGGCACCCAGAGACTATTACTAGTCCCCAAGCGAACCACTTAGCCTCATCACATCGTTCAACATCAACACACCGGAAATAACATCAATGGAATATCTTAGTTAAAGGCACCAATGTCCAGCATCAATCTCAACATCAACTAAGTAAGGAAAATATTATTACTCAGTTCAAAAGGAAAACATCTGCATCAACCTCGACATCATGTCTACGAAGCCTCTAATCTGATTCGACCGTCTAAGAATGGTACCATGACATGCCATGGCTACCGGACTCAATGAAATAAAGGAAAACATAACATAGAAGGGACTCCTCCGGATAGTAAGGAGGCTCACCACAGTCTGAACTCGAGTCTTTAGCTTCAACGGTGCGCCTGCTGAAGTCCTCTAGCTCCTGTATCTGCATCATGAAACGATGCAGTGCCAAATGGCGTCAGTACTTGGAATGTACTGGCATGTAAAATAGCTGGATAACAGGGTAAGTAAATAGTAATAAAGAAACATCGACTTCACATCACACTCCATCAGACATATCAAAAGTCTATCTAAGGCCGGAGGTTAGATTAGACAATTGACTCAACAACCTCATCATCAATCCTCAACATCATAGTAAGCTCATCTCAAGGAACCTCGACATCAACTCACATCAAAGAACATCACGTCGGCTCGAAGGGACATCACATTGACTCAAGGAAACATCACATCGACATCAACATCAGAGTTCTACCAAGTGGAACCTAATTGGGAGTTTCTCTAACCGACAATCATCACTTATGAGCCAGTGATGATACAACGAAGTGATGCCGTTGCCACATCCATCCAATACCCTGCCCGGGATAAAGGACATCACATCCATGGATCCACAAGAAAACATCAAACATCAGTCCTCTTTTGGGACAAGATAGGAGCCATCCGCATTGCGGTTCAATCCTCTTTTCCTACGCGGGCCACGTAATTAATGGGTTCGAGTGGGACTTACTCTCTACCCATTTCGGTGCTCAATACTCCTCCCAGAATTCGACATGCTCATAAAACATCATCATCATCAGTCCCATAGGGACATAATACATCATCATCAGTCATATAAGGACATGGTATAATAATTAATACCCCAACATCAACATCGGTCCCAAAGGGACATAGTATAAAACCTCAACATCAACATCGGTCCCATGGGGACATAGTACCTCAACTCATAACATCAACATCAACATCAAAACTCAAGGGACATCATTTAGAAATTATATTTTAATGCTAAGACATCATAAAACATCATATTCATCAACATCATCATATCATCATCAATACCTCCTCATAACATCATCATCATCAAGGCTCTAGACATGTTCTCAAATTTCATTATGCAAGGTCTTTTCCAAACACAATAAGTACAGGTTTTTAAAAAAATGCACTTGATAAAAGAACTATAATATGAAACAAAATAATGATGATCATCAGTTTATGTGGGAAAGTTACTTATACATAAGATAAAGTAGACTAATACATGCATCAAGCTATTCATGTTAACTTCATCACATCAAGGCATGACACTCATCACTCAAGAGGGCACATAGGAGGACATTCCCATGCTTTAGGTTAGCCTTACATACCTGGAATGTTTTGTTAACAAAATGATGCAACACCTCCTCTTGATCTCTTCAACCTCAACTCCCTTCAAGCCCTAACTTTGGTGACCTTTAGAGAGAATACGCTTTAGAAATTGAGTTTTTGAAACCCTTTCTCTTAAAACCGACATTTATTAGTCGCAAGGAAACGTTTGAGATAATTAGAAATGGACCAATTTGTCTTCCTAATTTAAAAGAATTAACCCCCGTCCTGAAATAACACAGTCCGCGATGCGGACCTGTCGCGGACAGTGTATTTTCGGAAAATTAAACTCCGTCGAAAAATTTACAGAAAACATAAGTGTGGCTCCGCGACCAGTCTGCGTCGCGGACCTGTCGCGCAGGTACACTATTTTTTGTTTTGGAACGAAAAATTATCTTTCGACTCGGTCGCTCTAAAAATCAACCGAGACCCTTTTCCCACTCTATTTTCAGTGTTGATCATGAATCCACTCTCGGATTTTCAATCCGAGTATCAGAATACGCATTTTACGCACACCTCTTCCCTAGGGGCATTTTAGTAATTTATCAAGTGTTACATTATCTCCCCCTTGGGATCATTCGTCCTCGAATGATGAGTAGGAACGTTATTAACAACATAGACTCAAGATTCACTTCGATACTCATTCAATAACATCATTACCTCGACTTCTCATCGACCTCCTTAACATATACTCAGACATCAATATTATAAACATTACATCATGGTAGTAACATCAATTTACATAAAGGTAAGAATGTTACCTTCAACACTTTCATCAACCTCGAGCACGAACAGGTGCGGGTATTTTGCCTTCACATCTTCCTCAGCTTCCCATGTGGCTTCCTCAACAAATTGATTCCTCCACAGGACCTTGACAGAGGTTATCTCTTTGTTTCTCAATTTGCGAACCTGCCGATCAAGGATCTGGACTGGGATTTCCTCATAAGACAAACTGTCTCTAACTCCCGTGCTTTCCACGGGAACTACCAAGGCAGGATTTCCCAAACATTTCTTCAACATCGAAATGTGGAACACCGGATGGATTCCATTTAGCTCGAAAGGCCAATCTAGCTCATAAGCAAACTTCCCAATTCTTCGCACGATCTGATAGGGGCCAATATAATGAGGGCTTAATTTTCCCTTTTTCCCAAATCTCATGACACCCTTCATGGATGATACCTTCAAGTAAACCCAATCGCTTACCTCAAACTCTAGGTCCCTTCTCCTCACATCTGTGTAAGATTTCTGACGGCTTTGGGCAGTCTTCAATCTTTCCCGAATAATTTTCACCTTCTCCATGGACTGATGAACAAGATCAGGACCGATCAACTCAGTCTCCAACTTCAAACCACCCAATAGGTGACCTACATCTCCTCCCATACAAGGCCTCATAAGGGGCCATTTGGATGCTCGCATGATAACTGTTGTTATATGCGAATTCAATCAATGGTAAATGATCATCCCGATTTCCTTTGAAATCAAGGACGCAAGCTCTCAACATGTCCTCCACCGTCTGAATAGTGCGCTCTGCCTGACCATCTGTCTGTGGATGAAAGGCTGTGCTCAAATTCACTTTGGTACCCAATCCTTTCTGGAAAGACTTCCAGAAATGAAAAGTAAATTGGGCTCCTCTGTCCGAGATAATGGACAAGGGAACTCCATGCAACTTCACAATCTCTTGGATATACATCTTGGCATACTCCTCTGTCGTGTTGGTCGTCTTGACCGCCAGGAAGTGCGTTGTCTTTGTCATTCTATCCACAATCACCCATATGGAATCGTGCTGTCTCCTCAACCTTGGTAGACCAGTGATAAAATCCATGTTAATCATCTCCCACTTCCATTCTGGAATCTCAAAGTTTTGGGCCAGACCAATTGGCCTTTGATGCTCAATCTTTATTTGTTGACAATTTGGGCATCTCGAAACAAACTCCGCAATATCCCGCTTCATTCCACTCCACCAATAGGCCTCTCTCAAGTCGTGATACATCTTGGTGGAGCCCGGATGAATGGAGTATCTAGTGTTATGAGCCTCGGCCAGAATCCTCTCTCGGACACCATCAACATCAGGGACACATAGCCTACTCTGGTATCTTAATACCCCATCTCCCGCTTTGGAGAAGACCATTACTTTTTGGTTTTGAACCTCCTCCTTCAATTGAAGTATAATAGGATCTCGATCCTGCTTCTCTTTCACCTCAGTCACTAGGGACGATGCAGATCCATTCTGAACATTAATTCCTCCCTCGTCGTTCTCCTCAAGCTGGACTCCCAATCGAGCCAACCTATGCACTTCCTTCACCAACTCCTTCTTTTCTCCTTCAACATGGGTTGTGCTACCCATAGACAACCTGCTAAGAGCATCAGCAACAACATTAGCTTTACCTGGGTGGTACATGATGCTCATGTCGTAGTCCTTGAGCAATTCCAACCACCTCTGCTGTCGCAGGTTGAGTTCCCTCTGACTGAAGACATACTGTAAACTCTTGTGGTCCGTGAACACGTCCACATGCACTCCATACAAGTAGTGGCGCCAGATTTTAAGTGCAAACACCACCGCCACCAACTCAAGATCATGGGTCGGATAGTTCTTCTTATGAGCTTTAAGCTACCTGGAAGCATAAGCCACCACTTTACCTCTTTGCATTAACACACACCCCAATCCAACTCTTGACGCATCACAGTATATTACAAAACCTTCCGTCCCATCAGGCAAGGTCAAAATAGGTGCAGTAGTCAACCTAGTCTTTAGCTCTTGGAAACTCTTCTCACATTCTTCAGACCACTCAAACTTGACCTTTTTCTGGGTCATTTTGGTCAATGGGGCGGATAGAGAAGAAAATCCCTCAACAAATCTGCGGTAGTAGCCTGCCAACCCCAAGAAACTCCTTATGTCAGTTAGAGAGGTCAGTCTTGGCCAACTAGCAACCGCTTCAATCTTCTGACCATCTACTCGAATCCCATCACCTGAAACTACATGACCTAGAAAGGCCACTAATTTGAGCCAAAATTCACATTTGGAGAACTTTGCATACAACTCATGGTCCTTAAGAGTTTGAAGGACAACTCTAAGATGCTTAGCATTCTCTTCCTCATTCCTCGAATATACCAAGATATCATCAATGAATACGATCACGAACATATCAAGGTAGGGCCTGAACACCCTATTCATCAAATCCATGAAAGCTGCAGGTGCATTCGTCAACCCGAAGGACATGACCAAAAACTCAAAGTGGCCATACCTTGTCCTGAAAGCTGTCTTTGGAATATCTAACCCGATCTGAGGTCTATCTTTGAAAAGCATGAGGCGCCCTGAAGTTGGTCAAACAAGTCATCTATCCTGGGAAGAGGATATTTATTTTTGACTGTGACTTTGTTCATTTGCCTATAATCTATGCACATTCTCAGAGAGCCATCTTTCTTCCGTACAAACAGAACGGGAGCACCCCAAGGAGAAACACTGGGTCTAATAAAACCCTTCTCTAACAGATCCTTCAACTGCTCCTTCAACTCTTTCAACTCAGCGGGGGCCATCCTATATGGTGAAATCGAAATAGGCTGCGTCTCAGGAAGTACATCAATACCGAAGTCGATCTCCCTATCAGGAGGGACTCCAGGTAAATTCTCAGGGAACACCTCAGGGAACTCGTTGACAATCGAGACCGACTCAAGAGTAGGGGACTCCACATCATCAGATTTAACTTGTACAAGGTGATAGATACACCCTTTAGAGATTAACCTCCTCGCCCTCAGGTAAGAAATAAATTTATCCTTAGGTGCAACATAACCTCCCTTCCACTCTAGGACCGGTTTATTAGGAAATCGAAACTTAACAACTCGGGTCCAACAATCTATGGATGCATGGCACTCATGGAGCCAATCCATACCAAGAATCACATCAAAGTCAACCATCTCCAACTCTACCAAATTGGCCAAAGTATCCCTATGACAGATGGACACAATACAGTCTCTATAGATTCTCTTATCCATAATTGACTCACCAGTAGGAGTCGAAACAGTGAAAGGCTCAAGCAAACACTCAGGAATAATCTCAAATTTATTAGCTACATAGGGCGTCACAAAAGATAAGGTAGCACCTGGGTCAAGTAATGCATAACAATCATAAGAAAAGATTCAAAGCATACCCGTAACAACATCTGGAGCAACCTCTTGATCCTGTCGATTACCCATCGCATACAGGCGATTTGTCTCGCATCCTGCATTAGCAGTAGTTGTCTTCTGACGATTGCCCTCGGGGGGCGCTGTAGAAGACTGAGCTCTATTTCCTCTATCACTCCACCTCTAAGTCCTCGTAGGGCACTCACTCTGAAAATGTCCAGGTCGTCCACAGGTAAAGCAATTATTGGTGCCCTCACGACACGCGCCAAGATGCAGTTTGCCACACTTACCACAAGGGGGCGTTCCCCTCGGACCTTGAGCAACACTGGCTTGGGACTGAGGTCCCTGTGCTCTGAAATTCTGATGGCCATAGGATCTCTGATCATACCTGTTTTGCTGAACAGGTGCACTCGCCACCGAAGGTGCATGGCTAGAAGACTTCTTTTGAAAGAAGATCCTATCACTTTTATTCTGCTTCTGCTGATTAGGCTCATGCCTTGCCGATTTGGCTTTCTTCTTCTGCTGCTCTTCTCTGTCCCTCTTCTTGTCCTCCTCAGTCTGTTGGGCATATACCATAAGTCTAGCAATATCCATGTCTGGAATCAGCAATGCTGCTTTACACTCCCTCTTCACATGCCTGCCCAACCCAGACACATACTTCCTCATTCTTGCCCTCATATCAAGGACCATCTCTGGAGCATATCTGGACAGCTGGATGAACTTCAAGCTGTACTCTTTGACCGTCAGCTCCTCTTGTTTCAGATTCACGAACTCCTCGACTTTTGCATCCCTCAACTCTTGGGGAAAGAAGTGATCGAGAAAGGCACTCTCGAACTCCTCCCATTGAGCAGGCGCACGTTAAAGCCAAAGACTCTAGTTCAGACTATGGTGAGCCTCCTTACTATCCGGAGGAGTCCCTTCTATGTTATGTTTTCCTTTATTTCATTGAGTCCGGTAGCCATGGCATGTCATGGTACTATTCATAGACGGTCGAGTTAGATTAGAGGTTTCGTAGACATGATGTCGAGGTTGATGTAGATGTTTTCCTTTTGAACTGAGTAATAATATTTTCCTTACTTAGTAGATGTTGAGATTGATGTTAGCCATTGGTGCCTTTAACTAAGATATTCCATTGATGTTATTTCCGCTGTGTTGATGTTGAACGATGTGATGAGACTAAGTGGTTCGCTTGGGGACTAGCAATAGTCTCTGGGTGCCGGCCACGCCTAGGGTACCCTCCCGGGGCGTGACAAACTTGGTATCAGAGCCACTCTTGTGTCAGCCTTGTCGATGTGGGGCTAGAGTTCAACTGAGTTTAGGCGAATCCCGGTGAGGCGGGGCAAACTTCAGTGCTGAGTCTAGGCGAATCCCATACGGTGGGGCAAACCTCAGCGAGGATGCTGAGTCCATAGAGGGGATGTATGTAACAATCCATCTTGAGATGAGATGTCCCACATCGTCAAAACACAGGAGAGATGTTGGGTATTTAAGTAAAGGCTTGAACCTAATACTCCTTTTGGGGTGAGCCCAAAGGGACAAATCCGTGATGGGCTAGGCCCAAGAGCGGATAATACTTCACAGTGTTGGGCCGGATCGTTACATCAACTTCATGCCAATTCAACTTTTTATCTACCCAATCACATTGTTTAGTTTTGATTTTGGTTTTATTTCTTCAAAATTTGGTCTTTTTCCAATATTTTGTTGAACAATAAAGAAAAAGTTGTTTTAAATAATCTTAAGTTATCCCACCTGATTAGTTGTGGGATGTTGTAATTTTCTTTTCACATTCTTTCAACTTATCAGATAAAGTCTATCGTATTCAAGATTTATTGTCTTTAGTTTATAATATGATATTAAAATTAAATTCGTCTAATTCTTAGAACATGATTGATCATAGATCTTGTCAATATATTTTTTATTTATTTTTTAATAAATTTGTTTAACCATAGAATTTATTTAATTTATATGAGAGCACATTTATTTATGACCCCAACTAATTTATCTATCATTTTCTCTCATTTAACACACTCCTATAAAGTAATAGTTTTGTGGCAAACTTACCAGTATTTTTAATAATTTTAAAATTTATGTGTATAAATTAAGTTTCATACTTATTAATGAAAAAAAGTGAAATATATTTTTTAAAATTATGTCCAAATACAAATTTCACCTAAATATAATTTTTTAAAAATATTCAAAAGTTTATGATCAAACACTAATTTATTCGATATTAAAAATTACGTTCCTAATGACAGATCCGAGCATGTGACGGTGCTAAGTTTTTCGTCATTACCACTTAATTGAGACTCAAGATTCATTAATTAACACATAATTCAATTTTATTTTATTTTTCTAGAAACATTCCTAATATTATATTTTATTAGCCAGGGCAATATATAAAAAAGGGATCAAATCAAGCGTGGGGATAGAGCATAAGTGAAGACCATGAACAATAATGTAAGTTATTTATTATAATAATAATTATTATTTTAAAAAATATTGAGATCATGAATCTAGAAGATCTACAATAAAATTCAAATATTTAATTATTAACTATCTAATCCTAGGTCATACATTACGTTCTTTTATCATGTTTTAAGATCGAGAATGAAATTTAACACAAAATTTAATTAAAAACAGCCATAAATATATCTCCTTCAATTAATATAACTAGTATCAACATGATTAAAATATAATATAACTTAATTTTTTTATATATTAGTGACGTAATTTTATCTTCTATTAATAATTTCATGGAAAAAAATTAATGTTTCTATTGGAGTGTATATAACAAATTCATCATAGTTTATTAAAATTATTAGAAAAATTACACACCATTGTGTTGTTTTTTTTTTTGTTACATCTTTAATATGTGTTTTCACTAATGAGCTAAGCATGTGAAATTTTGTTTTGGTAAATAGGTTGCGCCGAAACTCGAAATTCAAAGCCTAGAGAGGGATAAGACTAAGCATAGCGAGAAGGGTTTTTCATGAGATGAAAAATGAAAATTATTTTCCCCATATGAAGATTGTGAATAAGTAATTGTCTGCCATTTGTTGTAATAGAAATTAATATCATGTTGAAGAATCTGATTAATTTATTTAAATATTTAAGAGATTAGATATAGAAACTTTCATAAGGTAAATTAATAATTCTCTAAAATAATATTTTTCTCTTGTCTCGATTCCATCAGTGAAAAAATCACCTATTTCAATAAGATAATAAAACTATTTATTTTCAGAAGACCTCTATATAAGTAAGTAAATGGTCTTATTAATATTATAAACTAATAATTTTTTGAAATTGCAAAAATATCAAGGCAATTAGTGAAATATAATTCTAGTGTTTTTTGTTTTTTCTTAAAATTTAAATCTGATTGAAGCTCGTCTCTAATTTTTCTTATAGCGTCCAAAAATTTCGGGTGTTTTCTCAAATTGCACCAAATTTTTTTTGAAGAGTTCTAGACGTGATAAGTGCTTGTTACGTCGGAAAATGACTTTCGCTTTAAAATTTTGATTAAGACTTAATTAATTTAAGTAAATCGATCTTTAAATTTTTAGAGTCGCCACTTAATTTTTTAAGGAAAAATCAAGAAAACCGATTTAAAAAAAAATTAAAAGAATTAACAGAAAAATTCTTTTAAAAATCCAAAGAACGGTTCGGGTTCATATTTCTATTTCGGGAAGGTTTTACGCACCCGAAATACCCGCTAACGTGCGGTTATCCGACGATTAAATATTTTGACTAACTTTAAAGATAATATAATTTTATATTCTTAATTTTGAAATGTTTAAATAGAATATTTTAAGAGTATGAAAATGGAATATTTAATTTTTTACTTATATTTTATTCAATTAGAATTAATTAAGCGGATTAATTAAAATTCAAAGGTATATTATTGAAATCCAACCCACATTTATCTAATTAAAGAACTTGACAAATTTAATTAAGTAATTCAAATTTAAAGTCTACGAAATTCTAAGTGTTTAAGAGGGAAGACATATTTTAAAGTAAAATTATTTTAAAGAAAAGCACTTGAAATATTTTTAAAGGACAATCTTGGAATCTAACTTCTTAAAGGTGATTTTATAGTCTAAAATAAAATCGTGACATAACGTAAGTGGCTAATTTCGGGGAAATTTAATTAGGTCAAAACATGTAAAATGAAATTAGAATTAGAACAATCAAATATAAAAGAATATGGCAAATATCACAAATAAATGTAAATAAAATAGATTTAAAATGACTTGGGCCTGGGCAGGCCCAATCCTTCAACCTGCATAATTATTAAATTTGGGCCTGCCTATTCCCTTTCAAGATTGGGCTTGCCCAATTCTAAGGGTCTGCTGCTGACCATTTGGGCTTTTAGCCCATATTCCTGTGTAAGCCTTTTTTGTATACAGAATTTGTATACCAGTGTATATAAGTACGTTGTCGCCTCGAAAAATAAAATCCGGCAGTTTCGAGTATCTGGGCATAGGCGGAGATTGACCCGACACTCAACGAAATGCAAGGAGGAGTCCAAAATAGACTCGGATTAACATTACATGCAAAGAAAATCATGGATTAATCAACTACTCAAAGGAAAAAAAAAGAAAATTTCAAATTGACACCATGAAGTAGCATGTGATTAGCTTAAAAAAAAACCGTTTCAATATAGAGGACAGACATGCTATCACATAGAAGACAAATACACTATCCCACAACTCAAGGTGCCTCAAACAAAGAAGAAAGTGTATCTAGAGCATGTGTTTCATGTTCAAGTTAAAGCATATATATCTTTTGACATAGACTAAAAAGGGAAAATTGTCAATATCACAATGTTGAGATATTGTCAAAATAAAAGAGATCCTTTAAGTTATTTATGCACATGTATATTATATATATAGATATACATATGTATACATAGAAGCACAAGCAACGTTATATGACGATATAACCCAACAAGCTTTCAAGTTCTATAAATACATTTGTACGTATGCATTTGTATATATATGTATATAAGTATATATAAATATATACATTGCAATACCACCATATAACCATAACAAACTAACAAAACTTTCAACTTATATACATTTATATACATACATGTAGAAATACACATTATATATATATATATTCATAGATATGGCAGCCCAACAAACAACCGGACAACATTCAAATGTAGTGCGTTGCACGGGCTGGGGATCATGGGTTAATTGGCCAACCAATTTGGGGAGACGGCGTTAAAACTGGGAACTACCTTGTTCACAGCATGTAAAACCTTTTTTTGGAATGATTTCATACATGTAAAACTCAAGCACAATATATTAAAATTTCAAACTTTTAAATGTGAGATTACATTACAATTTTTTAGTATTCGAACTTTTATAACAATTCAGAGAGTTTGAAACTTCATGCATGTAAAACTAAGCAGAATATATTGAAATCCAAACTTTTCAAATTGAGGTTACATTACAATATCTTAGAATGCCTAATGCTCTTCAAGACTTCCAACTATGTAAGAAGAAGAAATGGAAAAAAGACAGTTTCCTTACAAGTAGTCCCTTCAATTTCATGTCCCCAACCCCAGCAATCCTTGAGCAAATTCATATGTCTGATCCAGCACCCTTAACATGTTTGTCTATAGTTTTGGCATGAAGTTTAAGGGAAGAACAAACCCGATTAATATCTTCAGAAATCGTATGAGAATGAATAACATCTCCTTCTATTGGGGTCGGAAGAACAAATGGGAGATCAGAAATACCTTTCATGTTTGACTTGCAGGAATGTTCCAATGTATTTGTAATTTGGGTTATTAACTGAACATTCATGTTACAAGGATTAAAATCAGAGTAAACTTAAAACTAACATGAGCATGTCCTGATTGTGAAGCAGTAATTCTGTCAGGCTAAAGGTAAATTAACTATATATACAGAACATTTATGCCAGTAAACAGTAGTTTCACAGCCCTGTGAATTAGGAAAACAGTATTTGATAACCTGAATTGTCTGTTCCAACTTCCAAGTATGTTGAACAACACAGGAAACAAGGAATCAAGCAATGCATTTGTCTTTGGAGCAAAATGCAACAAAATGGAGGAAGTTCCTATGTTTAATGACAATACAGGTCTACAACATTTCATTGAGTGAACCAAAGCCCTCGCCTCTTAAAAAAAAAAAGGCAAGCCCGGTGCACTAATGCTCCTGCTATGCACATGGTCTGAGGAAGGGTCGAAGCACAAGAGTTTATTATATGCAGCCTTACCTTGCATTTCTGCTAGAGGTTGTTTCCAAGGCTTGAAGCCATGACCTCTTGGTTACATGATAGCAACTTCACGAGTTACTCCAAAGCTCCCCTGGAGCCACCTCTCATCCCCTAAAAAAAGATATCATCGAATGGGAAATAGAATGGAGAGATGAAGAATGCATTATCTAGCATGTAATCTTTCTCATTGAATAAACCTACTTCAACGTTTTGTCTTAAGGTTTATTTGCTTTTTTTCTTTTTCATGATAATTGCTACCTAGCTCTTTCATGAGCGAGTTGCACGCTGATATATGATGCAGACAAAATAGTCATTGATATATTTTTGTATGTTCCTTGTACTTCTAACTGGTATGTGCAAAGTAATAGGCTGAAATTTATATATTTGTGCAGATGACTAATTGGTATGTGCAAAATAATATGCTGAAATTGATATGTTTGTGCAGATGACTTACTTACAATCCACTTAATAAGAGATAGAACAACGAAAGCCTCACAAGTATGAGAAACATACCCACTGAAAACCACAAGGATAGCAATATTAGGAGAACCGTACCACCTCCTGAAGAATCCAAGAAAACATGATGTGCAACAATGAGTTTATAAGGTTATGTGAATGAACACAAGCAGCACAGATATCATATATACACCTCGCCGGACTCTTTAATAAGTCATACTTGCTTCAGACCACTTATAATCGCCATAAAACATACACCATTGCCTTTGACTTTTAAGGACACAAGGAATGAATGAATGACTAATCGAGGCTGCAATAACAATACCTGGACGTGAAAATGGAGGAAATTGTAACAAAAAAAATCTTAGCAGAGGATAAAAAATATGCCTTCCAGTATTTGTAGAAGGAGCAAACCTCAGTAATGGTGATATGCATTTTTCTCAAGGTGATGGTGAGGTATCACTTTGTGGGGCAATCGAGATGAGTGGCTTCCTAGAGCTCAAGTATGTTCCACATCTCATTTAGCGCTAAATGGTCATGACTAAACAATCGTTTGCTGCTCTGGTATTGACTATTATCGGAGTCAATCCCTTGCATCAATCAGCAAACAGGAAATGAAATCATATGCACCATTCCATTACATGTTAATATCAAGTAACTTCAAAACTGGGCTCCCTTAATAATTTCGTGTTATTTTTCCGCAGCCACCCTTTTTTCTCATTACTGCTCATTCGGTATATCAATATTTAAGGTACTTACAAATATATTATAAGAGTTGCAAGGGTATCTGTATAGGCATAGAGCTATTGGTTCCTAAGGTTTAGTTAAAAATTTGATTACAACAGCCTCCAAGTTGGATAGTCAATTATTCTGCTATGTATATTTTTTTTTTAGAAAATTAATAGCTACATACACTGAAAGAAGAGCGATTAAGTGATACTAAACTTGGATTTCTCTGAAGCAACCAATGCCCTCTTTAGTTATCAGTAACTTTTAACTTTCTCCCACTGAGAGGAATTCTTGTTCATCTGCTAGTTACTGCAGAGAGAGGCAAGGCCAACGTAGTAACTGAATTAGAAATCCAAGCAAGGTAAGTAAAGTCAATAACACAACTCAGCACAATAAGCTTGAGAAACAGATAATTAAACCAAACTTCACCTGGAGAAACTACATACTCCCGAGAATCTGCTTTTGGTTGGTGCTATAGTAAGAGCATTAGCTCTTCTCTTAACCCCCCTGTTGAAGGCTTCGCCTTCAAGCCGTCAAGAAAATCGAGCGGATAGAACTATTTATGCAACTTAACCATATTTTTAGCAACAATACGAAACATGAGACCATTAAGATGAACGGAATTATCATAAGGAGGCTTAAATATCAGTGGTTTGCATCAGAGCCAGGCAAACCAGCTTTATGCATATCTGCTATAGTGCCGGCAGCTTCTGCAAGATCATTCTTCATCATGGCAACTTTTGATGTAATATACTCTTTATATTTTGAAACAGAATCAACAACAGCAAAGAGTTCGCAGGCACACAGCTGCACTTCTTCCTCATTTTGTGCAATTGTTTCCTGCAATTTTACCTTTGACGCCTTTGAAAGTAAAAAAGATAAGCACAACATCAAGATTATACATCTAAGACAAAAAATCCACAAGTTAACAGGCAGAGGACATTTAGAAGTCGTGCATTACAATATAAATCTTAGAAAAATTGCAAACAGACTTACCTTCAGAAAGTCTGCTGCCTCTCTTTCGACCTGATCCAACTTCCGAGTTTCTGTTTCAACTTCCTCAACTATCCTTCTGGCTTCTGTCGCGCAGCTAGATGTGAAGTCCTGTCTTTCCTTCTTTACCAAGTCCACCTGAGCTTCCAACTGACATCAATCATAAAAGTTTTTGCAAATAGTCATGTCAGGCTTCAAGGCTGTTACCATTCTACTATTTGCTGGAATAATCTAGGATGAATAGAAAATGTGAGTTTTGAATAGAGATGTCTTGAAAATAAATAACATCAGTTATCTTTTTCTGAGAGAAAATTAACATGAAAATTCAGCAAGTAAGGAAGCCCAAAGCACAACAGATTTGAAATTCAGCAAATAAGGAAAACAAAAGCACATAACATGAATACTATGCAAAAAAACATTGGATGTTTCATTGCTAAGGGAAAATGTTTCATGGAGTGGTTATCAAACTATAATGCCACTATACATGAAAGGATATCCTGACAGCCACAGGACTAAGTTTAATAAATAAAGATGATATCATGAAAGACTACAAGAAGAAGCAGAAGAGGTAGAATTGGATTGATCCTTATCAAACCAGCTTGTTATGATTGAGTAAAGCACGATCATCTGGTATCCTCAAACATGCATTTTTCTGTTACAATAGTGAGACAGCTGATTAGAGAAAGGTAAATCACCATTAATTGTTGAAGCATGTTGGCTTTTGTTGAACAATTATCCTTAGCTATTGAAGAATCTAAAATTTTGCTCAATATTGTCATCTGTTCTAGCATTTAGTATTTGGCTATTGGCCTACTTACCTGTGTTTCACAATTGCGGAACTCCTGCATAGAAGTTCAACAAACAAATTGAGCTGCATAAGTAACGGAAGTGTAAGTGACATGCATGGAAAAAGCGGAGCAACCCAATTAAACCCACCACAAAGGGAATACGTTACCCATGATGCAAGATTTTTCAGCCCGTGCAGAAAGACCGCAACAAATATGCAGCAAAGACAGGACAGTAGAAACCCACACTGGCAAAATTCAGTCCCCAAAATTGACGGAAGCCCAAAACCAAGATCGGCATATTATCAAACAACGTACATGCACAAATCAACAGCGAATATCATAGAGGCCCAAAACTTCGCAGTAAACGAAGTGAGAGTACCACGCAAGGGAAAAGGGCACACACCCAATTCAACCCACCCCAAAGAGAATAGGTTACCCAACATGCAAAATTATGCAGGGCCGGCGCAAATTACTCACGAATTCGGCCGCAAATAAGTAAGGCGAAAATGGAAAATACCTGGCAATGGGAAATTCGCAGCTCGAAATCACGCCTGAAGAACCAAAGCTACCTGTGGGAAATGCCCCTTCAAGGACAGAGCAAACGCATATATGTGGAAATCGACTACCACCGGCAGGGGGGGACACGTGGTTAAGGGAAGTGCGGTACGGAAGTGGAGGGGAAGGAACAAGACTGGGCAGGGTGGGCGGCGCCCAAATGCCCTCCTACGGCCGGTTAATTACCTGAATGCCATTGTCCGTAATGGCCTCAAATAAAGACATTATTACGATAATGCCAGGCGGAGATAATGACCTCAGAGAAGCACGTTATTACGGGAATGCCCTTGGTCGTTCCACCAAGTGGCACTTATTAATGATAGAAATATATATATATATATATATATATATATAAATATATATATATATATATTCATGTATATGCGCGTATATACAGCTGCATATACACTGTGATACGGCTATACCACAATATAACCAAACAACTTTTCAAGTTTATACATACATATACGTATATATATATCTTTATATACATAGATATATTGAAAATACAGCCATCAAAACTAATATATATTCAGCCACTCTTCAAGTTTTATACATACATACGCGTATATATCTGTATATACATGGATATAAAGAAAACACAGCCATCAAAACCAACATATATTCAATCACCCTTCCAGTTTTATACATACATCGCATATATATCCTTATATACATGGATACACAGAAAACAAGCCATCAAGACCAACATGTATTCTCCAGTTTCAATATATACATACGCATATATATTCTTATATATATATACATATACAGATAGGTATACCAACATTGTCACAATAACAGTCGGAACAAACTAACAACGATGCTTCGAAAGTGGTTTCATCACTCGCATTCAAACATGTATATCAACTCGAGATGAAGAGTAACGAGTATTAGCTTTTCCGGGGCAGCGAAAACTGGATCTACGAGTCCGAACGATATCACCTCGACTGCTATCCGAACTATGTATGGAAGCTGTTCGGGATGTCGAAACCAAACCGATTCGATTTTGACACTTTCGGATTTTTACCCCCCTTCTAAAGCTGTTCTGTTTTTTTTTTTTTTGAGAGTTGCAAGCTAATTTCAAGAGAAAGAGGGAAATTCGGCCAGGAAAAAGAAGCCCCCAAAATCAGTGTGCAAACACTGATTATATAGCTCCAAAAGAGCAACGGAATGGGGCCAAAAACCAGGGCAAAATCGGGATTTACCTTCAAATCGAATTCAAAATTTGAAACCACTTTTACAAGTCTCACATCTCAACCATCGATTTGAATCGATGGTTTAGATGTGAGACACGTAAGAGAGATTTCTCTGGCGTGCAAGGACAAGGGGAAGAAGGGAGGAGTACGTGGTGTACGAGCTTTGACTCGTTTTGGCCGAAAATGGCCACTGTTGGCTGCCATCTTTCTGATTTTGCGTCTGGTTCATGTTGTTTTCTTTTGGTTTCGGTTTGGGTTTATGGGGGAAGGGAAGAAGGCGTGGGAAAGAGTAAATGTTTTTGGCATTTTGCCAATTTAGGAGCCTGAAATGGCTGGGATTGAGGCTGTTCTTTTCTGGTTTTCGATTTTGGATGGGGGAAGAAGAAGACAAGCGGGGGGCTGCGCGTGTGGGAGGGATTAAAGAGGGGGCGGGTCGGGTTATGGTAGTGGGTCCGGTAGGGATTTAATGAGGAGGAATGGGCCGATTTTGAGAATTTTGGGCTGGGGGCAGGGATTATGGGATTGGGCCTGGGTTAATTTTAAAAGACTTAAAAGAATTAGGGAAAAATTTAAGAATTAGCCAATTAAATTACCGACTTGACCTGTTTAAAATTAATCGATTAATTCGACCACGAAATGAATTAATATAAATTAATTAAGGAGCTTTTAAATATTAATGACTTAATAACAAAGTAAAGTTTTTTTTAAAAAAAAGATAGAATCTATTTAAGAAAATATTTTAAACATAATTAAAATTAAAAGATTTATATAATACACAACACATAAACATAAAAATATATAATACGAAAAAGTAAAGTAAAGCAATATGCAATATTAAAATAATATGATACGAAAAAGTGAAATAAAGTACTTTAAGATAAATATATATATATATATATATATATATATATATATATATATATATATATAATATATATATATATATATATATATATATATATATATATATATATAATAAGCAATATATAAACCTAATAATATTGAAATTAAAAGATTCAAACCTAAAGTTACTTGAAAAAATATTTCTTGCATTTTTTTGAAAGCTAATTAATTCAAATCATTAAAATTAATAGCTCGATGATTAATTTGTACTGTGGAGGGTAAAAATTGGGTGTCAACAGCTGTCCCTTTCTTTGGGCATGATCGATGAAAGCGATCGTGGACAAAGAAACTTGACCAATCCAATTTTGAGCCGACCACATATTCATCTCATGGGAGGGTCTTGGTACGGGCTTTGGAAAATTGTGGCCAGACCCTGGTTTTGAGTTTCCTACATATCTCAGGTTACATGAGAATTCAGGCCACTTGTAGTTCAAAACGCTTGATTTTACGCACTATTTTGAAACATTCAAAAGCTATCCAATATCGAATTATGGAGAAATTGGAATGCTTGGGATGAGATTTCGAGGGTGAATGTTAGAATACAGGCGAGTTTTCAAAGTTGGGCCCGCCTACATATCCTTGGACTTAGGAATCAGGCTGCTTGTAGTTCGACTCTATCGGTTGAAAAGGAAATCTCTTATTCTGAGATAACCTTTGGTTTAGGATGAGTGACAAACAAGTCGAATTATGAAAAAAAGACTTGCAATCTCTTAATCATAAATATGGTGCACTTCACACCCATAATTAAGAACTTACACGGACATAATTTTCAAAAATCTTGGTACATTGTCACTTGGAGTGGAAAAGTTGTGTCCAGTGAGAGTTGAAATCACCTGGATTTGTCTAAAAAAAAAAATCACATAAATAAAATAATATCTAATAAAAATAACTCTTCCTAAATTTGTCTAGAAAGTGTTGATGACCAAAAATATTCTCTTACTCTTGTGCTCAGATTCCAATTTTTTTCTCAACTTTTCTTTATCGTTGCTTAGAGCAATATCTCTGTGGCAAAGAGCTGTTCAACTGCATTTTAGCATATTGTAATCCCCACCCCCCACACCCTCAACTGTCTTCCTACTACAGCTACCACAGTTCTCCATTATATGAATCTTTATTTCCTAATCATCTTTGTGGTTGTGTTGTTTTTTGTGTTTTCTTGAATGTTTTGTTCATGTGTTGGAGGTGAAGGTTAATGGGTCTTGGTTGGAATTCTTGAAATTTCGAGAAAAATGGTATATTTATGGTTCTAAAAAGCACCTGCTACGGATCTGGAAACAGGGGTTAACCAAAATCGTGTGAAGGTAAAGTGTTAAAGTTTAGTTTTTTTTGTTAATTTTTTAGAACTTTAAGATCACCCTTTTGATAATTTTTTGTGGGGTTTGCAGAAAGAATCTTGGATGACAATCTTGACATTGGCTAATCAGAGTTTGGGAGTTGTTTATGGGGATTTGAGTACATCACCTTTGTATGTGTATAAGAGTACTTTTGCTGAAGACATTACACATTCAGAGAGTAATGAAGAAATTTATGGGGTTTTATCATTTGTGTTTTGGACATTGACTTTAGTTCCTCTTTTGAAATATGTGTTCATTGTGCTTAAAGCTGATGATAATGGTGAAGGTGGAACTTTTGCTTTGTATTCACTACTTTGTAGACATGCTAAGGTTAATTCATTGCCTAGTTGTCAGTTAGCAGATGAAGACTTGTCAAGTTATAAGAAAGATAATATCATTAGTCCTGCTCCAACTACTTTTGGGGCCACACTTAAATCAACTTTGGAGAGATATAGAGTTTTGCAGAGATTTCTGCTTGTATTGGCTTTAACTGGAGCTTGTATGGTTATTGGAGATGGCATCCTCACTCCTGCTCTTTCAGGTATGCTAATTGCCAATTCTTTTTGCATTTATTGGTGCTGCTCTTTCTTCGATTTTAGTATTACGTATTAATTCCCCTGCTTTAGTTATTGTATAATTTGTTGTTGCTATTGTTCTGGTTTTCATTGTTTTCAACATGTCAACATGCTTTTTTACACTAAAGGAATTCGCTTTACACACTTTTTTTTTTATATTCTTTGCTTGAGCTGAGGGTCTGTGGGAAACAACCTCTCTGCCTTCACAAGGTAGGGGTAGGGCTGCATACATCTCCCCAGACCCCACTTATGGGATTACATCGGATATTTTGTTGTTGTTATTGCTACCCCTTGGAAATGAAAAAGAAACTTGATCCTCAACCCTTCCAATCCTTAGTTTGTGGTGGCACCCTTGTCACTGGCTCCTCTTTCGTCTTTACCTAGGGGCATGAGGCAAGACTCTCTAAGAACTCGGCAAAATAGCCCTTAACTTGTATATATGAATTCTTTATTTCTGATAGGGAAGAGAACATAATAGAAACAAAGATCCGTACAGGCCATATTAGCTAACCAGTGGAGGTATAAGTATTGGATTTAGAGAATCATGCCTTAGCACACATGTATATATTGCCATATTGGACATGAATAGAACAAAATGGTATAGATGATTCATATAACCAGCTTCAACTGACTTGGCATTATCACATGGTTGATTGGTTGACCGAGAGTTTGGAATTTGTGGTGTTTGTAAGTTTCTAACATCATTCACGTTTTGTGGACTTTTGTGCAGTTTTCTCAGCGGTATCTGGCATTGAACTTGCTATTGGAAAAGAACATCCACAAATGTAAGTTTTATCTAATCTTTTCCTGTGAGATCATTATGCTATGTGTTTTTTATTAAGCTGCTTAACCTCAAAGAAAAATTGTATGGTTAACAGTGATTGTGCCTTTTTTACCCTACCAAATAAAGAAAAAAGTGATTATGCTTTTTGACCTTTAGGTCTCATGAAACATGTGCTACAGCTTTTCACCAAGGGGTAACTTGATTAACCTTCAAATTAAAATTTTAACAGTTTCAGATGATCTGGTCAATAAAAGAATTAAAAACGACAGTATACTCTTCGTTAAGTGGTTTGACCTTTTTCAAAACGACAGAATTTGAAAGTTAAAGATTATAATGCACTAATTCTATTTCTGTACTGCACGTTTTGAAGTCATATGAGAAACAGATTTCAAGCTTATTGAACCCCTTGGCGATCTTATCATATGCTAATTAACGTATCTATAGATTATCAACTCCATCTTACTGGAGCAAATATGATTGGAAGGCTTGACACCCCATTAAGGGGAAGAATTCAATATCAATAATAAAAGTTCAAACATGCAAACATAGATGTAAATGCAAAATAATCAGCCAAGAAATATTTGGTTTTTGTTTATTACTTTCCGTGTCCTGTATATTCTCCAAACACAAGTCCACACAAATGATTCAATGATTCCAAATGACATCCAGTGAATTAAGAGAAACCAGGTTAACTTAGGAGCTTTCGTAGGTGTTGGCAAAGTACAACGAGATATTCTCAGACCTGAGAAAGGGAACATTATGTCCCCTAATATGCTCCAATATCTTGCAAAAAGTGATGTGCTATTAGTAAGATAAGCAGGGGGAGAGGGACTGATCCTAATGTGATTCTGGCGGAATTTTGGAAGAGCACTGATGAGGCAGGTATGGAGTGGTTGACTAGGTTATTTAATGTTATTTTGAAGACAGCTAAAAAACTTGACAAATGAAGGTTGAGTACAATGGTTCCATTGTACAAGAACAAGGGTGATATCCAAGACTGTAACGATTACAAGTATATCAAATTGCTAAGCCACATTATGAAGGTTTGGGAGAGAGTGGTGGAGATGAGGGTAACAAGAGTAGTCTTTATGTCAGAGAATCAATTTGGATTCATGTCGAAGTGATCGACTACTGAAACAATCCAACTTGTGCAAAGACTGGTGGAGAAATATAGGAAAAGAAAGTGGTACCTTCATACGACGGTGTTTATTGGCTTATGGCAAAGTTTTGAGGGATGTTCTATGGAGGTATCTTGAGGCTAAAGGTGTCTTAATGGTGTATATTAGGACAATAAGGGACATATATGATGAAGTCAAGACTCACATTAGAATGGTGGGAGGAGACTCGGAGCATTTTTGCATTGAGATGGGGCTATATTAGGGATCTGTGCTAAGCCCTTTTCTTTTTGCCTTGGTGATGGATGAGTTGACATGGTCTATTCAAAAGGAGGTTCCATGGTGTATATTATTTGCGGATAACATAATGCTGATTTATTAGACAGGGGATGGAGTTAATGATAGGTTGGAGGTCTAGAGACAAATTTTAGAGTCAAAAGGATTCAAATTAAGTAGAATCAAAACAAAATACTTGGAGTGTGAATTCAGTATTGCGTCAGATGAAGCCGACATGAAATAAGGATGCCTACTCAGCCTATTATCAAGAGTGAAAGATTTAAATATCTTAGGTTCGTCATCCAGAGTTGTGGGACCATCGATGATGGTGTCATGCATCACATCGTGGTAGCATGGATAAAATGGATACTTGCCTTTGGGGTATTGTGTAATAAGAAAATACCACCTAAACTTAAAAGATAAGTTCTATAGAATGATGGTTAGACTGTCCTTGTTATATGGAGCGGAGTGCAGGCCAGTCAAGAACTCACATTTTCAGAAGATACATGTTTTAGAGATGAGGTGTTGAGATGGATATATGTGCATACTCAGAGTACAAGATTAAGAATGAGGTTATTCGGAAAAAGGTGAGAATGACCTCTGTGGTAGGCAAGATAAGGGAAGTGAGACTGAGATGGTTTAGACATGTATAGAGAGGGTGTGTTGATGCTCCAATTAGGAGGCGCGAGAGGTTGAACTCAAGGGTTACGCAGAGGGGTAAGGACAGATTAAAAAAGAATTGGGGAGAGGTGATTAGACAGGATATGGTGCAACTTCATATCACCGAGAACATGACCTTAGATAGAAAAGAGTGGAGATCACATATTAGGGTAAAAGGCTGGTAGGGATAGAATGTTGTCTTGCCTTGTGACGGTTTAGGGTTTGTCATAGGACTAGTCGTGCCATTATAGTTGTGTGGTTACTGCTTTTTGATTGTCACATCATTTTGCTACTGTTATTGTTTTTTCTTATACAATTTACTTGTTGTTGCTTTAGCCGCTATGCTTTTCTATTTTTCTTCTTCTTTTTACTTGGGGGTTGATGCATTTAAGCCTAGGATCTTTCGGAAATAACTCTCTATCTTCGTAAGATAGTGGTAAGTTTTGCGTACACTGTGCCCTCCATAGACCCCACTTTGTGGGATTTTATTGGGTAATGTTGTTGTTGATAGGTTTTCAGCCTCCTTAATCATGAAGGAACATCTAGAATTCTCTTCCTATCATTTGGAGATTCTTTGATATAATGTGTACCGCCAAAGTTGGCAAAACTCTTACACAAAGGAAAAGAGACAACAGAAGACGTTAGGATCAGAAGGGTCTAACATTTTTGAGGACCTTTTGAACATGTCTATATGAGTGATATATTCTAGGTTGAGACTCTGCTTTTGATCAAGGAATTATTTGAGTGTTAGATTCTAGCTTTGATTTCTTTATTTTTGTAAATCATTTAAAATACTATTTAATTCTTGATGCCTATGCTCAAAATGACATGCTATCTTTCTAAAATATGTTATTTGCAGATGTAGAAGTTCCACTTACTTGTGTCATACTGATAGCCTTGTTTGCCCTTCAGCATTATGGCACCCACAGGGTTGGATTTTTGTTTGCACCTGTTGTGATAACATGGCTTATGTGTATCAGTGCTATTGGTATATATAATATAATACAGTGGGACCGTCATGTGTATCGAGCACTGTCTCCATATTACATGTACAAATTCCTGAAAAAAACTCAAAGAGGAGGTTGGATGTCCTTGGGAGGGATCCTCCTGTGCATAACAGGTAGGATATAGTTGTCAATTGCTTTCTTATTATTTTTTCCCAAGCAAAATAGTTATCTACTACTATTCTTTTGGTATGATGATCATCAAATATACAAGTATATCTTTCAGGTTCAGAAGCAATGTTTGCTGATCTAGGACATTTCTCTCAGTTATCAATACAGGTATAAATATACATTCTTCATGTTATTTCCTGTGCGTGAATAGTCTTGATGGTCGCACCATCATGTTACCAGAGTTGGTAGAGGTTCTGATTTCAAAAGTCTCACCACAACTTCTCAAAAAGTGTTTTCATGTCTGACCTAAGAAAAAGGAATAGGCTCACACGTAAGAGAATATACTGAAGACCCTAATAATATTATCAATGAACCCTCTCTAATATTTAAGCTTTTAAATGAGACGGCAATACCATGCAAAAGCATATGCAATGCACCTGTTGACAATAACTCTCTTTCCGTAGAGCTAATATTTAATTTCCCACTTGTTACTGATGTGATTACAATATGATGAATTAATGGTTAGGATTGTTTTAAGGTACATCTATTGTTTACATATAGTTAACTTGCGTTTTTCTACCATTGAGATGTATAAGTGACTATTTTCCCTTTTGCAGATTGCTTTTACGTTCATGGTTTATCCATCACTAATACTCGCATATATGGGACAAGCTGCTTATCTTTCACAGCATCATGTTATTGAAAATGAAAGCTATCGTATTGGCTTTTATGTTTCAGTACCAGGTATTTACATTCCTAGTTGCTTTTACTGGGAAAAAAATAACGTTGGTAAGAAAATTCAGCTGATGAAGGTCAATCTCAAATTTGTTTTTGTTGTTTCAGAGAAACTAAGGTTGCCTGTTCTGGTGATTGCTATACTTGCTGCTGTGGTAGGGAGCCAAGCCATCATCACTGGAACCTTTTCAATTATCAAACAATGCTCCTCTCTGGGTTGCTTTCCTAGAGTCAGAATAGTGAATACGTCATCAAAAATACATGGACAGATTTATATTCCAGAAATCAATTGGACCTTAATGCTACTATGCTTGGCTGTTACTATTGGCTTTAGAGACACCAAAAGGATGGGCAATGCTTCAGGTAATGGATGTAATGATATGAATAAGGAAAGTAAACTTATGATTTGTCAAAATCATTTACCTTCCTGGATGGAGCAAAAAACTCAAGTGTCTTTATTCAAGTTCACCAAATAATCAATCACAGATTGACTGTTAAAGTTTAGAGTCATAGTGTTCTTAGTGGTTGGTTCTCTTACTGTCCTAAAACAAAATTATTTATCGAATCTGTTCCCTCCTCCGTGGGAGATCAATTTTCATGTTCAATGCTGAATGATATTCAATACTAATCCACATCCCTTTTTTTGCTTTCTATCAGGTTTGGCAATCATAACTGTCATGCTGGTTACGGCTTGTTTGATGTCATTGGTGATTGTTTTATGCTGGCACAAGAGTGTCCTCCTTGCACTTTGCTTTGTGATATTCTTTGGAACGATTGAGGCCTTATATTTCTCAGCTTCCCTAATTAAACTTTTTGGAAGGAGCATGGGTGCCTATCGCGATGGCCTTTGCTTTCATGATAGTAATGTGTATTTGGCACTATGGCTCTTTGAAGAAGTATGAATTTGATGTCCAAAATAAGGTCTCTGTTGAGTGGCTACTTGGTCTTGGTCCTAGCCTAGGCATTGTACGGGTTCGTGGCATTGGCCTCATACATACTGAGCTCGTATCTGGAATCCCAGCAATATTCTCACACTTTGTTACCAATCTTCCAGCATTCCACCAGGTCTTAGTATTCCTTTGTGTCAAATCTGTCCCAGTTCCTCATGTTATACACGAGGAGTGTTTCCTCGTTGGACATATTGGTCCAAGAGAGTACCGCATATACAGATGCATTATCAGGTATGGTTATCGCGATGCTCATAAAGATGATTCAGAATTTGAGAATGATCTTGTGTGCAGCATAGCTGAGTTTATAAGAACAGGAAAGACGGGGTTGAATGTTAACGGTGAAGATCTTAGAAAAGATTTTGAAGACCTGACCGTTGTTGGAACCCCGTCTACTCATATATCAGGAGTTCAACTCTGTGAGGATGAAGATGCAAGTGCAGAACTAGTTGGGACATCAGAACGCAGAGAAATACTTTCTCCACGCGTAACCAAGCCTAAGAAAAGGGTAAGGTTTGTTATACCAGAATCTCCCAAGATTGATAGAGGTGCACAAGAGGAGTTGAGGGAATTGATGGAAGCAAGGGAAGCAGGCATAGCTTACATTTTGGGACATTCCTATGTAAGAGCCAAACAAGGATCTAGCTTATTTAAGAAAATAGTTATAAATTTTGGTTGACTTTTTGAGAAGGAACAGTAGACCACCTACATACAGTTTAAGTGTACCCCATGCTTCTACTTTAGAGGTAGGAATGGTTTACAATGTATGATTTTTAGTATACAGGAAAAAAACAAATAATGAATGTTGTACATGTGTTTGTAGTTTTTGTATGAATAGAAGAGAAGTCAAGTAACCAATTTATGTACACCTCGACTATTTTCATGGGTATTTGTTACTTCCCGTCAGCACATGTAAATAACTCTATCCAACGAAACTTTGATATATAGGAAAAGATCACCTATTAGCTCTATCCAACAAAAAATCAACAGATTGGAAAAAATCACATTATATTTTGCAGGGCATTAGACATACAAAAGTTGGATATTTCTGAAGTTCAGAGGGGAACAATTGTCCCTCTTTCTAAATATTAGATATGTTATTACGGGTCTTAACATTAAAAATTGAGTTATAAGTTATAGCAAAACATTTATTGCAACCTGTAACATTTTAAGGAAAAGAAAATATTTCAACTAAAAAAAACAAGAAAAGATATAAAAAAATAATTATTAAAATTAATGATTGGATCTAATTTTCCATTAAATTAGGATTGTGGAAACTATCATTTATTTGAATTCCATATTTATGTACCAATTCAGTTATAATCCGTTGCTTAGAAGATCAATTAGTTCCTTTTTTTACTTCTTATTTTACTCCCATGATCTTTCAAATTCGTTATTTATATATACAAAAATTAAATCAAAGTTATTTTTCATTTATCAGTTGCTTGTCGTTTTTTTTTTTGTGCTGATTTGTTTCATCTGTGTTTCAATGGAAATGGATAGTATGTTTTCCATTTTGATATAATATGGAAAATTGTTAATTATGTTGATGGAGAAAATTACGACTGATTGAGACCATTAAAGAAAAAGTATATATTTTAAGAATAACATAATCCTTAATTATAGTCTTATATTGTTATGAAAAAGAGAATCTAAATCCGTTTTTATATATTTTTTATTATATATATATATTATTAAAAAATAAAACTAAATATTATAACGTAATGCTGATATATAAACCAAAAACCAATTCTGTGCGGTTCGATTTCGATTTTGGTCTTAAAAAACCAAACCAAACCGAAAAAAAACAAACCCACCTAATATATAAACCAAAACCCTAGCCCCAAATAATTCCCATTTCCCATTTTTCCCAAATCAGATTCCCACCGCGGCAGTCGGCACTGCCCACGACCCACGCACAGCCCGCCACTCCGCCAGCGACCAGCCGCCACCCGCCAGCCCCTACCCCTAAACCCCGCAGGCCCGCACTCCGCCAGACCGGCACGGCGCCACTCCCGCAGCAGCACTGCAGTTGTGCAGCAGCCAACAAAGCTCAAAGCTCCCTCGAGCCTCGACCCTCGAGCCTCGGTCCCTTCCGCCAGCAGCCAACAGGTTCTTGTTGTTACTTCTACTAATTCCCTACAACATTTTTCTTCTTTCTTTAGCTATGAAGTTGTTTCTTTAGCTATGAAGTTGTTCTTTCATTAGCTATGAAGTTGTTCTTTCTTTACTTCAATTTTCATGTTCATCAATATAGAGATACTAAAAGAAGAAGAAATATCAGCTTCTCCACTCAGCTTTTGGTTTGTTGACTTGCTGATTTTGATTCCACCTTTCTTCTCTTGATGCTTGACAAGTGAATTGATAATATCAAACCAAGCAAGATACTTGAAAATCAAGCTGCAATCGCTAAGCCTTTTGAGCCAAAAAAAAAAATTCCTGCAACAAGCGGAAGTGGTGGGGTTTCTCCTCTTTTCTTTTTTAACTTTGTTGTTGACTGCTGTCTTTTTGAGAAGGGAAGAGTAGGTGTGGGTGCCAAAACAGAATCAGTCAAGATAAACTTATATTTTCACATGTGAATGTAAACTAAGAATCCACTGGTGGAACATATATTGCAAGGAATGTTATTGTTATTTGAGCTATGTAATGGCAAAAAATGTTTGGAGGTAAATTTGATTATTTTAAACTGCAGTTTAAGCTAGAGTGGCATAACGGGCTGGCCATTCAGCTGCTGTATCCAGTATCCACATAAATGCTAAACCCTTAATTCTGCAGCCGCAAAACTTAAACCCTATTTTCTTTACACAAAGTAAGTCACTTTCGCCAGTAAATTTCTTATTGTTGATAATTTGTGCTTTTGTCTATCTAGGTTGTGTTTGTGTCTCCTGTTTCTTTTTTCTTGTAGTTAATTAAGATTTCAAGTTGCAGAACGAGCATAGATGAAACTCACCCTAATTTCTCATGCTGTAGCTTAAGCTGTGTAAACAAAGGATTGAACATTATGGCTGAAGAATTGCAGTCAGTTTCAGAAGCTGGAAAATTTTCTAGGAAAAGAAAGATGGAGCACAGGAAGAAAGGGGGTAAGGGAAAGAAGAAGCAAAGGGGTCTGCCATTTAGTGAAAAAAGAGTAAAAATAGACAACAAGATGAAAAAGCTTTTCGAGAAGAGAGCAAGAGAATATAACTCCGATAATGAGGATGATAATGATGCGGAGCCTGCCCCAGGATCTAGAGCTAAACGCACATCATATGGTAAAGAGAAACCCAAATCATATGGTAAAGATAAGCCTAAATCATATAGTAGAAATAAATCCACATCACATCATAAAGAGGAAGGGGATTTTGATGAGGAATGGGAAGATGATGGAGAAGAGGATGGCAATGAGGAAATTGAGATATCCGAAGATGAAGATGGGGAAGTTCAGCCTGGAATTACTAAGTTTATAGATGGTTGTAACGCATTTAGATTGGCATTCAAGAAGATACTAAAGAAGTCTGCTTCTGATGATATACTGGTGAGCGACTTGCTTTCTCCATCATTTTTCAGGCACCTGATTTAATAATATATTTTAACATCAGGATGGTAATTCCATGTTTCAAAGGAAAACATTATTGGCTGGCCTCTTATTACCTTTTTTTTCCCTCAAAGTTTTAGGGCTTCAAAATAGTTTTATTTTGTTTTGTTTCTTTTGGGTATCTGAATTTGATGTTGAGATATTAATCTTCTATGAGTGTTTGGATTTGCTTTTGGGATAAAACAAAGCTTGTTTAGAGGGGAAAAACCAAGAAAGTTTTAAAGGAAAATAGAACATTTTGTTTCTTCTTTTGCAAGAAAAAATAGTTCTTCTTTCCAAAGATAAAACAGACTTTTTCTACCCCTTCTAATCCATGTATTCAATAACTTATGTTAGGTGAATTCTAATGAACTTATAGGTTAAAAGCTCTTGAAGCTCATACTAACTGTGTATGTGAAGTGTTAGGAGAAACTAATGTAAATCTGTGGGTTTGATGAACCTAACCTGCAGGGCCCTGTCTTATCAGCACACAAGAAGCTTGTTGCGGAGAAGCTTGCTGAAGAAGATGTAGAACGAAAGGTTAAGGGGGAAGCAAAAAAGGAGAAACACTTGGTAATTCTATCTGTTTTCATTTACTTGCCAAGTTTTTTTTTTTAAAAGGTGTATTAATGGGTATTGTTCAAAACTTTGACATCGGTGTAAAAGATAAGAGAGAAGGGACACGTGAAACCTGCAAATTTCTTGGACTCCCATGAAAAGGCTCTGATAGGAGTTGCAACGAAGGGAGGTAAATAACTTTTTCTTTTCATTCAGAATTTATATAAGTATTACAAATGTATTTATAACCTTTCTATAGACCCTCTAACTAACTCGGTCCTTAATTTTTATGGGCATTATGGGACTACCAGTTGTCAAGTTATTCAACGCTGTAAGTTGCAGTACACATTTCAAACTTAATGCTTCTGTTTTATGAAAAGTTGCTCAAATTTATCAGCATTTGTGATGCAGGTTAACAAAGCACAACATGCTCAAAAAGGGTTAAATCCCTCAAGGGCAAAAGATGAGAAAGGTCAGGGCAGAATACTGATCCATGTATTATATGATTGTTTCTCAATTTTCTTTATAAAAAACTGATTGTTTCTTTGAAAAAATGAGAAAATTGCACATGCCATTTCATTGATCACATGGTAGAAGTAAGAATTGAACCAACTGCAAGTTTTCATCTTTAAAACTGCGATTGATAACAAATTCTTGATAATTCAATTGGGAATAGTTTGGAAAAAAATTAACCTTAAGACCTGTTATTCTGTATCCAATACAATAACTTCTATTTTTCTGATGTTTAGCAATAAAGAAGCGACGAAGAGAAGTCTTTTTCTCTGAATTGGGCAAGACACCATCACAACCAACTGTATCAAAGGTCAGCTCTTTTTCTCTCTCTTAGAATTATAATCAATTGGGAAAATTTCTCATTATTTTGTAATATATTTTCGTTTAGTAATCCTGTCTTGGGCCATCATTTTCTTTTGTTTTTTGAGTCGGGTGCAGGGGACAGACAAGCCAAAATGACTAATATCAGAAAAAAGTATTTTCATGCTGCCTCCAGTTGGTTCTTTATTTAACTTTTATATTATTTTCCATTGTTACATTTGCTTCACATTTGGATGAGTTGCTCATATGTCAAAGGTACATCAAATAACGTGATATATTGTCCTTCGTTACAATTACCACTCATTTTGTGGGTAGGAAGGAAGGAACAACTTGAACATGGAGGACTTGATATTTTTCGAGTTTTTGTCCCCAAAAAAGAATTTTTTGAAGATTCATCTATGCAGGCCAGTCATTTTCATTCAGGTTATTGCCTTTTTCCCTTATTCTGTAGTTCAATTTCATGCAGGCCGGTGCATCCAATTCTTTGGAAAATGAAGGTCCCTCGTGGGCTCCTCTACGTGATAATTACATGCTGACTAATCCCAAGTTAAAGGACTGGGATAAGAATCCGGTAAGGAACTCACTCCTAAGATTCTGAATTTATGATACACCATGCTTGTATACTGTAGTGAGAGGGGAGGTTGCAGGGTTCCAACATATTAAATATATAGTGAAGCGTTTCCCTAGATTCAAATCTTTTTTTCCATACTCATAATCCTTATTAGTTAATAATCCTTGGGTTGGATCTGGATGCTTATTAGGGATGGTACAATAATCTTCCTTTTTGCAAATGATCGATGTTATGACGTTCATGCAGGACTCAACTGTTGAAGACGATGTGAGAATGACAGCTGATTCAGATTCATCTGATGATGAGTAAGTTTGCTGAGAGTTTGATGTTCAATTTATCTGCTTCAAGCATATTGGGATGCCGAACACATATCTTCAATGCAGGGAAGTGGATCCCTAGGCATAGTCAAATTAGCTGGAGCAACTTTTTGACAGTATAGAGATCCTCCTGTTGTTAGCTGAACTTTTTTTGTAATCCTCTTTATACTTAATGGTGTTCGAAACATCCCAGTACTATGCTAGGTTGATTTAGCACTATGAAATCACATTGCATAGCCTGTGATGTCAAGATAGTTTTACCATGCATAATTTAGCTTTAGAAAGTTGGTTTAATCTTGTTGCAACCTGAATATTCATCAATCATCTTTTTTTTCCCTCAAGAGCAAAATGTGTATATGTGCAGCCTTGAATATAGGCTCAGACTTTTGTATATGTCCAAATGGGCTTGACTTTTAAATATGTTAGATGCAAATAGCCTAGTAGAAATATTAAATCACTGTGGACTATAAGCCCGAACAGAACAGCAAGTTAAATGGAATATGCTTTTTTAACTCTCTTTCCTGCTTTTCATGCTAAGGTACTTGAAGTAGAAGCTTTTCCAATTTCTCACTTTTATGAAGGATGTTAGGAGGTGTGAGAAGTTGGATTTAGGGGTTATGCAGAGGGTAGAGGTAGATCGAAAAGTATTGGGGAGAGGTGATTAGATAGGATATGATGAAATTTCATCTCATTGAGGACATGATCTTAGATAGAAAAGAGTGGAGGTTGCAGGTTAATAGGGGTAGGATGATGTCTGACCTTCAATGAATAACTAATACTTCAATTACACATAATTATTGATTATTTATTTTTACAAATTGACACTTGTTAATGACTTCACTCAATAAAAGAATATGTTTTGGTGTCAGGTAACAGGTGGAATAATTAAAGAATCTTTAGACAAATAACTGACTTAATAAACAGTTACTTTTTTCTAATCCTTATGCATAGATTCTACACAGGATGGGCTAAAAGTTTGCTGCTAGAAGTACCATATCTTATATTCTAGAAGTGTGACCTTTTAAGTAGCTATCAATACTCTGTGTGAAAGGTGTTGTCTTATGGTGATAATTTGGAGTGGTCCAAAAATAAAGATGCCTAATGTAAAAGCAACATAATTATTGACCTTCATTTTTATTTTTTCTTTCAAAAGTGTTCCTTTATATATCAGCATTAAGGTTTCCAAATACTCAAGTAGAAATGCCATGGAGAAAACATTTTCTATCCTTTTCATTGACACTTATTTGGTCCCCCTCACTAAATTGATATTAATGGCTAAGAAATAATTGATAAGTAGAAAATTCATGGACCAAACACTATATTCACCTTTCATTTTTTGACCCTTAACTTCTTAGGTTCCCTGAAAGTAGCACCAATAGATTTTTTTTCCAAGTACAAATAATAAATTAGAATATATGAAAATGTTATCATGAGGGATCTTTACCCAAATAACCGATCAGATTTACTATTTATTTTTTCTAGTCAGTATATATTGATATACATGAATTATACTTGTATTATACCTCCTTTGGCTATTTTTAATTTAAGGGATTGGATGTACAGTTATTTACACAAATTATTCTTTATAATTTAAAGTTCAAACAACAAGAATGCCAGTCAGAATCATCATTGAAGAGCTAGTAAAATCTTAATAATTATTTAACCAGGTTTACATGTTTTGAATTAAATAATGGTGGTTAATTATTTCATATACTTTCTGAATGTGTTTTCAAATTAAAACAAAGTAATAAAAAAATTAAGAAGCCAAAACTAAGAAAATTAACCTGGGTGATATACTTTGTGATAATTAAAGGTGTGTTGTAAAATGGATGTCCAAATAAATATTATTTATATGATTTTTCTTCGTCATCACCTTCATGAAGGATTAAAAACTGAATATTTAATTGTAAAAGATCCACTTGAATTATGGAATAATTTAAAGGATCGGTATGACCACTTAAAACTTGGTGTTACCAAAAGTTCAATATCAATGGATACATCTTCGATTTCAAGATTTTAAATCTATGACAAAATACAATTCAACTATTCATAAAGCTCAATACTAATTATGTGGAGATACTATCACTGGTGATGATTTACTTGTGAAAACTCTCTCCACCTTTTACGCTTCAAATGTGTTGCTACAACAACAATATCGTGAAAAAAGATTCAAGAAATATTCTGAATTAATTACATGTCTACTTGTGGCTGAGCAAAATAATACTTTGCTGATGAGAAATCATGAAGCCCGCCCCACTGGGTCTGCTCCATTCCCAAAAGCGAATGTTGTAGCAAGGTCTAATCAGTCTGAATTAAGACAAAATAATTATCATGGCCGTGGTCATGGTTGAGGACACAGGCGAAGGCGTGGTGGCAGACGAAATAATTATCGTTATCATGAAAATAAACATGAGAACAATAGAGTTTCTCAAAATAATATCTCCAAGGGAAGAATTAATATTTGTCATCGATGTGGCATGAAAGGACATTGGGCACGTGATTGCCGTACGCCCGATCATTTCATCAAGTTTTATCAAGCCCCCTCAAAAGAAAAGAAAATAATGTGGAGGCTCATTTGACCTTTCATAATGATGATAGTGGAGCAACTCCCTCAAATAAATATGGTGACATTAAGGCAAATCTTGCTTATAAAGGTGATGATGACTTCAAAGACTTCTCAAATAATACTCAGTTGAGATTTGAAGATTTCTATGAGAATATGGACTAAAGAACTCATCATCTAGTTGAAAATAAAAATATAAGAATAGTTATTATTCTCTATTATATTTGAAACTATGTTGTTCTTCTTAAATGCTAAGCATTATATCTTTACTAGTTTTTATAGTTTGTCAAGATAGTTTTTCATGTCTTTATAATGTTTTTTTTTTAAATCTTCATGAAGAGTATGGAAATCTCTCATTCATCAATTGGATCCAAAATCAATTATGATAATATGTGCCTTATAGATAGTGCTACAACACATACTATTTTAAAAGATAAGAAATATTTATCTTATTTGATTATGAAAGAAGCTAATGTTAATACAATTTTTGGTAGCACAGAATTAATTGAAGGCTCCAGAAAAGCTAATATAATTCTTACTGGAGGAACAAAGTTAACAATTGATGAAGCATTATATTGTAGTAAGTCTCAAAGGAACTTATTAAGTTTTAAAGACATTCGCCAAAATGGCTATCATATTGACACTACAAATGATGAAAAGAATGAGTATCTTTATATTACTACAATGATGTCAAGTAAAAAGTTTATACTTGAAAAATTACCTGCTCTTTCATCTGGTTTATACTGTACAAGTATTAGCATGATTGAAACATATGCCATAGTAACCTTTAAACTCAAATGATTTTATAATTTGGCATGACCGGTTGGGTCATCCTGGTTCTAATATGATGCGCAAAATAATTGAGAATTCACATGAACATTCTTTGAAGAACCAAAAGATTCTTCAATTTAAGAAATTCTCTTATACTGCATGTTCTCAAGGCAAATTGATTACTAGACCATCAGTAATCAAAGTGGAATTGAATCCCCAGCATTTCTGGAACGTATACAAGGTGATATATGTGGGTCCATTCATCCATCATCTGGACTATTCAAATATTGTACGGTTTAATAGATACATCTACAAGATGGTCACATGTGTGCTTATTATCAACTTGCAATATGGCGTTTGCGAGGTTGCTGGCCCAATTAATAGACTTATGAGCACAATTTCCGAATTATGCAATCAAGACATTTTGTCTTGATAATGCAGGTGAATTTACATCTCGGGATTTTAATGATTATTGTATATCAATTGGGATAACAATTGAGTATCCGAGTGCTGATGTTCATACTCAAAATGGTCTAGCGGAATCATTGATTAAACGCCTCCAATTAATTGCTAGACCAATGCTTATGAGCACAAAACTCCCCACTTCATTATGGGGTCATGTTGTTTTACATGCAGCAAATTTTGTACGTATAAGACCCACAAATTATCATAAAGTCTCCCCATTACAAATGACTTTTGGTCGGGAGTTGAATAATTCCCATCTTAGAATATTTAGATGTGTGGTATATGTTGCAATTTCTCCACCACAACACACAAAGATAGGCCCCCAAAGAAGGTTGGGGATATATGTTGGGTATGAATCTCCTTTTATTATAAAATATTTGGAACCTATGACTGGAGATTTATTCACAGCGAGATTTGTTGTTTGTCATTTTGATGAATCAGTATACCCAACATTAGGGGGAGAAGATAAACAACTGAAGAAAGAGATAGATTGGAATGCATTATCATTATCACATTTAGATCCTCGAAAAAATAAATGTGAAGATGAAGTTCAAAAGATAATTCATTTGCAAAATATTGCAAATCAACTAGCAGATGCATTCACTGGCCTATCAAGGTTACTAAATTTCATAGCTAATGCTCCAATTCGAGTTGATGTCCTAATAGGATAATTAATTAATGCAAATGATTCCAAATCACATTTGAAACGTGGTAGACCAATCAGTTCCAAAGATAAAAATCCTCAAAAAAGGAAAGGAGCAAATAATCAAGATGGTCATAATATAAAAGAACTTGCTCAAGGGGAGCAAGGAGACATAATAATTGATGAAACCTTAAAGAAGGTTCAAGCGCATGAAAATAATACAGAGATCTTAATAAAGTATGTCTCATAAAAAAAAATATGAAACCGAAATGATATAATTGTCGACAATATATTTGCTTACAATGTTGTATTGACATAATGAAATATAATGAGGATCTTGGACCAAAATCTGTCGAGGAATGTAGACAGAGAAATGATTGGCCAAAGTGAAAAGATGTTATTTAAGTTGAATTAGTTTCGCTAGAGAAAGGCAAAGTTTTTGGGTCGATAGTCCGAACACCTGAAGGTATAAATCCAATGGGGTACAAATGGGTCTTTGTGCGAAAACAAAATGAGAAAAATGAAGTCGTAAGATATAAAGCGCGACTTGTGGCACAAGGATTTTTGCAAAGATGTCAAGGCCCGATTTCTCGAACCCTGATGGCGTCTACTAACCCCACGTAGACAAGCCAAAACCCTACGGCCCGTAGCATACGCGGTGGGCCATACAACACTCACAATAAATAATAATAAATAAAGGAGGAATAAATAAGAAATGCATAAGCAAATCATGACATAAGTAGATACAAAAGCTAAATCCCGACCCAAGAATAGTGATGTGGCAAAAACAGGAGCTAAATAAATACAGTATCCAAAAGAGACCCAGACATATAAAGATGATCAGACTGAATATAAATGGGTCTAAAGTCTGTCAAGAAATAAATGACAGAATAAACAACTCCTGAATAAAAGACTCGATCAGCGGGGCGGCAGGCTCACCGAATCCTCCAAAATGTGACTCCTCAGTCCGCACGATCGCGATGCCTACGCTGACCCACACCTGGCTCTGCACCACGAGAAGGCACAACAAGTGTAGCATGAGTACCACAATAAAGTGATACCCAGTAGGCTAGGCCGACTAGGATCAATAAATATAACATAATAATAACGAGGTAAGTAAAACAGGCAATATCAGTGAGAAAACAAATACCAACATGATGTAATGTAAATACCCAATGGACAACAGTAGTAACAAACTTGGGCACCCCTAGCCCGAATAATAAGAAAAATCTCGAAGCCACCGCTAGGCAAATAATACCATACCTCTATCACAGCCCGAACCAATATAGTATCGAATACCGAAACGCAAGAATAATAAGCAAGTAAGTAAGTAAATGTGGAAAGTAAAACGAATATAACAAGCAAAACTTACCTAGCGTCCCATACCACCGGCAAGTACAAACAGTCAAAGCAAAACCCACCGTGACTTCCCCCGTAAGCCCGGTGGACACAACAAGAATATAAGCAAGGAAATGGGGGCAAAAATTAAGTAAGTAGAACCAAATCCGTCAACTAAAACAACACCCGCTCGAGCGAAACACCCACCCCTAGGATGACGCGAGCCACAATCCATATAAACCAACCTCTATGGCAATATGCGCGAACATGCTCAGTGTAGGTCGACCTCTACGACGACATGAGCAAGGGCTTAGCATAGCTCAATCTCTATGAAAAATGCGAGCTAAGTAGGGCGTGCGCGTCAACCGCTATGACCGCTATACAAAGCAACATCAACAACAATCTCAAAAAATATTGGAATCCTACTACTAAGGATCTCACGATGCAACTCTCACAATAGATGATATCCACACATCCCATACTCTACGTACCCCCCCTACGGCACCACAAGCCTACCGGACACAACTCAAATTGTCCCGTCTACGTCCCGCGACGGGACCCTAAGTTCACTAGTGAGGGGTAACAATATAAACGAGGTCAAATCAACCTAAAGATCATCTCATTCAATAGCCATTATCATATTACATTTATTCAAACCAGTCTCACATTGCTACGAGGTAAACCGAGCCTACCTGGGCGCCGACGATAGCCAAAACGAGCAAGAATAGCCCCAACGTTGCAACCCGGCTCACAAATCAACGAATACCTATCAAATATATATTCTAGACATCAATAGGAGCGTTTTGATACCCATATTGCAATACAAAAATTGCCGGGTCAAGCGGGCCTAAAAATGAGCCCCCGAGCCCGAAGCTCCAAAAAAATATTTTGAACACACCGGGTCGTTCCTCATGATTTATGGGACTCATGGTTCGAATTTGAGCTCCAACGGACCACCAAAAGGTCCTCAAACGCTCCAATTACACAAACTAATTAGCGCGAATTGACAATACGGCGTTCAAAAATTTCGAGACTTACCCGCGGTGATCACACTAGCTCCAAGACCAAGAATCAATCCTCAAACACCCAAGAAGCTAGCAAAAATCATTGGGTTTAATTATAGTTAGTAAACACCCCCTAAAATCACTAAAAACGAGTTAAGGGCGAAGAAATTACCTTAATACCGCGATAACAATCGACCCCACACGTTCCAATATCGACACCCACGAATTTTCACTCAAAACCCACCAAGAATCGTCACCCTAACCCTTATTTTCTTTCAAAAGTCGAAATAATGAGACATGGGGGGCTAAGGGGCTGTTTTGGAGGGTTAAATACGCTGGGCCCAATTGTTTACCCATATTAACTAAAACAAAACACATATGGCATAAGGAAATCAGTAGCCCAGGTGGCCTTGGGCCAAACTATCCTCCAACACGGGCCGGGTTCGAATCCCACTAGCAGCGCCTCTTTATACAATTTTTTTCATTTGTTAACAGCAGCTGAAAACAACTTCTTATCAATTTCGTTGGTTATTTCGAAACTCAAACGGAGTCCGATTTTAACAAACTTTATATGCACTTATATGTTTTTCGACGTTCTGGATCCAACGGAACCATCCGTTTTTTCATACGACGCTCCGATATGGCTGAAATAGCAAAAAGACAGCAGCTGAAAACAGCTTTTTATCAATTTTCTTGGAATTCCATCGGATATTTCGAAACTCAAACGGAGTCCGATTTTAACAAACTTTATATGCACTTATATGTTTTTCGACGTTCCGGATCCAACGGAACCATCCGTTTTTTCATACGACACTCCGATATGGCTGAAATAACAAAAAGACAGCAGCTGAAAACAGCTTTTTATCAACTTTTTTAGAATTCCGTCGGATATTTCGAAACTCAAACGGAGTCCGATTTTAACAAACTTTATATGCACTTATATGTTTTTCGACGTTCCGGATCCAACGGAACCATCCGTTTTTTCATACGACGCTCCGATATGGCTGAAATAGCAAAAAGACAGCAGCTGGAAACAGCTTTTTATCAACTTTCTTGGAATTCCGTCGGATATTTCGAAACTCAAACGGAGTCTGATTTTAACAAACTTTATATGCACTTATATGTTTTTCGACGTTCCGGATCCAACGGAATCGACGAAATCGCGATCGGAGGTCGTTTGCTCAAAAAGAGTCATTGAGTTCCTTTAACGAATAAGGAACTCGGGGGGCCAAAATCACAACGAAAACCCCGGGAATCGAAACGACACCTCCCCTAGCCTAAAATCATCATTTAAAACTGTTAGGAATCGACGAAAAGGCAATAGGACGCACCGTTTGACGGGAAATGCAATATGGCTCCACTTTTACCGGTAAACTTCAAAACTTACAAAATCGAGCCTAAAATCAAGCCGAACTCATCCGAAAGCAAACCAATAGTCTATCTTGACTATTTTCGACATTACACAGCTAATGGAAGTGACGGAAACGGGTTTTGATGCTCCGATCAATAAGTGCTCCCTTTTGGGCCATTTCCTTAAGCCTTAAGAACTAAATTTCCATATTTTAGCTCAAAATCTTTCGTGAGGTTCCGGGAACCAAACCGAGACTTCACCTAAGTCATATTCGATATTTCGGAGCTAACGGAACTATCAGAGCTCGATTCTGACATCGTTTGCTAAGATTTCACTTTTTGGTGCACTTAACTTAAGCTTAAGTTCCAAAAATGAGGAAAATGAGATATTTATAAATTTAGTCACCGGGGCACCGGACTACCGGTCCCAGCAGGTCGTATATACGACCTGGGGTAACTGTATATACGCTCTAAATATGAAAAAAAAAAAAATTTACATGAAAATATAATTTTGGCCATACGGGTCATCACAATATCCCCCACTAAATGGGACTTTTGCCCTCAAAAGTCAAAGTGAGAAAGGTACCTGGAGTCTCAAACAAGTGTGGATACTGAGTCCGCATGTCCCGCTCTATCTCCCAGGTAGCCTCCTCGATTGGCCTGCGTGCCCAGCGAACCTTCACAACCGGAATCTCCTTAGTCCTGAGCTTCCTCACATCTCTAGCAATAATAGCCTCAGGCTGCTAATGAATGAAAGTTGGTCATCAACCTCCACCTCAGTTGTATCCTGCCGAAGCACATGTGACGGGTCCGATACATACTGTCGGAGCATGGAGACATGAAATACAGGATGTACTGCTGACAACTCAGGTGGTAAGGCTAGTCTGTAGGCAACCTCCCCAATCCTCTCAAGTATCTCATATGGCCCAATGTACCTCGGACTAAGTTTGCCTCTCCGGCCGAACCTCCGTACGCCCTTCATGGGCGAGACACGCAGAAACACCCTATCACCCACACTAAACTCCAACGGTCGACGCCTACGATCTGCATAAGACTTCTGCCTACTTTGGGCCTCACGAAGTCTATCCTGAATCACACGGACCCTATCAACGGTATCCTGAAGTAGCTCAGAACTCTGGTGCGTCATCTCGTGACCGCTAAACCAACCAATCGGCGACCTGCAGCGTCTACCATATAATGCCTCAAAAGGAGCCATGCCGATGCTGGAGTGGTAACTATTATTATAAGAAAACTCCGCTAATGCCAAGTACCTGCTCCAACTACCGCCAAAATCAAATACACAAGCCCGCAACATATCCTGTAGTACCTGAATAGTCCGCTCGGACTGGCCATCTGTCTGGGGGTGAAATGCTGTGCTCAACAAGACATCAGTGCCCAACTCACGCTGAAATGCCCTCCAAAATCGAGAAGTGAACTGAGTACCACGATCTGAAATGATAGAAACAGGCACCCCATGCAATCTCACCACCTCAGAAACATACAACTCCGCCAACCTCTCCGCTGTCCAAGTCGTCTGAGTAGCTAGGAAGTGTGCGGACTTGGTCAATCGATCCACGATGACCCAAATCTGATCATGACCCCTAGGTGAACGAGGAAGACCTGTGATGAAGTCCATAGTAATGTTCTCCCATTTCCATAAAGGAATAGGGAGGCGCTGCAACTCACCGGCCGGTCTACGATGCTCAACCTTAACCTGCTGACAGGTCAAGCACCTAGACACAAAAGTAGCTATCGAGCTCTTCATGCCCCGCCACCAATACAATTGTCGAAGATCCCTATACATACGAGCCGTGCCAGGATGAACTGAGTACCTAGTACTATGGGCCTCTCTCAACAAGGCCTGGATCAAATCACCAACCTTAGGAACCGCAAGTCTACCATGAACCCAAAGTACCCCGTCAGAATCAATCTTAGCCCACTCGAACTCACCACTAGCAACCCGCTCTCTCAGCTCAACCAAACTAGGATCCTCGAACTGGCGACGACGAATCTGATCATATAAGGCCGAGCTAGACTCAACATGAGCTGTAACTCTATCTGGAGACGAAAGATCCAACCTAACCAAGCTGTTAGCCAAGGACTGGACGTCCCGAGCTAAAGGTCTCTCCGAAGCTGGTAAGGCTGCCAAACTACCCAAGCTGACCGCTCTCCTACTCAAGGCATCCGCTACCACATTAGCCCTGCCCGGATGATAAAGAATACTCAAATCATAGTCCTTCAGAAGCTCAACCCATCTCCGCTGTCTAAGGTTAAGCTCCCTCTGACTAAGAATGTACTGTAGGCTGCGGTGGTCAGTGTAGATATCACAATGCACTCCATATAGGTAGTGTCTCCAGATCTTGAGCGCAAATACTACCGCCGCCAACTCTAAGTCATGAGTGGGGTAGTTACGCTCGTGAGTCTTCAACTGGCGAGAGGCATAAGCAATCACGTGGCCCTCCTGCATCAAGACACAACCCAACCCAATACCTGAGGCATCACAATATACGACATACGGCTGACCCTCGACCGGTAATGCTAACACTGGGGCTGTAGTCAATAACTCCTTTAGCTTTAGAAAGCTGGACTCACACTCCGCGGACCACTGAAAAGACACCTCTTTCTTCGTCAATCTAGTGAGGGGTGCAGCAATAGATGAGAAACCCTGAACAAACCGACGGTAATACCCGGCTAGACCCAAGAAGCTACGAATCTCGGTAGGAGTAGTAGGTCTAGGCCACTCACGAACGGCAGCCACCTTGGCTGGATCAACACTAAGCCCAGCACTCGATACGACATGGCCAAGGAAAGCAACGGACTCCAACCAAAACTCACACTTTGAGAACTTAGCATAAAGTCGCTCAGTCCTCAAAGTCTCCAACACAATTCGTAGGTGTCGCTCGTGCTCTACTCGACTCCGCGAATACACTAGAATGTCATCAATGAACACAATCACGAAGGAGTCAAGGTAACGCCTGAACACCCGAGTCATCAAGTCCATAAATGCGGCAGGAGCATTAGTCAACCCAAAGGACATGACTAGAAACTCGTAGTGACCATAGCGGGTCCTAAAGGCTGTCTTTGGGACATCCTCAGCCCGAATCCTCAACTGGTGGTAACCGGACCGCAAGTCAATCTTAGAGAACACGGTGGCTCCCTGCAACTGATCAAACAAATCATCCACTCGAGGCAAGGGATATTTGTTCTTTATGGTCACTTTGTTCAGCTGCCTGTAATCAACACACATACGCAAAGATCCATCCTTCTTTTTCACAAACAAAACCGGAGCACCCCAAGGAGATATACTAGGACGAATAAAACCTTTATCAAGTAGATCCTGAAGCTGGGTACTCAACTCACGAAGCTCAGCAGGAGCCATACGATACGGAGGAATAGAAATAGGTCGAGTACCCGGCTCAAGGTCAATACCAAAATCTATATCACGCGCGGGAGGCAAACCAGGAAGGTCAGCAGGAAACACATCAACATACTCACAAACAATAGGAACAGAAGCAGGAGACAATACATCGGCACTAGTATCACGGGCATGCGCTAAGTAAGCAAGACAACCACTAGCAACAAGTCTACGAGCCCGACAACATGATATCACCCTCACCGATGTACGACTAGTGGGTCCACACCACGTCACCGGGGGCACACCAGGCATAGAAAAGGTCACCGTCTTGGCATAACAATCCAAGACCACACGATAATAAGATAACCAATCCATGCCCAAAATCACATCAAAATCAAGCATGTCTAACTCTATCAAGTCTGCCCGAGTGTCACAACCCTGAATAGTCACAATACACGATCTATATACACGGTCCACCACGAGGGCCGCCCCAACAGGAGTAGATACACTCAAGGGAATAGATAGCGGCTCACTAGTCAAACCCAAACGAGAAGCCAAGTACATAGACACATAAGATAGAGTGGAACCCGGATCAAATAGTGTAAATGCGGAATGCCCACAAACAGATAACATACCAGTGACGACATCATCAGCACCCTCGGCCTTAGCCCTGTCAGGAATGGCATAAAGCTGCTGCGGTGCTCCCTCCTGTCTCTGACCACCCCGGCCCCTCTGACGTCCCCTCTGACCTCCACCCCTAGCTCCCTGAGCTACTGGTGGTGCATCTCTGGCTGGCGGTACTGCCTGAATAGGCTGTGCAGGTAGTGTGGCAGTACGCTGTGGCCTACGACGAGGACAGTCTCTCACGTGATGACCAAGATCACCACACTCAAAGCAACCACGATCGCGACGACCCCCAATCTCACTAGGACAATCTCTAGAGTAGTGACCAACCTCACCACAACTATAGCAAGCCCCTCTCTCTCTGGCTGTACCTCGAGAACCCTCAGCTGAAGTACCAGAACCGGAACTCTGGCCCCTGGCGGGCTGGCTAGACTGACCGTGCTCGGAAGTATGTAGTGCAGCATGATAACTCTGGCCCTGACGGCCCTGTGAGTGACGAGACCTTGAACCACCACTTCTGTGACCACCACCTGCTGACCGGGTACCCGAAAAGCTACCCTGATGTCGTGCCCTCTTATCGCCGGCTTCTCGGGCCCGACGATCAAAGAGCTCCTGCTGGCGAACCTCCTCAATGATCTCAGCGAGGGTACCACCTCGCGCAACAGTACGGTCAACCTGTCTCTGCCTCTCCAAAGTCAACCGGTCAACAAAGAATCTAACTCTGGCTTGCTCAGTAGGTAAAAGATCAGGAGCATAGCGGGCCAATCTCGTGAACTGGGCCTCATACTCGGAAACCAACATCGACCCCTGCTGCAACTGTAGGAACTGAGAACGAAAGGACTCTCTGACACTGCGGGGTACATACTGGTCCAAGAATGCATCTCTAAACTGCCCCCAAGTAGGAGGGGGCGATCCCATAGGCCTACAATCCATGTATGAACGATACCAGTAACCCGCCTCCTTATCCAGGAGGTAAGAGACAAAGTCCGGCCCATGCGACTCTAATACCTGCAAAGTCCTCAGTCTACTCTCAACAACGGTGATGAACTCAGTGGCATCCTGAGATGGAGCTCCAGAAAACCGTATAGTGGCAATCCTCAAAAACCTGTCCAAGGCCTTCCCGACCTCAGACGCCGGGAGAACCGTAGAAGTAGTGGTTGCGGCGGCACTGTCATCTGGAATAGGCGCCTGAACCCTCTCTGGTGGCGGCTCAGTAGATGGAGCCTCAGCGGTATGCAACACAGCTCGTGCTGCACCCTGAGAAGAAGACTCCGGAGTAGATGTAGTGGGGGCGGCTGCCCCGCCAATCATCTGCATCATCTGCAGGAATAGTGTCTGGAATGCAGGAGACTGGAATAAAGACGGCGCGACCGGTGAGACGGCTGATGCCGACTGGGGCACTATAGGCGGGTCTGCCACTCCCGCAGGTGCTGTAGTAGTAGTAGTGGTAGGCGGAGGATCCTGAACGGGTATATCAGTCCTCTCAACTCCCTCCGTAGCCGGTGGAGGAGTATCCTCTCCCTGGGTAGCTCGCGTGCGTGCCATCTGCGACAAGAGTGAAGCCGATAAGCTATATTCAAGAAACTGACTCAACCCATTCGCACGAAGAGATTAGAAAGATCAACTACTTTCTTAAAGCGCCATGTAGCTTCTCATGAATGAAATTCCAGGCGTCCCCGAAACCATTCACAAGACTCTACCGACACCGCTCCTATTTGCCACAAAACTACAAGAACCTAAGCTCTGATACCACTTTGTCAAGGCCCGATTTCTCGAACCCTGATGGCGTCTACTAACCCCACGTAGACAAGCCAAAACCCTACGGCCCGTAGCATACGCGGTGGGCCATACAACACTCACAATAAATAATAATAAATAAAGGAGGAATAAATAAGAAATGCATAAGCAAATCATGACATAAGTAGATACAAAAGCTAAATCCCGACCCAAGAATAGTGATGTGGCAAAAACAGGAGCTAAATAAATACAGTATCCAAAAGAGACCCAGACATATAAAGATGATCAGACTGAATATAAATGGGTCTAAAGTCTGTCAAGAAATAAATGACAGAATAAACAACTCCTGAATAAAAGACTCGATCAGCGGGGCGGCAGGCTCACCGAATCCTCCAAAATGTGACTCCTCAGTCCGCACGATCGCGATGCCTACGCTGACCCACACCTGGCTCTGCACCACGAGAAGGCACAACAAGTGTAGCATGAGTACCACAATAAAGTGATACCCAGTAGGCTAGGCCGACTAGGATCAATAAATATAACATAATAATAACGAGGTAAGTAAAACAGGCAATATCAGTGAGAAAACAAATACCAACATGATGTAATGTAAATACCCAATGGACAACAGTAGTAACAAACTTGGGCACCCCTAGCCCGAATAATAAGAAAAATCTCGAAGCCACCGCTAGGCAAATAATACCATACCTCTATCACAGCCCGAACCAATATAGTATCGAATACCGAAACGCAAGAATAATAAGCAAGTAAGTAAGTAAATGTGGAAAGTAAAACGAATATAACAAGCAAAACTTACCTAGCGTCCCATACCACCGGCAAGTACAAACAGTCAAAGCAAAACCCACCGTGACTTCCCCCGTAAGCCCGGTGGACACAACAAGAATATAAGCAAGGAAATGGGGGCAAAAATTAAGTAAGTAGAACCAAATCCGTCAACTAAAACAACACCCGCTCGAGCGAAACACCCACCCCTAGGATGACGCGAGCCACAATCCATATAAACCAACCTCTATGGCAATATGCGCGAACATGCTCAGTGTAGGTCGACCTCTACGACGACATGAGCAAGGGCTTAGCATAGCTCAATCTCTATGAAAAATGCGAGCTAAGTAGGGCGTGCGCGTCAACCGCTATGACCGCTATACAAAGCAACATCAACAACAATCTCAAAAAATATTGGAATCCTACTACTAAGGATCTCACGATGCAACTCTCACAATAGATGATATCCACACATCCCATACTCTACGTACCCCCCCTACGGCACCACAAGCCTACCGGACACAACTCAAATTGTCCCGTCTACGTCCCGCGACGGGACCCTAAGTTCACTAGTGAGGGGTAACAATATAAACGAGGTCAAATCAACCTAAAGATCATCTCATTCAATAGCCATTATCATATTACATTTATTCAAACCAGTCTCACATTGCTACGAGGTAAACCGAGCCTACCTGGGCGCCGACGATAGCCAAAACGAGCAAGAATAGCCCCAACGTTGCAACCCGGCTCACAAATCAACGAATACCTATCAAATATATATTCTAGACATCAATAGGAGCGTTTTGATACCCATATTGCAATACAAAAATTGCCGGGTCAAGCGGGCCTAAAAATGAGCCCCCGAGCCCGAAGCTCCAAAAAAATATTTTGAACACACCGGGTCGTTCCTCATGATTTATGGGACTCATGGTTCGAATTTGAGCTCCAACGGACCACCAAAAGGTCCTCAAACGCTCCAATTACACAAACTAATTAGCGCGAATTGACAATACGGCGTTCAAAAATTTCGAGACTTACCCGCGGTGATCACACTAGCTCCAAGACCAAGAATCAATCCTCAAACACCCAAGAAGCTAGCAAAAATCATTGGGTTTAATTATAGTTAGTAAACACCCCCTAAAATCACTAAAAACGAGTTAAGGGCGAAGAAATTACCTTAATACCGCGATAACAATCGACCCCACACGTTCCAATATCGACACCCACGAATTTTCACTCAAAACCCACCAAGAATCGTCACCCTAACCCTTATTTTCTTTCAAAAGTCGAAATAATGAGACATGGGGGGCTAAGGGGCTGTTTTGGAGGGTTAAATACGCTGGGCCCAATTGTTTACCCATATTAACTAAAACAAAACACATATGGCATAAGGAAATCAGTAGCCCAGGTGGCCTTGGGCCAAACTATCCTCCAACACGGGCCGGGTTCGAATCCCACTAGCAGCGCCTCTTTATACAATTTTTTTCATTTGTTAACAGCAGCTGAAAACAACTTCTTATCAATTTCGTTGGTTATTTCGAAACTCAAACGGAGTCCGATTTTAACAAACTTTATATGCACTTATATGTTTTTCGACGTTCTGGATCCAACGGAACCATCCGTTTTTTCATACGACGCTCCGATATGGCTGAAATAGCAAAAAGACAGCAGCTGAAAACAGCTTTTTATCAATTTTCTTGGAATTCCATCGGATATTTCGAAACTCAAACGGAGTCCGATTTTAACAAACTTTATATGCACTTATATGTTTTTCGACGTTCCGGATCCAACGGAACCATCCGTTTTTTCATACGACACTCCGATATGGCTGAAATAACAAAAAGACAGCAGCTGAAAACAGCTTTTTATCAACTTTTTTAGAATTCCGTCGGATATTTCGAAACTCAAACGGAGTCCGATTTTAACAAACTTTATATGCACTTATATGTTTTTCGACGTTCCGGATCCAACGGAACCATCCGTTTTTTCATACGACGCTCCGATATGGCTGAAATAGCAAAAAGACAGCAGCTGGAAACAGCTTTTTATCAACTTTCTTGGAATTCCGTCGGATATTTCGAAACTCAAACGGAGTCTGATTTTAACAAACTTTATATGCACTTATATGTTTTTCGACGTTCCGGATCCAACGGAATCGACGAAATCGCGATCGGAGGTCGTTTGCTCAAAAAGAGTCATTGAGTTCCTTTAACGAATAAGGAACTCGGGGGGCCAAAATCACAACGAAAACCCCGGGAATCGAAACGACACCTCCCCTAGCCTAAAATCATCATTTAAAACTGTTAGGAATCGACGAAAAGGCAATAGGACGCACCGTTTGACGGGAAATGCAATATGGCTCCACTTTTACCGGTAAACTTCAAAACTTACAAAATCGAGCCTAAAATCAAGCCGAACTCATCCGAAAGCAAACCAATAGTCTATCTTGACTATTTTCGACATTACACAGCTAATGGAAGTGACGGAAACGGGTTTTGATGCTCCGATCAATAAGTGCTCCCTTTTGGGCCATTTCCTTAAGCCTTAAGAACTAAATTTCCATATTTTAGCTCAAAATCTTTCGTGAGGTTCCGGGAACCAAACCGAGACTTCACCTAAGTCATATTCGATATTTCGGAGCTAACGGAACTATCAGAGCTCGATTCTGACATCGTTTGCTAAGATTTCACTTTTTGGTGCACTTAACTTAAGCTTAAGTTCCAAAAATGAGGAAAATGAGATATTTATAAATTTAGTCACCGGGGCACCGGACTACCGGTCCCAGCAGGTCGTATATACGACCTGGGGTAACTGTATATACGCTCTAAATATGAAAAAAAAAAAAATTTACATGAAAATATAATTTTGGCCATACGGGTCATCACAAAAGACCTGGCATTGATTATATGGAGACATATTCTCTTGTGGTGGATGTAATCACCTTCAGATATCTTATAAATCTGGCAGTTCATGAAAAACTTGACATGGATATGATGGATGTCGTCACAACCTATTTATATGGCTCATTAGATAATGACATATTTATGAGAATCCTAGGAGGATTAAAAATGCCTGAAATATATAATCCCGGGAAATGTTTTCAATAAAGCTTCAAAAATCTTTGTATGGATTAAAGCAATCAGGACGCATGTGGTATAATTGCCTTGGCGAATACCTATTGAAAGAAGGGTATAAGAATGACCCAATTTGTCCTTATGTATTTATTAAAAGGTCTGGATCAAAATTTACTATAATAGTTGTATATGTTGATGATGTGAATATTGTTGGAACTCGTGAAGAGCTTTCAAAGGCAGTAGAATGTCTGAAAAAGGAATTTGAAAATGAAAGACCTTGGAAAGACAAAATTTTATTTTGGTCTACAAATTGAACATTTTACAAATGGTATATTTATTTATCAAACAACATATACTGAAAATCTTTTAAAAAGATTTTATATGGATAAAGCACATCCATTTAAGTACCCCAATGATTATGAGATCATTAGATATTAATGAAGATTCATTCCGGCCTTATGAAAATGAGGAAGAGCTCGTTGGTGTTGAAGTACCATATCTTAGTGCAATTGGTGCATTAATGTACCTTGCTAATAATTCTCGGCCAGATATATTGTCACGCCCCGGGAGGGTACCCTTGGCGTGGCCGGTACTCAGAGACTATTGCTAGTCCCCAAGCGAATCACTTAGCCTCATCACATCATTCAATCACATACACTCTACTGAGTAGCGGAGAAATATATGCACATAATGGACACATCTCATCTTGGGTCTCAAAAGAATTTATAAAATAATGAAGGCTATTAGAAAAAACTAGCTCACAATCTCAATATCAATACTCGACCATTATCTATGAAGCCTCTATCACTAATCATGTGGTGTCAATGACAGACCCATGACTACCCAAATCAAAATAAGGAAATAGTCCAAACTAACTCTAAAGAATGATGAAGTAAAAGTAACGGTTCCTCCGGAGTAGGGGAGGCTCACCAAATCAGCTTCGAATCTCTGATCTTCAACGGAGCGCCTGTTGATGATCTCTAGTACCTGCCTCTGCATCATAAAACGATGCAGTCCAGAGTGGACATCAGTACTTGGAATGTACTGGTATGTAAAATAGCTGAATGAAACAGAAACCGGTAGAAAATATGGAAAAATAACATCAAGTCAAGATAAACATCAAAATCACATCAAACCGTCAGCTTGGCTATCTATGAAAGAGTAAAGAGTAGACAAGTGACACATCAATATTTTAGACTCATCAATAGTCTCAATTCATCTCATGGATCATCTCAGAGGAGTTCACTCCCTCTCATCTCATCTCATCTAGACTCGGAGTAAGGTAAGAATTTTCTCGGGAGTTTCTCTTATCCGACAACACTCACTTATGAGCCAGTGAATGTACAACAATCACCCTGATGTTGCCACAGTGGTCCCAAACTTGCCAGGTAAGAAACGCTGGATACCATATCAGTTCACCCGATATGAAATCAAACCCAACATATCCGCTATTGCTTTCAGGGACTGTTATACCTGTCACGCCCCGGGAGGGTACCCTGGGCGTGGCCGGCACTCAGAGACTATTTCTAGCCCCTGAGCGAACCACTTAGCCTCCTCACATCATTCAACATCAAGATAGCGGAAGTAACATCAAAGGAATACCTTAAATAAGGGCCCAATGGCCAACATCAATCTCAACATCAACTAAGTAAGGGAAATATTACTCAGTTCAAAAAGGAAACATCTGCATCAATCCTCGACATCATGTCTACAAAGCCTCTAATTCTAACTCGACTGTCTAAGAGTGGTGCCGTGACATGCCATGGCTACCAGACTCAATGAATAAAGAAAAAAAACATAAGTAGAAGGGTTTCCTCCGGAAAGCAAGGAGGCTCACCAACTCAGAACTCGAACTCTGCGGCTTCAACGGTGCGTCTGCTGAAGTCCTCTAACTCCTGTATCTGCATCATAAAACGATGCAGCGCCAAATGGCGTCAGTACGTGGAATGTACTGGCATGTAAAATAGCTGAATAATAGGGTAAGTACACAGCATAACGCAACATCAACTCAACATCATATTCCATCAGAATGTCAATGTCTATCTAAGGCAAGAGATTAGAATAGACAGTTGACTCATCAACCTCTCATCTCCACATCGTCATCACATCAAAGGGACATCACATCGACTCAGGGAACATCAACATCGACTCAAGGGACATCAACATCGACTCAAGGGACATCAACATCGACTCAAGGGAACATCACATCGACTCAAGGGACATCAACATCGACTCAAGGGAACATCACATCGACTCAACATCACATCAACATCAGAGTTCTATGAAAGGAACCTAACTGGGAGTTTCTCTAACCGACAACCATCACTTATGAGCCAGTGATGATACAACGAAGCGATGCCGTTGCCACATCCATCCAATACCCTGCCCGGGGTAAAGGACATCACATCAGTGGATCCACAAGAAAACATCAAAACATCAGTCCACTTTTGGGACAAGATAGGAGCCATCCGCATTGCGGTTCAATCCTCTCTTCCTACGCGGGCCACGTAGTTAATGGGTTCGAGTGGGACTCACTCTCTACCCATTTCGGTGCTCAATACTCCTCCCAGAACTCGACATGCTCATAAACATCATCATCATCATCATCATCATCATCATCAGTCCCAGAGGGACATAGTACGTCATCATCAGTCACATAAGGACATGGTATAATAATTAATACCTCAACATCAACATCGGTCCCAGAGGGACATAGTATGAAACGTCAACATCAACATCAGTCCCATAGGAACATTGTACCTCAACATCAACATCACCTCACCTCGTCACATCAACATCAACATCATAGACTCAAGATTTCTTTTTAGAAATTAGACCTTGAATTTTAAGACATCGTAATACATCATTCTCATCAACATCATCATCAAGACTCTCATCAAATGTGAAGCACGATCACAACATCATCATCGTCAAGGCTCTAGACTCATCCCCTAAATTCATTATGCATGCTTTTCAATTTGCAATTCATATAGGGTTTGTAAATGCACTTACAAAAATGAGTTAAGTATAAAACAAAGTAATGATGATCATCAATTTCTGTAAGAAAATCATTTATACATAGAATACGTAAATTTTTAACATGCATCAACTCTTTACATCAACCTCATCATCAATGACTCTAATCATCAGTTCTCAGAAGGGCACATGGGAGAACATTCCCATGCTTTAAGTTAGCCTTACATACCTGGAAAGTTTTGCTAACACAAGGAAGCACACCCTCCTCTTGATCTCCTCAATCCTCCCTTCCTTCAAGCCCTACCTTAGGTGACTCTTAGGAAGAACGCTTAGAATTTAGGTTTTGAAACCCTTTTCTTCGAAAAATGACCTTAATTAGGCGTAGGGGGACGTTTAGAATAATTAGGAACGGACTAAATTGCCCTCCATAATTTAAAAGAGTTACTCCCCCGTCTGAAATAACACAGTCCGCGACGCGGACCTGTCGCGGACAGTGTATTTTCGGAAACTCAACTCCGTCGAAAATTTTACGGAAAAGATAAGTGTGTCTCCGCGACCAGTCCGCGTCGCGGTTTCGTCGCGGAGGCTCACTGTTTTTTCGTTTTGGAACGAAAAATTATCTTTTGACTCGGTTGCTCTAAAATTCGACCGAGACCCTCTTCCCACTCCATTTTCAGTGCTGATCACGAATCCACTCTCGGATTTTCAATCCGAGCATTGGAAGACGCGTTTTACGCGCACCTCTCCTCTAGGGGTATTTTAGTAATTAGCGGGGCATTACAATACCTCGAGGGGAAATCATATATATGTGATGGTTTAAGCCTTTCCTACGTTTGGCGACGTAGTTAATGAGTTCGAGTGGGACTCACTCTTACTCATTTCGGTGCTCGATACTCCTCCCGACTCAATGCTCATAAACCTCAACTGCAACCAGTCTCGTAGGAATTCACTCCTCGTCAACGACTGCCAGTCTCATAGGGACTCACTCCCCATCCACGACTGATATTTCACAAGGACTTTGGTCCTTTCATCAATTATCTCATAAGGGCTTTAACCTTACCATCAACGCCACATCAATGACTCAAGATTGTATAGCAATCATCAGGAAACAAGTGAACAATCACATCGGTAGAGTGCATTTGCAGAGACTCATAAAACAATCAATTTGCATCAACTCATCATCACAGTCAACAATCTCAACTCAAGGCTCTAGACTCGATTCTCAAGTTCAATAGGCATGCTTTTCAAATTAATCATGTAGGGTTATGCAATTCTCATGAAAATATTCAATGAAAGAAGGAAATTTGTATGATGATCAACAACATAGAAAACATATAATTTCAAATAAAATTTTCAAGAAAACCCATCAAAGAAATTATGCATTTCGACTCTTCAATCATCTACTCATCTATGATCTCTATGGAGCACATGAGAGAACAATCCCATATTTTAGTTTAGCCTTACATACCTGTGATGCAGTTATTCAACCGGGTAGTGTCAAGGATCTCTTCTCGAATGTCTCAACCCAAGCCCTTCCCTCCTCTTCTCTAGCCCTAACCTTGTTAGATTTTGGAATAGGACTTAGAATGGGGTTTTAGGCTCTTTTCATGTTGGAACGACCTTACTAGATGTGTATAAGTGTTTAAGAAGGGTTAGGAATTGCTCGGAATGCCCTTCGCAATTATTTAGAAAATTCCAGCTCGAAAAATACACGGTCCGCGACGCGAACTATCACGAACAGGGTATTTTTGGAAAAATATTTTTGAACGAGTTTTCGCCATCCCGTTGAAAAATTTGAAAATCACATAAGTGCTTCTCCGCGACAGGTCCGCGACGTGCCTCTGTCGCGGACCGTCACTGTTTTCTAATTTGGATAAAAAATTTATCTTTCGATCGGGTCGCTCTAAAAATCGACCGAGACCATTTTCCCACTCAATTTTTCATGCTGATTTCAAATCCGGTCTCGGATTTGCCATACGAGCATCGGAAGATGCATTACGCGCATACCCTCACTCTAGGGGCATTTTGATAATTTTACCGGGCGTCACATATATCCTTTTCTGTAAATTTTCTAACAAGATTTAGTTCCTCTCCAACACGGAAACACTGCAAAGTTATTAAGCATATATTCAGATATCTTTAAGGAACTATTGATATGGGACTACTTTATTCGAAAGAGTCCAGTTCGCAACTAATTGGTTATGCAAATGCAGGATATTTATCTGACCCACATAAAGGGCGATCACAGATAGGTTATTTATTTAAATGTGGAGGTACAACCATATCATGGCGTTCAACAAAAGAAACTATGGTAGCTACTTCTTCCAATCACGTAGAAATAATGGCTATTCATGAAGCTAGTCGAGAATGTGTTTGGTTGAGATCAATAACTCAACACATCATAAAAACATGTGGCCTTCATCTGAGAAGAGATATTCCAACAATATCATATGAAGACAACGTTGCATGTATAGCTCAACTACGAGAAGGATACATCAAAAGAGACATGATAAAACATATTTCGCCAAAATTCTTTTTCACTCATGATTTTTAAATGAAAGGTGAAATAGATGTTCAACAAATCCATTCCAGCGATAATTTAGCAGATATATTCACCAAAGCATTGTCAACTTCAACTTTTGAAAAGTTGAGATACAAGATTGGGATGCGTCGTCTTCGATATTAAATGATATTTTCATCAGGGGAGAAAATACCCGCTGCACTCTTTTTTCCTTAACCAAGGTTTTATTCCATTAGGTTTTCCTGGTAAGGGTTTTAATGAGGCAGCAAAGAAAGCGTATTGCATGGACATCTAAGGGGGAGTGTTGTAAAATGGATGTCCAAATAAATATTTTTCATGTCCACATAATATATTTCGTGGCAACTTATATAGACACATAATATACACTCCGTGTAAGATGTATTTACACTAATTTTAGCATGTGTTGTAACTTAATTATCTATGATTATCCATGTATTATGTTTGGTATTCAAGGTATATACATGACAATGAGAAAACCATAAATGACCATGTATACACAAATATAAATACCCCCGTTTCTTGTAACAAAATATGTATAGAAAAAAAGAAAGAAACAAGAGTGAATAAAAAATACCACTACATCTTCTCTTTTATATTCCTTCTTAGTTTTACTATATTCTTATTATTTCACAACAAGGTGATATATTTTAAGGCTACAACCATTTTTTATGATAGAAAATTTCAACAAGAGTGTTCTAATTTTTATGAACAGAAAATAAATAAAGACAAGACTCAAAATAAGGGTAGAAAAAATGGATTTTCTCCTTTTCTTTTTTACAATTTGTTCAACATTGTACCAAAAATGAGGAAACAGACTAATTCAAATTTGGATCTTGACACATGCTGATTTTTAAATAAGCAGAATGATTTCTTCTGGTGGATCGTAGCATATGTCTCATTCAGAATTTAAAGATCATTCTTACTTTCCTCGAGCTTATATTTCACTAGCTAAATGACTTTTGACTTATCATCATGTCAATATTTTAAGTGTGTCCATGCACTATATTTCCTTTCTAGAAAGAAAGAAAAAAAAGAAGAAGAGGTATTGGTTAAAGTAAACCATCAAAGGTTATAGTACAACGAATGGGACTAGTACATCTTTAATCACATGTTTATGGATTCAAGTCATATGAGGAAAAAAGAATCAATAAAGAAGCATTTTTTTCTTTTTATGTAGAACGAATATGAATTAGTGCAAACCCCAAAATGAATATCAAACATCTAAACAACAATAACATATCCAGTGAAATTTCACGAGTGGGGTCTGTGGAGGGTAAAATGTACGCAATCCTTACCACTACCTCATAGAGATCAAAAGACCGTTTCCAAAAGACCCTCGTCTCAAAATATAAAATCCCAAAAATAGTGAATATCAAACATCTAATGAAGAAAAATAAAAAAAGAGTAGACTATAGCTTAACATTACATCAAGTTTTACTTGTTCAAGTTGGGTGTTCCAAGAAGCCATCAAATAACAACTCCAATACTTATCCTTGTTATACATGCATCCTTTGTCCATGACTAAAACAAATTGAATTTTCTTGAAAGTGGGTCCAAGTCTCTAATCCAATCAATAAAAGGGACAAAATGAGAAGTCCAAATCATGAAAAATTGGACCATTTGGTGAAAGGGCCCAATTTGAGACAATCTTCCACGTGTGGAGAGTTATTGATGAGGATGTCTTGAGTTTACGTAAATAGCCACTTTTGAATATTGACTTTAGTGATGTCAACTTCTTTTGCACAAATAAATCCCATTTTCATTTTTAGTCACCACTTCAATCATAGAAAGAGAAATAATTATTAGGTAAAAGCTTTTTGTCAAAACACAAAATTTAGGTACATGACCTAAAGTCTTCATCATGGTGTATGCATTAATGGAATGGCCTTCAAGTTGGATGAAGTGACTACTTGGGTCCAATCTCCAAATAAAGATGTCATAATAATAGCAATAACAATCAACTAAGTTGATGAAATAGATGGTATTCTATAATAAAGGTAAGAGTTAAATTGCTTCAGCTAACACCTTCTTAGTCAAGCTCGTCATCAACCATTTTGGTCGAGCTCGTCATCAACGTCAATAGGTGGTATTTCATAATAGATGTCTCCTCCAATTTACTAGATTAAAATCGGGCGATATTCTATAATGTAGGTCAGAGTTCGATTGCTTCAGCCAACACCTTCTCAATCAAGCTCGTCATCTACTATTTTGGCCGAGCTCATCATCAACGTCAGTTGATGGTGTTCCATAATGGATGTCTCGTCCAATTTACTAGATTTAAAATCTATTCATTATATTGTGAGTTAGTGCAATAGATGGTATTTTATATTGGAGATCAAAATTTGATTACTTTTGCGAACACCTTCTCAATCGAATTCGTCACACCTAATTTACATAGTGAGATTAATAAATTTTTCCTATATTCAAAATCATTGGTTCACGAAGAAGCATATGAAACTATTGAAAAGACAGAATCAGTTTTATAGGTCAAAGTTAATGATGTAGGTGTTTGGTACAATGGCATGGTTTCACTCTACAAGAATTTAAAATTATTCTTATGAAGCTCATTTTCTTAGAAGTATAAATGATTTATTTACCTCGAAATGACTGGAACTAATAGGAAAATCTCCATATATATAATATGGTGCCATGCCACACTTTTTCTTTAATTTTCTAATCGAGATTTGGAGCTCGACCTCTACTAAACACGATATTTTTAATTAAAAAAATTCATATATAAAGTTCAAACTCAAGATCTCTGGTTAAAAGTGAAGTAGTACAACTATTGCAGGGGCATCTCAACAACTTTGATAGCCTAAAGCCAAACTTCATAGAGAGGTCTTATAAAGCCAAACTTTACAAAGAGGGCTTATTATTTTTTAGTTAACAGATATAATTTGAATAATTATAACATATTCATTGCAATCTTACAAATGAGGTGCGGAGAGGTAGGATATACACAGACATTATGATTTTACATAATGTAAAAAGTTTGACTTTTTGAGAGACTTTAGAATATTTATAATGAGAGAATAAAAATAGTGAAAGGGGAATAAAAAAGGTAAATGTACGAATAATAGTATTGGTTCATAATAATCGTCACAATATAAATAAGGCAACAAAACAGATAGCCATATAAAAAAGAATTAATTAAATACTATTTAATTTCTGAATCATTACAACAATCCCTATATTAAATGAAGTAGACTCAAACTAAATATAAGAATAATTATAAAGAGAAGCTGCTCCTTTATTTGGTTATATATAAGTAGTAAAGTAATTTATTAGTAAACATAACTTGAGGTGTTCTAATTGTAGACGTTTATCACTCTTTTTATTAATCTACAAATCCTATGGGATTCTTTGATTCGTAGAATAAAAAATATATTATAATGTTAAGATAAAATATAAACTTATTTTATTTCCTTATTTCGTCAAAATTTTTATTCTAGAGAATTAGCAAGAATAAATAATATTTATAATTATAATATTATTTTTATATTATTTTGATTAATGCATAATAATAATTTCATGATTAAAATTGCCAAGGCGCATCACCAATACTCTTCTCCCAATGTCCTTTAAAACATTTAAGGTTAAAATTAGAAATATAAATTTATTTCAATTTATTTAGTGTAAAAACAAAACCAATTTACATTATACCTTGCATATATTATTTTAATTTAGTGAACCAAATATCTATTAAAATATAATTCTATAATATTTAATTCCCCATTACAATTTTGTAGTTGCAATTTTGATATAATTTGCTCACCAACTTAATCTTTTTATGGGTTATTTAGTTGGTGAACAAATTATATATATCGAAATTAATAATGATGAAATTATTTAGTAAATACATTTTCTAAATGCTTGGTCATTAGACTAAACATAAAATATTTGTCTAATTCAATTCAAACTAGCTAATGTTGGATAGACTTTACTTATAATTTTAACCTTGGCTTTCTTAGGGGAGTTTTGGAGAAGGACAAATATTTCATTATGATATTTAATCTTTAGATTACTAATTATGAAATTATTAACACACATGAATTATGAGATAAAAATAATCTCATGGATATATATAAACAATTTCAGATAACACCAGAATCAAAATTCTCACCAAAGGCGAAGGAAGCTTATTTCAAGAACAAAATTTCTATCCCTAAAATCAAACGATTCCTAAATATATAAACCTAGACGTACTTTTGACTTTCATATTTGTATAAAATATTTTTAATAATGTGAGAGTTTTTGAAAATAAAATGTACAGATTTGGTCCAAAATGAATAATATCACATCATATTAACAGTGTCTTTGAACCGATTATAGCTGCAATTGCACCTAATTAAGTATACCCTTAAAATTAAACATTAAGTTAAACGTCCCAAATACAATGTAGTTAAGAAGATTTGATGAACAATTTGGTAATTGTTTGGTAAGAACCAAATATTATTTGTAAAATTTTGAGAAGAAAAAGTAGGTATACAATTCCAACTTTGGAAAAAGTAGGTATGCAAATTCCAACTTTGGATAAACAAAAAAAAAAAAAGTTTCCTTCTACAAATGTCAGTAGTAAAATTAAGTAAAAATAATTAAAATAAACAAATTTCTTCTTGTCTATGACATTTTTAGAAGATGTCCAAATCAAGAAGAAATGTCCACCATTAAAATTTTACAATCATTAGACCCACAAAAAGTACCAGTTTGCAAAGTTATGAAATTACTTCTGTACATAAAATTAAATATATAGTCTCATCGTTCATTTTTACTTGTATTTTAAAAATTAATAAATTATTTACAATAGACATAAAATGGACAAATAATTTATTAATTTTCTTAAAAGAAATTATTCCACCTATTTAAGAATCAAACATGTGTCAAGATCCAAATTTTCATTAGTTTTTGTCCTCATTTTATGGTAGAAATATTGAATAAAATTGAAATAGAAACAATTATGGGGAGAATTTAATAGATTTTCTAAAGTATTAATTTAATATATTCAAAGAATAATATAATAATATTATTTTTACTATTTATTGTTTCTTAAGATGTGTGTAAATCAATAGTAGATAACTATTGTTGGAAAGAGGAAGTAACTACATTTTAATTTAATGGAAAAATAAACGGTACTCATAGAATTTTTTCATGTGATTTAATGTTGTTGATATCAATTGTTGATTTAATAAACTAAGGTTGATAGCCTTTTAACTTTTAAAAAAAAATATTTACTTGTTTGTCCATATATATTTCTTTTTAAAAAATCAATGTTGGAGATTTTTCCACATAAGTTTATCAAATTGATCCATTATTTCAATTTTTCAAAAAGTAAAAAAGTAGTTACATTTAGAGGAGTTTTGAGTTTTCACTCACAAAATTTCAATAAGTATCTTAATACTGAAATGCAACTTCAACTTTCAAATAATCTTTTTTCAACTAAATTTAAATAATACAACAACAACATACCCAGTGAAATCCCACAAGTGGGGTCTGGGGAGGGTAAGATGTACGCAGACCTTACCACTACCACATAGGTAGAGAGGCTGTTTCCTGGAAACCCTCGTCACAAAAACCCATCAGCAGAACACGCTAGATAACTAAATTTAAATAATGTGGTAAAAAAAAACTAATTTCAAATCTCGTGATTACATCATTAGATTGTCATGGAGAAAAAAAAGTGACTGAATAAGATAAAACAATACTTCCTCCCTTCATTTTCATTTGTCACATACGAATTTGGCACATTCATTAAGAATATAATAATTGATATAATCATTTTATCACACTATTTCTATTAACTGATATTTATATTAAGTCTTAAAAAATTAATTTGGATAAATAAACAATAAATGCTAAGAATAAAATATGAAAAGAGAAAAAAAATTATTTTTTTATAAATTAAAAATGATAAATAAATAAGTAAAAATGAAAGAGAAAACTACCAAATATTCACATGATTTATTCTGTTTACATTTTAAAGAAAGAATTTACCCATTTAATAAACACTACATATTCATGGTCATCACCTAACAATTTCAATTAATGTTCATAATCATGATCAACTATTTTTCCATCTAATCCTCTATGATCAACCACATAATTATACAACTTCACATAATTATGTCTGGTCATCTTTGAACATAGATTTTTGGTTATCTAACTAAACTCAATAATTCAAATTTGATTTTATTATGTATTAGGATCCTAACCACAAACATTTTTAATGATTCTTTTAATAAACTTTTTATTCAATTTATTGGATTTCTTGAATTTATCCACCCTCATTATTAGTTTAGTCATAAATAGGCAAGAGTCCAAGTGGGATAAGGAGACTGAATTAAAGCTATAATTAATTTAGAAGATAGTAATTGCTATGATTGAATACAATAATTGAACAGAAATTTAAAAATTTAAATGCAAAAAACATATACTCTTATTTCCATTAAAACACGATATCCCTTTTTCACATAATTATACAAATATTTCTGTCATAAATATTGAATCACTTTATCATTTGAAATAGTTGTATATTGTCTTACTAATTAACAATTCTATACTAGATTTCAAGTCACTCCCTCAGATTTCAAGTCTATCAAAGATACATGAATATGTATATTTACTATCAAATACATTCTGAAATAAAAATACTTATGAAGAGAGATGAGCGAGAGAGTGAGTGTATCCGAGATACATGTGAATATATAAATACATAGGGAGAAAGGCAAATGAAAGAGTCAATGCATCGCGGATACATGTGAATCATATTAGACACATGAATCTGATGAATACCAGGTACAATCCAAATACTTTTTGAAATATAGATACATAAGAAGAGAGGCGAGCGTAAGCCTTAGAAATAGCCATTGGCATAAATACAAGATAAGATTGTGTATAGTAGACCCTTGTGATTAAGTCCTTCCTCGGACCCTGTGCATAACGGGACCCTATTAATTCTTAATTTAGATGGTATGATTTTGTGTTAATGAATATAAAATTCTATTTATTAAATTGCGGTTACTTTTTACTATTGAACTTTTTAATATGAATTAAAATTTAATTTCATCTAAATAAATTATGAAATATCGGATGATTTTATTTAAAAAAAAGGGTAAAAGTCATGACTTAGAATTCATTTTTCAAGACCAATATTATTTTCGATGTGATTATTCATATTTTTGCATATTACAAAAAAATAAATCTTATAGTAAATAAAAAATAACTTTCTAAAATGAGAAAAAATAAAAGCGCAACATCAAGTTGGTAGGGTAGAATCATTTTTTATCAAAAAATTCAAAATAATATCTAAATTATTATTTTAAGGGAGAAGACGAAGTAATAATTTATTCTTAAAAATTTACAAATATTTTTTTGTAAAAACATTGAATGGTTCGGGGGAGGGGGGGGGGGGGGGGGGGGAAGGGGTATGGGAGAGGAAGTGATGGATTGGAGTGACAAAAATATTTTACATTTTAATTTATAATTTTTTTTGAAACAATAATACTTCAATATGTAAATTTAATTAATGGTATAAATATTTATTTTTTTATCAAGGTAGAATGTTTTGTCCACGTGGACTGTGGAGTGTAATGTAATGTGGCTTTTTTTTAAAAAAACAAATAAAAGAGAGAATATATTACACACAACTTAGTGAGTAAGAGAGACGTGTGTTTCTCAAACTAAAAAAATGATAATTTAGGTGTAGAACTCATGCTCCCAATAGTTTAGATATGAAATTTAGAAAAAGACGACAATGTAGATGTGTTTTTTATATTTATCTTAAAAAATTATTGTATTGAAATTTTAATATTGTAATTTCAATATTATATTATTTGGTATGTGTTTTAAAATTTTTAGTATTAGATATTTATAAAAGAAAATAAAAATATCGAATATTGTATTGAAGTATATAAATATATATATATATATATATATATATACACAATTCATGTAATTATTATAATATTAATAAATATATAAATTAGTATTTGTAAAGAACTAGGTCTTATTTAGTATTTGTAAAGAACTAGCTCTTTGCATCTTGAGACTTTGACTCATTTTGTGTAAGTGATTAACGAATAAAATTGATTGTGCTTTCGTTTAAATATTTCATGTGTAACACGTTATTGTTAAAATGTATAATCGCAACATTTCTTTAAAAAAATAAAGTTATTTTTCTTTATTATAAAAAAGAGTATATATAAGAGGTAGATCAAAAAACAACGTGATGATTAAAGAAATAAAAATACTCTTTATTTATACTATGGTCCAAAAATATCCTTGTCATTGATATTTTGATCCAAAAAAGTTTTTATTGTTACCAAATGGGTCAAAAAAGTCCTTTTAAAAAATTATTTTTTTCTCAAGCTCGTTTTATCAATTAAAATAGAACATCGCGCCCCTGTAACAAATGATATATATCATAAATATAAGATCATGGTAAATCCAACATTAACTTTTATTTAGATGACGATAAAAATAGTAATTTATAATAAAGCAAAAAAATAATTTTTTAAATTTTTTTCTTAAATTGAAGTAGGATAAATATTTGCTAACTAGAAAAATAATGTATTTAAAAAATAAAATAAATAAAAAAATTATTTGGAAAGGGCATTTTTGACCCATTAAATTACAATAAGGGCATTTTTGGACCAAAGTATTGACAGTAAGGGCATTTTTAGACCAAAGTATTGACAGTAAGAGCATTTTTGGACCAAAGAATAAATGAAGGACATTTTTGTTCCGTTCATATAGTTTAAGGGCATTTTTGACCGTTTTCCCTAATGACTTTCATTAAGTATGTTTATGTGAGAGTAATTTAATAGTTAAATGGATACAATTCAGAATCTGTTTGACATTGCTGCTAAAAAATGCTTATAAAGGATCAAAATTATTTTTGAACTATGCAAAATAGATTGCTTATACGTTTTGTTATATTATAGGGTGAAAAATACCCCCAATGTTATCCCTAAATATCCTCAAAAGTTAATAACCCAATTTTTTAGTGACATGGCAAGACATGTGGAACTAATCCTTCTGTCGAGGCATTATTAATTAGGATTTACTATAAGAAATTAAACTTTTAACGACGACTTAAATCTTTGCAAAATCTCACAATATTATCACTAATATATTTAACTAATTTTTATCTAGCAATAACCATCGACTTTTAGTAGCAACTAAAAGTCGCCACTAAAATAAATCATATCAAACGCCTCTTTTATCCCATTTGGTTGAGATCTTTGTGGAGGTAGAGAAATTGAAGTAGGTCAATTTTCATATTTCTTTCATTTTGACAATGTTTTCAATCTTGTAATTTTTAATTTTTGCATTTTTTGGATTTGAAAGGTGTGAATCAAGTATTGTGAAAAAAAAAATTCCTACAATTTGGGAGGTTGAAAAACATATCAATTAGGGATGTGTAATTATTTAAACTTTATTAAATATAAATTTTAAAATGATTCGAATTATATTAAATTCATGAATATATTAGTCCAAATAGATGTTATGGATTAATATAACTGGGTTAATTATTTAAGTCCAATAAATACGGATTTAATTAAAACCCATGTTAATTGATTTGGGCTACAATAAAAGAGTCCAAATTAATAAGCTCAATACTATTTCATCCAAGATGCTCATCTTGACGCCACATGTCAAATGATGTAGCATACCAAGTCAAACAAAGAAGTCAATAGGATCATGTCACGTGTCCAAATGACAAGTTCATTTCATTAAGGCTCAATATGTCATGTAACTTAAATTTGATTGGTTGAAGGGAAGTCTTTCCTATTATAATTCCTATATTCTACAACTATAGATAGGGGTCTTCATAATTCAAAGAAAAAAAAGGATTCTAACAAGAAGCTCGAGAGAGCTCGTGGATCAAACGCCACAAAATTTCTTTACAAGTTTAAGAATTCAAACATTCAAGTTCAAGAACAAGCTTAAAAGCTCTTGAATTCAAGATCAAACTCAAGAACAAATTCAAGTTTCAAGAACAAGATCAAGAACTAATTCAAGTTTCAAGAACAAGATCAAGATGTAACACCTGGTAAATTACCAAAATACCCCTAGGAAAGAGGTGTCTGTAAAAAGCGTCTTCCAATGCTCGGATTGAAAATCCGAGAGCGGATCCGTGATCACCACTGAAAATTGAATGGGAGGAGGGTCTCGGTCGATTTTTAGAGCGATAGAGTCAAAAGATAATTTTTCATTCCAAAATAAAAAACAGTGTGACTGCGCGATGGAACCGCGTCGCGGACCTGTCGCGGAGCCACACTTATGTTTTTCTGTGATTTTTTGATGGAGTTGAGTTTTTCGAAAATACACTGTCCGCAACAGGTCCGCGTCGCGGACTGTGTTATTTCAGGTCGGGAAAAAAATTCTTTAAATTACGGAGCGCATTTTAGTCCATTCCTATCAATCCTAAACATTCCCCTACGACTAATTAAGGTCGGTTTCTAAGAAAAGGGTTTCAAAAACCCCATTCAAGAGGTATTCTTCCCAGAAGTCACTAAGTTAGGGCTTGAAGGGAGTTGAGGTTGAGGAGATTGAGAGAAGGCTGTGCATAATTGTGTTAGCACATAATTCTAAACTAAAAGCATGAGATTGTTCTCTCATGTGCCCCATAGAGGTCAAAAATGAGTTGATGGTTGCAGAGTATGTGTGCATGAATACTTGAGAGTTTTTCATTGAAAAATTGATTTGAAATTACATGTTTTCTATGTTGATGATCATCATACTATTTGTTTTCTTGAAGTTAACATTTTTCATGAGATTTTGCATAACCTTACATGATTATTTGAAAAGCATGCATAATGAACTTAGGGGGTGAGTCTAGAGCCTTGACGATGATGATGTTGTGATGTTGTGATTGTGTTTCACATTTGATGAGAGTCTTGATGATGATGTTGATGAGAATGATGTTTTATGATGTCTTAAAATTGGAAGTTTAATCCCTAAAAGAGTATCTTGAGTCCATGATGTTGATGTTGATGTTGATGAGGTGAGGTGATGTTGATGTTGAGGTATTATGTCCCTATGGAACTGATATTGATGTTGAGGTATTATGTTATGTCTCTATGGGACTGATGTTGATGTTGAGGTATTATGTTATGTCTCTATGGGACTGATGACGAGGTATTATGTCCCTATGAGACTGATGAGGTTGAGGTTTTATGAGCATGTCGAGTTCAGGGAGGAGTATTGAACACCGAAATGGATGAGAGTGAGTCCCACTCGAACCCATTAACTACGTGGCCCGCGTAGGAAGAGGGGATTGAACCGCAATGCGGATGGCTCCTTTCTTGTCCCAAATGAGGACTGAGGTTTTTCTTGTGGATCCACTGAGGTTGATGTCGTTTACCCCAAGCAGGGTATTGGATAAATGTGGCAATGGCATCGCTTCGTTGTATCATCACTAGCTCATAGGTGATGGTTGTCGGTTAGAGAAGCTCCCAGTTAGGTTCCTTTTGATGTAGGACTCTGAGTCGATGTGATATTCTGAGTCGATGTTTCCTGAGTTGAGTCGATGTTAATGTTCCCTGAGTTGAGTTGACGTTGAGGTTCCTTGAGTGAGTCGAGTCGAGTCGAGTTTGTCACGCCCCGGGAGGGTACCCTGGGCGTGATAAACTTGGTATCAGAGCACAGAGTTCAAGAGTCCTAGGGAGTCTACAAAGCCGTGTCTAGTAGAGTCTCGTTTATGCGTGTGTTGTGCACCACACTTCATAAACAGGATGCTACAGGGCATTTAGGAAATGGTTACCCTTCTTTGATGTTCTGATGTCGTGCGATAAAGCTTGGTTCTATGAGAGCCCCTTTTCTAATTCGCGCGTTACGCGTTTGCAGATAATGCCTCCAAAACGCACAGCTGCTCAAAGGGATGCCTCAGTCCCTAATACTGAGAATCCCTTACCAGAGGCCCCTCGTCAGCATGAGACAAGGAGACGGGGACGACCTGCTGGAGCTACTGAGGCTCCACCAGCACCTCCGGTTCAGTCAGCCCCCACTTCGGAAGCGGACTTCAGGGGAGCTATTGCTATGCTCACCCAGTTAGTAGCCTCTCAGAGTAGCAGTCGTGGTCCCCAGGCCCCTAGCTCCAGTTCTCAAGAGTCTACCGCTGCAACCAGGCTCAGAGATTTCCTGAGGATGAACCCGCCGGTCTATACGGGGTCAAAGGTTGAGGAGGTTTCACGGAACTTCATTGATGAGATGCGTAAGATTTTGAGGGCTATGCATGCAACTGAGGTGGAGGGAGTCGAACTGGTCTCTTATCAGCTTAAGGATGTTGCTAATGTCTGGTATAACCAGTGGGAGGATGTTAGAGGTGAGGATGCAGAGCCTGCTGAGTGGGAGGAGTTTGAGAGTGCCTTTCTTGATCACTTCTTTCCCCAAGAGTTGAGGGAGGCGAAGGTCGAAGAGTTTGTGAACCTGAAACAAGAGGAACTGACGGTCAAGGAGTACAACTTGAAGTTCATCCAACTGTCCAGATATGCTCCAGAGATGGTCCTTGATATGAGGGCAAGAATGAGGAAGTATGTGTCTGGATTGGGCAGACACGTAAAAAGGGAGTGTAAGGCAGCATTGCTAATTCCAGACATGGATATCGCTAGACTTATGGTCTACGCCCAACAGACTGAGGAGGACAAGAAGAGGGACAGGGAAGAACAACAGAAGAAGAGAGCCAAATCGGAAGGGCATGAGCCTAATCAGCAGAAGCAGAAGAAAGGTGATAGGACATTCTTTCAAAAGAGGTCTTCTAGCCATGCACCGTCGATGGCGAGTGCACCTGTTCAGCAAAACAGGTATGATCAGCGATCCTATGGGTATCAGAATTTCAGAGCACAGGGACCTCAGTCCCAAGCCAGTGTTGCTCAAGGTCCGAGAGGAATGCCACCCTGTGGCAGGTGTGGCAAACTGCATCTTGGTGCGTGCCGTGAGGGCACTAATAATTGCTTCACATGTGGGCGACCTGGCCATTTTCAGAGTGAGTGCCCTACGAGGACTCAGAGGTGGAGCGACAGAGGAAATAGAGCTCAGTCTTCTACAGCGCCCCCTGAGGGCAATCGTCAGAAGGCAACTACTGCTAATGCTGGAGGCGGGACAAATCGCCTGTATGCGATGGGTAATCGACAGGATCAAGAGGTTGCTCCAGATGTTGTTACGGGTATGCTCCGAATCTTTTCTTATGATTGTTATGCACTACTTGACCCAGGTGCCACCTTATCTTTTGTGACGCCCTATGTGGCCCATAAATTTGAGATTATTCCGGAGTGTTTGCTTGAGCCTTTTTCAGTATCGACTCCTACAGGTGAGTCAATTTTGGCTAAGAGAATCTATAGAGATTGTATAGTGTCCATCTGTCATAGGGATACTTTGGCCAATTTGGTGGAGTTGGAGATGGTTGACTTTGATGTGATTCTTGGTATGGATTGGCTCCATGCGTGCCATGCATCCATAGATTGTAGGGCCCGAGTTGTTAAGTTTCGATTTCCTAACGAACCGGTCCTAGAGTGGAGGGGAGGTTATGTTGCACCCAAGGGTAAATTTATTTCTTACCTGAAGGCGAGGAAGTTAATCTCTAAGGGGTGTATTTATCACCTTGTACGAGTTAAGTCTGATGATGTTGAGTCCCCTACTTTTGAATCTGTCCCGATTGTAAATGAGTTCCCTGAGGTGTTCCCTGAGGATTTACCTGGAGTCCCTCCTGATAGGGAGATCGACTTCGGTATTGATGTACTTCCTGAGACGCAGCCTATTTCTATTCCACCATATAGGATGGCCCCTGCAGAGTTGAAAGAGTTGAAGGAGCAGTTGAAAGATCTGTTAGAGAAGGGTTTTATTAGACCCAGTGTTTCTCCTTGGGGTGCTCCCGTTCTGTTTGTACGAAAGAAGGATGGGTCACTAAGAATGTGCATAGACTATAGGCAATTGAACAAGGTCACAGTCAAGAATAAGTATCCTCTTCCTAGGATAGATGACTTGTTTGACCAACTTCAAGGTGCTTCATGCTTTTCGAAGATAGACCTCAGATCAGGTTACCACCAGTTGAAGGTGAGAGAATGTGATATCCCAAAGGCAGCTTTCAGGACTAGATATGACCATTTTGAGTTCTTGGTCATGTCCTTTGGATTGACGAATGCGCCGGCAGCTTTTATGGATTTGATGAATAGGGTGTTCAAACCCTACCTTGATATGTTCGTGATAGTGTTCATTGATGATATCTTGGTATATTCGAGGGATGAGGAAGAGCATGCTGAACATCTTAGAGTTGTCCTTCAAACTCTTAAGGATCAGGAGTTGTATGCGAAATTTTCCAAATGTGAGTTCTGGCTCAAATCAGTGGCTTTCTTAGGCCATGTGGTATCCGGTGATGGGATTCGAGTAGATGGTCAGAAGATTGAAGCGGTTGCCAACTGGCCAAGACCGACCTCTCCGACGGACATAAGGAGTTTCTTGGGCTTGGCAGGCTACTACCGCAAATTTGTTGAAGGATTTTCTTCCCTATCCGCCCCATTGACTAAATTGACCCAGAAAAAGGTCAAGTTTGAGTGGTCTGAAGAATGCGAGAAGAGCTTCCAAGAGCTAAAGGTTAGGTTGACTACTGCACCTGTATTGACCTTGCCTGATGGGACGGAAGGTTTTGTAGTATACTGTGATGCGTCAAGAGTTGGATTGGGATGTGTGTTAATGCAAAGAGGTAAAGTGGTGGCTTATGCTTCCAGGCAGCTTAAGGTCCATGAGAAGAACTATCCGACCCATGACCTTGAGTTGGCAGCAGTGGTGTTCGCACTTAAAATCTGGCGCCACTACTTGTATGGAGTGCATGTGGACGTGTTTACGGATCACAAGAGCTTGCAGTATGTCTTCAGTCAGAAAGAGCTTAACCTGCGACAGAGAAGATGGTTGGAATTGCTCAAGGACTACGACATGAGCATCATGTACCACCCAGGTAAAGCTAATGTTGTTGCTGATGCTCTTAGCAGGTTGTCTATGGGTAGCACAGCCCATGTTGAGGAGGAGAAGAAGGAGTTAGTAAAGGAAGTGCATAGGTTGGCTCGATTGGGAGTCCAGCTTGAGGAGAACGACGAGGGAGGAATTAGTGTGCGGAATGGGTCTGCATCGTCCCTAGTGACAGAGGTAAAAGAGAAGCAGGACCGAGATCCTGTGATACTCCAATTGAAGGAGGATGTTCAGAAGCAAAAGGTGATGGTCTTCTCCAAAGGGGGAGATGGTGTATTGAGGTACCAGAGTAGACTGTGTGTCCCTGATGTTGATGGTGTCCGAGAGAGGATTCTAGCTGAGGCCCATAATACTAAATACTCCATTCACCCAGGCTCTACTAAGATGTATCACGATTTGAGAGAGGTCTATTGGTGGAGTGGGATGAAGCGAGATATTGCGGAGTTTGTTTCAAGGTGTTCAAATTGCCAACAAGTAAAGGTTGAGCATCAAAGGCCAATTGGCTTAGCCCAAAACTTTGAGATTCCGGAATGGAAGTGGGAGATGATTAACATGGATTTCATCACTGGGCTACCGAGATCCCGGAGCCAGCATGATTCCATATGGGTGATTGTGGACAGAATGACGAAGTCAGCGCATTTCCTGGCAGTCAAGACGACTAACACTGCAGAGGATTATGCCAAGATGTATATTCAAGAGATCGTGAGGTTGCATGGAGTTCCCTTGTCCATTATCTCGGACAGAGGAGCCCAATTTACTTCTCATTTCTGGAAGTCCTTCCAGAAAGGATTGGGTACCAAAGTGAATTTGAGCACAGCTTTTCACCCACAGACAGATGGTCAGGCAGAGCGCACTATTCAGACGGTGGAGGACATGTTGAGAGCATGCGTCCTTGATTTCAAAGGAAATTGGGATGATCATTTACCATTGATAGAATTCGCATATAACAATAGTTATCATGCGAGTATTCAGATGGCTCCTTATGAGGCCTTGTATGGGAGGAGATGTAGATCACCAGTAGGGTGGTTTGAGATTGGAGAGGCTGAGTTGATTGGTCCTGACCTGGTTCACCAGTCCTTAGAGAAGGTGAAAATTATTCGGGAAAGATTGAAGACTGCCCAAAGCCGTCAGAAATCTTACACAGATGTGAGGAGGAGAGACCTAGAGTTTGAGGTGAGCGATTGGGTTTACTTGAAGGTATCACCCATGAAGGGTGTCATGAGGTTTGGGAAAAAGGGGAAATTAAGTCCTCGTTATATTGGCCCATACCAGATTGTGCGAAGAATTGGGAAGGTCGCCTACGAGCTAGAGTTACCCTCTGAGTTAGATGGAATCCATCCGGTGTTCCATGTTTCGATGTTGAAGAAGTGTTTGGGAGATCCAGCCTTGGTAATTCCTGTGGAGAGCACGGGAGTTAGAGATAGTTTGTCTTATGAGGAAATCCCAGTCCAGATCCTTGATCGACAGGTTCGCAGGCTGAGGAACAAGGAGATAGCTTCTGTCAAAGTCCTGTGGAGGAATCAATTCGTTGAGGAAGCCACATGGGAAGCTGAGGAAAAGATGAAGGCAAAATACCCGCACCTGTTCGTGCTCGAGGTTGATGAAAGTGTCGAAGGTAACATTTTTACCTGTATGAAAATTGATGTTAATACCATGATGTGATGTTTATAAAAAAAAAAAATTGATGTCTCAATATATGATTAATGAGGTTGATGAGAAGTCGAGGTAATGATGTTATTGAGCGAGTGTCGAGGTGAGTCTTGAGTTTATTCGTGCTAAATGTCGTTCCTACTCATCATTCGAGGACGAATGATCCCAAGGGGGAGATAATGTAATGCCCCGCTAATTACTAAAATACCCCTAGAGGAGAGGTGCACGTAAAACGCGTCTTCCAATGCTCGGATTGGAAATCCGAGAATGGATTCGTGATCAGCACTGAAAATGGAGTGGGAAGAGGGTCTCGGTCGAATTTTAGAGCAACCGAGTCAAAAGATAATTTTTCGTTCCAAAACGAAAAACAGTGAGCCTCCGCGACGGAACCGCGACGCGGACTGGTCGCGGAGACACACTTATCTTTTCCGTAAAATTTTCGACGGAGTTGAGTTTTCGAAAATACACTGTCCGCGACAGGTCCGCGTCGCGGACTGTGTTATTTCAGACGGGGGAGTAATTCTTTTAAATTATGGAGGGCAATTTAGTCCATTCCTAATTATTCTAAACGTCCCCCTACGCCTAATTAAGGTCAGTTTTTGAAGAAAAGGGTTTCAAAACCTAAATTCTAAGCGTTCTTCCTAAGAGTCACCTAAGGTAGGGCTTGAAGGAAGGGAGGATTGAGGAGATCAAGGGGAGGGTGTGCTTCCTTGTGTTAGCAAAACTTTCCAGGTATGTAAGGCTAACTTAAAGCATGGGAATGTTCTCCCATGTGCCCTTCTGAGAACTGATGATTAGAGTCATTGATGATGAGGTTGATGTAAAGAGTTGATGCATGTTAAAAATTTACGTATTCTATGTATAAATGATTTTCTTACAGAAATTGATGATCATCATTGCTTTGTTTTATACTTAACTCATTTTGTAAGTGCATTTACAAACCCTATATGAATTGCAAATTGAAAAGCATGCATAATGAATTTAGGGAATGAGTCTAGAGCTTTGACGATGATGATGTTGTGATTGTGTTTCACATTTGATGAGAGTCTTGATGATGATGTTGATGAGAATGATGTATTACGATGTCTTAAAATTCAAGGTCTAATTTCTAAAAAGAAATCTTGAGTCTATGATGTTGATGTTGATGTGACGAGGTGAGGTGATGTTGATGTTGAGGTACAATGTCCCTATGGGACTGATGTTGATGTTGATGTTTTATACAATGTCCCTCTGGGACCGATGTTGATGTTGAGGTATTAATTATTATACCATGTCCTTATGTGACTGATGATGATGTACTATGTCCCTCTGGGACTGATGATGATGATGATGATGATGTTTATGAGCATGTCGAGTTCTGGGAGGAGTATTGAGCACCGAAATGGGTAGAGAGTGAGTCCCACTCGAACCCATTAACTACGTGGCCCGCGTAGGAAGAGAGGATTGAACCGCAATGCGGATGGCTCCTATCTTGTCCCAAAAGTGGACTGATGTTTTTGATGTTTTCTTGTGGATCCACTGATGTGATGTCCTTTACCCCGGGCAGGGTATTGGATGGATGTGGCAACGACATCGCTTCGTTGTATCATCACCGGCTCATAAGTGATGGTTGTCGGTTAGAGAAACTCCCAGTTAGGTTCCTTTGATAGAACTCTGATGTTGATGTGATGTTGAGTCGATGTGATGTTGAGTCGATGTGATGTTCCCTTGAGTCGATGTTGATGTCCCTTGAGTCGATGTTGATGTTCCCCTGAGTCGATGTGATGTCCCTTTGATGTGATGACGATGTGGAGATGAGAGGTTGATGAGTCAACTGTCTATTCTAATCTCTTGCCTTAGATAGACACTGACATTCTGATGGAATATGATGTTGAGTTGATGTTTCTTTATGCTGTGTACTTACCCTGTTATTCAGCTATTTTACATGCCAGTACCTTCCACGTACTGACGCCATTTGGCGCTGCATCGTTTTATGATGCAGATACAGGAGTTAGAGGACTTCAGCAGACGCACCGTTGAAGCCGCAGAGTTCGAGTTCTGAGTTGGTGAGCCTCCTTGCTTTCCGGAGGAAACCCTTCTACTTATGTTTTTCTTTATTCATTGAGTCTGGTAGCCATGGCATGTCACGGCACCACTCTTAGACAGTCGAGTTAGAATTAGAGGCTTTGTAGACATGATGTCGAGGATTGATGCAGATGTTTCCTTTTAAACTGAGTAATATTTCCCTTACTTAGTTGATGTTGAGATTGATGTTGGCCATTGGGCCCTTATTTAAGGTATTCCTTTGATGTTACTTCCGCTATCTTGATGTTGAATGATGTGAGGAGGCTAAGTGGTTCGCTCAGGGGCTAGAAATAGTCTCTGGGTGCCGGCCACGCCCAGGGTACCCTCCCGGGGCGTGACAGAGTTTCCGTGAGATGAGTTTGATGTGATGATGATGTTGAGATGAGAGGTTGAAGGGTCAATTGTCTATTCTAATCTCTTGCCTTAGATAGACGCTTGACGTTCTGATGGAGTACAATGTTTGAGTTGATGTTTTCCTATGTTGTTGTACTTATATTGTTATTCAGCTATTTTACATGCCAGTACATTTCACGTACTGACGCTATTTGGCGCTGCATCGTTTCATGATGCTGATACAGGGGTTAGAGGACTTCAGCAGACGCACCGTTGAGGTCAAAGATTACGAGTTCCAACATGTGAGACTCTTTGCTATCCGGAGGAGACCCTTTTTATTTAATGTTTCCTTTCTTCATTGAGTCTAGTAGCCATGGCCTGTCATGGTACCATCTTAGACAGTTGAGCCAGGTTAGAGGCTTCATAGACATGATGTTGAGGTTGATGATGATGTTTTCTTTATGCACTGAGTAGTATTTTTACTTACTTAGTTTGATGTTGAGACAGATGTTGGCCTTTGGCCTTTTTATTGAAGTAGTTCACTGCTTTACTTCCGCTATATTGATGTTAATTGACTGTTCTGAGAACAAGTGGTTCGCTTGGGGGATAGCAATAGTCTCTGAGTGCCGGCCACATCCAGGATACCCTCCCGGGGCGTGACACAACAACAAATTCAAATTTTGAGATCGAGTTCAAGAACAATTTTCAGATTCAAGATCAAGCTCAAAAGCACTTGAATTTACAGTTGAAAAGGCGAATCAGAGGATTCATAGAGATTGTATCACTCATATATTGAAATCAAATATTACAATTGTTGCGATATTTTCATTCTTGATTATTATTTTTTCGATGCGAATCTTATTGTCCATAAATTCCGGCACGCCCAGTTAGACAATCTCTACCTCTCATCTCAACTTTTCAAGCATCAAAGAACATTCAAATGGCTTCCAAGAAGATTAACTCCTAATCAACTTTCTCCAAGGCTGTTGACTTCAAGTTCTCTGCTGAAGTGGAGGAAATTCTTGGTGTTACCTTTGGGAGTTTCGGTGTTGTTACGAGGAGCAAGGCCACCATGCTAGGACAACAAACACTTCATGTGTCATCCACATCAATTCATGTCTTTGAGTCTTCGACTCCGAGAGGGGTAAGATCCTCTAGAAATATTGCAAATGGAGGAAGCAGTATTGCTGAAAAGATTGAAAAGACTTTAGCTTCACTTGAGTTTCTTGGTTTTAAGGACTCCATCGCGAAGAAAGGTTCGCGTGATGTGAGCCCCTTGAAGATTGACTCGCACAAAAGTCCATCACCAATGGTCATGCAGGAAATGGTAATCGATGTTTCATCCATGGAGGAGCAACTACAAATTTGGCAAAGATGATTGAAGGATTGACCAAGCATGTACGAAGTCAAGAATCTCGCATTGACAAGTTGATGGATAGGATGGATGGTTTACTAGATGGAGAATCTAGTCATGCGCTTGGTAAGGGCATTGAAGTTCAAGAGACTAAAAATCCTACGAAGAAAGCATCACATATCAAGGAGATACCAGTCTCTTCTGAGGGGATGATCCCACTTGATCGATTGAAGGAGTTCATTGAAGGGACTATCAAGGATAAGTATGAGGTCTCCACCAAGTCTTCCCACATGTATGCTAAGCCTTATACTACAAGGATTGATAACCTCAAAATGCCTGCCGGTTATCAACCTCCCAAGTTCCAACAGTTCGGGGGCAAAGGAAATCCAAAGCAACATATTGTGCATTTTGTAGAGACATGTAAAAATGCTGAGACCTATAGGAGGTTGAAAAACATATCAATTAGGGATGTGTAATCATTTAAAATTTATTAAATAAATTTTTTAAAATGATTCGAATTATAATAAATTCATGAATATATTAGTCCAAATAGATGTTATGGATTAATATAATTGGGTTAATTATTTAAGTCCAATAAATACGGATTTAATTAAAATCCATGCTAATTGATTTGGGTTACAATAAAAGCATCCAAATTAATAAGCCCAATATTATTTCATCCAAGAGGCCCATCTTGGCGCCACATGCCAAATGATGTGGCGTGCCAAGTCAAACGAGGAAGCCAATAGGACCATGTCATGTGTCAAAATAACAAACTCATTTCATTAAGGTACAATGTGTCATGTCACTTAAATCTGATTGGCTGAAGGAAGTTTTTCCTATTATAATTCCTCTATTCTACAACTATAAATAGGGGTCTTCATAATTCAAAAAAAAAAAAAAAATTCTAACAAGAAGCTCGAGAGAGTTCGTAGATCAAACGCCACAAAATTTCTCTACAAGTTTAAGAATTCAAACATTCAAGTTCAAGAACAAGCTTAAAAGCTCTTGAACTCAAGAACAAATTCAAGTTTCAAGAACAAGATCAAGAACAAATTCAAATTTCGAGATCGAGTTCAAGAACAATTTTCAGATTCAAGATCAAGCTCAAAAGCACTTGAATTTACAGTTGAAAAGGCGAATCAGAGGATTCATAGAGATTGCAACACTCATATATTGAAATTAAATATTACAATTGTTGCGATATTTTTGTTCTTGATTATTATTTTAGCGATACAAATTTTATCATCTACAACGTGTACATGGTCGGATTGGTTTGGATTTTTCAAATATCAAATTATACTATTTGTGTTGAATTTTTAAATATATAAATCAAACCAAACTAATAAAACTGGAATATTTTAACCTCAATTTTTTTAATGGATTTCTTGGGTTTTCAGGTGTTTTTTTTTTCAAATTTCCTTGTTTTTGATATTTTTCCGATAAATTATTCCTAAAAAAATATAATTAACTTGTGCTTCAAATATTTTTTTAGAACCATCAAAATATAAATATCTAGGGTGTTTCTTAAGAAAAACATAAAATATGATATGAGTGAAGATACTACAATATTCAACAAGAAAATAATAATGTGATCATAAAACAAATATTGTAAATAAATAAGTCATAACGAAAATTTAAAGTAGTAATAAATCATAATGAAAATGATCATAACTTTAAAGTACTAAATCATGCCAAAATAAGTGTAATAAATACTTATTAATTATATGAGTAAATATAAAGGTTGAAAAACTAAAATTAAGTTATGTATTTAATTGTCAATCGATGTAAAACTAGTGTTCATTCATTATTATTGTTATTCTTACTATTTTGATTTGATTTTTGATTCGATCTTTATTAGATTTACTAATCTAGATAACTTACCTAAATATACCATATTTAGAAAATACTTATCATTTATAGATATATAATTTAAAAACTTATATAATTCACTTTTAATACACAAGCCTAATACATTTTAAGACACTTATAATAGATTTATATTGGATGCAAATTTATTTTTATACATAGTGCAATACATTTATATTACATGCATAATTCCTGTTTAACATACAATGTAGTTTTTCTTTTTTACCAAAATAAATATAATAGATTTGGTATTACACATATATTTTATTTTTAATATATAGTACAATTGCTATAAATGGTAAACATTTTATAAATACAGTATACCTAGGTAATAAATAAAAAATATATATTTTAAAATAGTAAATATTTTATTAAAAGAACTCAAAAAGGTAATTACTCCTACTAATATTTATGGACTGTAATCTTTATTAGACCATCCAAGAATTTTAAATTAAAATTGAAATAATATGTTAAAAGATAAAAATTATGAAAAAGTATAAGAATTTTTTATTAATTATATCAAAGTAATAATTGATTTTTAAAGTTAAAATCAAATTGATCCAAATATAATTGAATTTTTTTCAACACTAAATCAAGTCAAATTAAATTACTAATTAATTTTTTTTCTCGAATTAACACAATTTACAATTTGATTAGTTTTTGATTTAGTTTTGTTGACTCCTAATATCGATATTTAATTTGTATTACAAGTTCTTTTTTGTCACTTTCCTCCATTTGCTTAATTGTTCACGATATTATCGGAAATGAATAAAATAAATTAGATATGGTTTAAATATAAAATTTAAAAAATGATAATTAATTAAAAGGGTGCGGGAGGGAAAGTTGATATTTTATGCCTAACCTTAATTATGATAAGCACTTATAGTCAAATTATTGTGGTATATCTATGATCACTAATTTATATATTTTTTTTACAGTCACATAATAGGGAGTGTATTTTTTTCGATCTACTTTATATGATATTTTTTGACTTTGCATGATATTTAAGAATTTTTTTTAAAAAAAATTCGTGGTCTAAAATAATTCTTATATATTTGTGTGGTTGTAAATCATTTCATTAAAAATAAAAAGAAAATTTTTAAAATTAAAATATTTTTAATGATAATAAATTGACATTCTTTTTTAGACGAAATAAAAAGAATAGGCTTAGCTCATAAAGAGACACCTAAACTTGTCCTCATTTTTCACTTAGACACCTAAACTAAAACAAGTTCCTAATAGACACCTCAACTGCTCAGATTTGATCCCATTAAACACTTTTATCCTACTTGGCACTCTCCGGTACTTTTTTTTTAATTTTTCAGCCAAAAATAAATAGTTGCGGACCAAAAAAAAATTTTTTTTTCATTAAAGTAGATTCTCAAAATTCTCAGTTAACCAAAAAATTTTTTTTTCCATAAAAGTAGATTCTCAAAATTCTCCGTTAACCATATGCGAAAAAAAATTATTACAATTTTAAATAAAAAATTTTTGCACATGGTTAACTGAGAATTTTGAGAACCTACTTTTATGAAAAAAAAAATTTTGGACCGCAACTATTTATTTTTGACTGAAAAATTAAAAAAAAGTATCGGAGAGTGCCAAGTAGGATAAAAGTGTTTAATGGGATCAAATCTGAGCCGTTGAGGTGTCTATTAGGAACTTGTCTTAGTTTAGGTGTCTAAGTGAAAAATGAGGACAAGTTTAGATGTGAAAACTTTTAAGGAAATATACAACTTTGCCCCTTTAAATTACGTTTACCAATTTATTTACTTTACTACCAATTAATTTACATTTTTACCAAGCCATAAAATTTAATGTAAAGATTTTTCCTTTTTTTTTTTTTAATTTTTGACATGTCTGATGGTGACCCGCATTAATGCGGTCAGGCGGCTCATTAAATGAACCATTAATGCAACATTTGAATGTAATTTATTTATTTTTTTAAATAAACAAACCTTCCTATCCCTCATTTAAAAATTAATATTCTGACAAAATACATTTTCTTCTTCTTCTTTGTATTATTATTTGTTTATTAATATTCCTAACCCTTTTCATCTTCTTCTTTGTATTATTATTTGTTTATCAAAAATTTTTCTTCTTCTTCTTCACAACTACCCTTCATCTCGCGGATTCCAGGTATGTAATTCTTGGATTTTCTTTTTTGGCTTTCGTTTTGAGTCGGGTCATTCAAGTAATGGTCATCTCCCATTTTGTGTAAAACTTATCTCAACCCTTTTTTTTTTTTGAATTTTTTTACATCCCATGTCGTTGTTCTTCCTCCCAACTCCCTTTTTTCGTTATTTTTGAATTTTTTGCATTTTTTTTTGGATTTTTTGTTGTTCTTTCAGAGGGTTATTGGTGTTTTTACCCCCTCCGGAGGATATGGTTTTCATCTTCTTCTTTGTATTATTATTTCTTTATCAAAAAATTTTCATCTTCTTCTTCACAATTACCCTTCATCTCGCGGATTCCAGGTATGTAATTCTTGAATTTTTTTTTTGGTTTTCGTTTTGAGTCGGGTCATTCAAGTAATGGTCATCTCCCATTTTGTGTAAAGTTTATCTCAACCCTTTTTTTTTTTTTGAATTTTTTTGCATCCCATGTCATTGTTCTTCCTCCCAACTCCCTTTTTTCGTTATTTTCGAATTTTTTGCATTCTTTTGACTTTAGCATGTGTTGTATCTCCCCTTGTTTGTATTTAATTTGGTTCTTTTTGGTATGCAACTGTTTGTTTTTGTAGAAGAGTAATTGGTGACATCAATAGTGTTTGTATGAAAATTTTTGTTATATTTTTTGGCATTCTCCATGGGTGTGTGTTAAACATGCTGATGGTTGATGTGTTAGTTTTTTTATATTGCAATGGCATTATCTTGGCTATTTTGGTATGCAACATCTAAATTTTTCGAGGTTGAAATTGTGGTATTTTTATTGGTATGCAAATGGTAATTGGGACACTAAACTTTAGTATGTGCTGTTTGCCCCCCTTAATTTTTGGTATATTTTTGGTATTCTTCATGGTTGTGTGTTAAGCATGCTGATGTATGATGTGTTAGTTTTTTTATACTTCAATGGCATTAACTTGGTTTTCACATTTTTTCCCCTTGCCAATTCCAGACTTGGTATTTTATATGGTATCTAAGTTTGGATGCCGGATTGGGGATAATTGGTATTGCTGATGGTGTTTTGGAATTCAATGATTCTTCCCCATGGGTAGCATGAATTATGGTATTGTCCTATGTATGTTGGTATGCTATTTTGGTAATTGGATGATTTTTTTCATGTTGGCTGTTTTTGGTATGCAGCATGTATAGTTTTCGAGGTTGAAATTGTGGTATTTTTTTTTGTATGCAAATGGTAATTGGGGCATGTGACTTTAGTATGTGCTTTGTGTCCCCCTTTTTTTTGGTATATTTTTTGGTATTCTCCATGGTTGTGTGTTAAGCATGCTGATGGTTGATGTGTTAGTTTTTTTTATACTTCAATGGCATTATCTTGGTTTTCACATTTTTTCCCCCTTGCCAATTTCAGAATTGGTATTTTATATGGTATCTAAGTTTGAATGTCGGATGGGGGATAATTGGTATTGCTGATGCTAGTTTGGAATTCAATGATTCTTCCCCATGGGTGGTATGCATTATGGTATTGTCCTATGTATGTTGGTATGCTATTTTGGTAATTGGATGGGCTTTTTCATGTTTGCTGTTTCTGGTATTTTTCTTGGTATGCAAATGGTAATTGGGGGCATGTGACTTGAGTATGTGCTGTTTTTCCCCCCTTTTTTGGATATTATTGTATGTATTTTATTTGGTTGTCGTTTTTTTCATGTCTAGTGTTGTTTTTGTAGTAGAGGAATTGGTGACAGTTAATGGAGTTTTATGTATTTTATCTCTTAATTTTTTTAATTATGGCAAGTTTTTAATTTACTTTTTTTTCCAACAGTGATTGCGGTCTATTTACATGCGTGTTTGCTGAGCTTGTATGTAATGGGTATGATTATGTTCAGAGTGGAACAAAGTGTTTTGACCCAGCCTTTTGTCGTTTACGTTATGGCACTTTATTATGGGATTATGGCACCAAAAAAATTGAAAATGGTGCCATAAGTGAAAGTGAGGTGACGGGGAAGGTGGTCAGCCGCTTTGGTGGTCCTAGGAGGCAGGTTGAACATGTTGGATAAAGTGAAAGAGTACCGGCATCCAAGTATGTTCCGAGGAGGAAATCATAGTTTTATTTGTATTGTTGGACATAATCTACCCCCCCCCCCCCCAGACTGTGTGAACAATGGTGTATTTTTTCATTTTTGTGTAATATTAAATTTCCATTATCGTTCTTTTTGTATTTTGTGACTTGATTTTTTCGGAGTAAATTTGCATGCTTTACTGTCACAGGTTAATGGATCACATAGTGGTTAAAGTTATGTCTACTGACATGAATTTCCTTTTTCTTTCTTTCACAACATCCCCATGACACCAAGGTGAACACCAGGCGGAATATCACAAATATACACTAAACAACTGCTATTACTATCTTGACCAAAAAAAAAAATTTAATGGTTCACATAGTGGGTGACGTTTATGCAGGCACTATGCATAATTAACCCACACGTATATGTCAAATGTGATGAATAATTAACCTCCTCATTCATTTTTACAAATCTTTACACAAAACCATTAAAGACCCCATGTTGTATACCACAAACAACACCAAACAACTGCTATTGTTATTTTGACTAATGAAAAGTAATTGTCATTGTTATAGTATAATACTTGCCCCCACATGGGGGCAGCCGTACGTCTTGATGTGACCTCTTTTATAGGGGCGTGTAGGCTGCAATAGTAGGCTGCCCATAATCCCATCAAATCAATTAAATTGATTTGATGTGTCCTCTTTTAAAAAATAATTCAACACCTATTTAATTATTTATTAAAAAGCCAACATTTATACATTACATTTTTATAGTATAGAACAAGCCAAATATATATGAACATGTTAATAAATAATTAATTCCACGAAATTCGTTACAATTACCTTTTTATAATCTTAAAATTAAGAAAAATAACACTATCAATTATTTTTTCATATGACAATATCAATTATACGTAACACTAATTTTTTCGTGAAGGTCACGATAATGCCATAAATTTTTTCGGAAGGTCACGAAAAGAAGCATTGCAACACCGAATTTTTTCTCCATACTACAATCATTTTACGCTTTATATTACGTTTATAAATTAAAAATTTTATTCCTCAACTTTGAAGAACATACTACTTCTTAGTCAATTATTATTAAAAAACAAAAAAACTAATAAAACTAGAAATCCATATCTTACACCAACTTCCAAAAACTTTTAAATATCAACAATTTATTCTTCCTTTTCACCACCTATCACATCACAATTTAATCAACTTTATTATAAAAAATAATACTCTCTTTCTTACTTTTTAATTAAAGTTGGTATACTTTTGGTAATTTTAAATAAGTTGGTAATGACTTGTAATTTCCTCTTCAAAAAATGATATTTTTGAAATCTGCCCTTTAGATGTCTGTTTATGTATTTGGCCAAAAAAATATCATATAAAATCAACCAGATAGAACAATAAATTTTACTTTTTACTTTTTAATCTTTCAATACACGAAACAATACCCCCTTCATTTTTTTTAAGGGCAAAAGAACCTCCTTTGACCCTCAAAAGTATTTTTCTCAATATTTTGGGTATATAAAATACAATATATCAAATTTGACTTATTCAAGGAAACAATTAAAGATATCAAATTTGACTTAGGCAACTCTATTATTGTTAGGCACTATAGTTTTATTTGGTCTTCTTCTTTGGACACATACCAAATCCACCCTTTAATTTGGACATTAATTTACTGTTGGATCTGTTTGGCAAGTTTAAAGTTTAATTAATGAATTGAAATTGTAATGAATAAATATTAATTTATAAATTAGAATGCCAACTTAAATATTTTTTTTAGACCAATCCCCATTTTTGTTTTCATGTCAACTTCATTGACAACTAAATTATTTATTTCATTTCTCAGTATCTATTCATCAAAAATCTACTCTATCAAATGACTTCATGATCTTTTATGTGTAATAAATATGTGATCATAAATCATACAACAATATATTGATGCTCTTAAGTAAATAAAAGAGAAGAACAAATTAATTATTTTTTTATTTAGATTGTTTCTACTATTACTTGGAAAGATGTCTATTTATAGAAATATCTCAATGATTTTCACTCGTTATTGCATATAGTCCAATAAGCATATCTTGTATTGGTACGAAAACAGGATCTCCAACAATCGAAATAAAAGATTTAGATGAGAAAACATAAATAAACGGGCCGACTTGGGATCTAAGTTCGAGATTTTTCGTAGGAAATGTCACGCCCCGGGAGGGTACCCTAGGCGTGGCCGGTACTCAGAGACTATTGCTAGCCTCCAAGCGAACCACTTAGCTTCATTACATCATTCATTTCAGACATTGCGGAAGGAAATAGTAAATAATACTTAAAAGTAGTGGGCCAATGGCCAAACATCGAAACTGTTCATTACACCAAGCAAAGGAATATTGCTCAGGTATCATAACATTCACCTTGACTACACCATTATGTCTACAAAGCCTCTAACATTCCTTAAAACGTCTAGGAAGAGGACCATGACATACCATGGCTACTCGACTCAAAAGAACAGGATAACATTCATAAATAAAGGTTTCCTCCGGAAACAAGGAGGCTCACCACAGTCAGAACTTGGAAACACTTGACCTCAACGGGGCGGCTGCTGAAGTCCTCTAGCTCCTGTATCTACATCATGAAACGATGCAGCGCCAAATAGCGTCAGTACGTGGAATGTACTGGCATGTAAAATAGCTGAAACACATTGTTAAGAATATACGAACATAACGCACATCATCATGAGACCTTAACTTTTATAACAGGGAAACCTTAACATTGACCTTTACATTAACATTGACCATTGCATTGGAGTACCCTTAGAAAACCCTTTTCAAGAAGGCCTAACTGGGAGTTTCTTTAACCGACAACCATCACTTATGAGCTAGTGATGATACAACGAAGCGATCCCGTTGCTACATCCATCCAATACCCTGCCCGGGGCAAAGGAAATTTATTAGAAAAGAAATATTAGTCCTTATTGGGACAAGAAAGGTGCCATCCGCGTTGCGGTTCAATCCTCTCTTCCTACGCGGGCCACGTAGTTAATGGATTCAGGTGGGACTCACCTTTCTATCTATTTCGGTGCTCAATACTCCTCCCAGAACTCGACATGCTCATAAAACATTAACATACATTAGTCCCATAGGGACGCATTTCATCATCATTAGTCCCCATAGGGGCATAATACATTATTATTGGCATCAACATTCATTTGTCCCATAGGGACACATTACATTATCATTAGCATCTCATTTGCATTGACATTAACATCATTGTCATTCCATCTCATTAACATCAACATCATGGACTCTAGGGACACTAGTTTAGGAACTTCGACTCTCAACTTAGAGACAATCCCACATTCACATTCTCAACATTCATCATTCATTATTTTGTCATTACTCTAGACTCTACACACACACCCATGTTCATCATGCATGCTTCTCTAGAATACATATGCGATAGATATAAGGTTTTCAACTAAATGCTTTTCAAGAAAATAGTTTAAAAGGATGCATGAGGGTTTTTTATGGGGGTCATCATCAATGCAGGAAAATATGTAGGTTTATGCATAAAATAATGGCATTTATTCATTACATTACATGAATTAACATGTTTCACTTCATTACCCTAACATCATTCACCATTAAACTTTAATACATTACTCAGGGGCACATGGGAGGACATTCCCATGCTTTAAGTGTAGCCTTACATACCTGGAAATTTGATATTAAAATCAAAATTTTGATGAATACTCGTTTCTTGGAGAAAATCCTCAACCTTGATAGTCCTTTTAGAATGGAAGAACTTGGAAAGACATTGTTTTGAAGAACTTCTTTTTGATTCTTGACTTCTTGACTCACAATCTTTAGAGTTTCTTGATAAAGAACCCTAATCCATGGAAAGAAGAATCAAGGAATCCTTTCTTGGGATTCTTGAATTCGTTTCTTGAAACCCTAGGTTAGGATTCAAGATTCTATTAGGGATTTCATGAATAGATAGAGAAATTAGCTTAAAGCTTATGAAGAATAACTCACCTTGATGAAGAATCTTGAAGGTTAATCCTAACTTGATGACTTTCTTGATGATTCTTGAGCGTTTTATGTTTAGGAATGAAAGAGAGGGTTTTGACTTATGAAACTGACGTATTATGCGTTTTGGGACCTCAAATAGACCCCCAAAGGCTTTAGGGTAAAAGTACCCTCAAAATAAAATAAAGGAATGTCGGTTAGCTTATCCAGAAAGGGTTCGCGATAGGTCCGCGTCGCGGAGCCGTCGCGGACCTTTAGACAACTCTGCAGTTCTTCAGTAAAATGGTCATAACTCTCTACTTCGAACTCCGTTTAACGCGAAATAAGATGCGTTGGAAAGATAATTCAAAGATCTTTAATTTGATATATTATGGGTCACCTAACTCATTATACTTTTAGGAGATATGGTCATTTGAAGTTGACCCTTCCATCAACTCATATGAAAACTTAGTCACTAGAAATTCTTTGGACTTGGCTTGATGTAAAAGATCAATTATAACTCTAAATCACATTTAATATACTTTAAATACTTATGAATTGATCCTATAATATGAAGGATGACTCAACCTTAGTAAAAAAAAAAGTTGGGGTGTTACATTATCTCCCCCTTGGGATCATTCGTCCTCGAATGATGAGTAAGGTAGACATCAAGGCACGAATAAGAATCATAACTCTTCTCAAAACTCACTCAATCAACCAAACTCTAACTCGTCATCAATCTCAAATCATCTCCATTCAGACTCAGGAATGGACACATTAACTCAAATAGACAACTCAATTTAAATCAAGAGTAAGGGAATTACATCTTACATTCTCTTCATCAGGCACGAATGGAACGTCGAAACTCAATCAATTTGAATCATTTAGACACCTCATAAATCAGTCCTTCGAACTCAGGAAGGAAGCCATCAACTCAAATTGAGAATAGGAACATCATATAAACAAGACTCTGAGGATACTCTCATGCTCAAGTCCCCACCATAATTTTTTGCTCCTTTTCATGGAACTTTACCCCATCAATGCAAACTTATAGCTCTTATTCAAGCCTCTACCTAATCACTTCTTCTTCTTTCATTCGGGCCTAGTTCTAAGCCTTAAGGTGTTATTCTTAAGGTGATCATATTCATACAAAGCTAATCCTCAATAAGTCTTCAAAAGTCTATCATTCAACTCGCATAATAACAATCACTTAATAATGTCTCAGAATTTTTCAAGCCTACTTGTCACTTCTACCTCCATCATTCAATGAACTCTCACTCAAAGTCACCTCAACATACCCTTACCTATCTATTGCACATCATACGATCTTATCTCTTTCCTCCTTCTTATCTCTATCCTTACATGACACGAGTTTAACACTGATATCACAATGAGAATATATTCACTCCTTCTGATCCACCTCACTCTTAGTCTACTATTATCAACATCACTATTTGGACGTGGAGGAACTCATCATCTCCCCCTTTGAAGAAACCCCCAAACTACTACCTCTCCATTAAGATTAAGCATGATTATACCTCTAAAGCTTGATGCTCTACATCATATCATTAATAATAGCATAATAAGCCGAAGGTCAGTGCACATGTAAGATGACATTAGAATCAAGAACTCTCACTCCATAGTAACTTGTACTTAGGGAATACTTCTCGTCCTCATCACCCTAATACATTTGCATAATAACATCCACATATTTAACCTACCATAGCAGCTTACACCCTCGATCGCATGAACTCTTACCTCGGGAGATACTAATATGGTTTTACCTATCTATCAGACTCTTCAAGATTTCTCTAAATCCTTCTTCTTATCTATAACCTTAAAAGGAAATGACATCACATCATCATTAGAATTAAGAACTCTTACTCACTCATTGAATTCTTCCATCTCAAGCTCTTCTCCTCTTCTCTCAAGCCCTAGTCCTATTCAATTGTTAGAAAAGGACTTAGAATGGGATTTTAGACCCTTTTCATGTTAAAACAACTTATATCGGTCGTACAGGGAGTTTACAAGGTGTTAGGAATGGACCAGAGTGGCCCTCAATAATTTTAGAAATTTCCAGCCTCGTAGTGACTCAGTCCGCAACGCGGACTGGTCGCGAACAATACATTTTCTGTAAAAAGATTCCGAACGAGTTTTCCCAATCCCGTCGAAAAGTTTGAAAAAAACATAAGTGTCACTCCGCTACAGGTGCGCGACGCGCCTCTGTCGCGCACCGACACTGTTTTGGTGTTCGGATCGAAAAATTATCTTTTCACTCGGTCGTTCTAAAAATCGACTGAAGCCTTTCCCCCACTCGAATTTTTGTGCTGATCACAAATCTGGCCTCGGATTTGCCATCCGAGCATCAGAAGACGTGTTATGCGCACATCTCTCCTCTAGGGGTACTTTGGTAATTTCACTGGGCCTTACATCAACTCTTCCTTAGCTCTCAAGGTCCTCTCTTTAGATTTATAAATCAATTTCCTCTACTAGGTTATAAGTATATACCTCCACATGGTCAAGGAATCACTATCCACAAGAATATCTTAAACTCTTCTATTATGCTATAGTCGCATACATATAGCTAGTCACTCAGACTCTTTTCAACGGTATTACTCTTAGCTCATTCCAGTCTCTATGTAAATCGCTATATTTGCTATTCTTATGGCATACATAACCACTTCCCGTAACTCTCACAATCTAACCCCTTCTTTTGCCTGCTGGCGCTCAACTTCTGTGCTCCCATAAATTTAATTGCATAAGAATTAGTCTATCATGGAAAACTCATTATCATCTATTGACAAGCCTCAAATCAACTTAGTTACTCATCATGATTAAGATTACTTACATCAGCCTACTCCACATCGATAACTCCAATATACTATCTAGATTCTTATAGTAGTCACAACTTAAAGCTTCACACATCTTTACATAATCATGGATACATATCTCAAGCCTCTTCTTATCTGTCTAACCTCATAATTCGATGAGTCTCATGAACTCACAATTAAAAATCATGATCCTAATTTAGATCTATCACATTGAAAGCACTCTTTTCCTCTATTCAACATCTACACTTCACCCTCAATAGTATGAATACTACAACACATCAACATAACTTCCTTTTAGTTTGAGCACACTCTTTCACATTCTAACAACTCTTTCTCTATACCTCATCATGGAAGTCACTAGAGTACTTATGACTCTTTCATCAAACTTATGGCTATCAACTTAGCACATCATTACTTACCTAATAAATACTTAACTCTAACTACAAGCCTAAATCAGCCATCACTCTTGTCATCTCGTCCCTTCCTTTCCATCATCATCCTTCTAACTCTGGGATGATTCGATTCTACTCAGGATTTATAAGACCTCATATCTCACTCTTAGGTGGTAACATCAAACTCTTTAGAGACATAAATTTTTCTCTCATGGGTCACCTCGGAAGATAGTTTTGAAAAACAAATGGGTCTAGGTACATCTAGAGTTAACTCAAATGCACGATTCATATGATTAATAGTGCACTCTTTCTAGTCAATCAACTTCGCATTTCAGTCGGCTTCCCGTAAGCCTAGACATTCTCTTTACCATTCCAATCACTTTATATTAGAAGATCTCATCCGTAAGGGTTAGAAAATTACTGTCGCTATCACCTCGTGGACGAGGCATCATCGAAAGTTTTAGAGCAACGCACGAATCATCGCAGATTTCTTAGGAAAGAGCTCTATCGCACGATCAGAATCGGAAAGAAAGGAAACTTTTCCTAAATGTCCTATAGCCTCCCCATTATGGATGTGGCGCGCTTCACACCAATAATAAGGACTCTACTAGACACGGCTTCATAGACTCCCTAGGACACTTGAACTCTGTGCTCTGATACCAAGTTTGTCACGCCCCGGGAGGGTACCCTAGGCGTGGCCGGCACTCAGAGACTATTGCTAGCCTCCAAGCGAACCACTTAGCTTCATTACATCATTCATTTCAGACATTGCGGAAGGAAATAGTAAATAATACTTAAAAGTAGTGGGCCAATGGCCAAACATCAAAACTGTTCATTACACCAAGCAAAGGAATATTGCTCAGGTATCATAACATTCACCTTGACTACACCATTATGTCTACAAAGCCTCTAACATTCCTTAAAACGTCTAGGAAGAGGACCATGACATACCATGGCTACTCGACTCAAAAGAACAGGATAACATTCATAAATAAAGGTTTCCTCCGGAAACAAGGAGGCTCACCACAGTCAGAACTTGGAAACACTTGACCTCAACGGGGCGGCTGCTGAAGTCCTCTAGCTCCTGTATCTACATCATGAAACGATGCAGCTTCAAATGGCGTCAGTACGTGGAATGTACTGGCATGTAAAATAGCTGAAACACATTGTTAGGAATATACGAACATAACACACATCATCATGAGACCTTAACATTTACAACAGGGAAACCTTAACATTGACCTTTACATTAACATTGACTATTGCATTGGAGTACCCTTAGAAAACCCTTTTCAAGAAGGCCTAACTGGGAGTTTCTTTAACCGACAACCATCACTTATGAGCCAGTGATGATACAACGAAGCGATCCCGTTGCTACATCCATCCAATACCCTGCCCGGGGCAAAGGACATTCATTAGAAAAGAAATATTAGTCCTCATTGGGACAAGAAAGGTGCCATCCGCGTTGCGGTTCAATCCTCTCTTCCTACGCGGGCCACATAGTTAATGGATTCAGGTGGGACTCACCTTTCTATCCATTTCGGTGCTCAATACTCCTCCCAGAACTCGACATGCTCATAAAACATTAACATACATTAGTCCCATAGGGACGCATTTCATCATCATTAGTCCCCATAGGGGCATAATACATTATTATTGGCATCAACATTCATTTGTCCCATAGGGACACATTACATTATCATTAGCATCTCATTTGCATTGACATTAACATCATTGTCATTCCATCTCATTAACATCAACATCATGGACTCTAGGGACACTAGTTTAGGAACTTCGACTCTCAACTTAGAGACAATCCCACATTCACATTCTCAACATTCATCATTCATTATTTTGTCATTACTCTAGACTCTACACACACACCCATGTTCATCATGCATGCTTCTCTAGAATACATATGCGATAGATATAAGGTTTTCAACTAAATGCTTTTCAAGAAAATAGTTTAAAAGGATGCATGAGGGTTTTTTATGGGGGTCATCATCAATGCAGGAAAATATGTAGGTTTATGCATAAAATAATGGCATTTATTCATTACATTACATGAATTAACATGTTTCACTTCATTACCCTAACATCATTCACCATTAAACTTTAATACATTACTCAGGGGCACATGGGAGGACATTCCCATGCTTTAAGTGTAGCCTTACATACCTGGAAATTTGATATTAAAATCAAAATTTTGATGAATACTCGTTTCTTGGAGAAAATCCTCAACCTTGATAGTCCTTTTAGAATGGAAGAACTTGGAAAGACATTGTTTTGAAGAACTTCTTTTTGATTCTTGACTTCTTGACTCACAATCTTTAGAGTTTCTTGATAAAGAACCCTAATCCATGGATAGAAGAATCAAGGAATCCTTTCTTGGGATTCTTGAATTCGTTTCTTGAAACCCTAGGTTAGGATTTAAGATTCTATTAGGTATTTCATGAATAGATAGAGAAATTAGCTTAAAGCTTATGAAGAATAACTCACCTTGATGAAGAATCTTGAAAGTTAATCCTAACTTGATGACTTTCTTGATGATTCTTGAGCGTTTTATGTTTAGGAATGAAAGATAGGGTTTTGACTTATGAAACTGACGTATTATGCGTTTTGGGACCTTAAATAGACCCCCAAAGGCTTTAGGGTAAAAGTACCCTCAAAATAAAATAAAGGAATGTCGGTTAGCTTATCCAGAAAGGGTTCGCGATAGGTCCGCGTCGCGGAGCCGTCGCGGACCTTTAGACAGCTCTGCAGTTCTTCAGTAAAATGGTCATAACTCTCTACTTCGAACTCCGTTTAACGCGAAATAAGATGCGTTGGAAAGATAATTCAAAGATCTTTAATTTGATATATTATGGGTCACCTAACTCATTATACTTTTAGGAGATGTGGTCATTTGAAGTTGACCCTTCCATCAACTCATATGAAAACTTAGTCACTAGAAATTCTTTGGACTTGGCTTGATGTAAAAGATCAATTATAACTCTAAATCACATCTAATATACTTTAAATACTTATGAATTGATCCTATAATATGAAGGATGACTCAACCTTAGTAAAAAAAAAGTTGGGGTGTTACAACTTCATAGTACTTCTCAAATGTATATGAATAAGGTATAATGATATGAACCTAATAAATGATTTCTCGTGATAAAAAACGTAGTACTTCTCAAATGTATATGAATATGGTATAATGATATGAACCTAATAAATGATTTCTCATGATCAAATCACGTGCAATAAACCTAATACTTGAACTTGGCAAGTTGTGAATTATTCATTGTGATTGTGATTGTGAATCAGGTTTCATGTTCCGACACATTATTGGATCGAGTATCACATTTTAATATATTATTGAATCGAATATCATATTCTGACACATTATTAGATCGAGTGTCACGTTTTAACACTTTATAGGATCGGGTGGCACATCCCACACATTATTGGATCAGATGTCATGCTCTGATACATTATTGGATCGAATGTCATGTTCTGACACATTATTAGATCAGATTCACATTCCGACATATAATTTACTTGGGTGCGGATCCCATGAAAGGACTATTGTTGATTGTTGCATTAAGATTGATTATCATGAAATTGGTATATCAAGCAGAAATTAAGAACTTGTTGATCTCTCTGTATATGTGTGATTCACTATGTTATAGTTGCTTTGTTATATATTCGCTTGTTTGAATAGCCGCTTGATCTTACCAGTACACTGTTGTTATGTGTACTAACTAATACTACAAATGATCTTTCTTTGTTGAGTACATGGCATCTTCAGGCAGCTACTGAAAGATCTCAGCTAGAGACCAATGATCCACTGAATTGAAGGGTGAGCCAGCTTGTTCAGACTACTATGAATTCGTTTTTGCCTATTGATAGATGTTTTGGTAAAACAAACTTTCAATTTAGTGTTTATAGTATTAAGTTTCTTGTTTGAGTTTATGGGAACTTAACTCATCTTTCTTTATTTAAACTTGCTTCTGTAATTTTAAATGTCTTTCTTGTTCTATGTGTAGTTTAGTTTAGTTTAGTTGGATTAGTGTTGGTTCTCTCACTGGAGAGTTAGTGTGATAGTCACTCACGACTCACTCGAAGGCATGGCATTAAGTTCTATGTAAGAAATTATGTCTCAAGGCAAAACTTCTCTGAAAAAAATTTGCTTCTGAAATTAGTTGTGCCTAGCGAATTTGGGTCATAATTAAGAATACTAGCTCATAAATTTTTATTAAATGAGCCATGAGAACAAAAATTAAAGACCACCTAAAATAGGGTTATTAAATAATGGTGAGGCTTTTTGTAGGAAAAATAAATGGATATAGATTAGTTTTGTAATAAATGGAAAACATATTAATGACACGCAATTGAAGAAGTGTTTGATTGAGACAGAAAATATTATTCACGTTTTAATTGTTGACATAGGATATTCCTATTTTCATATAAATGATTATTTTAATTTTCAATTTTTATGTAGAGTATTGGTCAATCTTAACCCTATTTTTGATGTAAAGATATTGTTTTCGACATATCTTGACTAAGGTGGAAAGTGCATGTATAGTCTAAAGAGCTTTAGTACTTGTATTGTTATGTAACCAAATTATACTCAAAACTCAAACCCATTGAGCACATACAAAAGTCTCATCTATATAATATTTAGAAAATAATAAATAATCATCACCTTATAAGCCTTTTGACACTTGTGTTAATTCTTGAATCATCATCATTTACATTTTGCTCTTTGAAAGAAAAAAAAAAGATGGTTGATCAAACCATGTATGTCATTCCAACTTGCATTATGTTCATGTGAGGTACCCTCATTGTTGCATTTCCTCCTCTACAATTCCTCCTAAGGAATGCATAGAAGTAATTTATAGTTAGTTTCTTGATGAACCATGAATTTTTCTTCGCCCTCACGTCCCCATGTCCAAGCAAGTATGTAAATCCTGATTCACTGGCTTCGCGAAGTGCTGAGAGCTCATATTCCAAACTAGGATTTTCATCTCCTGATGCTGCTGTTACTGATGGTTCTGAGATAGCTGGTCCAATTTCTAGTCTTTGATCGCGCATTAGTGGTACTTTAAGCTCGTCCACGTCTACTGAATCAGAGTTGTCCCTTGGACTCTCAACATTGCTGTCAAACTCAGGTTGAGACTGTTTGTTTGTTTCTAAAGCAAGATCAGGTGCTTCATTCCTTAAAAATTTCTCAAGGCTATCAACCAGAAGTTGTTCAAATAAGTGATGGTCTTCTTTCCTGACATCTTTATAGCCATATCGAGCAACACAACGAAACATATGATAATCCTTGGGACATATCCTTCGGAACAAGAACCGTTCTTCTTTAGGAACAACAGGAACTGGCACATGTTTGATGCACACAAAGACTATTACAGAGTGAATAGCTGGAAGGTCCAATAGAAACTGCATAAAAATCGATGGAATGCCTTGAACTAGTTCATTGTATAGTAAACCTATTCCTGGTACTCTTACTGTCCCTAAAGTACATCCAAGTTCATCCATGAAATCCAATGAGATTTTCTGCTTAACCTCACTTTGATATTTCAGTACACTTCCATAGTTCCAGATATACATCACACAGAGGAACAGAGAGGCGAAAAAGAGTGGAAGCCAACCACCTTCCAAGATCTTTGATAAAACAGCAGACATGTATACAAGCTCCATTGTTCCAAATACCAAGGGGAAACACAAAGAAAAAATCAAATTTGTTTGCCATATCAGTACCATTACAATTGTAACCAAAGTTGTTGTAACGATCATGACACCAACCTCAGCTATACCTGCAATAGGAAATTCGTTATCTCGATATCATCAAGATAAACAAACATCTGATTATTCATTATGTAGAGTGATACACTAACCATATGCGTTGGCTATACTTGTTGTGCTCCTAAATGCAGCAACCACAAGCATGCACATTATCATCAAGAACCAATTAATGACTGGAACGTAGATTTGACCCATGTGCTCTTTCGAGGTGTGAACAACCTTCACCCTCGGGAAGCATCCGAGAGCCATGGCTTGCTTAACACATGAAAATGAAGCAGATATCATGGCCTGACTGGCAATTATAGCAGCTATAGTTGCTATCCCAAAAACTGGCCAGAATAAAGTATCTGCTTGTCCACAAAAGTTTGGATGTCAATATAGCACTTGTTATAGAAACTAGTATTAAATACTTAATAACTATAAAAACGCGAAAAGAGAATACTCAAGGCTAAACATTAGCGCGATTATTACTTGGGACTGAATCATAAAATATTTTTCCAGCTGATTGAGGGTATCGCATAAGAAAAGCAGCTTGGCCGAAGTAGGCCAACAGAAGGCAGGGGAACACCACAGTCGTGAAGGCAATCTGCACCAGACAACTTGTTCAGAAATGAAGCAGTTGTTGTTAGATATTATGTTAAGTAGACAAATGTGAAGGGACAGCGGAAAAAACACCTGTATAGACTTCACAGAAAAATGACCTAAATCCGCAAACATTGCTTCTGCTCCTGCACGTGTTGAATAACCGAGTATCATGTTAGTATTTTACATCTTTCCACAGGTTTTACCAAAAAAATAATAACTTACATACCTGTGATGCATAATACGCAGCCACCGAGAGCTGACCATCCTGTGATCGAGTTCTTCTTGAAGAACAAATAGATATAAGCTGGATTTACAGCCCTTATAACAGTTACATCATACTTCAGTAGATTGTAAATTCCTATAGACCCCAAACTGAAGAACCACAATGCTAGAGCAGGAGCAAAAGTGAAACCAACTTTACTTGATCCAAATCTCTGTATGCTGAACAAAGCTCCAAGAATGATAATTGAAATTATAACAAGAGCATCTGTATGCAACGATCAATCACATCAACAACTTCTTATGCAAAATTTCCCAACGGTAGTAATTAAAACATTTCGATAGATCTTAGCTTCTCAGTAGTAAGTCATTTTGCGGTAACTTTAAAGATAAAAAAGCAAACTCACCTGTATTAAATCCTGGTATCCTACCCTCCAGTCCGCTAACAGCAGACATAACTGCCCAAAAGGAAAAGAAATTTTACAAGCCATAACATAAATAGTCTAAATACACTTACTTTGGTTTCACCTTTCCTTGCTTTACTTTCATAAACATAAATCGTTGTTGTCACAAAAAGTTACTCTCTCCATTTCTGTTTGTCAATCTGATTTTTGATTTGACATGAAGTTTAAGAAAGAAAAGAGAACTTTTGAATCTTGTGGCCTTAAACATGTCAGTACCAAAATGTACTTTAATCTTGTAGTTTGAATTCTGAAATATGTCACGTGGAAAGTTCAAATTAAGACCAAAAAATTGAAACGAGGGAGTAATTTCAAAATCCATTTCAAGAAGATCAAACTAAGATGAAATACCTGATATTGCTGGTGTCAAGATACCATCCCCTATAATCATTGATGTTCCCATCAGAACCAAAAGCAATAGAAGCGTTTTCAGAAACGATTTACGTTCCAACATCTCCTTTATGTACACAGCCCTTTCTAGCTCTGGAGTAGGCAATCTGAGCTTAAAACTCGAGATGCATTCATCAGCAGGCGTACGATTTGGAAGAAGATTGACATTTGCATACCTACAGATCAATGAATACAATGCAAACGTTCCTCCTACCACGTTTAAAAACAAACCATATTACATCACAAGTTTGAGAGAGAACAAAAGATAACTTTCAAAAACTGCCTTAATATATATATATATACCTTCTCCGTTGTCATTGGCATTAAGCACGATAAACACGTACTTCATTAAAGGAACGAGAGCAATCGTGTATAACACGATTGACAACGCACCTAAGACATCGACTTCTGAAGTGATGTTAACCTTACTAAAAACATCTGAGAATACATATAAAGGACTTGTCCCCATATCACCATAGACCACACCAAGTGTTTGAAATGCTAAAGAAAGAGTAGCCAAAAGAGGCATATCCTGTTTTTATACAAGTAACAGAAATTAGTCAAAAACAGGTAAAAAATGAGTTACTTACAAGTGACGTGATGTATAAATATTTTTTAAACTGTCACTGCATATAACTTAAACTCTAAGAAAAAAAGTTAAATTACACTATCCTGATATCAAAGAGATCTTAAGAAGTTGATTAACAACTTGAATAATATGGATAATCTTCTTTAACAAATTTAAAATACATTGAATTTGCAAGTTATTTTCTGATATTGCTAGTATATATTAGTTTAAATTTTCTTTTTTATTTTGAGTCTAAGATGCATTGGTGTACTTATTTAGTGGATCCAAAGTCTATTTATTATACCTTTTTTGTAAATTCTTTAAACATATATTGGATCTAAGTCTATCGAATTCGGATGAACTCATAACTTACATAAAAGTGACACTCATGATGTTACTACTGCTACTACTTTTCTTTTCTTTTATCAGACATTTGAGTCAACTTTAGATAGTCGAGTTTGAAGTTTTCTATTTCACCTTCAAAATCGATGATTCTGAAATTGATTATGAAGGCTAAGCTTTAAAAACTTTGTAAATTTTTGTTAACTCTTTACATAAGGTTCATAAACAACTATTTTGTCCACTTCTTCCATAAACACACTAATTAAATCCATGTATAAAATATTTATACAATCAAATTTAAAAGAAGCATTACTTTATGACATGATAAAATTCATACCCATACACACAAAAACAAATCTTTACGCTGTCAATGCATATAACAATACAAATTTTACCATTTTATGTTGGCTACCACCATGAACTCCTTTAATTTTCATGGATTCAACCTCCAAAGAATCCACTCTTTTAGGCTTTTTAAGCCTTCTTCTAATAGATCCATAATTACTTTCTCTAATAATCTCTACATTTTTAATCTCTGCAATTTTATCGAAAACTTCTTGATGATCATTTATTTCACTACCATCAACCCATCTCAATGATCCAGTGCTACCCCCTCCAGTACTACCATTTCTTCTCAATAATAATCCCTCACTAACACTGCTTTCTTCAATTTCTTCTTTACTACTCATAATTCAAGAACAAAAAAATAAAAATAAAATTACCCAATTAATTATTTTATCTAGTGTAGTGAATTATATGACATTATTATTATTATCTCAATCTTTTTTTTTTTTCTGATAATAATTTTTTTTGTTTCCTTAAACCTAGTACATGTAACACGGGAAGTTTAGTTGGAATTAGTAATAAATGTCTGTTTGGAACCTAAAACGTGTCATGTAATAATAACAGAACAACGAATAACGTTTGACATTTTCAATCAATATCAAAATTACTCAATAAATTCTTTTTTTTTTAAGTAAATTTCACTTTTCTCTTAATCCATTCTTTTTCCGTGAACTAAAATAAAAAAAAAAATTGTCATTGTATAAGGCGAAATTAGATAAGACACGTGGTCGAGTTAAATGAAGACATCGTAGAGGGTTAGAAATGCAGCGATTAAAAATTCATGCAGGGATTGAGGGGAGGGAGTTAAATCGGACAAAAGTTTAAACACTTAGGATGAAAATGGGGTAGGTGCGGAAGACATTTAGTCTAATCCACAAAATTTTCAATCTACCTAACCAGTGTCGCTCCACTCCATGAAACATTTTTTCCATTCTCAATCTACTTAGCTCTGTCCCGTATAAACTCGCTTCATCCCACCGCACTTAAGTTTTACTTCCTTGTTTTATTATTTACATGTATAAATTTTTCAAAGTTTTATAAATCACCATTATTAATATTTAGAATAATTTATCAATTGCTTTAAAACTATTTTGTTAGGCTATTAGCTAGCAACATTTTAATCGATAACAACTTTTATAAAACGTGCTCCATTTTTTACTACTACAGTATTTGTCAATATAGCCTTAGATGGCTGCTCATGTCTTTTTACAATTTACAGGTTGGGACTTTCTTTTTAAAATGTATTTTTATCATTTTTTTCAATTTAATAAAACATGATATTTTATAATTTTTAGAGAATAAATTATTTCTTCCTTGAGACATTACGCGTCTACTATTACTATAATAGCTTGTTTGGATGATGGTTTGGCATGTTTTCATAATGTATGGTATGTATGGTATCGTATCGTATCGTAGAGTACAATACCATACAATGTTTGGATAGACTATATGAGTTACTACTGTTTAATGATAATTTGTTGTTTGGTTTGACTGTATGGTACTATATCGTAACTTATAAATTTACAAAAATGTCCTTTATTAGTATAAATATTAAATTTGTTAATATTTTTTTAATATCTTTTTTTAGAAAATAAATACATAGAATAAAGTAGGAAAAATACAAGCTAATATATTTGCAATCCATACAAACAATGTAAGAAAATAAAAAAGTAAGAACTTTTAAAAAAACGAACCTCAAAAAATAGATTAAAACGTGAAACAAAAAATGGAAGACGGAAAAAAAGTTTCAAAAGTTGATGCGGAGGGAAATAAGTAAACAAACACAATACATATATTAGGGTAAAGTTTAATAAAGATAAAGGATACATTGGAACTATTTAAATTTAAATAAAAGTATAATTGGGAAAAAAATAAGGAAACCATGGGATACCACTATAAATTGGCGGTTTCAGAAAATGAGAGTTTTCATGGTTACGGAACCACGAAACTAAACCATACCATACTATATAATTAATGAAACAATCAAAACAAACGTTGTTTTCTTAATAACCATACCACGAAAAAAACACCATCCAAACAAGCTCTAAGGGATCAGGTCCTGTCGTACAAAATAAAGATAGACAGAAAATAAAAAACTCAGAGACTTTTATGTGAAAAAACTCTTTGCTCCAAGGAAAAATAGTCACAATCTGATTTCTAGGATTTTAGAATGATTTCACTATCTTCAAAGAGCGAAAAGATTAAAACTTCTTGAAATGTACGGATTAAATTGTTAATCTCCTCTCCCCAAACAAGAACAATGAAATCTTTTCAAAACTAAGTAGCAACTAAGTTACCACTAAACATATCTTGCACAGATAAGCTTAGACTCCACTCTCCCATCCTTGCTAACTCTAGCAATGGATCAAGTAAACTAATCAAGAATGAATCAACTAAGATACCATGTTCCTTTATAAATTAATACCTAGTTTACATTCAAGCACAAAGAAAAATAATCATAAAACCATATTTGTATTCAAGTCATATTTTTCAGAATTATCAGTATGAGTGTTGAAGAAGAAGGTTCAATATGTCATGCGTATAACATATATTCACACCCCTTGCAACCACACACTTGGACCACCTAGACATGGAATCATTCTATTGGCCAATCAACCTACTGTAGTGTTGCACTCGAGCACTCAACAGAATTCCGTTACTGATAGTGTATTGTACTGTGTCAGATGTCATTTTTAGTCGTGGACCACAAATACTTGCTCATATATAAAATGAGATCAGGTTTCATTCTATAAGTTTGATAAAACATCAAAATTTCAATATAACATCATATATATACATATTTAATTGTTCACTATTGCAAAGCTGGTTATATCTCCTGGAGTTGCTCAAATGCAGGTGAAGTAAGGGAAGGCATTACAAACTTATTCTCAAATATAGGAGTAGTATTCAATTACACAATGATAGAAGATTTTGTTGCTTAAGATTTATAAAATATCATATTCTATTAAATAAAAAAATTGATAAATATTCTTTTAAAAAGTAAAACCATGGACAAATTTTAACTTTTTTTCCTTTTAAGTTTTTACCATTAACAGAGGTATACTCAATAATTGAAAATAAACCCAAACTAAATCCCAACCTTTAATCATATCATCATATCATATCATCTATATACTATATTAAAAATGTGAAGGCCTTAATAATGTTGTTTGCACTTTTTGTTCTTCATTAAAAGACTTCTCTTTAGACATAATTATCTTTTCATCTTATTTTTTTTAATTTTATATTATTATTTTAATGATATTAACTATAATAAACATAATAAAAATTAAATAGAGCATATTTCCTTATTATGATTTAATTCCCATACAAAAGGATCTTTTTGCAATTAAGTCAAAAAAATTTCAAAATAATAGAAAAAAAAGGTTTTAAAAGTTCCAGAAAAGTAGGCAAAATAATAGGCAAAACAGGTTAAAAAAATAGCAAGGAAAGTCCAAAAGAAAAGGCAAAGCAATAGTTAAAAAAAAAGTCAAAAAATAGTCTGAAAAGACGTCAAAAAAGGTTTCAACAATAAATAAAAATTTTCTATAGACAAGTCCAATAATGTTTAGGTTTTAATTAATAATATTTAGTCATTAATTACATCTTTCTTTTTTTGTTTAGGTTTAGGACTTGCATAGGATTCTTTTAGATGGCCATTGAAAATATTGAAAATAAATACACGTCTTTTCTCTTTTGGCTTAGGATAATAGGTTTAGAATTATAACTTATCATGAAACTTTAGATTGAGATGAGTAGCTTACTTAATATCACATATGTTTCTTTTATTGATGAGTTTATTTACTATACAATTTGTGAATTTATGTAGTAATTTTTGTGTTGTGATTGTCCTATTGAAGATTAATATCTTGCCGATGATGATTATATAATTTCTTTTATTTTTTGTTGCCATATGTTTTACTCCTTTTTTTTACAAGTATTCGATTTTAAGACGATACTATATCACACCATTATGTATATAGAGTGATTCCCGTCGATTATGTTATTGCTCTTTCTCTACGAGCAGAATTTTTTAATTAACTTTTTATTGAAGATTTTATTTAGATTTCTTTTTGGTAGGTACATTCTCAATTTTCGTCTAACATCCTGAAGTTTCTCTTCATAATATTAATCTCTTTTGGGTTAATGTTCACAATGGTGAATTGATATTCTTTTATGATGCCATAGGACCCAGACTAAATTTGTACAATGTCTTAATGGAAGTTGCAGAAGCACAAGGAGATTGTTCATTGTGTCACCCTTCGATAATGAAATTGATATCACAAATAGCAGGTAAATTTGCTTCTATTTTTGTTATTTTATTTGCTTAGATTTTGATCAAAATATTCTTCTTCTTATAGATGTGTAGTATAGTAGCGTGTTCCTTCTTTTTAAAAAAAAAAAAAAAAAAAGATGTCATCTAAAAATTTTCTTATTGGGTCATTCTTTATTTGAACTATACATGAAATTTAGTATATAGGCGTTCAAAATTTACTAAAAAGTTACTTTATTTTCTTTCCATGGCTGAATTTTTTTGTAGTTTTTACAAGATATATGTTCTCACGCTGTAACCATAAGACTCAAATTGATCGATCCCCACATTCCATTCCTTTCACCCCACTACTTTCATCATATATATCATATACGTGCGATTAGGATTAATATATACGTCTGGTTAGGGTTAATATCAAATTTTGCCATAGTTATATATATATATATGTTGATTGATAAATTTGTTTATTATATAGGTATGTTTGGAAGTTGGAAGTGAGTGATGTTGATTTAAGAATTGAATTGTAAGGGACACTAAATGGAATACAACTCTAACTGAGATTGTGAATTGTATATAACCATTATGTGCTTCCTCTTATATTCGAGATTATTTTGATCGAGCTAAATTTATTTATTTATTACAGTAGGAGGATGTTTGAAGAGCAAGATATTAGTATATTAATTAATGGTTGACATCAATTTATGATATTCTACCTAATATATTTACCTTTATACAATAAAATATCAATATTAATTATAAATACACTATAACTAACTTCATCATATTTATGCATTTAAAAAATATTGAAATTTAATGATTGCATCAATATAATCACATTCATTGTCATATTATTTAACAAATATTGCATTTAGAGTAAGATTAATATTCTTTTTTGGTGCGTTTTTCTTCATTAATTTTATATCAATTGATGTAATGCACACGGGCAAAGCACGTACGCTAAACTAGTATATAACTAAAAGTAAAAAGATCCTAACCTCAAAGTTGAATTACTTTTTTGCCCTTATATCATTACTTATTAAATATTAATTTTAATTAATTATAAAAATTAGGTTTAGTTCCTTTTCCTACGTGGGCTTGCTTCTTTTGTTCCGTATGCGTTGTTCTCTTCCTCCTCTGCACATAGTGTTCTCATCCATATTCCTCTCTTGTCCCTCTTTAAATTATACACATTGAGGTGATGTTTAAATTCTTCTTAATAAATATCACCTATTAATTCTCCAATGCTCAGCAAGTAGGAGACGCGAATTATTTAATTAACTAACTAATTTAATTCTTTGTGATTATACTTAACTTATTTCACATGACGGATATAAAATTTACTTGTAGGATTTTCACTTGAAAATTTTTAAGTAAACATAAATGAAATTTGTCATTATACAATTCACTAGGATTTTATTGACTCAATAAAAGAGTCTCACCTTTTAATAAATTAAAACAATAAATCAAAGTAGATAAATCATAATAATTATATCAAGATTAAGAGTAAATACATATAACAGACTAGAGAATTTTCTTATCAATATTCAGAATATAAATAAATATCTCTAGTTGATTTGTTCAATACATACAAAATGTACTAGCACAAGAAGTTAGAATTTTAACCATTCTCATAACTTATTAAGATCAAATTATATCGAATCTTATGCTATGATCATTGAGATGTTTGTCCAGCTTTATCTTAGTTTGTGATCTCTTAATTTATAACCTATAAGAATCGGCAATTTTAATCTTTCATGTATGAGTTAAATAATCCATACACAAAATTATTTGATACTTAAGTAATGGCCACACATACAAACACAATGATCTATATAAACAAATACTTTATTACAACAATATAGATAGTTTTACAGGGGATGAAATAAAATACTATAACTCAACTACATAGTTAATAGTATATCAGGTTGGTTTAGAGTTATGGATCACCTATCTCTCTTTAGTTAAATACTTGATATTGGTTATCTTCCGCTTTACTTAGTTTTATATTGTTGATATATCTTGGTGGATTAAAATAAGTGGCATCATACGTGAATTTGAATCGTGACAATAAATATAAATTGAAGTTAATTTAAAATTTTATTAGTGATTTAAAGTGAAATAAGTCTTTGAATTTCAAAATTTTCTAATATGATATGCTAAGACATAATTTAAGAATTTCTAACTCCAAAATAAAAAAAGTAATTTTTTCTTACAATCTATTCATCGACTTCCATGACCTCCGCTTGCCCCTTTTTGTTGGTAATGGGATTAAGGATTTAGGAAATTTTTATAGAAGTTATCTATACCTCTTTGGAATGGGACTAAACTTGAACAGTTCAATTAATCTTTTCATTTGTGAAACAAATTATAATTACTATATATAGAATATATGGACCCTTTGGCAGGAATAAAAATTTGTTTCCAAATTAATGAATCCTAGGTCAAGTAATACTATAATGACTAAAATTTGTGTTGAAGTTACTAAGTTAAAGAAAGAAGAATGAGAAGAATGAGAATTAGATCCTGAAAAACTTACTATCAAAGAATTGATTGGTTTTGGTGAGTTTACAAAGGTGTTTACGATGAAAAAGTTTTGGTGAGTTTACAAAGGTGTTTACGATGGAAAAAAAGTTGCAGCTAACTTTTTATCAATATTAATTATTTATGTATATATTTTGTATTGCACATATTTAAAATTTAAATTTAATAAGTTCAATTATGTTTATATTTTTTTAGTATTAATTAAGTCATTATACTCTACTCTAAATTTAATATTTCTTAATAGTTTAATAGGTTTGGATGTTATGAATTTAAACGAATAGACGTAACCAAAATTAATAATTACAGAGAATTACATATTTGATATAATTAAAAAGTCTCTTCTGACAGAAATAAAAAATAAAAGAATAAAAATAAAAATACATATTAAGAGAAAAATCGATCACGTCAAGGTACAAATTAAATAGCTAGCATAAATATATCGATTAGAAGTATATGTGCTTAGCATATGTTGATCAACAGAAAAAAGTTTAATTCTAACCCTATTTGTCTAAGACGTGGTCGAGTAAAGCTAATTAGTGGCTTAAAGTTAAAAATAAATTAAAGGTGTTAAATTTTTATTTTTTTTAATTTAATGTATATGTTAGTATATTTAAAATTACTTTTGAGGTGCAAAATTTTATTAAATTACTATTTTTTAAAAATTATTTGAAATAATACTCCTCTAATTATTTTAGTTTTTTTTTTTTCTGATTTTAACTTGACATAGAATTGTTTTTTTTTAAAAAAAGTAGAGAAGATTTATGAATCTTATGTTCTTAAATTAAATATATATATACACCCACACACCAAAATATTTTTTAATTTTGTGATCTTAAACATATCACGTGGACAGTTAAATTTAAAAATAGATACAAAAGAAAGAAACATTTTATAATGTACCGGAAAGAACAAAAAATAAAGAGTAAGACAAATAAATTGAAAGATAAAATATAATATTTTTTTTTAAATACTCTCTCTCTCTCAATTTATGTGGTACTTTTTGGATTTCGAGGTTCAAATAAGTTTATCTTTGACAATGAATTTTTTTATATATCTTTTAAATATTTTAATTGTAGTTATTGTGACTTATAATACTTTCTAGTAGTTTATGTAATGACCCATAATATCGTTATGGAATTAGTCCTCTTGATTCCTAAAAGATTTATCTCGTAAAAATTTTAAATGGGAATTTTTGGACTATTCAATAACTAAGACAATTTAATTTGTGGGTGACTTTGAATAATTAATATAAGTGGTGGGTTAAATGTTAATTTGTTTAAAATTTTATACCACTTGATGCATATATTTTTAAAATAAATTATAAAAACTTTCATTACTTAAGTAGGTTAAAAAAATAATAAACTAAAAGGAGAAGAAGGGTGCGTACCTGTACGACGAAGGACGGCGCACTATCTAGGTATTTTTTCAAATTGCTTCTACATGCTAAAATGGTAGTGTCTAAGGAATTATGATATTAAAACACTCAAATGTTAATTAGTTGTTAGCTAGTGGGGACAGCCAATTGTATAGGTGTTAAAATATGAAAGTAATCAAAAGTTGCTAATTTGCTCACAATTGTTTATTGTAAAAGAAATCAAGTCCTACAATTGCGCTATAGTTTGGCACGTGGACTGCAAGTTGCAGTATCTTTCTTGGGATGACAGTGGAATATAAGACATGATTGGTGGTTACTGAAGGCAAATTGTAGTATGGACAAACATATTCTTTAATTGGACAATTTTTTATAGTTCTAAATTTCTTTTATATGATAAATATACCTCCAGATCCACTTTACACTTTTGGCCAGTCCTTTTGGTTCTTCTTTAGCAATATAATCCTATATTGTGTGCCTTCGGATGTATTTATCTAGGTGGGTATATTTTTCTTATACTATTTGGAGGAATTAAGATTTAACCCTAGACTTGATTATAAAATTTTAGATGAGTTTTAGGTCTAGGCTAGACATATAGTAGGTTAGGTGGTGTTAGTTTTGAAATCTTATTGTGAATTATTATTTGTTTAGATCGTGGTATTACGGATTCTAATCGAAAAGGGAAGGCTCAAGTGTTAGAGTGATTGTGATTTGACTAAGGCAAGTGAATTTCTTAACCTTTGTTAAGCATATAGAATCTTGTGCTTCCTATGTGAGGTGTTGATAGTGATTTTGAAATATAAATTTGGTGTTGATGTTATTTTAAAACTATGTTGTTGTGAAATGTACATTGTATTAAAATTCGGTCATCTCCTCATCATAGTGTAAACCTGTCTATTGCATTGATTTTTATGGCAAATGTTATGTGAACTGAGAAAGAATAAGAGTTAAAAAAAGAAAAGATGTACCATTCGAGGGACGTGTCGCACGCCGCGACGGATATTATGAATCGAGGGACGTGTCGCACGCTGCGACAGATACTATATATATGATTCGAGGGTCGTGTCGCACGCCGCGACGGATGCACGGACTAAGAGTCCCCCATGGGTCCCAGACTGAGAGACAGTGGGTGTGTATCACTAGGTCAGATATGCATCATTCTACTTGACATTGCATTGCATTGTATTACACATTCTTATCATTTATGAGCTGGTGGGTGCCTTCTGTGAAACTGGTGATAGGTGAACCGATTCCTGTGTTGTTGATCTATGAATATTGGTGTGGTTACTGGGCTACATGTTATATACATTATGAAGTATTATGTTGGACCGATGTTATGTGTGTTGTAGTTGTAGAGGTTCTGGCGTGGAGTTAGGGGTACTTGTACTCTGTATTGCTTAATTTTGCGTTTAGTAGTTCACTTGTTGGGTACCGTGTGTTTGGTACTCACCCCTTGCTACTACAATTTTATTTTTGTAGGGTACGAGCCCAGATCTTCGTGATACCTTCTATTATTCCTTGTCTGAGGCTTCCTGTGGAGATTGTGTGAGGTAGCTGTTTGTCACCCTAGCTGACTCTCACTCCTATTTATGATTTTGTTCTACTTTAGAGACAATGTCATTTGAGACTTAGCTTTTCTTTCAAATCTATTGTAATACATTAGAGGCTTGTGCACGTGAGAACCAGGTTTTGGGATTTTTAATTAAGTTGATGTTTTATCTGCAATTAGACCTTTTATTTTATCATCTTCTCGCACTTTACTATGTTAATTGGGTTGCTAGGCTGACTTGTCTTGATGGGTTAAGACGAGTGCCATCACGCCATTTTCGGATCGTGACAGTTTACAAATCTATAAATTTTATTCCAAATAATTTGGGAGTTCTAATTGTAGGAAAGCAAAAGAGAAATGGGAAAATTTCTTTGTATTTATTTCTTGACAGAGCTAAATGTATATATACAAACTATTGAAAACCAACAGAAAATTCTACCCTAACTAATGACAGTTGTCCCTCTCTTATTTGTTTTGGTTCTAACAAACTATATTCCTTATACAAGAAAATTTTCTCTACAAGAAAGAAAAAAATATGAAGATAAAACATTACAATGGGCTGTGTTATAAAAACTGATTTGGGCCATTTATTTTCAGTGTTCCATATATCCAAAACCTTAAGCCCAAAAATCAACTTAGAACCCCCAAATTGGGTGAGAGAGTTGATGAAATCTCATCTGTCACGGCCGAGGAGGGTACCCTAGACGTGATCGACACTTTGAGACTGTTGCTAGTCCCCAAGCAAACCACTTAGCATTATCTCATGCATTCATTCAACATAACTGACCAATCAGCGAAGACTAAAGATAATAAATGGTGGATAATCTAAGTCTCAAAAAGTTATATATATAAAACAGGCTAGTCTGAAAGAAACTAGCTCAACATCATCTCACAACTCAACTCAAGTCTATGAAGCCTCTCCAATGACAGACCCATGACTACCTTAACTAAAAAATAAAGCTAGTCTAAAGTCTGACTTTAATAGTTAGATAAAAATAAAATAAGGATCCTCTGAAGTAAGAGAGGCTCACCAACTCAGCTGAGTGCAATAGATCGTCAACGGTGTGCCTGTTGATGATCTCTAATACCTCTCTCCACATCATTAAATGATACAGTCCAAATGGACGCCAGTACATGACATGTACGAGAATGTAAAATGGCTGAATGAAATAGATATGGACAGAACAATACAGTATAACATCAACTCAGAAGATACTCAATCAGAATGTCAAATGTCTATCTAAATTCTAAAGCAAGAATGAGGAGTAGACAATGACCAATCTAAACCAATCCAACCTCGTCCAATCAAATCAACTCAGAGTACTATCAGTGTGGGACCTATTTGGGAGTTTCTCTTATCCGACAACAATCACTTATGAGCGAGTGATTGTACAATAATCCCAATGATGTTGCCATAGCCGTTCCATACTTGCTAGGTAAAGAACAACTCGAACCCACAAGGGGTCTGGCTCGAAAGTCCTCTATTACTTTCAAGAACTTTTAACTCAAGAGGGAACCTCTGATGTAATGGTTCAATCCTCACCTATGCTTGGCGACGTAGTTAATGAGTGCGAGTTGGACTTACTCTTACTCATTTCGATGCTCGATACTCCTCCCAAGACTCAATGCTCATAAGACTATTCATCTCTATCAATCATCTCAATTAGTCTCGTAGAGACTCTCATCATCTCATCAACTCAATTCAATTGGGCCTTTCGGCCTATCATCTCATCAACTCAATTCTCATTAGGTAGTTCAAGGCTTAGACCAATCATTAGCAGGAAGTCAGTAAGACAATTCTCTAGAGTTCAATTATGAATACTCATGGGACCGTCAAGCTCTATTAACTCATCATCATGCTCACATCACAACCACAATCAACATCAAGTCAAGGCCCTAGACTCAATCCCCAAGTTTATTCATGCATTCTTTTACAAAGTAATATATAGGGTTTGTGAAAATAACTCATGTAAAAACATCTATTCAGTAAATCAAGTTTGTGATGATCATCAACACATGAAAATACATGTAATATACATATGATTTAGAAGAAAATATTCAAGAAACATGCATGTAGACTCATTATACTCTCTACTCCTCTATTACCATCAATAGGGGCACATGGAAGAACATTCTTATGTTTTAGTTTAGTCTTTACATACCTAGTATGAAGCTTTGACACTCAATCTCGTAAGAACCCTCCTCGATTTCCTCGAATTCTCGCCCCTCTTCTCTTCTTTTTAGCCCTAGTCTTTATTAGAAACTTGGAAAAGACTTTGGAATGGGGATTAAAACTTTTTTTACGCTCAAAGCAACCTATTTAGATTGTGTTTCTAGTTTAAGAGGGGTTGGAAAAAGTCTGGAATGCCCCTCACGAAAACTAAAAAAACTTCGCTTTGGGGAGGCCTAGTCCACATCATAGACTGGGTTGCTTTGAGGGGATTTTCATCGCAAATTTTCCGATCAAGTTTTTTAATCCCATAAAAAATATTGTGATCACAGCTAAGTATGAATCTACGACAAGTCCGCAACACAGACATGACACACATTTTTACTGGAATGCGATTTCGTATTGAAAAATTATCTTTTGATTCAGTTGCTCTAAAAATCAACCAAGACTATTTTCATGTTGATCGCATTTTCGACCTCAGATTTGCCATCAAAGTTTGGGAAGGCACGTCATGCATATATCTCTCATCTAGAGGTATTTTAGTAATTTTACCACGTGTTACATCATCCTTCATTTTCTCTGCAAAGAAACAGTAACCATGTCCAACACCCCCCTCAAGTTGGAAGGGTGTTGAGAAACCCCCCAACTTGCCGAGCAAATGATGATGTGACAGACCAGGAAGAGGCTTGGTAAATATGTCGGCCTATTGAGAAGCGGAAGGAACATAATGTAGAGAAATGAGACCGGCAAGAAATTGTTGTCATAAAATGACAATCCAACTCCACATGTTTGGTGCGTTCATGGAAAACATGATTCCGTGCTATAAGAATGGCAGCTTGACTATCTGAATGAAGAGGTACTGGAAGGGAAAAGGAAATATTTAGATCAGATAATAAATGAATGAATGAGCCATGTGATTTCACAATGACTCGACGCATAGAACGATATTCAGCCTCGGCAGATGAGAGGGAAATCAAAGACTGCTTCTTGGATTTTCAAGAAATAGGTGTACCCCTAAAACTAATGAAATAACCACTAATGGAACGACGAGTCTCTGGCAAGAACCCCAACCAAAGTGGCAAAGCAGAAGAAGACTTGAAAAGAAGACCAAGACCAGGATTGCCAAGAAGATATTGGAGACAATGAATTCCAGCTTGGAAATGTGGCATTCGAGGAGATTGCATATATTGGCTGAGGTGTTGAACAGTAAAGGAAATGTCTGGCCTTGTATGGGTCAGAAATTTGAGTTTGTCGACGAGTCGTCTGTAAACAATGGGATCAGGAAGAAGTTCACCAAAATCTGCATGAAGCTTAGTGGAAGGTTTAGGAGGAGACGCGACAGAAGGCTTCCCAAGACAGTCAAATTCTGATAAGAGAAAACAGGTAAACTTTCATTGAGTCACAATCAAACCTTGTTCCTCTTTGATCAATTCCTAACCAAGGACATAATGAGCAAGACCTAAATCTTTGATCTGAAACTTAGAATGCAGAAAAGACTTTAAGAGACCTAACTCATGTAAATCATTCCCTGTAACCAAAATATCATCAACATAAACGGCGAGAGTGCATATCCCATGAGTTGTCTGCTTAAATAATAAAGAATAATCATTCAAGGAATGGGAGAAGCCTTTGAACTGAAGGGACAACATTAAGTCGTGCATACCATTGACGAGCAATAGAATTTAAAACTAGCAGATTGGAATAAGATAGAGCAGAAAAAGGCAGAGCAGTAGGATGAAGTGGAGTGGCAAAACAAGTAGTAGTGACATCAGTTAAGGAAACAACATTACAAATATAATCAGCCAAGTGAATAGGTGGACAAGATATTCTTGTGAAATGTCTAACGGGAGGTGGTAATGGAGATTGTGACTCTGTAGAAGGAGGAGGAGGAAGAGGCGAAGAATGAGATGAACTTGATGAGGAAAGAGAAGAATCAAGAGAAGTCAATTGGGAAATACAAGGGGGAGGTATAAGATCTGAATCTGACTCTACAGTAGGTCCAGGGGAAAAAATAGAAGGAGAAGGTGTATCAGGGACAGTAGAATAAGGAAAAATTGATTCATAGAACTTGACATCCCTGGAAACAAAAATTCTTTTGGTATCTAAATCCAAAAGTTTGTAGCCCTTTTGGTTGAAAAGGATAACCAATGAACACACACTTAGAAGCCTTCGAATCAAGCTTGGTCTTAGAAGTAAAGAGAATACTGGCATAACAAAGGCAACCAAAATTTTTGAGTAAATGATACGAAGGAGGTGAGTGAAAAAGACTCTCATAAGGTGATTTGAAACTAAGAACCTGGAGGGGAATCTGTTCACTAGATAAGTATCTGTCAAACGACATTCCCCCCAATAAGATAATGGAAAATGAGATTGAAACAACAAAGCTCTATAAGTTTCCAAAAGATGTTTGTGCTTTCGGTCAACTATACCATTTTGATGAGGTATAGAAACACATGTGGTTTGATGAATGATTCCCTGGGAAGGTAAGAAATCAGAATTTGTCAAGCTAGATCCTAACTCTTTAGCATTATCAGATCTGATGATTTTAACCTTTTTCTAGAATTGGCTTTCTACAAAAACCAAAAATTGCTTCAAAACATAAAAGGCATTACTCTTAGTTTTTAACAAGTAGGTCCATGTACCTCTACTATAATCATCTACAATGGTCAAGAAATATCTAAAACCATCATGTGTGACAACTTTGTAAGGACCCATGTATCTACATGAATAAGCTCAAAAGCATCTTTATCGAGGTGGTGCGAGAAGTAAATGGTAATTTAGTGTGTCTAACCTTAGCACAAACATCACAAGGATAATGTAAATCAGATAAGGAAGAAGACATATGGAAACTTGAGAGATTCTTCATAATTGAAATGGACAAATGCCCTAATCTTTGATGCCATAGGCTTACATTTTCACTATTTATAGTAGAGAAATTTGAAACAGACCAAACATGAGAAGAAGACCTAAAACTAGACTTAGACATCAAAGTACTGGCTGGGACATGACTGGAAGAGACTGAAGTCAAGCTTGACTGGATAGGTGCTGACTTGAGGATGTAAAGACCATCTTGTACCTCACCAAGAACCACTGAGCTCTTCAGAAAGGCCCTGCAAAACAACACCAAAAGAAAAAAACATCAGCATACAATGAAACTGAGTTGTGAATTTATGGACTGAAAGTAGATTGAACTTAAAATCAGGTACAAAAAGAACATTGTTTAACACAAGATTAGGCAGCATTATACTTCCTTTATGTGTGACTTTGAGTTTTTGAGAACTGAGTAGATTAACATACACAACAGAAGATAAGGAAGTGACATTAGTCAAGAGTGAAAAATCAAAAGTCATATGTTCTAAAGCCTCTGAATCAACTATCCAGGAATTTAAAGTGAGTTGAGAGAAAAAAGAAAATGAACTTGGGTTAAAGTGAGGGGTGATTATACCAGCATAGTTGGCTGATGCATTAACATCAAGAGTGTGATCACTTTGTTGTCCAATCTCCATATCCTTGAGACAATTCATTACATGATATTTGTTGATCTGGTGTTAATACTCTTCCAAATAGAGTGACATCTCCAGCATTAGTAGAATGCACAGTGTTTAAGTCAATAGCAAAAGCACTGGCAGTGCTATGATCAACAAGCTTCTCTTTCTTTGACCTGGTAAACTTAAATTAGAGGGAAAACCAATTAGTCTATAACATTTAGAAACTTCATGATTTGTCATCTTGCAATGAGTGCAAAATAGGCATGTCTTTGGTTTGTCAAGCAAATGTTTATCATATTGAGATCTGCATCTCCCTTCATTCCCTAAGAACTTCTGATCATTATTGAACCTCTGGTTGTTGTTGAATTTCTGATTTGAAACCATGAATGCACTATGAGAAGGATGGGACTCCATATGTACCTCTCTTTTCTTCTCATCTTGAATGAGCAAAGAGTAGGCACAGATACAAACACAAGAACAATGGTTAAAAGTGACAAGAGCATCAAACTCATCTCGTATTTTCTTAACTCATGTAAAATAGCTTGTTATATCTGTGTTACCTTGTACTGCATGTGATAGTTCTTTTTGAAGTTAATAGAGTTGCACACCATTACATTGCCCAAACCTTGCAGCTAACTCTTTCCATATCTCATTTGCAGTTTTTGAGTAAAGAACTGATTCAGCAATGTCTTTGGAAAGTGAGTTAAGAATCCATGAAATGACCAACACCATCCCTGGATTGAGTTCCTGGCACAGTGATTGGTGTCTGAGATGAGCCTTTAGTGGATTGTAGCGGAATATGTCAAAGATAAAAATGAAATGGATGTTGCATTGTAGTGGAATATGTTGGTGGAGGTACTCTTACATCCTATCTTTCCAAATACACAATGAAGCCTTTGGATGTATCATAATGCTCATTCATAAACATATTAAACCATATCTTAAACTATAATATGTATGGCTTATTGAATTATTTTTTCTCTAATATAATTGAAGATTGAGTTATCTTCATTCTTGAAAAATTGCTCAGAGAGATATGAAGACTGAGAATTTACTTAGCAAATCTGGAAGAGTGAAGATAATTGATTTTGAAATTTCTAATGGATTTTTTTCACTTGAAACTACTGGCACTATCGGTTACATGGCTCCCAAGGAATAATACAATATTGGCTAACATTTTCATTCTTGCGTAAAGATAAATTTCACATATTATCACATGTTTTTATAAAAATTACTTAACTATCATTTCTAATACAAACATAGCTACAAACATAGCTAAGTTTCGAGATACTAAATAAAATGTCAAAAAGCTTGGAAATGCTAAATCTTTTGATGCTAACACTTTTTCTAAAAAATCAAATAAATAAAAATTCAACATGTATATGTTTAATATTTACAATGTAGATCCTTCACAACTCCGATCAACCCCTCCAAAAATTTTACTTTAGAGGGGGAGCAATGTTCTATTCCATTATATTTTAATACACGCATTTGAAGGAACTCTTGTTTAGTCAAGAGTCAAGACGTACTTCTTTTTCAACCCCTTGCTCGCATTTGAATAAACATTAGATACCCTCAAAAACTGAATATAATTACACTATACATGAAATACTGTTACTAAACACGACGGTATAAGTGGCACAGTAAGGTTGCTCCCAGATATTGAAGGTCAAACTCAACTTGCACCAAAGGCCACACAAATTTATTCAGCAACTTGAATTTGCATAGACAAAATAACTAATGAAAATCATCAAGACTTCCCAAAAAGATAAACGTACTAAATATTAAATCAAGATGGTAACTTTATCCAGCACAAAATCAACAAAGGAAATTATATTCCATCAACTCCTTTTCGCTTAAATAACCTAAAAACGTGGTCTTTAATTTTAAAGAAAGTGCGATAACTATAGGGCGTCGTACAACAACTGATTAAGTACTCCAAAATGTGCCTGTGCCCCATCATTTTCCTTTGGATTCAATCACCCTCTTGGCAAATGAGGGCAAACAGAAAGATGCTTGATGCATCTGCAGAGAAGAGGGAAAAAATATGACAAAAAAGTGAGTAACCAATCAACAGTTGAAGTGCTATAGATGTGAGTAACAAAGATCAATCCAAGGAACAGCACGATAACATACCTCAGAGTTGTAGAACTTCAGAGGTCCAAAGGTCTGGCCATGGCTTTCGTCCTCGATGGGGTTAATAGGGTTCTTGAAATCAACTGCAGGTCCCTCAGTTGAGCAGAGCATGAAACCAATCATGCCACTGGAAGTGGTACAACAGAGAATATTAGGATCAATACCATTATGTCAACAGCAAGAATATGCAGCAAAATAATATTATGAGAGAGCGACAATGTATGGACAGCAAAAAAGTCATACATATGCACATTGGTTATCAAGAATACACAAGAAAAGCACTTCAAATTGTTGATTACTTCTCTAATGGATCTTCAGTCTTACTACTCTTATCTTCAAGTAATTAGTACAACAATATACTAGTGTAATCCTACAAGTGGGGCCTGGGGGAAAGTGGGGTGGACATAGACCACCTTACCTCCAGTGTTGTCAAAAAGGCACACTTGAGCAGGCTCAAAACATGTCAAGCGCATCGCCTTGCTTAACATGCACTTTAGTGTCGTCATCAAGGTTCTAAAGTATACTTTTCCTCGCCAATTAACCTCTTCTAAAGAGGCACACTAACAACTGGTACTTCACTTTATCATAATTATTTTTTCATTCCTTTTGTTCATATATTTGTCATTCATGCTAATAAATAATTAGTCTTGGACTAACCATATAAAGTTGCATATTCCCTTTGTGCCTTTTTTGCATTAAAACCCATGCTTTATTTATGCTTTCCACTTAAAGCCCCAACGGACCTTAGAGTTTTTTTACATTTTTTGCTTTCGATAACACTACTCGCCCCTGCCTTGCAAAGATAGAGAGACTATTTCTAATGGACTCTTGGCTCAAGTAAAGTATTTCAAAGCAGGTTTGAAAAGGAGATTTCTTTGAGTAATTAGTATTTAGCAATTTTTATCCTATCAACAGAACCTTATTGGATCAAATGACAAGAACAGAAGTACACCTTGGATAAGTAGGAACAGTAGTCCATGCATAGTTGACTGAGCCCTTGAAGATCTGGCGGCAATTAGCAACAATTTCTTCAATTATGTGCATGTGAAGCCATATGCTCTCAGCCTGCGTAGATACAACCCCTCCAGGACGAAGAGCCTTTGCTATAGATTCAAAGAAAGGCTTTTCGAACAACTCTTGTGCTGGACCTGAAGTTGAAAGAGTGAGATTGTTTGGGAGCTGAAATTTCACGAAAAAGGTGGTGCTCAAGAAATGACATGATAGATTACCTATAGGGTCAGATGAGTCCACTATGACAGCATCGTAAGTTCCTGCAGGAACATTTTTCAAAAATGCAACTCCTGCAGAAACAGGAGGAATAAGGAAAAGCCAAGAACTTGTTTCAGCAAGTGAACAATAATGAGAACCAACATAAAAGTTGAGAAGATAACAAAAATTATTGATCATACCATCACCAATGTGGAGATTCACACGTGGATCCTCATATCCTACAGCTACATCTGGGAAAAATTGTTTAGCAACCTGTCGGAAGAAACGGAAGACTTAGTTTCCACATTGCATTATGTTTGGCATCATGTTCGGGGAGCTTAAAACTGGTAAGTTGCAACTGAGATGTCCCAAACATAAAGTACATAAATTAGCACATCTAAACCTTCTAATAACAAGTAATAGACAGAAAGCGATCGAATCGAGTAGCACTTCCTGACTAAGATTGAATATGCCTTAAGACACTGCTAATACATGTACTTTGAAGAATCAACTATGTTCCTCTATCCATGTCCCATAGTGGAGATGAAAAATGACAATGGTGACCAAAAATGTAAATAAGGTACCATTTTAATGAATTACAATTAACAAGTCTGCTTACATCAACTACCATCTTGTCAATCTCGCATATGTCGATCTGTTCGACAGAAGAATGACGGGATACCTCACGCAAGACACCACCATCTCCTCCTCCAATAACCAGTACCTGAGGGAAGAAAAATCAGCTTAAAGTCGGCATACAAGTAACAGAGACAAACAGTATCAATAGCTTTAGGCCATTACACGCCTGTAATTCTCTCGCTTCATACATAATTCACAATAGTACAATTGACATAATCTGTAATGTGAAATACAGTAATGAAGATACATGAGCATGTCGTTAGGGCATCCTGCAAAATGCAATTACTAAAGGCAGATAAACAAAGGAATAACGCTAGTTTTAACAAATTATACAAACTGAAGAACAAATACAACAACATAACTAGTGCAATCACACAATGGACGTTTAGGGTGGGGTGTACACAAACCTTACCCCTAGTTTGTGAAGGTAGAGAGGTTAAGTATTTCAAAGCAAGTTTAAAAAGGAGATATCTTTGAGTAATTAGTATTTCTCAAATTCATTCCGGTCAATGGAGCCTAGAATTCCACTGAAGAAGGAAACGCGGCCTGAGAGATACTGAAGAACGCACGGGGAAAATTTCAAATCAATGAGCTTGATAAGAAATGTGTCATACGACCTCAAGCTATAACACTGAATGCTGCCAAAAAGCAAATGAGTCTAAAGATCTTATACTTTCAAGTCATGATGTAGTGTACAGACCTTTTTGGGGTTGGGAATTGAACAAAGAGGAAGATGAGTGATCATCTCTTGGTAAGCACATTCATCCCTCTCGGTAAGTTGGATCACACCATCCAAAACAAGCACCTTTCCATAAGTTGATGACTTCACCAACAAACAAAACCACACAAAAATTAGCAACCAGCACATAATGACCCATCTGTGCCTTAAAAATAAGAGAAGAAACTAGAACCTTTAGTAGATCAACCAAGTACCTGAAAAACCAAAACATTTTGGTAATCAGACTTTCCCTGAAACAATATCTGCTCAACCTTCAACGAGTGTGCTTCCCCTGCAAAATTCCTTTCATGTTAGTAACCTCTTCTCTTTTTATTCACAAATAATACCAGATTTCCAGAAGAAAAAAAAACTAGACCTCAATCCTGAACTAGATAAAAGGCAAGTTTTCAAGAAAATGTACAGCCACATCTCACTTGTGAATTTCACAGTACCCCACCCACTCACACATCTACCCCTACAGAACATTTACAAAACCAAAAACACACCACACAGAACAAAGGAGAAACCAATAGCAAACCACAAAACTTTGATACCCACAAGCATTGACGTACTCAACCCACCAAGAATCCCCCAAAAGACACAAACTTGGATACACAAATAAGAAAATACACATACACTGTTACCTAAACATCATTAGAGTGATAAACCCCAAAACCCCACCAAAAGAAAAACGGAAAACAAGAGCAACGCAATTCCCCAAAAGCAGAACCTTGGATACCCAAATAAGAAAACACAAAAACCATGTTACCCACAACCATCATTAGAGTAATAAAACCCCAAAACCTCACCAAAACCAGAAATCAATAACAACCCGATTCCCCAAAAACAGAATCTTGGACACCCAGATGCGTAAAATAGAAGAAAACATAAAACATAACAACAATACAAAAGAAAAGAACAAACCAGGCCAAAGGGGGCTAATCTCAGAGAACCATCCAGGTAGAACAGAAGAGATATAAGGAGACGACTCCTGTTTGTCATTGGCGCTGCAACCGTTGTTGTTGTTGTTGGCTGCCTCCATCTCTGCTTCTTCTTCTTCCTCTCTTGGCCTCTTCACAGGCAATTCCGTTCCCTTAACAATAGCACACTCATCTGCCATAACCAAAGTCCTCTCTATTTATAGGCCAAAAAGAAATCAGGTTTCTTGAATTTAACCCTTTAACACAGCTAGGATCCCTACAATAATTACCGCAAATCTGAGGACTCTTCAGTCTTCTTCACACCCCCCCCCCCCCCCAAAACACCCTCCGTGTATAGATAAATAAAATATCCGCACCCCCTTTCCTAAAATAATTATTAAATATTTATGCGGTTGAATAAAAAAATTAAAATTAAATTATTTTAAAATTAAAGTAAGATAATATCATATTTAGAATGATTTAAGAAAAAATAGATGTGTTGTTAAAATTATTCCAAATGTTTTCTTTTAAATTTTTTAAATGGTGTTCGCTCCCATATTAGAGCTCAACTATTCTAAATTTGTGTCACGTAAGGTCCCATTCAGGAGAAATCACTCTATATCAAAAAAAAATCATATCCAAAATTAAAATTCAAAATCTCTAATAAAGAGAGTAGCAACCTCACGCACTACACCACGCCTTTTGTGGTTATTTCAAATGTTTATTAAAAAGGAAAATCCATTACATTAGGGGGAAAAAGGGTAAGAAAATATGTTATAGTAAAGAGTAATCCATTTTGGGCATGATTTCAAATGTTGTGTGGTGAAATTTTGTTTGTACATATAATTTATTTTTTAAAAATTATATTTTTATTTATAAATATATTATATAATTCATTGAAGATTATGAGAAAAATCAATACGTATACAATTATATTATATGAGCGATTATTAATTTATAAACGGGATGATAAAATATTATGAGACGTTAAATTAATAGGTCATATATTTTTATTTTTTTTATAATAAATATTTGTAATTACATTTATCTCTTAATTCAAAATAGATTATAAATTTCACTTTTTAAAAGATTATAAAATCTGTTGAAAAAAATAATTCAAAAGTGCACTGTACTATTACCTAATATGAAGTACTATAGTATATTATTTATCATGTTTTAATTAATTTGACATAAATTTTACTAAAACATTAAATGTTATTATACTTTTAAACTAAATGTGTATATATATATATATAATTATTTTTTAGTTTTGTATATCTTCAATACTTCTTTTGAAAAATTATGAGAAATTAAAAATATATTTTGTTTAAAATAGATTTTTAAAAAAAAAGTAAATAAAGTAAAAAGAAATGTTAAAATGGAAATGCTTAGTGATTATTGTAAAATGATGAGGGCGCTCTGCTCAATTAGGGTTTCTGTGTTTTTGCAAGGTATCAGCTTTTTAGTCAAAAGAGATTGGGCCCACCAAACTCCCCCAACAACCCCTTTTACAAAATAAAATAAAGACCAAATTTTAAAATAAATAGGGTATCTTTTTCAGTATATCAAAAATTTTGTATTGGAGCGGATGAGATTACTCTTCTTTTAATCAGAGATCTCGAGTTTGAATCTAAAAAATGAAAAAAATCTTAGTACGGAGTGCTTCCTCCCAAATGCGACTCTACATGGCACGAGTCCAGATATAGTCGAGCTCCAATATGGACATCGGACAACAAGTTCGGAAACCAAAAAAAAATTGTACTCTTTCTACCTACCACTTCACATTTTTTACAATCCCAAACTTTAGTACTTTATTCGTGGGATGAATTGGTTGAGTGTATGTTATAGTTTTATATTAAATGCATATAATAAGTCTAATATTTGTGTAATTTAAAAATAAAAAAATCTTTCAATAGTATAATTTATAATTGTAGAATTTAAAAAATGGACCTACCTTTAATTTGAGATCGATTGTTAATCCATTTCTTATTTTTTAGATTGATTTTTGACATTTTTTAATAGTGTAGATTAACGTTCAAATCCTCTAAATTGTCGCATTTTTATATATATTAATTTCACATTTAAACTATATCTAATTTATGTTATTCTTTGAACTATAATTTTTATGTGCTAAACTATCACATTTTTATTAGCATATACTTTAATTATGTCTAGTTTAAATTAATCCCTCTCTCCCCTCTCTCGTCGGCCTCGACCTTGAGTAATAATTTTAAGGTGCTAAAAATTTTTAGCTTGATAGATGGTATTGTGCATATAACTATTTTTTTTTAAAACATGTAAAAGACGAAAAAGCTAGTCAATTAATTTTTATAGCGATTAATTAATTCATGAATTAAAGAAAATAAAGAAGAGTGACATAAAATAAACTTATAAAATATATACATATGTTTTTCAATTTTTCACAATTTTAGGATTATTTTTTTAATTCATAATACTTGATTCACGCCTTTTTTAACTCCAAGACACGATAAAATAAAAGATTATATAACAAAAAAAATTACTGTAAAAATGAAACCAAATATGATTTCCCATGTGTTTCAGGCATGTTATTTATTGTATAATGCGTTTACACGTGGCACATCACACAATGGGTTATGTTAAAGTCATAGAGTAGTTAATCTTCTTTTTTTTGGGGGGGGGGGGGGTTGGGGTTGGGGGGCGGCGGTTGGGGTGGGGAGGGGCTCGGGTAAAAGTAAAACACTCTTAAACTTGACAAAAGTTATTAGTTTCATTTTCGAGTGTTAAAAATATCCCTCTACTTGATTAACTGAATTTAAATACACCCCTGATCTTGTAATACAATCTTAAATTCTTGTCAAGTTAAGAGGTGTTTCTAACACTCATTATAGTTTGCGGACGTATTTTAGTTAAGTTAATCAAGTAGATGGATGTTTTTAAAACTGTTAATTGTTCTGGGATTAAACTAATAACTTGCGTCAAGTTTAGGGATAACTTTAATAAATTTCTCTACACTAAATTGATGTAATTTTTTTGTAGTTAGATGATTTAATTAAGTAAAATAAATGTTAATTAATTAAAATTAAGTAAAATAAATCTAAATTTAAATATATGACATACATGTATTGAGTTGGTATAGAAGTTTTATTTTATTTATGAAATTTGAATAAAAATTTTATTTAAATTAAATATTATTAATAGAATTTTTTTTCTTATTTACTTCGTACGAAACATTATTAACTCTATAAAATTAGATTTTGAGCATAACTCATACCCCAAAGTTAGAGCTCAAAGGGAGGAGAATTGGACAAATCTTATAAAGAGTACGCTCATTTCATTAATCATCAACATGGGACTTTTATCGTTCTTTAACAAACTTATATACTCAATTAGTTTTTCAAATATGTTCTGTATGAAAAATAATATTTTTTTTTCTCATAAAAAAATTATTACATAGATTAAAAATAAATTATGATTTAAAGGAAGTAAGAAAAAGATAAAAACAAATAATGAAAGGTAAAATATTCATTTTAATTAGATAGGAGGAGAGTTTAACTTTTAAACAAAATTAGAGAAGGTAGATGATTTTCCCCCTTTAAATTCAACCCACTAAATGTGGCCTAAAAATAAGAATTTTTAGCATAAAAATAATGTCACATAGGATTCATGTACTAAAGAAAAGAAAATAAGGATAGTGTGAATTGAAATCTTGTCTCTTTCTTTTTATTTTTATTATCAAACAAAGAATGAGAAGAATTGGTTGAGACTAAAGTGTGTGTTTGGGAGGGAGGAAAGTATTTTTCTAGAAAATATTTTTTAAAAAAAATAAGTTAATTTTTGTTCCTCATGTTTGGTTTATGAGTGAGAAATATTTTTTATTGTTTGGATAGTGAATGAAAATATCTTTTAAAAAAATGTATTTTATTCTTGGCTAGAGAATAGAAAATATTTTGTGGGAAAATAGTTTCCGACATGAAAATCAACCTCAATAATTGATTCGGGACTTGACTTCGATACCTTATGCGAGGCCAACTCAACTTTCGACCCAAAATTCAACTTTCAAATTTAGACTAGATACTAACTTTTGAATTGAAATCCGACTATACCCAACTCCAAACTTTTAAAATTTTTTGTATGTGTGTGTTTGGCGGGGTGGGAAGTGGGGGTGGAGTAGGGATAGGGTAATAGGGTAAAATAATGAAATTTTTAACATTTAAAATCTTTTTAAAAATATTTTTTTTTTCGGAGGTTGGGGTTTGCGGGGCTGAGTGGAGTTTGGGGATGGATAGATAAATGAAACTTTTTAAAAATCAAATTATTTTAAAAATAAATTTTTAATGTCCTTTGTGTGGGGTGCGGGGGGGAGGGTGTGCTAGTAGGGGCATGGGGGCTGTAGGGGGTCCGGTAAACAACAAAAAATTTAATTTTTGAAATACTTTTCACAAAATAATTTTTTTAAATATTTTTTTTTTGTTGTGGGGGCGGGGTTTTAAGGTGTGTCAGGGTTGAGACGAGGTAAAAAAATTAAATTTTCTAAATGTGAAATATTTCTTAAAAATAAATTTTATTTTTAAAAAAATTTAAAATTTGAATTTTTTTGGGGGAAGGGGGCCATGTTAAGGAGATAAGATAAAATATTGTTATTTAAGATTGAAGGAGAGTTTTGAATATTTTTTTTTTAGTATTTGAAAGAAAGTCATTTTCCTTAAATTAAAAAAACTATGTTTTGAAAAATATCTTCCTTCATAAAAACACACCCTAAAATTAAATTCTTATCAGGAAAAACTCCAAAAATTAAACATTTTTTTAATTGTTAAAATAGACTTTAGCATTAAATTTTTATCAACACCCCCATAAGTAATTATTACTTACTACATTAAACAATGATTATTGGAGTACAAATGAACTTCTTTTTAAAAGAAGAAATAGTCAATGATGCCATCTTTTCTTTTGCTTCTTTTTCTAATAATAAAGAAAAATAGCATTGCACATTTGCACGTTTGGAGGAATTTCATGGGTTAGTCATTGCCATTCAACTTGATATAAATAAACTTTTTACTTTTTGCATGCCTTATCAATAAAAAAAGAAATGGTATTCAAAAAGTTTAGGGAGTGGCGGAGCTGAGTGAGGGTTCGGACGAACATAATAAATTTTTTATAGATTTTGTATTTGTATTAAAAAAACATATTTTTTAATATTTTTTTTTAGAATTCTCAAACTCCTAATCCTGATTTCACTTCTGATTATTTATTTAGGGGCAAACAAATTTTGTAGTTAAACAATAAAAGATATTGCTAATTCCTTTTATTGACGAATTAATAACAAATTATCGAAAAAGAAAATTTGTGTTTACTATTAGTGATTTAGCAATAAGTTTGTAACAAAAATCATAGCTAACTCTTACTCCATCTGTTTAAAATAGAATTGTCTATATTTAACATAATTTTAATTTATGAGTACAAGATTAAGAAGTCTTTTTTATTTTCTTCAACTTTGTATTTAGTTAAACTAAGTCATTCATTTTAAAACGGAGAAAGTATTTATTTTGCATAGTGAATAAGTTATGGTGGATTAACCATGCTTGCACTAATTATTAATCCCTTTTAACTTTTGCTAATATCAATGCATTAGTCAATAATCAAAGAAGGTACTTTTTAGACCACCTTTAAGCTTTATCAAGTGTTTTTTGGATCCCAATAATAGTAAAGAATATGTTTTACTTCATCATTGTAGTAGCAGGAGAGCTATATCCATCCAATGATGGTCAGATGAATATTATTGAAATTTTTTTTCAAATACATAGGTTATATATGGATATTTTGTCATATAACAATTGTTGAACATTCTTGATAAAAAAAATCACCCACTTATATTCTTAAAGTATAAACATCCTTAACGAAAATGCTGACTCTACCACTGCATTGTAATTATTCTTATTAAATGACCTAAACTCTATAGTAAATTGAAAATTGAGTACTAAATAATGATATTACTTTTTAAAAAAAAGAATATTCTATAAACAACTTGAGAGGAAAAACAAAAGAATTAACTGTCACAATTATGATTTTTATGCAAAGTTATGAGTGGGAGGAGGATTAGAATATTTTTATTTGTTGTATGTGGTGGCTGTCATTTTCTAGTTCAAACTGTTAAAACTTTAATAATTTTCGAATCAAATATTTAATAAAAAGGGATTGTGTGTATAAAAGTTTCGATTCTATATGCATGCTAAAAGTTGAATACTAAGTAAAATATCGAATCGAATTACTTTTAGTCTTTTACGAGTAATGAACATATTGATATATAGTATTTATTAAATAATTTAATATTCAGGAAATTCTGAATACCAAATGGTACTAATGTCTCGTACCAATTTTAAACCTAAATACCATAATTTTAAAACTTTACTTTCAAATACCATATCAAATATTAAAATATCGAATATCAAATTATCAAAAGTTTCAATTTAATTCAATAATTTGATTTTTCGTATTTTAATGAGTAGCTCTAAAAGTAATCCCATTTATTATACAACTATGCAATTGGTCCATTCTTGCACTCACTTCTACCATGCAAATATGAGTGAAAAAAAGACTTTTTTCTTCCCGAGAAATTTTCGCCTATAGCCACTAATATAAAGTACTTTAATTATACTTTATAGTTATAGTTTGGTAATTATATTTCGTAACTATAATTATAGCAGTGTTTGTATATTTCACAGAGCATTTGTATATGTTTGTATAATTCGCTATACAATTAGCAGTTTTTGTGTAGTGTTTGTATATTTCGTTGTATAATTTGTGCACAACGTTTGTATAATTCTTTATTCAATTCGCAATGTTTGTATATTTCGCTATATAATTTGATTCGCGCACAACTTTTGTATAACCGCACATAACGTTTATATAAATTACGTGAATTATACAAAACTCAAACTGTAATTATAGTTAGATCTTTGCTGCGAGCCATAATTAATTCAAACTAGAGCTATGTTAGCTAATATACTAGTATATATTTGTTTATCCACGTAATTTTTCTTTTCTTTTATGTGCAAACTAAAGAAAAATATTCTAGAAATTGGAAAAAAAATATATTTAAAAGTTAAATGAAGGAAAATGTGAAAATAATTTTAAAAGGACCTTTTTGTTATGTAAAGATTACATTGCTATATGAGTGTGTCTATTAAGACTAAATTGAGACCATATATAAACATTGACATTAACGATAGGTTTAAGTTTGAGTCTTATATACAAAATCGTCTATTGTGATAATTGATACAGATTTTATTACTTTTAAAAATAAAATTATTTCTATCACGAATCTAAATTAGTCGAGACAACAAAGAAAATAATTGACTTTTCTCTTCCAACCTTTATCTAGTTGTCTTTCAACTAAAAGAACACAATCAAAAGAAGTACTCTGTGTATTTTCATTTGCTTGTCTGATTTTCACTTGACACAGAGTTTAAAAAAATAAAAATACTTTTAAGTTTTATGGTCTTAAACTAAAAATATGTACAATATTAGAGTATCATTATATTTTTAAAATTTCTCATCCTAAGCATGTCATTTCAGAAAGTTGGAATTAAAAAGTTACTCAAAAAACGAAAAAACGAGACTTTTTTTTTCCTAAAAAAAACTCAAATAAGTCATTGACAGTGGCGGAGCCAAGATTTTAATTAAGAAGGTTCAAAATTTAAAGAACTAGACGCACGAACTAATTGAAGGCAGTTCAATATATATAAAAAATTATTTTAATTATGTGTAAATAGTATAATATATATATAAAGAACTAGACGCACGAACTATTAAAACTAACTCATTCATGTCATTCGTTAAAAAAATACTCTATCACTTATACCATTATCATTATTAAAAATGCTCATTTATATTATTATATATTAACGAAAAAAATATAAGTGATATTTAAATATCACGTGTTACACGATTCAACTTAAAACATCAATGAAATATTTCAAGGAGTTGGTGAGCTTTCCATTTTATTGTGTGCCACACAAAATATTTTTATATTCACAACTTAAAACTTATATAAGGGTAATGATATTAATAGTTAATATTTTATATAAGGGTGAATTAGTAAATTACTACCGTCTTCATAGGCATCTTATCCAATAATTCAATATTGTAAAAAAATTAAAATGGAATAGATAATTCGATAATATTTTTTTTCATTAAAATTATTATAAACCAATAGTACTTGTTGACATCCAATTTTTACCCTTGCAAATTAATCATCGGGCCTTTAGTTTTAACAATTTGAAATAATTAGCTTTCAAAATGCAAAACAATATTTTCAAGTGATTTTTGGGTTTAAAGCTTCTAATTTTAATTATGCTTAAATATTTGCATATTATATATATATGATATATATATATATATATATTTCAAGTATTATGTTTCCGTTAAATTTTTTCAAAAAAATCCCAAATAGATTTTATCTTTAATTACTTTTACCTTAATCATTTTTTGAATTAATTACCCCATAGTTAATTTAATTATTTTAAGTTGTTAATATTAAAAGCTTTTTAATTAATTTATACTAATTCATCTCGTGGTCAAATTAATTAATCGATTCCGAATTAATCATGTTTTATTTGGCCAAAATTTGAATTTTTTTTTCCCCTTTTTGGACCCCTTTTTTTCCAGCTTTTTGCTTTTACTTTTTGGGCCAAGTTTTGGCCCAAATCGTATTAAATAATCCCAATTCCCTTCCAGACCGGCCCAACTCCTCTTTTAAAATCCCTACCCGACCCATAACCCGACCCGGTCCCTCTTAATTAAACCCTTTCCCCTTTCCTTTCTTTCCCACCCCGATCCCTTTCTTCCTTTCCTCTGCCATGTCGAAACCAGAGAGACCAGACGCCAAACCAGTTCGCTCCAGTCCCCAAAATGGCAAAACGCCAAGATTTATTTACTCCCTTGTACCTGCGTTCCCTCCCCCAACCCGTTTTCTCCCTACACGACGCAAAAATTAGCCACGACGCAAAAATCAGCCGCGACCAGAGACAGCAGCGCCCAACAGTGGCCGTTTTTGGCCATTTTTGGTCAACCACGTACTCCTTCCTTCTTCCCCTTGTCCTTGCACGTCAGAGAAACCCTCCACGTGTCTCACATCTAAGCCATCGATTCAAAATCGATGGCTGAGATGTGAGACTTGTAAGAGGGTTTCAATTTGAAGATTCAAATTTTTGGAGTTGGTTGGTCGATTTTGCCCTTGCTTTTCCCTCCCATCCATTGCCCTAATTTGGGGTACAAATACCCATTTGTTAACTAATTTGGGGGTCGGTTCTGGAACAATTTGGAGAGATTGTTCTTCTCGGATTTTTAGTAATATTTTCCTTGTTCTGAAATTGTGAAATCTCAATAGTTCATGTTCTATTGGAAAACATTTCATTGTGAAAAATATTTGAAAGGTCTTTGAATCTCTAGAAGCTTAGCTGAAATTTTGAGTTCAAGGGTCTAGGATCGGAGTTGATTCTCGTTCGTAGTTCCAGTTTTCGCTGCCCCGGAAAAGGTAATACTCGTTACTCTTCATCTTCAGTTAATATACGTGTTTGAATGCGAGTATTGAAACCATTTCGAAGTATGTTGTTAGTGTGACATTGTTGGTTTACATATTTGTATATGTATATGTATATACAGATATATATGCGTATGTATGTATAAAACTTGAAGAATGGTTAAATATATGTGTTGGTTTTGGTGGTTGTTTCCTGTACATCTATGTATATGCAGCTGTATATACGCATATTTATACGAATATCTACATATATATATATATATATATATATATATATATATGTATAAGCATGTATCTACAATTTGAATGTTGTCCGGGTGTTTGTTGGGCTGTCATATTTATGTATATATATACATATATGTGTATTACTACGTGTATGTTATATAAAAGTACATAAGTCAAAGTTTGTTAGTTTGTTTGGTTATATAATGGTATTGCAATGTCTTTGTATTTATATATACGTATATACATGTATACGCAAATGCATATATACCAATGTATTCATAGAACTTGAGAGTTTGTTGGGTTATATTGTCATATAACGTTGTTTGTGCTTCCATGTATACATATGTATATCTATATATATAATATACATGTGCATAAATAGCTCAAAGGATCTCTTTTACTTTGACAACATCTCAACATCGCGATATTGATAATTTTCCTCTTTTAGTCTATGTCAAGAGATATATGCTTTAACTTGAACATGAAATACATGCTCTAAATACACATTACTCCTTTGTTTGAGACACCTTGAGTTGTGGGATAGTGTATTTGTCTTCCATGTGATAGCATGTTTGTCTTCCATATTGAAACGATTATTTAGTTAATCCTATGCTACTTCATGATGTCAATTTGATTTTTTTTTCTTTGAGTAGTTGATTAATCCGTGGTTTTCTTTGCATGTAATGTTAATCCGAGTCTATTTTGGACTCCTCTTCGCATTTCGTTGAGTGTCGGGTCAATCTCGGCCTATGTTTAGCTACTCGGAACTGCGGGATTTTATTTTTGAAGTGGCAACGCACCTATATACACTGGTATACACGTTCTGTATACAAAACAAATGCTTACACAGGAATACGGCTAAAAGCCCAAATGGTCAGCAGCAGGCCCTTAGAATTGGGCAAGCCCAATCTTGAAAGGGAATGGTGTCACGCCCCGGGAGGGTACCCTAGGCGTGGCCGGCACTCAGAGACTATTGCTAGCCCCCAAGCGAACCCCTTAGCTTCATCACATCATTCATTATAGACATTGCGGAAGGAAATAGTAAACAATACTTTAAAATAGTGGGCCAATGGCCAAACATCAATTTGATCATCAAAACCAAGCAAGGAGTTATTGCTCAGTTGTCAAAACATTCACCTTGACTATATCATTATGTCTACAAAGCCTCTAACATTCCTTAAAACGTCTAGGAAGAGGACCATGACATACCATGGCTACTCGACTCAAAAGAACAGGATAACATTCATAAATAAAGGTTTCCTCCGGAAGCAAGGAGGCTCACCACAGTCAGAACTTGGAAACACTTGACCTCAACGGGGCGGCTGCTGAAGTCCTCTAGCTCCTGTATCTGCATCATGAAACGATGCAGCGCCAAATGGCGTCAGTACGTGGAATGTACTGGCATGTAAAATAGCTGAAACACATTGTTAGGAATATACGAACATAACGCACATCATCATGAGACCTTAACCTTTACATCAGGGAAACCTTAACATTGACCTCTTCATTAGCACTGACCATTACATTAACCTTGACCTTTACATTAGCATTGACCTTTACATTAGCATTGACCTTAGAGTACTATTAGGGAAACTTTTTCTAAGAAGCCTAACTGGGAGTTTCTTTAACCGACAACCATCACTTATGAGCCAGTGATGATACAACGAAGCGATGCCGTTGCCACATCCATCCATTACCCTGCCCAGGGTAAAGGACATTCATTAGTGGATCCATAAAACATAACATTAGTCCTCATTTGGGACAAGATAGGAGCCATCCGCATTGCGGTTCAATCCTCTCTTCCTACGCGGGCCACGTAGTTAATGGACTCAAGTGGGACTCACTTTTATCCATTTCGGTGCTCAGTACTCCTCCCAGGACTCGATATTGCTCATAAAACATTAACATTCATTTGCCCCATAGGGACACATTACATTATCATTAGTCCCCATAGGGGCATAACACATTATCATTGGCATCTCCTTTACATTAACATTAACATCATTGTCATTCCATTTCATTAGCATCAACATCATTGTCATTCCATTTCATTAACATTAACATCATGGACCTTAGGGACACTAGTTTAGGAACTTTGACTCTCAACTAGAGACAATCCCACATTCACATGCTCAACGTTCTTCATTCATCATTTTATCATTACTCTAGACTCTACACACACACCCATGTTCATCATGCATGCTTTTCTAGGATACATATACAATAGATATAGGATTTTTTTAACTAAATGCTTTTCAAGAAAATAGTTTTAAAAGGATGCATAAGGGTTTTTATGAGGGTCATCATCAATGCAGGAAAATATATAGGTTTACGCATAAAATAATGGCATTTATTCATTACATTACATGAATTAACATGTTTCACTTCATTACCCTAACATCATTCACCATTAAACTTTAATACATTACTCATGGGGCACATGGGAGGACATTCCCATGCTTTAAGTATAGCCTTACATACCTGAAAGAAGATAGTCACACTAAAGCACCTTCTTTACTCTTGCTCTCTTCAACCTCCTTCAAGCCCTAGCCTTAAGAACCTTAGGAAGACTTCTTCAATGGGGTTTTTCAACCCTTTTTCGTGAAAACCGACCTATATAGGTCATAGGGGTACGTTTAGGATAGGTGGGATTGGACCATACTGCCCTTGGAAATTTTAAGAAATTAAATCACGTCCTGAAATAACACAGTCCGCGACGCGGACTGGTCGCGGACAGTGTATTTTCGGAAATTTCAACTCCGTCGAAATTTTCAGGAAAAGATAAGTGTGTCTCCGCGACCAGTCCGCGTCGCGGTTCCGTCGCGGAGGCTCACTGTTTTTCGTTTTGGAACGAAAAATTATCTTTTGACTCGGTTGCTCTAAAATTCGACCGAGACCTTTCCCCCACTCCATTTTCAGTGCTGATCATGAATCCGCTCTCGGATTTCCGATCCGAGCATCGGAAGGCACGTTTCTCGCACACCTCTCCTTGAGGGGTATTTCGATAATTTTGCGGGCGTTACATTATCTCCCCCTTGGGATCATTCGTCCTCGAATGATAAGTAGGGAAGTATTTTAGCACGAATGGGCTCACGACTCACCTCAATATTACTTTGATAACCTACTACCTTCATCTTTCATGGGTCTTTAAGCTCATTTATTCAACATTAACAATTTCACATGGAATTCATGTAATATACATTAATTTACATTAAGTAGGGTCATTACCTTCGATGCTTCCATCTACCTCGGGCACGAACAAGTGCGGGTACTTTGCTTTCATCTCCTCCTCAGCTTCCCATGTGGATCCTTCAACGAATTGATTTCTCCACAGTACCTTAACAGAAGCTATCTCCTTGTTCCTTAGTCTGCGTACCTGCCGATCAAGGATTTGGACTGGGGTTTCCTCATAGGACAGGCTGTCCTTGATTCCTGTGCTCTCTACAGGCACTACCAAGGCCGGATCCCCTAAACATTTCTTCAACATTGAGACGTGGAACACTGGATGAATCCCATCTAATTCGGAGGGTAGTTCCAGCTCATAAGCAACCTTTCCAATCCTTCGCACAATTTGGTAGGGACCAATATAGCGAGGACCCAACTTCCCTTTCTTCCCGAACCTCGTGACACCTTTCATAGGTGATACCTTCAGATAAACCCAGTCATTCACCTCAAACTCTAAATCCCTTCTCCTTACATCTGTGTACGACTTTTGTCGGCTCTGGGCTGCCTTTAACCTTTCTCGTATAGTCTTCACCTTTTCCATGGACTGGTGGACAAGGTCTGGCCCAATCAGCCCGGCCTCTCCAACCTCGAACCACCCAATGGGCGATCTACACCTTCTCCCATACAAGGCCTCATAAGGGGCCATTCGGATACTCGCATGATAACTGTTGTTGTATGCAAATTCAATCAAAGGTAAATGGTCGTCCCAATTTCCTTTGAAGTCAAGAACGCATGCTCTCAACATGTCTTCCAACGTCTGGATGGTGCGTTCTGCCTGGCCATCCGTCTGTGGATGAAAGGCCGTGCTCAAGTTCACCTTAGTACCCAGCCCTTTCTGGAATGACTTCCAGAAGTGAGAGGTAAATTGGGCTCCTCTGTCTGAAATAATAGACAAGGGAACTCCGTGCAATCTCACTATCTCCTGAATATATATTCTGGCATAATCTTCGGCAGTGTTAGTCGTCTTGACTGCTAAGAAATGTGCTGATTTCGTCATTCTGTCTACAATCACCCATATGGAGTCATGTTGCCTCCGGGATTTCGGTAAGCCCGTGACAAAGTCCATGTTCACCATCTCCCACTTCCATTCTGGAATTTCAAAATTCTGAGCCAGACCACTTGGCCTTTGGTGCTCAACCTTGACCTGCTGGCAGTTGGGGCATCTGGAAACGAATTCTGCGATGTCCCTCTTCATTCCACCCCACCAATAGACTTCTTTCAAGTCGTGATACATCTTGGTGGAACCTGGATGGATGGAGTACTTAGCATTATGGGCCTCAGCTAAAATCCTTTCTCGAACACCATCAACATTAGGGACACATAATCTGTTCTGGTACCTAACCTAAGTACCCCATCTCCCCCTTTGGAAAAGGCCATCACTTTTTGCTTCTGAACATCTTCTTTTAGTTGGAGTATAATGGGATCTCGATCCTGCTTCTCTTTAACTTCAGTCACCAGGGATGATGAAGACCCATTTTGAACACTAACTCCTCCTTCATCATTCTCTTCAAGTTGGACCCCCAATCGGGCCAACCTGTGCACCTCTCTCACCAGTTCTTTCTTTTCTTCATCAACATGGGCCGTGCTACCCATAGACAACCTGCTAAGAGCATCAGCAACAACGTTAGCCTTACCTGGGTGGTACATGACGCTCATATCATAGTCCTTGAGCAACTCTAACCATCTCCTCTGTCGCAAATTGAGCTCTCTTTGGATGAACACATACTGCAAGCTCTTATGGTCTGTGAACACATCCACATGCACTCCATACAAGTAGTGGCGCCAGATTTTAAGTGCGAACACAACGGCTGCCAACTCAAGATCATGGGTAGGATAGTTTCGTTCATGAACCTTAAGCTGTCTGGAAGCATAGGCTACCACCCTTCCTCTTTGCATTAACACGCACCCCAACCCAACTCTAGATGCGTCACAGTATACCACGAAGTCATCTGTTCCGTCAGGCAATGTCAACACAGGTGCAGTGGTTAACCTGGTCTTCAGCTCTTGGAAACTTTTCTCGCATTCGTCAGACCATTGGAACTTAGCCCCTTTTTGGGTCAGTTTGGTCAATGGTGCAGATAGGGAAGAAAACCCCTCCACAAACCTCCGGTAGTAGCCTGCCAACCCCAAGAAGCTTCTTATGTCAGTCGGAGAGGTTGGCCTTGGCCAGCTTGCCACCGCCTCAATCTTCTGGTTATCCACTCGAATACCATCACCCGAAACCACATGGCCTAGGAAAGCCACTGACTTAAGCCAGAATTCACACTTGGAGAACTTAGCATATAACTCGTGGTCCTTAAGAGTTTGAAGGACAACTCTGAGATGTTTAGTATGCTCTTCCTCATCCTTCGAATATATCAAAATATCATCAATGAAGACGATTACAAACATATCCAGGTAGGGTCTAAATACTCTGTTCATCAAGTCCATAAAGGCTGCTGGTGCATTGGTCAACCCAAAGGACATCACTAAGAATTCAAAATGACCATATCTTGTCCTGAAAGCTGTCTTTGGGATATCACACTCCCTCACCTTTAACTGATGGTAACCCGATCTGAGGTCTATTTTTGAAAAACATGAGGCACCCTGAAGTTGGTCGAACAAGTCGTCAATCCTAGGAAGAGGATATTTGTTCTTGACTGTGACCTTGTTCAGTTGCCTATAATCTATACACATTCGAAGCGTCCCATCTTTCTTTCGCACAAACAACACTGGAGCACCCCACGGAGAAACACTAGGTCTAATAAAACCCTTCTCTAACAGGTCTTTCAACTGTTCTTTCAGCTCCTTCAGTTCAGCGGGGGCCATCCTATATGGCGGAATTGAAATAGGCTGCGTATCGGGGAGTACATCAATACCGAAGTCAATCTCCCTATCAGGAGGGACTCCAGGTAAATCCTCCGGGAACACCTCAGGAAACTCATTAACAACTGAGACCGACTCAAGAGTAGGGGTCTCAACATTATCAGCTTTAACTCTTACTAGGTGGTAGATACACCCCTTAGAGATCAACTTCCTTGCCCTCAGGTAAGAAATAATTATACCCTTGGGTGCAACATAACCTCCCTTCCATTCTAAGATCGGTTCAAGTGGGAATTGAAACTTAACCACTCGGGTTCTACAGTCTATAGATGCATGGCAAGCGTGAAGCCAATCCATCCCAAGGATCACATCAAAATCCACCATCTCTAATTCTACCAAATCAGCCAATGTATCCCTATAATAAATGGATACTACACAGTTCCTATAGACCCTTTTTGCCAGAATAGACTCTCCAGTAGGAGTTGAAACGGAATATGGCTCACGTAGACATTCTGGGGCAACTTCGAACTTATTGGCCACATAGGGAGTCACAAAGGATAAGGTGGCACCCGGATCAAGTAATGCGTAACAGTTATAAGAGAAGATTTGAAGCATACCCGTTACAACATCTGGGGCAGCCTCTCGGTCCTGCCGATTTCCCATAGCATACAGGCGGTTCGCTCCGCCTCCAGCATTCGTAGCAGTAGCCCTCTGTTGACTGCCCGCAGGGGGCGCTGTGGATGACTGGGCTCTATTACCTCTGTCGTTTCCCCTCTGGCTCCTCATAGGACATTCAATCAGGATATGGCCAGGGTGTCCACACGTATAGCATAAATTGGTGCCTTCCCGGCACGCACCAAGATGTTGTTTGCCACATCTGCCACAAGTTGCTTTTTCTCTGGGGCCCTGGGCGACACTGGCCTGGGACTGAGATACCTGTGCTCTGAAATTCTGATGGCCCTGGGTCCTTTGGTCATACCTGTGCTGCTGAACAGGTGCATTCACCATCGGTGTTGCATGGCGAGGAGGTTTCCTCTGGAAGAAGTTCTTGTTACCCTTATCCTGCTTCTGTTGGTTTTGTTCCTGGCCCGCAGCTTTGGCTTTCTTGCTCTGCTGCTCCTCCCTATCCCTCTTCTTGTCCTCTTCGGTCTGTTGAGCATAGACCATCAGCCTGGAAATATCCATGTCTGGGATCAGCAGTGCTGCCTTGCACTCTCTCTTCACATGTCTGCCTAGCCCAGACACAAATTTTCTCATCCTGGCCCTCATGTCAAGGACCATCTCCGGAGCATATCTTGATAGTTGGGTGAACTTCAGGCTATACTCCTTGGCAGTCATACCCTCCTGTTTTAAGTTCACAAACTCCTCAACCTTAGCTTCCCTTAACTCCTGGGGAAAGAAATGATCGAGAAAAGCACTTTCGAACTCTTCCCACTCAGCTGGTTCAGCACTCTCGCCTCTGACATCCTCCCATTGGTTGTACCAAATGTTGGCCACATCCTTAAGTTGATATGAAACCAACTCCACTCCTTCAATCTCACTTGCATGCATTGCCCTTAGGATCTTGCGCATTTCATCAATAAAGTTTTGCGGATCCTCCTCAACCTTAGAACCCGTATAGACTGGCGGACTCATCCTCAAAAAATCTCTGAGCCTGGAAGCAGCAGTTGGCTCTTGGGAACTGGAGCTTGGGGCCTGGGGACCACGACTGTTACTTTGCGAGGCCACCAACTGGGTGAGCATGGCAATGGCTCCCCTGAAGTCTGCCTCTGAAGTGGGGGCTGACTGTGGTGGGGGTGCTGGTGGAGCCTCAGCAGCTCTAGCTGGTCGTCCCCGTCTCCTTACCTCACGTTCTGGCAAGTGGTTCTCAGTACTTGGGACAGAACCATCTCTTTGGGCAGCAGTGCGTTTTGGAGGCATTATCTGCAAACGCGTAACGCACGAGTTAAAGACGTTTGCTTAAAGTCAAGCTCTAGCGCACGACTCAGAACATCAAAGAAGTGGAACCATTTCCTAATGCCCTGTAGCATCCTGTTTATGAAGTGTGGTGCACAACACACGCATAAACGAGACTCTACTAGACACGGCTTCGTAGACTCCCTAGGACTCTTGAACTCTGTGCTCTGATACCAAGTTTGTCACGCCCCGGGAGGGTACCCTAGGCGTGGCCGGCACTCAGAGACTATTGCTAGCCCCCAAGCGAACCCCTTAGCTTCATCACATCATTCATTATAGACATTGCGGAAGGAAATAGTAAACAATACTTTAAAATAGTGGGCCAATGGCCAAACATCAATTTGATCATCAAAACCAAGCAAGGAGTTATTGCTCAGTTGTCAAAACATTCACCTTGACTACATCATTATGTCTACAAAGCCTCTAACATTCCTTAAAACGTCTAGGAAGAGGACCATGACATACCATGGCTACTCGACTCAAAAGAACAGGATAACATTCATAAATAAAAGTTTCCTCCGGAAGCAAGGAGGCTCACCACAGTCAGAACTTGGAAACACTTGACCTCAACGGGGCGGCTGCTGAAGTCCTCTAGCTCCTGTATCTGCATCATGAAACGATGCAGCGCCAAATGGCGTCAGTACGTGGAATGTACTGGCATGTAAAATAGCTGAAACACATTGTTAGGAATATACGAACATAACGCACATCATCATGAGACCTTAACCTTTACATCAGGGAAACCTTAACATTGACCTCTTCATTAGCACTGACCATTACATTAACCTTGACCTTTACATTAGCATTGACCTTTACATTAGCATTGACCTTAGAGTACTATTAGGGAAACTTTTTCTAAGAAGCCTAACTGGGAGTTTCTTTAACCGACAACCATCACTTATGAGCCAGTGATGATACAACGAAGCGATGCCGTTGCCACATCCATCCATTACCCTGCCCAGGGTAAAGGACATTCATTAGTGGATCCATAAAACATAACATTAGTCCTCATTTGGGACAAGATAGGAGCCATCCGCATTGCGGTTCAATCCTCTCTTCCTACGCGGGCCACGTAGTTAATGGACTCAAGTGGGACTCACTTTTATCCATTTCGGTGCTCAGTACTCCTCCCAGGACTCGATATTGCTCATAAAACATTAACATTCATTTGCCCCATAGGGACACATTACATTATCATTAGTCCCCATAGGGGCATAACACATTATCATTGGCATCTCCTTTACATTAACATTAACATCATTGTCATTCCATTTCATTAGCATCAACATCATTGTCATTCCATTTCATTAACATTAACATCATGGACCTTAGGGACACTAGTTTAGGAACTTTGACTCTCAACTAGAGACAATCCCACATTCACATGCTCAACGTTCTTCATTCATCATTTTATCATTACTCTAGACTCTACACACACACCCATGTTCATCATGCATGCTTTTCTAGGATACATATACAATAGATATAGGATTTTTTTAACTAAATGCTTTTCAAGAAAATAGTTTTAAAAGGATGCATAAGGGTTTTTATGAGGGTCATCATCAATGCAGGAAAATATATAGGTTTACGCATAAAATAATGGCATTTATTCATTACATTACATGAATTAACATGTTTCACTTCATTACCCTAACATCATTCACCATTAAACTTTAATACATTACTCATGGGGCACATGGGAGGACATTCCCATGCTTTAAGTATAGCCTTACATACCTGAAAGAAGATAGTCACACTAAAGCACCTTCTTTACTCTTGCTCTCTTCAACCTCCTTCAAGCCCTAGCCTTAAGAACCTTAGGAAGACTTCTTCAATGGGGTTTTTCAACCCTTTTTCGTGAAAACCGACCTATATAGGTCATAGGGGTACGTTTAGGATAGGTGGGATTGGACCATACTGCCCTTGGAAATTTTAAGAAATTAAATCACGTCCTGAAATAACACAGTCCGCGACGCGGACTGGTCGCGGACAGTGTATTTTCGGAAATTTCAACTCCGTCGAAATTTTCAGGAAAAGATAAGTGTGTCTCCGCGACCAGTCCGCGTCGCGGTTCCGTCGCGGAGGCTCACTGTTTTTCGTTTTGGAACGAAAAATTATCTTTTGACTCGGTTGCTCTAAAATTCGACCGAGACCTTTCCCCCACTCCATTTTCAGTGCTGATCATGAATCCGCTCTCGGATTTCCGATCCGAGCATCGGAAGGCACGTTTCTCGCACACCTCTCCTTGAGGGGTATTTCGATAATTTTGCGGGCGTTACATTATCTCCCCCTTGGGATCATTCGTCCTCGAATGATAAGTAGGGAAGTATTTTAGCACGAATGGGCTCACGACTCACCTCAATATTACTTTGATAACCTACTACCTTCATCTTTCATGGGTCTTTAAGCTCATTTATTCAACATTAACAATTTCACATGGAATTCATGTAATATACATTAATTTACATTAAGTAGGGTCATTACCTTCGATGCTTCCATCTACCTCGGGCACGAACAAGTGCGGGTACTTTGCTTTCATCTCCTCCTCAGCTTCCCATGTGGATCCTTCAACGAATTGATTTCTCCACAGTACCTTAACAGAAGCTATCTCCTTGTTCCTTAGTCTGCGTACCTGCCGATCAAGGATTTGGACTGGGGTTTCCTCATAGGACAGGCTGTCCTTGATTCCTGTGCTCTCTACAGGCACTACCAAGGCCGGATCCCCTAAACATTTCTTCAACATTGAGACGTGGAACACTGGATGAATCCCATCTAATTCGGAGGGTAGTTCCAGCTCATAAGCAACCTTTCCAATCCTTCGCACAATTTGGTAGGGACCAATATAGCGAGGACCCAACTTCCCTTTCTTCCCGAACCTCGTGACACCTTTCATAGGTGATACCTTCAGATAAACCCAGTCATTCACCTCAAACTCTAAATCCCTTCTCCTTACATCTGTGTACGACTTTTGTCGGCTCTGGGCTGCCTTTAACCTTTCTCGTATAGTCTTCACCTTTTCCATGGACTGGTGGACAAGGTCTGGCCCAATCAGCCCGGCCTCTCCAACCTCGAACCACCCAATGGGCGATCTACACCTTCTCCCATACAAGGCCTCATAAGGGGCCATTCGGATACTCGCATGATAACTGTTGTTGTATGCAAATTCAATCAAAGGTAAATGGTCGTCCCAATTTCCTTTGAAGTCAAGAACGCATGCTCTCAACATGTCTTCCAACGTCTGGATGGTGCGTTCTGCCTGGCCATCCGTCTGTGGATGAAAGGCCGTGCTCAAGTTCACCTTAGTACCCAGCCCTTTCTGGAATAACTTCCAGAAGTGAGAGGTAAATTGGGCTCCTCTGTCTGAAATAATAGACAAGGGAACTCCGTGCAATCTCACTATCTCCTGAATATATATTCTGGCATAATCTTCGGCAGTGTTAGTCGTCTTGACTGCTAAGAAATGTGCTGATTTCGTCATTCTGTCTACAATCACCCATATGGAGTCATGTTGCCTCCGGGATTTCGGTAAGCCCGTGACAAAGTCCATGTTCACCATCTCCCACTTCCATTCTGGAATTTCAAAATTCTGAGCCAGACCACTTGGCCTTTGGTGCTCAACCTTGACCTGCTGGCAGTTGGGGCATCTGGAAACGAATTCTGCGATGTCCCTCTTCATTCCACCCCACCAATAGACTTCTTTCAAGTCGTGATACATCTTGGTGGAACCTGGATGGATGGAGTACTTAGCATTATGGGCCTCAGCTAAAATCCTTTCTCGAACACCATCAACATTAGGGACACATAATCTGTTCTGGTACCTAACCTAAGTACCCCATCTCCCCCTTTGGAAAAGGCCATCACTTTTTGCTTCTGAACATCTTCTTTTAGTTGGAGTATAATGGGATCTCGATCCTGCTTCTCTTTAACTTCAGTCACCAGGGATGATGAAGACCCATTTTGAACACTAACTCCTCCTTCATCATTCTCTTCAAGTTGGACCCCCAATCGGGCCAACCTGTGCACCTCTCTCACCAGTTCTTTCTTTTCTTCATCAACATGGGCCGTGCTACCCATAGACAACCTGCTAAGAGCATCAGCAACAACGTTAGCCTTACCTGGGTGGTACATGACGCTCATATCATAGTCCTTGAGCAACTCTAACCATCTCCTCTGTCGCAAATTGAGCTCTCTTTGGATGAACACATACTGCAAGCTCTTATGGTCTGTGAACACATCCACATGCACTCCATACAAGTAGTGGCGCCAGATTTTAAGTGCGAACACAACGGCTGCCAACTCAAGATCATGGGTAGGATAGTTTCGTTCATGAACCTTAAGCTGTCTGGAAGCATAGGCTACCACCCTTCCTCTTTGCATTAACACGCACCCCAACCCAACTCTAGATGCGTCACAGTATACCACGAAGTCATCTGTTCCGTCAGGCAATGTCAACACAGGTGCAGTGGTTAACCTGGTCTTCAGCTCTTGGAAACTTTTCTCGCATTCGTCAGACCATTGGAACTTAGCCCCTTTTTGGGTCAGTTTGGTCAATGGTGCAGATAGGGAAGAAAACCCCTCCACAAACCTCCGGTAGTAGCCTGCCAACCCCAAGAAGCTTCTTATGTCAGTCGGAGAGGTTGGCCTTGGCCAGCTTGCCACCGCCTCAATCTTCTGGTTATCCACTCGAATACCATCACCCGAAACCACATGGCCTAGGAAAGCCACTGACTTAAGCCAGAATTCACACTTGGAGAACTTAGCATATAACTCGTGGTCCTTAAGAGTTTGAAGGACAACTCTGAGATGTTTAGTATGCTCTTCCTCATCCTTCGAATATATCAAAATATCATCAATGAAGACGATTACAAACATATCCAGGTAGGGTCTAAATACTCTGTTCATCAAGTCCATAAAGGCTGCTGGTGCATTGGTCAACCCAAAGGACATCACTAAGAATTCAAAATGACCATATCTTGTCCTGAAAGCTGTCTTTGGGATATCACACTCCCTCACCTTTAACTGATGGTAACCCGATCTGAGGTCTATTTTTGAAAAACATGAGGCACCCTGAAGTTGGTCGAACAAGTCGTCAATCCTAGGAAGAGGATATTTGTTCTTGACTGTGACCTTGTTCAGTTGCCTATAATCTATACACATTCGAAGCGTCCCATCTTTCTTTCGCACAAACAACACTGGAGCACCCCACGGAGAAACACTAGGTCTAATAAAACCCTTCTCTAACAGGTCTTTCAACTGTTCTTTCAGCTCCTTCAGTTCAGCGGGGGCCATCCTATATGGCGGAATTGAAATAGGCTGCGTATCGGGGAGTACATCAATACCGAAGTCAATCTCCCTATCAGGAGGGACTCCAGGTAAATCCTCCGGGAACACCTCAGGAAACTCATTAACAACTGAGACCGACTCAAGAGTAGGGGTCTCAACATTATCAGCTTTAACTCTTACTAGGTGGTAGATACACCCCTTAGAGATCAACTTCCTTGCCCTCAGGTAAGAAATAATTATACCCTTGGGTGCAACATAACCTCCCTTCCATTCTAAGATCGGTTCAAGTGGGAATTGAAACTTAACCACTCGGGTTCTACAGTCTATGGATGCATGGCAAGCGTGAAGCCAATCCATCCCAAGGATCACATCAAAATCCACCATCTCTAATTCTACCAAATCAGCCAATGTATCCCTATAATAAATGGATACTACACAGTTCCTATAGACCCTTTTTGCCAGAATAGACTCTCCAGTAGGAGTTGAAACGGAATATGGCTCACGTAGACATTCTGGGGCAACTTCGAACTTATTGGCCACATAGGGAGTCACAAAGGATAAGGTGGCACCCGGATCAAGTAATGCGTAACAGTTATAAGAGAAGATTTGAAGCATACCCGTTACAACATCTGGGGCAGCCTCTCGGTCCTGCCGATTTCCCATAGCATACAGGCGGTTCGCTCCGCCTCCAGCATTCGTAGCAGTAGCCCTCTGTTGACTGCCCGCAGGGGGCGCTGTGGATGACTGGGCTCTATTACCTCTGTCGTTTCCCCTCTGGCTCCTCATAGGACATTCAATCAGGATATGGCCAGGGTGTCCACACGTATAGCATAAATTGGTGCCTTCCCGGCACGCACCAAGATGTTGTTTGCCACATCTGCCACAAGTTGCTTTTTCTCTGGGGCCCTGGGCGACACTGGCCTGGGACTGAGATACCTGTGCTCTGAAATTCTGATGGCCCTGGGTCCTTTGGTCATACCTGTGCTGCTGAACAGGTGCATTCACCATCGGTGTTGCATGGCGAGGAGGTTTCCTCTGGAAGAAGTTCTTGTTACCCTTATCCTGCTTCTGTTGGTTTTGTTCCTGGCCCGCAGCTTTGGCTTTCTTGCTCTGCTGCTCCTCCCTATCCCTCTTCTTGTCCTCTTCGGTCTGTTGAGCATAGACCATCAGCCTGGAAATATCCATGTCTGGGATCAGCAGTGCTGCCTTGCACTCTCTCTTCACATGTCTGCCTAGCCCAGACACAAATTTTCTCATCCTGGCCCTCATGTCAAGGACCATCTCCGGAGCATATCTTGATAGTTGGGTGAACTTCAGGCTATACTCCTTGGCAGTCATACCCTCCTGTTTTAAGTTCACAAACTCCTCAACCTTAGCTTCCCTTAACTCCTGGGGAAAGAAATGATCGAGAAAAGCACTTTCGAACTCTTCCCACTCAGCTGGTTCAGCACTCTCGCCTCTGACATCCTCCCATTGGTTGTACCAAATGTTGGCCACATCCTTAAGTTGATATGAAACCAACTCCACTCCTTCAATCTCACTTGCATGCATTGCCCTTAGGATCTTGCGCATTTCATCAATAAAGTTTTGCGGATCCTCCTCAACCTTAGAACCCGTATAGACTGGCGGACTCATCCTCAAAAAATCTCTGAGCCTGGAAGCAGCAGTTGGCTCTTGGGAACTGGAGCTTGGGGCCTGGGGACCACGACTGTTACTTTGCGAGGCCACCAACTGGGTGAGCATGGCAATGGCTCCCCTGAAGTCTGCCTCTGAAGTGGGGGCTGACTGTGGTGGGGGTGCTGGTGGAGCCTCAGCAGCTCTAGCTGGTCGTCCCTGTCTCCTTACCTCACGTTCTGGCAAGTGGTTCTCAGTACTTGGGACAGAACCATCTCTTTGGGCAGCAGTGCGTTTTGGAGGCATTATCTGCAAACGCGTAACGCACGAGTTAAAGACGTTTGCTTAAAGTCAAGCTCTAGCGCACGACTCAGAACATCAAAGAAGTGGAACCATTTCCTAATGCCCTGTAGCATCCTGTTTATGAAGTGTGGTGCACAACACACGCATAAACGAGACTCTACTAGACACGGCTTCGTAGACTCCCTAGGACTCTTGAACTCTGTGCTCTGATACCAAGTTTGTCACGCCCCGGGAGGGTACCCTAGGCGTGGCCGGCACTCAGAGACTATTGCTAGCCCCCAAGCGAACCCCTTAGCTTCATCACATCATTCATTATAGACATTGCGGAAGGAAATAGTAAACAATACTTTAAAATAGTGGGCCAATGGCCAAACATCAATTTGATCATCAAAACCAAGCAAGGAGTTATTGCTCAGTTGTCAAAACATTCACCTTGACTACATCATTATGTCTACAAAGCCTCTAACATTCCTTAAAACGTCTAGGAAGAGGACCATGACATACCATGGCTACTCGACTCAAAAGAACAGGATAACATTCATAAATAAAGGTTTCCTCCGGAAGCAAGTAGGCTCACCACAGTCAGAACTTGGAAACACTTGACCTCAACGGGGCGGCTGCTGAAGTCCTCTAGCTCCTGTATCTGCATCATGAAACGATGCAGCGCCAAATGGCGTCAGTACGTGGAATGTACTGGCATGTAAAATAGCTGAAACACATTGTTAGGAATATACGAACATAACGCACATCATCATGAGACCTTAACCTTTACATCAGGGAAACCTTAACATTGACCTCTTCATTAGCACTGACCATTACATTAACCTTGACCTTTACATTAGCATTGACCTTTACATTAGCATTGACCTTAGAGTACTATTAGGGAAACTTTTTCTAAGAAGCCTAACTGGGAGTTTCTTTAACCGACAACCATCACTTATGAGCCAGTGATGATACAACGAAGCGATGCCGTTGCCACATCCATCCATTACCCTGCCCAGGGTAAAGGACATTCATTAGTGGATCCATAAAACATAACATTAGTCCTCATTTGGGACAAGATAGGAGCCATCCGCATTGCGGTTCAATCCTCTCTTCCTACGCGGGCCACGTAGTTAATGGACTCAAGTGGGACTCACTTTTATCCATTTCGGTGCTCAGTACTCCTCCCAGGACTCGATATTGCTCATAAAACATTAACATTCATTTGCCCCATAGGGACACATTACATTATCATTAGTCCCCATAGGGGCATAACACATTATCATTGGCATCTCCTTTACATTAACATTAACATCATTGTCATTCCATTTCATTAGCATCAACATCATTGTCATTCCATTTCATTAACATTAACATCATGGACCTTAGGGACACTAGTTTAGGAACTTTGACTCTCAACTAGAGACAATCCCACATTCACATGCTCAACGTTCTTCATTCATCATTTTATCATTACTCTAGACTCTACACACACACCCATGTTCATCATGCATGCTTTTCTAGGATACATATACAATAGATATAGGATTTTTTTAACTAAATGCTTTTCAAGAAAATAGTTTTAAAAGGATGCATAAGGGTTTTTATGAGGGTCATCATCAATGCAGGAAAATATATAGGTTTACGCATAAAATAATGGCATTTATTCATTACATTACATGAATTAACATGTTTCACTTCATTACCCTAACATCATTCACCATTAAACTTTAATACATTACTCATGGGGCACATGGGAGGACATTCCCATGCTTTAAGTATAGCCTTACATACCTGAAAGAAGATAGTCACACTAAAGCACCTTCTTTACTCTTGCTCTCTTCAACCTCCTTCAAGCCCTAGCCTTAAGAACCTTAGGAAGACTTCTTCAATGGGGTTTTTCAACCCTTTTTCGTGAAAACCGACCTATATAGGTCATAGGGGTACGTTTAGGATAGGTGGGATTGGACCATACTGCCCTTGGAAATTTTAAGAAATTAAATCACGTCCTGAAATAACACAGTCCGCGACGCGGACTGGTCGCGGACAGTGTATTTTCGGAAATTTCAACTCCGTCGAAATTTTCAGGAAAAGATAAGTGTGTCTCCGCGACCAGTCCGCGTCGCGGTTCCGTCGCGGAGGCTCACTGTTTTTCGTTTTGGAACGAAAAATTATCTTTTGACTCGGTTGCTCTAAAATTCGACCGAGACCTTTCCCCCACTCCATTTTCAGTGCTGATCATGAATCCGCTCTCGGATTTCCGATCCGAGCATCGGAAGGCACGTTTCTCGCACACCTCTCCTTGAGGGGTATTTCGGTAATTTTGCGGGCGTTACAAATGGGCATACCCAAATTTAATAATTATGCAGGTTGAAGGATTGGGCCTGCCCAGGCCCAAGTTATTTTAAATGTATTTTATTTACATTTTTATTTATGATATTTGCCATATTCTTTTATATTTATTTGTTCTAACTCTAATGTCATTTTACGTGTTTTAACTTAATTAAATTCCCCCAAAGTTAGCCACGTTGTGTCATGAATTTATTTTGGGGCACAAAAATCACCTTCAAGAAATTAAATTCTAAGATTTTCCTTTAAAATATTTCTAGTATTTTTCTTTAGAATAATTTTACTTTAAAATATGTCTTCCCTTTTAAACACTTAGAATTTTGTAGGTTTAAAATTCTAATTACTTAATTAAATTTGTCAAGTTCCTTAAATTAAACAAGTATTGGTTGGATTACCATAATATGCCATTGAATTTTAAATAATCCATTTAATTAAATTCTAATTGATTTAAATATAAGTAAAAAATTTCTAATATTCCATTTCCTACCCTTAAAAATATGTTATTTAAACTTTTCAAAATTAATAATATAAAATTATACTATTTTTAAAGTTAGTCAAAATATTTAATCGTCGGATAACCGTGTGTTAGCGGATATCTCGGGTGCGTAAAACCTTCCCGAAATAGAAATATGAACCCGAACCCCTCTTTGGATTTTTAAAAGGATTTTTTCTGTTAATTCTTTTAAAAATAATAATTTTAAATCGATTTTTCTTGATTTTTCCTTAAAAAAAAAAAAATAAGTGGCGACTCTAATTTTTAAAGATTCGATTTACTTAAGGCGGAATGGCCTAATAGGCCCCTGTACTTGGTCCCGTTTGTCACCTAGGACCTTATACTTATAACTTTGCCAACTAAACCCTTGTACCCACTCAAAACCTATATTTTAAATCCTTTTTTCTGACCTGGCATCCTACGTGGCATACCAGGCCTGGTGCGTGAGTTTCACTCCATTTTGGAGCGTGAAAGGTTTGTAAAAACCCCTTTAACAGTCATCTTCTTCCCCAAATACCCAAATATATAAATCTCCATTTTTTCTTCTCAAAATTCTTCAATTTTCTTCTTGTTTTTGTCTCTCCAAACGAAATTTCTTCTTGTTAGCCTTAATTTCTTCTTGGAAAATTATTTTTCTACTAAAGTGGGTTTTGCTCTTGCTCTTGTTTTGATTCTTATTTTCTTCAAAGAACCCATACCATATATTAGTAGTCACTCCATTTATAGTCCTTTTTTCCCTATTTTTCTTCTCATCCTCTTGATTTCAAGTTCAATTTCTCTTTTTTCTCTCTTATCCATATCAAAAAAATTTCATCCATTTTTTTCTCAAAAAAAATTCATCCATTCTACTTTAGCTCATTCCTATAGGATTTTACATAAATGGTCTTCTTTTTCTTGATTTGGGTTTAATCTAACTGGAAAAGACAACTTTTTTGGTAATTTGGAGTTGGATTTTTGGTGGGTTTTGTTTCTTGAGTTGAATTGGAGGTGGGGGTTGAAGAAGAAAGGGGAAAATGTTGAAAATTATGAGGATTTTGACTTTTTGACCAAAAAAAAATATTGTAAAAAATAAAAAATGATGTGGCAAATCTGATCTGACATGGAGTGTGACATCAGCGCGATTGAGAGACACGATGAGTTGGAGGGGTTTAAAATATAGGTTTTGAGTGGGTACAAGAGTTTAGTTGACAAAGTTCTAAGTATAAGGTCCTAGGTGACAAACGGGACCAAGTACAGGGGCCTATTAGGTCATTCCGCCTTTACTTAAATCAATTAAGTCTAAATCGAATTTTCAAAACCCGAAGTCATTTTTCGCGATAACAGAAATGGCGACTCTGCTGGGGATATTTAATTAGGTTCTAACCATTAGATTAGGTATTTTAACTATTTTATTAATTGTTTGAATATTTGTTTGTTCGTGTTTTATTTGTTTAAATTTTTAATTATGTTATATTTTTAAGTTCAATTATTTAAATGTCATATCATGCATAACATATTCCGCCACTTGGCATTTTTTATTTTCCACTAAAACGACGGTTATGCGAGTCGCAGCCGTTTAGTCCAAAATTTTCCATCGGCGTACCCTGACGAAATGAGTCGATCTTGCGGGGTCGACGGTCGTTAATTTCCCTAGCTCGGGTTGTCCGCTCGGGTCACCCCTTTCACAGTCAAAATTAAATTCACTCTTAGTCTACCTAGTGTAGAGCGATACCAAAACCCTGTAGGAGCATTGACTTAAGACGACCCGATACGTAAGGCGTATCGGGCCCATTAGAAAGACCACCTTGAGTCCATAGTGGCCCCCGGCCCAATTGGACGATCATATTTATGTGTTTAAATTTGAAGGTTGTATATGTCATTTGACGAGCCATTGTCCTTTAAGGTCGGGTATTTTTCATTTTTAAAAGATAGGTTGTTAAAGACGAAGAAAGATCATCGGAGACGTTGGGAAGTTCGAGAAGGAAGATTCATTTTGAAGGCTTAGATTAGTATTGTACCCCTGCATGGGACTGTTGATTTGTATCCCCCTTTCCCTATTATGTATCCCCGTTTAACTTATTCAGAAAGGTTGTAATTATTTTTTGGGGCAACGGAACATTTTAAATAGTGTAATACATCCTTCAAATCGTTAGGCCTACCCTTGGCATAATGGGTCACATATATGTATTAGGTTGCGTTATACTTCGTTTGTATGTTGGAAATGATATATAGTTTATTTTATTTGTGTTATTTGACTTGTGTTAAATACATATGTTTTGCCTTGAACATGACTGGTCCATTATTCAATCCAAAAATTTTAGAATACGTTAGACGTATAAACTCAATTTTTTGAGTCTTTTAAAAAATAAAATAAAATAAAATATTTTTGAGTCCATTGTCAAAACGCCTAAAAACACCCTTTATATTCAATTGAGTCATCACTCGAATTCAAATAGCAGAAATTATCAAATAGTCCCCGAGTTTCAAACCAAAATTTTAGAACATCTTTATGTTCAGTTAAATTTTTCAGAAAGTCGGTTTGAGAATATTTTATTCCGGACATAAAATCTATACATTTTAGTCCGTTAAATTAATCAAATTTTCATTTTAGTCCATTAAATTATCAAATTTTTATTTTAGTCTGTTAACTAATCAAATTTTTACTTCAGTCCGTTAAATGGTCAAATTTTCATCTCAGTCCGTTAAATGATCAAATTTTATCCATTTGGTCATTCTTTTATCTCATTCTTCGAATTTTGGACTAGTTTGTTTAGGCAAAACAAATGTTATTGTTGCTTGATTGATTATTATGATTGATCGATTATTATGATTAATGGACTAACTCTATCACCTTTGAGTGTTTCTTCTCTTTACAGAAAAAGATTGATTTGTGTTGGTTATCAAACTTGCTCAACTTGCCAAAGAAAGATTTTGAGTATCCGCATGCAGAACATTCGTATTTCACACGGTCTAAGGCCAAGAAATTACTACAAACTCATCATTCCTTTATTGGAACTACGTTTGACCTGATTCCTGTATCAACGGGATACGTAGGCGCCACACCGGCTCGGTCATATGCCTTTAAGATTTTCATTCCTCTTTACAATGGAAACTGGGGCAGAATTTTGAGAGGATCTCAAAATTCTATTGAAGAAGATTTCCTTCGAGGAGTCGGAGTTTATAGAAGTTGCAACTGGACAGCTGTCCAAGCAAAAATTCATTGGAAATTACGAAAAAGATAAGACTTCTTCGGTGTTACAAAACTGGGGCAGAATTTTTGAGGAAGGTCCTCAAAAATTCCACTAAAACTACGTTTTAAAGAGTAGTGCACAGGTTAATTGCACGAAGGAGCACGAGGAGAAGGCCAACACAAATCAGTCTCTCAAACTAAGAATTTTCTTTGGATGCAGGGACAATGAAATCATAGAAATGACGATGTCAAATCTTCAAGCATAAGGTATCATTTGCACATACCACGACCTCAGCATAATCAATCAAATAACTTCTCATCTTATTTTATCTTCAGTTTATGTCAAGATGATTTCTAATTGCTTTCACTATGTTTTGCAGTAATTAGACACAAGTTTGACAGATTCTCTCGAAGTTCAAAAGAATCAAGTTAGCATCGCCAGATACAGAGCGCGAGCAAGGACTACAGGCATCAAGTAGTGACAAGTCACGGTTGTGATCATCGTTACGTTTATCATGGCCCGATCTTAATGACTGAATAGCATAACCTCTCGCTTTTTCTTAAGTGCATACTTTACTTTATTATGACTGTTAATGTTTGATCTCAAGTTCTGCAGGTGGCTATGCTAGTGAAGTTGGGATAATGCTGAAATCAGTATCGAATCTGGAGACGATGCTATTGCAGAAGTGTTGCAAGGACAAATAACGGGTCTATCGAATCAATAGGCGCTAAAGATTACATATCTTCGCGACAATAGATGTTACTAGTCAATTTAAGTCTTCAACAGCGATTGAAGATATTATGCAATAAACTCGAAGTTTATCGAGTTTTTGGTAGAAGATGAGAAAGGTTTAAATCTTCGTGCAAAAGAATTCAGCCATCTCACTTCAATTGTTCTATCTCATAAAAAAGAGGTAGTCGTAACCATGACAAATGTACATGTCAATATGGTTTCTGCTTTGTCCATTATCGTCACGTATCTATTTAAGCATACGTATTTGTTGACCATGTGAGGGTTAATATTCTAGAATTTTTGGGTTGCCCACCCAATAAGTGGTTTATGAATTTTACTTGTCTATTCGAGAGCCTTGACATATGATTTTGTTGGGCTAACCACCCCATAAGTGGTTTGCGTAGTTTGTTTGTCTATTTCAGAGATCTTGTGTTGAATCAAGTTGGATTATTATTGGATCGTCACCTCCTTCAGCATGACATATTAATTTATTATTATTGGAGCGTCACTGCCTTCAGTGTGACACATTATTATTATTAGATCGTCACCTCCTTCAGCGTGACATATTAATTTATTATTATTGGAGCGTCACTGCCTTCAGTGTGACACGTTATTATTATTGGAGCATCGCTGCCTTCAGTGCGACATGTTATATTATTGGAGCGTCACTGCCTTCAGTGTGACACGTTATTATTGTTGGAGCATCGCTGCCTTCAGTGCGACACATTATATTACTGGATCGTCGCCTCCTTCAGCGTGACATGTTAGTTTATTATTGGATCGTCATCTCTTTCAGCGTGACATGTTAGTTTATTATTGGATCGTCACCTCCTTCAGTGTGACACGTTATTTTACTATTGGATCGTCACTGCCTTCAGTGTGACACGTTGTTTTATTATTATTATTATTATTATTATTATTATTATTATTATTATTATTATCGGATTGTCACCTCCTTCAGCGTGACACGATAAATTTATTATTGGATAGTCACCTCCTTCAACGTGACATGTTATATTATTATTGGAGTGTCACTTCCTTCAACGTGACAGTTAAACTATTATTGGAGCGTCATCTCCTCCAGCATAACACATTAATCTGCTATTGATTCATCATCTCCTTCTGAATGATATATTAAATAGGTTTGCACAAATTGTATTCATATTTATGTTTCATTTACTACTAACAAGTTTTATCTCAGTCTTTATCGAGAGCATCCGGGAGGATGAATTCTCAAGCAAACCACAGGTGTGGACGTCATCAAATAGGATGCAGTACAACGTGGAACTTGTTCTTAGCAGCGAACTGGGACATAGTCTGAAGAGGGGCGTCAAACTCTTCGGACACGAGCTGAGAAGCGACTCCCACCACAATCCAACCACACCCCTCTCAGAAGGCATGTGGGCATTTCTTTGAGTTCGTAGTTTTCAGTTTCGCATCCAGGTGATCCCAACTCTCACCGGACGCAACGTTTCAAATCTGAGTGACAATACACCAAGAATTTTGGAAATTATGTCCGTGTAAGCTCTTAATTATAGGTGTGAAGCGCGCCACGTTTATGGTTAAGAGGTTGCAAGACTCTTTTTCATAATTCGTTTTGCTTGTCGCTCTTCCTGAACCAAAGGTCGTCTCAAAATAAGAGACCTCCTTTTCAACCGATAGAGTCGAACTACAAGCAGCCTGATTCCTAAGTCCAAGGATATGTAGGCGGGCTCAACTTCGAAAACTCGATCGTATTCTAATATTTACCCTCAAAATCTCATCCCAAGCATTCCAATTTCTCCATAATTCGATATTGGATAGCTTTTGAAATTTTCAAAATCGTGCGTAAAATCAAGCGTTTTGAACTACAAGTGGCTTGAATTCTCATGTAACCTGAGATATGTAGGAAACCCGAAACCAGGGTCCGACCACAATTTTTTAAAACCCGTACCAAGACTCTTCCATGAGATGAATATGTGGTCGGCTCAAAATTGGATTGGTCAAGTTTCTTTGTCCACGATCGCTTTCATCGATCATGCCCAAAGAAAGGGGCAGCTGTTGACACCCAATTTTTACCCTCCACAGTGCAAATTAATCATCGGGCCTTTAGTTTTAACAATTTGAAATAATTAGCTTTCAAAATGCAAAACAATATTTTCAAGTGATTTTTGGGTTTAAAGCTTCTAATTTTAATTATGCTTAAATATTTGCATATTATATATATATATATATATATATATATATATATATATATATATATATATATATATATATATATTTCAAGTATTCTGTTTCCGTTAAATTTTTTCAAAAAAATCCCAAATAGATTTTATCTTTAATTACTTTTACCTTAATCATTTTTCGAATTAATTACCCCATAGTTAATTTAATTATTTTAAGTTGTTAATATTAAAAGCTTTTTAATTAATTTATACTAATTCATCTCGTGGTCAAATTAATTAATCGATTTCGAATTAATCGTGTTTTATTTGGCCAAAATTTGAATTCTTTTTTCCCCTTTTTGGACCCCTTTTTTTCCAGCTTTTTGCTTTTACTTTTTGGGCCAAGTTTTGGCCCAAGTCGTATTAAATAATCCCAATTCCCTTCCAGACCGGCCCAACTCCTCTTTTAAAATCCCTACCCGACCCATAACCCGACCCGGCCCCTCTTAATTAAACCCTTTCCCCTTTCCTTTCTTCCCCACCCCGATCCCTTTCTTCCTTTCCTCTGCCATGTCGAAACCAGAGAGACCAGACGCCAAACCAGTTCGCTCCAGTCCCCAAAATGGCAAAACGCCAAGATTTATTTACTCCCTTGTACCTGCGTTCCCTCCCCCAACCCGTTTTCTCCCTACACGATGCAAAAATCAGCCACGACGCAAAAATCAGCCGCGACCAGAGACAGCAGCGCCCAACAGTGGCCTTTTTGGCCATTTTTGGTCAACCACGTACTCCTCCCTTCTTCCCCTTGTCCTTGCACGTCAGAGAAACCCTCCACGTGTCTCACATCTAAGCCATCGATTCAAAATCGATGGCTGAGATGTGAGACTTGTAAGAGGGTTTCAATTTGAAGATTCAAATTTTTGGAGTTGGTTGGTCGATTTTGCCCTTGCTTTTCCCTCCCATCCGTTGCCCTAATTTGGGGTACAGATACCCATTTGTTAACTGATTTGGGGGTCAATTTTGGAACAATTTGGAGAGATTGTTCTTCTCGGATTTTTAGTAATATTTTCCTTGTTCTGAAATTGTGAAATCTCAATAGTTCATGTTCTATTGGAAAACATTTCATTGTGAAAAATATTTGAAAGGTCTTTGAATCTTTAGAAGCTTAGCTGAAATTTTGAGTTCAAGGGTCTAGGATCGGAGTTGATTCTCGTTCGTAGTTCCAGTTTTTGCTGCCCCGAAAAAGGTAATACTCGTTACTCTTCATCTTGAGTTAATATACGTGTTTGAATGCGAGTATTGAAACCATTTCGAAGTATGTTGTTAGTGTGACATTGTTGGTATACATATTTGTATATGTATATGTATATACAGATATATATGCATATGTATGTATAAAACTTGAAGAGTGGTTAAATATATGTGTTGGTTTTGGTGGTTGTTTGCTGTACATCTATGTATATGCAGCTGTATATACGCACATATATACGAATATCTACATATATATATATATATATATATATATATATGTATAAGCATGTATCTACAATTTGAATGTTGTCCGGTTGTTTGTTGGGCTGCCATATTTATGTATATATATACATATATGTGTATTACTACGTGTATGTTATATAAAAGTACATAAGTCAAAGTTTATTAGTTTGTTTGGTTATATAATGGTATTGCAATGTCTTTGTATTTATATATACGTATATACATATATACACAAATGCATATATACCTATGTATTCATAGAACTTGAGAGTTTGTTGGGTTATATTGTCATATAACGTTGCTTGTGCTTCCATGTATACATATGTATATCTATATATATATAATATACATGTGCATAAATAGCTCAAAGGATCTCTTTTACTTTGACAACATCTCAACATTGTGATATTGATAATTTTTCTCTTTTAGTCTATGTCAAGAGATATATGCTTTAACTTGAACATGAATTACATGCTCTAAATATACATTACTCCTTTGTTTGAGACACCTTGAGTTGTGGGATAGTGTATTTGTCTTCCATGTGATAGCATGTTTGTCTTCTATATTGAAACGATTGTTTAGTTAATCCTATACTACTTCATGATGTCAATTTGATTTTTTTTTCTTTGAGTAGTTGATTAATCCATGGTTTTCTTTGCATGTAATGTTAATCTGAGTCTATTTTGGACTCCTCTTCGCATTTCGTTGAGTGTCGGGTCAATCTCGGCCTATGTCCAGCTACTCGGAACTGCGAGATTTTATTTTTGAAGTGGCAACGCACCTATATACTCTGGTATACACGTTCTGTATACAAAACAAATGCTTACACAGGAATATGGGCTAAAAGCCCAAATGGTCAGCAGCAGGCCCTTAGAATTGGGCAAGCCCAATCTTGAATGGGAATGGGCAGGCCCAAATTTAATAATTATGCAGGTTGAAGGATTGGGCCTGCCCAGGCCCAAGTCATTTTAAATCTATTTTATTTACATTTTTATTTATGATATTTTTCATATTCTTTTATATTTATTTGTTCTAACTCTAATGTCATTTTACGTGTTTTAACTTAATTAAATTCCCCCAAAGTTAGCCACGTTGTGTCATGACTTTATTTTGGGGCACAAAAATCACCTTCAAGAAATTAAATTCTAAGATTTTCCTTTAAAATATTTCTAGTATTTTTCTTTAGAATAATTTTACTTTAAAATATGTCTTCCCTTTTAAACACTTAGAATTTTGTAGGTTTAAAATTCTAATTACTTAATTAAATTTGTCAAGTTCCTTAAATTAAACAAGTATTGGTTGGATTCCCATAATATGCCATTGAATTTTAAATAATCCATTTAATTAAATTCTAATTGATTTAAATATAAGTAAAAAATTTCTAATATTCCATTTCCTACCCTTAAAAATATGTTGTTTAAACTTTCAAAATTAATAATATAAAATTATACTATTTTTAAAGTTAGTCAAAATATTTAATCGTCGGATAACCGTGTGTTAGAGGATATTTCGGGTGCGTAAAACCTTCCCGAAATAGAAATATGAACCCAAATCCCTCTTTGGATTTTTAAAAGGATTTTTTTTGTTAATTCTTTTAAAAAAAAATAATTAAGTGGCGACTCTAATTTTTAAAGATTCGATTTACTTAAATCAATTAAGTCTAAATCGAACTTTCGAAACCCGAAATCATTTTTCGCGATAACAGTACTTTTTCAGTTCGATTTATTAATGGACTCGATTTCTCGACCCGTGAAAACGAGCACAATACAGAGACAAATGACATAAAAGTTGCTTTAAGATCCATAAATTGAAATGTTTATCAAGGGCCCAATTACAATTGATGTCTCAGTCCACAAGAGGAGATGTGAACTCTCCAAGAGATCTTATTACAATTCAATGCTTTCCCCATTTTGTGTTGATAGCTGCCCCTGCTTCTCATTTTCCTCTGTTACTCTCTTTCTATTTGTTGGATTCTTCCTATTACATTCATCAATTGAGTACCCATATTAAATCTCCGCATTCATGATTATTATTTATCTTTATCGAACTCTTCAGTGTGATCAAATTGATTCAATACCATAGTAATACTTAAAATTAGCAATGAGGGTGCAAGTTCACACTATATTTATCTCATTAAATATTCTCTTGAAGATGCATTTCGCTCCTTCGTTTCTCTCCTCATTAAAGTTTCGCGAATCATTATTATGCTGCTTCATAATCATATCTTGCTATTTTATAAACTGGTTTTACTGAAAAGGCGAAGTTATTTCTATCTCTTCAAATAGAATATTCCTAATAAACAGATTTAGTAAAACTGTGTAGTATGTTAATCTGCAAACCAAATACAAAATTAAATTCAATAGATGGTGAAGTTTTTAATTTTTATATCTTCAAATCAAATATAAGATCAAATTTAATAAACGGTAAAAAAATTATATCTTCAAAATATGGATATATTGGTGTGAAAAAATTTGTAATATTTATTGGTTATTAATAACTTTTATTATGTTTTCTATATTATTGGAAAATGGTATTTTACATTCAAAGTCTAAAACATTCTATTAAAATTTAACAAAAAAATTGGAGGATGACCTATACCACTGTAGTAAACATTGAACATGGATGACTTTGAGTCCAAACCCAAAGATAATGGACTATTTTAGTCCGTTTCTCTTAAACGTGTAACTATTAGTGTTTCAAGCAAAAGAACATAAATGACTCTGAGTCTAAGCCCAAAATAAATGGACTATGTTAGTCCTTTTCTCATATATTAACCAAATTGATCCAGAAGTAATATTAAAAAAAATATTATCTGTTAGTAACCATAATTTTTGTTTTATTAGTTTTGTTTGGTAATAAAACAATTATATGAAAACAAACATGGTAACCCCTTTTACCTTACCCCTCTATTTTCACTTGCAGGCTACCTAAAGATCACAATAAATAGGAGAAAGTGAGAAATTTTTTGGTCTGACAGTAGGTTGCCCTTATTTTGGGCTTAAAGAGTATTTTGAATCATATATTTTAAACTTGGGCTTTTAAGTTGTGGGTTAGCTTCAAAAAAAAAAATTATAGAACTACACAACATATTTTATTATATTTTCTAATAATTTTATTATTCTAAAAAATTATAAAAATTTCGTATTTTCAATCTCTCTCCAACTTGTAGATACCTATACTATTATTTCTCTCTACTTCTTAATTTATTCTAACTTATCTCCTAATTTTAAGTATTATAATCAATATCTACATAATCTTCCTATTTTTTTAGTTGTGTAATCAATATTAATTTCAAATTTCAATTTTTTTTATCATTATTTTCAAACTAAACAAAAGGGAACAAATTGAAAAGGGAAGAAATTATCTATTCAATTTGTAGATACCTAGACTATTATTTCTCTCTCCTTCTTAACTTATCCTAAATTATCCCGTATTCTAATCAATATCTACATAATCTTCCTATTTTTTAGTTGTGTAATCAATCTTTTCATGATTAATTTCGATTTTCAAATCTTTTATCATTAAACAAAAGAGAAGAAATTGAAAAGTTTCCAATTCCCCTGCCAAAATATAGTGTCTTCCATTTTCCATCTACTTCTTCATAGCAGTCTCGATTCCGATTTTAACGATGAGTATCATTCTAAAAGATAGGGAAATCCTTAATCAAGTATCAACTACCTAGATTATGTATCAGGTGTCAATTATCAGTAGTTTGATAAGCACAAGCGCTCCTTCATAAAGTATCAAGTACCTAAAGCTCCTATTCCAACGATGAGTATCATTATAAAAAACATGAAAATCCTTAATATTAAGTATCAGATCATGCACTTAATTTTAAGTATCAAGAAAAAGAAATTTTAAGTATCGCATGGGATTTGGTTAGTTCGGACTAGATATTCGGTGTGAGGTGTCTTTGCCCCAAGGTAGCCAACAATCAAGGTTAAGGAAGTAAACGAGAACGACAAACAAGAAAAGGGAATGACACTTGTGCTGTGACTACCTCATAACAAGAAGTTCAATGTGGTGAGGATAATGAAAGCAATCCCAGGGAAGAAACAAGCAGCCTTCCAAGCGACTCAAAAGTATCTATGCAGTTTTGCGTTTTCTTGCAAGGATTTCCTAGAGGTTTTTGAATTTTTGAAGTTGCTCATACATAACAACTGAAATTACTTTATACCCTAATTAATGGGTGATTGAATTTAATTTTTCAGCCCTTTTTTTTTAGCATAATTGATTGACTTATTTCTTATTTTTTCGACATGCATCAAACGAATTTTGAGGTATCAAAACGTCTAATAAATATGAGATTTTTAGTAACTTAAGAAATAGTTGGTATAAAAAAGAATTAACCTTATACAGTATGGGATTTCTAAAATTTAATTTCAAATATATAGAGTAAAATAATTAATTTATAATAAATATAGTTATATTTTATTTACATAAAAAAAATAGTTAAAAAACGTAGAAAATATAAGTTGATCACACAATATAATTTGTCAAAAGTCACAGAAATTATACATTGATGATACGATAAAACTTACCTATACATTGGTTATATACTAACAATACATTATGATACATTCAAAAAGATGGATATAACTTAACTATATATGAAGTATATACTAATTATGCATCATGTCCACTCAAAATCTGAATATAATTTAACTATACATGAAGTTTACAGTGACGATTCAATCTCGAACAACTAAAATCACCACTAAACAGTATCAAAATTTACATATGAAATTAGTCCTCTTAATGTTTCGAGTCTTTTGATATATAATTTTATTTTGAAACAACCATTAATAGTTAAATTGAAAGGGAGAAGAACATATTTGGACAAGTTTATAATTTTAAAAATTGGGCTAATTTTAGCATAATGCAAAAAACCAAGTGACCACCTGATGTAATTTGCCCAAAGTTGGCAGCCAATCCATGTCCTTTCCCTTAATATAATGGCCATCGTATAACCAATCTTAATTCGATTCGTGTCAACTAAATAGTTGTTAGTCGAATTATTGACACGTTTATTTATTAATTCAGTCATTTTGTCTCATCCAAAATAGAGCTCTATGCTCTTAACAAGAATTTAAAAAGGATATTCAATTAATGATGGGCATAAATTACTCATATTTCAAATAAAATTATCCAAATACAATTTTCCTTTAAATAGGTTGACTAAATTTGCAATTAAATAGACTAAATCACATGAATTATACAATTAAATTTGTAGTACTATTTATTTGAAAAACATAATATATTCTATATAGCTTTTCATCTTAATTATAGGCACATCGATGTTCATAGGTTATATTGAAACAATATAATTATATCATGTGAATATTTTAGCCAATTTCTGATATACGCGATTAAAATTATAAATATATGTGTCCGAAATTATAATTTTTTCACGATCTTTGGCATATTGCTTATGCAAAGCAACACTTTCATGAATAGAATTTTTTATAAAGATAAACAAAAATTGTATGATATAAATTAACCGCTTGGATTGTACTATTATACTCCTAGAGATAATAGATGAACTATCTTTTTTTTTTCTTCTAAAAGTTTAAATACAATTTTTAATAATACTAATATTTTACTACAAATTTTAATCATTCAAATCACTTCAAACTTATTAAGTAGTTAAAACATTAAAAAATTTTATACAAACTTAATGATTGAATTATAAGTAATTTATACTATATTGAAAGCTTGAAGGCCTTTAGAGATGTTGTTTGAATTTTTTTTCCCTTCATTAAAATATTTGCTTTAGAGAAAATTGTCTTTTTCACTATTTTTCTTTATTTATTATTTTATATTTAGTTTCAAGATTCACTTTTGAATTAAAATTTCTTTGCATCTAGAATAATTGTCTAGACTATGAAGAAAAAATAAAAGATATTATTATTAAAACTTTGAAATTAACTAAAATTTTTATTATCAAATATTTTGTTAATAAAAATATGTAATATAGCAAATTTAAAAAGAAAAAGAGTGATTAAAATTACTTAAAATATTAAACTACCCCTTTTATATTTAATATTTTCTAAAAAAATTAAATTTTAATCAATTAATGATTTAATTCTTAACTATTCAAATCTAAATTATTATTTTACGTATTTATAAACTATTAATATATCTCTATATTATAAGTAATTAAATTGATTTTTTCATCTTTACTTGTTAAAAAGCGATTAAATTATTGCTTCAAATTAATAGCCTTTATTTAAATTTGTGTATATAAATATTGTGTTTATTTTAAAAATATGCAAATAAATGAGGCCTAAATCTTTGTTAAAACGTTACAATTCAACTTATTGTATTTGTCTTTATCAACTTTTTTTCTTTTTTCAAGATTTGCAGTTCCGTGTTGGACTCTTTTTTTAATTATATTCCAGTTTGGCTAAGTGTCCGAATATTCAGCTTAAACTACCAGAAAAAAAAACTGTAATTAAGAAAATGATAAAAATAGGTATAACTTTTGATCCATGTTATTTTTATGTAGAAATGTTAAATAGACGGATTGAATTGAAATTGAAAATCGAAATAAAAAATTATAAAAAGAATTCTTTAATGTATTGTTAGTTTATATTTAGTTATTTAAGGTGTATATAATTATATAAATAGTATATAATATGTATATATATATATGATATTCTCTTAATTAGTTGAGCTGCTTTAGCTATCTGCTTCATTGTCACTATTTTGTTTTTCTTGGCTGCTCAAGCATGCAGCAGGTCAACGTGCCTGCTTGAGCAACCTGAGGGTATATCTATAATTTCTCGCAATAGCTGAGCTGCTTCAGCTGCCAACTTGAGGTGTCTGCTTGAGCAGCTTGAGGGAAGCTGCCTGCTTCATCGTCACTATTTTGTTTTCCTTGGCTGCTCAAGTAGGCAGCAGGTCGACGTGCCTACTTGAGGGTATACATGTTTGCCCGCTTGAGCAACTTGAGGGTACATCTGTATTTATTGATGGTTATTCCGTTTTAATTAGTAATTTAAAATAGTTTTAGAAAATATTTTATGTAGGAGCATAAAAAAAAAATCATAAATTGTAATTATTGAGAACTTAAAATGATTTAAATTTTTTTAAAAAGTTCAAAATTACAGGAATTAACAACTCAAAAATATCTAAAAAACATATAAAAAGTTTAAAAAAATTTGACTCTCGAAATTTTAGTAGTGCCATATAAATTAGGATAAGAGGAGTAAAATAAAATGTTTATAGGTCTCAAGTAATTAACAACTTAAATTTTTTTTTAAAATATAATTCTTTTATTAATATCACATAAATCGAAACAAAAAAATAAATTATATTGGGCCGTGCTAGCACGGGCTTTCGCCACTAGTATAATTATGTACCAGAAATATGTGTTTACATTCATATATTTTGTTTTTATAATAATTATTACAGGTTAATATTGTTTTTCCAATATGTAACCAACTCAAATCTTCTTTAAATAATCTCAAAATAGATATGAACTCCTTAAATGTTTTACAACTTTTGATATATTCACTAGAAAAAATTCACATTTAAAATCAAGCTTTAATGGCTAATGGAGTCTTTCAATCCCGACCAACTCAAAATCTCCTTTGAATAGTTTTAAATTTTAGTTATGAGTTCTTCTCGATGTTTTGAGTTTTTTGATATATTATTCACTTGAAACTATTCATTTTTGCAGTATGTCGAATTTTAAAATTGAGTTCCGAAGAAATTTTACTGGCTGAACATAGAGTCTTTTAATCCTTACAAACCCAAATTTTCTCTAAATAATCCGAAATTTCAAATGCGAGCTCCTCTCGTTATCTCAAACCTTTTCATATATTATTTATCTAACATAATTCACGTTTGCGACACATTAAAATTTAAATTCAAATTTCAAAAAAGCTTTAATGGCTAAAGATTAGAAAGGAAAGAGGGATGAAGGATGAAGGCTTAAACAAATGAAGAAGAAGAGATGAAGGATCATGGAGGAAATTGCACTTTATTGGTACTATAAAATGGTCTTTTTGTGTAATAAGCGTTAAATAAATTATCTTGAATAATAAATTTTGATTCAATGTTTGTCTAATTTATTTTAAAATTAAACAAGTTAAGGTATAATTTATCACAAAATATCTTACATGCAATTCATAAATTTTTGACGAATCTCTAACATTTAACTTTATTTAACAATTTTATTTTTATGTAATTTTCAACAAGAAGTTATCTCTCATAATAAATTTGATCAAATTCAAAAATTTTAATCTATATTTTTATATTTATATCATTTTTATTAAATACTAGCATGGGCAGATAATTTAAATATCCAGCACAAATAAATTATCTAGCACAAATATTGATTGGGAAGTTAAAATAATAATAATTTTATTTTATTTGGATGATCGATATTTGTGCTGGATAATTTATTTTTTGTATCTGGGGAAGTTAAAATAATAATTATTTTATTTGAATGGTCGATATTTGTGCTGGACAAAATTTTTTTCGTATCTTCGAAAGTTAAAATAATAATTATATTATTAGGATAGTAGATACTTGTGCTGGACAAATCTTTTTGTATCTTTACAAATTTTTCTTTCCTTTAGTCTCCTTTTCCTTTTCAGTTTCTTTATTTAATTAAAGATTACTTTATAATTTTCGTTACTTCTACTTTAATTTAGGATTACATTATAATTTTCTATACTTAATTCCTTGTGACAGATGAAGAAAATAAAAACATCATGTCTAATTACTTTTTTTATATTTTTTTGATAACTTTTTGTTATTGGCTGAAATATCCTTTAAACTGGTTCATTTTCTTTTTCCAAAAAGTAACTTTTTTAATGGTAAATATTAGTTATTGTTTTTTTCATTAACCTTTTAAACTAGTACCATGTTTAAATAATTGTGTAAATATAATATGGGCATGTTCGGAAAGTGATAATGTAATTGAGATTAGTGTAATTGGGTGTAATTTTACTTTTTAATTTATTTGGTAGACTTAGTAATTGCTTGGCAAGAGAGGAATTGAGTGGAATTACACTCCTCAATTCGCACGAAGGGTAAGAAATTGATATAATTATACTATGTAATTACAGAAAACTTTTCTTAAAAAAATTCTTCCTTTTATTTCTATTTGTTATTTTTTGTTTTGACTTATTTTTTATTTTTATTATTCCAATTTTAATTTTTTTTATTATTTATATTTCATCTCCTTCTCAATCTCAACCTTTACTTCTTCATGTGATTTCACTCAATTTTTCATATTATTTATTTTTTATTTATTATAATTGTTAATAATTTAATTTTCAAATTAAAGTAAAATTCATTATTGAATAAGGTTATAGTCTTACGTCTTTTCTTTTCTTTAATATTGACATTTACAATAACATTTTTGTCAAAAATTTATACTTTCAATTTTTAAATATATTAATTTAAAATATATATATATATATATATATATATATATATATATATTGTGGCAAACAAACAAATCTATAATTAGTAGATTGTGTAATTACTATCCTAATAATTATCAATTATTTTTTTCAAACAGAGACCTGTAACATGATTAGAACAGACATGTAACATGATTTGTAGCTACTCTATAATGCGAGCATCCACAAATATAAAATTCTGAATACACTAGTGAGTACTAGTAAGTTATTTATTTAAAATTTAATAATCTTAAAGAATTATAATTTAAAATTTATAAGTTCTATTCCCAACTTCATTGAGTGTGTAGGGTCTCATTTATGCATAATAAGCATTATGCATAAATAAAAAATTGGGATGCAAAAGTTATAAATTCAAGTTACTCAATCTTCTTTATTGATTTGTTTCCATAAAAAATTGAAAAATCTTAAAATTAATCATGAAATTAAGTAAATCACATTCCAAAAATTGCATACGTAGACGTTAGAACATATACATTATATATTTATTATGAATTAATTTATGATGTTTAATTTTTGCCAAAAACATCAAAAGATGCTGCAATTATAGAATCTCTTAATTAATAATCCATTGTTGTAATTCATATTTATTTAGTCCATCTACTTATTTTGGTGTGGGTTCACAGAAATTCATATATATAAAACTGTGAATTAAGTTATTATTATATATTAATTTAAATTCGTTATATAAAATTTAAATTTTAAATTTTAAATCTACTTATTATTTATTTACAATTTATTTTGTAAAATAACCTCATATTATGTGTAGCTTTTAGAGTCTGTTTGGTATTGCTGTTGAAAGGCCAAGAACATTTACTTTGAGAAAAAATAATAATTTGTTATAAAATAAATCTAGAATTAACTAGAATATATGTAAGGGGAATCAAAAACTTAAAACTGAGAAGAAGGGAGAATAATATATTGCAGTGTATTTTTTTTCTTTTCACTGTTCTGTCTGCAAACATAATTGAAACTTGAAAGCATATATATAGGCCCTTGGTAGCCACTATTGTGGACTACCAAAGGTCTTGAGGATTGTAGCATGAAAAGCCTTGGAAATTGCATTGTACCACTATGTGGACTTTGCAATGGAGAATTCATACTCAACACTCCCCCTGAATTGTCCATGTAAAGGAAAGTTTAGGTGACCTTAATACGCATCATTAGCTGCCTCATTAAAAACCTTACCAGGAAAACCCAGTGGGATAAAACCTTGGTTAAGGAAAAAAGAGTACAGCGCGTATTTTACTCCCCCTAATGAAGACTTCATTTGATATTTTGGAGACGGTGCATTCCAATCTTATATCTTAGCTTTTCAAATGTTGACGTTGGCAATGCCTTAGTGAATAAATCTGCAAGATTATCACTCGAACGAATTTGTTGTACATCAATATCACCTTTCTTCTGAAGATCATGTGTGAAGAATAATTTCGGTGAAATGTGTTTCGTTCTATCTCCTTTTATGAAGCCACCCTTTAATTGAGCTATGCACGCAGCATTGTCTTCAAATATGACCGTGGGTACTATGACATCATTTTTCAGTCCACATTTTTCTTCGATGAAATGTATCATTGATCTCAACCACACACATTCTCTACTTGCTTCATGAATTGCAATTATTTCAGCATGATTTGAAGAAGTAGCAACAACTGACTGCTTTGTCGATCGCCATGATATAGCAGTTCCTCCATATGCAAACAGGTAGCCTGTTTGAGATCGGGCTTTATGTGGATCTGATAAATAACCTGCATCTGCATAACCAACAAGGTCTGCACGACTTTTGTTAGTATAAAATAAACCCATATCAATTGTACCTTTCAGGTATCGCAAAATATGCTTGATACCATTCCAGTGCCTTCGTGTTGGGGAAGAACTATACCTTGCTAGCAGATTAACAGAAAATGTTATATCAGGTCTGGTTGAGTTAGCAAGATACATGAGTGCACCAATGGCACTAAGGTATGGTACTTCTGGACCAAGAAGTTCTTCATCCTCTTCTGGAGGACGAAATGGGTCTTTATTCACTTCAAGTGATCTAACAACCATTGGAGTACTTAACGGATGTGCTTTGTCCATATAGAATCGCTTTAAGATTTTCTCAGTATAGGCAGATTGATGAACAAAAATCCCGTCTGCTAAATGTTCAATTTGTAGACCCAGACAAAGTTTTGTCCTTCCAAGATCTTTCATCTCAAATTCTTTCTTTAAATATTCAATTGCCTTTTGGACCTCTTCAGGAGTTCCAATGAGATTTATGTCATCAACATAAACAGCGAGTATTACAAACTCCGATCCTGTTTTCTTAATGAAAACACATGGACAAATGGCATTATTTATATATCCTTTATTTATCAAGTACTCACTAAGGCGATTATACCACATACGCCCTGATTGTTTTAGACCATATAATGATCTTTGTAATTTGACTGAGAACATTTCCCGAGACTTAGTACATGCTTCAGGCAATTTGAATCCTTCTGGGATTTTCATGTAAATTTCACTGTCAAGTGAACCATAGAGGTAAGCTGTAACTACATCCATTAGATGTATTTCGAGATTTTCATGTACAGCTAAACTGATGAGATATCGAAAGGTTATTCCATCCATAACAGGTGAATATGTTTCCTCATAGTTGACACCGGGTTTCTGAGAGAATCCTTGTGCAACAAGGCGTGCCTTGTATCTTACAATATCATTTCTCTCATTTCATTTTCGCACAAAAACCCATTTATAGCCAACTGGTCTTACACCATCAGGGGTTTGGACTACAGGTCCAAATACCTCATGATTAGAGAGTGAATTCAATTCAAATTGAATAGCTTCTCTCCATTTTGGCCAATCATCTCTGTGTCGACATTCTTCGACAGATTTAGGCTCAAGACTTTCACTGTCTTGCATGAGGCTAAGTGCAACATTATATGCAAAAACATTATCCACTGTAATTTTCGATCGATCTAAACTTATCTCATCATCCATAGAACTTATTGGAAGTTCTTTATTCACTTGAGTCTCGGGTTCACTGATTTCTTCAGGAATATCAGGATTTCTCAAGTCTGGATCTTCTTCAGGAAGTCCTTTTGTAGTATCATTTTTGTCATTCTTTATGCTTCTCTTTCTAGGATTTTTATCCTTTGAACCCACTGGTCTACCACGCTTCAGGCGTGTTTGGGATTCAGAAGCTGTGATACTGGTAGCTGGTCCCTTTGGGACTTCGATCCGGATAGGCACATTCACTGCAGGGATATGTGACTTAGTTATCCGTTTCAAATCAGTAAATGCATCTGGCATTTGATTTGCTATTGTCTATAAATGGATGATCTTCTGGACCTCCTGTTCACATGTGCGTGTTCGTGGATCAAAATGAGATAATGATGAAACTTTCCACGCAATTTCTCCAATTTCTCTCTGGGGTTCCTTTTTCTCTCCCCCTAATTGCGGAAAAATTGTTTCATCAAACCGACAATCTGCAAATCTGGCAGTAAATAAATCTCCTGTCAACGGTTCGAGGTAGCGAATTATGGAGGGTGAGTCGAACCCAACATATATACCTAACCTCCGTTGAGGGCCCATCTTAGTGCGTTGCGGTGGTGCTACAGGCACGTATACCGCACAACCAAAAATTCGTAGATGAGCTATATTTGGTTCATGACCAAATACCAATTGTGATGGAGAATATTTATGATAATTAGTCGGTCTGAGGCGTACAAGTGCTGCTGCGTGTAAGATAGCATGACCCCACACGTCAATGGGTAATCTTGATTTCATGAGCAGTGGTCTAGCTATCAATTGCAGGCGCTTAATAAATGACTCTGCAAGGCCATTTTGAGTATGAACATGAGCTACCGGATGTTCAATTTTTATCCCAATTGATATGCAATAATCATCAAAAGCTTGGGATGTAAATTCTCCAGCATTATCCAGACGAATGGATTTAATTGGATAATCTGGGAATTGCGCCCTTAATCTTATTATTTGCGCCAGTAGCCTCGCAAACGCCAGGTTGCGGGATGATAAAAGGCACACGTGAGACCATCTTGATGATGCATCTATTAGGACCATAAAATATCTAAACACTCCACTAGGTGGGTGAATAGGTCCACATATGTCCCCATGTATACGTTCCAAAAATTTTGGGAATTCAGTGCCAATCTTCAGGGTTGATGGTCTTGCAATTAATTTGCCTTGATGACAAGCAGCACATGAAAATTCGTCATTCATAAGAATCTTCAGGTTCTTTAATGGATGACCGCTTGAATTTTCAAGAATTCGTCTCATCATTATTGATCCAGGATGACCTATTCGATCATGCCATACCACAAAAGTTTTTGGATCAGTAAACTTCTGGTTTACGATCGAATGTGCTTCAATTGCACTAATTTCTGCATAATATAGGCCAGACGATAAAGTTGGTAATTTTTCTAAAATATATTTCTGGCCTGAGACACTCTTGGTTATACCAAGGTATTCAATATTCATTTCATTTAGTGTCTCAACATGATATCCATTTCTGCGGATATCTTTAAAACTTAGCAGATTTCTTGGGGATTTAGAAGAGAACAATGCATCTTCTATAATGATTTTTGTCCCCTTAGGCAGAAAAATAGTAGCTCTTCCGGAGCCTTCAATTATTTTTGCACTACCAGATATTGTAGTAACATTTGCTTTTCTTTTAAGTAAAGAAGAAAAATATTTCTCATCTTTAAAAATTGCATGAGTCGTTCCACTGTCAATAACACAAATATCTTCGCGATTGATTATTGATCCAAACAAAATTTGAGGCATATCCATTCTTCAAATAGAAAAATAATAAAGTAAATATTTATTTGGACCTCATGTGTTATTTAATGAAAAGTCTTGCATAAGTTAAATATATAAGAATAAGGAAGACAAGATACAAAATTATTATTATTTTTATTTTCACGGGATATAAAAACATAAGCACACATATAAATAAAGAAAATTATTTTATATATTATCATGATCATCATCGTTCACATTTTCATTAATATTTAAATTTTCTTCTGGAAAATTTAAGTAGTCCGCTACATCCAGATACATATGTTCCATATTATTTTCAGACAAAAAATTTGTCTCTGGATTTTCGGCTCTTTTTAATGATGCCTGATATAGTTGAACAAGGCGTTTAGATGACCAGCATGTCCTTGACCAGTGCCCTTTGCCTCCACATCTGTGACATATACTTTCTGAATTTTTCTTTGGAAAAGCTTCTGGCTTTTCTTCCTTCTTTTTAGATTGCTGGTCGTGCCTCGGTGCGAGACGACTATCATGATTTCTTCTTTGACCTCGGCCACGGCCACGACCACTTCTGGGGCCATAATTTCTTTCTCGTTGGTTATAATTCGCCTGATTCACTTCAGGGAGTGGCGAAGAACCAACGGGCCGACTATCATGATTTTTCATCAATAATTCATTATGCCTTTCAGCAATAAGAAGGTGTGAAAGTAATTCAGAATATTTTGTAAAACCCATACTGCGATATTGCTGCTGCAGGAGCATATTCGCGGGTGGAAATGTGGAGTATGTTTTTTCAAGCTTGTCAGTTTCAGTTATTTCTTCTCCGCATAAATTTAACTGTGATATAATTCTAAACATTGCTGAATTATACTCAGTTATATTTTTAAAATCTAATAATCTTAGATTTAACCAATCATGACGTGCTTGTGGAAGGACGACCAACTTCAGGTGGTCGTATCTATCTTTTAGATTCTTCCACAATTTCAGGGGATCTTTTATTGTCAAATATTGTAATTTTAGTCCCTCGTCAAGATGGTGGCGGAGAAAAATTAAAGCTTTGGCACGGTTTTGACTGGATGCCTTATTTTCATCTTTAATGGTGTCTGCCAGACCCATTGATTCTAAATGTAGTTCAGCATCTAGTGCCCATGATGAATAATTAGATCCAGAAATATTAAGCACAGTAAATTCAACTTTTGAAATATTAGACATTTTGATAAAAATAAATTCTTACCCCTTTTACCTGTTTACAATGGCTTGAAATGGGCAGAGCTTCGTGCTGATAACGTGTTATAAAATAAATCTAGAATTAACTAGAATATATGTAAGGGGAATCAAAAGCTTAAAACTGAGAAGAAGGGAGAATAATATATTGCAGTGTATTTTTTTTTCTTTTCACTGTTCTGTCTGCAAACATAATTGAAACTTGAAAGCATATATATAGGCCCTTGGTAGCCACTATTGTGGACTACCAAAGGTCTTGAGGATTGTAGCATGAAAAGCCTTGGAAATTGCATTGTACCACTATGTGGACTTTGCAATGGAGAATTCATACTCAACATAATTATTTTTTTTGTGTTGAATAATTTGTATATAGTGATTTAATTTGTAATTCTAATTTTTAAATTTACATTTCTTTATATTTTTAATTATACTTGAATCATAATGTCAATATTTATTAATTTTAATAGTAAAAGTGTGTTCATACTTGTTTTTTTTTCATACTTTGACTCTCATAATCACTTTTTATAAAGATGAGTCAATCACAATTTGTTTTTTAAAAGAAAATTTTTTTAGATGAATTACGCAAACACAAATTATTATTTTTTTCAAGAGCACTTTCTTTTTAAAAAAAAAAATAATCAAAAATACATTAAAAAATAAACAGTTTTTCCAACAATGGCAAACAAGCTCTTAATATTCCAACTTAAACCATATTCAACTCCAACCTTATCCATAAAGATTTTATAATTATATTATTTGTCACCTTAATTACTTTTAATGTTCCTACTAAAACCATATTCACCTTAAAACTTATCCATAAAGATAGAATAGTATTATCATTATTATATTATTTATTTATTTGTTACCTTAATTACCTAAAAGATCACGTTCTTAAGACTTTAATTTCGTTATAATTAAGGATAATAATGCCACATATCTTTACACACTTTAAATAAATGATTATTAATCTATTAAAATTCATTGACAAAATAAAAAGATATTTACATTATCAATTATTAATTTAGGGAATATTTACTTTAGGGAAATTTGCATTTTGTCCCATAAATATCGACAAATTATTTTTTTAGTCCTTGTACTTTTTCATTAAGCCTGTGTAATTTTAAATTAATTGATACCTGCACTTTTTATCCCTTTAATGACAGGAATCTTTATCACTTTAACAATTATTCATGTATAATGGAGAATATTTTTAGAAATACTTTAAATATCACAAGGCTTTTATATATATATATAAAAAAACACTAACTTTTTAGTAATCCCCACGTTCATTTTTAGTTATCAAATTTTGACTTGATGTACTTATTAAGAAAATAATTATTAATATAGTAAGTTTACTATTTTACCTATATTAATTGATGGAGTCTATTCACTATATTTTTCAAACTCATTAACTTAAGTAGGGCTACATATCGATCGATTCGGTTCAATTTTAAAGTTTGTCGGTTATCATTTTGTAGATATGTTAAATCATTATAGAATTGTTAAGATATTGGATTTTCAAGCTATTGGTTTATCGGTTATTGATCGTTATTGGTTCCATTATCGGTTTAACTGTTAAGATTTGATAAAAAATTTTCTTTATTGAAAATTACTTAGAAACAAGATGACAAATCAAATGAACCATACACATGAGTTGACAGATTGTATTTTGCTCAAAAGCAAACACAATCACATTGTACAGTAACTGAGTGTTTGTGACAGTAAAAAGTAAAACTACGAAACTATCAAAGATTTTATATATCAAATAGTATAAACATAATTATTTAATTTATTATCGATTTTATTGGCTAACCCATTTAGAAAAAATCTAAATTGTTAAGAACTGATAACCAATAATAAAAAAAATTTAAATCATTACCAGAACTGCTAAACCAATAATCCGTTATCCATAAACCAATAATTTTTTTGATTCCGATTTGATTTTGTACCGTTCTAAACTTAATGACAATAAATTAAGAGTATAAGAGGGGAAAAATTATTCTATCTTAATTTGATAAAAATAATAAGTACAAATAAGAAGTAAATTAAAAAAAAATTGAATAACTAAAAATGAACCGAGGAAATAGTTAATAAATTAAATGTATTTATAAGAAAGATTGTGCTACGCCAGGTAGTTAAAGTCACCTTTTGACCGATTTGTCCCTACCTCCAATTGCATGCATTCCCTTCTTTTCCAATTTTATAATAAGGATCAAATTAATTAATATTAAAATATAAATCTTTAAACTTACTTTGAAATAACATATATTTAGAAATTATATTCACTTTGTTCTATCTTAGTTGCCATAATTTTTATTTTTAGAGTAAAATTATATAAATTTTGACTATTATTTATTAATATGAAAAAAAATTGTAATTAATAATATTTCTCTTATAGTTTTTAAATATCTAAATTTTTATTTTAAAATATCAAATTAGTTCAATCTAAGTTAACTTTAAAAATTAATGTATCTGTACTATATTGAAAGCGTGAAAACCTTTAGAAATGTTTTCAAATTATTATTCTATATATTCATAAACTATTAACATATCTTTATATTATAAGTTATTAAATTGATTTTCTTGTCTTTGCCCGTTCATAATAGATTAAATTATTACATCAAATTAATATTCCCTCCGTTTCTTTTATGTGACACCCTTTCCTCTTTGGCATGTCTAAAAAAGAATGTCACCTTACTCAATTTGGAAACAATTGACCTTTAAAATTCGCCTTTTACATTTAATGAAATGATTCTCAGCTACACAAATATCTAAGAATGATTTTAAATCACAAGTTTCAAAAGTCTTTTCTTTTTTTCTTTTTTCTTAAATATCGTGCCAAGTCAAAGAGTGCCAATAAAATGAAAAGGAGGGAGTAGTATTTATTAAATTTTGTTTATATGGATATCTTATTTAATATGTACGCATACCTTACCACTATCTTGTCAGTTGTCACAGAGATAAAAGTATTATCTATATATAATTTTTAAATTAAATAAGTGATAAGATTTGCCACCATATACGTGATACAACAAACTATTCGTTTCATAGACTTTTCACTGTGTATATATATATAAAGTTGCTTCTTTTATTGGTCCTCGAAAACAGTGCTCTAGTTTTCATCTCCAATAATGGCGGCTCGTCTATTTCTCTCTCGTTCTGTTCATCTGCTTTCAAAGGGTAACAATTTAATTTTTTTTATGTCTTTCTGTAAATTGATCATGATTACTTTTTTTGAAATAATTATGGGATTAATTTGGTTTAAAACTCTTCCTTTTTCTTGATGGTCTGATGACCTTGTTAATAGTATTTCAAGATTTGGATGGAAAGTTTCAATCTTTGTGTGTTTTAGCAATAATGCTGGAGCCCTTCATATGTTTTAGTTGTTTTGAATTCAGGATGCTTAAAGATCTAATCTTTTTGGACAATCAAAATTACAACTTTTTTGTTCATCCACCCTCCAGGAGGACTAAAAGTGTTTACACTTGTCCTCCAGCATGCTTGTCTTTTACATGTGTTTTGTGGCAGGTATAGATGAGCTCGAAAACTGTTCCGGACACCATGATCATAAAAAAAAAAAATAGAAATAATAATAATTTATATGTGTTTTAGTAGCATGACTCTTGTTGTACATCTCCATCTTGCTAAATTGTTACTCCCTCCGTCATCTTTACTTGTCCACTCTACAAAAAACACATGTTCAACAATATTTGTTCATTTTATGAAATCAAGAGATAATATTACGCTTAGTTACTAATTTATTCTTATCATTAATTATAGTCATTTCCTTATTTTATTTTTTTCTTCTGCTTATGGGGCTTAGATTTTTTATGATTGAGTATTTCAACTTTTGGTTTAATTTCAACTTATGGGGCTTAGATTTTTTAGACGAGGGTTTTCTGGAAACAACCTCTCTATCTCTATGAGCTAGTAGTGAGGTTTGTGTACATTTTACTCTCCCCGACCTACTTGTGGGATTCCATTGGGTATGTTGTTGTTATTGTTGCACTTATTATACTTTTCAAGACATTGTATTTATCTTATTTGAAGGGTAATTTGGTAAAATTGCCCCATCATTTACTGCTTTTTGATCCTTGTGCCAAGTCACAATGGACAACCATTATTGGATGAAAGAAGTATGATTTTTCTTTAATGTGGGATGTTAAAGAGTTTTAGTCCTTTTTCAGTTTGACCAATCTGAATCTTTAAGGCAGAACTCTTATTGAAATGTTTGAACATATTGTTTAGAGAAAGTCTTACTATTCAAAGGCTGAATATGCATGAATATAAGAAGAGTTATAGTCCTGTTTCACTTTGACCATTCTAAATCCTTAAGGCAGAAGAAATCTTATTCAAATGGTTGATTATTCTATAGAGTTAAAGTCTTTAACCAACAACCTTGTACTTGTAAACTATTCAAAAGCTGATTATGGATGAATGCATTTTTTATCCTTTTTTGTGAAGCATTGCCAGTTAAATTTGTTGTTATTTTTTCTCGAAAAACATACATGAGATAAGAGATTCAGTGTTTCACTAAGATTTCGCTGTGAACTGTAATAACTGCAAAAAATGTAGCATGTAATTTCCAAATGCATGTTCCAAATTTCTGGTTGAACTAGTGACAAGGTATATAGGGAAAGTAGATTAATAGTCCCTTACAATGTACTTGAATTCTCGCAAAATTTTACTACTGATTCTGAGATGACATTCAGAGAATTATAATGAGGAAAACTATTTTGTGTAGGAAAAAGATCCCATCTTGGCAGAATAGCTGCTTATAAATACAGCACAGCAGCTGCTGTCGAGGAACCCATCAAGCCTACTGTCAATGTGGATCATACTAAACTTTTTATCAATGGGCGATTTGTTGATGCTGCATCAGGTAAATTTGTTAATCCATGTTAATCACCATAATGGAATTAGTTTTTTTTTTCTTATTTATGAGTTGGCTCTTTTGTTGTATAATGGAGCTAATTTCTTGAGCTTTTAGGGAAAACTTTCCCTACCCTCGACCCCAGGACAGGGGAGGTAATTGCACATATTGCTGAAGGTGATGCAGAAGATATTAACCGGGCAGTTGCTGCTGCTCGTAAGGCTTTTGATGAAGGACCATGGCCTAGGATGACTGCTTATGTATCTATTCCTTATCTCTTAGTACAGTATTTTGCTGTGTTAGTGATTCTGCACACGAGATTATACCTAATCATCAATGGCTCATAACTGCAGGAAAGGTCAAAGATATTGCTGCGCCTTGCTGATCTGATTGAAAAACATAATGATGAAATTGCAACGCTCGAGGCTTGGGACACTGGGAAGATTTATGAACAAGCTGCTAAGATTGAAGTACCAATGGTTGTACGTCTACTCCGCTATTATGCTGGTATGTCATAAAGCCATATGGAAAGCATAATTATATTTCGCCACTTCTTTCTTGTTGATTCTTGAAAATATTTTAAGTACCTGATTTTCTCCTTTTGGTTTTGCAGGCTGGGCAGATAAAATTCATGGAATGACAATTCCTGCCGATGGACCGTATCATGTTCAAACGTTGCATGAACCAATTGGGGTTGCTGGTCAGATTATCCCATGGAATTTTCCTCTCCTCATGTTATCTTGGAAGATTGGCCCTGCTTTAGCTTGTGGCAACACAATCGTGCTAAAGACGGCTGAACTGACCCCATTATCTGCATTATATGTAGCACATCTATTGCAGGAGGTACCATCCAAGTTTCCTCGTTTATTTCCCACAAGATTCATTCCACAATGCAAGTACACAACATATCAAATCATAGGCATCATATCTTGAGTGAAATCATCAATTTTTTCTTTTCACATTTTATGAAAATAATCCAAAACGGATGATATCCTAGAGGCTGAAAATTTTTCATTACCTCTTATAACTAAGTCACTAAAGTGTCATGAGAAGATGCATCTACTCATTAACAAGGAGATGCAACAACTTATTTTCTTTTTAATGTGTTGTTGCCACTTGCTACATGTTATACGTGATACGGGATATCTCTAATACTCAGTTATCACTAACAGGCTGGGCTGCCTGAAGGCGTTCTGAATATCATTTCTGGTTTTGGTACCATTGCTGGTGCTTCTCTCTGTAGTCATATGGATGTGGATAAGGTAATTCTTTAATTACTTTGCTTTAGTCTTTTAGTCTATTCTGTGTGAAGGTCTGAAATTTGTGTCTCTTAAGCTTTTACTTCTCCATATGGTGTCAATTCCTTTGGTTTGAACGATTGCTAGAGACACCACAACTCTCCTTGACCTTGTTCATGTTTAAGCATTTAATTCATGTATTGGCATTTGCAGTCATGTCTTTCCAAATACTACTTGTGCTAAATGAGCTAATATCCCTCGTTTTGATATTATTTAGTATTATTTCAAAAAGAATGGCGAAGAAATCTTGCCACTTGTCCTACTGAAATGTTTTGAAAAGATGAATTTTCATGCATCAATAAAGAAGGGAAGTTTCACATATATTATGCAGGAAATGTCGTACATTTTCAAGTTGATCCCATTCCATATGAAAACTCCGCTAGTTTTATGTTAGCATTACTCTCATTCTTAAATCTTAACCAATTCTGGATTGTATTATGGGATTATAGACTTGATAGAACTTGAATCTTTAGCCAGTTGTGCTATTATATGCAATATATCCAAACTCAAGGTATTAGGATGGAAGAACTATCTGAACCTAAGTAGCTTATTCAAGTGTAATGAATATATAAGATGATGACTTGAACGATCTGTTCATATCTATGTATAGTTGTTCATTTAGAGGTAGATACCAGTATATTGCACTGGATTTGGACCCTGATTCACTTTTGTTCCGACAACAGCTTGCTTTTACTGGATCAACACAGACTGGGAAAACCATACTTGAATTGGCTGCTAAGAGCAATCTTAAGCCTGTGACGTTGGAACTTGGAGGGAAATCCCCTTTTATTGTTTGTGAGGATGCTGATATTGATACGGCCGTTGAACAAGCTCACTTTGCTCTCTTCTTTAATCAGGTATTATTTCCTATCTATACTTTTTCAGGTACTATTTCCTATCTATACTTTTCATAGGGCCTTTGTCAGGTTCATAGTACATACTAACACCTATGACATTAATTTTAAAGGGCCAATGTTGTTGTGCTGGCTCTCGGACCTATGTTCATGAGAAAGTCTATGATGAATTTGTGGAGAAGGCAAAGGCACTCGCCTTGAAACGAAAAGTTGGTGATCCGTTTAAGTCAGACACTGAGCAGGGTCCCCAGGTATTGATGATCTCCTTACTAATCCGCTTTCTTCTCTAAAATTTCAGTAAACAATTTCCAAAACCAGTATGTAGAAAAACAAAAGCATATTTCCTTCCTTTTTAGTCTTTTTCTTAAGGTAATAATACTATACCTAAGAGTTTTCATGTCACAACAGATTGATGCAAAACAGTTTGATAAGATCATGAAGTACATTAGATCTGGTGTTGAAAGTGGAGCAACTCTTGAAACTGGCGGTGAGCAATTTGGTAAAAAGGGCTACTATATTAAGCCCACCGTTTTCTCTGACGTTAAGGTATATGCATTTTCACTTTAATAGACACTAGTTTTAGCATCAACGTCCTTAACTTACAAATTTTACCATTGTCAGGATGATATGCTCATTGCACAGGATGAGATTTTTGGTCCAGTGCAGTCCATCTTAAAATTTAAGTATGTGAGAGCAATCAAATATATATGTTAACAGTGGATCTTAATTATCGACTTCTATTTATGGTATATATTTGTTCATTACAGGGATCTTGATGAAGTGGTACGGAGAGCTAATAGTTCTCGGTATGGTCTAGCTGCTGGAGTATTTACGCAGAACATTGACACTGCAAACACCTTGGCACGAGCCTTGAGAGTTGGGACGGTATGGACTAATTGCTTTGATACGTTTGATGCTACGATTCCTTTTGGTGGCTATAAGATGAGTGGTCAGGGAAGAGAAAAGGGAGAATACGGTCTCAAGAATTACTTGCAAGTGAAGGCAGTAGTGACCCCCTTGAAGAATCCAGCATGGTTATAAACATAATCCTCAGCAATTTTCACAAATAAAACTAAACCATCAAGTTGCTCTATTTTATGGTGTTGATATATGTTTGGCTTTCTTTCAAAACTGCTTTTATATACAAACTGCATTATCCATTGTCAACTGCTTTTATATTCTTCTCGTCATGTATATGTTTGATCTATTTCGGTGAAGATCTGAACTATAAAGTAGAATCCATCTGATTTTTAGATACATTGGTCGTGAAATTCTTTGAAAACTAAACAGCTTATGAGTTATAGAGGGGAAGATATGATACACCCGCATAATTCAAAAACACAAAAGCATATGCAAACACAATGCAGAGCATTGTGGTACACCTTAGGAGAACAAAAGGGAAAGATATACATAGGTTAAAAAGCTTCCATTGAAAAAAATATGTAAATCGCAAAATGGATTGCTAGTAAAAAATTTTGGGAGATTGATAAGAAATAAACACACTTTGAAAGACCTAATTGTGGACTTCCAATTCTACCATGGCTTCCACAAGGTCATCAACCAATTTGGATTCCTCCTGCTTCTTCTCTAACACAGTTTCACCCGCGGATGTATCCATTGTTTGTTGAGGGTCATTGTTTTCTAACTTCAACTTCTCAAAATCGATGATCATACATTCTTCAATTTGATGAGAAGAGGAAGAAGTTAGCCCAAACAACACACCAACGTCCTCTTCAATTTGTTCCACCTCAATTATGGGCGGCTCAACAATATTTATACTCAGACTTGTTGGATTTTTGGATTTCTTTTTTATAGCAAAAATAGCATAATCTTTATACTCAGACTTATTGAACTTTCTAAGAAGAGTATCAGAAAGTAGATATTCTTTCATGATCCATTTGCCATTGTTCCAATCATCACCAGCACACCTACTACTCTCATAAACCAGACTCGTCTTTCGTCCACGATTAAGTATCTCCTCATATTTCTCCCTCTGCTTCCATCTTCCAATACTCTCACCCACACTCCTGCAAATTCTTCTGCCTTTTTTCTTACGATTTGATGAAATAAAGTAGCGGTATGTAGTCATATTATCATGTTGCGCTCGTCCGTAGCTATAAGTTATCCAAGGTTGGTGCTTGTACACATCCAGCTCTGTAATAAAACCATCGTCACGCAATGGTTGTTCAGCAATGAACCTGACGAGAAATGTGAGTAACTCTAAATCGATAGGGTGAAACTCATCTATATCCATCACCATATTTCTTTTCTTCAAACAAGTTGAATATGCAATTACTGTAAATCCCAGGTATATTTATAACTAGTCAATCCTTGCCTGGGTGGGAAACCCAATTCGTAACAAATTAGGAAAAGTAAATAATTAGAAACTATCGTTTTCTAACTATTTTTGGTAACTTCTTGTTTTTTTAATGTTTTTTTCTTCTCCTTTCATTTTTATCCTTATATTAAGAAAAAGATTAATATTATCCATATTTATTAGAGCTTGTCATTTTATTTTTATTTATATTAAAATAAATTTAACTTTAAAAATATTTTTATTTATTAAAATTGAATAATTTTACTGAAAAAATAAAATAACTTTAATTATAATGATTGATAATTTATAATGTAAATTACACATAAAAAATACTGTAATATTTGTAATATGGAGGAGAAAAATTAACAGAGAAGAAAAAGCAAAAAATTTAAAAAAATCAAAGTGAAAAAAATGATATGCAGTTAAACGGATTTTTTTTTTCCTTAAAGATGAAGATCTGAACTATAAAGTAGAATTCATCTGTTAACACACTGATTTGTAGATACAGTGGTCGTGAAATTCTTTGAAAACTAAACAGCTTATGAGTTATAGAAGGGAAAATATGTTACATCCACATAATTCAAAAGCACGAAAGCATATGCAAACACAATGCAGAGCATTGTGGTACACCTTAGGAGAACAAAAGGTAGTACAGAATAAAAACGAGACACATATTACAAGTGTGATGTTTGGAAAGAATAAGATTACTGGTGTGTTTGGGACTATTTCTGGTTCATATCGTTAAGTATCATTCATGATGATCAATGAGCATCAGGGTTGGTCTTGTTGTTGCAATTCTTTACAAAGGAAACAAAAGATTGACCAATTTTCTGACCCATCATGGTGGAAACATGTTTTTTGTCTTTAGGAATGACACTTCCTTTCTTGGGAGTGAATGGAAATACCCCATGTTTGCTCTCTCCAATTTTCTCTGCTTTTCCCTTTCCCTTGCCTTCCTTGTCTGCCATCTTTCTCTTCCTCTCTTCTTGTTGTTCTTGCTTTGCTTGTTATGTGAATTATGTGTCTATAATCAACAGGGAAAAGAGGCTTTTTATAGGCCTAACAAATCAATTCTGCTACACAATTTTATAGCAATTTCTTGTGTTGTGTTTGTGTATTTGTGTGTGTTTTAACTAGTCAACATAAGTTGAAGCAAAGATCATATTGTGACTAATGTGCATTTTTGTGAGTTTAAATTAATCATCAACCTAAACTCCACCATAGATCATATTGTGTGTGGCATTTCTTTTTTGTTGTGTGTGTGTAACTGTATTGTGTATGTGTGTTATAGCAAGTCAAAATGAGCATAAGCAAACATTATATTGTGTTGTGTGCCTTGGGGGAAAAGAAAAAGGAAAAAGGGCTATAAGTATCTTGAAACTATTTAAAATTGGTCAAATATATTATTCATTATATTTTCGGGTCAAGATATCTTTGTTGTTCAAAGACAAAACTGTTTTATTTTTCCTTGCTCAAAGAAAAAACTGATTTATTTTTCATTGACCACTTTTTTAATGAGTGTTTATTAAATATTTTAAATTGTTATGTATTATAATTTATAACATTTTTTATATAATTTTTAGATTTTAGATGTATAATTTTTTCCTTTTGAAAATTCTATGAATATATTCTAGTTTGATTTGATAATCCAAACTACACTATATCAAGTGAGTCATGAAACCGACGGACTACTACTATGACAAGCTTATTTTCCCAAATTCTCGTCATCATACCAAATGAGCAAATCATAATTCATAAATTAGGTACCATAATATTCTAAAATGTAACATTAATAAATTATATATTACATCGAGTTGCTTAATCTCCCAGTTTTGCACTGCTGCTAGGCCATGAACAACTAGGATAGATGACATCTTTTCCATGGGAGAGAATATTTCTTCAAAGGCAATACCTTTTTCTTGTCCGAATCCTTTGACTAGCAATCGAGCTTTGTAGCGAGGCTTTGAGATATTGTCTCCAGTCCTGATTTGATACTCCCACTTATTCTTCAAGGCTCTTCTCCCTATTGGTAGCTCCACTAGCTTATAAGTGTGTTTCTCGTGCAAGGATTGTATTTCTTCTTGCATGGCTCTTATCAGCTCTTCGTTATGTTCATTGTTAATTACTTAGTTGTAGTTTTGAGGCTCCCCTTCATGAGTGAACATAATATATTCATTTGTGTTATAGCTAGTGGATTGTCTTTTCTCCCTCGAGGATTGTCTCGGCTCTGGTGTTGTCAGAGAGCTAGATTGAGGCTTTTTAGGTGCTGGTTCATCACGTGTCTCCTAGTTGCTTTGCTCTAATAGAGGACTTTGATATTCATAATCGTTAGTTTCAGGTGTGTTATTATTGTCTTCACTTCAGACTGGAGTGATTTTAGTACTCTTGCAATTTCTCAATCTTGACCTCTCTGAATTTTCGATGTCTTCAATTGTTTGGTCTTCAAAGAATATGATGTCTCTGTTGCGAATAAATTTCTTGTTGATTGGATCCCAAAGCATATATCCAAATTCATTGTCAAGCCCCGGGAGGGTACCCTAGGCGTGGCCGGCACTCAGAGACTATTGCTAGCCCCCAAGCGAACCACTTAGCCTCATCACATCATTCATTATAGACATCGCGGAAGGAAATAGTAAACAATACTTTAAAATAGTGGGCCAATGGCCAAACATTAGTCTTCATTATTAAAACAAACAAGAGAAGATTTCTCAGACTAAAACAAAACTTTTTCCATTAACCTCAACATTAGGTCCACGAAGCCTCTAACTTTATCTAGACTGTCTAAGAAGGGGACCATGACATACCATGGCTACCCGACTCAATAAGAAAACAGGATAACATCAAATAAAGGTTTCCTCTTAAAACAAGGAGGCTCACCACAATCTGAACTTGAAAACACTTGACCTCAACGGGGCGGCTGCTGAAGTCCTCTAGCTCCTGTATTTGCATCATGAAACGATGCAGCGCCAAATGGCGTCAGTACGTGGAATGTACAGACATGTAAAATAGCTGAATCAAAGCATTAGCAACATCAATATATAACACTCATCATCAAGAGACCTTACATTTACAACGGGGAAGCATCAACTTAGCCATAACATTAACATTGACATTTGAGTCCTATCAATGAAACCTTTCTAAGAGGCCTAACTGGGAGTTTCTTTAACCGACAACCATCACTTATGAGCCAGTGATAATACAACGAAGCGATGCCGTTGCCACATCCATCCAATACCCTGCCCGGGGTAAAGGACATAACCTTAGAAAAACATTAGTCCTCATTTGGGACAAGATAGGAGCCATCCGCATTGCGGTTCAATCCTTTCTTCCTACGCGGGCCACGTAGTTAATGGATTCAGGTGGGACTCACCTTTCTATCCATTTCGGTGCTCGACTCCTCCTAGGACTCGACATGCTCATAAAACATTAACATCATCAGTCCCATAGGTACACATTACATCATCATTAGTCCCCATAGGATGTAGTACATCATCATTAACATCTCATTTGCATTAATATCATCATCATCTCATGGCATTAACATTAACATCATCATCATCTCATTTCATTAACATTACTTCAACATCATAGACTTTAGGAATACTAGTTTAGGAACTTTGCCTCTCAACTTAGAGACATCAACATCAGTCATCATAACATCAATATCATTCTTCAAGGCTCTAGACATGCCACCCTACGTTCATTATGCAGGCTTTTCCAATCATCATAATTATGAGGTTTTTAAAACATATGCACTTCACAAAAATGATTTAGGGTATATAGAAATTTTATGATGATCATCATCAATGCAGAAAAATATGTAGGTTTATGCATAAAATAATGGCAATTATTCATTACATTACATGAATTAAACATCATCACCATTAAACTTCAATACATTACTCATGGGGCACATGGGAGGACATTCTCATGCTTTAAGTGAAGCCTTACATACCTGGAAATTTGATATTATAATCAAAATTTGATGAATACTCGTTTCTTGGAGAAAATCCTCAACCTCGATAGTTCTTTTAAAATGGAAGAACATGGAAAGACGTCGTTTGAAGGCTTCTCTTAGATTCTTGAATTCTTGACTTAGAATCTTTAGAGTTCTTGATGAAGAACCCTAAATTTTGACAAAGAAGAATCAAGGAATCCTTTCTTGGGATTCTTGAATTCGTTTCTTGAAACCCTAGGTTAGGATTTAAGATTCTATTAGGGATTTCATGAATAGATAGAGAAATTAGCTTAAAGCTTAGGAAGAATAACTCACCTTGATGGAGAATCTTGAAAGTTAATCCTAACTTGATGACTTTCTTGATGATTCTTGAGTGTTTTATGTTTAGGAGTGAAAGAGAGGGTTTTGACTTATGAAACTGACGTATTGTGCGTTTTGGGACCTTAAATAGACCCCTAAAGGCTTTAGGGTAAAAGTACCCTCAAAATAAAATAAAGAAACGTCGCTTAGCTTATCCAGGCGATAGGTCCGCGTCGCGGACCTTCAGACAGCTCTGCAGGTCTCCAGTAAAATGGCCATAACTCTCTACTCCGAACTTCGTTTAACGCAAAATAAGATGCGTTGGAAAGCTAACTCAAAGATCTTTAATTTGATATATTATGGGTCACCTAACTCATTATACTTTAGGAGATATGGTCATTTGAAATTGACCCTTCCATCAACTCATACGAAAACTTAGTCGCTAAAAATTCTTTAGACTTGACTTGATGTAAAAAATCAATTATAACTCTAAATCACATCTTATATACTTTAAGTACTTAGGAATTGATCCTATCATATGAAGGATGCCTCAATCTTAGTAAATAAAAAAAGTTGGGGTGTTACATTCATCCTGAGGTGAACAAAGGTAGATGCATTCCTTCGTCTTAGCATCAAGCTTAGTTCGCTCATCTTTGGGAATGTGGACAAATGCCATGCATCCGAACACCTTGAGATGATTATATGAAGCTTTTTTGCCTGTCCAAACTTCCTCTGGGATGGAACCTTCTAAAGGAATTGATGGTGTGAGATTGAAGATATCTCATGGGTTCTAGGACTGCCGGGGCTCGGGGCCTAATTTTCCATGAAAATTATACGAATCCGTCCCTAACGAGTTCTCCAAGAGTCCCAGTAGGCCTGGTGGCATCTGTTATATCGAAAAATGACTTCGATTTCAAAAATTCAATTTAAAACTTAATCAATTTAAGTAAAACCGAATCTTCAAAATTAGAGAGTCGCCATTTAATTTTTAGGAAAAATCAAGAAAACCAATTTAAAAATTATTTTTTTAAAAGAATTAACAGAAAAATCCTTTTAAAAGTCCAAAGAAAGGGTTCGGGTTCATATTTCCATTTCGAGAAGGTTTTACGCACTCGAAATGGCCGCTAACACGCGGTTATCCGACGATTAAATAATTTGACTAACTTTAAAAATATTAATTTATATCGTTAAATAGAAAAAGAAGTTTAAGCAAATATTTATAGATTAGGAAAATAGAATATTTAAAATATTAATCACACTTTATTCAATTAAGATTAATTAAGTAAAACTACTTTAAAATAATCAAGAAGAATATAATATCTAAATCTACCAAAGTTTATTAAATTAATGGAGTTAATGAATTAAACTAGGTGATTAGGAATTTAAAATGTTGCTAAATATCTAAGTGTTTAAAAGAAGAAAACATATTCATTATTTTAAGGAAAAATACTTGAAGTCTTTTAAGAAAAATTCATAAAGTCTAATTTTTTTTTAAAAAAAAAGATTGGAACACTAAAATATTCAAGGACATAAAAATTGACGTAAATGGCTAACTTTGGGGAAATTAGATTAAAAACACATAAAAATATTAGAGTTAAAAGTATGTATCACAAAATAGCACAAGATAATGAAATGTGTGAAAGAAGAGTTAAACTATTGGGCTTGGCAGACCCAAGTCCACCTGTCTTAGTTCAAAAAATATTTTGGGCCTCCCTGGCTCTCTTCCCTTGTGCTGCTGGTTGGGCTTCGGGCCCAACACTATTCCTGCTGCAAGATCAGGCCCTTTGGCCCCTCTTTGTCCTGTAATCATACATATACGACTGCTGTATACTATATGTATACCAGTGTATATATGTATTGTTATTTTGGCATATTTGCCTCTGTGTAGGCTGCATTTCAGTCGCTTTTGTCTTCTCCTTCAGCAAATAAATTCCCGTGTGCATTTTGACATATGCCTGTTGTATACCAGCTGTATATTGCTGTATACAGATTGTGTTTGACTCCCCAAAAATTGTGTACCAGTCCCCTCCACTTGTGACAGTTTTCCGACAATTTATTTGGGCCTTCATGGCTCCAAGAAATGCAAGGTGGGAGTCCCGGAAGACTCGGACGGAGGCATAAGAAATAAAACAAAATGAATTAGTAATCAAAAATTATTTAAACCCAAAACTCAATAACTTGAATCCAAAAATCAAAACATCCACTCATACCCTTTGAAACAAAAAAAGTTTCATGAAATTCATTAAACTTTAAATTAAAACAAACAAATAAACTCCGTTAACTAAGAATCCACACATAACCCATATTTTGAAATTACAACCAACACATAGAACTTAAAAGCTAGAATCAACATGGAAACCTACGACATTGAATCTAAGATTCAACGTATAAAAAAAACCCTCATCAACTTGAAGCTAATATGTGGTTGGCCTATAGCTTAATCATGATTTTTAATAAAAAATAACACCCTTAATTCATCCCTAACAACATATAATAAGAGATTAAAATACCCCAAGATAAACAACTTAACTATAGCATTCCAAAAGTTCAAATTGACATTTCACCGAACACATGGAGGACATGCTATTTAATCATGATTTTAACCAAAATAACACTCCCATTTCATCCCAACAACTTACAATAGGAAATCAAAATACCCAGAGATAAACAAATCAACCATAACATTCAAAAATTCGAAAGAGACATTCATCGAGCACATAAAGGGCGTGCAACTTACTCATGATTTTTAACAAAAATACATAATACATATATAATGCAACACGACATTATAACCAAAAGACCCTCAAGTTATATAACCAAACGACCTCTGAAGTTAACTCGGCATAGGCTGCGACATATATATATATATATAGATGTAGAAACGGAAAAAGTGAAAATCAACCAACATGTATACATACATACATACATAAGTTAATTGACTAACAAAAGTAAAAAAAAAATGGCTGTAAGCATCAAAAAGAGTAAAATCATTCAACATGTATACATACACCAGTTGGTTCATTAACCGAAGGAGCATACGGCTGGAAGATGCTTAACATGAAGCAGAAAGAATAGATGGAAAATTGAAAAAAAAAAACACAATCTCTTTACAATCAAACATTCATATTCAAACATAATACAAAAGAACAAGATCGAGATTGTTACCTTGCGGAGGGCAGCGAACGGGACTACGAGCTTGACGACGAATTCCGACACCACCCGAACTCGTTTGCGACCCGACGACTTCAAAAACTATATGGTTTCGAACCTCTTTTGAACAGTAAACTGTTCTTCGATTATTAAATATGAGATATATTTTTTTGGTTCCCTTTTTTCGCCCCTTTTTCATGGAGAAAGAGGGGTATTTATAGGAGAGATTAGGGTAAGAATTGGGAGGAAAACTCAAGGTCAATTCGAGAATTTGGATTGAATTCATTTTGAAATTTGAAAAATAAACGTTGGGGTGTCGTTTTCTTCTTGAAATAGGCACTGGCACCTCTGATTTTGGTTCTTTTTTCTGGTTTTGGCGTTTGGTGAGGAAGAAAAGGGAAGAGAGACGCGGGGAGAGAGAAATAGGGGAGGTTGGGCCGGGTTAAAAGGGATCTGGGCTGGGGAAATTGGGGCAGGAAAGGGGGAAATTAAAAAAAAGAAAATTGGGCCAGGGCGGATTGGGCTGGCAGGGTAGGATTGAATTGGGCTTTGGGTATTAGGAGAATTAAAGAATTAAGAAGAGGATTTAAGAATCAGCCAATTAAATTACAAACTTGGCCAATTTGAAATTAATTGATTAATTCGACCGCGAAATGAATTAATATAAATTAATTAAGGAGCTTTTGAATATTAACAACATAAAATAATTAAATTAACTACGGGATAATTAATTCCAAAATAATTAAAGTGAAGTAATTAAAGATAAAATCTAATTGAGAATCTTTTGAAAAATTAACGAAAAAACTTGACTCCCTCTATATATATAAAATATGCAAATATTTTAAAGCGTAATTAAAATTAAAAGCTTTAAATCTAAAATTCACATAAAAAATATTTTTTTTGCATTTTTTAAAGCTAATTATTTCAAATTGTTAAAATTAAAAACTCGATGATTAATTTATACTGTGGAGGGTCAAAATTGGGTGTCAACAGCATCGATGATGCTTGGGAGCATTTTATGGGCTTCGAAACATGAATCAAGTGATTTTATGGGGTTGCCAGGGCTCCAAGCCCAATTTTCTCAAAAAATTATACGAACTCATCTGTAACGAGCCTGCCAAAAGTTTTAGTAGGCCCAATGGTGCTGGACAACGCCTGGGAGCATTTTATGGGCTCTGGAACAGGAATCAGGCGATTTCGGAAGTTTTTCTTGGGTGTTAGTCCACAAATTCTGAGGCTGCCGGGGCTCCAAGCCCAATTTTCTCTAAAAAAATATATGAACCCGTCTGTAACAAGACCGCCAAGAGTCTCAGTAGGCCCGATGCCGCTAGACAACACCTAGGAGCATTTTATGGGCTCCGGAACAAGAATCAAGTGATTGCACGTACGAGGCACGGCTATTTAAAATTTATATATAAATAGTACTTGTCATTAAATAAATATGATATTCATGTAAATAAAATTAAATAAATAACATTAGTTTGGTGCAATATTCCTACGAGTCTTCATACTTTTAATATAGTATAGAATGAAGCATGAAATTTTTATTCATTGATGATAGTTTTAATAATATAAAACAAGGAGAAAAGGGGTAGAACAATAATTTTTTCATAAAAATTAATTGAAGCGCCAAATTTTGTCCATTAACAATAGCGTCACTGATACAAAAGAGGAAGGAAAGAAGTGAAACCTCATCCTTTCACACGTGAACTTTATACGTCAATAAAGAAAAAGAAAAAAATATATATTGGAGAAGTCAAGTGTTGGACACCTGGAGGCCCAAGAAAATAAGAGTTAGGCAATTTTTATTTTTCATCATAAGGAGTGCAAACAAAAGGTAGTGTAACGGTGTCACAACTCGATGACATGTCACATATTCTTTACAGTGTCACAACTCGGTGACACGTCACATATTCTTTCTTTTTCTGTTTTTCCTTCCATTTTCTTTTGATCCATTCTTCTTCTTCTTCTTCTTCTTTTCTTTTTAAAAAAATACTTAAAAACTATTATTTTTAAAGTTTAAATATGAGTTTTTTTAGTTAGATGCGAAAGTCGAATAAAAAAATTAAGTTCAACAATTTAATTATCACTAGATTCATGATATGTGCGTCGTATGTGGTTTATCAGATATATTGCTATATAATAAATTTTGAAATTATTCATATTGAGCAGTATATTTCAATATATTTGTTGTTGTCATGATAATTTCATTTTGTCTATACCTGTACAGATGCTAATTCTTTGTTTCGTCTTTATCTGTGTAGATTATAATTCTTAGTTTAGCTAGTGTCATTAATCATATATACATTTATATGCTTTTAGTGAAAAAATTTCTACCTAATAGTTCTTTATAGACTATATAGCGGGAAGAGTTGTAGGAAGTATAATCGATGATCATGCAATGTATGACACCTAGAGCATGCATGTTCCAAAAACCCATTTGGTAAGAATCACGCTCTCTAATTTATTTGCAACTATTCAAAATTTTGGACTTTATAGGGTAATTTACAAAATTTAACCTTGTGATTTCCTCTGAAGATGGAGTTTGATGCAGAATTAGCATTGTGGGTATTATTTGATACATGGTAACGCAAATTTGTTGGCATTTTGCATTTGAATGTTCATCAAGAGGAGTAAAAGATCTTCTCTTCTTCTCTCTGCTTTCTTCTTCTATTACTTCATAATTTCATGACAAATATATATATCATAAATCTTTTAAGTCCCTTAGGAAATTATTTATAGTAATAATCTTAATTTGGTAAGCCACATAGTAATGAACCCATATTATATTGAAATAGATAATTGAAATTATCCATACAAATAGAAGAGTTCATTATTATAATTACTTCAAATCAGTAACAAATCTTCCAAGTGAAGAAGAAGAAATAAAAAGGAAGAACAGAGGAAGGTTCCAAAATTAATCTAACTAAGAAATAAAGAGACAACTTCATAACATAATCCAGATAAATTATTTTACTCATCTATATATAGGCATCTTCCTAGAGCCCAAATATAATTTGACATATTTTTACGTGTTTCCTCCGGTCATAGTTATATTCATAATAGAATTACGTATTATTCATGATGATCAATAAGCATCAGGGTTGGTCTTGTTGTTGCAATTCTTTACAAAGGAAACAAAAGATTGACCAATTTTCTGACCCATCATGGTGGAAACATGTTTTTTCTCTTTAGGAATGACACTTCCTTTCTTGGAAGTGAATGGAAATACCCCATTTTTGCTCTCTCCAATTTTCTCTGCTTTTCCCTTTCCCTTGCCTTCCTTGTCTGCCATCTTTCTCTTCCTCTCTTCTTGTTGTTCTTGCTTTGCTTGTTATGTGAATTATGTGTCTATAATCAACAAGGAAAACAGGCTTTTTATAGGCCTAACAAATCAATTCTGCTACACAATTTTATAGCAATTTCTTGTGTTGTGTTTGTGTATTTGTGTGTGTTTTAACTAGTCAACATAAGTTGAAGCAAAGATCATATTGTGACTAATGTGCATTTTTGTGATTTTAAATTAGTCAACCTAAACTCCACCATAGATCATATTGTGTGTGGCATTTTGTGTGTGTTTATGTGTAATTGTATTGTGTATGTGTGTTTATAGCTACTCAAAATGAGCATAAGCAAACATGACACGCATGAGGCCATCTCCAATCAATTCTTCTATTTTACTTTCTAAATATAAAAAACAGAGAGTGTTTCGTCATAATTAATTCTAGCTCAATTATTTAATGTAATTTTTTTTTTTAAATTTTCTATTTAGTATTATATTACTAGGTACGTGCTTTGCACGTACGAGACACGCCTATTTAAAAATTATATATAAATAAGATATCAATGTAAATAAAATTAAATAAATACTATTAGTTTGGTGCAACATTCTTAAGAGTCTTCATGCTTTTAATATAATATAGACTTGAAGCGGGAAATTTTTATTCATTGATAATAGTTTTAATAATATAAAATAAGGAGAAAAAAGGTAAAACAATAAATTTTTCATAAAAATTAATTGAAGCGGCAAATTTTGTCCATTAACAACAACGTCACTGATATAAAAGAGGAAGGAAAGAAGTGAAACCTCGTCCTTTCACACGTGAAATTTACACGTCAATAGAGAAAAAGAAAAAAATATTAGAGAAGTCAAGTGTTGGACACCTGGAGGCGAAAAAAATAAGAGTTAGGCAATTTTTGTTTTCATCATAAGGAGTGCAAACAAAAGGTAGTGTAATGGTGCCACAACTTGGTGACATGTCACATATTCTTTATAGTGTCACAATTCAGTGACACGTCACATATTCTTTCTTTTTTTGTTTTTCCTTCCATTTTCTTTTGGTCCCTTCTTCTTCTTCTTCTTTTTTTTTTTTTAAAAAAAAATTAATCAAAAAAACTATTTTTTTTTTAAAGTTTAAGCATGAGCTTTTTAGTTAGATGCGAAAGTTGAATAAAAAAATTAAGTTCAACAAGTTAATTATCACTAGACTCATGACACATGCGTCGCACGTGGTTTATCAAATAAATTGCTACATAATAAATTTTTGAAATTATTCATACTGAGTGGTGTATTTTGATATATCTGTTGTTGTCATGATGATTTCATTTTGTCTATACTTGTACAAATGCTAATTCTTTGTTTCGTCTTTATCTGTGTAGATTCTAATTCTTAGTTTAGCTAGTGTCATTAATCATGTATACACGTGTGTTGTATATGCATATAGTGAATATTTTTCTACCTAATACTTCTTTGTAAATTATATAGCGAGAAGAATTGTAGGAAGTATAAACGATGATCATGCAACGTATGACACCTAGAGCATGCATGTTCCAAAAGCCCATTTGGTAAGAATCACGCTCTCTAATTTATTCGCAACTATTCGAAACTTTGGACTTTATAGGGTAATTTACAAAATCTAACCTTGTGATTTCCTCTGAAGATGGAGTTTGATGCAGAATTAGCATTGTGGGTTTTGTTTTGATACATGGTAACGCAAATTTGTTGGCATTTTGCATCTGAATGTTCATCAAGAGGAGTAAGAAATCTTCTCTTCTTCTCTCTATTTCTTCTTTTTCTATTACTTCATAATTTCATGACAAATATATATATCATAAATCTTTTAAGTCCCTTAGGAAATTTATTTGTGGTAATAATCTTAATTTGGTAAGCCGCATAGTAATGAACCCATATTATATTGAAATAGATAATTGAAATTATCCGTACAAATAGAAGAGTTCATCATTATAACTACTCCAAATTAGTAACAAATCTTCCAAGTGAAGGAAAAGAAATAAAAAGGAAGAACGGAAGGAGGTTCCAAAATTAATCTACTTAAGAAAATAAAGAGATAACTTCATAGCATAGTCCAGATAAATTATTTTACTCATCTATATATAGGCATCTTTCTAGGGCCCAAATGTAATTTGACATATTTTTACGTGTTTCCTCCGGTCATAGTTATATTCATAATAGAATTACGTATCATTCATGATGATTGACGAGCATCGAGGTTGATCTTGTTTTTGCTATTCTTGACAAAAGAAACAAAAGATTGACCAATTTTCTGACCCATCATAGTGGAAACATGTTTTTTCTCTTTAGGAATTACACTCCCTTTCTTGGGAGTGAATGGAAATACCCCATTTTTGCTGTCTCCCATTTCCTCTGCTTTTCCCTTTCCCTTGCCTTCCTTGTCTGCCATCTTTTTCTTCCTCTCTTCTTGTAGTTCTTGCTTTGTTTGTTATGTGTCTATAATCAACAAGGAAAACAGGCTTTTTATAGGCCTAAGAAATCATTTCTCCTACATAATTTTATAGCAATTTCTTGTGTTGTGTTTGTGTGCTTGTGTATTTGTGTGTGTTAAACTAGTCAGCATGAGTTGAAGCAAAGATTATATTGTGACTTATGTGCATTTTTGTGATTTAAATTAGCCATCCTAAACTCCACCATAGATCATATTGTGTGTGGCATTTTGTGTGTGTGTATGTGTAACTGTATTGTGTATGTGTGTTTAATTTATAGCTAGTCAAAATGAGCATAAGCAAACATTATATTGTGTTGTGTGCCTTAAGGAAAAAGAAAAATGGAAAAGGGCCAAGAGTATCTTGAAACTATTTAAAATTGGTTAAATATATTATTCATTATATTTTCGGATCAAAATATTTTTGTTGTTCAAAGACAAAATTGATTTATTTTTCCTTGTTTTTGGAACAATCCTTAAAAGAAGTGATATTTTTGGTCCATTTTGGATGATTAAATGGTATTTTGAGCAAAAAATGTAACGATGAGAATATTTTGACTCGAAAATACAATGAATAGTACATTTGATCAATTTTAAATAATTTGGGATTATAACTTTGCCCTTTAGGATAGTAATTCAGGATATTTTTGACCCCAAAACATAACAAGAGATAAATAACCAACATTTATATCCTTAATGAGGGTATGTGTATTTTCTAGTTGATATATAATATAGAGTATTTTCTTTGTTCCATTTTACTTGACACATTTACTATTCAGAAAATCAAAAAAGTTTTCTTTGACCATATTTTTAATAGGTATATATTAAATATTTTAAATTATTAATTATTATGTCTTATAAAACTTTTTATATAGTTTTTAGATATATAATTAACCACACTTTAGTATAATCTTTCCACGTATTGATATGAGCATTCTCTAAGTGAATTACTTAAATGGCATTCAACTTCAGCAAGTTCTCTACCAAATTTCGTTATATTTGTTTTGTACCAATAAATTCATTTAAATTAGTATAGTTTATCTAAAAAGTCATTATAGCTATATAAAACAAAAGAAATAATTACACAAACCTCCCCTAATTTTTTTTTTTTTAAATCTTGGTTATGTTTACCTCTCTTATTTTATTTTTATAATAAGTTTTCAACCCAATTATTATTAATATAAGAAAATATAATTTAACTAATTTTGTCCATATATTTGTGTGGGTCTGTGTGTGAATATTTGTGATATTATATTACACTTTGCGGTGTTGTGTGTATTGTGTGTTTGCTCGGGCCGGGGTGGGGTTGGGGGCGCAGTATGACTTCATTGAAGTTAATTTGTAATATATTGTATTATATTATTTTAATGAATATAATATTTACATAGATTGTATTATTTTTATCGTTACGCAATATTAGACATTTATAATGATAAACCTATAAGAAATTGTATGACATGTGGGAGAGTTACTATAAAAAAAAATAAAGTAAATGATAAAATAAAATTATTAAATAATAAATAAAGTCCAACTAAGAAGAAAATATTAAGGTCACAATGCGATCACACCAAATCAGTCATTTCAAAAAATTGGTCTTTTTTCATCTTTATCAAATGGTAAATTTAAATAATACAATATAATAAAATTTAAATAATAATTTAAAACAAAATATTATATTTAACGTAACAATACAATACAACGAATAACAACCATCCAAACAAGGGATAAGTCTTAGTATATAAATCAAATAAATATTTTAATATTCATGTCTAGCTAAACTATATAATCTAGTAAACTAGCAATCACTCATTTTTATTTTATTTTTAATTTTTTATTCGATATTTGATATCTGAACTGAAATCCAACTAAGTTCAAATTTGAGCTTGAAAGTCCCACACTAGGTGATAAAATGCTCTCTAACAAAGATTATTCTATACTAAGAGGACTCAAATTCGAAATGTATGATTAAAAATGAAGAAGTATTTACCACTCCACCATTTTCTATCTCGTCTAATTGTAACGGGTTGTGCCCCGAACCGCAATGAGTACATCAACCAATGGGCCCATTTCCTCCATGAGCCCAATACAAAACCCTAATTCTCATAATACATAAGCTATTTTATCTCTCCATAGCTAGAGCCTCGGGATTTCGAGTAAGCAAAAACCAAAGAAAGCGGCAAAAATAATGGCGGAACCGGCGAAAGTGGAGTCAGTCCAATGTTTCGGGCGGAAGAAGACGGCGGTGGCGGTGACACACTGCAAACGTGGCCGTGGATTGATCAAGATCAACGGAGTTCCTATCGAACTTGTTCAGCCGGAGATTCTCCGATACAAAGCTTTCGAACCAATTCTCCTTCTAGGTCGTCACCGTTTCGCCGGAGTTGACATGAGAATCCGTGTCAAAGGAGGAGGTCATACTTCTCAGATCTACGCTATTCGTCAGTCAATCGCAAAGGCTCTTGTTGCATTCTACCAGAAGTATGTTGATGAACAGTCGAAGAAGGAGATTAAGGATATCCTGATTCGATATGATAGGACTTTGCTTGTTGCTGATCCTAGACGTTGTGAGCCTAAGAAGTTTGGTGGTCGTGGTGCTCGTTCTAGGTTCCAGAAATCTTACCGTTGATTTCGGTTTAGATTTACTGTATCTGTTCTATTGCTATTGGCGATGTGCAATTTTGAGTATGGTTTCGGTTTAGGGATTATAATCTATTTACAGCTATCTGAGTAAGTTTTGGACTTTGATGACATTTATGTAGCTTTTCTTCGTTACAATGGTTTTGTGTTATGTATGCAGTGAAATGTGTTTTTTCAATGAAAAAAACTTGGAACTTATGTTACACAGTGTGCAATACTCCTTGTTGCTTGATCCTGATGATTTCTGCTGAAGAACCCTAACTTATTAGAGATCGAAATGTCGTTTATTGTCTGTTTGGTTCTTGTGTAGTAGTCTGTTTTTGTTCTGAACTTGCCATTAGCTTGTTTGTGGTGCTTCCTTTTCATGGGCTTTTTCAGGTGAAGAATAGGTTTCCTTCGCTATGACTTGTTTTTTTAAGAGTAGAGAATGCTAAGCCTAGGTTAACTCTCAATGATCAAAATTGAGAAATCTCAGTTATTCTGCTCCTGGCTGAGTTTGATATCTGTACTAATAGTTTAACATATAATAACATACACATACAAATAAGTTGTAGCTCCTATCAGATTACAACCATTTGAGCCACCTGCTGGCTAGCATGCTTTGTGGTCATCTTTGGCTCAGGAGCATAGTTAGCTCTTTCCCGTGACATCCTTGCAAGAACAACCCTACCAGTTGTATTGCTATCGTGACATCTTTAATATTTTTGGCATGCTTTGCTTTTACACAGAGAGGACATTTAGAAAAATCATCAATTTTTATCATAGGAATTAATTCCATTTTCCTAAGTCTTTTAATAGAAGCAATATTAACATGACCTAGTCTACCATGCTACAAATTAATACACTTAGCAATATAAACAGAATTGGAAATACTTGCATTATTGACAATCTCTTGAACAATGTTAGTAAACCTCCACTAAGATATCCCTTTCCAACAAAGTTTCATCCACGAGGAATAATTATATTATCAGCTTCAAAAACAAGTTTAAGGCCTGTTTTGTTGAGAAATACTCTGGAAACTAAGTTTCTATGGGGGGAGGGTATGTACAAAACATTGTTCAAGGCTAAAGTTTTTCCACAAGTTAATTTAAGTAAAATTTTTCCTTTACCCATAACTCCAATAGTAGTGGAGTTACCCATATAAACACATTCATCATTATTGGACTCCTCAAGTTATTGTTGACAAAAAAATGTCTTGTAAGCTGTGTCTAACACTCAGTCTGTCTTATTAGCCACTAGATTTGCCTCAACGATTACAACGGCAATCACTTCATTACTCTCAGCAAGATGAGCTTGGACATCACCCTTGTACTTCTTGTTTGGAGTTTTGCCCTTTTCCTTGATAGCACTGAGTAGCCTATGACCAAGTTTTCCACAAACAAAACAAGGTCCTTTGATTTTTTTTAATTTGTTTTTCCGATTTGTTAAAGTGTTTTTTCGTCTTCTCCTTTTCTTTCTTCTGTTTGTCTGACCCTGTCTTTAACAATAGTACCAAAAGATTCCACAAAATTAGCTTTAGGGGAATTAATAAAAAGTGCTTCTATCTTATCTTTGAGACGATTTGTCTCCTCAGTCCTCATGTGATTGATAAGTTCTTGAAGAGTTAAATTCTTTTTCTTATGTTTTAACTGATTTCTATAATCACTCCAAGATGGTGGGAATTTTTCAAGCAAAACATTAGCAGTCAAGTTCTCATATTCCTGAACTTGTTCCATGATTGGCTTATTGTCAACCATTTGGAATCTAATCCATTGACCAACAACATACTTTTTCTTTCCTGCATCGTCAACACCATATTTCTTTTTCAAACCATCTCATATTTCCTTAGCAGATTTATATGTAACAAGTAAATCAAATAAAGGATTAGTCATGTGATTCAACAAATGTCTTCTAACAGTTTTGTTATCCTTTTCAAACTTCTTTTTAGTAGCATCATCAACCGTTAAAATATTGCTAGAATTAGTAGTAGTGTTAGAACCATCCCTTGGTGGTTCATTAAATAAAACATAATCAACTTCTTATTGTTCATAGGAAATTAGAAGTTTTTGTGACCAACGTTTAAAATTGTTTCCATCCAAAGGCTCAATCTTTGACAAATTAGGAAAAGTTTTGTTAAAAGAAATAACCATTTATCAATATTGTAGGTAAGAAAATCGCTTTCAAATTGTTGGTGAAAATACTACAATATTGATGATGGACTAGAATTAAATAATTTATCACCAACACAGTGTCGTGGCAAGCCACTGCCTTGAAAGCAATTTCGGTCCGACTCCGATGCAAATCGCTCTAGCCGGTCGCTCCCCAAGGTTCCACAGCTACTCTCAAACACGTGCACTCGTGGTTGAAAGTTTGGACGTTGCCCAAAAATCAATTGCCCCAAAAATGTCCAAGAAGGAGAAAGGAGGAAGTCGCCCCCCCCCCCCCCCCCCCCTCGCTCTCTGTTTTTTGGGTTGATGTTTATTATATTCACCACACTTCTTATATAGGATTTACAAAGGAAGTTATTGTAAAGAAAATATTAAATTTGGAGAAACATATTGTGAATGTAAATGACAATAAAGGCCATTACATCACATTCTTCAAATCTCTTTCAATTGTTTTAGAACGGAAAAGATTTTTCCTTTGTAACATATTTTACTTTATTTTCTTTTTCCTTTGCATTACACTAATTAATGTATGTAGAGTTAATGCACATAATATTAACTCAACATAGTCCACTCAGCCATCTCTCCCAATTGGGCAATTACACAAATACTAAGAGTATCTATAGGGCAATGAAACAAATATGAAAACAATTATTTTGATAATAAATAGTACTCCTTCTGTTCATTTTTATTTGTTCACAAAACTAAAAGAGATTAACTAATATGCACTCAGAGATTCATTTGATCATACTTGATGACCATGATCTTTGTAATGGTTGTAAGGTAGTGGGAATTATGGGATCAATTACTCATTTTCATACTAATGTGATGAAAAGAACTGTTAATCATTTTTTTTTCTTTTCTTAGATATTTCAATTCAATTGTCTATTTTGCTATTATTTCTACCATATTCACACTTTTAAGGGATATTTGATATTAGTGGTTCAATGTTTGCATGGGTGTATAAAAAATCTAACTTTCACCAGAAACTACCAACCTCAGGGTAATTGTATTTGCTTAGGTATTGTTTGTCCATTTTTTATGGTTTTTTTTTTTTTTTCAAAAACTGAATCGAGATGCGAAAATTTTTTTCTAGTCAAGGCAGAACATAACTTAGAAGAACCATTCTACTGACATCAACCCTTTATCTTCTTTCTTTTGGTGTCAATGGATTCTGGGTTTAATCCTAGATAGTTTCAAACATATATAAAATATAGTCATGTTTTTTATTCACATAGAAAAATCAAAAGTCATAAAAAATGTACACCGACTATATAATATAGCTTGTCTATACATGAGTTATACATTATAACACATTCAAAAAGGTAAATATAGCATTATTATACATGGAGTATATACTAAAGGATCATTTGGTAGCTGGTTAAGACGCAATTTAATACATGAATAACTTTAGTTTTTCATGTGTTTACTTTATATGTTGTTTGGTTTGTAAATAGCATAAAAGTTGTTCATGTACTAATTTTATACAATGTTTGGTTGATAGGCTTCACATGATGTATAATGGCCCTAAAAGTTATTTAATGTACTAATTTTATGTGGTCTTTGGTTGTGTTTTAATAATTCTGCATTACTAAAACTCACATAACTTATGAGAAAATCTATGTATAATTTTATGCGGAATAAAAAGTGGAATAAGTTATGTGGGTATTAGTTATACATGGATTAAAATAACAAAATTACATATTTACCCCTATCAATTTACTTTCAAAATTTTTCTATTTTATTTGATTTGAATATGCATCTAAGGAAAAAATATTTACATTAGATGCAGATCAAAATTGAACAATTTTAACTGAGAATGCTTATGTAATAGGCAGTCTTTTTTTATTAAGTATTTTTTTTAAAAAAATTATACAATTCTTTTTTTTTCTTTTTCTAAAGAGTTGGAAGTCTTTCTACCTTCAACAAATCGAATCACTGATTAATTTAAATAATATAATATATGTGTTTACTTATTTATTTGTTAATAAAGTATATTAATTTACAATAAATCAAATATTCAACAAGCAATAATTTATGTATTGTAATTTCTACATGACTAATACATGAATAACTCTAGCCTTTTTTATCGATCCATTTTTTTTAACCAAAATATAATTTTGGTATCCGAAGTTAAAAAATGTGAATAACCAAAATTATTTGAAATTTAGTACCTGAAATTAAACTAAAATCATTTTTTGGTACCTGAAGTAAAACCAAAATAAAATACCATTTTGGATATAGGGTACTGATCCCTTTTTTATCAAGAAATATTTTTTTAAATAAAGTAGAACATTTAACATTTTTATTTTTTAAAATAAACAACTTTCATGGAAAAATAAACAAATGAAGATATAGGGTGTATTTAAAATTGAGAATGAGTTGTTTAATTTTGCGCTTTCCACGTGTTTCTTTGTTAAAATGAAGGGTAAAATTTATTCTAAAGTATAATGAGGGGTATATTTGGATAGAAAGTACAACGAAAGGAGTATATTTAAATTGAAAGTATAATGATAGGTATATTTAATTTATTTTTAATAGTGCAAGGGCACATTTGACCTTTTCTTTTTGTTGCTATTTATTGCGTATAATAAATATAAGCTCACTAAACATTTGGTAATTCAGAAATAAGAATTAGTTTATTAATTCTTTTGAGTTCTACATAGCTAAACCTTGCATAACTAAATCTTGCATAACTAAACCCTGTATAACTGATCCCTGCATAACTAAACTCTGCCTAACAAATACTTGCATAACTAAATCCTACATAACTAATAACTGCATAACTAAACTCTACATAGTTAATATCCACATAACTCTAACCGGTAACCAACCGACCCATAAGTATACAATTCCGACCAACTCAAAAGTACTTCCAAATAGTCTCAAATTTTTTTATACTTTGATGTTTGATTCATTTGAAAAAACTCATGATTGTGGTATGGCGAATTTTTTTTTTAAAAAAAAGGTAAAAAAGGAGGAGGAGGAGAACGAGAAAGAGTAGGACGAAAGGCTGCATGTCTATTTTTGGTAATTCATTTTTTTTTTTATATAAATTGAGCTAAAAAAATGGTAAATAAAGCTTATGAGCTGACATTTTGCATAATTAGCCTTTTTAATTTTAGACGAGTTAAAGGGTAGGATGATTTTATTTGAGAAATTTTCATATATAGCCACTCAAAAATATCTTATTATGCTTCATAGCTATAGTTTAGATAATTACATTTCGCAACTATAGCTATAGTAGTGTTTGTATATTTCGCTATACAATTTGCACAACATTTGTATAATTCGTTATATAATTCGCATGTGTTTGAATATCGTTTGTATAATTCGCTATACAATTCATAATTTTTGTATAATGGTTTTGTATTTTTCTATACAATTTGCCCACAATATTTGTATAATTCACTATACATTTTGCACAGTGTTTGTAAATTCGCTATATAATTCACAGTTTTTGTATAACGTTTGTATATTTTTCTATAAAATTCGTGCACAATATTGTATAATTTGCTATACAATTTGCAATGTTTGTATATTTTGCTATACAACTTGTGCATTGTTTGTATAATTTTTCGTACAATTTGTGGTATTTGTATATATGATATCATTTACTATTCGATTCGTTGTACAAACTCAAATTGTAATTATACAAAGATGTTAGTTGCGAAGTATAATTATTTCAAAAAATAAATATATTAGCTAATTAAATAGTATATATTTTCTTATCCACGTAATTTTTATGGACCTCTAATAAGAGATCTCATGAAAAAAATGATATTGCATTTTCTAGAAAAATTATGGCATAAATATGCATTTTGTTGAATAACAATAACATAGATGATTCCAACTTTTGATGGGTGTCATATATATTTCTTTTTCAATGTAAATTATTAAGTTAATCATTATTTATTTATAACTAACTTATAAATAAGGAAAAAAAAATTAAATTCATAGTAGATTGATCAAGTGGGAATTAGTTCAATTTGGAAATTTTATTCTAATGTTGTTGAATTGCATGAAATAACATTTATAAAGTAAATAGTACTAAATAAAATCAAACAATTGATACTAGACACATCGAATTATGAGAACTAAATTGCTCAATCGAGTGAAATTACTATAAAGTGGGCTTCAAATTACAAAGTGATTAAAATATATAATAGAAACAAATTATTTTCTTCCTTTTTATTTTATTTAAATTAGAGAAAATGATCAAAATGATCCTTAATGTATGTGTGATGCTTTATTTGATCCTTAATATATTTTACTTGATTGGAATGATTCTTAATATATGACAAATTAGAGTTGTCAATACGGGCTGACCCTCCCCATCCGGGCTAGCCTATATAGGCTTTGGAATTTGACACGTCAGACCAAGTTGGCTCTTTTTTTTAATGGGCTAGAAAACAGCTAGCCCAACCCATTAGTACGTGGGCGGCGAGCCTTGCGAGTCAGCCCACATTTTTACTAATATATTTTTTTTATAATTTTTTAAATTAAATTATAACTTAAAAATATTAAAATAAATAGCAACAAGATAATATTACATAATGTTAGTGTTACTATTACTTCATCCGTCCATCTATACTTGTCCATCTTTACTTGTCTGCTATACTATTTGAGATGTCCAACAATACTTGTCAACTTTAATTTATGAAATTAAGAGATAATTTCTGTAATGCCCCGCTAATTACTAAAATACCCCTAGAGGAGAGGTGCGCGTAAAACGCGTCTTCCAATGCTCGGATTGAAAATCCGAGAGTGGAATCGTGATCAGCACTGAAAATGGAGTGGGAAGAGGGTCTCGGTCGAATTTTAGAGCAACCGAGTCAAAAGATAATTTTTCGTTCCAAAACGAAAAACAGTGAGCCTCCGCGACGGAACCGCGTCGCGGACTGGTCGCGGAGACACACTTATCTTTTCCGTAAAATTTTCGACGGAGTTGAGTTTCCGAAAATACACTGTCCGCGACAGGTCCGCGTCGCGGATTGTGTTATTTCAGACGGGGGAGTAATTCTTTTAAATTATGGAGGGCAATTTAGTCCATTCCTAATTATTCTAAACGTCCCCCTACGCCTAATTAAGGTCAGTTTTCGAAGAAAAGGGTTTAAAAACCTAAATTCTAAGCGTTCTTCCTAAGAGTCACCTAAGGTAAGGCTTGAAGGAAGGGAGGATTGAGGAGATCCAGAGGAGGGCGTGCTTCCTTGTGTTAGCAAAACTTTCCAGGTATGTAAGGCTAACTTAAAGCATGGGAATGTTCTCCCATGTGCCCTTCTGAGAACTGATGATTAGAGTCATTGATGATGAGGTTGATGTAAAGAGTTGATGCATGTTAAAAATTTACGTATTCTTGTGGACTGATGTTTTTGATGTTTCTTGTGGATCCACTGATGTGATGTCCTTTACCCCGGGCAGGGTATTGGATGGATGTGGCAACGGCATCGCTTCGTTGTATCATCACTGGCTCATAAGTGATGGTTGTCGGTTAGAGAAACTCCCAGTTAGGTTCCTTTGATAGAACTCTGATGTTGATGTGATGTTGAGTCGATGTGATGTTCCCTTGAGTCGATGTGATGTTCCCTTGAGTCGATGTGATGTTCCCTTGAGTCGATGTGATGTTCCCTTGAGTCGATGTTGATGTCCCTTGAGACGATGTTGATGTTCCCCTGAGTCGATGTGATGTCCCTTTGATGTGATGACGATGTGGAGATGAGAGGTTGATGAGTCCACTGTCTATTCTAATCTCTTGCCTTAGATGGACACTGACATTCTGATGGAATATGATGTTGAGTTGATGTTTCTTTATGCTGTGTACTTACCCTATTATTCAGCTATTTTACATGCCAGTACATTCCACGTACTGACGCCATTTGGCGCTGCATCGTTTTATGATGCAGATACAGGAGTTAGAGGACTTCAGCAGACGCACCGTTGAAGCCGCAGAGTTCGAGTTCTGAGTTGGTGAGCCTCCTTGCTTTCCGGAGGAAACCCTTCTACTTATGTTTTTCCTTATTCATTGAGTCTGGTAGCCATGGCATGTCACGGCACCACTCTTAGACAGTCGAGTTAGAATTAGAGGCTTTGTAGACATGATGTCGAGGATTGATGCAGATGTTTCCTTTTGAACTGAGTAATATTTCCCTTACTTAGTTGATGTTGAGATTGATGTTGGCCATTGGGCCCTTATTTAAGGTATTCCTTTGATGTTACTTCCGCTATCTTGATGTTGAATGATGTGAGGAGGCTAAGTGGTTCGCTCAGGGGCTAGAAATAGTCTCTGAGTGCCGGCCACGCCCAGGGTACCCTCCCGGGGCGTGACAAACTTGGTATCAGAGCACAGAGTTCAAGAGTCCTAGGGAGTCTACGAAGCCGTGTCTAGTAGAGTCTCGTTTATGCGTGTGTTGTGCACCACACTTCATAAACAGGATGCTACATGACATTTAGGAAATGGTTACCCTTCTTTGATGTTCTGATGTCGTGCGATAAAGCTTGGCTCTATGAGAGCCCCTTTTCTAATTCGTGCGTTACGCGTTTGCAGATAATGCCTCCAAAACGCACAGCTGCTCAAAGGGATGCCTCAGTCCCTAATACTGAGAATCCCTTACCAGAGGCCCCTCGTCAGCATGAGACAAGGAGACGGGGACGACCTGCTAGAGCTACTGAGGCTCCACCAGCACCTCCGGTTCAGTCAGCCCCCACTTCGGAAGCGGACTTCAGGGGAGCTATTGCTATGCTCACCCAGTTAGTAGCCTCTCAGAGTAGCAGTCGTGGTCCCCAGGCCCCTAGCTCCAGTTCCCAAGAGTCTACGGCTGCAACCAGGCTCAGAGATTTCCTGAGGATGAACCTGCCGGTCTATACGGGGTCAAAGGTTGAGGAGGACCCACGGAACTTCATTGATGAGATGCGTAAGATTTTGAGGGCTATGCATGCAACTGAGGTGGAGGGAGTCGAGCTGGTCTCTTATCAGCTTAAGGATGTTGCTAATGTCTGGTATAACCAGTGGGAGGATGTTAGAGGTGAGGATGCAGAGCCTGCTGAGTGGGAGGAGTTTGAGAGTGCCTTTCTTGATCACTTCTTTCCCCAAGAGTTGAGGGAGGCGAAGGTCGAGGAGTTTGTGAATCTGAAACAAGAGAAACTGACGGTCAAGGAGTACAACTTGAAGTTCATCCAACTGTCCAGATATGCTCCAGAGATGGTCCTTGATATGAGGGCAAGAATGAGGAAGTATGTGTTTGGATTGGGCAGACACGTAAAAAGGGAGTGTAAGGCAGCATTGCTAATTCCAGACATGGATATCGCTAGACTTATGGTCTACGCCCAACAGACTGAGGAGGACAAGAAGAGGGACAGGGAAGAACAACAGAAGAAGAGAGCCAAATCGGAAGGGCATGAGCCTAATCAGCAGAAGCAGAAGAAAGGTGATAGGACATTCTTTCAAAAGAGGTCTTCTAGCCATGCACCGTCGATGGCGAGTGCGCCTGTTCAGCAAAACAGGTATGATCAGCGATCCTATGGGTATCAGAATTTCAGAGCACAGGGACCTCAGTCCCAAGCCAGTGTTGCTCAAGGTCCGAGAGGAATGCCACCCTGTGGCAGGTGTGGCAAACTGCATCTTGGTGCGTGCCGTGAGGGCACTAATAATTGCTTCACATGTGGGCGACCTGGCCATTTTCAGAGTGAGTGCCCTACGAGGACTCAGAGGTGGAGCGACAGAGGAAATAGAGCTCAGTCTTCTACAGCGCCCCCTGAGGGCAATCGTCAGAAGGCAACTACTGCTAATGCTGGAGGCGGGACAAATCGCCTGTATGCGATGGGTAATCGACAGGATCAAGAGGTTGCTCCAGATGTTGTTACGGGTATGCTCCGAATCTTTTCTTATGATTGCTATGCACTACTTGACCCAGGTGCCACCTTATCTTTTGTGACGCCCTATGTGGCCCATAAATTTGAGATTATTCCGGAGTGTTTGCTTGAGCCTTTTTCAGTATCGACTCCTACTGGTGAGGCAATTTTGGCTAAGAGAATCTATAGAGATTGTATAGTGTCCATCTGTCATAGGGATACTTTGGCCAATTTGGTGGAGTTGGAGATGGTTGACTTTGATGTGATTCTTGGTATGGATTGGCTCCATGCGTGCCATGCATCCATAGATTGTAGGACCCGAGTTGTTAAGTTTCGATTTCCTAACGAACCGGTCCTAGAGTGGAGGGGAGGTTATGTTGCACCCAAGGGTAAATTTATTTCTTACCTGAAGGCGAGGAAGTTAATCTCTAAGGGGTGTATTTATCACCTTGTACGAGTTAAGTCTGATGATGTTGAGTCCCCTACTTTTGAGTCTGTCCCGATTGTAAATGAATTCCCTGAGGTGTTCCCTGAGGATTTACCTGGAGTCCCTCCTGATAGGGAGATCGACTTCGGTATTGATGTACTTCCTGAGACGCAGCCCATTTCTATTCCACCATATAGGATGGCCCCTGCTGAGTTGAAAGAGTTGAAGGAGCAGTTGAAGGATCTGTTAGAGAAGGGTTTTATTAGACCCAGTGTTTCTCCTTGGGGTGCTCCCGTTCTGTTTGTACGAAAGAAGGATGGGTCACTAAGAATGTGCATAGACTATAGGCAATTGAACAAGGTCACAGTCAAGAATAAGTATCCTCTTCCTAGGATAGATGACTTGTTTGACCAACTTCAAGGTGCTTCATGCTTTTCGAAGATAGACCTCAGATCAGGTTACCATCAGTTGAAGGTGAGAGAATGTGATATTCCAAAGACAGCTTTCAGGACTAGATATGGCCATTTTGAGTTCTTGGTCATGTCCTTTGGATTGACGAATGCGCCGGCAGCTTTTATGGATTTGATGAATAGGGTGTTCAAACCCTACCTTGATATGTTCGTGATAGTGTTCATTGATGATATCTTGGTATATTCGAGGGATGAGGAAGAGCATGCTGAACATCTTAGAGTTGTCCTTCAAACTCTTAGGGATCAGGAGTTGTATGCGAAATTTTCCAAATGTGAGTTCTGGCTCAAATCAGTGGCTTTCTTAGGCCATGTGGTATCCGGTGATGGGATTCGAGTAGATGGTCAGAAGATTGAAGCGGTTGCCAACTGGCCAAGACCGACCTCTCCGACGGACATAAGGAGTTTCTTGGGCTTGGCAGGCTACTACCGCAAATTTGTCGAAGGATTTTCTTCCCTATCCGCCCCATTGACTAAACTGACCCAGAAAAAGGTCAAGTTTGAGTGGTCTGAAGAATGCGAGAAGAGCTTCCAAGAGCTAAAGGTTAGGTTGACTACTGCACCTGTATTGACCTTGCCTGATGGGACGGAAGGTTTTGTAGTATACTGTGATGCGTCAAGAGTTGGATTGGGATGTGTGTTAATGCAAAGAGGTAAAGTGGTGGCTTATGCTTCCAGACAGCTTAAGGTCCATGAGAAGAACTATCCGACCCATGACCTTGAGTTGGCAGCAGTGGTGTTTGCACTTAAAATCTGGCGCCACTACTTGTATGGAGTGCATGTGGACGTGTTTACGGATCACAAGAGCTTGCAGTATGTCTTCAGTCAGAAAGAGCTTAACCTGCGACAGGGAAGATGGTTGGAATTGCTCAAGGACTACGATATGAGCATCATGTACCACCCAGGTAAAGCTAATGTTGTTGCTGATGCTCTTAGCAGGTTGTCTATGGGTAGCACAGCCCATGTTGAGGAGGAGAAGAAGGAGTTAGTAAAGGAAGTGCATAGGTTGGCTCGATTGGGAGTCCAGCTTGAGGAGAACGACGAGGGAGGAATTAGTGTGCGGAATGGGTCTGCATCGTCCCTAGTGACAGAGGTAAAAGAGAAGCAGGACCGAGATCCTGTGATACTCCAATTGAAGGAGGATGTTCAGAAGCAAAAGGTGATGGTCTTCTCCAAAGGGGGAGATGGTGTATTGAGGTACCAGAGTAGACTGTGTGTCCCTGATGTTGATGGTGTCCGAGAGAGGATTCTAGCTGAGGCCCATAATACTAAATACTCCATTCACCCAGGCTCCACTAAGATGTATCACGATTTGAGAGAGGTCTATTGGTGGAGTGGGATGAAGCGAGATATTGCGGAGTTTGTTTCAAGGTGTTCAAATTGCCAACAAGTAAAGGTTGAGCATCAAAGGCCAATTGGCTTAGCCCAAAACTTTGAGATTCCAGAATGGAAGTGGGAGAGGATTAACATGGATTTCATCACTGGGCTACCGAGATCCCAGAGACAGCATGATTCCATATGGGTGATTGTGGACAGAATGACGAAGTCAGCGCATTTCCTGGCAGTCAAGACGACTAACACTGCAGAGGATTATGCCAAGATGTATATTCAAGAGATCGTGAGGTTGCATGGAGTTCCCTTGTCCATTATCTCGGACAGAGGAGCCCAATTTACTTCTCATTTCTGGAAGTCCTTCCAGAAAGGATTGGGTACCAAAGTGAATTTGAGCACAGCTTTTCACCCACAGACAGATGGTCAGGCAGAGCGCACTATTCAGACGGTGGAGGACATGTTGAGAGCATGCGTCCTTGATTTCAAAGGAAATTGGGATGATCATTTACCATTGATAGAATTCGCATATAACAATAGTTATCATGCGAGTATTCAGATGGCTCCTTATGAGGCCTTGTATGGGAGGAGATGTAGATCACCAATAGGGTGGTTTGAGATTGGAGAGGCTGAGTTGATTGGTCCTGACCTGGTTCACCAGTCCTTAGAGAAGGTGAAAATTATTCGGGAAAGATTGAAGACTGCCCAAAGCCGTCAGAAATCTTACACAGATGTGAGGAGGAGAGACCTAGAGTTTGAGGTGAGCGATTGGGTTTACTTGAAGGTATCACCCATGAAGGGTGTCATGAGGTTCGGGAAAAGGGGGAAATTAAGTCCTCGTTATATTGGCCCATACCAGATTGTGCGAAGAATTGGGAAGGTCGCCTACGAGCTAGAGTTACCCTCTGAGTTAGATGGAATCCATCCGGTGTTCCATGTTTCGATGTTGAAGAAGTGTTTGGGAGATCCAGCCTTGGTAATTCCTGTGGAGAGCACGGGAGTTAGAGATAGTTTTTCTTATGAGGAAATCCCAGTCCAGATCCTTGATCGACAGGTTCGCAGGCTGAGGAACAAGGAGATAGCTTCTGTCAAAGTCCTGTGGAGGAATCAATTCGTTGAGGAAGCCACATGGGAAGCTGAGGAAAAGATGAAGGCAAAATACCCGCACCTGTTCGTGCTCGAGGTTGATGAAAATGTCGAAGGTAACATTTTTACCTGTATGAAAATTGATGTTAATACCATGATGTGATGTTTATAAAAAATTGATGTCTCAATATATGATTAATGAGGTTGATGAGAAGTCGAGGTAATGATGTTATTGAGCGAGTATCGAGGTGAGTCTTGAGTTTATTCGTGCTAAATGTCGTTCCTACTCATCATTCGAGGACGAATGATCCCAAGGGGGAGATAATGTAATGCCCCGCTAATTACTAAAATACCCCTAGAGGAGAGGTGCGCGTAAAACGCGTCTTCCAATGCTCGGATTGAAAATCCGAGAGTGGAATCGTGATCAGCACTGAAAATGGAGTGGGAAGAGGGTCTCGGTCGAATTTTAGAGCAACCGAGTCAAAAGATAATTTTTCGTTCCAAAACGAAAAACAGTGAGCCTCCGCGACGGAACCGCGTCGCGGACTGGTCGCGGAGACACACTTATCTTTTCCGTAAAATTTTCGACGGAGTTGAGTTTCCGAAAATACACTGTCCGCGACAGGTCCGCGTCGCGGATTGTGTTATTTCAGACGGGGGAGTAATTCTTTTAAATTATGGAGGGCAATTTAGTCCATTCCTAATTATTCTAAACGTCCCCCTACGCCTAATTAAGGTCAGTTTTCGAAGAAAAGGGTTTCAAAACCTAAATTCTAAGCGTTCTTCCTAAGAGTCACCTAAGGTAAGGCTTGAAGGAAGGGAGGATTGAGGAGATCCAGAGGAGGGCGTGCTTCCTTGTGTTAGCAAAACTTTCCAGGTATGTAAGGCTAACTTAAAGCATGGGAATGTTCTCCCATGTGCCCTTCTGAGAACTGATGATTAGAGTCATTGATGATGAGGTTGATGTAAAGAGTTGATGCATGTTAAAAATTTACGTATTCTATGTATAAATGATTTTCTTACAGAAATTGATGATCATCATTACTTTGTTTCATACTTAACTCATTTTTGTAAGTGCATTTAAAAACCCTATATGAATTGCAAATTGAAAAGCATGCATAATGAATTTAGGGGATGAGTCTAGAGCCTTGACGATGATGATGTTGTGATCGTGTTTCACATTTGATGAGAGTCTTGATGATGATGTTGATGAGAATGATGTATTACGATGTCTTAAAATTCAAGGTCTAATTTCTAAAAAGAAATCTTGAGTCTATGATGTTGATGTTGATGTGACGAGGTGAGGTGATGTTGATGTTGAGGTACAATGTTCCTATGGGACTGATGTTGATGTTGATGTTTTATACTATGTCCCTCTGGGACCGATGTTGATGTTGAGGTATTAATTATTATACCATGTCCTTATGTGACTGATGATGATGTACTATGTCCCTCTGGGACTGATGATGATGATGATGATGATGATGATGATGTTTATGAGCATGTCGAGTTCTGGGAGGAGTATTGAGCACCGAAATGGGTAGAGAGTGAGTCCCACTCGAACCCATTAACTACGTGGCCCGCGTAGAAAGAGAGGATTGAACCGCAATGCGGATGGCTCCTATCTTGTCCCAAAAGTGGACTGATGTTTTTGATGTTTCTTGTGGATCCACTGATGTGATGTCCTTTACCCCGGGCAGGGTATTGGATGGATGTGGCAACGGCATCGCTTCGTTGTATCATCACTGGCTCATAAGTGATGGTTGTCGGTTAGAGAAACTCCCAGTTAGGTTCCTTTGATAGAACTCTGATGTTGATGTGATGTTGAGTCGATGTGATGTTCCCTTGAGTCGATGTGATGTTCCCTTGAGTCGATGTGATGTTCCCTTGAGTCGATGTGATGTTCCCTTGAGTCGATGTTGATGTCCCTTGAGACGATGTTGATGTTCCCCTGAGTCGATGTGATGTCCCTTTGATGTGATGACGATGTGGAGATGAGAGGTTGATGAGTCCACTGTCTATTCTAATCTCTTGCCTTAGATGGACACTGACATTCTGATGGAATATGATGTTGAGTTGATGTTTCTTTATGCTGTGTACTTACCCTATTATTCAGCTATTTTACATGCCAGTACATTCCACGTACTGACGCCATTTGGCGCTGCATCGTTTTATGATGCAGATACAGGAGTTAGAGGACTTCAGCAGACGCACCGTTGAAGCCGCAGAGTTCGAGTTCTGAGTTGGTGAGCCTCCTTGCTTTCCGGAGGAAACCCTTCTACTTATGTTTTTCCTTATTCATTGAGTCTGGTAGCCATGGCATGTCACGGCACCACTCTTAGACAGTCGAGTTAGAATTAGAGGCTTTGTAGACATGATGTCGAGGATTGATGCAGATGTTTCCTTTTGAACTGAGTAATATTTCCCTTACTTAGTTGATGTTGAGATTGATGTTGGCCATTGGGCCCTTATTTAAGGTATTCCTTTGATGTTACTTCCGCTATCTTGATGTTGAATGATGTGAGGAGGCTAAGTGGTTCGCTCAGGGGCTAGAAATAGTCTCTGAGTGCCGGCCACGCCCAGGGTACCCTCCCGGGGCGTGACAATTTCACACTTAGTTCATAGTTTACCCTTATCATTAGTTATAGTTATTTTCTTGTTAGATTTTCCAAGACATCATATTTATTATTTACTCAAACGGTGATTTAGTAAAATTACCCTTATTATTTACTGAATCTCTGTGCCAATTAAATAAGGGACAACTAAGATGGACGTAGGGAGTACATATTATAAAAACCTAATTTGTATCTAAATTTTAATTTTTAAAATTTTTAAATGAACTTTGAGTTTGGACTCCTATCATTTTTAATACTCTATTTTTATTTTTAATTTGGCCCACGGGCCGACCCAACCCACATTGCAAAAGCCCCACAAATCAACATGCTTATTCAAGTTGGGCTAAAAAGTGCATTTTTTAAATGGGCTTCAAAAATCATAGTTCAAGCTTGCTAAATCACGGGTTAGGCCAGGCTGGCCCAACGAGCCTAGCCCAAATTGACGGCTCTATGACAAATATGTTCATTTTAGTCATTAATATATGATGATTTTTCATAAATGGCAAACTTAAAAAACATAAAGGCCTAAAATAGCTAATGTTTATGAAATTACCTTTTCTAACTTTGGCTATAGCAAATCCAATGTATAAGTCATAATTTATGGTAATATATAAAATGAAAATCCCAAAAGTTTGTTCATTAAATAGGAGACTTTTTAGGTATTTTATATGGAAAACGATTTCATAAATAAAGGAAATAAAATACCACATATAATTTCTTTTCCTAATTGAACTCTTCTTCTAAAAATAAAAAAAATGGTATTTCCATTCTAAATAAAAAATAGATTTCCTTTCCTAGTGTAACTATTTTGTCTCCCCCCCCCCCCCCCCCCCAAAAAAAAAAAAAAAGATTCATCTAGTTCATTGCAGACAAATTTCCAAACGAAAAAAATGTAAGTTTTCTGTGACATATCATATGTATGAGTTCTAGCAAAGTATATACAATCTCTAAATTTGGCAAGTAATATATACATCAAGTTATGCATTTTGGCTTATGTATATGGGCTTAATTTAGACATGTACAAAAAGTGTATAGTCATACATAATTTCTTATTTCTTGTAGTTAGGACATTCGCAAACAGTCCCTGTGTGTATACAACTAGTGTGTATAAGATCTATTAAATTTTATACAATTCTAGTAATTGTATAATTATAAAGAAATACACAGATCAATTTATACATGCATATCATTAAAGTGTATAAAATGTTCATAAGCTTATACATGTGTGCTTACTTGTAATAAATTTATAAACTTATACACTTATGTTTTTTTAAAAGTTACATGGACCAGGTTTGTATAAGTTTTCCTTCATAATAATTTTGATAATGTATAAAAGTGGGATAAATGATGCAGATCTGAAAAAAATAACAATTGGGGAAAATATACATTATATTGAAATGATGGATTCCATGAATGTATATACATTACCCTTAGATTTTGAACTTGACCCTGCAATATTCTCAATTTCTTGAGTTAATCCGAGTGAAAATGATGGCGGTTCTTCCATTTTTTAACATGCACAATGCATACCTCTTGTTATCCTTTTTAAAGGAAGACTCCTTCACCATTGTGTATGGAAGATGAGTTCAAAACAAATCTCACCAGTAATTTTCTCCCAAAAACATAGCAAAAAAGTAATTTTTTCCATTTTGCAATTTGTCTTCAAGAAACTAGGATGAATCTTTTTTTTTTTGGGACAAAATAGTCACACTAGGAAATAAAATCTATTTTTTATTTAGAATAAAAACATCATCTTATTTTTAGAAGAAGAGTTCGAAAAGAAATTATATTTGTATTTTTTACTTCCTGTATTTATGGAACTGTTTGTATATATTGGAGAAATAGTGAGAGAGGGAAAATTTTTAGGTTTTATACATGGGGAGTTGTGGGGTCCACAACTTTTATAGCAAAAAAAATTACGAAATTGCCATAAATGTAATAATATTAAAATGTAGTTAAGATATGGTATTTATAATTATATGTTTGCTTAATTATGTAATATTTCTTTAATATATTTCACTTAATTGAAATGGTTTTTAATGTATAATAAAAAAAAATCATTTTGATCATTTACTCTAAACGTAACAGATTTTGTACCCCAAAAGGTGTGAAATTTAGTTGTGGACCCCACGGGCTTTCAAAATCCACCATTATTGTCTTCTTTGTTAGCTCCAAAAAAACTTCATGAAATTTAATATAATTGTCTCTACTTTTTTTAAACAAAATTTACTATTTTGTCTTGCTTAATATATAAATTTTTATTAGGTCAGTGGAATAATATTTTAGGAACGAGAATATAGTAAATTTTGTTGGAGAAAATAGAGACAATGGTGTTAGATTTTATGAAGTTTTTTCTTTAGAGCTAACAAAGAAGACAATAATGGTAAATTTTGTTACACATAGGATCCATAGTTAAACTTCATACTTTTTATTTTATAAATTTATTAGGTTTAAGATGATGACCAAAATGAACACCTTTTGTCATACACTAAGGACTATTTCAATCAAGTGAAATAATTGAGAACTAAAATGAACATATTTGTCATATATTAAGAACATTTCAATCAAGTGAAATATATTTAGGACCAAAATAAAACTTTACCCATAGATTAAGGTTCATTTTGATTATTTTCTCATTTAAATTATTAAAAGGAGAATATTGAAATTTTCTTTATCATGAATTTACAAGATCAAAAAACATTTCTCCTATATTTTCTTTCCTCATAAATCTTAGGGGTCATAGGCAAAAAAATGGTTTTTAAAATTTATTTTTAGGGTATGTCTAGTGTGGTATTTTTCAATTCTTTTCATGTTTGATTAATTAAAATATTACATTAAACATTCTCTTAAAGAAAATAAAATTCTTTGGGAAAATAAATTTCTTAATTGAGTAGTGAAAACAAGTTGAATAAATGATATATCAAATTCATTTTTTCCACCCATAAACCACACAATGCATAGTCTTTTGATAATCTCACCTTTTGTTCATAGTATTTTGCTAAATCATAATGTATAATTACTCTTGTCAATTTTTATACTTATCAAATACTTTAAAATTAAAGTAAAAGCTCACATGTTTTTTTAAAGTAAAATTTTTTATTCCCTCTGCTTGACATCCTTTTCTTTTCGTTCTTCCCAAAAAACAATATCATCTTACTATAATTAAAAACAAATTAACGTTAAACCACAAATTTCAAAAGTTCTTCTTTATGTCTTAATTATTATGTCAAGTCAAATAATGTTACATAAAATTAAACGGAGAGAGTAGGTTTTTCGTTTTGACGTGCCTTGGTGTGTTTTTCATTTGTTGGATAAGATAAAGCACAATTCTAATAAACACACATATATCGATCCAACCAATGAACTCGAAAAATATGAAGAGAAAAAAAAATAATCTTTCATTTGAATAACACTAAATAAGATTCTTGAACATGTTAAGAACTCAAATCAATAGATTTTTACATCATAGAAAAGAATTTAGTCAAATAGATGTTCCTTCGTCCTTGCTAACACGGGATACTTTATCCACCATACTATCGCGCTTTTTCGTCAAATAGACTATTTAGCAGTGCACTCTGGTGGCAAAACTTTGTATCTCTTAGTATCTTGACAATATGAGTAGAACATATGTTTTCTCCTAGCCCAATCTAGTCCTTCCATTTGTTGTTGTGATAATTTCATAAATCCTTCTCCATCAACAGGGTCCAAACTTGATGTGCTACTTTTCTTAGAACATGTAGAAGAATTATTATTATTATTTTGTTGTTTTATACAACCTTCTAATTCTATTCCTTTTATTGTTGTTATAAAAGGTGCATAATTGTAATTCACAGGGTATTTTCCTCCATGTGTTGCCCATTCTGATCCATCCCATATTGTCACTATAATTGACATGGGTTTTGATGGGTATACTGAAGAGATTGCTGTGTTGTGAACCACTTCTCTTATTGGCACATTGTCCACAAGAAATCTGTATAAATTTGCAATAAAATTGTTAACTTTTGAATCCAAGTAGATAAAAGTAAAGTTACTAATTATTCCTAATGTTACTTTTTGATTGTCATAGTTTTCATTTTAAGAGTCAATAAGAATTTTGACTAACTTTTTAAGATGTATTTTTTCTTATCATACCGATGTAAAAAAATTTATAATTTGTAGACTTTTCATATAATTTTTAAATGTATAGATTTTTATTTTAAAATATTAAGTTAATATAATGTAATTTAGCTTTGAAAATTCATCAAATCAATTAAAAAAGAACGGAAAATGTAATAAATAAATGGGCCAATAATCAACTTAAACTAAGGTATTATTAGGTGAAAAATCCTCTTATTGTACCTCAAAAGGGAATTAATATTTTTAACCTAACCTAGAATTTGAGACTTGCTATTTAACAGGGTGACCACTTGGGGCTAAACTAAGAAAATAGTTGTTACAAGTAGATATTAATTTCATTGTAATTTGTTTATTTTTTTTTCTAATCCGTTGAAAAAGAATGTCTCAAATCGTAAATGAAAGAATATTTTAGTATATTCTACGGTAGGCTTAGTAGGGCTCACCTACAATTTCACTATTATGAGCGATACGTTTTAACCAATCAAACTATAAGTCCCTATGGATCTCTATATGCAATTCACTCACTTCGGAAAGAGCGGACAAAAAGAGAAGGCCTTTGTCCTAACTACTTCTTCCTCTTTCTAGAAATGCAGAATTTTCAAAATAAATAAATAAATAATAAAATTTTCATTTTTTCTTTTTGTTTATAGATTCCTTCTTCTTATTATTATATAAATAATATTAAGCAAGCAGCGGTACTTTTCGACTCAAAACAACCGGTATGCTTTCCTGCTCAAATAGGCGAGGGCTTTCTGTTTGCTTGCAATGCTATTTGTTCGTCTTTAGTTAGAAGTAGAAATAGAGAGGGCAAACTATCTTTATTTTAAAAGAAGTAGATTTTAAAATATTTTTTACTTTCTTAAATTTAGTTAAAATTAGAAAAATAAATTGAAACGAACGGAATATTAATTAGCTTACACAATGTGATGATTGTTCCAAAGTATAGTATAGTCATGGAAATCCAAAGTAGGATCAAACCAGAGGTAGAATTTTTCTTCTCTTCCAGTGTGAACACTTCCATTTCCATAAAGATTCGTCTGCAGAACCCAATCCCTTCTCTTCTCATGCCCAAGCAATTCAAAGTCTATCTCATCATGGTTGTGTGGAAACACATCTGAATTTGACATCTGAAAATTGGAAGGAAAAAAAATATTACATCATGTTATAAAATTAATTGAAGTGCTATAAATTGGTCTGGACATCACGATTATGAGAATGACCGGAAACTGTAGAATTAGATCTTGTGTCTAACTCACACCCCAAAAGCTAGCTTAAAGGGAGGAGGATTGCCCAAACCTTATAATGAGTCCACCCATCTCATTAACCTCCAATGTGAGACTTTTGTCTTTCTTCAACACTCCACCTCACACCCAGTGCTTAGCATCTGGTGCATGGGCGATTTCTAATTTTTGGGGGCCCAATATTGGGTAAGATGGATCTTACTCTGATACCATGTAAAATTAGGTTTTGGGCCTAACTCACACCCCAAAAGCTAGCTCAAAGGAAAGAGGATTATCCAAGCCTTATAACGAATCCACCCATCTCATTAACCATGTGAGATTTTTGTATTTCTTCAACAGAAACTTACATAAAATGCAACTACAACTCCTGTTGTAAAATGAGCAGGCAATTTTATTGCAGCATTAAAGAAGCCATAGTAATATTTGTCTTTAGATATCAGTCCAGAACCTGTAGAGTGACAAAAAGAATTAAAAGTTATTAATACATTATCTAACTTATAAACTTAGCAAAAAAAAAAAAAATTGTATGAAATTGTTATAGTGTACCTGAAGCTTTATCCAAGATAATTTCAGCACTGGACCCATTATTCATCATATGAATATTAGAACCTCCATAAAACACATTATAACTTTGATTAACCGATAATCGACTAAAATAATTGGTTAATTTTTCGATTTCTGGAGGTTTATACACTGGACCTCGACATGAAACAACAACAATCATGCACAAAATAAGAAACTTTGTGAATATAAATTTTCTATCATGAAGAAAAATTTCCATTTTTTTCTTGTTGTTGTTTATGGAAATGTGTGGGGCAAAAAGGGACTATTTATGGAGTGAAAAAAAAATAGAAGATGAAAAAAAACATTGTGCTTAGTTGTAGCAAGCTGGATGTAATTGTCTTCTAAAGAATCTAATTAAATAATAGTAAAGCTCATGTGCTATAGAGAAAGACATGTTTTTGAAAAGAACCCTTATGGTCCAAAACTTTTTTTAATTCGTTCCGATATTCGATATTAATATTAAGATTTTATTAAATTCAAAAATTTCATATTAAGTAATTAAACTATTTATTATTAGGGGCGGATCTATGGTATTCGGAGGGGTGTCACGTCACCCGGTAATTTTGATTGAAAATTTATATATTTATAAACTATATAATAAATATTAAGCATGACACTTTTAGAAATAGCCAGTCTTGTGGTGCCTGTAATTAAAGCTTAAGTTTTCCACCTTAGGGGGTTGTATCTTTTTAAAAATTATATTTTATCATGTAGGACATGTAGTAAATTCATTTTAAAAAGTATATTACAACACTAGATCTCTGGTAAGTAAAATCATAACTAAATCAATAAAATAAAGCTAAATTTTGTATATAAATTTACAAATATATATTAAGTATTATCTTGCTCTATTTTAGAGTTTTTACCACAAATTACTGTTCTACGCGATATCTAAAAATTCAAAATCTTGAATTCATTTCTGTTCGCTATATAAATAATTTTATATCTATAAATTCAATCAGCAAGATCATTAATTAAAAATAAAAAAAAATACTTACTATTCCATGATATTGTTATTGCTTGTGGACCAAAATGAATTCAAGTGGGAGCCAAGCTACAACAAAAGTTATACGACTTTTATTGATTGTTGGGTGGAAACATAAATTTATTGACATTATTCATGTACTATATTCTTTTTTTTTTGGAAATTGACATTAGACCCATTGACTAATGGAGTCATGAATTCGATTCAATATTCTATTTTATGTATTTTTTTTATATTATCTAGAATTTTTTAATAAAATTTTTTGACTCTGTCACTATCTCATTGATGATCCTTGCACCTTCTATCTGCGGAAAAGTGAATAAAAGTTATGAAGATGAGAGTATAAAAATTCCAAAAAATATTATTTGATGAATTATTAGTGATTAGAGTTGTTTGATAAATATATTTGGTGAAAAATAACAAATACATAATGTATTAAGCAGAATATATACATGCAGATTTACTTGAATCGTTTCGATGTTTTCTAAGTTCTCCAAATACAACTTAAAGCATGCATTAGTTATACTATTCCATATAATGTTGAATGGAATGTATTATTAATAAATATATTAATTATACATTAATTGAGAATTTTACTAAATACAAAATTTTACTAATATATCATATCAAATAAATCCTCAATGTTTTTCTTACATATTTATGTAATTTAATTTTAATAAATAAAATATCACCGCATTCATTGTCAGAGTCCAACAAACATGCCATACTCGGTTTGACTTGAATGGAGTGATATTTGATATTATATTTGAATTAAAATGATTTTACATAAAAAGAATTTGACAATAAAAAAAAATATTTTAAAAACTCATCTTCGGAAAATAGTAAAATCTTTCTAAATTAATATTATCAAGATTATAAAATATTATTATTTTATAAAAATATTAATTAATTAATAAATTGATATTTATTAAATTAAAGACCATTTTCAAGATTTAATGAAGGTTAATTTTTATTACATGTTCAAATAAATATAATTTTATATTTATTCAATAAATGACGCATGTCAGAGGTAAGAGCTTATAAGATATTGTGGATATCATCGGAGAAAATAATGATGATGATGAAGTTAAAAATGATAACATACCTTTCAAACTAGTCACGCGTAACAAATCACGTATCACGTCAAATTTCTTTTAGAATTTTCAGTACAATTCGAGTATACAACACTAAAACTTTTAGATACAATAAAGAAAGATAGAAATGAGTTTCGACTAGATTTAAATTTTAACAAACAATAATAAAATTATATTTTACTAAACTGTATTAGATATCTTCGTAATTTTAAATTATTAATTTATAATATTAATATAACCTTAATTTATATAAGGATCTTTTAAAAATATATCATCTGATTATTTTATCAAAATTGATAATATTTTCTATTAACCCCAAACTGAAAATGGGGAAAGTATTATCTTAAAATATTAATTTATTTTATAATAATGACTTATTTAATCATGATTTTTTTTTCCACTTTATTTGAGAATGACCTTAAAATTTTCAAATAAACATTTGAAAACGACCCCACTACTCACATCATGTAATAATATTTTTTGTTTAGGAAAAATCAAATTCATAGATTTGTGTAATCCATTGTGCTTCTGTTTTTGTCAGTGTTTCAATCAACAGCTGTTAATTGACACAAACGCGTCCAACTGGTCCAACTTGATCCAACAAACTCCCAATAACTTATTTTTGTACTATAATTTAAGGAAATTACATAAATTGAATTTAATTGTATAATTTTTTTTTTGACTTGCACTGGTGTCCGAGTCTCTTTTTGAGCCCGACTAATCCCAGGGGTGCACAAGCTCTCGGTAAGGAGTTTTTCGCAAGTGCACCACGGTTAATTCAGGTTTTATCCAGTCTGATGACCTTCAGAAATTGTTTGCACCCAGTGGGTTTCGATCTTGAGACCTTGAAAGGGTTAATTGTATAATTATTATAAAAAAAAATAAACTTAGTTTAAGTCATTTTCGTGCTTACTTCACATTCTTTTTCTTATTTTGTTCATGACATTATCATCAGTACTTTGTAATACTCCATCAATATATTGATATAATAGAAATATCATAAAGGATTGGACTTAATCTTCTATGATGTTTCATTAGTATTGATGCCCTATTGATATCATATTGGATTGAACTCATTTTTTAAGAAATAAATAATAAACAATTAAAAAAAAATAATTCAAGTCGCAATCTTATGATTAAACTCTAAGCTCTGATTGTATAGTTTCTTCCTCTTTGATACCGCTAGAATATATATATATATATATATACACACACACTTTGATGGTATCAAATAAGTAACTGAAACAATTGCATCTTCCTTCGTGATACTATTAGAGTATACATTCAGGGGGTATGAAAGTAAATGTGTAATCGCTATTAAATAATTTTTCTTTTTGGATTACACACGTTATTTTTCCTTTCTTTATTAATCAGAAGTTTCGAATTTGAGTCTTGATGAGTATGATTTTTTTTTTAATAGGAAGCACTTCCTTCCCAAATGAGCCTCCACATAACACGAATTCACATATAATGATTCTTGAATTGATCTAGATACTGAACACCAAATAAAAAATAAATAAAAAAGTTATTTTTGCATTGTTTCTCATGTACAATGGTTTAGTGTTAATTACTACTAATTTTATCAAAAAAAAAAAATCATTTTAATTAATAATAAAGTTTATTTTAAAAATTGAAGCAAAGTGAATTAAGATCCATCAATTTCATTATCTTAAAGTTAAAATTCCAAAATTGTGGTACGATATAAAAATGCAATCTTCTAAAAGAAAAAAATATAATAATATAAGGTAGTGGGGGAGTTGTGAGGCTTCCAAGAAGGAAAAGAAAATAATAATAAGCTTTTCAGGATTTTTCTTTTCAGCACCTCCTTTAATTTTTTTATAGGCCAGAAAATTTGAAGGCTATCTCATAACATGTGCAAACTATTTACAACAAATTTGTATGGATCTTCTTGAAATATTCGATTATCAAGCAAACAAATATGTAATTTAACATTTATTGTTGAACTTTCGAGAGTCATTATAGGATGATTAATAATAAAGGAATTGAATGATTTAAAGATCAAATTTGATGTAAGTACTTCATGTGTAATTATTCCTTCTTTATCAAAAGATTTTGTCGGATACTTAAAAGGAATTATGAGATACTAAAAAGATTTTATGTTTTTTTTTCTTTTTGGAAAAGAAATGCTTGCATTGAGGGAATGATTAACAATGGGATACACTTGTAAATTAGTATTATTTTTAGAGTATATGCCAAGAACATGTTTTCATAATGCATAAATTATATTTTACACATAAATTTAAAAGAAAAAATTGTAACAATATACCTTTTAAGAGCATAAATTGCGAATTATGTCAATCTTAAAAAATATTTATAGATTTAAATTTTTTATTTATATTTATGTTATCTCATGCTATTATTATTTAAAAAAGAAAATAGTTACAATAATATACTCCAATTAATGCTTGGAGTTTGCCTCTCTCTCATTGATTTTCTCTTGGATTAGCTAATAATCCCATATATTATTTTTTGGTTCAGCTAATTTTTGTTCCAATTAATGATTTGTTGATAACATAATAAAATAACAATCCACAAAAGTAAAAAAAATACACGTAATATTAAATAATATTAACAAAATATTCTTGATAAGACGAATACTAACAAAATTATATTTAGATAATACAAATACTGACAAAATAACACCAATTAATATCACAACAACATTTACTAACTAAAACTCAACATATTAATATCAAATATTAACAACTAAATACACCATCTATCAAACTTTGAAATCAACATTTCAGCAAACAACCATTAACTATCAAACTTATGATCATTTTTTTTAACAATTGTGAATAGTATTAAATAATATTAACACCAACAAAAATAACTAAATACGAGGTAAGACCAAATTAACATCAAATAATATCCAACCAAATAAATCACATCAAACAAACCAAAAAAATATCAATCAAATACTAAAAAAATACCAACTAAATATATCACACGCAGATAAACCAAAAAAAAAATATAAACCAAAAACCAAAAAATTACCAACCAAAACAAATGATACCAACCAAATAACTTAAATAAATAACCAACCAAATTAATCACACCAAACAAACCACTTAAAAAATAACCAATTATACGATCGTCAATTCACCAAAAAAACACTAACTATTTTTCGTCCGGTACAAATAAAACTTAAAAAATTTATTTATTGTTGATTAATATTATTTTTTAGAAAGAAAAAAAGGTAGATGTCATCAACTATTATTTCGATGAATAGTTAATATAAATAAATTAATGAAAATGAAAAACCAATTAATACACCAAGGTAAAATCCAATTTCTTACCTCAATAATTACAAATAATAAATTAATAAAAGAGGAAAAGCCAGTTAATTAACATCATTTTTTTCTATGTTCCGTTATTCTCATCCCCCCCCCTCCCCCCCCCCCCCCCCTTTTTTTTGTGCTATCCTCGTATATGAGAGAGACAAAGCTCATTAATTAAGCAAATCTCTTAATTAATACCTGTTTCTTTGTTCCATTATTTTTTTGAGCTTTACCCATGCATATATATTTTTGTTAAAAAAATATTAACTTTTGCTTGTAAATAAAGTTTATTGACACATTCATGTAATTTAATATCTGAAAGTGTATAGTAATGTTTTTTCCCTTTTACCTATGCATAGTAAAAATTTAAAGATTCATGGCTTCTTTGTAGTGATCTTATTGTTTCATTGAACTCATGTTATCTACCTAAATGACTTGGATTAGTTTAGTTGGAGAAATTTGTTGGATTTTATATATCTTTGAAAATAATTTGTTAAAGAAGACAATAGTTATTTTTGAAGGTTTATATAATTTTTATTTTGTAGTCAGTTCAGAAAAAAGAAGAAGAAGTTATATTTATATACTAAGAAAAATTAACACAGTTAATGTTATACATCATAATTTACTCCTAAATACCATGATATTATAGTCATAAAAATGTTATAACATATTCATATCACAATTTTTTTTTAAAAAATTATTTTCTTTTTTTAAACTCCATACCAGATTCTAGTCAAATATCGAATATGAAATAAACGGAAAAGAGTAGCATGTTGTCATGTAGTAATATTTATTTTTAATAAATATTTTCTAAACCTCAACCCTCAATATTTATATCTCTGTACTATATTAAAAACATGAATGTTCTTAAAAAAATCTTTGAATTTTTTGCTTTTCATTAAAATACCTGCTTTAGACAAAATCATCTTTGCACTATTTTTTGATTTATTTTTTTATTTTTTATTTATTTAGTTTCAAGATTCACTTTTGAATTAGAATTTTTTTTATATTTAGAATTCATTCTTGATTTAGGATTATTCTACATGAATAATTAAAATTTATTATTTTTCTAATATTTAAGTTTCGCAATTAACTAAAATTTTGATTATAAAATATTTTATTAATAAAAGTATGTAATATAAGAAATTTAAAAAGAAAAGAGTAATTAAAGTTACATTGAAACATTAAACTTCTCTGTTTATATTTAGGAGTTTTTTTTAAAATTAAAATTTAATCAATCAATTATTTAACTCCTAACTTTTCAACTTTACGTATTCATAAACTATTAACATATCTCTATATTATAGATAATTAAATTGATTTTCTCATCTTTGCCCGTTTATAATAGATTATACTATTGCAACAAATTAATAGAATTTATTTAATTTTGTTTATATGAATATTGTATTTATTTTAATAACAAATACTATTTATATATAATTTTTAAATTGGCACGACACACACGTGCAAAACACGTATAATAAACTAGTTTTTTTTTTTTTCCAAAAAGTATCTTTTCTATATGGAATCAAGTTAGATTATCTTAAATGGGCTTTCAATGGGAAGAAAATCACAAAGTAGAAAGGGCTCAACTTCTAAATGGGCTCATAAGATAAGGTCCATTAAACAAGTCTTTCACTTTCTATTTCCTTCTCAAATTTTGATTTTGAATGTGAAAACTCCCACTTCATCAGAATCCTTTAGAATTAGGTAACTTCCATTTAGTAATTTTAAGTTTGTATTTTCAGATTTAATGTCATTTTATTTTGTATTTTTGTCATTCAATTTCAGTTAAAGATTAACTAAAAGGAATTCATTCTTTAATGGGAAAATGGAAGAGGTTAACAATAGACATACAATATAATATTTTATGTTTAGATGATTGTCCATTTTTTGATCTTTGTATAGCTCAAGACTATGGCCAAAATGCAGACCTTGCTACTAAGTTGTGTTGTATTTATTATGGGCCAAACACATAAAGGAGCCTTTAAATTCGTCATAATTTTTCATTGTCATCTTAATTATGACTTGTTCCAAGTAGACACTTCAACTTAGTATATCATTTAATCATAAATATCAATATATTCACCAAGGTTTGGAAGCTCTGTTACGGGAGCCGACGTAAGGCGATCCTTCAAGGTTTGAAAACTCTGTTCACATTCATCTGACCACATAAATTTAGCCTTCTTTTGGGTCAACTTAGTCAATGGAAATGCAATAGATGAGAACCTCTCAACAAACTTTTTATAATAGCCAACCAACCCCAGAAAGCTTCGAATATCCGAAGGAGTCAACGGCCTAGGCCAATTCTTCACGGCCTCGGTCTTCTTCGGATCCACCTTGATACCATCACCGAACACCACATGACCAAGAAAGGCCATTCACCCAACCAAAATTCATATTTGCTAAACTTGGCATACAACTTCTTCTCCTTCAAGGTTTGTAGAACCACTCTCAAATGATCCCCATGCTCCTGCTCACTGCGGGAGTAAATAAGAATGTCACCAATGAAGACCACCACAAAACTGTCAAGAAATAGGTTGAACACCCGATTCATCAGATCTATGAACATGACAGGAGTATTGGTTTAGCCAAACGACATCACTACAAACTCAAAGTACCCATACCTTGTCCGAAAGGTGGTCTTGGGAATGTCACACTCCCTAACCTTCAATTGATGAACCCGGAACAAAGATCAATCTTTGAGAAGTGAGTAGCCCCTTGAAGCTGGTCGAGCAAGTCATCAATCTTGGGCAACAAATACTTATTTTTAACGGTCACTTTATTCAGTTGCCTATAATCAATACACATTCAAAGAGGTCCATCCGTCTTTCTCACATATAACACTGAAGCACCCCACGACAGTATACTTGGCCTAATGAAACCTTTCTCCAACAAGTATTTTAATTGATCCTTTAACTCTTTCAACTCCGCTGGCGCTGTTGACACCCAATTTTGACCGACCTATACCCCTTTTAGATTGTCACTTTATTAAAATAAGTAGATTCGAAACTTTGTAAATAAACGCGTCTATTTTAAATCTTATTAAAATAATTGTGCTTTTTTTTTTATTCTAGATTTTCAAAATTGTTCGTAAATTATTTTGTCATTTTTTTTAACTACCTTTATTATTATTATTATTATTATTATTATTATTATTATTATTATTATTATTATTATTATTATTATTATTATTATTATTATTATTATTATTATTATTAATTGTCACGCCCCGGGAGGGTACCCTTGGCGTGGCCGGCACCCAGAGACTATTGCTAGTCCCCAAGCGAACCACTTGAACTCATCGTCACATCATACTCAACAGCGGAAGAAACATTCTCAAGGAAAAGACTCTAATATAATTAAAATAATCAAGTCTTTATACAAAATGTTAATTTCCAACAAAGAATAGTTGAAAAAAAAATACATCACATCCTCTACTCAGTGTCTATGAAGCCTCTAACTCAAATATCTCAATGGTACCATGACAGGCCATGGTTACCCAACTCAAGGAAAATAAAGTACAACTCAAGCTAGATGATAAAAATATGGAAATCCTCCGAAAACAAGGAGGTCTCACCAATCAGCTGAATGCGAATAGATCCTCAACGAAGCGCCTGTTAATGATCTCTAATACCTGCCTCTGCATCATAAAACGATGCAGTCCCAGAAGAGGACATCAGTACTTGGAATGTACTGGTATGTAAAATAGCTGAGTGAAACAGAAACAAGTAGAATAATATAGGAATAACATCAACTCAACATCATACTCCATCAGAATGTCAAATGTCTATCTAAAGAAAGAATAAAGAGTAGCCAATGACCCATCAACATCTCATCAATACATCATCAATACATCAGACTCACCTCAAGGAAACTCAACTCGACTCAACTCAACTCAACTCGACTCGACTCAACTCAACTCAACTCAGGAACATCGACATCAACTCAACTCAAGGAACATCAACATCAACTCATCTTAGGGAACATCGACATCAACTCAACTCAAGGAACATCGACATCAACTCATCTCAGGGAACATCGACATCAACTCAACTCAGGGAACTCGACTCAAACATCACATCAACATCAACATCAGAGTCCTATCAAAAGGAACCTAACTGGGAGTTTCTCTAACCGACAACCATCACTTATGAGCCAGTGATGATACAACGAAGCGATGCCGTTGCCACATCCATCCAATACCCTGCCCGGGGTAAAGGACATCACATCAGTAGATCCACAAGAAAACATCAAACATCAGTCCTCTTTTGGGACAAGATAGGAGCCATCCGCATTGCGGTTCAATCCTCTCTTCCTACGCGGGCCACGTAGTTAATGGGTTTGAGTGGGACTCACTCTCTACCCATTTCGGTGCTCAATACTCCTCCCAGAACTCGACATGCTCATAAAACATCATCATCATCAGTCCCATAGGGACATAATACATCATCATCAGTCACATAAGGACATGATATAATACCTCAACATCAACATCGGTCCCAGAGGGACATAGTACATCATCTCAACATCAACATCAGTCCCATGGGGACATATTATAAAACCTCAACATCAACATCGGTCCCAGAGGGACATAGTACCTCACCTCATAACATCAACATCAATATCAACATCATAGACTCAAGATACTCTTTTAGAAATTAAACTTCCCATTTTAAGACATCATAAAACGTCATTCTCATCAACATCATCATCAAGACTCTCATCAAATGTGAAACACAATCACAACATCACAACATCATCATCGTCAAGGCTCTAGACTCATCCCTAAGTTCATTATGCATGCTTTTCAAATAATCATGTAAGGTTATGCAAAATCTCATAAAAAATGTTAACTTTAAGAAAACAAGTAGTATGATGATCATCAACGTAGAAAACATGTAATTTCAAATCAATTTTTCAAGGAAAAACTCTCAAGTATTCATGCACACATACTCTTCAACCATCAACTCATCTTTGACCTCTATGGGGCACATGAGAGAACAAACTCATGCTTTTAGTTTAGCCTTACATACCTGGAAATTTGATATTAAAATCAAAATATGATGAATTCTCGCTTTCTTGGAGAAAATCCTCAATCTCGTTGTTCTTTTAGAGTGGAAGAACTTGGAAAGACATCGTTTGAAGAGCTTCTTTTTTATTCTTGACTTCTTGACTCAGAATCTTTAGAGTTTCTTGATGAAGAACCCTAATTCATGGAAAGAAGGATCAAGGAATCCTTTGTTGGGATTCTTGAATTTGCTTTCTTGAAACCCTAGGTTAGGATTTAAGATTCTATTAGGGATTTCATGAATAGATAGAGAAATTAGCTTAAAGCTTATGAAGAATAACTCACCTTGATGAAGAATCTTGAAAGTTAATCCTAACTTGATGACTTTCTTGATGATTGTTGAGCGTTTTATGTTTAGGAGCGAAAGAGAGGGTTTTGACTTATGAAACTGACGTATTATGCGTTTTGGGACCTTAAATAGACGCCCAAAGGCTTTAGGGTAAAAGTAACCTCAAAATAAAATAAAGAAACGTCGGTTAGCTTATCCAGAAAGGGTTCGCGATAGGTCCGCGTCGCGGAGCTGTCGCGGACCTTCGGACAGCGCTGCAAGTCTCCAGTAAAATGGTCATAACTCTCTACTCCGAACTCCGTTTAACGCGAAATAAGATGCGTTGGAAAGATAATTCAAAGATCTTTAATTTGATATATTATGGGTCACCTAACTCATTATACTTTAGGAGATATGATCATTTGAACTTGACCCTTTCATCAACTCATATGAAAACTTAGTCACTAGAAATTCTTTGGACTTGGCTTGATGTAAAAGATCCTTTATAACTCTAAATCACATCTAATATACTTTAAATACTCAGGAATTGATTCTATCATATGAAGGATGCCTCAATCTTAGTAAAAAAAAAAGTTGGGGTGTTACATTATCTCCCCCTTGGGATCATTCGTCCTCGAATGATGAGTAAAGTAGACAATCAAGGCACGAATAAGAATCAGAACTCTTCTCAAAACTCACTCAATCAAATAAACTCTCGACTTCTCATCAATCTTAAACCATCTCCATTCAGACTCAAGAATGGACACATCAATTCAGAATTAGAGAACTCAATTTAAATCAAGAGTAAGGAAATTACATCTTACATTCTCTTCATCAAGCACGAATGGAACATCAAAACTCAATCAATTTGAATCATTTAGACACCTTGTCAATCAGTCTTTTGAACTCAGGAAGGAAGCCATCAACTCAAATCAAGAATAGGAACATCGTATAAACAAGACTCTGAGGACACTCTCATGCTCAAGTCCCCACCTCAATTGTGCCCTTTTTTTTTGGCACTTTACCCCATCAATGCAAACTCATAGCTCTTATTCAAACCTCTACCTAACCACCTCTTCTTCTTTCATTCAGGCCCAGTTCTAAGCCTCAAGGTGTCATTCTTAAGGTGATCATATTCATATAAAACTAATCCTCAATACTCAGCTCTATACTCGAAATATTTATTATGAAGTCTTCAATAGTCTATCATTCATACTCGCACAATAACATCCTCTTTATTTATGTCTCAGAATTTTTCAAGCCTACTTGTCACTTCTACCTCCACCATTTAATGAACTCTCACTCAAAGTCACATCAACATACTCTTACCTATCTATTGTGCATCATACGATCTCATCTCTTTCCTCCTTCTTATCTCTATCCTTACATGACACAAGTTTAACACCGATATCACAATGAGGATATATTCACTCCTTCTCATCCACCTCATTCTCAGTCTACTATTATCCACATCATTATTTGGACGTGGAGGAACTCATCATCTCCCCCTTTGAAGAAACCCCCAAACTACCACCTCTCCATGCAGCATAAGCATGATTATACCTCTAAAATTTGATACTCTACATCATATCATCAATAATGGCATAATAAGCCGAAGGTCAGTACACACGTAAGATGACATCAGAATTAAGAACTCTCACTCCATAGTAACTTGTACTTAGAGAATACTTCTCGTCCTCATCACTCTATTACATTTGCATAATAACATCCACATATTGAAGCCTATCATAGCAGCTTACACCCTCGATCGCATGAACTCTTACCTCGGGAGATACTAATATAGTTTTTTTTTATACCTATCTATTAGACTCCTCATGATTTCTCTAACTCCTCCTCCTCATCTGTAACCTTAAAAGGAAGTGACATCACATCATCATCAGAATTAAGAACTCTCATCCTCTCTTGAATTCGTTTACCTCAAGCTCTTCTCCTCTTCTCTCAAGCTCTAGTCCTATTCAATTGTTAGAAAAGGACTTAGAATGGGATTTTAGACTCTTTTCATGTCAAAACGACTTATATTAGTCGTATAGGGAATTTATAAGGTATTAGGAATGGACCAGAATGCCCTTCACTAATTTTAGAAATTTCCAGCCTCGAAGTGACTCAGTCCGCGACGCGGACTGGTCGCGGACAGTACATTTTCAGCAAAAATTTTCTGAACGAGTTTTCTCAATCCCGTCGAAAAATTTTGAAAAAACGCAAGTGTCACTCCGCTAAAGGTGCGCGACGCGCCTCTGTCGCGCACCAACACTGTTTCGTTGTTCGAATCGAAAAATTATCTTTTCACTCGGTCACTCTAAAAATCGACCGAGGCCCTTCCCCCACTCAATTTTTTGTGCTGATCACAAATCCGGCCTCGGATTCGCCATCCGAGCATCGGAAGACGTGTTATGCGCACATCTCTCCTCTAGGGTTGCTTTGGTAATTTTACCGGGCCTTACATCAACTCTTCCTTAGCTCTCAAGGTCATTACTCTAAGTTTATAAATCGATTTCCTCTACTAGGCTTTAAGCATATATCTCCACATGGTCAAGGTATCACTATCCACAAGAATATCTTAAACTCTTTTGTTATGCTATAGTCGCATACATATAGCTAGCCACTCAGACTCTTTTCAACGCTATTACTCTTAGCTCCTTCCAGTCTCTATGGAAATCTCTCTATGTTTGCTATTCTTATGGCGTACATAACCACTTCCCACAACTCTCACAATCTAACCTCTTTTTTTTGCCTGTTGGCGCTCAACTTCTGTGCTCCCTTAAATTTAATTGCATGAGAATTAGTCTATCATGGAAACTCGTCATCATCTATTGATAAGCCCCAAATTAACTTTGTTACTCATGATGATTAAGATTACTTACATCAACCTACTTTACATCGATAACTCAAATATACTATCTAGATTCTTATAGTAGTCATAACTTAGACTTTCACACATCTTTACACGATCATGGACACATATCTCAAGCCTCTTCTTATCTGTCTAACCTCATAACTCGATGAGTCTCATGAACTCACACTTAAAAATCATAAGCCTAATTTAGATCTATCAAATCGAAAGCACTCTTTTTCCTCTATTCAACATCTACACTTCACCATCAATAGTATGAATACTACAACATATCAACATAACTTCCTACTAGTCTGAGCACGCCCTACCACATTCTAACAACAACTCTTCCTCTATACCTCATCATGAAAATCACTAGAGTACTTATGACTCTTTCATCAACTTATGGAAATCAACTCAGCACATCATTACTTACCTAATAAATACATAACTCTAACTACAAGCCTCACCCAGTCATCACTCTTGTCATCTCGTCCCTTTCTTTCCATCATCATCCTTCTAACTCTGGGATGATTCGATTCTACTCAGGATTTATAAGACCTCATATCTCACTCTTAGGTGGTAACATCAAACTCTTTAGAGACATAGGTTCTCCTTTCATGGGTCACATCGGAAGCAAGTTTTGAAAAACAAATGGGTCTAAGTATATCTAGAGATAATTCAAATGCACGATTCATATGTTTAATAGTTCACTCTTTTTAGTCAATCAACTTCGCATCTCCGTCGGCTTCTCTTAAGCCTAGACAGTCTTTCGACCATTCCGATTACTTTATCTCAAAGGATCTCATCTGTAAGAGTCAGAAAATTACTGTCGCTATCACCTCGTGGACGAGGTATCATCGAAAGTTTAGAGCAACACACGAATCATCGCAAATTTCTTAGGAAAGAGCTCTATCGTACGATCAGAATCTGAAAGAAGGGAAACTTATCCTAAATGTCCTATAGCCTCCCCATTATGGATGTGGCGCGCTTCACACCAATAATAAGGACTCTACTAGACACGGCTTCATAGACTCCCTAGGACACTTGAACTCTGTGCTCTGATACCAAGTTTGTCACGCCCCGGGAGGGTACCCTTGGCGTGGCCGGCACCCAGAGACTATTGCTAGTCCCCAAGCGAACCACTTGAACTCATCGTCACATCATACTCAACAGCGGAAGAAACATTCTCAAGGAAAAGACTCTAATATAATTAAAATAATCAAGTCTTTATACAAAATGTTAATTTCCAACAAAGAATAGTTGAAAAAAAAATACATCACATCCTCTACTCAGTGTCTATGAAGCCTCTAACTCAAATATCTCAATGGTACCATGACAGGCCATGGTTACCCAACTCAAGGAAAATAAAGTACAACTCAAGCTAGATGATAAAAATATGGAAATCCTCCGAAAACAAGGAGGTCTCACCAATCAGCTGAATGCGAATAGATCCTCAACGAAGCGCCTGTTAATGATCTCTAATACCTGCCTCTGCATCATAAAACGATGCAGTCCCAGAAGAGGACATCAGTACTTGGAATGTACTGGTATGTAAAATAGCTGAGTGAAACAGAAACAAGTAGAATAATATAGGAATAACATCAACTCAACATCATACTCCATCAGAATGTCAAATGTCTATCTAAAGAAAGAATAAAGAGTAGACAATGACCCATCAACATCTCATCAATACATCATCAATACATCAGACTCACCTCAAGGAAACTCAACTCGACTCAACTCAACTCAACTCGACTCGACTCAACTCAACTCAACTCAGGAACATCGACATCAACTCAACTCAAGGAACATCAACATCAACTCATCTTAGGGAACATCGACATCAACTCAACTCAAGGAACATCGACATCAACTCATCTCAGGGAACATCGACATCAACTCAACTCAGGGAACTCGACTCAAACATCACATCAACATCAACATCAGAGTCCTATCAAAAGGAACCTAACTGGGAGTTTCTCTAACCGACAACCATCACTTATGAGCCAGTGATGATACAACGAAGCGATGCCGTTGCCACATCCATCCAATACCCTGCCCGGGGTAAAGGACATCACATCAGTGGATCCACAAGAAAACATCAAACATCAGTCCTCTTTTGGGACAAGATAGGAGCCATCCGCATTGCGGTTCAATCCTCTCTTCCTACGCGGGCCACGTAGTTAATGGGTTTGAGTGGGACTCACTCTCTACCCATTTCGGTGCTCAATACTCCTCCCAGAACTCGACATGCTCATAAAACATCATCATCATCAATCCCATAGGGACATAATACATCATCATCAGTCACATAAGGACATGATATAATACCTCAACATCAACATCGGTCCCAGAGGGACATAGTACATCATCTCAACATCAACATCAGTCCCATGGGGACATATTATAAAACCTCAACATCAACATCGGTCCCAGAGGGACATAGTACCTCACCTCATAACATCAACATCAATATCAACATCATAGACTCAAGATACTCTTTTAGAAATTAAACTTCCCATTTTAAGACATCATAAAACGTCATTCTCATCAACATCATCATCAAGACTCTCATCAAATGTGAAACACAATCACAACATCACAACATCATCATCGTCAAGGCTCTAGACTCATCCCTAAGTTCATTATGCATGCTTTTCAAATAATCATGTAAGGTTATGCAAAATCTCATGAAAAATGTTAACTTTAAGAAAACAAGTAGTATGATGATCATCAACGTAGAAAACATGTAATTTCAAATCAATTTTTCAAGGAAAAACTCTCAAGTATTCATGCACACATACTCTTCAACCATCAACTCATCTTTGACCTCTATGGGGCACATGAGAGAACAAACTCATGCTTTTAGTTTAGCCTTACATACCTGGAAATTTGATATTAAAATCAAAATATGATGAATTCTCGCTTTCTTGGAGAAAATCCTCAATCTCGTTGTTCTTTTAGAGTGGAAGAACTTGGAAAGACATCGTTTGAAGAGCTTCTTTTTTATTCTTGACTTCTTGACTCAGAATCTTTAGAGTTTCTTGATGAAGAACCCTAATTCATGGAAAGAAGGATCAAGGAATCCTTTGTTGGGATTCTTGAATTTGCTTTCTTGAAACCCTAGGTTAGGATTTAAGATTCTATTAGGGATTTCATGAATAGATAGAGAAATTAGCTTAAAGCTTATGAAGAATAACTCACCTTGATGAAGAATCTTGAAAGTTAATCCTAACTTGATGACTTTCTTGATGATTCTTGAGCGTTTTATGTTTAGGAGCGAAAGAGAGGGTTTTGACTTATGAAACTGACGTATTATGCGTTTTGGGACCTTAAATAGACGCCCAAAGGCTTTAGGGTAAAAGTAACCTCAAAATAAAATAAAGAAACGTCGGTTAGCTTATCCAGAAAGGGTTCGCGATAGGTCCGCGTCGCGGAGCCGTCGCGGACCTTCGGACAGCTCTGCAGGTCTCCAGTAAAATGGTCATAACTCTCTACTCCGAACTCCGTTTAACGCGAAATAAGATGCGTTGGAAAGATAATTCAAAGATCTTTAATTTGATATATTATGGGTCACCTAACTCATTATACTTTAGGAGATATGATCATTTGAACTTGACCCTTTCATCAACTCATATGAAAACTTAGTCACTAGAAATTCTTTGGACTTGGCTTGATGTAAAAGATCCTTTATAACTCTAAATCACATCTAATATACTTTAAATACTCAGGAATTGATTCTATCATATGAAGGATGCCTCAATCTTAGTAAAAAAAAAGTTGGGGTGTTACATTAATATTATTATTATTCTCAAAAAAAAAAATATTTTAGTGGTAATAGTAGTAATACTATTTGATTATTTTTTATTATATTACTTAGTATTATTTTAGTAGCATGTTTTAGTCTGAATTTGTTGAAATAAGAATAATTTAACTGTTACTGCCTATGTTTAGGATAGAATTTACGTTTATGGTAAATTTTGATGTGATTGAGTTACCTTTTTTCCTTTAGCTGACTGCCTTTTTTAACCTTTACGTATTTTAATTACTTAATTTAAAAATGCTGAATTTCTGGATTATGGTAATTTTTTTTTGCACATGGTAGGTGATATTTCTTACTAAAACTAATTTTGGAGAGATTTGATTGAGTCCAAAAATTGATTAATTCATTTTCCTATTAGGACGAATTTAAATATGCTAAGTGATTTTATTGCCTTTTGTTGATTATACTCCCATTACTATATAAACAAACCCCCATTCCCACAACTAAGAACAATACAAATTCCCACACAAGTCTCTTGCAAAAAGAAAAGAAAGCTCTTTTCTACACACAAGACACACTGCTCCCCACAGACTCTCATTCGAAAACACACAGAATTCTTACTTTTCTTCCCTCTCTACTATACAAATTCTGAAAAAGAAAAGAGCAAAGCACTTAACGCAAAAAAAAAAAAAAAAAGGGAATAGTTTCATACTTTTCACATATTCTTAAGTATTCGTCGAGGTTACTTAACCTTGTTGATCCAAATCTTTTTGTTCGCCTCCCTCAATTGGTTAGTTTTTTTTACGTATATTAAAATAATGTTCATAACATGTTTATTATTATTATTATTATTGTATTTTAGATTACCGGTACTGCTAGATTTATTTCAGTGTTGCAGGTTCCTTTTTTTTTTTTTTTTAAAAGAAAAGGATGTCTAGACTTGAAGAGTCGTCTGGGACGTGAGGAGGATGGGCCTCGAAGATTTATTTTGTTGTTTTTGATGTTATGTTGAATTTTAATTCTCTTGTAAATCTTGTAACCAAAAAAATAGTAAAAACTGGGGTTATTATTTGTTGGGGGGCGGGAAAGATACATTATTTTTTTTTTATTATTTTTTTTTTTTTTTGATTTTTCAAACAAGAATTCACTAAAACCTTATCTTCTAAAAAATCATTGTCTAACCTCTTTTCAAACTTAAGTTAGACAATGTGATATATGAAAATGCTACCTCCTAACCTATTGTTAGTAAGGGAGCCAACGGAATTACGAGACCTAATTCCATGTTTTAAAAAATATATATGTAAGAAAACATAAAAAATAAAATAATAATGTGTACTTATATGTAAATACTTCTATGTGTATATTATATTACTTTCGCTCTTTCTTTTTCTATCAAAAATAAAATCTAATATTTTTTAGATGGTCTCAAAATAAAAAATGTTTCTAGGGAAAGAGCTATGATAAAAAATATCATGGTCTCGTACCCACAAGAAACAAATATTTTTAAAAACCTTTTAAATCTCTCTCTTAAAAAAAAAAGAAAAAGAAATTGAATTTAAACAAAAAGGGAAAGATATTCTTTTATTTGGTAATATAGATCATTCTCACTTAATTATGTGATTTACTTGCCTTATTAATCAATATTACGTGCTCTCACTATTTCTATACAATAATAAAGGATATTACATGTTCACTTAGAATAAGATTAAAACATAAGTAAAAAAAAAAACGATCGTTGGGTCTTATTTAATCGCTTAGTTATAAGTGAATAATCGGATTCTCTTTTTCTAGTTTTAATTAATTAAAATAAATGCGTCACTTAGATTCTAGCCCTTTTCTTGTCACCTACTTAGATAAAATGAAATGAAATAAAGTAAAATGTTTTATCACTTAGTTTAATCTAAGCTTTAAATATGGACTTTATTTGTTAGAAAACCCACATAAATGCAAGACACGGTCGGGACCCGCCTTTGCGGACCTCGAAGGGTGCTTAACACCTTCCCTTCGAGGTAATTTGAGCCCTTACCCATTCTCTGGTATATTTTGACCTTAGGCTTAGATCATTCTAGGTTAGAATGGTGTCCTAATGCACCCAAACATTAGGTGGCGACTCTCCTTATTTCAAAAATCCCAAAAGAGTCGTTGCCACGACGTCGTCCAGGTTCCCATTTCTCCGCGAGGAAAAATGGGGCGCGACAGAATGGCGACTCTGCTGGGGACTTAGGCTCTTACCACTACGTGTTTACATATTATGTGGGTTTTTTATGCTTTCCTTATATTGCTTTTCTTATCTTACTAACTTATTTTTCTTTGTCCTTTTTCCCTTAATTCCCCGCTAACTCCCTTTTCCTTTTCCCTTTAACTCCCCGTCCCCTAATTCCCGCTAACTCCCTTTCCCTTTATCCCTCTAACTCCTCTTCCTTATCCCCTCTAATTTCCCTTTCCCTATCCCGCTAACTCCTTTTCCCTATTCCCCTTAACTCCCTTCCCCTTTTCCTTTAGTCCCTTTCCCTTCTCCTTTTCTTATTTACTGCTTTAATTTATATAACAATGTTGTTTGCTAATTGTTTACATTTAAGTCTAAACTGGCATTCCGTTCATAAAACTCCCCCACTTGGGACCCTCTTAATTTTCTCTTTAAGGTGATGTCGTGCCTTTGCACTTCTCCCTACTCTTTTCAAACCAAAATTTAGAGAGTAAGCGCTTGCGTGGTGAATGGCGGATAGTCTTACTACCGTTGGACCACGTGCTTCTCGTATAAGAATACCCAGTCCGTGTCTAAACCCACTCTTTAGAAAACTTAGGATAGAGCTATCCACCCCAAAAAATTAAGATCATGCATGCATAAGCCTTAGGTAGTTTGACCCTAAGGGGGTCAATCTACATAATAGTAGCCACCTTGTTAAGTCTAGAGGGTCCAATCACCCTCCAAGACGAAATACTGCATACTATGTGTCTACGTGACCACGATAATTTAATCCAAGCCAAGTTATATTATCTAGAGTTTAGAAAATCCTTTGTTTTTCAATCAATGCTTTCGGGGAAATTCAAAATTATAATTATCCAAACCCCCTTTTACGTTCCATCTACGTCATTTAAAATTGTAAAGTTACAACCATCATTAATAAAATAAGTCTTTAAACTATCTGTTATTTTTATTTAACTCTAAACTCCAAATAATATCAACACGGCTTGGACTTATTATCGTGGTCACTTTTTGTCGCTTTAGGCCTACCTTTGCTTTAACGAGGCCATGCGCATTTAGAATTCTTATTCGTTTATTTAGTTGAAAATTTTTATTTCACTCTTCTTGATTTATTCGCATCATATCTTTTATTAAATTTGTTATCATTTCCATTCATTTATACGGGCTCAGATTCATTATCATAGCATTAAATTTATTCGGACGTAATTTTATAGTTGTAATTGATATTTTATTTATTCATGTAATATACTAACTTTTGTATGTAATTTATGTCCTTTTGTTAAAGGTTGTCTAATATTTGAACGTCGGCTTGATTAAGAAACTGCAACATGTCAAACATGCTCAATATTCGTAAAAATGTCACTCGTCCTTCTTCCCGTCCAATTCAAAGCACCTTTTCAACTCTCTCTCCTCACTCCATGCTTGCTCGCACACTTCCTCGTTCAATGCCTCCAACAGATATTCATTTTGATGCTTTGCCATATGTAGAAGTACACGATGAAACAGAAAGATCTGACTTGAATGATCTACGACAGAGATTTCATTACTTAGAAAAGGAGGTGAATAAGAAATTACTCTCCAAAAATGTTCATGACTTGAGGTACGAGAAGCTATGCTTGCATCCAAGAGTTGAATTACCATTAGGGTTCAAAGTCCCAAAATTCAACATGTTCGACGGGCATGGAGATCCAATTGCACATCTTAAGGATTATTGTAGCAGATTAGTGGGTATTGAAAATAACGAAGCTCTTTTGATGAGATTATTCATTCAGAGTTTATCTGGGGTGGCTTTTGCTTGGTATGTTAGACAAGATTTTGACAAGTGGTTTGGGTGGGAAGATATGGCCCGAGATTTTGTAGAGCAATACAAATTCAACATAAAAAAGGACCCTACAATATTGGATTTGATCGAAGTCAAAAGAATGTCCCATGAATCTTTTGAAGAATATGTTACGCGGTGGAGATTCGAGGCTTCTAAAATACGTCATTTACCTCACGAAGAAGAGTTAGTCCAAACTTTCATCAGATCACTTGATGGCATATACTACAAAACCTTATACTTCACCAGTATTCAAAATTTTAACAGTCTAATTCGAATTGGAAAAGAACTAGAATATGGCATACAGACGGGAAGAATCACTGATGAACCAATTCATGCTCAAGCATCGAATGATAAGAACAAGAATGCTTCAACAACCGCACCTCAAAAACAGTGCAATCAAAATACCGAACAGGTTCATGCCATTTTTGATATGCACCCCAAGCCTCTCAACCCACAAGTCAATCCTGCACAGTTTAACTCTTACGAAAGTTTCTCAAAAGTTCATCAAACACAATCCGAGCCTTGTCAGCATAAGATAAGGAAGCCTCGTACTTTTACTCCCTTAAGCAAGACATTGATGAGTATTTTTCAAAGGCTACGGGCTCAAGGGCTTCTAAAACCAAGAAAAGGATGGATTCCTGCACACTCCTCGTCAACTCTTGATTTATCTAAGAAATGTATGTATCACTCAAATATTCAAGGTCATGACATTGAGGAATGTCAAGCATTGAGGAACAAGATCCAAAATTTGATTGAAAAAGGAAAGGTGATAGTGCGACAAGGGCTACTAAACAACAATCACAACTCATCTATGATTAATGCTGTTATTGTTCAAGGTGACCCTTCCAGTCATGTATCAAAGAAGCGCAAATCACACCAAAGAAATTGACGAGGAGAGGTCTATCATGAGTTAAATGCCTTTACTTTCTACCAAGAGTTTCCACTCATCCCGTTTCTTTTTCCTGTATTCCTGAACTACGTTTGACCTGATTTCCTTATTGGATACGTAGGCAGCCCATTATTGGGTCCGGTCTCAATCAATAAAATATTCCTTTCATTCCTCAATTCAATCAAATCCTTCAAATCGAATCCAGAGCTAGTAGATCCAACTTCTAGATATTACTGACATGCAGATTCAAAATCAAGCCTTAACGTTTAAATATAAGACAATCACTTTCTTTTTTATTGACAAGTTTCTTTGAGTGATTCAGGAACATAAAAATCCTACATGTCAAACTGGGGCAGAATTTTGGGATCTCTCAAAATTCATGAGTACACAACATTTCAACACACGAGTGAAAATATTTTAAACTGGGGCAGAAAGTTTTGAGGATCCTCAAAAATTTCATTACGGTGGAGTGCGACTTTGGGCTCCATGAAATCAAAGACAACAAAGGTATGATCCCACTTTGTCTTTCAAAACTCACAATTTTTCTTTAAATGCAGGAACCGACAATACCTGGGCCTACTGTCAGATTCGACTGAAAGAGTTACTATCTGGATTAAATTACTATTTGGGCCTACTGCAAATCAAGTAATCATTTTAATTAGTCAAACTCTGCTATCGTTTGGGCCTACTGCAAATAAGTAATCATTTTAATTAGTCAAATTATGTTATCATTTGGGCCTACTATCAATCATGTTATTGCATTAAGGCTCGTTCGCCTTATAATAGGACACTTAGGCCCGTCCGCCTTACAATAGGACATTCAGGCTTGTCCGCCTTACAATAGGACATTCAGGCTTGTCCGCCTTACAATAGGACATTCAGGCTTGTTCGCCTTACAATAAGACATTTAGGCTTGTCCGCCTTACAATAGGACGTTTAGGCTTGTCCGCCTTACAATAGGACATTTAGGTTCGTCCGCCTTATAATAGGACATTTAGGTTTGTCCGCCTTACAATAGGATATTTCAGTTGTCAATTTATTTGTTAATATTTGCTTTCACATTATCATATTTCTGCCTGTTAACGAATCTATTCAAGGTCAAGCTTTGTCTTTCGAAAGTCAGCTGGATCAATATCCTCCCAAGAAAAGCCAAATGTTTATCGAGGCTAAGGGTTATTTTTCTCAAAAACTAATACAATTTCTCATCTACTTTTGTCATTTTCTTTATAGCATTAATCGCATTTGTTCACAATTTTTATATTTATGAACTAACCATTTTATTTAGTCATATCAGAAGCTGCAGGGATCGAAGGCTTCTCATTTCTTAAATGTGATTCTTTAATCCTACATAATTGTTGTGACACAAGCTATTTTCGTACTTTGTCTTACCACATCATTCTTGCCGCCTCATGCTCTAATCCTTCCAAACTCAAGCTAGTATCATTCCCACTTTGAGTTCCACACGGTTATTTTCATTTTTAGGAATTTCAATCGTTCCTAATCCAGAACTACACACGGCCTGATTCTCGTATAACCAGAGATATGTAGGCGACTTGAAAACCGAAGTCCCGGCCGTAATATTTTTTTTTTCAACCCCTTTTTGCTCTATTTGGTCCCTCCGATAATATTTCATCGGTCGGACAAAATCGGCTACTCCATCAACTTTCTTTGCTCGACAATTCATCCTTTATTCCCGAGCAAAGAAGGGGCAGCTGTTGACACCCAATTTTGACCGACCTATACCCCTTTTAGATTGTCACTTTATTAAAATAAGTAGATTCGAAACTTTGTAAATAAACGCGTCTATTTTAAATCTTATTAAAATAATTGTGCTTTTTTTTTTATTCTAGATTTTCAAAATTGTTCGTAAATTATTTTGTCATTTTTTTTTAACTACCTTTATTATTATTATTATTATTATTATTATTATTATTATTATTATTATTATTAATATTATTATTATTCTCAAAAAAAAAATATTTTAGTGGTAATAGTAGTAATACTATTTGATTATTTTTTATTATATTACTTAGTATTATTTTAGTAGCATGTTTTAGTCTGAATTTGTTGAAATAAGAATAATTTAACTGTTACTGCCTATGTTTAGGATAGAATTTACGTTTATGGTAAATTTTGATGTGATTGAGTTACCTTTTTTCCTTTAGCTGACTGCCTTTTTTAACCTTTACGTATTTTAATTACTTAATTTAGAAATGCTGAATTTATGGATTATGGTAATTTTTTTTTGCACATGGTAGGTGATATTTCTTACTAAAACTAATTTTGGAGAGATTTGATTGAGTCCAAAAATTGATTAATTCATTTTCCTATTAGGACGAATTTAAATATGCTAAGTGATTTTATTGCCTTTTGTTGATTATACTCCCATTACTATATAAACAAACCCCCATTCCCACAACTAAGAACAATACAGATTCCCACACAAGTCTCTTGCAAAAAGAAAAGAAAGCTCTTTTCTACACACAAGACACACTGCTCCCCACAGACTCTCATACGAAAACACACAGAATTCTTACTTTTCTTCCCTCTCTACTATACAAATTCTGAAAAAGAAAAGAGCAAAGCACTTAACGCAAAAAAAAAAAAAAGGGAATAGTTTCATACTTTTCACATATTCTTAAGTATTCGTCGAGGTTACTTAACCTTGTTGATCCAAATCTTTTTGTTCGCCTCCCTCAATTGGTTAGTTTTTTTTACGTATATTAAAATAATGTTCATAACATGTTTATTATTATTATTATTATTGTATTTTAGATTACCGGTACTGCTAGATTTATTTCAGTGTTGCAGGTTCCTTTTTTTTTTTTTTTTTAAAGAAAAGGATGTCTAGACCTGAAGAGTCGTCTGGGACGTGAGGAGGATGGGCCTCGAAGATTTATTTTGTTGTTTTTGATGTTATGTTGAATTTTAATTCTCTTGTAAATCTTGTAACCAAAAAAATAGTAAAAACTGGAGTTGTTATTTGTTGGGGGGCGGGAAAGATACATTATTTTTTTTTATTTTTTTTATTTATTTATTTTTTCGATTTTTCAAACAAGAATTCACTAAAACCTTATCTTCTAAAAAATCATTGTCTAACCTCTTTTCAAACTTAAGTTAGACAATGTGATATATGAAATGCTACCTCCTAACCTATAGTTAGTAAGGGAGCCAACGGAATTACGAGACCTAATTCCATGTTTTAAAAAATATATATGTAAGAAAACATAAAAAATAAAATAATAATGTGTACTTATATGTAAATACTTCTATGTGTATATTATATTACTTTCGCTCTTTCTTTTTCTATCAAAAATAAAATCTAATATTTTTTAGATGGTCTCAAAATAAAAAATGTTTTTAGGGAAAGAGCTATGATAAAAAATATCATGGTCTCGTACCCACAAGAAACAAATATTTTTAAAAACCTTTTAAATCTCTCTCTTAAAAAAAAAAAGAAAAAGAAATTGAATTTAAACAAAAAGGGAAAGATATTCTTTTATTTGGTAATATAGATCATTCTCACTTAATTATGTGATTTACTTGCCTTATTAATCAATATTACGTGCTCTCACTATTTCTATACAATAATAAAGGATATTACATGTTCACTTAGAATAAGATTAAAACATAAGTAAAAAAAAACGATCGTTGGGTCTTATTTAATCGCTTAGTTATAAGTGAATAATCGGATTCTCTTTTTCTAGTTTTAATTAATTAAAATAAATGCGTCACTTAGATTCTAGCCCTTTTCTTGTCACCTACTTAGATAAAATGAAATGAAATAAAGTAAAATGTTTTATCACTTAGTTTAATCTAAGCTTTAAATATGGACTTTATTTGTTAGAAAACCCACATAAATGCAAGACACGGTCGGGACCCGCCTTTGCGGACCTCGAAGGGTGCTTAACACCTTCCCTTCGAGGTAATTTGAGCCCTTACCCATTCTCTGGTATATTTTGACCTTAGGCTTAGATCATTCTAGGTTAGAATGGTGTCCTAATGCACCCAAACATTAGGTGGCGACTCTCCTTATTTCAAAAATCCCAAAAGAGTCGTTGCCACGACGTCGTCCAGGTTCCCATTTCTCCGCGAGGAAAAATGGGGCGCGACAGGCGCCATACGATAAAGAGGAATAGAGATAGGTTGAGTATCCAGGAGAAGATCTATGCCAAAGTCTACTTCCCTTTCGAGAGAAATACCGGGCAAGTCTTCGAGAAACACATCTGAAAACGCATTCACCACTGGAACCGACTCAAGCGTAGGTGTTTCGGACTCCATATTCTTGATGATTCCATCCCTTGGAAATTAATTTCCGAGCCTTTATGTAGGAAATAAACCGATCTTTAATAGAGGAGTCGCTACCCTTCCATTCAAGGACGGGCTCACCGAGAGGTTGGAACTTGACCTTCCTGGTTCTACAATCTATAGAGGCATATGATGCATGCAACTGATCCATCCCAAGAATCACGTCAAAATCGAACATCTTAAGTTTCACAAGGTCACACGGGAAAACTTTGTGCAAAAAAAAAAGCGGACAACCACGATAGACTCTATGTGCAATGACCACCCATAGGAGTATAAACCAAGAAAGGGTCCTTCAAAATCTTGGGACCCAAACCAAACTTAACAGCCAACAAAGGAGTCAAAAAAGACAAATTTGCACCCCGGTCAAGCAAAACATAAGCATCAAAATCAAAGACTTTAACATACCAGTCACGACATCCAGAGCTTCCTCAACCTCTTGACAGGCATGAAGTGCATAAAACATGTTGTTCCTTAGAGCAATACCTTGGGGAGCTCGTTGTTGGCCTTGATCGTCTTGAGCCACCTGACTTTGGCCTCTACGCACATTCTTAGGACAATCAACAACCTTGTGATTTTTATCACCAAACATAACAAACACCCAAATCCCTCCAACAAGCACCCATGTGGGGCTTCCCACACTTGCCACACAGAGGATGCCCCAGTCTACCACCAACCGATGCCCTAGGAGGAGGTAGCCGAGCACCAGGACCTTGGGCCTGCTGGAAGCGACCAAAGCCACCACTCCAAGAACCATAGAATCCACCATCAAAACGGGCCCTCTTATGATTGTGTGCCCTCCTCTCCTTGAGTTTCTCCCTTTCGATCTGTTAGGCATATACCATGAGTCTAGAAATATCCATATCCTCTATGAGCATAGTAGTACGATATTCCTTTACAGGCGAATCTGAGATACCAAAAATGAACTACTGCATCCTTGCACGAGGGTCAACCACAAGTGACACAACATACTTGGAGAGTTTTGTGAATTTGAGGGAATTGTCCATCACACTCATACCTCATTGATTGAGATTGATAAATTTAGTCATTTTGGCCTCCCTAAGCTCGAGTGGGAAAAAACGATCTAGGAGAGCAAGTTTGAACTCTTCCCAATTGACATCACCACCGCAAGACCTCTCCATAGACCATTGGGTGTACTACACTTGAGCCACATCTTTCAGTTAATAGGCAGTCAATTCATCCTTCTCCTCAGAAGTGACACCCGTAATGTTCAATATCATGGTGATCTCATCAATGATCTCCTGAGCATCCACATCAGCCTTCGACCCCATGGAACTCTGGAGGATTCATTCGGGTGAAATCCCTTACCCTAGAAGCTGGTGTGGGATCTCGTGACAGATTAACCTGCCTAGTCTGAGATGTCACCACCTGGGCAAGTATGGAAAAGGCTATACAGAATTCACCGTTACAGATGGGTTTATCCATAAGCCCTTGAGGTGCCTGATCCTCATCAGGCGGAGCCGACCTTGGTGGGTAGGGTCTTCCTTAGGGCATCTTCTAAAATGGAGCAACGACACCGTCAAGGTGAGTAGATCAAATATACGAGTCATAGCACGAGGTAAGGCATAAAGAAGTGAGGCAATTCCTAGAACGCTTTTGTAGCCTCCCATTCATAGGCATGGTGCACTTCATACCTATGAATAGGACTCTACTTGACGTGGCATGTTGGACTCTGAGGACTATTTATTAACCTAGGGCTCTGATACTATCTTTTGTCACGACCCGAGATTAGGGTCTAGATGTGACACGATGAATAGGAACCCGAGAGTCCCCAAACAAGCCTCGAAGTATCCAAATTCATATCATCAGTTTGGAAGCGCAAACAAATGAAAGACACATAATACTAAGAGATGGGTAAGTAGGACTCACGCTATGGGGACATCGAGGGGAAAGGGATTTACATGGATTCACATAGCACATAGCATACAAGAATTAAGGGGCGGGTAAGTAGGACTCACTCTATGGGGGCAACCGGGGCTTAGGACCTTCCACATTTCAACACCAACCATACATACATATCACAATTCCATAATCGATCCATAATGGCCATTTCTAATAGATAACCAAAAACATAAGCTCCAAATACAATACATAGCATATACAAAGTCTACGAGAGCCTACAAGATGTCCAACAATGCCTCTAATCATAAGATAAAACGGGGGCCAAGACATGTCCCGGGCCCACCCTTAAATAAGAAAGTAGACATAAGATAACATGGGTAGGAGGAAGGTGGTTTGTCCTTGGAGGATGGGGCTCACCACAAGTTTAACTTTCCGAATTGAGCTACTCGTCAAGTGGTGGATAGTCGTAGCGCTCGGCCCCTACATGGTAAAAACATGTAGGCATAGATCGTGTATAGAGTTTAGAAGGGGTTAGAAATTGACCAGAATGCCCCTCACAAGATTTAAAAAATTTTCAGCCTCGGGATAGCCCAATCTGCGATGCGGACTAGTCACGCACGGTGCATTTTCTCCAAAAAATTTCTAAACGAGTTTTCCCAATTTCATCAAAAAGTTTTAAAAAAATGTAAGTGTAGGTCCGCTTTAGAGGCTCAATGTGCGTCCGTCGCGCACCGTCACTGTTTTTATTTTCGGCTCAAAAAATTATTTTTTTGATCCGGTCGCTCTAAAAATCGATCGAAACCATTTTTCCACTCAATTTTTCATGATGATCATAAATACGGCCTCGAATTTGCCATACGCATCGAAAAGTGCATTATACTCATACCTCTCCTCTAGGAGTATTTTGATAATTTTATCGGGCGTGACAACCGGGGCTCCATAAGGTGTTTTTGATGGATGAATGTACCCCATGTCCATCAACTCCTTCAATTGCCTCCTTAATTCCTCAAGCTCAGGAGGTTTCATGCGGTATAGCACTACTTCTGGCGGGGTGGTATCGGGTACTAGCTCTATCTTGTTGTCAGCCTCCCTCTTTGGTGGCAACCTTTTCGGCAACTCGGGTGGCATCACATCTTTAAATTTCTCCAAGACATGAGTATTTTCTCGGGGAAGGTCTTCAGTGGGAGGAATTGTTGTTTCTTCCTTCAAGGCAACAAGGTAGGTTGGGTGCTTCTTCTTTACGTCTTTGGAAAACTGTACTAGATGAGTGTTGCCTTCCTCTAAGATCCACACCGTTCGCAAAAGGGATAGGGACGACCTTGACTTTGTCCATGAACTCCATACCCAAGACAATTGGATAGTCATCCATGATTACAATAGAGAAATCTATAGGGTCGTTCCAATCTCCTAAGCTTTCCTTCACATCTCGAGCAACCCCAAAGGTGGCCGTTGGTTCAAAATTGACCCCCTTGAGCCATCCGCATCCTCTTTCGTAGTGGATACCGAACTTCTTGGCTTCTTCTATTCTAAGAAAGTTGTGAGAAGCTCCCGTGTCTAGAAGTGCTTTTACGGTATGTCCTCCAATCTTTGCTTCCACAAACAACCGTCCCTTGTTTCTGGTTTTGGGCACCTCCACTTTTGCCTTGATTGCATTGAGAAGTTTTAGGGCTTCTACTTGCTCCTTTTCCTGTTCTCGTTCCTCGATCGATGCTGAAAGTTTGGCCCTCTTAAGGCATTCTCTTTCCCTGTATGGTCCTTCACAAAAGAAGCATTTAGATGGGGTCTTTCGCCGACTTTGTACTCCTTGGGTCCCTTCGCCTTGTCAATTGCATATTTTTAACGATGTTGTTCTCCCCCACTCTTTCCCTTGCCGCTCTTATCCTTTGGATTAGGTCTCTCCGATTTCTAAACTCGATAAGGGACTCGGTAATGGAAATAACAGTGGTCAAGTCTTGGGCTCCCCATCTTTGGATCTCAAGTCTAGCCCATTGTTGTAACCCATCCATAAAGGCAAAGAAAGCTTCTTTATCAGGATAGTTGGGGATATCAAGAAGTACCTCGATGAACACCTTCACGTACTCCTGAATGCTTCCTTTGTGTTGAAGTCACCTCAGCTTACCCCTGGCCTCTTCTTCAATATTGCTAGGAAAACTGCTTCATGAGTTCATCCTTGAACTCATCCCAAGTGCCTATAGAGTAGGTGCCTCTTTCGATGTCACCTTGTCTCCTGCTTTACCATACTATCCCGGTCCTCAAGGTAGAGACAAGCCTTATCCACCTTTAGCACGTCATTAGTGATGACGAGCGCCCTGAAGTATTGCTTCATACTACATAAGAAATTATCTAGTTCCTTCGCGTTTCTTGACCCTTTGAAAGCCTTAGGTCGTGGAACATCTATTTTAGAGGGGGTAATCCTTACCTCGGATGTAGATGGACTTCCTTGGGCAAGAACCTTTTTGCACAGACTGAGCTCCTCCTCTGTGCTTTCTATCTTGTGCAAAACCTTCCCTAGCTCTTCCTGAATCGAAGAAATCTTCCCTATGAGACTCTTCCATGGACTCCATGTTGTCTAGACATTGAGCAACCACTTGATTCATGACAGTTTGCATCTCCTCCTGCAACCCATCCATGCTTTGTTTGACTTCCTCAAACTTCTCCTGTCCATCGGCTATCGCAAGCTCCATTTTGGCTATCTGTGTCTCGAAACCTTCCATGGGTTCCCTCAATCGAGATCTATGGCTCTTGGATTTCTTCTCAACTACCTTGCCAACTCGTATAGTCTCACTTACGTCTTCCATCTCTCTTTGATGTTCCAACGGTCTTCAACCTTGCTCTGATACCAACTGTCACAGACTTCATCACGATTCCAATGAACTGTGCAACCTAGAGAACTTCTCTCTCTAAGTTGCTAGTCAGCCTGCTCCTAACGCTTAGCAAAAATATAGCAGGTACAAGCGAAAGGACTTATGAAGAAACTCGAACTCTTGAGGAACAAAGAAAGAACTTTGAATTAGCTTTCAAAGTGCTTACAATGCTCTCACTTCACTTGTGTTGCTTGAGTTTGCTTGTTGGGTGAAATGAAAGACAGGGAGGGGTATTTATACTTCTCCACCTCCTTAATGGACGACTAAGATTTACTTGATCTAATGGCTACAATTGAGTATCTATAATACTCCACAAAAATATCTAAGATATTTACAAAAAGGATAGATTTCTGTACATCTATTTATAATGTTCTAGAACCTTCCAGGCTTCTCCTTCAAGTCCCACACATCTCTACAGAATTTTGGAGGATTCCTTGAGCGATTTTTGGGCAAAATTTCAGCAGTGCTTCACATCATGTATTCATATGCCATGAAAGATATGAGATTATCATGGGCAATAGAGATTCAAACTTAAATCAATAATATAATATGAAATTCAAGTAAATTCACATTTAAATCATAATTTAGATTACTCATGCTTCAATCAAACTTTAAAGGGACAATGCGTATTGAAATCTTCATATTATTCATGTAATTCAACATATTAGGGCTTAAATAACTTTATAAACAACAATTAAACATAGTCATATCTCAATTGAGTCAAATAAACAATAATCTAAAAGACCCATATTTAAAGTAAGCCCAATTTCATAAAATCAAGTGTAAAAGAGTTTGGGGTCTTCATGGTTGAAAGGGACCATGAACTAATCCCACATACCTTAGCTAACCAAGAAGAAATGGGAAGAAATTGGTGAAGAAGAAGACTCTTCCTTAAGATCCAAGCTATTCTCCAAAAGCTCACGTGAGAGAAATTTTTAGATAAGAGAGATGAATAATTCTAAGTGTTGAATTGAATTTGAATGAGAATAGAAAAGGTTTAGGATAGGTTAGAAAGTCATAAACAACCCTCAGGGATCCATTAATGAAACGAGTGTCAAAAAGTGCCAGGGGTCCTGTATAGAGGTTCCACGAACCGTGTAGGGGTCACACAAACTATGTGGCTTTTTGTGATGCTTCACTTAAACAAATTCTCCACTGATGAAGTTCTGAGATGGTGATTCCATACTTAGAAAATTTTCACACCAACACCTATACGGGAGACCATATAAATCGTGAAGGGTCACACAGACCGTATGAGGTTCATATGTGAAGTGCCTTGGCCAAAATATGATTTTTAAGGCCAAAGCCTCTCTCATAAGCTATCACACAGCCAGTGAAATGTCACACGAGCCGTGTGAGGTTCATATGGTGAGTGCCTTGGTCTTGAACTCCAACTTAAGGCCAACACTCTATACACAAGGACAAAGGACACCTCAAGGCTCCTTCACACGACCCGTGATGAGTCACACGACCCGTGATGAATCACACGACCCGTGGAGGTTCCCATATGGTGTCACCTTGGTAAAAAACTTTTCGTAACCAAATTCCATGCATCACTAAGGCCTAACCAAGTTTGGGTCCTTACACAATAGCTTCGTATTGAGATTGTGAACCATATTTGATTATATTGTGACATTTCGAGTGTGAAATCGAGAAAGAAAGCTTTGGTCTTTGATTGATTTGGCTATTGATTGAGGCAAGTGGATTCTTAAACCTTGTTAAGCTTACTTGAACATTTTATTTTTTTTGTTTGTGAATGAAAGTGATTAGGTAATTGTTGTTGGCTAAATTGAACTTGGTAAATTGTGAGAATTGTATTAAATTGTGAAATTCCCTTATGACGTGAAAGTGAATGTTAGAGATTGTTATGTCTTGACTTGCGATTTGATATTGAGAATCTCTTGTGATATAAGAATGTGAATTGTGGATTATCTTGTGCTTGATCATAGTAAATGTTGGAGTTTTATTGTTGGGCATCACTTGTGGGTTAGAGAATTAACTACAAGCTTGGAACAGATAGATTATTATGCTTTGTATATTGTGAGATTTGACTTAAATTGATATAATTGTTATAATGTGGACTCTTGCATGCACTTTTATTACTCCATATAAATATGTTCTTGTGTGCATTGTTGATTGAGTTTCACTAATATGATATATATTGGGGACGGGTCACACGAGCCGTGACATATGACATTGATTCAATATGGGGACATGCCACCTGAGCCATGACATATGACATTGATTATACAAGGGATAGGCCTCACGAGCCATGACACATACATGGACAAATATGTCCCCTATGGGTTTTGAACTGATTATATCAGCGGATGTGTATCGTAGGACAGACATGCATCATGATTATTTAATATTTCATCACATCACTTACATCTCATATCATTCATTACATTTCATAACATTGATTTTTGAAAGTTGTATATATGCCATGTGTGTTGTGTTGAATGCGTTGAACCTTGTACATTGTTGAACTTGGACTACCGAAAGATTGTGATATATATTGATAACTTGAGCCTCGCACATTGTGAAGATTTGACTATTGGGATGTTGTGTTATGAGATTGTAACTGCTTACTATGATATTACTTGACTCTAGGGATCAACTAATTATTCTAAGAAAGTATTCTATTATGTGTTTACATATATGTATCATTGTTGTACTAGAACTTTCTTGTGTAGAGGTTGTAATTCTGGGTATCATTAGCGTGGAAAGAATATTTTTTTTCAGTATTCTTTACTTGAGTTTAGATCTTCTTACTGAGTGCCTGTTGTTTTTGGTACTCACTCTTGCTTCTACACATGTTTATAGGTTGTGAGCCCAGATCCAGTTAATGTTCTCACTCTTGTTTTAGACTGTGTTGTGATGGTTGAGAGGTAGATGGCTTGTCACGCACCGGGAGGGTACCCTTGGCGGGACCAACACCTAGAGACCATTGCTAGTCCCGAAACGAACCACTTAGCCTCATCACATCATTCAATCAAATAAACTGTACTAAACAATGGAAATAAAGTAAGTAAATGGGCACATCTCATCTAAAATCTCAAAGTAATATGGAAACAACATCAACTCAAAGTAATCATCAAATAACATCAAACTGTCAAGTGTCTATTTATGCAAGAATAAAGAGTAGACAAGTGACCCATCAACAACTCAAGACTCATTAATCATCTTAGAATCGTCTCAAAGGAGCTCACCTACTCTCATCTCATCTCATCTTATCTCATCTCAGAGGAGTTCACCTCCTCTCATCCCATCTCATCTCGACTTAGAGTACTCAAGATAGGAAGTTTATAGGAGTTTCTCTTATTTGACAACAATCACATATGAGCCAGTGAATGTACAACAATCTCACTGATATTGCCACAGCCATTCCAAACTTGTCAGGTTGGGAACCCTTTGAAACTATATCAGCTCACCCAATATGGAGTCAATACTCAACAGGTCCGCTATTACTTTCAGGGTCTGTTACTCTCGAGGGAACCATAATATATGTGATGGTTCTATGCCTCTCCTATGTTTGGCGACATAGTTAATGAGTTCGAGTGGGACTCACTCTTACCCATTTCAGTGCTCGATACTCCTCCCATGACTCAGTGCTCATAAAACCTCCATTTCAACCAATCTCATGGGGACTCGAACCCCATCATCATTTAACTCATAGGGACTTTAACCCTTTCATAAATCAATCTCATCAACGACTCAAGATTTGAACAATCATCAGGAATCAATCGAATAGACACATCAGTAGAGTTCATTTATAGAGACTCATAAGGAAATCAAAATCTATCAACTCATCATCATTCTCTCATCACAATCAAGAATCTCAACTCAAGGCTCTAGAGTCAATTCTCAAGTTCATTATACATGCTTTTCAAATTAGTCATGTAGGGTTATGCAAATCTCATGAAAAGTCTTCAGTTCAGGAAAACAAATAGTATGATGATCATTAACATAGAAAATATGTAATTCAAATAAAATTTTAAGAAAAACCATCAAAGGTTCATGCATGTAGACTCTTGAACCATCAACTCATCTATGACCATCTATGGGGCACATGAGAGAACAATCCCATGTTCTTAGTTTAGCCTTACATACCTGGGATGCAACTATCAATCAAGCACGTCAATAATTTCTTCTCGAATCTCTCAAACTCAAGCTCTTCTCCTCTTTCCTCAAGCCCTAGCCTTGTTAGATTATGGAATAAGACTTAAAATGGGGTTTTTAGACTCTTTATACGTCAAAATAACCTTATTATATCGTGTATAGAATTTAGGAGGGGTGGGGAATCGATTAGAATGTGCCTCATAATAATTTAGAAATTCTCAACTTAGACGCGGACTGGTCGCGCACTGTGTATTTTTAGGAAAATTTTTTTGAATGAGTTTTCTCAATCCTGTCGAAATTTTTCAGAAAAATATAAGTGCTGGTCCATGACACAGGTGCGACACGCTCCTGTCGCGCACCAACACTATTTTGCGCTTTAGATAAAAAAATTATCTTTTGATCGAGTATTTTGGTAATTTTACCGGGCGTTACATCATCTCCCTGGGATCATTCATCCTCGAATGATGAGTATAGGTGGATATCAGGGCATGACTAGACTCAAAACTCATCTCAACGCTCAACTTAATCAATCGAACTCTCAACTTAAGAATAGAAAGTCACATCAAGAATACATACATCAATTTAATGAAGGGTAAGAAATTTACCTTCAACACTCTCATCATTTGGCATGAATAGGTGCAGATATTTGGCCTTCATCTCTTCCTCAGCTTCTGATGTGGCTTCCTCAATGAATTGATTTCTCCACAGGATTTATTTGAGGCTATCTATTTGTTCCTCAACTTACGAATCTGACGATCAAGGATTTGAACCGGAACCTCTTTGTAATATAGGCTATCTTTCACCAATGCTTTCAACAAGGATCACCAAGGCAGGTTCTCCCAAGCATTTCTTCAACATTGACACATAGATACCGGATGGACTCCGTCATACTCGGAAGGCAACTCTAACTCATAAGTGATCTTCCCAATCCTCTTTACAATCTGATATGATCCAACATAACGTGGAATCAACTTCCCTTTCTTCCCAAAACTTAGGACACCCTTCATAGGTGACACTTTACAATACAGCCAATCATCTACCTCGAACTCCAAATCTCTTCTCCTCACATCGGTATAAGATTTTTGGCGACTCCGGGCAGTCTTCAACCTTTCTCTAATGACTTTGACCTTTTCTATCAATTGGTGGACAAGATCAGGCCCAATCAACTCTGCTTCTCCAACCTCAAACCACCCAATTGGTGATCTACATCTCCTCCCATACAAGGCTTCGTAGGGAGCCATTTGAATGCTTGCATTATAACTATTGTTATATGCAAATTCAATCAATGGTAGGTGATCATCCCAGTTCCCCTTGAAATCAAGAAAAAAAGCTCTCAACATATCCTCTAATGTTTAAATTGTACACTCTGCCTGACCATCTGTCTGTGGATCAAAGAACGTGCTCAAGTTCAACTTAGTATCCAATCCTTTTTGGAATGATCTCCAAAACTGGAAAATAAATTGAGCTCCTCCGTCCGAGATGATGGACAAGGGAACCTATGTAACCTCATAATCTCCTAGATGTACAACTTGGCATACTTCTCTGTAGTGTTTGTTGTCTAAACTGCCAAGAAGTGAGCCGATTTAGTCATTCTATCTACAATCACCCACACCGAATCATATTACTTTCGAGACCTTGGTAATCCAGTAATAAAGTCCATATTCATCATCTCCTACTTTCATTTCAAAATCTCAAAGTTTTGAGGCAATCCACATGGCCTTTGATGCTCAACCTTTACTTAGTAGCAATTTGGGCATTTTGAAATGAACCTAGCAATATCCCTCTTCATTTCACTCCACTAGTAGACTTCTCTCAAGTCGTGGTACATCTTGGTCGAGCCAGGATGAATGAAATGTCTGGTGTTATGGGCTTCCACCATAATTTTTCTCGAATTCCATCATCTGTGACACACAACCTACTTTGGTATCTCAATACTCCATCTCCCCCTTTGGAGAAGAACATCACTTTTTATTTGTGGACAACCTCCTTCAATTGGAGTATGACAGGATTTTGGTCTTGCTTTTCTTTCACCTCTGCCACTAAGGATGAAGCGACCAATTCTGAACATTAACTCCTCCTTCATCATTTTCCTCATGTTGAACTCCCAATCAAGCCAATTGATGCACTTCCTTGGCTAATTATTTCTTTCCTTCCTCCACATGGGCTATCCATTGACAACCTGCTAAGAGCATCAACAACAATGTTAGCTTTAAATGGGTGGTAGTGAATGCTCATGTCATAATCCTTGAGCAAATCCAACCACCTCCTCTATCGCAGGTTGAGCTCTTTCTGACTAAAGACATATTGCAAGCTCTTGTGGCCAGTGAACATATCCACATGCACTCCATACAAGTAGTGGCGCCAGATTTTAAGCGCAAATACCACTGCTGCCAACTCGAGGTCATGGGTTGGATAATTTCTCTCATGAACCTTGAGTTTCCTGGGAGCATAGACTATCACCTTTCCTCTTCGCATCAATACACATCCCAATGAAACCCTCTAAGCATCACAGTAATTATAAAGTCCTCCATCTTATTGGGTAAGATTAAGACTGGTGCAGTAGTCAACCTCATTTTCAACTCTTGGAAATTCTTCTCACATTTCTCGGACCACTGAAACTTGACCTTTTTTGAGTCAATTTAGTCAATGGTGCGGATAGGGAAGAAAATCCCTCAACAAATTTGCGGTAGTAGCCTGCCAACCTTAAGAAACTTCTTATGTTAGTTGGAGTGGTCGGTCTGGGCCAGTTCTTTACCGCTTCAATCTTTAGAGCATCTACTCGAATACCATCACCGGAAATAACATGACCTAGGAAAGCTGCTGACTTAAGCTAGAACTCACACTTTGAGAATTTTGCATATAACTTATGGTCCTTAAGAGTATGGAGGACAACTCTGAGGTGGTTAGCATGCTCCTTCTCACTTCTCGAATGCACCAAAATTTCGTCGATGAACACAATCACAAACACATCTAAATATTATCTGAATACTCTATTCATTAAGTCCATAAAGGCTGCAGGCGCATTTGTCAACCCAAAGGACATGACCAAGAACTCAAAATGGATATATCTAGTCCTAAAGGCTGTCTTTGGAATATCACATTCCCTCACCTTCAACTGGTGGTAGCCAGATCTAAGGTCTATCTTGGAGAAACAAGAGTCGCCCTGAAGTTGGTCAAACAAATCATCTATCCTTGGTAGAGGATATTTATTCTTTATCATGACCTTGTTCAGTTCCCTATAACCGATACACATTCTGAGGGACCCATCTTTCTTTCGCACGAATAGGACAGGAGCACCCCAAGGTGAAACACTTGGCCTAATAAAACCCTTCTCTAGCAAATCTTTCAATTGCTATTTTCAACTCTTTCAACTCGGTGGGGGCCATCCTATAAGGTGGAACCGAAATAAGCTTGGTATCGGGAAGAACATCAATCCCAAAGTCAATCTCCCTATCAAGAGGGACTCCAGGCAGATCATTAGGAAATACTTTCGGAAACTCATTAACAATCGGGACTGAGTCAAGAGTTAGGGACTCAACATCATCAGGTTTAACTCACACAAGGTGATGGATACAACCCTTGGAAATCAACTTTCTGGCTCTTAGATATGAGATAAACTCTCCTCTAGGTGCAACAGAATCACTCTTCTATTCAAGAACCGGTTTATTCAGAAATTGGAACTTAACAATTTGGGATCTACAATCAACAGAGGCATAACAGGCATGAATCCAATCCATGCCAAGAATTATATTAGAATCAACCATCTCCAACTCAACCAAATCATCAAGAGTATCCCTATGATGGATGGAGACTACACAAGCTCTATAGATTCTCTCAGTTCGAATAGAATCATCCACTGGAGTAGAAACATCAAAGGGTTCAAGAAGATTCTTAGGGGTTCTATCAAATCTACTGGGCACATAAGGAGATACAAACGACAATGTGGCACCCGGATCCATCAAAACATAACACAAAGTAAAGACTCAAATCATACCCGTCACAACATCTGGGGAGTTCTCCTGATCTTAGCAACTATCCATGGCATATAAGCGATTTATTTCCCTGCCTGCGCCTGACATAGTGGCCCTCTGGTTTCCTCTAACTGGTGGGGCTGGTGTAGTAGACTGAGCCTGTTCAACCCGCTTTGGACAATCCCTCTTGTAGTGACCCGCTTGACCATATCTATAGCACACATCATTCCCGCCATCACATTTCCTTAAGTGCATTTTTCCACACTTATCACACGGTGGCTTACCCTTGCGAACCTTGAGCCATACTAGCTTGTGACTGGGATCAATGAGTTCCAACATTCTGAAACCTTGGATCATACCTGCCTCTATGCACAGGTGCACTAGTAGATAAAGGCACTGGAAATCGGTTGCTATTGCCTTTCCTTCCAACCTCATGGCCGGATGTCTTAGCTTTCTCACGCTTGAACTCTTCCTTGTCATGCTGTCTCTCCTCATCGGCTTGTTGCACAAATGTCATCAGTCGCCCGATATCAATATCACTCACAAGCATGGCTCCTCTCCCATCTCTCTTGGGTACTCTATTCAACCCATTAAAATACATTCCCATCCTTCCCTTCATGTCAGCAACCATGTCCGGAGCAAAGCGAGATAGTTGTGTGAACTTCAAACCATACTCTTGCACAATCATAGAGCCCTGTTTCAGATTTAAGAACTCTCTTACCTTAGCTTCACTTTTCTCTCTTAGGAAGAAAGCGCCCCAAGAAGGCTTCCCGGAACACTGCCCAAGTCAAACATGGAGCATCATCCCTTCTACTCTTCTTTTACTGGTCAAACCACAGTTTGGCCATACCCTTAAGTTGGTAGGCAGCCAGTTCAATCCTATCAGCATCAACCACATGCATCACTTAGAACACCATCTCAAGTTTCTCCACATAGTTCTCAGGATCTTCAATAGATGCAGACCCCGTGAACTCAGGCGGATTCATCCTAAAAAATTATCGAACTCTAGAGGTGTCATGAGAATTAGGTCTACCCACTCTTTATCTCACAATAGGTGTTGCGACAGCCTGGTCTATAGCTTACATAGCCCGACGTAGCTCAGCATTAGAGACCTCATCTTGAGGGGGCTGCTCAACAGGGACAGCTTGGCCCACCTGCTCCCCGTGTACTTGAGGCTTAGGTGGGTTAGCATCTTGCTGACAAGGCGTCCCCTTCCTCTTATAGCTCTTCCGGGATGCACGATATCAACTCTGCATGCAGAGCACGAATTAGAAGAGAGTTTTCATAGAGTTTAACTCTATCGCACGAATTGGAATGAGAAGAAAAGTGTAACAATTCCTAATGTCTTATAGCCTCCCCCTTATGAAATGCGGTCGACAATACACCCATAAACAAGAGGCTATTAGACACGGCTTCATAGACTCCCTAAGACACTTGAACTCTGTGCTCTAATACTAAGCTTGTCACATCCCGGAAGGGTACTCTTGGCGTGGCCGGCATATAGAGACTATTGCTAATCCCCAAGCAAATCACTTAGCTTCATCACATCATTTAATTAAATAAACTCTACTGAACAGCGGAAATAAAAGTAAGTAAATGAGCACATCTCATCTAAAGTCTCATAATGATATGGATAATAATAAAGGCTAGTAGAAAGAATTAGCTCACAATCTCAACATTAACGCTTAACCATCGTTTATGAAGCCTCTATCACTACTCATACGGTGTCATTGACAGACCCATGGCTACCCAAATCAAAATAAAGGAAATAGTCCAATCTAACTCTAAAGCATGATGAAATAATTATGGTGGGTCCTCTCGGAATAGGGGAGGCTCACCAAATCAACTGTGAATCTCAAATCTTCAATGTAGCGCCTGTTGACGATATCTAGTACCTGCCTCTGCATCATAAAATGATGTAGTCCAAAAGGGACATCAGTACTTGGAATGTACTTGTATGTAAAATGGCTGAGTGAAACAGAAACAGGTAAAATAATATGGAAACAACATCAACTCAAAGTAATCATCAAATAACATCAAATTGTCAAGTGTCTATCAATGCAAGAATAAAGAGTAGATAAGTGACTCATCAACAACTCAAACTCATCAATCATCTCAGAGTCATCTCAAAGGAGCTCACCTCTTCTCATCTCATCTCATCTTATCTTATCTCAGAGGAGCTCACCTCCTCTTATCTCATCTCATTTCATCTCGACTCAGGGTACTCAAGATAGAAAGTTTATGAGAGTTTCTCTTATCCGACAACAATCACTTATGAGCCAGTGAATGTACAACAATCTCACTGATATTGCCACAGCCATTCCAAACTTGTCAGGTTGGGAACACTTTGAAATAAATATCAGCTCACCCAATATGGAGTCAATACTCAACAGGTCCGCTATTACTTTCAGGGTCTATTACTCTCGAGGGAACCATAATATATGTGATGGTTCTATGCCTCTCCTATGTTTGGCGACATAGTTAATGAGTTCGAGTGGGTCTCACTCTTACCCATTTCGGTGCTCGATACTCCTCCCGTGACTCAACACATATAAAACCTCTATCTCAACTAATTTCATAGGGACTCGAACCCCGTCGACATTTGGTATCTCATAGGGACTCGAACCCCATCATCATTCAACTCATAGGGACTTTAACCCTCTCATAATCAATCTCATCAATGACTCAAGATTTGAACAATCATTAGGAATCAATCGAATAAACACATCAGTAGAGTTCATTTATAGAGACTCATAAGGCAATCAAAATCTATCAACTCATCATCATTCTCTCATCACAATCAAGAATCTCAACTCAAGGCTCTAGAGTCAATTCTCAAGTTCATTATACATGCTTTTCAAATTAGTCATGTAGGGTTATGCAAATCTCGTAAAAAGTGTTCAATTCAGAAAAACAAATAGTATGATGATCATCAATATAGAAAACATGTAATTCAAATAAAATTTTAAGAAAAACCATCAAGGGTTCATGCATGTAGACTCTTGAACCATCAACTCATCTATGGGGCACATGAGAGAACAATCCCATGTTTTTAGTTTAGCCTTACATACCTGGAATGCAGCTATCCATCAAGCACGTCAAGGATTTTTTCTTAAATCTCTCAAACTCAAGCTCTTCTCCTCTTTCCTCGAGTCCTAACCTTGTTAGATTATGTAATAAGACTTAAAATGAGGTTTTTAGACCTTTTTTATGTCAAACGACCTTATTAGATTTTGTATAGAGTTTGGGGGTGGGGGATGGGGAATTGACCGGAACGCCCCTCGTAATAATTTAGAAATTTTCAACTCGGAGAAGACCCAATTCGCGACAGGAACTGATCGCGCATGGTGTATTTTTAGGAAAAAGTTTCTGAACGACTTTTCTCAATCCTGTAAAAAATTTTTAGAAAAATATAAGTACTGGTTCGCGACGTGCTCTTGTCGTGCACCAACACTGTTTTTGCACTTTGGATCAAAGAATTATCTTATGATCGGGTCTCTCTAAAAATTGACCGAGACAATTTTTTCACTCAATTTTCGTGCTGATCACAAGTCCGGCCTCAGATTTGCAATACGAGCATTGGAAGATGTGTTACACGCATACCCTCCATCTAGGAGTATTTTGGTAATTTTACCGGGCATTACATGGCTAGTCTGTTTCGGCCTACTCTCAAGCGATCAAATTACTTTAGTATTTATTCTATTCAAGAACAAAGACTATCAGACTTGTATTTTTTTGTCGAGTTCCCTTTTATTAGAGGCTTGTACACATGACACCAGTCTTGGGATGATTTGTCAACTTGATTTTTTTGTGCTTATCCTGGCTTACTAGATTTATTTCTTCCGCTTTTATTATTGTGTATTGAGCTGGATAGATTTAGGCTGACTTGGCTTGGAGGTTAGGAAAGTTCTATCACATCCCGTTTTGGATCGTGTCATAGAGGATCAGTTCACCTATAGGTGAATTAGGATAGGTGGGGCCAATCATAGCCTTTAAAATTTTGGATCATATATAAGTGATTTTTCTTTATAACTAAAACTATTTTCTTGGAATATGTTTAAGAAAATAAACACTGAAAAAAATATTTTTTTCCTAGAAAACATCACCCATTCATACTAAACTCGTGAAAGGAAAAAAGAAGACGACAAAAGCTTACAACTGTCTTGACTTAAGAAAGATAAAAATATTATTAAATAGGTTAAATAAAATCTATTTATAGAGAAAACAACTATTTTGATCCTTTAGTAATACGTATAATTCAATTTTGGTCCCTACATAATTTGATTAAGCATTATAGCCTTGAGTTAGTATAAACATACGAGTTTAATGTATCAAAATAAATTATAACTGTAATATTTTCAATTCTTTTGGTGAGACTAATATCTCCTATGATTTCTTGTATCTGTACATAATTAATTAACAAAATATTCAGAATCAAATACGCATAAGAAAGATAAGAACACAACAAATTGATTAACCATGTTGATGATACACCATGACATTTTTAATCGTAATCATAAAAAAAACTCCTCCAAAAAACCCAAAACTTAATTAAAGAATAAATAGTAGTTCAAAATTAGATCTTGAAGAAAAGTGATAAAACAAATGGAGAGAGTGAGGGGTGGGGAAGAAAGTTTCCGAACCACTTTAATTTGGATTTTCATTGGATGGGATGAGTTGATATCATTGTTTACCAATGGAGATTATCTTTGAATAAAATAATCTTAGCTTTTATTTTTATTTTTAAAAATAATTTTTCTATATTTAAAATAAATTATTTTATTATTTTTCAACTTTCATTAGTTTGAAAAATCGAAATTACATACTTTAGTTAATTAAAGGTTAATTATATTCCATCAAATTATATAGGGGTTAAATTTCAATAAAAATATAACAAAAGAGCTAAATTGCTATTTAAACATTTCATCGGCTATTGTAAGGACTCTATAACTCCCGCCAGAAAGGTTAAGTGTTCCACCGCTTTTACAAAGCAAATTATTTTTCATCTCCTACTCTTAAACTGTTGAAGGAAATAATTCAATGGCATCTGCTTGTTATGGTATGATGGAAGAAATTCATGTGATGCTAGTTGATCGTTGTCAAGAGAATGCTACTGAAATGATTGATTTGCTGAAGTCCTATAACTATAAAGGTGACATCTCTTTGTTGAACTTATAACCTTTGGTTCTTTGAGGTTTGGGTGATTTTTTTTCAAATAAATTTAATCGATACCTTGTTTGATTTTAGTATCGATCTTTTTTAGATTCATCTTTTGTTTAGTGAATCTCGAATTTCTATTTTTTTCTTTGTTGTTATAACGTTATTTCTATACTTGCTATGTTATTTCACTTGTTAATAAATGAATTCTTTGCGTATAGAGAACCAACTTAGATTCTTTATTTTTTGTTCTTGATATATATTTTCCACACACTTAATTAGCTTTTGTCATAAAGATTTATATGATTACTCAAAAGGGGATCGATAATTTTATGTTACTATTAGTGTCATTTCAGTTTTATCAAATGCTCTTAAAGTGTTACAATTTTGCATAAATTTTAATTATTTAATTAACTTACATATATGTTTTACACTTGATCTATTTGTAGAATTAGGGAAAAATTTGTTCTTTTTAATCAGCCAAATGACATTAATCAGAGAAAAATATTAATAAAATCTATGAAAAAAATAATTTTTGAAGATGTAGATCTTTGAATTGACCGGAACGCCCCTCGTAATAATTTAGAAATTCTCAACTCGGAGAAGACCCAATGCGCGACAGGAACTGGTCGCGCACTGTGTATTTTTAGGAAAAAGTTTCTGAACGAGTTTTCTCAATCCTGTCGAAAATTTTTAGAAAAAATATAAGTGCTGGTTCCGACGCGCTCCTATCGTGCATCAACACTGTTTTTGCACTTTGGATCAAAAAATTATCTTTTGATCGGGTCGCTCTAAAAATTCACCGAGACAATTTTCCACTCAATTTTTCGTGCTGATCACAAGTCTGGCCTCAGATTTGCAATACGAGCATTGGAAGATGCGCTACGTGCATACCCTCCCTCTAGGAGAATTTTGGTAATTTTACCGGGCATAACATGGCTAGTCTTTTTCGGCCTACTCTCAAGCTATCAAATTACTTTAGTATTTATTCTATTCAAGAAACAAAGACTATCAGACTTGTATTTTCTTGTCGAGTTCCCTTTTATTAGAGGCTTGTACACGTGACACCAGTCTTGGGATGGTTTGTCGACTTGATTTTTTTGTGCTTATCCTAGCTTATTAGATTTATTTCTTCCGCTTTTATTATTGTGTGTTGAGCTGGATAGATTTAGACTGACTTGTCTTGAAAGTTAGGCAAGTTCTATCGCATCCCGTTTTGGATCGTGACATAGAGGATCGGTTCACCTATAGGTGAATTAGGATAGGTGGAGCCAATCATAACCTTTAAAATTTTGGATCATATATAAGTGATTTTTCTTTATAACTAAAACTGTTTTCTTGGAATATGTTTAAGAAAATAAACACTGAAAAAAATATTTTTTTCCTAGAAAACATTGCCCCTTCATACTAAACTCGTGAAAGGAAAAAAGAAGACGACAAAAGTTTACAACTGTCTTGACTTAAGAAAGATAAAAATATTATTAAATAGGTTAAATAAAATCTATTTATAGAGAAAACAACTATTTTGATCCTTTAGTAATACGTATAATTCAATTTTGGTCCCTACATAATTTGATTAAGAATTATAGCCTTGAGTTAGTATAAATATACGAGTTTAATGTATCAAAATAAATTATAACCGTAATATTTTCAATTCTTTTGGTGGAACTAATATCTCCTATGATTTCTTGTATCTGTACATAATTAATTAACAAAAAATTCAGAATCAAATACGCATAAGAAAGATAAGAACACAACAAATTGATTAACCATGTTGATGATACATGATGACATTTTTAATCGGTAATCATAAAAAAAAAAACTCCTCCAAAAAACCCAAAACTCAATTAAAGAATAAATAGTAGTTCAAAATTAGATCTTGAAGAAAAGTGATAAAACGAATGGAGAGAGTGAGGGGTGGGGAAGAAATTTTTCGAACCACTTTAATTTGGATTTTCATTGGATGGGATGAGTTGATATCATTGTCGTTCTTACCAATGGAGACTATCCTTGAATAAAATAATCTTAGCTTTTATTTTTATTTTTTAATTTTTTTCTATATTTAAAATAAATTATTTTATTATTTTTCAACTTTCATTAGTTTGAAAAATTGAAATGACATACTTTAGTTAATTAAAGGTTAATTATATTCCATCAAATTATATAGGGGCTAAATTTCAATAAAACTATAACAAAAGAGCTAAATTGCTATTTAAAAATTTCATCGGCTATTGTAAGGACTATATAAAGCCCGTCAGAGGGTTGAGTGTTCCACCGCTTTTACAAAGCAAATTATTTTTCATCTCCTACTTTTAAACTGTTGAAGGAAATAATTCAATGGCATCTGCTTGTTATGGTATGATGGAAGAAATTCATGTGATGCTAGTTGATCGTTGTCAAGAGAATGCTACTGAAATGGTTGATTTGCTGAAGTCCTATAACTATAAAGGTGACATCTCTTTGTTGAACTTATAACCTTTGGTTCTTTGATATAAATAAGTTTTGTGTGATTTTTTTTCAAAAATATTTAATTGATACCTTGTTTGATTTTAGTATCGATCTTTTTTTAGATTCATCTTTTGTTTAGTAAATCTCGAATTTCTATTTTTTTTCTTGTTGTTATAACGTTATTTCTATATTTGCTATGTTATTTCACTTGTTAATAAATGAATTCTTTGCGTATAGAGAACCAACTTAGATTCTTTATTTTTTGTTCTTGATATATGTTTTCCACACACTTAATTAGCTTTTGTCATAAAGATTTATATGATTACTCAAAAGAGGATCAATAATTTTATGTTACTATCAGTTTCATTTCAATTTTATCAGATGCTCTTAAAGTGTTACAATTTTGCATAAATTTTAATTATTTAATTAACTTACATATATGTTTTACACTTGATCTATTTGTAGAATTAGGGGAAAATTTGTTCTTTTTAATTAGCCGAATGACATTAATAAGAGAAAAATATTAATAAAATCTATCAAAAAAATAACTTTTGAAGATGTAGATCTTTGAATTGAGCGGAACGTCCCTCGTAATAATTTAGAAATTCTCAACTCGGAGAAGACCCAATCCACGATATGAACCGGTTGCGCACTGTGTATTTTTAGGAAAAAGTTTCTGAACGAGTTTTCTCAATCCTGTCAAAAATTTTTAGAAAAATATAAGTGCTGGTTCGCGACGCGCTCTTGTCGTGCACCAACACTGTTTTTTGCACTTTGGATCAAAAAATTATCTTTTGGTCGGGTCGCTCTAAAAATCGACCGAGACAATTTTTTCACTCAATTTTTCGTGCTGATCACAAATCTGGCCTCAGATTTGCAATACGAGCATTGGAAGATGCATTACGTGCATACCCTCCCTCTATGAGTATTTTGGTAATTTTACTGGGCATTACATGGCTAGTTTGTTTCGGCCTACTCTCAAGCTATCAAATTACTTTAGTATTTATTCTATTCAAGAAACAAAGACTATCAGACTTGTATTTTCTTGTCGAGTTTCCTTTTATTAGAGGCTTGTAAATGTGACACCAGTCTTGGGATGGTTTGTCGACTTGATTTTTTTGTGCTTATCCTAGCTTATTAGATTTATTTCTTCCGCTTTTATTATTGTGTATTGAGCTGGATAGATTTAGACTGACTTGTCTTAGAAGTTAGGCAAGTTCTATCGCATCCCGTTTTGGATCGTGACATAGAGGATCGGTTCACCTATAGGTGAATTAGGATAGGTGGAGCCAATCATAACCTTTAAAATTTTGGATCATATATAAGTGATTTTTCTTTATAACTAAAACTGTTTTCTTGGAATATGTTTAAGAAAATAAACACTGAAAAAAATATTTTTTTTCTAGAAAACATTGCCCCTTCATACTAAACTCGTGAAAGGAAAAAAAGAAGACGACAAAAGTTTACAACTGTCTTGACTTAAGAAAGATAAAAATATTATTAAATAGGTTAAATAAAATCTATCTATAGGTGAATTAGGATAGGTGGAGCCAATCATAACCTTTAAAATTTTGGATCATATATAAGTGATTTTTTTTTATAACTAAAACTATTTTCTTGGAATATGTTTAAGAAAATAAACACTGAAAAAAATATCTTTTCCCTAGAAAACATCGCCCCTTCATACTAAACTCGTGAAAGGAAAAAAAGAAGACGACAAAAGTTTACAACTGTCTTGTCTTAAGAAAGATAAATATATTATTAAATAGGTTAAATAAAATCTATTTATAGAGAAAACAACTATTTTGATCCTTTAGTAATACGTATAATTCAATTTTGGTCCCTACATAATTTGATTAAGCATTATAGCCTTGAGTTAGTATAAACATACGAGTTTAATGTATCAAAATAAATTATAACCGTAATATTTTCAATTCTTTTGGTGGAACTAATATCTCCTATGATTTCTTGTATCTGTACATAATTAATTAACAAAAAATTCAGAATCAAATACACATAAGAAAGATAAGAACACAACAAATTGATTAACCATGTTGATGATACATCATGACATTTTTAATCGTAATCATAAAAAAAAAAAAACTCCTCCAAAAAACCCAAAACTCAATTAAAGAATAAATAGTAGTTCAACATTAGATCTTGAAGAAAAGTGATAAAACAAATGGAGAGAGTGAGGGGTGGGGAAGAAATTTTCCGAACCACTTTAATTTGGATTTTCATTGGATGGGATGAGTTGATATCATTGTCGTTCTTACCAATGGAGATTATCCTTGAGTAAAATAATCTTAGCTTTTATTTTTATTTTTAAAAATAATTTTTCTATATTTAAAATAAATTATTTTATTATTTTTCAACTTTCATTAGTTTGAAAAATCAAAATTACATACTTTTGTTAATTAAAGGTTAACTATTTTCCATCAAATTATATAGGGGCTAAATTTCAATAAAAATATAACAAAAGAGCTAAATTGCTATTTAAACATTTCATCGGCTATTGTAAGGACTATATAACGTCCGTCAGAAGGGTTAAGTGTTCCACCGCTTTTACAAAGCAAATTATTTTCCATCTCCTACTCTTAAACTGTTGAAAGAAATAATTCAATGTCATCTGCTTGTTATGGTATGATGGAAGAAATTCATGTGATGCTAGTTGATCGTTGTAAAGAGAATACTACTGAAATGGTTGATTTGCTGAAGTCCTATAACTATAAAGGTGACATCTCTTTGTTGAATTTATAACCTTTGGTTCTTTGATATAAATAAGTTTTTTGTGATTTTTTTTTAAAAAATTTAATCGATAGCTTGTTTGATTTTAGTATCGATCTTTTTTAGATTCATCTTTTGTTTAGTAAATCTCGAATTTCTATTTTTTTCTTGTGTTTATAACGTTATTTCTATACTTGCTATGTGATTTCACTTATTAATAAATGAATTCTTTGCGTATAGAGAACCAACTTAGATTCTTTATTTTTTGTTCTTGATACATGTTTTTCACACACTTAATTAGCTTTTGTCATAAAGATGTATATGATTACTCAAAAGGGGATCGATAATTTTATGTTACTATTAGTGTCATTTCTATTTTATCAGATGCTCTTAAAGTGTTACCGTTTTGTATAAATTTTAATTATTTAAATAACTTACATATATGTATTACACTTGATCTATTTGTAGAATTATGGAAAAATTTGTTCTTTTTAATCAGCCGAATGACATTAATTAGAGAAAATAATTAATAAAATCTATCAAAAAAATAATTTTTGAAGATGTAGATCTTTGAAATTTACAAGTTCATCTATCATTTTTTGTATAAAAAAATTGGGGTGGAGGCGGCGACACAAATAATAGTAATAGGGAGGGAATAGAAAGAGTAAGATAAGAATGAATCTTGCGGTCTATAATTTTGACCTATAGATAACCTTTTATTGGATGCAGACAAACAAATTGGGTTAGCCTGATCTTCATTTAAAAAAATATTTTATTTGTATTTTTTAATTAAAAATTTCCCTCTTAATCTTGAAGATTTTTTGATAATTTAACAGGAATGAATTCGATCTATTTTGATGGGCATTTATCACATATCCCCTTAGACCTTAGTGATTTTTTAATTTGTGAAAACAGAAAATTTTAAGAATATTTGAAAAAATAAGTAAATGCCATAAAATAATTTTTAAACTTGAAATATTATGATGATAACGCTTGTCATTGTAAAATTATATTACCTCTTTTATTATACATAGATAGATTTTATTATTTTGTCTAAATAACATTGTAAATTATTTTTTTAGGTGAACGTTTCTAACTTTACACATCAAATACAATACAAGATGATTAATATGTGAGACTACATGAATTAAAAAGTAACAACATAATTCAAAAATTATAATTGAATTTGAATATGAGAAATAAATAGATCCTCATGTTAATTTTGTGTATAAATTTTTCACTGACTTTTAAAATGCATTGATGTAGTTACAACGATTGGTACATATCCAGAAGCAGTGGCAATGCTCTCCAAAGGAAAGAAATATATTGATATGATAATAGTCAATATCCATTCACCAGATCTAAATTCTTTCGAACTCTTGGGTCAAGCTGTGGCCTTGGATGTAAATGCAATATGTAAGTATTTATTCGCTTCTTCCACTTATGATATTTATCGTTAGTAAAGTCAGTTTCTTTTATTAGTACACTATAATAAATCAATTATGAAATTTTTCACGACCCCAATCGGGCCATGAGTAGCATTCATGCTAATGCTCCATTGAGAGAACCATTACTACAACCTAACTAAGCAACTATTAAGATAATAAACATTTAAAGATGTGGAAACAAATTTAAATATAAGTTAAGTTGAGTCGATAAACTCAAACAAAAAAAACCTAAGTAATGTGGAAACAACCCTCCCTAGAACCTAAAAGTTATTGTAGCAAAATTTTATCAAAGTACCCAGCGTGAGGGGAAGCAACCCTAGAAACCATAATAATAAAACACCTAAAGTGACTAAGCCTGAGAACAAATGGATTAGAGGATAGATGAATCCATGGTAGGCTTGAACGAGCTAGTTCACCCAAATTTGATATTTCACTGGTCTCCTAGCTGAGGTTCGTCAATAGTTGCCTAAAGATGCCTTGTAATCAACAAGAACAAAGTAAGTTCAGTATTAGTATAGGCATAATTACAAAGTAGACGAACTATTAACTTACCTTTACCGATGAAAGAGGTCAAAAATTGAAAAAAAACTGCCCTAGGTCGCTTTTGGTCTCCCAAGAACGAACTAGGAGAAAGAAAAATGATTTTGGAATTTTCTGACTTAAAACTTACAATTGTCCCACCATGGCGGCCACTTATCTTGCCATAGTGGCACCATTGTAGAGGGAACCCTCCATTTATGATTAGTTGCATAGAGTAAGAAAAATCGAGATATGTATTTTAAACTTTCATTTTGCAAAACACTGCTAAACCATGACATTTTAAAATCAACTCTTTGTACCAAGATCAATCCCAACAGTTTACTCGCCGAATTTGATTCCATAAATCCATACATGCTTCTTTTTATCTTGACTATTAACTCAAAGATCAAACTCATAAATCAACATCAATCCTTTACCGAATTTTCCCATACCTCGCCTAACTAAGATTTCATCCAAGTCTGGCTTAGGCTCAAAATTATCAAGTTACTATTATAATGTTTATTGACCCAATTTCTTTCTCCATTGACCTAACCACAATGATGGGGTTAGGTCGTTACAATAGATATTAATTTACCCATCACTCATTATCACAGCCTGATATATCAGGTCATGATGACACTTACTATCAATCCACTAGTAGGTAAGCTTAACTCCACAATCCAGAATCATAGGCGTGGACTATGACAAGCCGGAAGAAAAGAAGACAAAAATAATAGCAATAGTAATTAGAAAGTTGGATGATATAAGCTATACAACCAAATAAACTGTAGACCTGGTATTGGTCGGTAATCGAGCTACTAAACCAAAGTAAAGGGATACAAGGCTTTTCTTATAAACACAATAATAGCATAACTGTCTGAGGGAAAAATAAAGACTAGTCAAAGTTGAAATAGAGGGATATAGACAACTCTGAATGCCAAGAGCTCACCTGAGTGTCCAAAACCCAAGAGCTGCTCTGCACAATATCCAAATCAGCAAAGAAAATCATACTATGATTTGCAGGGTGCAGAGGTGTAGTATGAGTACCAACAAGTACCAGTCAATAGGCATCTTCCAACTAAGATTCAAAAATAAAGCAAGTATAAAGAACATATAAGCAAGTAATATATATCACAAGTAACTAACATGAATAATACGGAGCCTACAATATTAAATCCTTGATATAAAGAAAAGAAGGAGAGAGGCAGCAATCAAAGAAGCAAGGGGCATACCTGGTGGCCAACCCAAAACCTAACACTATGACCCAATATGAAGGAGGTCAACAAGAAGACAACCTAGTAACATATATAAGCACAAATAGCAGATAAAGGGCCAAGAAAAGGTTATGGCAACACAAACCCTGCATAAAAGATTAGATAAACAAGAACAAGGGCAGTAACTATCTTCAAACAAAAGACCATCCTTTATATTGCCACAAGTTTGTAAATAGGAAGACAATACCCTTCGAACCCCTGTGTGCCCAAAAGGTTCACTCACAATCAGGTAAACTCGCACTACATCCCATATTATCGATGGGCACAAATAATATGCTAGTAATGGAAAATGCATATATGAATGAAAGTTATGCCAGAAAATCCAATAGTGCAATCTATCTCATACCAACGTATATACACCCACTTCCAGTCCCGGGTAGAGAGTAAGACCCATGCGCCTATTTGAGATTGCCATGGGGAGTTCGAGAACGCAGTTCGAGGGAATGCTCCTATATACCTGCTTGGTCGCAATCTAGGTCTTATCATCAAAATATATCACTCGGTATCTCAATCCTTAGGATCTGCTTCACTATGAGGCCAGAGATAATAAATCAAATCAGTATGTAGAAAGGATCGGGGGATGATGAATTGAGTCAAAAACATTATGAGCGCATCCTAGATGCTTCAGTCCTAAAAATATATAATGAGTGCACCCCGGATGCCTCTAATCTAAATCTCAAATAGTAAAGGTAGTATGACCTCCATTTAGAAAATTAGTATAAATAATTTAGGTAACAGCCCTACTTTCTAAAAATAATGCTGAGAACCAATGCTTGCATCGAGTCAACTATAGCCATGAGCAGGTAAAGAGTCAGTACAATGAATGCCATCACCAACACCCTAACACCATGCATAATCACATATAAGTATTACTATAAGTATCTAAGTTCTAGAACACAGAAATGAACCAAAATCACCACAAGTCTCTGATCAAAGCCTAGGGTTCAAATATAACCCACAAGCCAACAAAAATGCCTAAAAGAATCTGAACTCCGACAAATATTAAGGAGGATATTATGAAAACAAGAATTCCATAGGAAATCTCTAGCCTCTAATTCCAACTGGAAGTACATTTCCTAAAGATTCCAGCACCGCTAATCTCCGCCCAATGGCTATGGAGAAAACATGAAGGAATCTAGTACTTGACCCTAAATTAGGGACAATATTTATTTACAAGCCTAATTAGGTGAAAACCACTACTCCAAGGATACAACACAGATCCCATGCTAATGAGGGACACTGATTCTATGAAATTCCCGCCCTAACTATGGATCAACCAAACTCAATTCTAAAGTACAATTTTGCTACCACCATAAATATCGAACAAACCATGTAAATTAGGTTAAACTAAGGCACAATCAATAATGATCTCACTAAATTGAGTCACATGAAGGTAACCTAGCCTAAGGCCAATCGAGAACCAAGAAACAAGAAACTAGAATTCGAACCCTCACTCATCACACACAATCCAAACCACAAGCAATTTATACTTAGTAATACCTCATAAAGCTCAACAAAAAAAGGAGACAGTAGGGTACTTCAAAGCCGAACACGCTCGATCCAAGTTTACTTCACGAAAACTTTCTACACCGAAATCAACTCCACATGCTTCCACACTATCAAAATGTAGATCACTTCATCAATATGAATGTTTTGACACCAAATATGCATTTTTTGGAGATAAACCCAAAATTGGATCAAAAAGGGGATTGTGGGACACGAAATAGAAATCTAAAATTAACTCTATAAAAAGGCTCTAAATGCATTATAGAGATTATATCCAAAATGGGGAACGAATTGACTCCTAAAATGGGGGAAATCAATCCAACAAATAAAATCACCATTAAAGCTTAAACAAGAAAAAGACATCCACTTTGGGCACTAAAATACCTCAAAATGGCGCCTTGCATGCCTCCCGAACATGCCAACATATAGACACGAACCACACAGAACAAACATACCTAGAACTTCCCCAAATAGAGCTCTCTAACTCCCAAAGTTGAAAAAGAAAAATGGTCAGGTCTGCTTCACATGTGGTCTTAAATTAAAACACCAGACAAAACCTTCATTACGATCACGGGCGCAGTGTTTCACGATTGCGGAGACCACTGGCCCATAATATTGCGATTGCAACAAGCTCTATGCAATCACAAAAGCCACGTTACTGGATCCTTCATGAATGCTGCCATGTGTCTCGCAATCGCATAGGTCTGGGAAACAAGCCTATGCGATTGTATCCAGAGCTCGCGAGCACAAAGAAGGAATATGGTTGCACAGAATTTGGCTGCAATAACTAATACCAATGAGTTGAAAATTCTCCAATGGGTAGCGGGGATTCGCTCGAAACGTTGTGTGCATAAACAAATAATGCTACCCTATCAAATTTGATATTTTTAACTCAATGGTATAATAAAAATTTCTATCTGAGGTTGTTTTGGTAGAATGTGGGTCCCACATCTAAGCACCACTTCAACCAAAATTCACAAAGGGGCTTGGAATGAGACTGGAGGTCTGGGGACACACACGAAAGGTCATTCTAGATCAAAGTTGGTATTCTGAAGCTGACTCCACCGTAAGAATTCTAATTTGAGAGTGATTTTTAATAATACTCACCAAATTGACCTTAGGCCAAATTTCAACAGCCAAAACATAAAATGGTTTAAACTCACAACGAAGGTCTCGATACTCAACCTAACTATGCTTCTAGTCTAATTTGGTTATTCTGGAGCTGATGGAACTGTTACAATTTTATTCTTAGGTTATTTACCTACATTGTTGATCGAAGTTAACTTTTCAAGTTATAAGGACCTCCAAACATGAAAAGCTAGTCAAAACCCCAAAAAATGACCAGACGATCGAGCTACTAGTGCTAGCAGGTCATAAATGACCTGAAGTCGCTATAGGAAAGCTCTAAATGCTGAAATTCTCTAAGTAAGATGAAAATGACCAGGAGGGCCATTACTCTCATTCCTGGGTGATTAAATAAAAAAAAACAAGGCTAAGATAACAGTACAATTGTACTTGAATCATCGAACAACTGGGGGAACTTTTCTTGCGTGTCCTTAATTTCCTAAGTTGCTTCCTCAACTAGATGATGCTTTCATTAAATTTTCACCAACTTAATCTTTATGTTCCTCATCTTTCAAGCATCACGATTTAGAATTGTGACTAGCTCTTCTTATAAGATTCTTATCCAATAACATTGAGTCCCCCTTAATATTATAATCTCCATCACCATAGTACTTCTTCAGTTTAGACATATAGAACACTTGATGGATTTCTAACAATCTAAAAGGTAGAGAGAATCTATAAGCCACTGGTCTTACATAATCAAGGATCTTGAATGGGAAAATATAGAGAGGACTGAGCTTGGCCTTCTTACCAAATCTCATAATACCCTTTATGGGTAACACTTTTATAAGAACTTAGTTACCAAGATAAAATGTCATATCCTAATCTTTCAATCAACACATTCTTTTCTATGACGGGGTTGCTAGGAGCTTGGTTAGGATGTTTCTTACCTTATTTTATGCATCCTTTACCAGATCAACCCTAATAGGTTTTACATCTCCAACCTCAAACAAATTGATAGGACATTCAAATGGTGTTATATCAATGTTAGAGTGGTAGATAGAATTGTAAGAGAACTCACACGGTGGTAGAAAGTAGTTGTAATAGCCTCCAAAATCTGCCACACTGTGTTCTGAACGTTCTCTCTGGCATATCTTTAGATTTTATCTTTGGTTGATGGTAATAAGATCTTAGGTCAATTTAAGAAAACATCAACACATCTTGCAGTTGGTCAAAGAGATCATCTATATAAGGAAAAGGGTACTTATTTTGAATGGTGACCTTATTCAACGGTCAATAATCTATACATGTCCTCATATTACCATTCTTTTTTCTTGATAAACAAGATATTTGCACCTTATGATGAAGCATTAGGATGGATGAAACCCTTATCAATGAGTTTTTAGATCCGAACCTTGAGTTCTCTTAGCATTTTTGGTCCTCAATACCTGCATTCTCCTCCACTTCAATTTTCATATTTCATTCATCTCAACTAGGGATCAAGGAGGGGTCTCTCCTATTGGTACATTGTCATCTTGGGCCGTGCTACCCTTCTTCGACCTTTGCCTTTTTATTTCCCCCTACGTCTACCCCCCACTTTCTTTTGTTGTTGCCTCCTCGCTAGGTCATTGGTTATAGCTGCTAGCATGACACTATTGTGGCAGATGTTATCCATCTATGGATAGAAGAGTGAAAGAGGTTGGATACCGATTTGGATCATAAAAAACCAATTGAAATCAAGTTATACCATGAAAAGATGATAGAAGAAAAATATAAGAGGAATTTTCGAAAGTCCTATAGCCTCTCGAAGAAAAGTGTTCATGGCTTCATACTGTTCTGCAGGACTCTACTAGAGTCATTTTGGTGCAATGACATCAACAAACTCCTAGATCTAATACCAATTTTTTCTTGACTCTAAATAGGCCATGAGTGGAACCCACTCTAACCCTCTGATGGGAGAACTATTACTATAGTTCAACTAAGTAACATTCAAGAAAATAAGTAATTAAAGATGTGGAAATAGGTTTAAATATAAGTTGAGTTTCCATAAACTTAAACAAAAATATCTAAGTAATGTAAAAATAATCCTCCCTAGAACCTAAAAGTCAGTGTACCAAAACTATACTCAAAGTGACCAACATATGGGGATGCACTACATAAACTTATAACATTAAAAAAATCTTAAGTGTCAATGTCAGAGAACAAATGGACTAAGAGGATATATGAATTTATGATAGGCTTGAACAAGCTGCCTCATCCTTGAATTCGATAGTTCACTAGTCTCTTAGTTGAGGTCTATTAACAGCCACCCGAATATGCCCCGTACTCAGCAAGGAAAGAGAAAATATAGTGTTGGTATATATAACAACAGTATAGTGGTAGGATCTTGTGGTTGTTCTAGTAAGTGAGATATACACAAGTAACTACAACAAAACCATAAATATATAGAAACAATAACAATTTACAGCTCATACTCAAAAAGCAATTTCATAATTATCATTCCCAGCACAACAATCAATAATGTATCTCTCTGGGATCCACAACCAAAATGAGTTGTGTGTCAAAATATGACATCCAATCCAATGATGTGTTAGAATATGATTCCCGATTCAATAATGTATTAGTACATGATACTCAATTTAACAATTTATAGGAATATGACATTTGATTCAATAATATATCAATACATGACATCTAATCTAAAAATGTGTCAGAATGTAACATCCAATCCACAATCACATTGAGTATTGCACAACTTGACCAATTAGTAATAGATTCATTTCATGCAATTTAATTAGGGATAGTCATTTATTTAGTTCATTTCATTATTCCCAAATTCACATACATGCAGATAATCCTAATGACGCAGGTAACTTGAATAAATAACTCAAATGAAAATTCAAATCATCACCTACCTCAAAACAAGCCTTGAGAATCTCTAAAGAACTGAAACTTTTCTTTTTTTCAATGTCTTGGTTTATTCTTGGTCTAAAACAAACAAGAAATACAATAGATCAACAAATAATGTCCTAACATATTAGTAAAATCTCTCATCCCTTGTCCACTTTCATGATCATCTCCCCTAGCTAGGATTTTTTACTAATAATTTTTTGGCCAAAACCTTACCCTAAGAGAATTCTCCTAGATTCTAAGATCTAGGAATCAATTCACAAGTTAGAGGAGTAATAACTTACATTAATTGATGAAATAGGTGTAAAATTGAAAAACAAATGGCCTTAGGCTGCTTCTAGTATCTCAAGAATGGTGTAGGAGAAATAAAAACAATTTCGAGACTTTTTCGACTTAAACTCCGCAATTGTCCTGTCATAGTAGCCATTTATTCTACCATGGTGGCACCGTGTCATGATCAAATTTCGGGTGTGATGGCACTTTGACTTAGTCTGCCAAGACAAGTCAGCCTAAACAAATCACATCAATACAACACAAGATAATGCAAAAGCTAAATCAACACATCATTATTGATAACAAGACTATAAGGCATAAATCTAACTAACCCATCCTAGAACTGGTTGTCACAAGATACAAGCCTCTAATACATCAGAGTAAGAAAGAAATGATACAAATCTCAATAGTCTTTGTCTCTCAAATAGAATAAAACTAATATAATATATTCGATAGTATTAAGAGTTTGTTGGAGCAACAAGCAACTACCTCTCAATTGTTAATAACTCTGTCCAAAAGAGGAAGAAGAACATCAGCCAGGATCCGCGCTCATAATCTACACGCATTTGTAGAAAAAAAAATAAGGGTGAGTACCAAAGTACCCAACAAGCGAACCTAATCACAAATAGAGAATAAAAAACTAAGCGCTCTTTCCATCGATCCCAACCATATACCTCCAAACTATAAAACCTGCACATAGGAAAAGCTAGTATACACAACATAGTAATACAAACAATTGGAATATCATAATACAGTATCTCAACAGTCAAATTTCCACAATATACAAGGCCCAAGTCATTCAACATATATCACAATCTTTCGACAGTTCAATCTCAATAGTTTACATGGACAAGTCAATCAATATGTCATACTTAACACAATTCAACACTTTTAACATAAGGAATGGAATGGAATGGAATGCCATGATGTGCAAGCAAAATAATGCAATATCACATACTCGTGATGCATGTCTATCCTATGATGCACATCTGAAGATATAATTATACCGGAATCCATTGGGGACACACATGGACCATGAATACTCCAGAACTATTTTCCTTCGGCATTCCCTTTATTTCTATTTTTCTTTTTCTCTCTTTTTTTCTTTCTTTCTTTTCTTTTTATTTTTGTCGGAACCATTCCCTTAGGCATGTTTCAATGCGACACATAAGCACATGTTATAAACATTACCCATACATTCAATAATCACGTCAAATCAGTATCATTATCATCTAATCAAAACCATTTTCCTTTGAAATTTCATCATCAGTGCGACATAAAATGAATACATGCTATCACCACAAAATACCACTCTCATAAGTATAAGATTAGGCAAAATGTCCCCATATGTCATTTATTCAACAATCAAATATTTAATACTGGTGTCAACATCAAACGTTTACATAAAAATCACATCACATCATGACTAAAGTTCTCAACAACTAATACATCATCATAGCTTAGGGATACTTCACATTTAATCCATAATTTTTCAAGTATTTGATTCAACAACCCCAACAATTACTAGACCATGCAACTCGTTCAATCATAACTTATAGAGTATTCCCACAAATGTGTTCACATAAACTAGAATCAAGCTCAACAATTAGACCACAGGAATCCACACCACATTCTCAACACAAGGATAAAAAATCATCAATAATTACATATCAAGTAAGGAATTAATTCATATATATTATCTCATCAACATTCTCCTTTTTATCCAATCATATTTGCTAATCATTTCACTACTTCCCAAATTCACCAAAGAAAGAAAAATACCAAATTTAATTAAACTCAACAAGATTTAGAATCCACTTGACTCATGTTAGCCAATTAATCACTCCAACGATAATGCCTTCTCATTCTAAATCGAATTTGAAGCACCATAATCTACTCAAAAATAAATTTACAATCACAATACGAAACTAAAGAAACCAAAATCAAGCAATTTGGGGAAAAGAGAAAAATTCTTAAAAAATGCATGCTGACATCAATGGTGAAATTTGAAATTTTTGAGATAAAAATGATCTTGATGTTTTAGGAATCTAATGGTGAAAACATTTCGAAAAAGGAGTTGAAATAAATCCACAATCATCATTTAATTTTGAAAAACCAAGTCATGAAATTTCCCAATTTCCCCAATCAAAATCCTTAATTTGATGTTGAAATCATGATGAATTAATCAATGAAAATTGAAGAAAATAGTTGAAAAGGACTTACCCAATTGATTCCCCATGAAAATCTCTTGAAATATCGTCAAAAATTAAGCTCAAAATGTTGAAAATGGAGGCAAAATGAAGAAATCCGACATTTTAAAATCAAATACGGCTCAGGAAAAAAATGCTCATTGCGGGACAAGGGCCTTTGTGATCACGAAGCACTACTCAAAATACCCTTCGCGATCATGAGTCCAGCTTCACAATCACAAAGAACAAACAGAGTGTATTTCGTGATCGTGGAGCTCAAGGTCGTGATTGAGAAGAGTAAACATGGAACTAGATATCAGCAATTGCAAGCAACACAAAAATCATAAATGGACCCTTGGAATTTGTTTGAAACTCGAAATACATAAATCAGATATGCAAACGTACCAAATTTGACGCTTCGGACTAAATGGAATTATCCAAACTTGAATTCGATGTCTTATCGAACCGAAATCTGATAAGTCGCAACTAAACTAGTTTCGGCCATTTAAAAAGCTATAATGCCACTGGAACACCTAAAAATTATGATGAAACTCATTTTAGCACTCAAATAACCTCTCGAAACTACTAGTACCATCAGAAATTCAATTCGAGTACCGAAACTCTAAATGTTGACCAATGTCAAACTTGAGTCAAACTTCAATTGGATTTCCAACTCCAGAACTAAAATCCAAATAACAACTCTAAATCTGGTTCGAACAACTCTCCTTGACTGGTTTTCGTACTTCGAAACTGATAGAATCGACAGAATCTGTTCCGACACTTGAATCTTAGAATGACTCAAAAATTTAAAATTTTGAAACTTAAGCCTCTAAAACTCACTTCTTTAGTGAAAATTCAACTTTTTACAAGATCTACAAAAATCAACTTTCAAAACTATTCAAATATAACTCAGGGAAGCTATCGAGGGGGGTAAATTGATAATTTTTTTGAAAAAGTAAGAAATGACCTTCAGGGTCATTACACACTATCCTAGCGGGGAACCTCCCATCATGGTTGGTTTCATAGTGTCAAAAAGCTCGGGCTTTGTGGTCCAAACTTCCATTTTGCAAGAGACTCTCAAACTTTGATATTCTAAAATCAACCCTTTACGCTAAGATCAATTAGAAGAATTCTACTCGCTCAAATTCAATTATGTAAAACCGTATGAGCTCATTATTTTGGTTATCACCTTGAAAGATCAAACTCATAAATTAACCCACAATACTTTAATGAATGTTTCCAAACCTCACCTAACTCAGATTTCATTCTTGACTAGCCTATGATCAAAATTTTCAAGTTACTACTCAAAAGTTTTTTGACTCAATTTCTTTTTCCATTAACCTATCCATAAAGACGAGGATAGGTCATTACAATAATTTATCATTAAGATGTTAGATAAATTGTTTGGAGATAATAGAATTTGGTAAAATTTATTATTAAATATAAATAACAATAAAATTATTTGGAGATAATAGAATTTGGTAAAATGTATTATTCAATATAAACAACAACAATTTTATTGTTCTTTAATGACATAAATTTATTTGACATTAATTTTTATTATATTAAGTATATAACAAATGATTAGTTTTTACATTACTTTTTTTTAATAAAAATAATGAATATGCATGAAATTACCTATTTACATAATGTAAAATATAATTCAACTCTAACTGATTATTTTTTAAAATAATCATGCAGTTGTATGTGATGAAGACAATGAACTTCTGGCAAAGAAGGTTTTGGAAGAGGGAGCCGACCTTCTCATAAAAAGGCCACTTAATGAGGTAGTTGTGAAATACTTGTGGCAATTTGTGTTCGGGAAAAAAATACAGAAAGAGAAAGTGAGGAAAGAATCAGAAGATGGATCTCTGATGAATGTTGATGATGTTAATGTGCCTACTGTTGAAGAACAAAGCAATAACAGTCATGAGGTTGAAAATATTGTTGTATCTAATGGAGAATGCAAGTTGAGGAGAAAGAGTGGAAGAAAAAATGGAAAAGAGACTAATGAAGGCAATAGTCAAAACTCTACTAAGGTTGTTAGAAGGAATTGCATAAGATGGACTGCAGAGCTTCATGGAAAATTCATGGAAAGTGTGCAACAACTTGGTGAAGGAAGTAAGTTTACTTTACTATGTATTTACATGTACCTATGTTCGATTTGAGAATGTTATAGTTATTAAATTAATTTTTTATTTTTTACAAAATATGCAGAATGTTATCCTGAAAACATTTTAGAAATGATGAATGTGCCTGATCTTACTAGAATGCAGGTCGCAAGCCATCTCCAGGTACATTTTTAAACTTTCTTAAGTGATAAATTTGTATGTGTTTTTGGTATGCAGAAAGTTAGTTTTAAAAAAAAATATTTTTTAGATAGTTATTTTCTTATGCTTGGTTACTAGAATATATTTTCTTGAAAAGAATTTTAATCAAACACTTCTGTGAGGAGTTTTTTTAATACAACTATCTTAATTATAATTGTATATTTGAAGCACAATAAAAAAATTAACTTCATATTACTTCTGCTAGTAAATATTTAGACATTATTATCAACTTGAAGTATTAGAAAGTCTTATCAAAACACTTACCAATTAAAGAAGATCAGTGATAGATTTTTGTTAATGTTTAGTAACAACAGTTGATTATTCATTGCTTATTTAATTTTTTTTTAATGACTTTTCATTGATATAATATTATTATCAATCTTTAATTCATGTTATTTAAAAGAGTTTTATCATTCACAAATTATCAAACACCAACATATTCTTTTTAAATTAAAAAATGACTTCAATCATTTTAGATGATAATTAATTATGTATTTTAATTTGTTTTATTTTTAACACCTCTCAGAAATGTCGTATCAATAAATGGAAACATCCAAAAGATCGCAAATCTGCTCGTCGCCCATCAAAAAGTGGCTCTCAACAAAGAAGTCGCGTTAGAAAATATGGAGCAATGCCTCGTCTTCAGGAAAATGTTCCAAATCAAATTCAAGGAGGCCTAGATCTCAATGTGCCTGATGGAACAACATATTCAGGTAGGACAACAATATCTGATATTAATATTGAAAATGCAGCTAGTGATGAATTGAAAACAAGAAATGCTAAATTTCAACGACATATTGTTAAACCAAATATGTCTCATCCTAGCAATATTGTGACAACATCATATAAGAGTGATATAGCAAAAAGTGATTCAAATGAGAAGAAAAATTGTGTTGATTATTCCAATTTCACTGCTATGAATTGTCTCTTTCAGAATCTTCGACCTCCGGGTGCAGACCTACCCAAGGAATATGACAATGAGTTTCATCAAATTTATTTTGATGATGAGGTTAGTGCTTCTATCTAATTTGGTATTATATTTATTTTTGGTTAAATTGTTGGTATTTACTAAAATTCTTATAAATTCGAATGAATTTTTTGGATTATATATCCCTATAGGATGTGAGATTAAATTTTATTTTTTATATTAATTTAGATTATAACACTAATATTTTTATTTTTTTAAAATCAAATGTGTCCTTGGAGTAACTGATATAGTTGTTGCCATGAGACCAGGAGGTCACGGCTTCAATCCTTGGAAACAGCCTCTGGCATAAATGCAAGATAAGGCTGCGTATAATAAACCCTTGTGATCGGACCCTTCCCCAGACCATGTGCATAGCAGGAGCTTTAGTGCACCGAGCTTGCCTTTTTTAGTATTATGAAGCTAAGAATTGTGAAAGAAATCAATATTTGCCTAAAAGTAAAATAAATCATTTTTATAAGAAGATTTTCCCTAACAAAAATTTATAACTTAATATTGATGTATTTTTTTAAACAAAAATATTTTATGACACATTTAATTTCACATATGCAGGTGGTAGCAGCCGGAGTATCCAGATTTCAAGAACAACAAATTATTCCGGCAAATCATCAATATGGGGATCCAATATTTCAAGTCTATCAGTCATAATATTCAAAAGAGCTCTTTGCAATGAAAAAAAAAAAAGTTGTTTTCTCAAGTGAAAATTGCATCTTTTATTTTCGTGGAGACTATTTTATTTCGTATGACTTTGATTGCTAAAACTAATATTGTTTTGTTTTTTTATTTGGAACTAAGGATCAGTATTATATTGCATGTTTGGAGACTATTTTATTTCGTATGACTTTGATTGTTCACCTTTAACCTTACAACTCTCCACATTGAAAATATTTTCTTTTACTTGCATTTTAGCAACCTTGTTTGTTGCTATCTATTGTTTCCACCCATATTTCTCTAATGATGACTCAATAACATTAGCTTACTTGAGCATCCACTCTTTAGTAAAGAACTTATTTTAGCACAACTATGATTCAAATGAGCTGCCTATATTTATAGGTGATGTTGAAAGAATCCAGTGAGGAATATTATTACTCTTTTCTAAATATTTCTAACTTCATTTTTCTAAAATTACCCCTCTAGTTATTTTCCTTAGATTCTCACTCTAGAACTTTTATTAGAATTTTAATGATCTTACAGGTCATTTTCTCCGCTTCTCAATTTTTTCAGCATTTAGAGTTTTTTTTTATAGCAATCCCAAGCCATTTATCACTTGCTGTCATTGAAAGTTCGGTTTCCTGATCGTTCATTTATTTTTATGCATGTTTTGCGTTTTAAAGCCCTTGGAGTTTGAATGGTTGAATTCAGTCAAAACTCTAGGATGAGATCCTCAAAATGCATTTCTGATGGTTCCATCAGCTTTGAAATGGTCATTTTACGCTAGAAGTATATATATGGGCAGTTTGCTTCTCAAAAAAATGTGTGCAAGTTTATGCCATTAGGCATTTTAGCCTTTAAACTTTTGACTCAAGTTTGACTTTGATCAATATTCATGGAAATCATGCGTGAATGAGAATTCTATCTATGTGATTAGTTCTAGAACATCGGCTTTGGTGTAAACGACCTTTCATGCATGTCTCGAGGCTTCCAACCTCATTTTGAGCTCTTTGGTGGATTTTAATTTAAAATGATACTTGGATGTGTGACCCACTTTTTGTCAAATGACCTCTGTCGGATATTTTGACTACACAGTTGAGTCTGTATTGTCTTTTAAAATCAAACTTCTCATATGGTTTGCATTCACAAAACTTCGAATGAGTTCAAAACATCAAAACCAAAATTTGGCTTTTGCTTGTTCTAGTGCAGACCGAGTTGTTCTCCGCATTGGCACGCTGTTGCTGGGCTTGTTCTCCATGCTCGCAAAAGATGCTCCGCATTCGTGGAGGGTTAATTCCACGCTACTTATGTCCTTCAAAACCCATTTTTCAACTTATTCCCCCAACTTCAAAATGATATAACTAAAGCTCCGAGACTCCATTTTGGATGATTCAAAGTCCTAGATGTTTTGGAAGTTTGTGCCTATGCATTGGAGTGCTTGGACATTGTTAGGAGACCTTCATTTTAGGTATTTTCTTAGTTTTTATTGTTTTCCTTGTAATGACTCTGGAGGTTATTTCTGGTAATTTTAGTTAAATTACTATTTTCCCCTTCCTAAAAGTTGCTTTGAGTCATTTTTGGATGAGTTAAAAAGTCGAATTTCGAAAACCTTGCAAAAAGTTGAAATTTTACGAAAGAAAATGTTTTTAAAGGCTTAAGGTTTGAAATTTCGAGTTTTGAGGTCATCTTGAGTTTAAGGTCAAAATGCAATTCCGTTGAGTCTATTAGCTCTGAAATGGACAATCTGGTCTAAAAGAACTGACAGAACTGAATTAGGAGTTAAAAAAAATTGGACTCAAAGTTTCATTTTTAGTTGAATTTAGACAATAGTTTGACTTTGGTCAACATTTGGAGTTCAGAAGCTCTAATCAAAATTTTGACAGTTCTAGTGGTTTCGGATGGTGAAACTAAGGTTAGAAATAGTTGTCACACCCCGGGAGGGTACCCTAGACGTGGCCGACACTTAGAGACTATTGCTAGCCCCAAGCGAACCACTTGGCCTGATCACATTCATTCAATAAATAATTATCATATCAGCAGAAGACTAAAGATGAATAAAGGTGGATAATCTCAAATGAAGACAATCATGACAAATCAACTGGACTAGTGTGAAAGAAACTAGTCAGACAATATCCAAATCATCAATCCTAAATCTAGTCTATTTAGCCTCTAACTAAACTGTCTAGATGGTATCATGACAGGTCATGGCTACCCAAATCAAAGGAAATAAAGTACTAACATAAGCTAAATGAATTCTAAATGAGCATCCTCCGCAAGTAGGGGAGGACTCACCAATCCACTGGATGCGAGTAGATCCTGAATGATGCGCCTGCTGCTGATCTCTAACACCTGTCTCTGGATTATGAATAGATGCAATTCCAAATAGACGTCAGTGCGTGGAATGTACGAGCATGTAAAATAGCTGAGTGAAACAGATATAGATAGAATAACAAGACTCAAAGATGCTCAATCAGGACATCACATGTCTATCTAAAGTAAGAATAAAATATAGGCAATGACCCATCAATACCAATCCAAATCGATCTGATCCAATCAAGTCGGAGTGCTATTAGTTTGGAACCTATCTGGTAGTTTCTCTTATCCGACAACGATCACTTATGAGCTAGTAATTGTACAACAATCTCACTGATGTTGCCACAATCGTTCAGTACTTTCTGGGTAAAGAACAAATCAAATCTATGATGAATCCAGTCAATCAAGTCTACTATTCTTTCAGGTACTTCCAATCAAGAGGGAACATCTGATATAATAGTTCAATCCTCACCTATTCTTGGCTACGTAGTTAATAAGTTCTAGTTGGGCTTACTCTTACTCATTTCGGTGCTTGATACTCCTCCCGAGACTCAATGCTCATAAAAAATCATTCTAAATCAACTAGTATCATTTGGACATCTATCAACTCAAATTATTACATCAACTATCGACTCTTTGGTCACATTCATTTAAGGTTAAACTCTTAACTCATAGAGGCTCTATCATGCATCTTTCTAACTCATGACATCCAGGAAACAAAAGAGGAATTAAAGCATTTAGGGATTTCATAGGCTCTCTAGACTCAGATTATACTCATGCATGCTCAATTAAATACAATTTGTAAAAATATTGAGAATTCATGCTAGGGTTCATGTCATAGGGAAGAATCATCTATTTCAAGTGTCTAATGCGTTAAAGTAGTAATTCATGTAAGATTATGTAGAAGTACATTTGAATTTAAGAAGAAAAAAACCCTTAAAGAAACATGTATTGGAGACACAACTCACTCACAACTCAATCAATTTGGAGTATGGGGCACATGGAAGAGCATATTCCATATTTTGGTTAGCCTTACATACTTAGAAATAGAAGAACAATCAACTTTCAAGGAATCTCTGCTCACGTGCTTGGAACCCTAGCTTTTTTCCCCTTCTTCGATACTCTCTGGAGTTTCTAAGTATTTTTTAGGAGTAATACCCTTAGGGTACTGATAAGGGGTCTACAAAAAAGAACCCTAAAACGCTGTGGGTTTTGATTAAAAAGGATGGGAAAAGACAAAATTATCGCTCAAGAAAAACTATCGTCTGAGTCTGCGAGACCCCCTCTATGGGTCATAAATCATTCTATGAGTCATAGACGACATCTCGTAAACAAAGGGTCCTGAAATTTGAGTTACTGAAATTTATCACAAAACCCCTCTCTACGAGCCATAAAACGTTCTACGGGGCATATGCTAACTCGTATTCAAGATACTAAAAGGTTGATACTTTGACCATCAATTTACGAGATCAAACTACGAGTCGTGGATTTTTTTATGGGTTGTATACTATCTCGTATATAGGCCTCAGACTTAGAAAATTTCACTAAGTCATTTGGGGGTTTTACGAGACCCATTCTACGAGTCGTGGCTCTATCTACGGGCCGTAAATGGCCCTCGTGAATCCTTCTTCAACAGTTTTTCTCAGTCTTTTTTCAGCATCCTCTGTGCATCTACTCCAGATTAAGTAGAAGGAATTAGAGGATGTTACATTATCTCCTCTTGGGATCATTCGTCCTCGAATGAAGAGTAAGGATAGACTCAAGGCATGAATAACAATCAAGAGTCCTCTCAATATCTAATCAACCAATTCTATCAACCAATCAACAATCTAGACAATGGCTATTCAAACTCAAAAAATGAACAAATCAACTCAAGTTGAGTGTAGGATATTACCTTTAACACTCCATTATTAGGCACGAATAGATGCAGGTATGTAGCCTTCGTATCCTCTTCAACTTCCCATGTAGCCTCTTCAACAGATTGACTTCTCCACACCACTTTGACTGAAGCAACCTCTTTAGTTCTCAACTTGCGAACTTGACGATCCAGAATTTGGATTGAGATCTCTTCATAACTCAAACTATCATTCACTCCAATACTTTTAACAGGCACAACCAAGGACGAATCTCCCAAACACTTCTTAAGCATAGAAATGTGAAAGACCAGATGGATGGCTACCAACTTTTGTGGTAGCTCCAACTCATAAGCTACGTTTCCCACTCTCTTCACAATTTGGTAGGGACCAATGTATCGAGGACTTAACTTTCCCTCTTCCCGAATCTCATCACACCCTTCTTGGGTGACACTTTCAAGTATACCTAATCATTCACTTCGAACTCTAGGTCCCTTCTCCTAACATCAGTGTAGGCTTTCTGGCGACTCTGTGCAGTTCTCAATCTTTCTTGGATAGTCTTCACCTTCTCCATAGCCTAATGTACTAAATCTAGCCCATTCAACCCTGCTTCACCTACCATGAACCATCCAATCGGTGATCGACATCTCCTACCATAGAGGGCCTCATAAGGAGCCATTTGGATGCTCGAATGGAAGCTATTATTGTAGGCGAACTCCATTAGAGGAAAATGGTCATCCCAATTACCCTTGAAGTTGGTGATGCAAGCTTCAACTTATCCTCCAAGGTCTGAATTGTTCTCTCTGTTTGGCCATCAGTTTGAGGGTGAAAAGCAGTGCTAAGATTCACCTTTGAGCCTAAGCCTCTCTGGAAGGACTACCAAAATTGAGCAGTAATTTTGAGCTCCTCTATGTGAGATAATAGATAAGGGGACTCCATGTAATCTAACAATCTCCCTAATGTATAACCAGACATAATCCTCTGCAGTGTCAGTTGTCTTTACTGCCAAGAAGTGTGAAGATTGTTATCCGATCAACTATTACCCAAATCGAATCATGTTGTCTGTGAGACCCCGGCCTGTGATAAAGTCCATGTTGATCATCTCCCACTTCCACTCTGAAATCTCAAAGTTTTAAGCCACTCTGCAGGGCCTTTGATGCTCAACCTTCACTTGTTGGCAATTTAGGCACTTGGAAACGAACTCAACAATGTCTTTCGTCATCCCACTCCACCAATAAATCTCTGTCAAGTCGTGGTACATCTTAGTTGAGCCTGGGTGAATGGAGTATCTGTAATTATGGGCCTCTTCCATGATCCTCTGTCTAACACCATTAATATCTGGAACACATAATTTTCTTTGGTACCTCAACACTCCATCTCCTCCTTTGGCGAAAGCCATTACTTTCTGCTTATGTACATCTTTCTTCAATTGGAGTAAGAGGGGATCTTGGACTTGCTTCTCCTTTATACCACAAGGGATGATATAGACCCGTTATGCACGAGTATCCCACCTTCAGTAGATTCATCCAGTTGAACTCCTAATCGTGCCAGTTTGCGCACCTCTTTAGCCAACTCCTTTTTCTCCTCCTCGATATGGCGGTGCTTCCCATAGACAACCTGCTAAGAGTATCAACAACTACATTAGCTTTACCTGGATGGTAGATGATGCTCATATCATAGTCCTTGAGTAACTCAAGCCATCTCCCATGCCTCAGGGTAAGCTCCTTCTGGGTAAAGACATATTGTAGGCTCTTGTGGTTTGGGGCAACACTACTGAGAAGAGAAAATTACACCTCCTAGGTTGGGACACTATCACTAAATGCAAAAACCAAGGAGGGTTGGGAATTCAAAAGAGTGAAGTCAGAAATAAGGAAATTCACTCCGAGTTGGCATGGAGGATCTTACAGCACCCTCATAAATTATGGGTAAAAATCCTAACTGACAAATATAATGCTGACACTTGTCACACCCCTGGGAGCCGCATTGTGTCAAGAGCCTGAAAAAATATCCAAAAAGGGTGGCATGATGTAGCAGAGGCCCCAAGGTGGGTAGCACACAAAGACAACATGGCTACCAAACCTTGACCCTATGAGAGACCATGTGCATGGACCTCTCAACAATGTTGAGACAAGCCTCAAAGTCAGTGAGATGTATGAAAATGGCCAATGGAAATTGGATAGATTATCTTTTAGTCTGCCTGATCTATTAGACATCAACCAGGACCAGATTATCTCCAGGGAAAACATTAGAGAAGACACTAGGATTTGTGGTCACACAAGGAATGGCAAGTTCACATTGTCTTCAGCCCATAACTTCATAGGATTGAAAGATGAAACTGCCCCCCCTCCCCCCCCCCTCCCCCCCCGAAAGAATGGGTTTTGATCAAATTTGGAGAGCATCAATTCCAAACAAGATTAAAATATTCCTTTGGATATTGCTGCATGAGAGAACCCCAACGAATTCCCTCCTTCACTCTAGAGGCATTAATGTGAACCCCTCCTGTAAACATTGTGGCCATCCAGAAGAAGACATCAACCATGTCTTTTTCAAATGCACAACTGCCACAACTTTATGGGACAAAGTAAAGGAGAACAATAACACATCGGGAAAGCCAAAAGTGGGTGATCTCAACAGCTGAAACTAGCTATCTTATTGGCAGGGAATCAAGAACCAAAACCACAACCAGTGGTTAACCTGGGAAACTTTTTTTCCTTTTTGTCTCTGGCACATATGGCTAGGAAAGGAAAAAAACAGTTTGAGGATAGGGTCAATGCTCCCAACTATGACCTTGTTAAAGTGGAAGAAACAGAATTTGTGATCATTATTGCAAACCAAAGAAACATGAATCAGCCCCGCCCCTCCCCCCAAATACATAAGAGTCAAATGGCACCCCCTAGAGAAAGGTTCCTTCAAGCTCAATATCGATGGGGCAGTTTCTGAATATTCGGGAAAGGGAGGTTTGGGAGGAGTTTTTAGAAACCATGAGGCCAAATGGATAATGGGGTACTCTCAAGCAATACCCCCACACAACAGCTGAGGAAGCAGAGATCAAAGAATTGAAGAAAGGACTCCAAATTGCGGTAGCACGTCATTGTTACACTAATCAGCTAATTAGTCTTAGTAGTGGCCATGTCAGCAGATTCTGTTATAACTAACAGTTAGTTAGTTACTAACTGTTCACATGACAGTTCATAGAAAGAGTTAGTGGATCAGGAAGTTAGTTGAGAATTAGGCTGAATACTACTACAGTGTATATAAACACATCTGCTATGTACTCAAAGGGAAATGAATATACAGATATTGTCCTTTTCCTAAATCTCATTCTCTTCTTCTCTTCTTCTCTTCTTCTCTTTTCTTCTCTTCTAGGTGTTCTTGAGTTGTTCATCTCAATTCTTGAATCTTCAGTGATTCCTACGAATTGAGCTAACATTGGTATCAGAGCTGATCGTTCTTGGCAACTATGACGAAAAATACGAGGGCAAATGAAGGATCTTCCAATAGCGAAATGGGGGAATTGAGAGAAATGATGCAAAAAGTTCTGGCAGAGGTGGGAACTCTAGCAGGGGAAGTATCATCTCTCAAAAGATTGGATCAAGTTGTTCTGGAAATAAAAGAGAAATTAGCTAGTAATGGTGACAATCACAGGGGGAAATCTCCTGTAATTGGTCTGGAAGGGGAGGAATTACCAGGTGCATCCAAGTTGTTCGATGAAAGGTCTCAAAGAGAGAAATGTGTGAGCAGTTTCAGCAATCATCATTCTCACTTTTCGAGATGGTCCAGATTGGAGTTCTTAAAATTCTCAGGGGAGGATCTTAGGTCTTGGTTATTCAAGGTGGAACAGTTCTTCAATATGGAGAATGTTCCCATGGAGGAAAGAGTAGGTGTTGCATCTGTGCAATTTGAGGGGGAAGCTGTCCAGTGGCACTTAGCTTTCATGAAGTATAGACAGTACATACAGCCACCAACATGGAATGAGTATGTTATGGCTCTAGTAGAAAGATTTGGGGCAGATTATGATGACCCAATGGAGGAGATAAAGAAAGTAAGGCAAACGGGATCGGTGAAAGATTACCAGGCTATTTTTTAGAGGAATCTAACCAGGGTTAATCTGTCACAAGAAAATGCAATCAATTGCTTTATAGGAGGGCTGAAACATGAGTTGAACATGGCTGTAAAAATAGCAAATCCTTGCACATTATCTCAAGCTTATAAATCACCAAGAATGCAGGAGGCATACTTAGAAGCTGTGAGACAGCCTGTTCAGAATTCAAATCAACCAAGAAGGTATGGCGATCAGAACTTTCAAAGTAAACCTCCTTTATTGCCCACTCCAAGTAGTTCAACAACTAGAGGGATCAATAGAAGGACCTTGAGTACAGAAGAAATGAATGAAAAAAGGTCCAAAGGACTATGCTACTTCTGTAATGAGAGGTATGTGTTTGGTCACAAGTGTAAGAACTTGAAGCAACTATACTTGATAGAGGTCGAGGAACATGAAGAAGTAGAGACCGTACAAGAAAAAGAAGCAGCTCATGAGGAGAAGGAAATAGAATTGATCAGGCCATTAGAACAGATGGCAATCTCTGTTCATGCACTAAATGGCTCATTGGGGTTTAGAACATTAAGGGTCACTGGTTACCATTCCAAGAAACTCCTTCACATCTTGATAGACACAGGAAGCTCACATAATTTCATTGATCCTGAAGTGGTGAAGGGTTTGGGATGCCAAGTTACATCTGTTAAACCTCAGGCAGTAACAACAGCTAATGGTAATGACATGCAAGTAAATCAGATGTGCAACATTACTTGGTTGTTACAAGGTGTAGAGTTTTCAGCAGAATTTCTCCTGTTACCATTAGGATCCTGTGGTGTAGTTTTAGGGGTACAATGGTTGTTAACACTAGGAGATATCAAGATGAATTTCAGGGAACTCACCATGGAGTTTTGGTATAAGGGGAGAAAGCATCTTCTCAAGGGAACAGGCAAGCAAATCAGAACTACAGGAGCTGGAAAGTTGGCTAAACTATCAGGTAACAATTCCCAACTATGTATGATTCAAGTAGTGCCAGCTACATGTAACAAAGACCAGTGGCATTCGATTGAAGCTAAGGAGAACTTCGAGAAGGACCCTAGACTCCTAAATCTACTACAAGCGTACAAGGTTTTATTTGAGGAACCCCAACAGTTACCTCCATTTAGAGGAGTCTTTGATCATAGAATAGTGTTGCACAACAATACTAAACCTATAAATAAAAGACCTTACAGATATCCTTCAGTCAAGAAGGACATTATTGAGGGGTTGGTTCAACAGATGCTAGCACAAGGGGTGATACAACCTAGTTGTAGTCCATTTGCTGCTCCAGTGGTATTAGTGGGCAAGAAAGACGGTACATGGAGGTTGTGCGTGGATTACAGAGATTTGAACAAACACACTATCAAGAACAAGTTTCCTATTCCAGTTGTTGAGGACCTATTGGATGAGCTGGGAAGGTCCATAATCTTTTCTAAGATTGATCTTAGATCGGGTTACCACCAAGTGAGGATGGCTATTGAAGATGTACCTAAAACAGCCTTTAGAACTCATTCTGGACACTTTGAATATGTGGTTATGCCCTTTGGTCTGTCAAATGCACCTGCCACATTTCAAGGACTGATGAATCATGTCTTTCGGGCCTTTCTTAGGAAATATGTACTTGTTTTCTTTGATGACATACTTGTCTACAGTAGAACTCTAGAGGAGTATTGGTATAACACTTGCTTCCACAGTGCTATTCAAACAACACCCTATGAGGCACTTTATGGTCGACCCCCTCCACTACACTTACCTTATCTTCCTGGTGAATCAGCTTCTGCTGAAGTTGATGCTACATTACTTCACAGGGAGATGAAGTTGGAAATCTTGAAACACCATTTGAGGAGGGCGCAGCTGAGAATGAAGCAACAGGCTGACTCACACAGGAGCGATAGAGTTTTTGAGGTTGGTGATTGGGTGTATTATAAGATACACCCCTATAAGAAAAGTACTATTTCTGGACACTCTCTTCATAAGCTGTCAGCCAAGTATTATGGTCCATTTCAGATTTTGAGGAAGGTGGGACCAGTGGCTTACACTCTTTGCTTTCCTGATTCTGTTAAAATCCATCCAACTGTGCATGTCTTATTATTGAAGAGGTGCTTTGCATTGCCTGCTCATGTCTCCTTACCTCCTGTCATTGACATTGCCCATCCGCTTTGTCCCAATCCAGAGAGTATTCTTCAGCGGAGACTGGTCAAGAAGGGTGGCAAGGCCGTGGCCCAAGTATTGGTCAAATGGGAAGGGCTGTCTGCTGATGATGCTACTTGGGAAAGCTATCAGGCTTTGAAGATCAGATTCCCTAATTTTGATCCTTGAGGACAAGGATCTCTTCTAGGAGGGGAGTATTGTTACACTAATCAGCTAATTAGTCTTAGTAGTGGCCATGTCAGCAGATTCTGTTATAACTAACAGTTAGTTACTAACTGTTCACATGACAGTTCATAGAAAGAGTTAGTGGATCAGGAAGTTAGTTGAGAATTAGGCTGAATACTACTACAGTGTATAAAAACACATCTGCTATGTACTCAAAGGGAAATGAATATACAGATATTGTCCTTTTCCTAAATCTCATTCTCTTCTTCTCTTCTTCTCTTCTTCTCTTTTCTTCTCTTCTAGGTGTTCTTGAGTTGTTCATCTCAATTCTTGAATCTTCAGTGATTCCTACGAATTGAGCTAACAGTCAACTCGTGCCACTGAAAGTTAACACCGATGCACAAGAGGTCATCCACATGCTCCAAACAGGTAAAAGATATTCTAATTTGTGAATGCAGGTACTTGCTTAGCAGGCTGGACAAGGTGAAAATCTTGCACGTGTTTAAAGAGTAAAACCAGGTTGCGGACGTGATGGCAAAAACAAAAGCAATGAAGACGAATTATGAAAAATACAACAATTTGTGTAGTTCCTCCTATGTTTATTGCTAAACAGATGGAAGCAGACACATTAGGAACTGGTTTCATTAGAAAAGTTAAGCTACATATTTTGACTCCTATGGGCCGGGATGTGGCCCAACCAAGCAATGCTATGGCACGTAACACTGGCTAAGACAATGTTCAAACTCCGAATTAAATATTAAGTAAATAAAATATCGCCGTTACCAAAAAAATTAAAAAAAAAACACCTCGACGATGGAATTTACGTTCCAACACATCACATGATAACATTAAACGAAGCCTCCAACTTCGATGCATTATAAATTTTTTAATATATAGATTATAGTACATCTAAATTTTTTAAAATTATTATACATTGAGTGATTCAATGCTGCCGGTGCCTCTTATCTGATCTGTCCTAGTTATTGCTGACTTGTTTTTATTCCCATTCTTGTATTAAATTTCATAACATGCATAATGCCAACTCATATAATATTACTACTCAAGAATCTGAAGGAAAAAAAAAATTCCAAGATCAAATTTTAAGTTGTTGACCCTTCAAACACTTGAGAGTGATGTCTAAGCATGAAAGAAGTTGAATAAAATTCTAAAAATTAAGATTTAAATTTGAATTGGGTGATTCAAATTTGGCTCATTCATGTTCTCGTTGTTACAATTCTAACTCTTAGCTTGATGGAGGAGTCATAATTGGACCAAATTTTAATCACAAGGGCAATATCAAACCTTTTCGTTATTATATACTCAGTCCGTGACCTTATTCTAATCGACAATAATTTACCTTTAAAATTCTCATTTTACCCTTACTTACATACTTCTCAGCCACACAAATATCTAAAAATGATTTTAGATCACAAATTTTAAAAATCTTTCTTTTTTTCTTAAATACTGTGTCAAGTCAAAGGATGACGTGTAAAATGAGACGGAGGGAGCATTAGTCAGTTTAGATCAACTACCTAAACATACCACGTGGCTATACTGTCATAGAAATGCAGCTTACATCAATCCAAAGAAATTTAGTCACAAGGTGTCATGACTAAAGCAAAGAGAAAAATGGGAATTTCGATATTCATCGTCAAATTTATTTTATGTGAAAAATAGAGATTTGTTAACGACTATAAGGGCAAATATGATTTTTTTTTTCTATATAATATGATTTGTTAACGACTAAAACCACGTATAATATATTTTCTTTTTGCTTTTGCATATATTGATATTTAGATTTTTTAGTATTTAATAAAAAGTCGAAGGACTTTAGTTACCTCATTTTTTTAAGAAAAAATTACCTTAATATATATCTTACTTTCAAGATGGTCACTGCTAATCGCTTTTGATCCCAAATGAGGTTGCTTTAACCAATAAACGTTGGTTACATTTCATTATGTTATTTGTAATAACTAACAGGTTTATGGATATTTTATCATAATCTTCAAAATTCTATATCATTTGAAAATTCTTCTCAAATACATCACTACTCTCTCTCTCTAATACATCTCTCCTATTAAGTAATGTATCATTCAAAATCCGTGAGTTATGTATTCACAAGTTTCCTATGCATCCAAGATCCTATAAACTTAAGAATGTTATAATTTAAGAAAGAATATGAATAGAATATAACTAACTCTTAAAACTATATAATTTATGCAAAGTATATTTTTTAAAACCAAAAAAGCGACTAAAATAAAATTCAAACTAGAATTATAAACATAGTGCAAAATTAGGCCTTCTGGCAAAATATAAAAATAAATTTGGACCTTTATTTTTTATTTATAACATAGAATCACAATATATCAATTGGACAATAATCAACCTCCATTTACACCAAATAAATGCTATCTCTCATTAAATCACTTTCCTTCTTTCCTCCTTTTCAAGGCTCATTAACTTCAAACATAAACTAAAGAAAACAATTTGCTTATTACTCCCTCCAATTTGCTTATTACTCCCTCCATCTTATATATTAGTTCTCCATCATATTATAATTTATTATTTGTCAATTTATTCTTATAATTAATATTTGTTTAAAAAAATATAAATAAATTTGTAAAGTTTCAAAAAAGTTCCTTTAAGAGTAAAATTAGTAAAGATAACCTTCTTATTTATGATTTTTTTTCAAAGGACATGCAAAGAAAAATATTGACAACAAATGTTAGAGGCGAAACTAGTCATCGGCATGTGGGTTCAGTCGAATCCACTGGAATTTGGGTTACGTTCAAAAATACCCCCAATAAGAGGTAGTTTTGATATTTTGTCTTTTGTAAAAAATATCTTACAAAGATGACCTTCATAAGAGGTGTACTTTGATTCAGCTTAAAATGAAAAAAAGAATATTTTTGTAAAATTGTACTTATGAAAGGCAAAAGATCAAAAACACTATGTTTAGTGGATATTTTATGTAAGTTTCTGCTTGAATTTTGCTGAAACAATGTATTTGTTTTACTAAATCTATTACATGTATATAAATATTAAATTTAAAACTCAATTATTATCAATTAAAAATATCATCTAAAAATCAAAATCCATAAAATTAAAATTATGATATAGGAGAGAGGAAGTATGAATTATTTTCAACATATGAATTATTTTCAACATGCCAATAATGTACTCAATAGTACGTCAATTAAAAAATGTCGGCTACGTCCCTTCACGTACCCTTCTTCCCATAACTCATAATTATACGTGCTCCATTTTTTATCATTTTATGAAAGTCTATACGAATCCTCCTTTACAAAATATCCTTAGTCAACTCTTCGTCTCAAAATAATTATTACAAATTTTGATCGTTCGATCATTCCTCACCCCTTATCTTCTAACACGTGTCCCCATACATTTTTTCAACCAACAACCTATATATAGAGAGAACCAACTACTTTAACACATCTCATACACAAATCTACTAAAAAGTTGTTCACATAAGTCCATACACATACTTTTTTTCCCTTTTGTTCATCTATACTTAGATTTGATCTTTCCTTTTGTTTTCTTGATCTTCTTTCTTTACCTCAATGATCAACAAATCTAATGAATTCATTCGCCGGATTTTGAGTTTTCCGGCTATTCGTCCTAGTGAAACAGTATCTTTTTCTAGCCTTGTTACATCTTTGATCCAATTAGGACAAACAATATGTGGATATAAGTCAAGAAGTTTTTTTACCAATAAGAAGAATGTTAGAAACTCGATTCGTCTAATTGAGGATATTCTCATTGTTCTTGAAGAAATTGCAAATGGGGCTTCAAGATTTGCGAATTCAAGCATGTTGAGCTTATCTGAGATCCATTTTATCTTCCAGAAGTTTCATTTCTTGTTGGATGATTGTAGCAGAGAAGATTCAAGAATATGGATTTTAGCGAAATCCGAGGATGTCTCTTGCCAATTTCAGATGCTGGCAAGAGCTGTTGCTGTGGCACTTGATGTTCTTCCTTTGGAGGAAATGGATGTTTCTGTGGAAGTTAAAGAAGTGGTTGAGTTTGTGAGAAATCAAGCTGTTAAGTTGAAGTTTGAAGTAGAAATGGATGATAGGAGAAATCAAGAGAATGTTTTGAAGATTTTGGATGAACTTGAAAATGGGATTGTTCCAGAATCAAGGGATCTAAAGAGGGTTCTTGATTATTTAGGGATTAAACGTTGGAGCGCGTGCAATAGAGAAGTTAAGTTCTTGGATAATGAGATTTTCTTGGAGGGGAATACTGAGGAGAAGAGAGATATGGGGATGCTCAGTAGCTTAATGGGGTTCATGATTTACTGCAGAGGAACTCTGTTTGAAGTTTTGGATAATGCAGCAAGTAGACAAATCAATGGAGGCAGCTTTAATGTAGATCAAGTCATCAGGTTCTTGAATCTTGATGATTTTAGGTGTCCAATTACTCTGGAGATCATGAGTGATCCAGTGACAATAGCCTCGGGTCACACGTACGATCGGTCTTCGATCCTCAAATGGTTCAGAGCTGGAAATTCTACTTGTCCAAAGACTGGTGAGAGGTTAACAAGTATTGATTTTGTTCCTAATTTGGCTTTGAAGTACTTAATCAAACAGCATTGTTCCGCGAATGGCATTCCATTTGTGGAAACTGGTAGGCGAAATCATGATGCTGTAAAATTTGTTGGTTCAAGCAGTGTGGCTAATGAGCAGGCTATGAAGTTGCTTGCAAGTTTTCTAGTAGGCAGGCTAAGTGCTGGAACAATGGAACAGCAAAATAAGGCTGCTTTTGAGATTCGTTTGCTCACTAAAACAAGCATTTTTAACAGGTCTTGTTTGGTGGAAGCTGGCGCAATCCCACCTCTTCTCAATCTTGTTACTTCAAGGGATTCTTCTTGTCAAGAGAATGCAATGGCTACCCTACTGAACCTCTCAAAGAACTCTGAAGGCAAAAGCACAATTGTTGGAAATGGAGGTTTGTTCTTGATACTTGATGTGTTGAAAGGAGGCCTAAAGATGGAAGCTCGACAGCACGCAGCTGGTACATTATTCTACCTTACATCAGTAGAAGAGTACCGTAAAATGATAGGAGAAAATCCGGAGTTCATTCCATCACTTTTGGAGTTGCTAAGAAATGGCACTGACAGAGGTAAAAAGAATGCCTTGGTCACCATTTTTGGCCTCTTAATGCGCCCTGAAAACCACTGGAGAGTAATTGCTTCTGGATTAGTACCCTTGGTGGTTAATCTATTGAAATCTTTTGAAAGGGAAGATCTCATTACAGATTCTTTAGCTGTTTTATCAACTCTTTCTGAAAGGCTAGATGGAGCAATGGCTGTTCTTTATGCTGGAGCTTTGCCTATTATTGTCAATATTCTAAGTTCTTGCAATTCAAGGGCATCAAAGGAGTACTGTGTCTCATTGTTACTGGCATTGTGTATCAATGGCGGGGGAGATGCAGTTCCTGTTTTAGTAAAGAACTCATCTCTCATGGGACCTTTATATTCCCTCCTGGCTGAAGGCAACTCAAAAGCAAGCAAGAAAGCTAGTACACTCATCAGAATATTGCACGAGTACAACGAGAAGACCTCTTCTGGCTTGATCACTCCAGTTTTTATAGAGGATCAATTCATTAATGTGTGGTAACTATTTACAAGCATCCTACATGTATATATACACCATGGTGTAGGATGCTTTAGTGTTGCCTCTACTGGTGATATTGGCTCAAGTTTTTAAGAGCTAGTCACTACACTACTGCAGCTTCTGTTTTTTGAATGAAGCTTTGTATAGTTTTACTTGTATATCTATAGTCTATATGCTGATGTTAATGCGAATTGTTGTTATGTAAACATCAATCCTTGTACTCTTCAAGTTAATAAGAATTCATGTACTCTTTGACTAAATAATTAGCATTGTCTTATCTGAATCAGTTGGTACAAATGTCCAATTAGTGTACTCGTTTATCTTTGATTGTTCAGTTTTGTCCCCTGGTAGACACCTAATTGAAATCAAAATGAGTATAAGAGGAACTTAAGTAACTGTACAACCTTGGACAGAGGCGGATCTTCAGCGAGTTCAATGTGAACCATGTAAAAAATTATATTTGTGTATTGAATTCTTTCTGAGCCTATTGACTATAAATTCTAGATTTGCCTCTAAATTCCTGAGTAAGACAAACAAAAGTGAATTATACCTGAGCGATTATATTCGTCAGATACTCAATTTGGACTAACCAGATAAAGAGAATGTGCACTAAGGATAGACTTACTCGACTCTTGTTGATAAATCAATAGCCTCTTCGAGTTTAACAACAACCTGTTCCATGGGTGGTCTTTGCTGCTTAAGCCCTATGCTAGTCAGAGCTAGCTCAAGAACAAGTTCAAATGCCTCCATTGAGAATTTCCCCTCCAGTTTGGGATCAGCAAATTCTTTGATGTTCCCACCTTTGGTCAAGTTTTTCGCCTATGATTCAAAAAGACACGTTATAGAAAAAGAATTTGAAAGGAATGCTAGAAAAAATGGAGTTTGTACGTTTACCATTTTACTTAGAGGCATTGGATTCTTCAAATCCAGGTTGAGAACCCTTTGTCCAGATAAAAGTTGTAGCAGTACTATCCCAAAGCTATAGACATCACCATAAGAATTAACGTGACGGTTCTTTTGGTACTCAGGATCAACATAACCAAAGGTTCCTCTCACTTCTGAGCTAGCATATGAGTGTCCAATGGTAATAATTTTGGACAAACCAAAGTCTGAGAGCTTGGCTTCAAAGCTAGCAGATAGAAGAATGTTTGCTGGCTGAAATATTTCACCGAAGATGGGAAGTATAACTGAGATTTTGTTTAGAAAATGGAAGAACAGGTTATGGATGTAAAATAAGACTGTACCTTGATATCCCGATGAACGATTGATCCTTGAGGATATGAGTGGAGAAACAGGAGACCACGGGCACAATCAAGTGCAATTTCTAGTCTTCGTCTCCACAAGAGATATTTACTTTTACCTGCTCATCAGGGATGCCTAAATCAGTACACTATACAGTTTAGGTCAACAGATATCCAAAATGTTCAAAGAGCAAGAACATACCAAATAGCCATTCGGAAAGATTTCCATTGTGGCATAGCTCATAAACTAGAAAACATTCATTTGGTCCATCATAGTGGCCTAGCAGGGATACAAGGTTCGGATGTTTGATATGAGAGAGGCTTGTAACTTCTCTAACAAATGTTTCCATCTGTTCATCCTTAATTATGTGTTTAATTGCCACATGTTGTCCATCTGCTAAAATGCCTTTGTATACTTTTCCTGTAAAACATGACCATTTCAATATCCAACATTCACCAGGAATCGATCCATAAAGAAAAGAATGGGAAATTAGACTTCCCTAGATATGACATTCTGATTTATGCATGTTATTAATATCAAAGTTTGTCAAAATGAAGTCGAGTACCTCTGATACTGAAAACAATAAGACTAAGCCAATTAGTAGATCGTTGGTTTTTGCCTTACCAGCTATGCCTTGACCTATGAAGTTGGACATGCTAAGATTCTCAGTCGCGGAGTAAATTTCTTTAAGTGATAGTCTACAGTAGCTTGATGCTTCAGAGTAAAATTCATCTGATACTGCCAACATGAAGCAGAATTAGTATAATTTAAAACATTCGGAACAATGATCTAGTCACTGATTGTTGGTGTAGAGGGCTTACTATATCTTCCACTTGATGGTTTAACTTCTGTCCTCCTTTTCAGTAAGATCCACAACGCAACGATTATTACTAACACCATCCCCACTACCCCACCAATCAGAATCGAAAGATCTACAAATTTAACCAATGGTTAACAATAAAAACACTCTTTTGTCCTGTAAGGCTGTAACTCAGCAATCAGTAATTTTTACGAATATGATATCAAGATTTACCAGTTCTAAACTTAGTTCTACGTCTTGTTTCACTTCCACTCTCATCTGCAGAAGATGCTGCACAGTACAATGATCAATCAAGATAACAATTAAATTTTAAAACTTGAAAGAGAAAAACTTAAATATGTTTATAACAGCAAGTAAAGTGAACTTACCTAAAGGGAGAGAATTGTCTCCTAGGCAATGAAAGATTTTGTCAATCCAACTTTCATCAGCAACTCTTTGACTTGTTAACAAAACCAACATGCTAAATCTACAAATGTCATCTTCAAGTTTCATTGATTCATTTTTCGACGTTGAAGCTGTTTCTCTCCATGTCCTCAAACACTTATTGCATCCGTTAGTAAGTCCTCCTGAATCCATTAGCCTACAATCATCTCTCAGACTTTTCAATCTGCTTCCTAGCTCATTCACAACATCAATCTCTGAATAATCCGAACAACCTCCTGCGCCACTAGTCAACCTTTCAATGCCACAGCTAAGATTATCAGAAGTATGGTTATTCATCAAGGTTAAGCAGTCTATCTGTTGTGTGGAATTGAGAAATATGAGCCTTGTTTGATTAGTCCAACGCGCCAATGCTCGTAAATAGCTGTTGAAAGGTAATCCACAACAAGGGTTAGTTAAAAAACCATCCCAATTGCTGTCTAAAGTTGTATAAGCCTCCCCTGATGATGATGATGAAATGTTGATATCCAGGACACACCTGTTGAAACTACTATTGGTATGAGAAAAAACCAAGTCCAATGAGATGGAGAAAACCATGATGGACATGATTAACACTGGTGATTTGAAGCAATTCATATTTCTTGAAATGCTAAAGGGTACTCTACATTAATGAAGGAACCTAAAAATCTTTGATCATATATTAACACAATCAAATGGAGAACTATATAACTTTTTTTTATTATAAGAAAGAAGAAGAGGTCAAGTAGATGAAAGAGTAATAAAGAGAAGAGCATTGGCTAAAGAGGGTATTTTTCTTGTTTCCCATTGTAAACCATACATTATTTAATTGCACATACATTTACAACCGTTAACCTTGTGATGAATTTCATTTAGACACTCGAATTACAGTCTATTTCAGTTGAGAATCTAAATACATAATACATCATTCTCATTAGATATTTTTTAATTCAAATTCTATTTATGGAGTAGATAAGTTAACCACATAAAATGTGTAATATTTTTTAATTATATAACATCAATCTCGAGTAAGTGTGAGGTTTTACCACTTTGGTGGGGATAATGCATATAATTAAAGAACGTGACCATTTTAAGTAATTAATTTATTGACACAACAGATGTTTGAGAACATACGAAAAAAATTAAAAATTAAAAATTAAGTTGATTTAAAATCTAAGAATTTTTGTTGATTTAACATTTGTAGATAACTTACGTAAGATGTCATAAAGACAAATGCCGGACATGTCAAAATTAGAAAAATATTGAAGTTTGATGTCACCTTGTGTTGTAGTGTTTGGTTGACGAAGGACTCAATCTTACACCAATAGAAAATACCCATTGTTTTATCAAAGACTCCACTAATTAACCATCTGCTAGATAGTTATAATTAGGAGTAGGGCGGTTCAAAACTGAATCGAAATTGATTGTTCGAATAAAAAAAAATTATTGATTTATTGACAACAGGTTATTGGTTTAGTAATTTCGATAACAGTTTATATTTTTTTTATTATTGGGTTATCGGTTCTTAACGATTTTAGGTTTTCTCTTAACGAGTTAACCGATAACCCAATAATAAATTAAATTAATATATTTATACTATTTAATATATAAAGCCCTTGTCAACTCATGTGTATGATTCATTTGATTTGTCACCTTGTTTCTAAGTAATTTTTCAATAAAGAAATTTTTTGTCAAATCTAAAATTAAACCGATAACGATCAATAACGAATGACCGAAAAAAAAAATGGTCACTATATTATTATTTTCTCACATATATGACATTTGAAATAAATTTTTACATGATATCCATTCTTATTTTCACCTACTTAACAGTGTGTAATGATCCTGAAGGTCATTATTTTTATTATTTTTGAATAGATTATCATTTTATCCCTCCCCATAGTGGTCTTGAGTCATATTTGTATGGTTTTGAGAGTTCATTTTTGAAAATCTTGTAAAAGTTGAGTTTTTGCTAGAAAGTTGAGTTTTAAAGGCTTAAGTTGTCACAATTTGAGTTTTGGGGTCATTTAGAGCTTCGAGTCTCGGAACAAAATTTTATGGATTCCATCAATTTCGAAAAGTGGAAATTAGCCTAAGAGAGTTGCCGAAATCAGATCTGGAGTTGTAATGTGAATTGGAGGTGTGAAGTTGGAAATTAAGTTAAAGTTTGACTATAGTTTGACTTTGGTCAATATTTTAAGTTCAGTGCTCAGATTGGATTTCTGATAGTTTTATTGGTTTCCGAAGGTGATTTTAACATTACAATGGGCTTCTTTATAATTTTTGGGTGTTTCGATAGTATTTTGATATTTTTAGGGCCTAAGCTGATTATGGATTCTAGTACGAGGAGATCTTGGATTCAATTTCTGACGATTCCAATGAGTTCATTATTTCAAATTTAGTAGTATAGTATATCTAGTTTGTGTTCATGGTGTTCCAAACGAACTCTGAGCATCGATCCCCAGTTTTGCATGTTGGTGTATTTTGAGTTCTGGTGTTTGGTCCAAGGCTGCGCTTAAGCAACCATCGCTTTTACAAACCATGTTCGCTTATGTGAAGGCCACAAAAGCGACCCGTTCTTCAAAAGAGCGAAGGTCGCTTAGCGAGGGTGCTCACTCAAGCGACATGTAATGCCTGGATTTAAGGTCCTATTTGTCACAATTCAATTTCTCAAGTCGTCATGGCATCTACCCTAATCCATTGGTAGGTAAGTGTATCCCGTAACCCAAAACCATTAGCAATGGCGTACCCAATAGAAGATAACCCTACTAAGTAAAAGTTGTCATGAAACAAAGTACTATATACAGAAGTCAAAGAAATAACATATCGAAACCCACCCCAAGACCTGACACTAGTCAGTATTTAAACTTCTAGTACATAAAATATGAATACAAAGCTCTTCAAATACATCAATGGTATAGACCATCTCAGAGTACAAAATAAAGATAAGTCTAAAAGTAGTAAGATGAAAATCGGCAACTCAGGACACTAGAAGCTCACCAAGGTCTTCAAAAATCCTTAGCTAGCTTTGCATGATAAGCAGTCAACAGTGGGGACTCGCACCATGATCTACAAAAGGCAAAAGTGTAGTATAGTACCAAATAAATGGTACTCGGTAGGCATAAGCCGACTGAGCTCTATAAGTAAGGCAAGTATAAATATTATGAAAATCAGGTAAGTAAAGCGCAAATATAGAAGAACAATCAAGCTAATCGAGCATTAAAAATATAGGATGAAGAAGAGACAGGAAATGTACCTAGGAGAATCAGGTCAACTATTTTCTAGCATAAGAGAAATGTTAAGAAGATAAAACAACAATAACAACAATATAGCTACAAAGCCTGGCTAAACCAACAACCTAGGAACTAGTTCAACTATCCGAACCGAGCACATACCCAACAACGGGAGGACAATTACACATACCATGAATATCAATTCCATGCAAAACAGAACATCGCAGATGGTACTGATATAAGCAAACAAATTCATCCGGCGTCCCATACCACCAGTGGTCTAAGCAACAAACAAAACCCTAAATGGCATCTCAAACTACCGAGGGGCTACGCAACTAACAATATGTTGGGGATGATGATGCAAATGAATGCAATGCATGATACCTCTTCGTCATATATAACCAAGTATCGTATAACCTACCCAGCTTCTGGCTAGCAAGGTAGGACCCATGGTGATAGTCATCGGGTATAGTGTCTCATTAGCATAAAGTCCCACGGGGGCTCGTGACACTTGAACGCACTGCCTGATCTCGCAATAGATCTTATCATAATAATCATCTCTGTCGGTGATATTGGACGAATAATATTAGTAGCCAAGTGTAGAAAGGGCGTCAATATATTGGCTAGTCAAATCATAAAAACTTTAGATGTCTCTTATAACCTCAAGTAGAAAAGAGTACGTCTTTAACGCCTCAAAGTGTCAAATATGAAGTATATGGGTCAGGTGGTATGAATTCTAATAGAATTAGTAAAAATTCATTATATAAATCCATTCCATACAACCAGTCCAAGATAGTATCATATCAGTAGTACAAAAAATCATTTTATCCCTCTCACTTGCCGTGCACAATGATGAACCAATGCATGACCAGGATCGTACCACAAAAACAGTATGCATGAACAACCAATACAATGCATGTCACCCCAACATCCAAACAAGTCACACAAGATTCAAGAAAACAAACATATACCATTACAAAGGCAAAGGCTGAGAGGACTAACTTGGGGTCTAGCTGCTCTAACAACAAGGCCTCCAACCCAACCACCGATAACAACCCCAAGTATAAATAAAGAGATCAATTCCATGAAAACATCATAGACCAACAGCTAACGATACTACTAGAGATTCTAAGAAACTCAAAACAATGCCAAAATATGAATATTGTCCCGATAATCAATGCCAAAATCGGGTCCATAACTGAACCAGCTGAACTAGTCCATAGCCCCAATAAGCCTCTCAAATCTTGGAAACTATACTAGAATACTCTAATAAGCACGGTATATACAAATTAATTTTTTTTAAAAATTATGTATATTTATTGGTTTTTAACCACCTAAATATAAGATTAGGTATTGACTTAGTGGTTAAAAGAAATTCAAAATTTTCTTTGAGATTCTACGTTTAAGTTTCAAGCTATATTTTCGTTTTTTCGAACTCCCTAGTGAAAAGTTTGGATTTACCCTTCAGAAAAAGGTTATGAATAAATTGAAAAAAAGAAATTTATTAGTTCAATTCATTTTTGTCTCGTATATTTTTCCAGATCATCAAAGATTAAATTGATATTTAATCTAAATTGATTCATAGAAGTTATACTATTTTTTAAAAAATTTGATATGTTATATATATTCTTAATATTAAAAATAATAATTTATAAGGCTTAAAAGATGATAAAAGAATATATAAAATAATTAAACATTAATAAAAGTTAAATAGATTGGGCAATAATACACATTTTAGCCTATTTTAGTCCAAATAACCTACTAATTGAATCAAAGGACAATCGTACTCTCCAAACCCTTAAAATGGAATTTGAAGCCTCCAATGTTTCATCAAATTCAAACATGGGTGATTGAATTAAGGGTGATAAAAATGATTTCAAAATTTAAAAAAAGTGACACATCTTGCTATGTAAATCACCTAATTAGTCCTTTTGGGAAGCATAATATTATAATGTGATGATTGTCATGAGTTCTGCTTGCGATTTTTCTTCACTATAGTTCTTTTGATAATTATTTATAATATATAGACAACATATATTTGTACTTTAAGCTGCAGTGGTCTAGACATCAGATATGTTAACTATGGTATATTTGTTTTGTTGATTGCTTAAGTTGAACAGTTTAGTTCTTTTGTCATGTCCCAGATGTAGCTAGTATCGATATTGTTGATCATCATACATTGTTGTTATATAATAAAAAGGGAAAAACTATAATAATATTGTTAAACTATTTTTTTAAATATATAAAAGTTCCCGAAGTACAAATGCCGTGATAATACGTCATTAGAATTTCTCTAATGGTCAATTGACGATGCTCTCTGAGAGAATTTGAGATCAAGGAGAGGAAAACTACCAAATCAAAAAGTGTTATAAGTCCTATTATAAAGTTATACTCAACAGTCATAACATGACATTCATTTTCCGTGATGGTTCATGAATTTCAATGGTAATTTGGTTTGGTATTTGTAGAGCCAATACTATAAACGGACATCCTCAAAGAGGAGATTACAAATTCATTACCTGAATTCAAAATAACTAAAAGTTCTAAAACTTTTCAAAATAGAAGAATTGACAAATCATTGTGTTTTACTATCTCAAAGACCAATATTTCTTGATAGATTTTCGTTAACGTGAAATTGCATTTTTATCCTTGATCATAATCAATTTCATCTTTCTATATTTAGAAAGATGTTTCTAGAACTATTTATTTTTCTTGATATCTTTCTTAATTGGTTTTTTGTTATAGTATGAAATTACATTTTCATTCTTATCTCGACCAAAAAGAAAAAATAATATTAAAGCTAACTTGAAAAATAAAATAAGTAATCTAATATAATTAATTAATATTTTGATTTAATTAACTTTAATGTAAGATAATATTAGAATGTAACTACATAAATTGGACTAAAAATACTTTTTTTTTAATTACCAAAATTTCACTCGACAACTTCAGATCTAAGTCAAACTTAATATTTAAATCAATACATTTTAAATCAAATAAATTACAAATTTGATTATATATTAAAATAAAGAACTACTCCTTTATAATTTAGTAAATATTTATAGCTTACTTTGTATGCAAATATGTTATCCATCATTTTATTTGTAATGTTATTAATTATATTTTAAAATAATAAGTTTTAATATTGAAGTAGTTATTTTTAATAATATAATTAATAGAAAAAAATTAAAAATTAAATTAACATAATTGAAAAATAGAGTAAATTAGTTTAGATATCATATTAATTTACAAAAGAAAAGAAAGTGAAGTAATAACAAAAATGAATTAATATTTAATTAAGATTACTCATAATGAAGATGTGCATTTAATAAAATATGTCAAGTTTAATGAAAATTTTAACTATTAGCTCATAACATGCATTTAACAAAGCGTGTCAAGTTATATAGAGTTTTTAGCTATTAACCTCATAACATGGATTCTTGAAGTTATTCTTTTAAAAAATAACAACACAAAATTTTCATAAATCTTTTGAAGAAATAATTGAACCCCACATCTTAGGAAGTACATTTGATTTTTTTTTTAATTATATGTCTATTAGAATTTTCTAGAAGTTGGATTAATTTTGTGAAAATCTTATACACTCTTGGTGTAATGTAACAATTACTTTAAGCTTATTTTTTATCAATTGTATATGATGTCTTTAATCATCCTAGTTATGGTTGTTCTTGTACAATAAATATAATTTAAAAAGAATTAAAAAAATTGTAGAAAAGGTTAATATATGAAATTTGTTTTAGATGATTAACCACATAGATTGAATTTAGAGGACAAGTGTAATGCAAACTATAGAATATTTTAATGAATTGGGGTAGAATAATAGATATATTCTTTATTCCTTGTGCTTCCTCTTTTTATTAAAAGATGCTTCTAGAATTATTTATTTTTGTTGAAATTACCCTTGGTTATAATCCATTTCATCTTTTATAAAAGATGTCTCTAGAACTATTTGCTCATAATCCATTTCATCTTTTTATAAAAGATGTTTTTAGAATTATTAGTTTTCTTGGTATATTTCTTGATAGATATTTTGTTTATATGAAATATCTAAATGTGAAATTATAATATTACCCTTGGTTGTCCTTGGTTTGGATCTTCTACATAATAGAAAGATATTTTTAGAACTATTAGTTTTCTTGGTATATTTCTTGATAGATATTTTGTTTATATGAAATATCTAAACGTGAAATTACAATATTACCCTTGGTTGTCTTTGGTTTGGCTCTTCTATATAATAATAATAATAATAATAATAATAATAATAATATATATTAGATGTATATTCCTTTCCTGTGTGTGTATAATCTGTAAAAATTGTATTAAGTGAGAAATGTTTTACTATATGATTATACAACAAAACGATACACATAATTTATGACTAACTAAACTAAGAATGTTCATCTATATAAGTGTGAGACGATATGAGATCATCATGACAACATCAAAATGTCAAGATACAATGATCAACATGAAAAATTTAAATATATTACTTACTACTGTCACGACCCCGAACGGGTCGTGAGTGGCACCTCCTACTAGATGGGCGAATCAATCATACAAATCTCAATCTACATAGCCGTTCAACTTATAAAATACGAAAATAATCAGAAACTTAATTAATAAGCAATAAATAACAAAATGTAAACAAAAAATTGTGTATAAATATATATTATTGTATACATGTGTATAAATGTACATCAATATTATATAGATAGTTATATAATGCGTCTCGTTGTATAAATTATGAATAATTATATATCAATAATATATAAATAATATATAAACATGTATCAATATTGTATAAATTGTATGCAAACGTGTGTCGACATTATATAAATAAGTACGTAATATATCGACATTATATAATGGTGCATAATCGTGTATCAATATTGTATAAATAATCTTGTAATGTATCGATATCAATATTTATTTAATTATCATTCATTCCCGCCTTAATAAATAGAATAATAAATAAAAATAATAAAATGACATAAATATTTATTTTTCTAAAAAAAAAAGTGAAATAGTCATTAGAAAAAAGATTTTAAAAAGGCAATAAAAAAATAAACAAAAAAGACTTTTTAATAGCACAACGACAAAAAAAATATATGAAAAATTAGAAAGAAAAGAAAGAAAAGAAAAAAAAGAGGCCAAATGGGCAAAGTAGCATGTTTGATCAACATGTGGCCACCAAATATCGCAACTTGCCATTCTTTATAAGTTAAATAGCAGAGCAGCTATTTTGAGTTACAAATAAGGCAGATGGCCCATATTCAACAATAAAAAAATTGTGGCCTATTTTTTGTATAAATAATTTTTCTCAATGACTTGTGATGGTAATTCCCCCTTCTAATTCTAATGAGGAAAAATTTCGCAATTGAGCAAACATTTACTACAAAATAACATAAATTAACTACAATTTTTTAAAATTACATGCAACAACCAACGTTTGCAAAAGTTGGCTATAAGATTTTGTGGAACCCGCGAACTTTTTGTATAAGTCTCTTCACCTTCCACTTTCACTTTTTCTCTCCATTCTATACAAAAGTTAAAGATTTATTTCCATAAATGAACGCCTAATTTACCTCCTTCAATCGCTCAACAGATCATCTATACAGATAAAGATTTCAAAAAAAAAAAAAAATCCTAATATCCCTTCAAACCTCGTAGCTTCAATTTTAGATTAATTTTTGGTGGTTTTTAATTTTTAGTTTGAAATTTTTAGTTTCCCCCTTTCTTATACACTCGTTAGCGTCTATTTTTTCACAGTCGAAATATTAACAGTATATAACTATACATTATGGTCAAAGAATCATCATTTAAGAGGATAACTAGAGGTATAAACTTGCATGATAAGGTTATGGATGATTTGTCATCTTTTTCGTTGGGTATAAATCAAGAAGTTGAGCCCATTGCAGAATCCATTGCAAGAGCTAGGGTTAGCAGAGAAATTAGATCTAAGTACCGGAATGACAATGTTCCTCGACTAACCAGTTCAAAAAAGAAGAGGAAAGCAGAGTAGTTTGCTTCTAACTGTGGTGAATCAAAAAAGAATGGTGATAGGTCTGATTCTGACAACCCAGATGAAATCGCAAAAGAAAATTGGGTAATTTTTTTAAGTGTTTCTCACATCACCACAGCAATACACACATAGTTATGCACAAGTTATACATACATAGCTCATTTACTTATGTAATGTTATTATTATACACATTTTTGTATACACCATTATTTACGTATAAGTTATTAATATACAATGTAGCCCCTTACTTGTATACAATGTAGCCCCATACTTGTATACACAAATGAATACCTGAAGAAAACACAACATTTTTGGACAGACGTATAAATAGGATAATTATACAACACATAAATATACAATGTTAGTTCACTGAGTGATAAAAGTTCTGTAGTTATTGCTAGCAGCTTATACAGTACAAGCTATGTTTATAGTGATATATACTTATTATTTATGTATAACTTATCATTATTTATATATAAGTTATCATTACAAACACAACATGTTACAGACATATAATTTGGATAAATATACAACACACACATATTAGTTTGTTGAGCTATATAAGTTTTCTAGTTATTGCTAGCTTCTTATACAGTATAAGTTATGTTTATATAACGTATTACTTATATATAAGTTATTATTACACATACTGACATATAAAACATTTATTTATGTATAAATTACTATTATACATTGTATTTCAATGCATATACACAACATACACATAAATGTATATGTATACCCGTCTGGATAATTATACAATTACACCACAGTTAGTCAAAGACAATAGAAATATAAATATGTATGCATACCTGTCTAAACAAAAGTTTTACAGATGTGTAAATTGGGTAGTGAAGCAAAAGTGCCTAAAGCAATAATTTGACCAAATTTTAGGCCACTATCTATTGAAGTTAACAATCAAAAACTTCAAAAATTGATTACTTAATAATTTTTGTTCTATATCCGTGAAATTTTAGTCTATATTATGTGATTTTTTTATATGATGGAAGTCTACCCAAACATTGCCTCAACCTCTCTATGTGCTTCTTTTTGACTGCTATTTTCATCAACCTAGTGACTCAGCTGCTCAAGAAATTTGAGACCAAGTATAGAATTTATCGATTCATTCCAAGTCCAATGTGCATGGCCATACCATTTTACCTTGGAGGCTACTTTGCCATTGACATGTGTCTGGGTTCATTGATCCTATTCGGTTGGGAGATGTATAACAAGTAGAAGGCAAAAGATTTTGGACCTGCAGTGGCTTCTGGTCTAATATGTGGTGACTCCTTGTGGGGAATTCTATCATCTGTTCTTGCTCTAGCTGGTGTCAAAGCTCCATTTTGCATGAAATTTTAGTCACACAATAGTTGTACAGATCCAACACTTTTAAGAGTCTTTTGATTGTCTTTAACAATCCAAGTTAGGTCTTTTAAGCTTTAACATATTATTTAGTAGCGCTCAGACAAATTGTTTTTCTATATATTTTTGTTGTTTTCGAATTTATAGACATATTTTAATAGAAATTTTGTTCCATTTCTACTGCACATACAATAAAGTTGAACGTTAGCTTTAATCTGCAACATAAACTTCGATGTACCTTGTTCGAATTTTTTTATATTAATTAACTCAATGCGCATGTGCAAAACACGTACAATAAACTAATAGTTTTCAAAATGCTAAAATATTAGGATAATAATTAAAAAATAATTTTTTGAGAAAAATAATAAATGACAGGTCTATGGATCGTTTAATTATACTATGTTTATATATAGTTAGATAGAAAACAAAAAAAAGGGGGGGGGGGGGGGGGAGGGGGTTTAATTATTTTCCCATTCCATGTCAAATTAGGAATCCTACTTGTATTTGTTTTGGGATTCACTCTTCCCTCTTACCATTACTATAAATAAATAAACGTAAGTTTTCACTTTGTTTGTATGTACAAGTATAATTAATTAATAATGGCGAGAAGTAGGAATGATGAAGAATGGGGAGTGGCATCGACGGAGAATGCATTCAAGGACGAATATGTTCCCCCGTGGCACAAACAAATTACGTTGAGGGAAATGGTAACTGGATTGATCCTCAACGTCGTCTTCAACTTCATTGTTTGCAAACTCAATCTCACTACTGGTGTTATCCCTTCTCTCAATGTCGCAGCTGGACTATTGGGGTTTGCCGGGATTAGATCATAGACCCTTCTCATTGATAAGTTTGGCATGTTGAAACAACCTTTTACTAGGCAGGAGAACACCGTCATACAGACGTGCGTCGTTGCTTCTTCTGGCATTGCTTTTAGCAGTGGGACAGCAAGTTATGTGTTGGGAATGAGTCCATACATTGCATCTCAGGCAGATGCTGGAAATATACCAATTAATACTAAGAACCTTGCTATTACTTGGATGCTTCCTTATCTTCTTGTTGTTAGCTTTGCTGGTCTATTCTCGATTGTGGCACTAAGAAAGATGATGATAATAATGAAGTACAAGTTGACCTATCCAAGTGGAACGGCAACTGCATACCTCATCAACTGCTTCCACACTCCTAAAGGAGCTAAGCTCGCCAAGAAACAAGTCGGTTCGTTATTCGCATAGTCTGGGTTCAGCTTTATATTTGGGGTTGTTCAGTGTATATTTGCGCGTGCTGAAGGCTGCGGATTTGGTAGCTTGGCTCTATTTGGTTCCAAAGCCTATGCCAAAAGGTTCTATTTTGATTTCTCGTCCACCTATGTTGGAGTTGGTATGCTTTGCCCCCACATGGTCAACATATCATTGTTAATTGGCTCTATACTATCATGGGATATCATGTGGCCAATGATTGAAACAAAGAAAGGGAACTGGTACTCTGCCCACTTATCCCCGACAAGTCTTCATGGTATCCAAGGATACAGGGTATTTATCGCAATTGCCATGATGCTTGGTGATGGTCTTTTCCATTTTGCCTACATGTTAGTGGTCACAATCTTAAGTTTTGCAAAGAGGACAAGTACTGCCCAGAATGATTGTTCAGAAGAAGAAGATGACGACAAGATGCGAAATGACTACTTCTTGAAGGACCAAATTCCCAACTGGGTATCTGCTGGGGGATACACTGGTATTGCAGTCATATCTATCATTGTGGTACCCATGATCTTTCACTCTCTCAAATGGTATCACGTTTTGGTTGCCTATTTGATTGCCCCTATTTTGGCATTCTGCAATTCTTATGGAGCTGGCCTCACTGATTGGTCCCTCGCCTCAAATTACGAAAAATAGCAATCCTTACATTTAGTTATTGGGTTGGTTTGGAGAATGGTGGAGTGATTGCTGGACTTGCTTCATGTGGTTTGATGATGAGCATACTAGACACAGCTTCTGGCTTGATGGGAGATTTCAGGACATGTTACTTAACCCTTACATCCGCGCGTTCCATGTTCTTTAGCCAACTCGCTGGAACTGCCATAGGATGTGTCATAACCCCGCTAGTCTTCTAGATTTTCAACACTGCTTATCACTTAGGTGATCCAGAAGGTTCATACCCTGCACCATATGCTCTCATGTATCGTGGAATCGCACTACTTGGCGTCGAAGGTTTTGGAAGTCTACCCAAACATTGCCTCGACCTCTCTATGTGCTTCTTTCTGGCTGCTATTTTCATCAACCTAGTGACTCAGCTGCTCAAGAAATTTGAGACCAAGTATAGAATTTATCGATTCATTCCAAGTCCAATGTGCGTGGCGATACCATTTTACCTTGGAGGCTACTTTGCCATTGACATGTGTCTGGGTTTGTTGGGTAATGCCAACATCCTGCCTATGGCAAGGCCCGTGAGGGGACTAGGGTAGCCTGGGTCAGAGTCATGATCGAACATGGCGCTTGCTTGGTGGACTTGGTTAAGAAATAAAGTTGCGCCTTTGCTATCAGCTATAGCTTTTGGCATGATGGTAAGCGCTTGATCCTAACAAGTGGTATCAGAGCCAAGGTCATGGGTTCGATTCCCACGAGCAACATGCTGCATGAGGCAGGTGTTGGGAGGGGGATTGTTGGGTAATGCCAACATCCTGCCTATGGAAAGACCCATGAGGGGACTAGGGTAGCCTGGGTCAGAGTCATGATCGAACATGACGCTTGCTTGGTGGACTTGGTTAAGAAATAAAGTTGCGCCTTTGCTATCAGCTATAGCTTTTGGCATGATGGTAAGCGCTTGATCCTAACAAGGTTCATTGATCCTATTCGGTTAGGATATGTATAACAAGCAGAAGGCAAAAAATTTTGGACCTGCAGTGGCTTCTGGTCTAATATGTGGTGACTCCTTGTAGGGAATTCCATCATCTGTTCTTGCTCTAGCTGGTGTCAAAGCTCCATTTTGCATGAAATTTTAGTCACACAATAGTTGTACAGATCCAACACTTTTAAGAGTCTTTTGATTGTCTTTAACAATCCAAGTTAGGTCTTTTTAGCTTTAACATATTATTTAGTAGCACTCAGACAAATTGTTTTTCTATATATTTTTGTTGTTTTCGAATTTATAGACATATTTCAATAGAAATTTTGTTCCATTTCTACTGCACATACAATAAAGTTGAACGTTAGCTTTAATTTGCAACATAAACTTCAATGTACTTTGTGTTAGGATCGATTACAACAACACTTCTGGATTTCGAAGAACAATTCAAGACAGTTTTAGTAAACCTAAGGGAGAGAAAATATTTTCGTGGTAACACCTGTGAGGGTAACCTCCACGGTGACGCAATATTTATATTAATAAAATAATACTGTTACAGAATACATGGAGAATAATAAAAAATAGTACAGCCTAAAATAGTACAACCTAAAAATAGGTTGAACAACGAGATTGTTAATGTATAAACAGTACATTTACATATTAATCAGGCTCCACATCTCAACACTTTGTTCCCTGCGTTTTGATGAAACATCTCACAATCGAAATGGAACAAAGGCGCAACTGGAAAAAAATATAAATATATATATTTAGTGCAAGACTATTAATTGTAAAGCATGTTTAGTCACATAATTCAATGATAAAGACTATTCTAGTTTATTAAAGTAGTGGAAAAGACTCTCAATGACATTATTATTATTTATCTAAAAGATTTTAAATTTGTTATTCAATATTTGAAAGATAATTTTGCGATTCAACTTTTAACTAAAGAGCTCCTACTTTTATGATATGATATATACTTGTTCCATTAAAAAAATGGTTTAGATTGATTTGACATAAAAATTTTAAAAAAAATAAAGAATATATTTTATTTATTTTGTATTCCTAAATAAAAGTTATTTCAAATATTTTTTATATATAGTCTTATGACCTTATAAACATGTCATATATAAAACTAAGATTAAAATATTACCATAAAGAAAAAGGTTATTCTTTTTATAATAGGAAAATATGTTATTATTTTTTAAAGAGAAAAGGCTCAAATGTGTCATCAAACTTTAACAATATTGGTCCCCGGTGTTTAAACATTTAGAACAGTGTAAAGCCTCGTGTTATTGGTCCCCTATGTTCAAACATTTAGAACATCTTAAAGTCTCGTGTTGTTGGTCCCTATGTTTAAACAGTTAGAACAGTGTGAAGCCCCGTGTTGTTGGTCCCCTGTGTTTAAACATTTACAACAACGTGAAGCCTCGTGTTGTTGGTCCCCTATGTTTAAATATTTAGAACAACGTAAAGTCTCGTGTTGTTGGTCCCCTATGTTTAAACATTTAGAACAGCGTAAAAGCCTCGCATTGTTGGTCCCCTATGTTTAAACATTTAGAACAACGTAAAGACTCGTGTTGTTGGTCCCTTATATTTACACATTTAGAACAACGTAAAAGCCTCGTATTGGTGGTCTCAGGGCGTGGGCGCGGATTTATCCCTCCATGCCACAAGACCAAATCCTTGTGATACAATGGAGCTCAAATCCACAACCCTGCAAAAGAAAAAGGAGAGAAAAAGAACGAGGCAGAACACATAAAAAAATATTTGTACCTCGCACTTTGAAGCTCCACGTCTAATTTCAAAGATTGTTTGAAGAGAGGAACTCCAAATCCTTGAATGTTGATGCTAAAAGAATAGAGAACAAGGTTTATTTATAGATGTTCAGAAACTCAAGTCTTGCATTATCTAGTCTTCTTATTATGCTTTAAAGAAGAATTCTAATACAAAACAAAATTCAATTCTTATTTTCTCTACTTTAATTAGACAAGAATAAGAAAAAGAAAAAGGAGTTCTAGTAGAAGTCAAATAAAGAAAGGAAAAAGGAGCTCATTCACGTGATCCTATGTGAATAAAAAAAAAAGAATTGCCAATATGACATGACTCTTTTCACATGCCCTATGTCAATTGGAAAAAAAAAATTCCCAACACTACATGTTTCTTTCAAAAATCATTTAAAATAACTTCATGTATTAAATAAAATTATACAAAATGTTGTGATCACTAAGTGGCGTCAGTATAATTTAATCATCCATTAATACTTCAAGCCTAATCTTCAAGAAATAAAATATCTCGACAAGACTTGAAGTAGGGGGCATTTGCAATCATATAAAATTTATTAAAATATAAATTTTATAAAATGATTCAAATTATATTAAAATCAAAATATATTAGTCCAAACAAATATTGTGGATTAATATAATTATTTTTTTTTAATTAAGTCCAATCAAGTATGTATTTAATTAAAAACTCAAATTCAATTATTTGGGCTACAAAAGATAGCCCATTTTAGTAGGCCCAATATCCTCCAAGAGGCCCATCTTGGTGTCACGTGTCAAATGACGTGGCACGCAAAGTCAAAACAAAGAAGCCAATAGGATCATGCCATGTGTCAATAGGACAAACCCATTTCATTAAAGCCTAACATGCCATGTCACTCAAATCTAATTGGTCGAGAGAAAGTCTGATTCCATCATGACTCCTCTATTCTACAGTTATATATAGGGGTCCTCATAATTTAAAAGATACATCAAGAATTCTAACAAAAAGCTAGAGAGAACTCGTGGATCAAACGCCACAATTTTCTATACAAATTCAAGAATTCAAACATTCAAGTTTAAGAATAAGCTTAAAAGCTCTTGAACTCAAGAACAAAGCTTAAAAGCTCTTGAACTCAAGAACAAGATCAAGGTCAAGAACAAAAACAAAATCAAGATTCAAGATCGAATTCAAGAACAAGCTCAAGAGCCCTTGAATTTACACTTGAAAAGGCGAATCAGAGGATTCATGGAGATTGTAACACTCACATATTGCAGTCAAATACTACGATTGTTGCGATATTTTCGTTCTTGATTATTATTTTCTTGAAGCGAATTTTATCGTCTACAATATAATCAATCTACATTTTTTGCTATGAAGTTATTTCCTTATTTTCTTAGTTGCTTAGATTAATTCTGAAAGATTTGTTACTATGCCTTCTTTCTTTTTATTTTCTTCTTCTATCTTAGAAAATTTGTTACTAGTTTGGAGTAATTATAAGAATGAACTTTTATATTTGTGCGTGTAACTACAATTATCTATTTCAATAAAAAATGGTTCCATTATATTGGTGCATTCATTGTTCATACTCCATGCCTCTTTATCGAGGTCGGAGTCAAAAGGACAATAAATTTGTTGAAAATTTTCAAAAGCTCAATTAAATTTTTTTTCTAACCAAAAGGGCAAAGGCGCAAGACGCTCTGCGCCATAATGGACATTAACTGACAGAGAAAAGGCAAAAAATGTGGTGTTGAAAATTTGAGATAAGGCGCATGCCACCATGCACCTTACCTTTTTTTTTAAAAAAAAAAGTGTTAATTTCTTTTTTTTTTTTACTTTGACTTTTTAAATTTTCTTTTTTCTTTTTATTTTTTTTCATTTTTCTCCTTTCATATAACAAATATTATTATATTTTTATGTGTAATATATTATAAATTATCAATTATTATTATAATTTTGAGATAAGCTTACCTCTTCTTTAAGGAAAAAAAAAATCCGTTTGACTTTATATCATTTTTTTCACTTTGATTTTTTTAAATTTTTTACTTTTCTTCTCTGTTAATTTTTCTCCTCCATATTACAAATATTACAGTATTTTTTATGTGTAATTTATATTATAAATTATCAATCATTATAATTAAAGGTATTTTATTTTTCAGTAAAATTATTCAATTTTAATAAATAAAAATATTTTTGAAGTTAAATTTATTTTCATATCAATAAAAATAAAATTACAAGCTCTAATAAATATGGATAATATTAATCTTTTTCTTAATATAAGGAGAAAAATGAAAGGAGAAGAAAAAAAAATTAAAAAAACAAGAAGTTACCAAAAATAGTTAGAAAACGATAGTTTCTAATTATTTACTTCTCCTAATTTGTTACGAATTGGGTTTCCCACCCAGGCAAGGATTGACTAGTTATAAATATACCTGGGATTTACAGTAATTGCTTTGTTTGAAGAAAAGAAATATGGTGATGGATATAGATGAGTTTCACCCTACCGATTTAGAGTTACTCACATTCTTTGTCAGGTTTATTGCTGAACAACCATTGCGTGACGATGGTTTTATTACGGAGCTGGATGTGTACAAGCACCAACCTTGGATAACTTATAGCTACGGAGGAGCGCAACATGATTATATGACTACATACCGCTACTTTATTTCACCAAATCGTAAGAAAAAAGGCAGAAGAATTTGCAGGAGTGTGGGTGAGAGTATTGGAAGATGGAAGCAGAGGGAGAAATATGAGGAGATACTTAATCGTGGACGAAAGACGAGTCTGGTTTATGAGAGTAGTAGGTGTGCTGGTGATGATTGGAACAATGGCAAGTGGATCATGAAAGAATATCTACTTTCTGATACTCTTCTTAGAAAGTTCAACAAGTCTGAGTATAAAGATTATGCTATTTTTTCTATAAAAAAGAAATCCAAAAATCCAACAAGTTTGAGTATAAATATTGTTGAGCCGCCCATGATTAAGGTGGAACAAATTGAAGAGGACGCTGGTGTGTTGTTTGGGCTAACTTCTTCCTCTTCTCATCAAATTGAAGAATGTATGATCATCGATTTTGAGAAGTTGAAGTTAGAAAATAATGACCCTCAACAAACAATGGATACATCCGTGGGTGAAACTGTGTTAGAGAAGAAGCAGGCACAACAGGAGGAATCCAAATTGGTTGATGACCTTGTGGAAGCCATGGTAGAATTGGAAGTCCACAATTAGGTCTTTCAAAGTGTGTTTATTTCTTATCAATCTCCCAAATTTTTTTACTAGCAATCCATTTTGCGATTTACATATTTTTTTCAATGGAAGCTTTTTAACCTATGTATATCTTTCCCTTTTGTTCTCCTAAGGTGTACCACAATGCTCTGCATTGTGTTTGCATATGCTTTTGTGTTTTTGAATTATGTGGATGTATCATATCTTCCCCTCTATAACTCATAAGCTGTTTAGTTTTCAAAGAATTTCACAACCAATGCATCTAAAAACAGTGTGTTAACAGATGGATTCTACTTTACAGTTCAGATCTTCATCGAAATAGATAAAACATATACACGAGTAGAAGAATATAAGAGGCAAAATGACGTTTGACAATGGATAATGAAGTTTGTATATAAAAGCAGTTTTGAAAGAAAGCCAAAACATATCAAAGCCTCGCTACAAAGCTCAATTGCTAGTCAAAGGATTCAGACAAGAAAAAGGTATTGCCTTTGAAGAAATATTCTGTGGAAAAGATGTCATCTATGTGAGTTGTTCATGGCCTAGCAACAGTGCAAGACTGGGAGATTAAGCAACTCGATGTAATATATAATTTATTAATGTTACATTTTAGAATATTATGATACCTAATTTATGAATTATGATTTGCTCATTTGGTATGATGACGAGAATTTGGGAAAATAAGCTTGTCATAGTAGTATTCCGTCGGTTTCATGACTCACTTGATATAGATATAGTGTAGTTTGGATTATCAAATCAAACTAGAATATGTTCATAGAATTTAAAAAAAATAAAAATAAATTATACATCTAAAATTTAAAAATTATATAAAAAATGCTATAAATTATAATACATAACAATTTAAAATATTTCATAAACACTCATTAAAAAAGTGGTCAATGAAAAATAAATCAGTTTTTTCATTGAGCAAGGAAAAATAAAACAGTTTTGTCTTTGAACAACAAAGATATTTTGACCCAAAAATATAATGAATAATATATTTGATCAATTTTAAATAGTTTCAAGATACTCTTGGCCTTTTCCTATAAACACACATACACAATACAGTTACACATAAACACAAAATGCCACACACAATATGATCAATGGTGGAGTTTAGGTTGACTAATTTAAAATCACAAAAATGCACATAAGTCACATATGATCTTTGCTTCAACTCATGCTGACTAGTTAAAACACACACAAATACACAAACACAACACAAGAAATTGCTATAAGATTGTGTAGGAGAATTGATTTGTTAGGCCTATAAAAAGGCTCTTTTCCTTGTTGATTATAGACACATAATTCACATAACAAACAACAAGAAGAGAGGAAGAAGAGAAAGATGGCAGACAAGGAAGGCAAGGGAAAGGGAAAAGCAGAGGAAATGGGAGAGAGCAAAAGTGGCGTATTTCCATTCACTCCCAACAAAGGAAGTGTCATTCCTAAAGACAAAAAACATGTTTCCACCATGATGGGTCACAAAATTGGTCACTCTTTTGTTTCCTTGGTAAAGAATAGCAAGAACAAGATCAACCCTGATGCTCATCGATCATCATGAATGATACTTAACGATATGAACCAGAAATAGTCCCAAACACACCAGTAATCTTATTCTTTCCAAACATCACACTTGTAATATGTGTCTCGTTTTTATTCTGTACTACCTTTTGTTCTCCTAAGGTGTACCACAATGCTCTGCATTGTGTTTGCATATGCTTTTGTGCTTTTGAATTATGTGGATGTAACATATCTTCCCTTCTATAACTCATAAGCTGTTTAGTTTTCAAAGAATTTCACGACCAATGTATCTAAAAATCAGATGGATTCTACTTTATAGTTCAGATCTTCACCGAAATAGATCAAACATATACATGACGAGAAGAATATAAAAGCAGTTGACAATGGATGATGCAGTTTGTATATAAAAGCAGTTTTGAAAGAAAGCCAAACATATATCAACACCATAAAATAGAGCAACTTGATGGTTTAGTTTTATTTGTGAAAATTGCTGAGGATTATGTTTATAACCATGCTGGATTCTTCAAGGGGGTCGCCACTGCCTTCACTTGCAAGTAATTCTTGAGACCGTATTCTCCCTTTTCTCTTCCCTGACCACTCATCTTATAGCCACCAAAAGGAATCGTAGCATCAAACGTATCAAAGCAATTAGTCCATTGACAGTAGGTTAATATCTTCTGCATCACCTTCAGCAATATGTGCAATTACCTCCCCTGTCCTGGGGTCGAGGGTAGGGAAAGTTTTCCCTAAAAGCTCAAGAAATTAGCTCCATTATACAACAAAAGAGCCAACTCATAAATAAGAAAAAAAAAAACTAATTCCATTATGGTGATTAACATGGATTAACAAATTTACCTGATGCAGCATCAACAAATCGCCCATTGATAAAAAGTTTAGTATGATCCACATTGACAGTAGGCTTGGTGGGTTCCTCGACAGCAGCTGCTTTTTTGTATTTATAAGCAGCTATTCTGCCAAGATGGGATCTTTTTCCTACACAAAATAGTTTTCCTCATTATAATTCTCTGGATGTCATCTCAGAATCAGTAGTAAAATTTTGCGTGAATTCAAGTAAATTGAAAGGGATTATTAATCTACTTTCCCTATATTAATCAACCAGAAATTTGGGACACGCATTTGGAAATTGCATGCTACATTTTTTGCAGTAATTAATAATGAACATAAAAAAGAGCGAATAAGAGCCATACAAGAAGAAATACAATCCTTGCACGAGAATCACACTTATAAGCTAGTGGAGCTACCAACAGAGAGAAGAGCCTTGAAGAATAAGTGGGTGTATCGAATTAGGACTGAAGACAATATCTCAAAGCCTCACTACAAAGCTCGGTTGCTCGTCAAAGGATTCGGACAAGAAAAAGGTATTGACTTTGAAGAAATATTCTCTCCCGTGGTAAAGATGTCATCTATCCGAGTTGTTCTTGGCCTACCAGCGGTGCAAGACTTGGAGATTAAACAACTCAATGTACTATATAATTTATTAATGTTTCATTTTAGAATATTATGGTACCTAATATTTGAATTATGATTTGCTCTTTTGGTAGGATGACGAGAACTTGAGAAAATAAGCTTGTCATAGTAGTATTCCGTCGGTTTCATGACTCACTTGCTACAGTGTAGTTTGGATTATCAAATCAAACTAGAATATGTTCATAGAATTTTTTTTTAAAAAAATGATTATATATCTAAAATCTAAAAATTATATAAAAAATGCTATAAATTATAGTAATTAATAATTTAAAATATTTAATAAATACTCATTAAAAAAGTGGTCAATTAAAAATAAATTAGTTTTTTTTTAAAAAGGAAAAAATAAATTAGTTTTGTCTTTGAACAACAAAGATATTTTAATTCGAAAATATAATGAATGATACATTTGACCTATTTTAAATAATTTCGAGATATTTTTTACCCTTTTCCCTTTTTCTTTTTCCACAAGGCACATAACACAATATAATGTTTGCTTATGCTCATTTTGATTAGCTATAAACACACATACACAATACAGTTAATTACACATACACATACACACTCTTACCAACAAAAAAGAAATGCCACACACAATGTGATCTATGGTGGAGTTTAGGTTGACTAATTTAAAATCACAAAAATGCACATAAGTCACAATATGATCTTTGCTTCAACTCATGCTGACTAGTTAAAACACACACAAATACTCAAACACAACACAAGAAATTGCTATAAAATTGAATAGGAGAATTGATTTGTTAGGCCTATAAAAAACCTCTTTTCCCTGTTGATTATAGACACATAATTCACATAACAAACAAAGCAAGATTATTGGTCAATTGGAGAGAAAGATGGCAGACAAGGAAGGCAAGGGAAAGGGAAAAGCAGAGAAAAATGGAGAGAGCAAAAATGGGGTATTTCCATTCACTCCCAAGAAAGGGAGTGTAATTCCTAAAGAGAAAAAACATGTTTCCACCATGATGGGTCAGAAAATTGGTCAATCTTTTGTTTCTTTCGTCAAGAATAGCAAAAACAAGATCAACTCTGATGCTCATGAATCATCATGAACGATACGTGATTCTATTATGGATATGACTATGATCGGAGGAGACACTTAAAAATATATCAAATTACATTTGGGCCCTAGGAAGATGTCTATATATAGATGAGTAAAATAATTTAGCTGGACTATGCTATGAAGTTGTCTCTTTATTTTCTTAGTTAGATTAATTTTGGAACCTCCCTCCGTTCTTCCGTTTTATTTCTTCTTCTTCTTCACTTGAAAGATTTGTCACTAATTTGGAGTAATTATAATGATGAACTCTTTTATTTGTACGGATAATTTCAATTATCTATTTCAATATAATATGGGTTCATTACTATGCGGCTTACCAAATTAAGATTATTACCAAATTCTTTTTTCATTGACATTAACGTGAATTTGTTGTTTCCTATTTGGTGGTTAACTTAAAGTTCACGTTTAATCAAATTGTATCACATGAAAATAATTAAATAGTATGTTAATAAATAAAAATAACAAAGCGTAGGCTCAGTTTATCAAAAGAAAAAACATGTAAGTTCTAGTATTATGGTATTATATGTTGAGATGCACAATGTGGAAGTGTTGAAGCTACGGATGGATGATCTATTTCATTGATTTTTCACAGGGACTAATTGAGTAATTGTTGTATATCAGTTAATGCTAGTCAACTTGGTTGCAGAAATAACTGTCTTTTTCATTGAGCGCGCTACTAATACTTGGCGGTTCATGAAATGGGAAGTGATACTATTTGACCTTGTTTTGATGATTATAGCTCTCAAACAATCGTTCCAGTATGGGAAGAGCCAATATTGGAAAACAAATTTTATGTAAGATGAAGAAAGAAAGTATCAAATCCAGTTTTAATTAACTTTGTGTGATTTGTTACCAATAATTGCTTGTAACATGAAAAATGTATCAAATATATACAAAACAGTATTCAAGGATCAACTTGAAGCTCTTTCGTCTGCCATTGTACTTTGTATTGTTATAACCAATAGTGCATAACCCCGTTTGCCAATATTGAATCACTTTGACGGGGATTGGCAGGACGATGTTCAAGAACTAAGTGCCGAGAGGAATTCCAAAAGGGCCTTATGAAATTTTAGAACTAAGACTGGAACCACAAGGCTAACCTTTCGACCACTCGCCATCAAGCTCGCCATTTTAAAAGTTTCAGGCCGAATAAGGTTTTCCTCTTCAGAAGGAAATACTGTGATGACCCGTATGACCAAAATTATATTTTCATGCTTTTTTTTTCATATTTAGAGCGTATATACAGTTACCCCAGGTCGTATACGACCTGCTGGGACCGGTAGTCCGGTGCCCCGGTGACTAAATTCATAAATATCTCATTTTCCTCATTTTTGGAACTTAAGCTTAAGTTAAGTGCACCAAAAAGTAAAATCTTAGCAAACGATGTCAGAATCGAGCTCTGACAGTTTCGTGAGCTCCGAAATATCAAATATGACTTAGGTGAAGTCACGGTTTGGTTCCCGGAACCTCACGGAAGATTTTGAGCTAAAATATGAAAATTTAGTTCTCAAGGCTTAAGGAAATGGCCAAAAGGGAGCACTTATTGATCGGAGCGTCAAAATCCATTTTCGTCACTTCCATTAGCTCTATAACGTCGAAAATAGTCAAGATAGACTATTGGTTTGCTTCCGGATGAGTTCGGCGTGATTTTAGGCTCGATTTTGTAAGTTTTGAAGTTTACCGGTAAAAGTGGAGCCATATTGCATTTTCTGTCAAACGGTGCATCCTATTGCATTTCCGTCGATTCCTAACAGTTCTAAATGATGATTTTAGGCTAGGGGAGGTGTCGTTTCTATTTCCGGGGTTTTCGTTGTGATTTTGACCCCCCGAGTGCCTTATTCGTTAAAGGAACTCAACGACTCTTTTTGAGCAAACGACCTCCGATCATGATTTCGTCGATTCCGTTGGATCCGGAACGTTGAAAAACATATAAGTGCATATAAAGTTTGTTAAAATCGGACTCCGTTTGAGTTTCGAAATAACCGATGAAATTCCAAGAAAATTGATAAAAAGTTGTTTCCAACTGCTGTTTTTCTGCTATTTCAGCCATATCGGAGCGTCGTATAGTGGGGTTCGAAACCGGCCCATGTTGGAGGATAGTTTGGCCCTAGGCCACTTGAACTGCTGATTCCCTTATGCCATATGTGTCTTTTTAGTTAATAAGGGTAAACAATTGGGACCAACTTATTTAATCCTCCAAAACAGCCCCTTAGCCCCCCCCCCCCCACCCATGTCTCATTATTTCGATTTCTGGAAAAAAAAAATAAGGGTTAGGGTGGCGATTTCTTGGTGGATTTTGAGTGAAAATTCGTGGGTGTCGATATTGGAACGTGTGGGGTCGATTGTTATCGCGGTATTAAGGTAATTTCTTCGCCCTTAGCTCGTTTTTAGTGATTTTGGGGGTGTTTACTAATATAATTAAACCCAATGATTTTTGCTAGCTTCTTGGGTGTTTGAGGATTGATTCTTGGTCTTGGAGCTAGTGTGATCACCGCGGGTAAGTCTCAAAATTTTTTAACGTCGTATTGTCAATTCGCGCTAATTAGTTTGTGTAATTTGAGCGTTTGAGGACCTTTTGGTGGTCCATTGAAGCTCAAATTCGAACCATGAGTCCCATAAATCATGAGGGACAACCCGGTGTGTTCGAAATATTTTTTGGAGCTTCGGGCTCGGGAGCTCGTTTTTAGGCCCGCTTGACCCGACAATTTTTGTATTGCAATATGGGTATCAAAACACTCCTATTGATGTCTAGAATATATATTTGATAGGTATTCATTGATTTGTGAGCCGATTTGCAATGTTGGGGCTATTCTTGCTCGTTTTGGCTATCGTCGGCGCCCAGGTAGGCTCGGTTTACCTCGTAGCAATGTGAGACTGGTTTGAATAAATGTAATATGATAGTGGCTAGTGAATGGGATGATCTTTAGGTTGATCTGACCTCGTTTATATTGTTACCCCTCACTAGTGAACTTGGGGTCCCCTCGCGGGACGTAGACGGGACGATTTGAGTTGTGTCCGGTAGGCTTGTGGTGCCGTAGGGGGGGGAGGGGTACATAGAGTATGGGATGTGTGGATATAATCTATTGTGAGAGTTGCATCGTGAGATCCTTAGTAGTAGGATTCCGATATTTTTGAGATTTGTTGTTGATGTTGTTTTGTATAGCGGTCATAGCGGTTGACGCGCACGCCCTACTTAGCTCGGATTTTTCATAGAGGTTGATCTATGCTGAGCCTTTGCTCGTGTTGTCGTAGAGGTCGACCTACACTGAGCATGTTCGCGCATATTGCCATAGAGGTTGGTTTATATGGATTGTGGCTCGCGTCATCCTAGGGGTGGGTGTTTCGCTCGAGCGGGTGTTGTTTTGGTTGACAGATTTGGTTCTACTTACTTACTTTCCGCCCCCATTTCCTTGCTTATATTTTTGTTGTGTCCACCGGGCTTACGGGGGAAGTCACGGTGGGTTTTGCTTTGATTGTTTGTACTTGCCGGTGGTATGGGACGCCAGGTAAGTTTTGCTTGTTATATTCGTTTTTACTTTCCGCATTTACTTACTTACTTGCTTATTATTCCTGTGTTTTGGTATTCGATACTATATTGGTTCAGGCTGTGTTAGAGGTAAGGTATTATTTGCCTAGCGGTGGCTTCGAGGTTTTCTTATTATTCGGGCTAAAGGTGCCCAAGGTTGTTACTATTGTTGTCCATTGGGTATTTACATTATGTCATGTTGGTACTTGTTTTCTCACTGATATTGCCTGTTTTACTTACCTCCTTATTATTATGTTATATTTATTGATCCTAGTCGGCCTAGCCTACTAGGTATCACTTTATTGTGGTACTCATGCTACGCTTGTTGTGCCTTCTCGTGGTGCAGAGCCAGGTGTGGGTCAGCGTAGGCGTCGCGATCGTGTGGACTGATGAGTCACATCTTGAAGGATTCGGTGAGCCTGCCGCCCCGCTGATCGAGTCTTTTATTCTAGAGTTGTTTATTCTGTCATTTATTTCTTGACAAACTTTAGACCCATTTATATTCAGTTTGATCATCTGTATATGTCTGGGTCTCGTTTGGATACTGTATTTATTTAGCTCCTGTTTTGTCACATCACTATTCTTGGGTCGGGATTTAGCTTTTGTATCTACTTATGTCATGATTTGCTTCCGCATTTCTTATTTATTCCTCCTTTATTTATTATTATTTATTGTGAGTGTTGCATGGCCCACCACGTATGCTACAGGTCGTAGGGTTTCGGCTTGTCTACGTGGGGTTAGTAGACGCCATCAGGGTTTGAGAAATCGGGCCTTGACAGAGTGGTATCAAAGCTTAGGTTCTTGTAGTTTTGTGACAAATAGGAGCGGTGTCGGTAGATTCTTGTGAATGGTTTCGGGGATGCCTGGAATTTCATTCACGAGAAGCTACATGGCGCTTTAGGAAAGTAGTTGATCTTTCTAATCTCTTTGTGCGAATGGGTTGAGTCAGTTTTCTTGAATATAGCTTATCGGCTTCACTCTTGTCGCAGATGGCACGCACGCGAGCTACCCAGGGAGAGGATATTCCTCCACAGGCTACGGAGGAAGTTGAGAGGACTGATATACCAGTTTAGGATCCTCCGCCTACCACTACTACTACTACAGCACCTGTGGGAGTGGCAGACCCGCCTATAGTGCCCCAGTCGGCATCAGCCGCCTCACCGGTCGCGCCGTCTTTATTCTAGTCTCCTGCATTCCTGACACTATTCCTGCAGATGATGCAGATGATTGGCGGGGCAGCCGCCCCCACTACATCTACTCCAGAGTCTTCTTCTCAGGGTGCAGCACGAGCTGTGTTGCATACTGCTGAGGCTCCAGCTACTGAGCCGCCATCAGAGAGGGTTCAGGCGCCTATTCCAGATGACAGTGCCGCTGCAACCACTACTTCTACTGTTCTCCCGGCGTCGGAGGTCGGGAAGGCCTTGGACAGGTTTTTGAGGATTGCCACTGTACGGTTTTCTAGAGCTCCATCTCAGGATGCCACCGAGTTCATCACCGTTGCTAAGAGTAGACTGAGGATTCTGCAGGTATTAGAGTCGCATGGGCCGGAATTTGTCTCTTACCTCCTGGATAAGGAGGCGGGTTACTGGTATCGTTCGTACATAGATTGTAGGCCTATGGGATCACCCTCTCCTACTTGGGGGTAGTTTAGAGATGCATTCTTGGACCAGTATGTACCCCACAGTGTCAGAGAGTCCTTTCGTTCTCAGTTCCTACAGTTGCAGCAGGGGACGATGTTGGTTTCCGAGTACGAGGCCCAGTTCACGAGATTGGCCCGCTATGCTCCTGATCTTCTACCTACTGAGCAGGCCAGAGTTAGATTCTTTGTTTACCGGTTGACTTTGGAGAGGCAGAGACAGGTTGACCATACTGTTGCGCGAGGTGGTACCCTCGCTGAGATCATTGAGGAGGTTCACCAGCAGGAGCTCTTTGATCGTCGGGCCCGGGAGACCGGCGATAAGAGGGCACGACATCAGGGTATCTTTTCGGGTACCCGATCAGCGGGTGGTGGTCACAGAAGTGGTGGTTCGAGGTCTCGTCAATCACAGGGCCGTTAGGGCCAGAGTTATCATGCTGCACTACATACTTCCGAGCAGGGTCAATCCAGCCAGCCCGCCAGGGGCCAGAGTTCCGGTTCTGGTACTTTAGCTGAGGGTTCTCGAGGTACAGCCAGAGAGAGAGGGGCTTGCTATAGTTGTGGTGAGGTTGGTCACTACTCTAGAGATTGTCCTAGTGAGATAGGGGGTCGTCGTGGTCGTGGTTGCTTTGAGTGTGGTGATCCTGGTCATCACATGAGAGACTGTCCTCGTCGTAGGCCACAGCGTACTGCCGCACTACCTGCACAGCCTATTCATGCAGTACCGCCAACCAGAGATGCACCACCGGTAGCTCAGAGAGCTAGGGTTGGAGGTCAGAGGGGGCGTCAGAGGGGCCGGGGTGGTCAAAGATAGGAGGGATCACCGCAACAGCTTTATGCCATTCCTGACAGGGCTGAGGTCGAGGGTACTGATGGTGTCGTCACTGGTATGTTATCTGTTTGTGGGCATCCCGCATTTACACTATTTGATCCGGGTTCCACTCTATCTTATGTGTCTGTGTACTTGGCTTCTCGTTTGGGTTTGACTAGTGAGCCGTTATCTATTCCCTTGAGTGTATCTATTCCTGTTGGGGCGGTCCTCGTGGTGGACAGTGTATATAGATCGTGTATGTGACTATTCGGGGTTGTGACACTCAGGCAGACTTGATAGAGTTAGACATGCTTGATTTTGATGTGATTCTGGGCATGGATTGGTTATCTTATTATCGTGTGGTCTTGGATTGTTATGCCAAGACGGTGACCTTTTCTATGCATGGTGTGCCACCGGTGATGTGGTGTGGACCCACTAGTCGTAGATCGGTGAGGGTGATATCATGTTATCGAGCTCGTAGACTTGTTGCTAGTGGTTGTCTTGCTTACTTAGCGCATGCCCGTGATACTAGTGACGATGTATTGTCTCCTGCTTCTGTTCATATTATTTGTGAGTATGTTGATGTGTTTCTTGCTGACCTTCCTAGTTTGCCTCCCGCGCGTGATATAGATTTTGGTATTGACCTTGAGCCGGGTACTCGACCTATTTCTATTCCTCCGTATCTTATGGCTCCTGCTGAGCTTTGTGAGTTGAGTACCCAGCTTCAGGATCTACTTGATAGAGGTTTTATTCGTCCTAGAACATCTCCTTGGGGTGCTCCGGTTTTGTTTGTGAAAAAGAAGGACGGATCTTTGTGTATGTGTGTTGATTACAGGCAGCTGAACAAAGTGACCATAAAGAACAAATATCCCTTGCCTCGAGTGGATGATTTGTTTGATTAGTTGCAGGGAGCCACCGTGTTCTCTAAGATTAATTTGCGGTCCGGTTACCACCAGTTGAGGATTCGGGCTGAGGATGTCCCCAAGACAACCTTTAGGACCTGCTATGATCACTACGAGTTTCTAGTCATGTCCTTTGGGTTGACTAATGCTCCTGCCGCATTTATGGACTTGATGACTCGGGTGTTCAGGCGTTACCTTGACTCCTTCGTGATTATGTTCATTGATGACATTCTGGTGTATTCGCGGAGTCGAGTAGAGCACGAGCGGCACCTACGAATTGTGTTGGAGACTTTGAGGACTGAGCGACTTTATGCTAAGTTCTCAAAGTGTGAGTTTTGGTTGGAGTCCGTTGCTTTCCTTGGCCATGTCGTATCGGGTGCTGGGCTTAGTGTTGATCCAGCCAAGGTGGCTGCCGTTCGTGAGTGGCCTAGACCTACTACTCCTACCGAGATTCGTAGCTTCTTGGGTCTAGCCGGGTATTACCGTCGGTTTGTTCAGAGTTTCTCATCTATTGCTGCACCCCTCACTAGATTGACGAAGAAGGAGGTGTCTTTTCAGTGGTCCGCGGAGTGTGAGTCCAACTTTCTAAAGCTAAAGGAGTTATTGACTACAGCCCCAGTGTTAGCATTACCGGTTGAGGGTCAGCCGTATGCTGTATATTGTGATGCCTCAGGTATTGGGTTGGGTTGTGTCTTGATGCAGGAGGGCCACGTGATTGCTTATGCCTCTCGCCAGCTGAAGACTCACGAGCGTAACTACCCAACTCATGACTTAGAGTTGGCGGCGGTAGTATTTGCGCTCAAGATCTAGAGACACTACCTATATGGAGTACATTGTGATATCTACACTGACCACCGCAGCCTACAGTACATTCTTAGTCAGAGGGAGCTTAACCTTAGACAGCGGAGATGGGTTGAGCTTATGAAGGACTATGATTTGAGTATTCTTTATCATCCGGGCAGGGCTAATGTGGTAGCGGAGCTTGGGTAGTTTGGTAGCCTTACCAGCTTCGGAGAGACCTTTAGCTTGGGACGTCCAGTCCTTGGCTAACAGCTTGGTTAGGTTGGATCTTTTGTCTCCAGATAGAGTTACAACTCATGTTGAGTCTAGCTCGGCCTTATATGATCAGATTCGTCGTCGCCAGTTCGAGGATCCTAGTTTGGTTGAGCTGAGAGTGCGGGTTGCTAGCAGTGAGTTCGAGTGGGCTAAGATTGATTCTGACGGGGTACTTTGGGTTCATGGTAGACTTGTGGTTCCTAAGGTTGGTGATTTGATCCAGGCCTTGTTAAGAGAGGCCCATAGTACTAGGTACTCAGTTCATCCTGGAACGACTCGTATGTATAGGGATCTTCGACAATTGTATTGGTGGCGGGGCATGAAGAGCTCGATAGCTACTTTTGTTTCTAGGTGCTTGACCTATCAGCAGGTTAAGGTTGAGCATCGTAGACCGACCGGTGAGTTGCAGCGCCTCCCTATTCCTTTATGGAAATGGGAGAACATTACTATGGACTTCATCACAGGTCTTCCTCATTCGCCTAGGGGTCATGATCAGATTTGGGTCATCGTGGATCGATTGACCAAGTCCGCACACTTCCTAGCTACTCAGACGACTTGGACAGCAGATAGGTTGGCGGAGTTGTATGTTTCTGAGGTGGTGAGATTGCATGGGGTGCCTGTTTCTATCATTTCATATCATGGTACTCAGTTCACTTCTCGATTTTGGAGGGCATTTCAGCGTGAGTTGGGCACTGATGTCTTGTTGAGCACAAAATTTCAACCCCAGACAGATGGCCAGTCCGAGCGGACTATTCAGGTACTACAGGATATGTTGCGGGCTTGTGTGCTTGATTTTGGTGGTAGTTGGAGCAGGTACTTGGCATTAGCGGAGTTTTCTTATAATAATAGTTACCACTCCAGCATTAGCATGGCTCCTTTTGAGGCATTGTATGGTAGACGCTGCAGGTCGCCGATTGGTTGGTTTAGCGGTCACGAGATGACGCACCAGAGTTCTGAGCTACTTCAGGATACCGTTGATAGGGTGCGTGTGATTCAGGATAGACTTCGTGAGGCCCAGAGTAGGAAGAAGTCTTATGCAGCTCGTAGGCATCGACCGTTGGAGTTTAGTGTGGGTGATAGGGTGTTTCTGCGTGTCTCGCCCATGAAGGGCGTACGGAAGTTCGGCCGGAGAGGCAAACTTAGTCCGAGGTACATTGGGCCATATGAGATACTTGAGAGGATTGGGGAGGTTGCCTACAGACTAGCCTTACCACCTGAGTTGTCAGCAGTACATCCTGTATTTTATGTCTCTATGCTCCGACAGTATGTATCGGAACCGTCACATGTGCTTTGACAGGATACAACTGAGGTGGAGGTTGATGACCAGCTTTCAGTCATTGAGCAGCCTGAGGCTATTATTGCTAGAGATGTGAGGAAGCTCAGGACTAAGGAGATACCGGTTGTGAAGGTTCGCTGGGCACGCAGACCAATCGAAGAGGCTACCTGGGAGATAGAGCGGGACATGCGGACTCAGTATCCACACTTGTTCGAGACTCCAGGTACCTTTCTCACTTTGACTTTTGAGGGCAAAAGTCCCATTTTGTGGAGGATATTGTGATGACTCGTATGGCCAAAATTATATTTTCATGCTTTTTTTTCATATTTAGAGCGTATATACAATTACCCCAGGTCGTATACGACCTGCTGGAACTGGTAGTCCGGTGCCCCGGTAACTAAATTCATAAATATCTCATTTTTCTCATTTTTGGAACTTAAGCTTAAGTTAAGTGCACCAAAGAGTGAAATCTTAGCAAATGATGTCAGAATTGAGCTCTGACAGTTCCGTTAGCTCTAAAATATCGAATATGACTTCGATGAAGTCTCGGTTTGGTTCCCAAAAGCTCACGGAAGATTTTGAGCTAAAATATGAAAATTTAGTTCTTAAAGCTTAAGCAAATGGCCCAAAGGGAGCACTTATTGATCGGAGCGTCAAAACCCGTTTTCGTCACTTCCATTAGCTCTGTAATGTCGAAAATAGTCAAGATAGACTATTGATTTGCTTCTGCATGAGTTCGGCGTGATTTTAGGCTTGATTTTGTAAGTTTTGAAGTTTACCAGTAAAAGTGGAGCCATATTGCATTTCCCGTCAAACGGTGCATCCTATTGCATTTCCGTCGATTCCTAACAGTTCTAAATGATGATTTTAGGCTAGGGGAGGTGTCGTTTCGATTCCCGGGGTTTTCGTTGTGATTTTGACCCCCCGAGTTCCTTATTCATTAAAGGAGCTCAACGAATCTTTTTGAGCAAACGACCTCCAATCATGATTTCGTCGATTTCGTTGGATCCGAAACGTCGAAAAACATATAAGTGCATATAAAGTTTGTTAAAATCGGACTCCGTTTGAGTTTCGAAATAACCGACGAAATTCCAAGAAAATTGATAAAAAGCTGTTTTCAGCTGCTGTTTTTCTGCTATTTCAGCCATATCAGAGCATTGTATGAAAAAACGGATGGTCCCGTTGGATCCGGAACGCCGAAAAACATATAAGTGCATATAAAGTTTGTTAAAATCGGACTCCGTTTGAGTTTCGAAATAACCTACGAAATTCCAAGAAAATTGATAAAAAGTTGTTTCCAGCTGCTTTTTTCTGCTATTTCAGCCATATCGGAGCTTCGTATAAAAAAATGGATGGTCCCGTTGGATCCGAAACGTCGAAAAATATATAAGTGCATATAAAGTTTGTTAAAATCGGACTCCGTTTGAGTTTCGAAATAACCGACGAAATTCCAAGAAAATTGATAAAAAGTTGTTTCCAGCTGACTGTTAAAAATGAAAAAAAAATTATAAAGAGGCGCTACTAGTGGTGTTCGAACCCAACCCATGTAAGAGGATATTTAGGCCCAAGGCCACTTGGGCTACTAATTCCCTTATGCCATATGTGCCTTTTTTAGTTAATAAGGGTAAACAATTGGGCCCAACTTATTTAATCCTCCAAAATAGCCCCCATGTCTCATTATTTCGATTTCTGAAAGAAAATAAGGGTTAGGGTGGCGATTTCTTGGTGGATTTTGAGTGGAAATTTGTGGGTGTCGATATTGGAACGTGTGGGGTCGATTGTTATTGCGGTATTAAGGTAATTTCTTCGTCCTTAGCTCGTTTTTAGTGATTTTGGGGGTGTTTACTACCTATAATTAAACCCAATGATTTTTGCTAGCTTCTTGGATGTTTGAGGATTGATTCTTGGTCTTGGAGCTAGTGTGATCACCGCGGGTAAGTCTCAAAATTTTTGAACGCCGTATTGTAAATTCGCGCTAATTAGTTTGTGTAATTTGAGCGTTTCAGGACCTTTTGGTGGTCCGTTGGAGCTCAAATTCGAACCATGAGTCCCATAAATCATGAGGGACAACCCGGTGTGTTCGAAATATTTTTCGGAGCTTCGGGCTCGGGGGCTCGTTTTTAGCCCCGCTTGACCCGGCAATTTTTGTATTGCAATATGGGTATCAAAACGCTCCTATTGATGTCTAAAATATATATTTGATAGGTATTCGTTGATTTGTGAGCCGGTTTGCGACGTTGGGGCTATTCTTGCTCATTTTGGCTATCGTCGGCGCCCAGGTAGGCTCGGTTTACCTCGTAGCAATGTGAGACTGGTTTGAATAAATGTAATATGATAGTGGCTAGTGAATGGGATGATCTTTAGGTTGATTTGACCTCGTTTATATTATTACCCCTCACTAGTGAACTTGGGGTCCTGTCGCGAGACGTAGACGGGACGATTTGAGTTGTGTCCGGTAGGCTTGTGGTGCCGGGGGGGGGGGGGGTACGTAGAGTATGGGATGTGTGGATATAATCTATTGTGAGAGTTGCATCGTGAGTTCCTTAGTAGTAGGATTCCGATATTTTTGAGATTTGTTGTTGATGTTATTTTTTTGTATAGCGGTCATAGCGGTTGACGCGCACGCCCTACTTAGCTCGCATTTTTCATAGAGGATGATCTATGCTGAGCCTTTGCTCGTGTCGTCGTAGAGGTCGACCTACACTGAGCATGTTCGTGCATATTGCCATAGAGGTTGGTTTATATGGATTGTGGCTCGCGTCATCCTAGGGGTGGGTGTTTCTCTCGAGCGGGTGTTGTTTCGGTTGACGGATTTGGTTCTACTTACTTACTTTCCGCCCCCATTTCCTTGCTTATATTCTTGTTGTGTCCACCGTGCTTGCTTTGACTGTTTGTACTTGCCGGTGGTATGGGACGCTAGGTAAGTTTTGCTTGTTATATTCGTTTTTACTTTCCGCATTTACTTACTTACTTGCTTATTATTCCTGCATTTTGATATTTGATACTATATTGGTTGGGGCTGTGATAGAGGTATGATATTATTTGCCTAGCGGTGGCTTCGAGGTGTTCTTATTATTCGGGCTAGGGGTGCCCAAGGTTGTTACTATTATTATCCATTGGATATTAACATTATGTCATGTTGGTACTTGTTTTCTCACTGATATTGCCTGTTTTACTTACCTCGTTATTATTATATTATATTTATTGATCCTAGTCGGCCTAGCCTACTGGGTATCACTTTATTGTGGTACTCATGCTACGCTTGTTGTGCCTTCTCGTAGTGAAGAACCAGGTGTGGGTCAGCGTAGGCGTCGCAATCGTGCGGACTGAGGAGTCACATTTTGGAGGATTCGGTGAGCCTGCCGCCCCGCTGATCGAGTCTTTTATTTAGGAGTTGTTTATTCTGTCATTTATTTCTTGACAGACTTTAGACCCATTTATATTCAGTTTGATCATCTGTATATGTCTGGGTCTCGTTTGGATACTGTATTTATTTAGCTCCTGTTTTGCCACATCACTATTCTTGGGTCGGGATTTAGCTTTTGTATCTACTTATGTCATGATTTGCTTCCGCATTTCTTATTTACTCCTCCTTTATTTATTATTATTTATTGTGAGGGTTGTATGGCCCACCGCGTATGCTACGGGCCGTAGGGTTTCGGCTTGTCTACGTGGGGTTAGTAGACGCCATCAGGGTTTGAGAAATCGAGTCTTGACAAATACAAAGACACATAACCAACAAATGCTGCTAAATAAGTCCCATATTTTTGGTGTTCTGCTCTAAGTATAGAAAATGTCATCTCTTGTGAGCTTATCCATGTGTTCACCTCCATTGATATCTCATGTGGGGTTATGCATAGATGCTAGGCGTCGAACCTTCTTCTCTTTTCTCGGGGGAGTTATCTCATACTTGATGTCTTGTTTACACCAAAATTGTATCCAGTCACTAAGAGAGACCCCCGAGCTATCACCCGCCTTCACTTTAAGTATATGAAAGGCGGCAAATAAATACTCACTGGTTTGAGGAAGAAATCTATCCTTCTTGGCATCATGACTTGTAAGCTCTTTGGCATTAGGTATCACTTCTTCATAAGGACACCAATTGATCGATAAGCCGCCAAGAATACATAAACCCCAAAGGGATATAGATGTTTCTCCAAGAGACGCGAGTAGTTTATTTGTTTGGGGACACCAAGCCTCGCAAAAGGCCTGCACGATATTGGAAATCCGATCATAAGTAAAAAGAGAAGCAACAACAACATCTCGGAGGTTAGCATCGTTCAAGCTCAACCCATTTTTGTTGTGGACATCTCCTGTGCATTCCCAATATCTCGGGATGCAATGATATTCACCTTCAAACATAATTTTTTCTCCCCAACGTAACCCTTCTTGAATCATGCGGTGCCCTAGATTTGGAAGAGTGCTTGCAAGATTGGTGCCTTGAAGATTTGGTTTCTCAAGATACCATACTTTGGAAGCTTTGTTAGATTTGTGGTCGTGTTCAAAAGTCGAATCCTCCAGATGAAGTGTGTTCCTCAATTGTGGCCATGCATCATCATAACGACCAACTAAGGGATCTTGGACTAAAAGTTTGGTCTCTACCTTGCTATCTTGCGTCGCAATTATGAGGTATTTAAGTCCGGAAGATGAGCAAGTTTAGTCCTTAAAGAAGACCATTGTTTATGTTGCATAAAAAGAAAAGTGTTACCCTTCATCAATGATAGCACGCAAAAAATGAAAGGGGAACGAGAATCAAAATAAAAGAATATGGCTAATTGGGGGTCCCTTATGCTTAAATGTTGAGAATATTATTAAGTCTCGTATTGTTAGTCCCCTATGCTTAAACATTTAGAACAGGGTGAAGCGATTTTGTGCTTGTTTGAGACTTGCTCATGGCACTTCCATCTTAAACCAAATTCTTTCTTACATAAGGATGGTTGGGTGGGGCTAACTTTGTGAATCTTGTTAGCTGTTCAAGCGTCTAAGTGGCCTGCTGATTGTGGAGTCCCTTTTTGTTCGATTACTTTTAGCCTAACTTGTATTTTTTTAAGATTATTCTTTATAAGTGCCATAGATGGAAAAGTATTTGGTATTTTTATTTCTTTTGTTCATGGTTAATCACATTTTGGATTGTATGATTACAAGACATTATGTACCTCAACTAGCAAAACTCATGATGGCATTTGACAAGAAGAAGCAATTGTTTAATCTAAAAGGAGTTGCAGTAAGTTTATCCTAAAGTTTCTAACTAAGTTGCAGATTATAAGTATTTCTTTATTGCTTATACGCATTGTGTTTGAAGTTACATGTTATTACAATATTTAAAAGAAAAGTTCTTTTTTAATCCATTTTTTGTTTCGTTGCAGTTAGGTAATCCGGTTCTGGAATTCGCTACTGACTTTAATTCAAGGGAAGAATACTTCTAGTCTCATGGTCTAATATCAGATCCAACATACAGAATGTTTAGTTCTGCTTGTAATTATTCTCGATATGTTAGCGAGTACTATAGTGACTCTGTATCGCCAATTTGTTCGAGAGTCATGACTTTAGTAAGTAGAGAAACCAGTAAGTTTGTGGACAAGTATGATGTTACCCTTGATGTTTGTATTTTCTCTGTGCTCTCCCAATCCAAGATTATTAGTCCCCAAGTAAGTCTACTTTCTCCCTTTATTTGTTAGGCTTCTCTTGTGTTCTTTTCTGATTAAATTGACAATCTAAATTGATACTAATAACCAGGAAAATGCTGAGAAGTTGGATATATGTGTGGAAGATGAAGTCGTCAATTACTTGAACCGGAAGGATGTGAGAACGGCTCTTCATGCCGAGCTTGTTGGAGTACGCAGATGGTCTGTTTGCAGCAGGTAAGCATTCTTGCTTTGCTAAAATAGTTAGTAGCTGAATAGTACAGTGACAAAGAAATATTAGTATTTAACACAATCAGGTCATAAGTTAATGGATAAATTGGAAAGATGGTAAAGAAGCTGCTACCATAGGTTAAAGTTCACTACTATTAGAGTATATAACTTAAAGCCGTAGCAGAATATGAAGTGCATCATTCAAATGGCCAGGGATATTAATAACCACCATCTTCTAGTTCTTCTATGTTGTTCGGACTCCCCAAAAATGCTACTGCACCTGTGCCAGACCTCCAAAAAGGCACTAACATGCACTCCATGATGTTTTTAAAGAGTTCAAGCTAAGCAAGTAATCATGATGCATAAAACAGGAATGAGCTGGTTCCTTTATCTTTTTCCTATATTTTCATGCTTTGCTTGATATATTTAGGAGTTTCTTGTTTGAATACCACATTCCTCATGTACCTTTCTTCTTTAGCTACTTATGAAAAAAATTCTCTTGCTCAGCTACAGTGTGAAAAGGTTTTCATCTAGCCATATGTAATAGTTGTTGTTTATGGATTGGAATGAATGCGTATTTCAAAAGGAAGACTTTTTGTTCAGTTTTGGTGTATTTGGAAAATATCTTAGAGCTGTTATTGATGTGATGATGGAAAAGTTGAAAGAAAAATGCAGATCCCCTTTTTACTTTAAGATGCTTATGCTACGCTTGTGTCTTTTTCTGGGGCTAAGATAGATTAGGTTGCCAATGGCCCTAGCTGGATTAAGCTGATGCATTCACTTGAAGCTGATGCAGTCATAACGGGATTAAACTTAGTCATTCACTTGAAGCCATTGATTTGGTGGCAACATCTTTTTTTTCCTCTGTGAAGATAACTCCATGGGGGTCATCTGGATATTGAAGTAATCTGATGATCTCATTTGACAAAATTTGAGATTAGAGGCAAATGCTGCCTATATTAAGCATTGACTTTTTGATTTCATAATTTTTTCTTTTTATAAGATGATGAATGACATTATTTATTCTCTTTTATAGGTGTCGAAAATGAAGAAAGGGATGAAGGAAGTGACGATGATGATCTTGATCTTACTTAAGATGATTTTTCATTTATTGATGAAAATTCTAATTTTTTGCTATCAAATACTTTGATACTTATTGAAGCATGTAAAACTACTTATCTTTTAGGTTTTAACATTTTGCTATATGTCTATTAAAAATGTGGTATATATATTATAATTAGTAAATTGTTAAGCCTATGCATATTGTACATGTTAGATACATATATAAATTTGTGTTATCGTTTATTTTTAGAACACAAAAGGATCAGCATTACAAATCTAATTTCCTTTTATAATACAAATACTAATTATTATTACATTAACGTTACAACACTGTTGCAATACACTATTAATGCCTATGGCAACGGCTATGAAATGTTGCCATAGACTATAGTGTCTATGGCAACGGTTATAAAGCGTTGCCATTCCCACATATTTTCGTCGTCGCCATAGGATGGTCTATGCCAACACTCTGTGACAACCGTTGCACAAACTGTTGCCATAGCTCTGTAGCCACGCGAACTGATGCAACGACTGGTCAACCGTTGCCATAGGACTATGGCAACGGGCTTTGGATCTATAGCAACGGTTTTACTTGCGTTGTCATAGGCCTAATTCCCAGTAGTGTAATTTGGGACAAGAAAAGACAAGTGTTGCACCAACAATCTTAAATTTCACTCCAAAAAAACAAAAAATGACACACAACTAATATCGAGGTATATATAATATGTTGTCTACTCATTTAAACCTTATGCTTGTGCTCACATAATTTGACAGGTGATAAAGGCAAATCCATTGTTTCTACACATAAAGTAGATCTCCATACCAAAACAACATGTAAGATCTCAGACAATCCTCGAACATATTCCAATGTTGATCAACGCAGCTTCTTCTCTCTTTAAGAACTGCTGCTATAGTGAATTATTTAGAAATTTTACTAAATAAACTTGATGTTTATAAATACACTTCCCATTGACGTACTAAATATAATACTCACTCTACTTACTCTAATAACCAATGCAACATTGCTTCTTCCAGTAAAGGTGATCATCATGAAAACCAGAATATAAATAATGTAAGCTACACAGATAAGAACTTACAAAATCCTGTAAAATCCAACATACATGTGTGCTTCCCGGAGGTTTAAATACATTTGCGTACATGCATAAAAAAGTATTATATGGTTTCTTTTCATGGCTAAAATATTGTTCTGATTATAGAGAAAATATAATTGTGTAGCGCATTGCAGATGGTCGAAAAATATATAGCAGCAAGCCAAATAACAGGAGATCTAAAAGGTGAACAACCACGTTTGAAGAAGCAACCAATAGTAAATTGGCTATTTAGAGCATTACGCAAAGAGCCTGAAACTGGAGGTACGTACAAAAAAACACTGTTCATATGCTACACAAATATTACGTTCAATGCGTATAAAGAAATACACTTATGACATATATTCCAACCATATTTATCTATGTCAGAGCTATTGCTTATTACAACTTACCATTATTGTATCCAGATGAGTTAAAAAGGGTCCCAGAACGTTTTATTGTGCAAACATGAACCTCCAACATTCTGTTGTGCACGTGGACATATAAAATTGGCAACCACTTGTTGAGAGGAAGAAATGCAAGCTGATGTAATTAGCTTGTTAATCAATACTAAGCATAGTTAATTAGAATTAAATGAAGTAGTTAGAAAGTGGTTAATGATTAGTTACAAAATTGACAGCTGTACATTTATGTAAAAGGTATGTATATATACCTACATACACGTGTAATACCACATAAGATGAAATACAGAAACTGCTTCTTCTTTCTCAATTTCCTTCTTCCTCTTCCTCTTCCTCTTCATTGAGTTGGTTATGGCTACCAATCAAGTAAACATGGTATCAGAGCTCCGATCCGACATCAAAATTCAGCTTTAAGAAGCTGCAATTCAGCTAGGATTGGTTTATACAAGCAGAAGAATGGCAGGAGAAGAAGTACCAGTGGTTCCGAATTCATCAGATTCAAGGAACTTCAGCAGAAGTGAGATTGATCATAATCATCCCTTATATCTCCATCCAAATGATACTCCAGGTAGCTCTCTAGTCTCAATTCAGTTAGTAGGCTCCGAGAATTATGCTTTGTGAAGTAGATCCATGACATTAGGGTTACTTGGAAAGAGTAAATTAGGCTTTGTTGATGGAAGATATACCAAAGACAAGTTTGAGAACTCATTGCATGAGCAGTGGGAAAAGGTTAATGCAGTGGTCCTTTCATGGATCATGAACTCAGTTGGAAAAGACTTATTAAGTAGCATCATATATGCATCTAATGCTCACAAAGTGTGGCTAGACCTAAAGGAAAGATTTGATAATATAAACGGTTCAAGAATTTTTTACCTACATAGAGAAATTGCAACTCTAGTTCAAGGAACCTTATCTGTAGCAGAGTATTTTTCAAAGCTGAGAATTATGTGGGATGAGTTTGATGCACTCATGCCCTGCCCTGACTGTAGTTGTCCTGAATCCAGAAACTATGCTCAACATTTTGGTTACCAAAGACTCCTTCAATTCCTTATAGGACTGAATGAGACATATGCTCAGTGTAGAAGTCAAATTCTCATGATGTCTCCCACTCCTACACTGAACAAGGCTTATTCTATGGTTATTAATCATGAAAGTCAAAGATCCATAGGCAATACTGCATCTATGGTGAGTGATTCTCTTGAAGGTGCTGTGTTCTTCAGTCAGAAGGGAGGTATCAACTTAAATCACAGGAATAAAGGAGTAATTACTGGTTCCTACACCAGTAATAACTCAGAAGGACACTCAAATTCAACTGGAAACTTAATTAGCAAAGGCATATATTCTAATCATCCCAGGTCCCAGAAGAAGTCATCTGTGGTATGTGATTATTGTGGCTATAATGGTCACACCAAGGAAAGCTGTTACAAACTCATTGGATACCCTCCAGACTGGCCCAAGAGTAAAAGGAAAGGGTTGACTCAATATGCTAATCATGTGGAAAACAGTCAAGAAAAAAACTGCTTTACTACTCATGATCATACTAATCCTCAAGCCAGTGCATCTCAGCTACCACCTTATTTCACTCAGGAACAGTATCAACAGATTATTCAAATGCTGAACAAAGGTAATGAAGGAAGTGATCAGACCTCAAAGGCAAATGCAGGTACTATGACATACTTACACTCTAATACTGCTCAGTCAAAATGGATAATAGATTCAGGAGCCACAAATCATATGACATCCAGTGTTGAGTTGCTGCATGAGTTTACCAGACTACTAGATCAGGAAAATAGCTATGTACATCTACCCAAAGGTGGTGAAGTCCAAATTACTCACAAGGGAAAGTCACAAGTTCTTAATGATCATCTGATTTCTAATGTTCTATTTTTACCAGAATTTAAATGCAATCTACTATCCATCTCTAAACTGACTAGGGAATTACAGTGCTCAGTGAACTTCTTCCCTCTTCCCTGACTTCTGCATATTCCAGGATCTCTACACTGGATTGGTGAAGGGGATTGGTAAGGAAGAACAAGGCCTATATCTTCTCAAAGGAAACTCAACCACTACTCAAGCCGCTCACTGTACAACAAACCAAGCAAGTAAATCATCTATGAAATCTGTATCTAGCAGTCTTTGGCACAAAAGATTTGGTCATGTTCCTCTAGAAATAATCAGAAGACATCCAAGTCTCCAACAACTTGTTCCATAAAAGCAAACATGCACTGTTTGTCCACTTGCAAACATACTAAACTTCCTTTTACTACAAGTACCACTACTACACACTCTATCTTTGCATTACTTCATTGTGATATTTGGGGACCATATAAAGTTCCCACTCATAGTAACAAGAGATATTTTGTTACTATAGTAGATGACTTTTCTAGATATACTTGGTTGTTTCTTATTCATTCAAAGTCTGAAGTACTTGTTGTCCTAAAAGATTTCATTACAAGAATGAACAACTATTTTTCTGTTTCTGTTAAAACTCTCAGAACAGACAATGGTTCTGAATTTCTTAGTAATGAGTTTCAATCTCTAGTATCTCACTTTGGAATTCTACACCAAACTTCCTGTGTTTATACTCCTCAACAAAATGGGGTGGTTGAAAGAAAACACAGGACAATCCTACAGGTTGCTAGAGCCTTAAGATTCCAGTCTGCTATGCCCTTAAAATTCTGGGGAGAGTGTGTGTCTACTGCTGTTTACCTTATAAATAGAACACCTTATAAACTTCTTAAGTTTATATCTCCTTTTGAACTGTTATTCAAGTCTCCACCCTCCCTTACTCATCTAAAAGTTTTTGGTTGCTTAGCTTATGCTTCATGCACTAAATTATTAGATAAATTCTCAGCTAAAGCAATTCCTAGTACATTCATGGGTTACTCTTCCACAAAAAAGGGCTATGTACTGTATATTATACATTCCAACTCCTTCTTTATAATCAGGAATGTTGTATTCTTGGAATCAGTGTTTCCCTTCCAACATCTAAGATCTACTGGTACTCCTCTCTTTCCTGTTCTGGATCTTGTTCCTATCTCAGATTCCTATCATTCTCCAAACTCTTCTTCTGAGTCTATTCCAAGTGAACTTATCAATACCACTTCTTCTATCAGTTCCATCCAAGAGGAGTCAATAGCCAACTCTCTTGGTTCACAATTCATTCCTACTCAGCAAACAACTATTCCATCTTCTATTCCCCTCCGAAGATCATCCAGAGCTAAACATCCTCCTGTTTGGATGAATGATTTCATCACAACCTCATCTACTCACTCATGTACTTACCCTATATCTTCCTTTGTTACATATTCCCATCTTACTAATTCCTATCAACTAGCCCTTGCTGCTTATTCCTCCATCACAGAACCAACCTCTTTCTATCAAGCTTCTCAAGACCCAGCATGGATTCAAGCCATGCAGTCTGAAATTGCTGCATTGGAAGAGAACAAAACCTGGTCCATAGTTGATTTGCCACCAGGTAAAACACCCATTGGATGTAAATGGGTATACAAAGTGAAGTACCAAGCATCAGGAGAAGTGGAAAGGTATAAGGCTAGACTAGTAGCAAAAGGATATAGCCAAAAGGCTGGTCTAGACTATTCTGAGACTTTCTCTCATGTTGCAAAGATGGTTACTATCAGGACCTTAATTGCACTTGCTGCCTCTTGTCAGTGGGTTATTTACCAGATGGATGTTCATAATGCATTTCTTAATGGTGATCTACTTGGGAAGTGTATATGCTTATACCATAGGGGTTTGCCAGACAGGGGGAGAATCAGAAGGTCTGCAAACTTCATAAGTCCCTTTATGGCCTAAAACAGGCTCCTAGACAATGGAACAGGAAGCTTACAGATGCACTATTAAACATGGGGTTCAATCAAAGTCACTATGATTACTCATTGTTTACAAAAACAGTTGGTAAAGAAATTGTGATTATACTAGTGTATGTTGATGATTTGCTGGTTACTGGAAGTAGTCAAGACCTTATAGAGAAGGCCAGGAAAGACTTGCAACATAATTTCAAGATGAAAGATCTTGGAGAATTAAATTTCTTCCTGGGAATTGAGGTGGCCAGGTCACAGGAAGGGATAGTAATGTGTCAAAGGAAGTATGCACTTGAATTGGTGTCAGAGGTAGGACTCAGTGGAGGAAAACCTGCTGCAACACCCACTGAGCCAAACCAGAAACTAACTTCAACAGAATATGATAAGTATGTAGCAAACAGAGATGCAAATGAGGATAAGGAAATGAATGATCCTACAATCTATCAAAGACTGGTGGGAAGATTACTTTATCTTACCATGACAAGGCCTGATATATCATTTGTTGTACAGGTGCTAAGCCAATATATGCACAAACCTAAAAGGTCACATATGGAAGCTGCATTAAGGGTTGTTAGATATATTAAGGGAACACCTGGTTTAGGCTTGTTTATGCCTGCCAAGAGTTCAAATCAGCTCCAAGCCTTTTGTGACTCTGATTGGGGTGCTTGTGTAGATACCAGGAGGTCAGTTACTAGATATATTGTAAAGCTTGGAGGAGCCTTGGTATCCTGGAAATCCAAGAAGCAAGATACCATTTCCATAAGCTCAGCAGAAGCAGAATTCAGAAGTATGGCTACTTGTACTGCAGAGATCATTTGGTTGACTGGATTACTTAAGGAATTGGGGGTTAAGCTTCAACAACCAACTGATCTAATGTGTGACAGTAAGGCTGCAATCCAGATTGCAGCAAATCCTATCCTCCATGAGAGAACAAAGCACATTGATATTGATTGCCATTTCGTGAGAGAAAAGATCAGTCAAGGCATGATCAAGACCAGCCATGTATCAACAGCTGGATTGCAGCAAATCCTATCTTCCATGAGAGAACAAAGCACATTGATATTGATTGCCATTTCGTGAGAGAAAAGATCAGTCAAGTCATGATCAAGACCAGCCATGTATCAACAAAGGAGCAACAAGCTGATATTCTGACTAAAGGATTAGGTAGGACAGCACATGAGTATCTGCTAAACAAATTAGGGATGAAGAATTTGTTCAAGCCATCAGCTTGAAGGGGAGTGTTGAGAGGAAGAAATGCAAGCTGATGTAGTTAGCTTGTTAATCAATACTAAGCATAGTTAATTAAATTAAATGAAGTAGTTAGAAAGTGGTTAATGATTAGTTACAAAATTGACAGCTGTACATTCATGTAAAAGGTATGTATATATACCTACATACACGTGTAATACCACACAAGATGAAATACAGAAACTGCTTCTTCTTTCTCAATTTCCTTCTTCCTCTTCCTCTTCATTGAGTTGGTTATGGCTACCAATCAAGTAAACACCACTGAAGCTCCGCTGAAACTACAGAAACTATTTGTGGGTATTACAGAAGAAGCTAGAGAATTTCGTAAAAATATCCGTGCTTATAATAGCATCTTTACTTTTACATCTTTTGGTGTTAACTTGGATAAGGAAATAGCATATGCAAGGAAAGGAGTGTACACATTCAGGGCACAAGGTCAAATATATCACGATCTACCATCATTGATACCGCGTGATAACAATCCCTGTTACTTTCTTCTATACCCTTTTTATACAGATAACAAGTTGAACAATAGGATCTCATAAGTAAAAGAAGGAATTCTATAGGACAGAATCACAACAAAGATCAAATGGATAATGCTGGGAATTCCATATATATGCACAAATCTTTCGCCAACTAAAAGACCATTCCAGTTTCCACAATTTCCAACTTCGAATTGCTGCAAATGCCTCTTCGGATCAATGAGTTTATAACACACCCTCTGTACATCAAGTAGCGGCAATTTGAATAGATGGAAACATCCAAACATACCTTTTGAGCGAGAGATTATTGTTCACGAACATTCGGATTAAAGTCAAACACTATTATGGTTGTTATGACCCCTACAATATCCTTTGATCTTTCCAAGAGGTGAATCCGGATGGCACCAAGGAATAAGAAAAAAAAAACAAAAGACAACATCACATAACAACTGGCCACGCCCCAACTTTGACCAGTGATATTCCGACTTTCAGATCAGTTGACGCAATTTTCACCAATGAGGACCAAGGTAACATATCTCAACTTCTACAATATTATAGTAATATATCTTAATCACATTGTTCACAAGTTACATAATAGAAAAAAGCACATACAAAATATACTATAAAAGCCTTTACCCTATTGCATACATTACCAACAACACTTGAGGACTAACAGTTGCACCACAACAAATAGGACAGACTAGAGCTCACTTATTTATCACCAAATATTAATTACCTTCCCTGCTTCTCTTTGCACTTTCTGGAACCACACTTTCATCGAATATGGCTTTCCGCAGAATTCTATATGTATCTATGGAATTCTGTATATTCGCTTTAATTTTGGGAAGTAACATGGTATATTCTGATTTACACTTACTTACCAACACTAATCTTCAAATGCTAAAATGCAACACACATACTATCACTCAGATAATGCTAAAGTTGTATCAGAAAATAGGACTTCAGAATCCATATTTGGTTGCTGGAGTATTTTAAATTAACTACCTTTACAAAACCCACAACACAAAGGCTACATCATACTATGAGATCCTTTTTATTTCAATAACAATTTTTTTATTTCAATAACAATTTTTGAGGTTTTTAAACAAAGGTTTTTACAATTGTGTCCATTAAATAAAATATTTTCTACTCTATTGTTAGGTATCGAAAGTAGCTGCTACAAACAATGTAAAAAATAACTACAAATTTAGGAGAAAAAATAATCCTACTTCATCGAGGATACATCTTTTGTATTAAAAAGAGAACATCACAGAATAGGACATGCCTACATAAATTTCATATAGTATAATCTCCATATATGTCAATATTGTAACTACCACATAATTTGAATTATTTTATTATGATTTGTAACACCTCTAGGTGTCCGTCGTGAGACAAAAGGAGTTGTTTCTTGTAGAAAGTACTATTGTTATAAGTTACAGGTACGAGAAGCAGAGAGGTCTGTATTACTTCTATGCGGAAGACTTCTGCAACAACTCGTCGTTGACATGTACATAAAACTGGAAATAACACGGCTTGAATATTTCAGAATGAACAATCAAATTTTAGAAGAGAGGTTTATCAAGGTAGAGATAGAATTGGTCACAAAGATACTACTTCCATCATCTTTTATTGGGGGCCCACGAGATATGCGAAGACGGTATATGGATGCAATGGCTTTGGTTCAGCACTTCGGAAGACCCGATCTGTTAATGACAATGATGTGTAATCCTGATAGGGTTGAGATCAACGAGAACTGCACACCGGTCAAACTCCTTAAGAAAGACCAGACTTGGTGACAAGAATATTCCGAGCTAAGTTGCAGGATCTAAAAGACCAAATTTTCAAGAAAGAAATATTTGGGAATGTAGCAGCTCATGTATTTGTGGTAGAATTCTAAAACGAGGACTATCACAGACACACCTCTTGTTTATATTAAAAGAAGGCCACAAGATTAAATCGGCGGATCAGTACAATAAGTTTATCTCTGCAAAGATTCCAAATAAATGTCAATATCCCCTCTTGCATGAGTTGGTACTCAAGCATATGATGCAACCATCCAACAAACCTATGCATGCAAACTGGACAATGCAAATATCATTATCCACGAACTTACAACAACAAATCAATTCAAGCAAAGGATGGATATCCTATTTACAAGAGAAGAAGAGATGGTACAACAGAGACTGCTCGTAGAATGAAGATGAATAATTAGTGGGTGGTACCTTATAGCCCATATTTGCTTACAAGATACAATTGTCACACAAATATTGAGGTCTGCCTTGAAATAAAAGCAATAAAATATCTTTACAAGTATATATACAAGGATCATGATAAATGTGCTGTTTATGTTGAGTATTAATAACTATTTGGGAAGTATGGGCAAGAGCATAGCCATACATGACCTCCCTTGCCAAGATGATCAACATTTCCTTGAAGTTGGGCAGTCAAAATATAGAGAAATTTATGAAGAATTGTCTGTGGGAATACCTATGGAAGATTTTGAAGCACAATCAAAATTAAATTCCGAACAAGAATAGGCTTTTTCAAATATTATCCAAAAAATCGATTCTAGAAAAGGTGGAATATTCTTTGTCAATGGACCCGGGGTACTGGGAAAACATACTTATACCGTGCATTACTTGCCAATGTTAGATCAAGAGATATGATAGCCTTGGCAACAACAACCAGCACTTTAGCAGCTCCAATTTTACCTCGAGGACGCTCAACTGGCTCGAGGTTTAACATACCTTGCAAACAAATGAGTCAACTATGACAAATATGTCCAAACAAAGTGGTGATGCCAAATTAATTAGAAAAGTAAAAGTGATTATATGGGATGAAACATCAATGGCCAAGCGACAAACAAGAGAAAGAGTCGACATGAGCTTTAGAGACATAATGGACACTGATAAACCATTTGGTGGGAAAGTCATGGTATTTGGAGGAGATTTTTGTCAGGCGTTACAAGTAGTTCAAAAATCTACAAGAGCAGAAACTATTGATGCAAGTTTGGTGAAGTCATATCTCTGGCCTTTGATGGAAAAGATCCAATTAACTAGAAATATGAGAGCAACAATTGATCCAGCATTTAGTGAGTTCTTACTTCGCTAGGTAACGGAGAAGAACCAACAATGAGAGACAATTTAATCCTCCTTCCACAACAATTGACTATCAAGCATTGTACTGATGGAATTCCAGAAGAATGCTTTATCAAGGAGATATTTACCAGCCTACAACATAATGCTACCACTGCAAAATATGTCACAACGAGCTACCTTAGCAAGTAGAAATGAGCATGTAGATAATCCAAATGATAAGTTAATAGCCATGTTCCCAGGTGAAAGCAAAACATTTAATAGCTTTGACACTGCAGAAGATGACACTAACAACTATTATCAAAGAATATCCAAACACTTCAACGCTAAATGGTCTCCCACTGCATAGGTATTTCACAAAATACAATATTCAATTACAATCATGAAGATGCAGTTACAATAGACAATACAACTATACTTTTAACATATCTTTTAAAATGCAGATTAGAATTAAAGAAGAATGCATCCATGATGCTGCTAAGGAATTTAGACACTTCAAATGACTTATGTAATGGCACAAGAATGATATGTAGAGGCTTTGACAAGAATGTCGTCCATACAGAAATATCAAGTGGCCATTATGCAACAAAGCATGTCTTTATTCAGCGAATTCAACTATCGCTACCTAAAACTAGAAGGATATCCGTTCAAATTCATTTGCAAGCAGTTTCCAATACACCTTTGCTTTGCCATGATAATAAATAAAGCGCAAGGAAAAACTATTCCAAATGTTGGTCTGTATTTTCCTGAACATGTTTTCTTCACATGGTAAATTGTACGTTGCACTAAGGGGATATCTATGGCCACAACAGAAGTCCTGGTCCTAACACAACAACCAGAACGACAAAGCAGAACATACATAAGGAACATCGTCTATAAGGAAGTTTTAGGTATGATAACCTCATATAATATATATGTCCACGAAAATACACAATTAACTATAAATTTGCAATCCTAACAACATTGCATGGCTTCAAATTTCAGGATTACAAGACACCAACTTACCTATGCAAATATAATCGACGCAACAATGACCCGCGCTACTCTTCAAATGGAGATTCTTATTTATCCACTTACAGCTTGTACAAAATGTTGCTTCCATAAATAAAATCAATATTGTTCTACAACATCAATAATAACTCATTAACTCGTGATAAGGGGGTTTAATAGAATGCAATAGACAGAGAGAGAGCACAACATCAATGGTATTTAACTTACCATGGGAGGCATGTGCGGACAAGTATTTACAAAAATTCATGGACTACAAAATCAAGATAATTATGAATTTCCTATTTTGTGACACATAAATTCCTGATCTCCCCCCTCCCCCTCCCCCCAAAAAATATCTACTCTTTGAAAATATTAAGAATTATTTAATAAGTCGTCATCAACGGACTTACAAAATCTACGCTCCAACAGAGTCGGTCGCACATATCATGAAATTAATAGACTAATGCATAAGCTCCAACCTTAAATTCTAATTTCATGAAACATAAACTCCAAAAAACGCTACATCTGCCTTTCAAAGATAATTAGTATCATTTAATAAGTCATCACCGATGGACCCACAAAATTCTAGCTCAAACGCAAGTTTGTCACTTGTGTTTCAAAAAATTCATAGACTAATATACATAAAAAAATGAGATGATATTCTGAATTCTTATTTCGTGACACATAAACTCTTGAAGCAGGGGACTTTGCCTCACAAGATGTACAAGTTTCATACTCTTATCTATAAGAGGAAGATTTAATGCTTGTGTCTTTGAAAAAATAATAAAATAAAATATGTTAGCTCCCTATCTTGTGTTTAGAAATTATAGCCAAATTTTGTAACTTATGTTCTGCTTCGCATCATCTTTATGCTAATTGATGAATTACACAAAATGCAAATAAGAAGAATGAATATATTTGCAAGATTCAGTAATACTCTACAACATAAATAAGATAAAAGTGCTTCAAGGAATTACAAGGAAATAAGATAGAACATAAATCTGAGGTAGCATTTTATTGTGAAAAAATCTTTTCTCGATCTTTTGTATCACCATAGTGAGATTTGAGATTGACGAACCCTTTCAATGTATTGTCCCAAGTCCCAAGTCCAAAGCACAAATGTCCCTCGTCGACCTCACCATCAGATAGGCTACGGAAACACTCAGATCTAATACCAGACTGGTGAACAAAATGATCGTCACTGAACTACTTGACGGTTCCCTCAGCCCTTTGTCCATTCTCACAAACAGAAACCCTAAAACCCTTTGTGTGTTCCCTTTGGAATTTTCACCAATAGGTATCACACAAAGGGTTTTTAGGGTTTCCATATGTGAGAATGGACAGAGGACTAAGGGAACGGACAAGTGGTTTAGTGAAGATCTCTTTGTTCACCAGTCTAGAATCAAATCTGAATGTTTCCGTAGCCTATCTAAGGGTGAGGCAGTCGAGCTCGAGGTTGACTCTGTAAAGAAATATAATAGAAGAAAAGTATAATCAAGAAGGGGAAGAAATGTTTTGGGAATGAAAACTTTATTATGGAAAAAGACTTTTTAATTTTGATTTTGATTTTGATTTTGGGTTAGTTACAAAATGCCTAATGGTCATCCCTATATATACTTATGTAGAGATGCTTTTAGACATAGTTCTACAAAAAATATCTAGATATTATCTTTCAAATATCTAACAAAAATCTAGATTTTACTCTTAAGTAGAGGCGGCAAATGGTTGAATTCTGATGGATTGAGTCAAAATGAATTGGATTACAATCCGCCCAAATAAAATGTATGTAAACATGGATTGGTCAAATATGGTTTGGATAACATGGTTCCCCCATTTTAATCTCCTAAAGTCAAAAAAAAAAATTAAATCAAAGCTAAATTGTGATTCTCAATCCCTACCACCCCTAAATAATTATTTTTTAAAAAAATTACTTTTCATACAAAAAGGACTTTAATTTTTTTTTACTTCGATACTCTATCCCCAACCCATTCCCACACCAGTCAGACCTCTACCACCCTAATTTTTAAATTAGAAATAATCCAAAAAAAAAAAAACTCCCACCCTACCCGTCCTTCACTCATCCCCTACCCCCATCCTACCACCATTTTTTAAAAATAATGAAATAAATTATTAAGAAATTAAAATCTTTCACCCCCAACCTCAACCCTACCCCAACCCTGAATTATTTTTCAAAAAAATAAAATAAAAGAATTAAAAAAATTTTACTCCACCCCCACTTCCACCCTACACCACCGGACCCTCTACCCCACCTCCCTAAATGTTTTTCTAAAGAAAAAAAATTAAAAAAATTCACCTCCCACCCTACCCCACTCCCTACTTCCCCACCCAATTTCTTTTTTAAAAAATAAAAATTGAAAAAAAGATTAAATTTTTCACCTCCACTTAAACCCTACACCCACCCCCCGACCCCTACCTCCCACCCTACCAAATTTTTTAAAAGAATTTTTTTTTAAAAAAAAATATTAAATTTTTTTCACCCACCCCCCACACTTCCACCCTATCCCCCACCAGCCCACACCCACCGTCAATTTTTTTAAGAAAGATAAAGAAAAAAGTTTACAAAAATCCTCCCCCCCCCCCCCCCGACACAGACACACAAAACAAAATCTTTTTTAAAATAATAAAAAATTTCAAAAGAAAGTTAAACTTTTTCGCCACTTCTTTCCTCCACTTACTTGAGAAACGGATTGATATAATAGAATTTTGGTGAAAATACAATATCAATTATATTGGAATTGGAGTAAATTGTGATTCTGTTGGTAAATTGAGAAGTAATTCTTGAGATTTGAGATATTTTGAATGTTATTGTGATAAAATGACTTGTGATATCATTTGAGGAATTTTGTGGTAAATTGATGGTATTTGGGATACTTTCAGGAATCATGAGCATATTTTGGTACTCGTAGAGTCCGATTTCATTAGTATTTTGACTATCAATGAGAGTGTGGTGATATAAGACATGTTAATGGTATTGTAGTACTAGTCGATACACTTGGCATTGCCTTTCTGATGCTATGGCTAATATGTATCCATTATCTTATTATGTTGCTGTTATATACTTTGATTTGTCGCATTGGCATGCATTCATCTCATTTTGCATTTGTACTACCCCTTGACCATGCTGAGGTGATGACAAGGTTGAGATATGGTGAAACTTGAGAGACTTCACTATATGGCTTGCGACGCCTTCAGAAATTTTGGTACATGACCTGTGATGCCCTGGAGCTCTATCTGGTAGCTTTAGCTCGATAGATGTGTACATCGGCTCTGTGATAATTGTGATTGCACGTATGGCCTGCGATACTCCCGAGTTCTATTTGGTACCTTTAGCTCAATAGATGTGTACACTAGCCCCGAGTTCCAGTCCCCTTGGGTCACAAGGGTTCCTTTCAAAGCTCAAGTAGTGAATTGTCGGTATAGCATTTTGAACTTCTTCTGATTCGCAGATCAGACTTTTGCTAAACACTCTCTGTTTTTTTCGCTAGTTTCAATTTTTCCTTCTCTTTTTTTTTGTTCACACTTATCATATAAACCTTTTTGCTAAGAATAGAAAGATAATATCAAGGCTAGAACTTTTCACTAAGTGTCTACACTTTACAAAATGAGGCTTGAAGAGAATATATGGCCATGTTGGGATAAGGCCGTTATATCCTGCTCCTCCCAGTTTTTATAAAATTGACATACTGGAAATTTGAGATTCCTTCCTTTATTGGCTGCTTCCGGGCTTTTTGACTTTCGTTTGGATTGCTTCATCAGATCTCGTCTTTCCTTGTAAGTCTCTTGATTCTTGGCAATAAGTTTTCTTCCTTTTATATCTTGGTAGTTCCTTGATTGTTGCAGCTTGATTTCCTTTTCCTTCCTGTTTTGCCTTAGATGATATTCCCTTACTCTTCATTTTCCTTTTTGTATATTTCTCGCAAATGCAAAACATTAAAATTTAGATGCTAACACGAGTTAATTTTATAAAGTTTCCTTAGTTTGGAGTCGATTTAGCTTTCAAGTCAACACAAACTTAAATTTTGTCAGATCCTAATAAAATACGAGATATTGGATAAAAAAAAGAGTGAATGATAATCATCCGATTGATTTTCATGCATATGAATTGGGAAGAGTTATAGCAAATAAATTTGAGTATTTTTTAAACAATACCATGAAAAGACAATTTTTAACTTGAATTCATCATTTTAAGACGTGAAATTAAGTATATGTATGTATTAAAACTAATAAATTATGTAAGTCAATACAAGTTGCAAGACAAATCACAATATCTGCTTTTACTAAAGAATCGTATTTATACAACATACGTAATTGTATTTATAAATATATGCAAATAAATATTATTTTTTTAAAAATGGAATATACATGCAATGTATGTACTAAAAGTGGGAACAATGACACGCAAAAGTTGATTTACAATTTTTATGTTTATAAATAAAGAAAAACGATTTAGGCCTTAAAGTTAAACACTATTCTAATAAGATTTATGTGCATTAAGGTAAATATCTAATTTTTAATAAAAATAACCAAAAAAAAAATTAATTAATTAAGAAATAACAAATGTTGATCCAATATATAGATGGTTAGATGCCTTTGGGCTTCTACAAAGGTGTTTAATTATGCAGAGCTCTAGAACATTTATGTCTGTTACACTTGAGATTGTAAATTTGTAGCCTCCTCAAAGTATAATAAATATTTATTCAAGTGCAGTTTATACAAATGAATTAACTTAGTTAAAAGATATAATCAAAAGGGTTTATTACTCATTTAGAACACCCAAATTATTCGGCAAATTAAGCTTCTATTTCTCACACAAGTGTACACAAATCAACAGGGAATACACGTGCAACGCACGTATCCAGAACTAGCATAAAAAAATATGGCCAAAAAGTATCAGGAAAAAATTAACTAAGTCATAAACTGCATTGTTGTGAAACAAGAAAACTCTAGATTGTAGATAGATTTCTATGGATAGAACTACTGTGAGCAGTCTAAATTTCGACCCTTATAAGGCAAGTACCAATGGAACTCCTAGCTAATTTGATGGGCACCGTGTTTTGTAGTTGTAGTTGATTCGAGGATCTCAAAGCTTTTCAAGGCATAGCGCCAACACATGTAATCACAACATTTATAATGCTTGCTGCAATTTGTTTTATGGCCTTTCAGCTCGTCCAATAGAGCCTACAAAATTCATAAGTGCCTTGAAAAAAGGGAGAAAGAGATCAGTATAGATAGGAAAATACTAATAAAGTGAAGGAATGAAAAGTCATAACATTGCTGAATACCTGTATAAAGGTTCAATTAAGGGCATACAAAGCCCCCGTCACTAGCAACGTCCGCGGATGAAAGTAAGTAAACAATTCATGAATAAAAGATCCATGTTACTCAAAAATTGTTTAAAGAACACTAAACAAGGAAGTAGTAACTACCTGAGCACTTAACAACATACAACGATGCAACAATTAACAATAAAAGAAGCATTAAAGTTATGGATGTGAAAAAGCAAATATATATGAATGTGCAAATAGAGAAGCACAAACACTCCTATGCACTTAAATACAAGTAAACACCAACATAATTTAGTACGTGTATGAACATACCTTTGATTCAGTTGTGTCAAAGGACAACGCCCAAATTTTCAGCAAAAGTTCTCATCTCAAGCAAGCTATTGGTTGTCAGAGCTTTCTTCAATCCAATCTCAACTTTGATGTGAAAAATCAGATATATATGAATGTGAACCAACCACTGGAGTCCAGCTTGGGACTTTTCCCATATTCATTAGCTTGAACGAACGCAAATTGGGAGTATCAATGACAGCGTCATCCAAGTCAAGCATGTCACTTAAGAACAAATTCTCTGTAAAGGAATTGGAATCAAATTAGTTACAGCTTGTTCAAATTAGTTACAGTTGGTTAACAATTAGTTGTGGTTAGTTGTAATTAATTAGAGTTAGTTAGTTAGTTAGAGATAGTTACTAACTAATTCTGTAATTAGCCATCAGTATAAATAGAGAAACAATACTCTGTACATAAACAATTTTTGACATACAGCAATAAGATCTACACTTTCTCTCTTCTTCCTCTGCTCGATTCTGCAAGTAGTTTCCATTGCATGTCTTCACTCGAGCTCATTTCTCAGTCCTCAACATGGTATCAGAGCATCTGAGCTGAGATCCATTCGAGTGTTAATGGCGAACATCGGAAGTGCGTCGGGAAGTCAGATGGAAGGTTCACAGGGGAGCGTAACCATTGATCACCTGCATCCATTGTATTTGCATCCGTCAGATGCACCGGGATCCCTCAATGTGGGGATCATGCTTACCGGATCTGACAATTATACATTGTGGAGCAAGGCGATGGAATTAGCGCTTCTAGGAAAGAACAAGGTCGGATTTGTTGACGGAACAGTGATAAGGGAGCAATTCTCAGGAAATCTAGCTAAATTGTGGGATCGATGCAATGCGATTGTGGTGTCGTGGATCCTATGCAATGTGAGTAAAGATCTACATGGAGGAGTGCTTTTCTGTTCGAATGCACAAGCGATTTGGGGAGATCTAAAAGAGAGGTTCAACAAAGTTAACAGTTCACGGATATTCCAGCTTCACAAAGAGATTTTCACATTGGTTCAAGGTGTCTCATCTGTGTCGGTATACTATTCTAAACTCAAAGATTTGTGGGATGAATATGACTCTATTATGCCTCCACCGTCATGTAATTGCCCTAAGTCTAAGGAATTTTTGGAACATTTACAGTATCAAAGGATTTTACAGTTTCTAATGGGACTTAGTGATAGCTATAGTCAAGCTAGAGGTCAAATCTTATTAATGCAGCAAATTCCTAGTATTAACCAGGTGTATGCAATGATTAACCAAGATGAAAGTCAGAAGATGGTTGCTGGATCGAGTATGATGATGTCTGAGGGTATAAGTCCAACAGCAATGTTTACTTCAAGGTCTGGAAATGGAGGTCAAAAGCAAAAAAAGGGATACAATCCTGGAGCCTTTTGTGATTTCTGTCGAATGAAAGGGCATATGAGAGTTGATTGCTACAAGCTGATGAAATGTGATTTCTGTCACAAGACAGGACATGTGAAGGATGATTGTTACAAGTTGAATGGTTATCCAACAGATTTCAAAGGGAAAAGGGAAGTAGTGATGGCAAGCAATTCAACATATGATGCAAGAGGTGTAAAAGGCAGAGAATCAACAACAGCACAATCAAACATGAGCATGCCTATGCTCACACCTGCTCAGCATCAGCAGCTGATTAAAATGCTCAATCAGTCCAATATCAATGTCAGTGAGACACATGGTGTGGCAAATATGGCAGGAAAAGGTAACTTCTTCCTAAATAAACAAGACTTCATTAAATGGATAGTAGATACAGGTGCTACTAACCATATGATAGGGAATTCCAAACATTTACATCATGAAGGGTTGATAGAAAATGCAGGACAGGTTCAACTACCTACAGGAGACAATGCACAAGTAACACATGTTGGGAACTGTCACCTGGGAGGAGGTGATATTCTTAAAAGAGTACTATGTGTACCAAGATTCAAGTTCAATCTTATGTCAGTTTCACAAGTGACAAAAGAGTTGAACTGTTGTGTTACTTTCTTCCCAAAATGTTGTGTTTTTCAGGATCTCTCATCTGGGAAGGTGAGGGAGATTGGTGAAGAAGAGGATGGCCTATATACAATATACTCTCACCTGGAAAGCACAAATACAGGAGAACAAAGGTGTTTAGCAGCTCAACAGGAAACTGATGCAACTGTGTGGCACCAAAGACTATGTCATGTCCCATTGAATGTATTGAGGAAGATTCATAGCTTACATAATCTTGGTAGTAAGTTTACATTGAATAATTGTGAAGTATGTCCTATTGCCAGACAAACTAGGTTGCCATTTCCACATAGCAATAGTAGAGCATCTGCTGCATTTCAGTTAATTCACATGGATGTTTGGGGGCCTTATAAAGTAGAAACCTATGATGGAATGAGATATTTTCTGACTATTGTTGATGATTTTTCAAGATGGACATGGATTTTTTTGATGAGATTGAAATCTGATGTTGCTGAGATTTTGAAATACTTTTGCTTAGAAGTTGAAAATCAATATGGCAAGAAAATTCAGAAAGTAAGATCTGATAATGGATCTGAATTTTTTAATCATAATTGCAGTACCTTTTTTAAACTTAAAGGTATCATCCATGAGAGCTCTTGTCCTTATACACCACAGCAAAATGGTATAGTTGAAAGGAGGCACAGACACATTCTTGAAACTGCAAGGGCTATAAAATTCCAAGCTGGATTTCCAGACAGGTTTTGGGGTCTATGCATACTAGCTGCTGTATATGTACTAAATAGAATTCCATCTACCATTCTGGGGGACATATCTCCTTTTGAAAAATTATATGGAAGACCTCCCTCACTTACTCACATAAGGATTATTGGTTGTTTATGCTTTGCAACCAATATTATCAAACAAGATAAGTTCAGTCCAAGAGCAGTAAGGGCTGTTCTAGTAGGGTATGGGACTACTCAAAAAGGATACAGATTATATGATTTGGAAAACAGAACATTCTTCATTAGTAGAGATGTTATGTTCATGGAAAAGATCTTTCCTTTTAAAGGTAGCCTCAACACCTTACAGGATCAGCAACAATCTCAACAAGTTTTTGATTATGATACTCTAGTTGGCAATCCTGTACAAGTATCTGTTCCAAACTCAACTTCAGTCTCTTCTATTCCTGAAACTCAAAATTGTCCTCCTCATCCTCCCATTATCAGAAGATCTACTAGAGAATCCAGACCTCCTATTTGGCATAAAGATTATGTCACAAAAGGAGGTTCACATAATTGTTTGTATTCTATTGCATCTGTAATGGATTATACAGGTCTCAAGCCACATTATCAGAGTTTTCTATCCAACTTCTCAGCTGAAACAGAACCTGTTTGCTACACAGAAGCAGCCAAGGATGCTAGATGGGTAAATGCCATGAAGAATGAAATACAGGCATTAGAAGACAACAACACTTGGGAACTGGTAGATTTACCTACAAATAAGAAAGCTATAGGATGCAGATGGGTATACAAAATTAAGTACAATGCTGATGGATCAGTGGAAAGATTTAAGGCACGATTGGTGGCAAAAGGGTACAATCAAAAGGAAGGTCTTGACTATCAGGAGACTTTTTCTCCTGTGGTTAAGATGGCAACAGTCAGATGTGTTATCAGTATTGCAGCTGCCAAACAATGGCCAATACATCAAATGGATGTATACAATGCTTTTTTGCAAGGGGACTTAACTGAAGAAGTATATATGTCTGTGCCTGCTGGCTTTTATAACAAGGCTGAAAGTAATAAGGTATGCAAGTTGTTGAAATCTTTGTATGGCCTGAAGCAGGCTTCAAGGCAATGGAACATTAAACTTACTACTGCTTTGGTATCTTCTGGTTTCCAACAAAGTTCAAGAGACTATTCTTTATTTACCAAAAGACATGATGATAAATTGGTAATAGTCCTTGTTTATGTGGATGATCTCTTAATCACTGGAAACAATGCTTCTATGATAGATGACACCAAAGCTGCTTTGCAACATTCTTTCAAAATTAAGGATCTAGGTGAACTCAGATACTTCCTTGGTTTGGAATTTGCAAGGAATAAGGATGGCATCCTTGTACATCAAAGGAAGTATGCATTGGAGATAATTTCTGAGGTAGGATTAGCTGGGGCCAAGCCTGTGTCTACTCCCATGGATTCAAATCAGAAGCTTACCACCATGGAATTTGATGATCATACACCACCTTCACTTGCTGATCCTCCTCTGCAGGATCCTTCATCCTATCAAAAGTTGGTAGGAAAGCTATTGTATCTGACCACTACTAGGCCTGATCTTTCTTTTGCTGTTCAATGCCTCAGTCAGTTCATGCATTCACCAAAAACATCCCACATGGAAGCAGCTCTCCGTGCAGTAAAATATGTCAAGTCAGCTCCTGGACTTGGTATCTTCATGCCTTCTTCTGCCTCTTGCAGTCTCCAAGTTTTCTGTGATGCTGATTGGGGTTCGTGTGTGAATAGCAGGAAGTCTGTTACAGGATACTTTATTCAACTTGGTACTTCTCCCATTTCATGGAAATCTAAGAAACAAGCTACTGTTTCTCGTAGTTCAGCTGAAGCTGAATATAGAGCCATGGCATCCACAGTTGCAGAGATCGTTTGGATTGCTGGTTTGCTTCAAGAACTTGATATGCCCATCACACTTCCTATTCCTCTTTACTCTGATAGCACTTCTGCTCTTCAAATTGCTGCTAACCCGGTGTTTCATGAACGCACTAAACATATTGATATCGATTGTCACTTTATTCGTGAACGGATTCGGGATGGTTTAATTGCTACCACATACTTGTCGTCATCTGATCAGCCTGCTGATATGTTTACTAAGGCTCTTGCTCGTGGTCCTCATGCTCATCTCATGTCCAAGCTAGGGATGAAGAATATCTTCATACCTCCTAGCTTGAGGGGGGGTGTAAAGGAATTGGAATCAAATTAGTTACAGCTTGTTCAAATTAGTTACAGTTGGTTAACAATTAGTTGTGGTTAGTTGTAATTAATTAGAGTTAGTTAGTTAGTTAGAGATAGTTACTAACTAATTCTGTAATTAGCCATCAGTATAAATAGAGAAACAATACTCTGTACATAAACAATTTTTGACATACAGCAATAAGATCTACACTTTCTCTCTTCTTCCTCTGCTCGATTCTGCAAGTAGTTTCCATTGCATGTCTTCACTCGAGCTCATTTCTCAGTCCTCAACATTCTCTAGTTCACGACTCAAAAGTTTAATCATTTTCAGTTTCTTGCATGAACGAAGAGATAAGAATTTTAGATGCGGGAACACCGAGGAAGTATTGGCAATCTAATTTCAGGACGTGTAGCTTAGTACAAGAGTTCAAATCAACTTCCAGTGATTTTGTTGGAGCAATCAAGTGAAACTCCATCAGATTTTGAGCTTTTATTTCTATTGCTTGTAGATATATACCATCATAATCCACATGAACCTTTCTAAGTTGATTCTGATGAGGCACTGAGATTAGTAATAATGTATCAAAGTTAACTCAACAATTGAAGGGCACTTACTGATAAATTTGGAGAGAGCTGTGCTAGAAATATTAACGCGATCAAAATAGATCTCTTTCAAACAAGGCAACTCACTAACACGATTCTCTTCAATACTGCAATGTTTTAAATGCAGAATCCTTAATAATCTTGACTCGAAAAGTGTAGGGGAAAATGGGAAGAATGCAGAGGAAAATGGTAGGAGCAAATATAATTCTGTTAAAGTAGTGTTGTCTGCAGCAAGTTTGATGAGAGCGTTGCACTTTGCACAGACTTCGAGAATTAAATGTGGATAGTGATTGCAGTATCCATAGTATCTCTTTGCAGAATGCTTTCGTACAAATTTTTGATCATTTAATGATGTTATCATGTGATGCCACTTTCTGGAAACAAGAGAAGCTGTTGCTCTCTGTTTCAGAGATAGAAAACAGAGGATTTCCGAGAGAAGATCATCTGGTAATTCTGAAAATATTGAGGCCATTGCATAAATTCTGTTGAGGGATTTGGCCGCACATCTATATATATATATATATAGGTTTCTGTATCCATATTGGGGTAGAAGAAGGTTTTCTAAACTCGAAAAGAATAGGTTTTTAAAAATACAGGTTTTTCTCATACTTTTACTATGATTAAATCTCTACGCAGAGAATCGCAACTAAAATAAACTTGATCTCCAAAAAATTAAAAATTATCAAAAGAACAATTTTCATGGATAGTACGCCAAAGGGAAAAGACATAAAGAAGGAAAAATTCCTCAACTTCAAAATTCTTTTAAATTTAGGACTCTTTATTAATTTAGTAGAATTTCAGCATCAATTTTATAAATGAAACTACTAAATCTTGGGAAAGTATTTATTAAGGGTATGCAAAATTGAATCGATGAATTAAAATGTTATTGATTTATAGTTATTGGGTTATTATGTTATCGGGTTTTTAATAGTTTTAAAAAGAAAAGATTGTCGGGTTATCAAGTTTATATCGGTTTTTACTATTGGGTAAACTGATAACCCAATAAGATTATAATAATTTACTATTTTACCCCTTCGTAAATATTAAATATTAGTAATTTAATAGTAATAGGACACTGTAGCAATACTTTACATATTTTTATCTTTAGAATATTTAAGTGATTAGTTATCCACTTTAGTATTTTAGTTTGTAATTAGCTAATTATAACTTTTGCAAGTTTATAAACATAGTCTTCGTACTCTATTTGTTTTTTATTAATGCAAATTATCATTATCATTCTTATTGAGTATACCGAAAATCAAATCGTTGAGGACTTAAAACCGATAAATCGATAAAAATTATTTTATTGGTTTCTTATTGGTTTTAAAAACTGAAAATCAAACCAATAATATATAAAATCGAACCAAACCAACCGATGCACACCCCCAATATTTATCATTTATAGCAATTTATTATATATATATATATATATATATATATATATATATAAAACTCAATTTTAATATATAATTCAGATTATTATAAAAATATAACTTTAATATATTTTAAGACACTTATAATACATCTTTATTGCATGCAGAATTGCTTTTATATATAGTGTAATTCATTTATATTACATGCATAATTCTTTTTTAATATAAAGTAGTTTTTTATCAAAATAATTATAATACATATATAATTCACTTTTAATATATAATACAATTGTTATAAATGATAAATATTTTTCAAATATGAAATAGTGGCGGGTCAGAACATTACGCTTCAATAATCAACTGATAATTAAACAAGATGCACCTTTGGTACATGTTCTTGGTGATGACCATCAGTTTTAAGGCGAGGAACATGATCCTGAAATGATATGATTGATTGAATCGATATTTTCATAGAAGATTAACCATTTTATGCTAAGTAGTGGAATGTCCTAATGGAGCCTTATTGCCACTATTAGCATAAAGTTTCTGAATTTTGTACGAGAACTTGAATTTTCTTTCTGTGGTTGGTTATGGGACAACGAGTTTTAGATCTGTTTATTTCTCCATTTTATGTTGTATTAACCGTTGGAACAACTATGTCCAATTTGATTGTTGTGGATTTAAGAGAATGATCAATCTCGGCTAGTTCAATTTGGAACTGTGGATTGAGGTGTAGTTGATTGATTATATTGATCTTTGATGTATTAATTGGCGAGTTTGAGTGAACTAATGATCAATGTCTTACCATTAGCATGCACAATCGAAAGGGTTTAAGTTACATACAACAAAGATAACACTAACTATAGCAATAATCAACGAGACCAATTAGCGCACAATGAACCAAAAGTGGAATATCGTCCACTTATATCATTCCCCTGATGGTGTGTGTAAACAGTAATTGACTCATTATCATTCGGGTTTGACCCGTATAACATCTGGACCCTGCAATATCATCCCTTGACAACTCCACTTTCCTTACTCCAGCGCCAAGTGTCGGAAACATAATGGCTTCTTTTTCGAGCGAATAATCCAAACCCTATAAATGCCCGATTTCATGAACCACAACTGATTCAAGATCCACCCCCGATATTCTCGACATTCCTTTTTCCGAAAACTCGCCATCCACCATCCAATTCTCCTCGCCATCTAAATGGAAAAATCCCAATGGTGGTGAAAACGCGTGTGCCAAAATCTTCATGGGTCCATCAAACGGGTTACCATCGCCATGGTCTCTGACAAAAAATGCAACCCGAATATCCGTTGATCTATAAGAATCAATTTCTTTGAAAATCAACAGCATTACTTTCGACCATCGAACAAATGCCCTCCCAAAAACTGCGTTAACGGAATCCGTCAGCCAATTCTCCGGTAGAAATGCGTACTTCAACTTAGTCTTACTCGGTGGCCAACGTGGCCGGTCTTTGAAAAACGAAAAATGAACCACCTTATGATCCGCCGGTGACTTTCGAATTTGCTTACTGAGTAGGAATGAATTTTGTTGATTTACAGTCCGATTCGAAGTTTTTCATCATATATACTTTGGATTTTGTTGTAGAAAACAAGAAATGCCGGCATGGAAACGGACAATGAGAAGGTGAAGGTCATTGTCAAGAAATTGTTTTTTCTTGACAACTCTGTAAGAAGAGTTTGAATGGTTGAGAATCTATTTTTTCTCCTCTTTTAAAAAAATAATTAACTGTTCATAAGTATCTAATTTTTACTAATTCCTTTGTTTTCATCAAAATTCTTATCGGGTAAATTACTTAAATTTACCGAAAAGGTAAAACGATTTTTGACTCAATATCTTTGTTTTAAGGATAAACAAGTTTAAGCAGAATAAGAATAATCCTAGTCTGCTGAACTTTGAGTTTTACGAGCAGCATCTACAGGTCATAGATGAACTCGCAAACCAACTTCAGAGACAGATAATTGCTTGAATTTGAGGGGTCAAGTTTACGAATCGTAATAGCTATGTATTGTAGATGCGATCCATAGATCAATTTCCAGAAACTAGAAAATTCAACCTGGGTTCACGAACTCAAACTACAGTTCATAAACTCTTATACAGATCATAAATTGGCTCATGAATCAAACTTCAGAAACTCTAAATTTTATCTAATACTTACGAACCCCATTTACAGATCGTAGAATGAGCTACAACTCATAAACAAAACTTGTAGATCAAACTTCAGGAGTTCAGAATACCGGTCTGATTTTCATGAGAGACAATCAATCCACAGATCGTAAATGGTCTCGTAGAAGCTGCCGATGTCAATTTTCAGTCACGGTCATTTGGCCTTTTTCCAAATGTGTTGGATCATGTTTTTGTATTCAATTCAGTTTTTTGATGGTTTTGTGGTACATATATCTGTGCATCTGCATTTATTTTTTGTCTTATTACTTGTACTTTGTATTCAGTTCATTAATTATTTGGGACTAATGGGATCAAAACTGCTGGACAAAAAAGAAAAACAGAGCTTGACTAAGCTATATACTGTAAATTCAAAATCCATTAACAGCATTGTTGTTAAACAATAAACAAAACATATTTGTATCAAAAACCTGCGTGAGGTTTCTCCTCTTCTTTGATCCGTCTTAGGTCAAGTACCATTCTAATGACCTTTTTTATGAACCTTTCTATAGGAAAAGCTATTGTGAACAGTCTAGACTTTGACCATTGTAAGGCAAGTACCAATGGAACTCCAAGCTAATTTGATGGGCACCTTGTTTTGTAGTTGTAGTTGATTCGAGGATCTCAAAGCTTTTCAAGGAATAGCGCCAACACGTGTAATCACTACATTCATGATGCTTGTTGCATTTTGTTTTCTGGCCGTCCAACAGAACCTACAAAATTCATAGTGCAACGAAAAAAGGGAGAAAAAGATCAGTAAAGATAGGAAAATACTAATAAAGTGAAGGAATGAAAAGTCATAACATTGCTGAATACCTGTATAAAGGTACAATTTAGGACATCCGAATCCACTCTCACCAGCAAAGTCTGCGGACGAAAGTAACTAAACAATTCATCAATGAAAGATTCATACCCTGGTACGAGCGAAGAGATTACTTCCAAAGTTATGTGCTTGATACGACGTGGTTCAATGTTGCTTTGAAGATTTTCTGAATGAGAAATTACTTCCTTCATAGACTGTGAAAAGTAATATTCAACACAAATTGTCAAACTTGAAACGAAATTGAATGGAAAGATTGGTTTACTCAGAAATTGTTAAAGAATACTAAAGAAAGAAGTACTAACTACCTGAGTACTTAACAGCATACAAAGATACAAAGAAAATCACTCATATTCACTTAAATACCTTTAATTCAGTTGTGTCAAAGGACAATGTGATAATTGCGCCCAAATGTTCAGCAAAAGTTCTCAACATAAGCAAGCTTTTGGTTGTTGGAGCGTTCTTCAATCCGATCTCAACTTCCATAAGCTTTGAACCAATTACTAGACACAGGCTTGGGACTTTTCTCATATTCATTAGCTTGAACGAACGTAAATTGGGAGTATCAATGACAGCATCATCCAAGTCAAGCATGCCACTTAAGAACAGATTCTCCAGTTCACGACTCAAAAGTTTGATTCTTTTCAGTTTCTTGCATGAACGAAGAGATAGGGATTTTAGATGTGGGAACTCCAAGGAAATATCTTCAGGAAATCCGATGGGCATGTACATACAAGCTAGTTCCAGGACTTGTAGCTTAGTACAAGCGCACAAATCAACTTTCAGTGATTTTTTTGTAGCAAACAAGTGAAATTCCGTCAGATTTCGAGCTTTTATTTCTATTGGTGGTAGATATACACCATCAAAATTCAGAAGAACCTTTTTAAGTTGTTTTTGATGAGGCACGGAGATGGGATCAATGTAGTAACAACGTATCAAAGTCAACTCAACAATTGAAGGGCACTTACTGATAAATTTGGAGAGAGCTGTGCTAGAAATTTCAACGCATTCAAAACAGATCTCTTCTAAACGAGGCAACCCGCTAATGTCAGTCTCATCAATAGTGCAACATTTCAAATGCAGAACCCTTAAAAATCTCGACTCGAAAACTCTACGGGGAATTGATAAGAAAGCAACCGAAAATGTTTCACGCCAATATAATTCTATTAAAGTTGTGTAGTCTGCAGCAAGTTTGACGACTGCCTCACAGGTAATGCACTCTTGGCAGAATTTGCGACGTCTGATATATGGATAGTGATTGCAGTATCCACAGTATCTCTTTGCAGAACTCTTTCGTAAAAAATTTTGATCATCTAATGATGTTATGATGTGATGCCACTTTCTGGAAACAAGAGAAGCTGTTGCTCTCTGTTTCAGAGATAGAAAACAGAAGATTTCCGGGAGATGATCATCTGGTAATTCTGAAAACATTGAGGCCATGGCGTAAATCTGTTGAGGGATTTGGCCGTACATCTCTATCTATATATATATATAGGTTTCTATATGAAGGTTTTCTAAACTGGAAAAGAATAGGTTTTTAAAAATACCTTTTATTCATAAGGTTTTTCTCATACTTTTATTAGGATTAAATCTCTACACAGAGAATTGCAACTAAAATAAACTTGATCTCCAAAAATAAAAAATTATCAAAAGAACAATTTTCATGGATACTACGCCAAAGGGAAAAGACATAAAGAAGGAAAAATTCCTCAACTTCAAAATTCTTTTAAATTTAGGACTCTTTATTATTTTACTCTAGAATTTAGGCATCAATTTTATAAATGAAACTATTAAATCTTGGGAAACTTATCTATATATACCATATTTAGAAAGTATTTATTAGGGGTGTGCAAAAATCGAACCGATCAATAAAAACGTTATTGGTCTATTGTTATCGGGTTATTAGGTGATCGGGTTTTTTATGGTTTAAAAAAAAAATTGTCGGGTTATTGATTTTATATCGGTTTTTACTATTGAGTAAACTGATAACCCTATAAGATTATAATAATTTACTATTTTATCCCTTCGTAAATATTAAATATTAGTAATTTAATAGGACATTATAACAATACTTTACATATTTTAATCTTTAGAGTACTTAAGTGATTAGTTATTCACTTTAGTACTTTAATTTGTAAATTAATTAGCTAAATGAACCGTAAATATAATTAAAAGTCCTATTTTATTTATGACTAAAATAATCTTATAAGCTTACAAGACAATAATACCCTTCAATGAATAAATACAGTAGCCCTTCATAATTCAATATATTAATCATTCTTAGGTTGGACAACCTCATCATTGCGGGACCGTCTCGACCATAAGGCTACTAAAGCAACCGCTTGGGGCCCCAATCTTTTTGAGCCCCCCACTTTCTCCTAAAGATGTATATATATGTAATATTGTCGAAAGAATTTCATGTATTGATAATTAAAAAAGGGAATAGAAAAAATATAATATATAGATCGTTTTAATAATTGAGAAATGAAATAGTGTTTAGTTAATTGTAGCATCATTTCTTATGTACCTATCTATCTTGTTGCCTCATTTATATTATATATGTTATCATAAACCAATATTATTTTTCTTATATTTACTTTTTTAAGGGAAAGGAACATATATATACATTTTAAGGAAAATAATAATTCATATATTGTTAATAAAAGTCTTAAAACTTGTTTATTCTTCCAATTTTTTTTTTATTAATTTTCATTTCACTATTTTTTATTATCTCACTATTGAATATTCTTAAGTCTTTCAAATGGTCAAACTTTCTAAATTATAGAAAATCTATTGATATGTGTTTATAAAAAGATCAAATTTATTTTTTTGTATCTTCTTCAAATTTCAATCAGTAAAATTAATCAACACAACTTTAATATCATTACATTAACTTATTCAGCACAACACTATTTCAATATCATAATATAAACTTTTTAAATTTTTAAGTTTTACTATTCTAACTCTGTTATATGTTAATTATTAGGGAAGTTTACATCCCTATTCATTTTTAGAGTCTATATTACATGAATGTGTCAACATAAAATATTTATCCCCAAAGTCTATAGTAATTTTACAAAAGAGTGCATGTGTGACTCAAATCCTAAATAAAAAAAATTAACATATCAAAATAAGATGGAAATGGTGATATTGTTGGTGTTTTTTTGGTTATGTTGGTGATATTGGTGATTTTTTGTGATATTTGTTGGTGATTTATTTGGTTATTGGTGATTTTTTGACATGTACACTTTTGTAAATAAAAAGTTAAGTTTGTAAATATAATATGGCAAATCACAAAAATGTAATAAATTGCAATTAAATTATTGTTTATATTCTAACTTTATAATGTCCGCGTATATCCTACTTCCGGACCTTAGGACTCACTTAGTATGTGTAGACATTGAAAATTTGTAGGACTCTACAAAATTAGTCATATTTCAGTCAGGATTTCTTGGAGGCTACTCTACCCTAAATCCTAATCCATGTCTATATAAAATGTATTATATTCCCTTGAAAAGGCATCTCAAATATCCTACAAATTATTGGGATATTCATAAAGAGATCAAAATCTCAAATATCTTACAAATTCATAGAGTATTTATAAAGAGACCAAAATCTCAAATATCCCCTAAATCCAGGGATATTTATAAAGAGATCAAAATAGGGCGCAAGGAGGTTAAAAGTATCCTACATTCGAGAAATACGCCACTAACGGCCCTCGAATCATGGAGAAATCTTATGAGAGAAGAATCAAGGGAGGAACAGATTTGTACCTACATCGTTTATGAATAAAATTATGTTTCTTCATATTTTATTTGTCATTGCATTACTTTCTATCACATTAAAATTTGTTGCATACATACTAGCAACCACGTCCGGTAGGACCAAATCTGCCCTTCATCTATTCTTTCATAAATCAAATCTGCAAATCTGAAGGCCACAAAATAGCAAAGGTGAAAGAAAGAGTATTTCAAGTCTCGTCTTGAAATTTCATCAAGTCTACACTCCGACAAGTCTTGAAGTAGGGGGCATTTGTAGACATTGAAATTTTATAGGACTCTACAAAATAAGTTCTATTTCAGGGCTTCTTGAAGGCATGTCTATATAAAGGGTACTATATTCCCTTGAAAAAGCATCTCTACACTATTTCAGGGTTTATTTAAAACACTTATTAAATAAAATATCACCTAATAAGAATAATGTTACCTTATGTTCATTGAAGTACTAATATATAAGGTTGTTTGATTCCACATAAAGAAGAATCTCTACACTATCGCAAGTTGGTATTAAGCAAGGGGAAAGAATTCAATATCCTTGTAAAGATTGATTGGAACTTTGCAAAGGTTGAGTCAAACATGAATTTGATAGCTGTGGAGATACATGAGGTTGAAAAGAAATTGGTTGCAGATGAAAGCAAGGTTAAAATCTCGTTTTAAAAAATAAAAAGTAAGCCCCCCCCCCAAACCCCCCCCCCCCCAAAAAAAAATTAAAGATAAGAGCATACAACAATATCAGATTAGTGAAAAAATGCAAGTGATAGCTGCGGACATAGCTGATGCTGGCCAAAAAACTACTAAAGTTGAAATTCAAATTCAAACCCCGATAATAATACAGAAAAGCAAAAGGATTTGCAAAGAAAAAGATGGCAATGTAAATGATAACATGAATAAGAAAGTTGTGGGGATTCGTTATGTTCAAAAACACAAAATTCCACATAAAAGTGATGATGACACCCCGATAATTCATCTAAAAAAAGAAGAAGAATCAGGAAGGTTGCGGAAGAGAATATTGCGACACTACCGATGAAACATAAAATCAAAGTGGAAAAGAATTAATAGTTTAATTAGCAATATTTATGATCTTACTAATAATAATATTTATAAGTTACTATTCTCGGCAATCAACTTCACCAATCATGGCTTTCATTATTAACTTACTTTCTTATACATGAATGCTTTGATTTACTGATTCACTAAACATTCAATATATTATCAAAACAGGTCAACAACCCTCTTGTGCATACATGCTTTGGGACAAGAAAAGACAAGTGTTGCACCACAATCTTAAATTTCACTCCAAAAAACCAAAAAATGACAAATAACTAATATCGAGGTATATATAATATGTTGTCTACTCATCATAGTCTCAAATTAAACCTTATACTTGGGCTCACATAATTTGACAGGTGATAAAGGCAAATCCATTGCTTCTACACATAAAGCAGATCTCCATACCAAAACAACAACACAGTATACATGTAAGATTTCAGACAATCCTCGAACATATTCCAGTGTTGATCAATGCAGCTTCGTCTCTCTTTAAGAACCACTGCTACAGTGAATTATATCGAAATTTTGCTAAATAATATTGATGTTTATAAATACACTTCCCATTGTCGTACTAAATATAATACTCATTCTACTTACTCTAATAATCAATGCAACCTTTTGTCTTGCTATATCCAATCTAATAGGTCATAAAGAGAAAAAACATTGCTTCTCCCGGTAAAGGTGATCATCATGACAACCAGAAAATAAATAATGTAAGTCACACAGGTAAGAACTTACAAAATCCTGTAAACATGTGTGCTTCCCGGAGGTTTAATACATTTGCGTACATGCATAAAAAAGTATTATATGGTTTCTCTTCATGGTTAAAATATTGTTCCGATTATACAGAAAATATAATTTGTGTGGCACATTGCAGATGGTCGAAAAATATATAGCAGCAAGCCAAATAACAGGAGATCTAAAAGGTGAACAACCACGTTTGAAGAAACAACCAAAAGTTAATTGGCTATTTAGAGCATTATTATGCAAAGAGCCTGAAATTGGAGGTACATACAAAAAAACACTATTCATATGCTACACAAATATTACGTTCGATGCATATAAACAAATACACTTTTGACATATATCTCCAACCATATTTATCTATGTCGGAGCTATTGCTTACAACTTACCATTATCAGTATGATAAGTTTATCACTGCAGAGATTCCAAATAAATGTCAATATCCCCTCTTGCATGAGTTGGTACTCAAGCATATGATGCCATGCTACATGTGGGAACCACCATCCAAGAAACCTATGCATCCAAACTGGGCAACGCAAATATCATTATCCACGACCTTACAACAGCAAATCAATTCAAGCAAAGGATGGATATCTTATTTACAAAACAAGAAGAGATGGTACAATAGAGACTGCTCCTGGAATGAAGATGAATAATTAGTGGGTGGTACCTTATAGCCCATATTTGCTTACAAGATACAATTGTCACACAAATATTGAGGTCTGCTCAGAAATAAAAGCAATAAAATATCTTTACAAGTATATATATAAGAATCATGATAAATGTGCCATTTAGGTTGAGTATTAATAACTGCTTGGAAAGTATGGGCAAGAGCATAGCCATATATGACCTTCATCGCCAAGATGATCAACACTTCCTTGAAGTTGGGCCGTCAAAATATAGAGAAATTGACGAAGAAATGTCTGTGGGAATACCTATGGAAGATTTTGAAGCACAATCAAAATTAAATCCCGAACAAGAATAGGCTTTTTCAAATATTATCCAAAAAATCGGTTCTAGAAAAGGTGGAATATTATTTGTCAATGGACCCGGGGGTACTGGGAAAACATACTTATACCGTGCATTACTTGCCAATGTTACCTCGAGGACGCTCAACTCACTCGAGGTTTAACATACCTTGCAAACAAATGAGTCAACTTTGACAAATATGTCCAAACAAAGTGGTGATGCCAAATTAATTAGAAAAGTAAAAGTGATTATATGGGATGAAGCGCCAATGGCCAAGCGACAAACAATAGAAAGAGTCGACAGGAGATTTAGAGACACAATGGACACTGATAAACCATTTGGTGGGAAAGTCATGGTATTTGGAGGAGATTTTCGTCAGGCGTTACAAATAGTTCAAAAATCTAAAAAAGCAGAAACTGTTGATGCAAGTTTAGTGAAGTCATATCTCTGGCCTTTGATGGAAAAGATCCAATTAACTAGAAATATGAGAGCAAAAACAAATCCAGCATTTAGTAAGTTCTTACTTCGCTAGGTAACGGAGAAGAACCAACAATGAGAGACAATTTAATCCCCCTTCCACAACAATTGACTATCAAGCATTGTACTAATGGAATTCCAGAAGAATGCCTAATCAAAGAGATATTTACCAGCCTACAACATAATGCTACTGCTGCAAAATACGTCACAACGAGCTACCTTAACAAGTAGAAATGAGCATGTAGATAATCCAAATGATAAGTTAATATCCATGTTCCCAGGTGAAAGCAAGACATTTAATAGCTTTGACACTACAGAAGTTGACACTATCAACTATTATCAAAGAATATCCAAACACTTCAACGCTAAATGGTCTCCCACCGCATAGGTATTTCGCAAATACGATATTCAATTACAATCATGAAGATGCGGTTACAAAAGACAATACAACTATACTTTTAACATATCTTTCAAAATGCAGATTAGAATTAAAGAAGAATGCATCCATGCTGCTGCTAAGGAATTTAGACCCTTCAAATGGCTTATGTAATGGCATAAGAATGATATGTAGAGGCTTTGACAAGAATGACGTCCATACAGAAATATCAAGTGGTCATTATGCAACAAAGCATGTCTTTATTCCACGAATTCAACTATCACTAACAGAAACTGAGGGATATCCGTTCAAATTCATTTGCAAGCAGTTTCCAATACACCTTTGCTTTGCCATGACATTAAATAAAGCACAAGGAAAAACTATTCCAAACGTTGGTTTGTATTTGCCAGAACATGTTTTGTTCACATGGTAAATTGTACGTTGCACTATCTAAGGGGATATCTATGGCCACAACAAAAGTCCTGGTCCTAACACAACAACCAAAATGACAGAGCGGGACATACACAAAGAACATTGTCTATAAGGAAGTTTTAGGTATGATAACCTCATAAAATATATGTATATGTCCATGAAAAGACATAATTAACTATAAATTTGCAATCCTAACAACATTACATGGCTTCAAATTTCAGGATTACAAGACACCAACTTACCTATGCAAACATAATCGAAGCAACAATGACCCACGCTACTCTTCAAATGGAGATTCTAATTTATCCACTTATAGCTTGTACAAAATGTTGTTTCCATAAATAAAATTAATATTGTTCTATAACATCAATAATAACTCATTAACTCATGACAAATGGGTTTAATAGAATGCAATAGACAGAGAGAGAGCGCAACATTAATGATATTTAACTTACCATGGGACGCATATGTAACGCACGTGCCCAGGACTAGCTAGTATTTTGCAAAAATTCATGGACTAAAAAATCAAGATAATTATGAATATCCTATTTTATAACACATAAATTCCGGATCTTCCCCCCCCCCCTCCCCCCCCACCCCCAAGAAAAAAAACATCTGCTCTTCGAAAATATTAAGAATCATTTAATAAGTCGTCATCAATGGACCTACAAAATTTAAGCTCCAACAGAGTCGGCCACATATATCATGAAATTAGTAGACTAATGCATATGCATAAATGAGATAACCTTAAATTCTAATTTTGTGACACATAAACTCCAAAAAACGCTACCTTTGCCTTTCAAAAATAATTAGTATCATTTAATAAGTCATCATCGATGGACCCACAAAATTCTAGCTCAAACACAAGTTTGTCACTTGTGTTTCAAAAAATTCATAAACTAATATATATGGAAAAACGAGATGATATCCTGAATTTCGTGACACATAAACTCTTGAAGCAGGGGACTTTGGCTTGCAAGATGTACAAGTTTCATACTCTTATTTATAAGAGGAAGTTTTAATGCTTCTGTCTTTGAAAATAATAATAAAATAAAATTCGTTAGCTCCCTATCTTGTGTTTAGAAATTATATTCGATTCTAGCCAAAATTTTGTAACTTATGTTCTGCTTCGCATCATCTTTATGCTAATTGATGAATTACTTTACTTCATCACACACACACAAAATGCAAATGAGAAGAATGAATATATTTGCAAGATTCAGTAACACTCTACAACATAAATAAGATAAAAGTGCTTCAAGGAATTACAAGGAAATAAGATAGAGCATAAATCTGAGGTAGCATTTTATTGTGAAAAAATCTTTCTCGATCTTTTGTGTCACCATAGCGAGATTTGAGATTGACAAACCCTTTCAATGTATTGTCCCAAGTCCAAAGCACAAATGTCCCTCGTCGGCCTCACCATCAAATAGGCTACGAAAACGTTCAGATCTAATACCAGACTAGTGAACAAAAATATCGTCACTAAACTACTTGACGCTTCCTTCATCCCTCTGTCCATTCTCACAAACAGAAACCCTAAAACCCTTTGTGTGATACTTATTGGTGAAAATTCCAAAGGGAACACACAAAGGGTTTTTAGGGTTTCTGTATGTGAGAATGGACAGAGATCTAAGGGAACGGTCAAGTGGTTCAGTGGAGATCTCTTAGTTCACCAGTCTAGAATCAGATCTGAGTGTTTTCGTAGCCTATCTAAGGGTGAGGCAGTCGAGCTCGAGGTTGACTCTGTAAAGAAATGTAATAGAAGAAAAATATAATCAAGAAGGGGAAGAAATATTTTGGGAATGAAAATTTTGTTATGGAAAAAGACTCTTTGATTTTGATTTTGGGTTAGTTATAAAATGCCTAATGGTCATCCCTATATATACTTGTGTAGAGATGCTTTTAGACACAGTTCTACAAAAAATATCTAGATATTATCTTTCAAATATCTAACAAAAATCTAGATTTTACTCTTAAGTAGAGGCGGCAAATGGTTGAATTTGGATGGATTGAGTCAAAATGAATTGGATTAAAATCCGCTCAAATAAAATATAGGTAAACTTGGATTGGTCAAATATGATTTGGATAACATGGTTCCCCCATTTTAATCTCCTAAAGTTAAAAAAAAATTAAATCAAAGCTAAATTGTGATATCCCTACCACCCCTAAATAATTATTTTTAAAAAAATTACTTTTCATACAAAAAGGACTTTAATTTTTTTTACTTCGATACTCTATCTCCAACCCATTCGCACACCATCCCCACCCCCAGTCAGACCTCTACCACCCTTATTTTTAAATTAGAAAATAATTAATAAAAAAATCTCCCACCCTACCCGTCCTTCACTCATCCCCTACCCCCATCATACCACCATTTTTTAAAAATAATGAAATAAATTATTAAAAAATTAAAATTTTCACCCCCAACTCAACCCTATCCCCAACCCCAAATTATTTTTCAAAAAATAAAATAAAAGAATTAAAAAAAATTCACTCCGCCCCCACTTCCACCCTACACCACCGGACCCCCTACCCCACCTCCCTAAATGTTTTTCTAAAGAAAAACAAATTAAAAAAATTCACCTCCCACCGTACCCCACCCCCTACTTCCCCACCCTCACCCCACCCAATTTCTTTTTTAAAAAATAAAAATTAAAAAAAATTTAAAATTTTTCACCTCCCCTACCCTCCACTTAAACCCTACACCCACCCCTCGACCCCTACCTCCCACCCTACCAAATTTTTTAAAAGATTATTTTTAAAAAAGAAAAGTTCAATTTTTTTCACCCACCCCCCAAACTTCCACCCTATCCCCCACCAGCCCACACCCACCGTCAATTTTTTTAAGAAAGATAAAGAAAAAAGTTAAAAAATTCCCCCCCCCCCCCCCCACCCCCCAACCAAAAAAAATAATCTTTTTTAAAAAAATATAAAAAATTCAAAAGAAAGTTAAACTTTTTCGCCACTCCTTCCTCCACTTACCAGAGAAATGCATTGATATGATAGAATTATGGTGAAAATGCGATATTGGTTATATTGAAATTGGAGTAAATTGTGATTCTGTTGGTAAATTGAGAAGTAATTCTTAAGATTTGAGATATTTTGGATGTTATTGTGATAAAATGACTTGTGATATCATTTGAGGAATTTTGTGGTAAATTGATGGTATTTGGGATACTTTGAGGAATCATGAGCATATTTTGGTACTCGCAAAGTCCAATTTCATTAGTATTTTGACTATCAATGAGAGTGTGGTGATATAAGACATGTTAATGGTATTGTGGTACTAGTTGATACACTTGGCATTGCCTTTCTGATGATATGGCTATTATGTATCCGTTATCTTATTATGTTGTTGTTATATACTTTGATTTGTTGCATTGGCATGCATTCATCTCATTTTGCATTTGTACCACCCCTTGACCATGCTGAGGTGGCAAGGTTGAGATATGGTGAAACTTGAGAGATTTCACTATATGGCCTGCAATGCCTTGAGAAATTTTATACATAACCTGTGACGCCCCCAGGTTCTATCTGGTAGCTTTAGCTCGATAGATGTGTACATCGGCTCTGTGATTATTGTGATTGCACGTATGGCCTGCGACACCCCCCGAGTTCTATCTGGTAGCTCTAGCTCAATAGATGTATACACTAGCCCCGAGTTCCAGTCCCCTTGGGTCACAAGGTTCCTTTCAAAGCTCAAGTAGTGAATTGTCGGTATAGCATTTTGAAATTGTTCTGATTCGCAGTTCAGACTTTTGCTAAACACTCTCTGTTTTTTCGCTAGTTTCAATTTTTCTCTCTCTTTTTTTTTGTCTGTTCACACTAATTGTACAAACCTTTTTGCTAAGAGTAGAAAGATAATATCAAGGCTAGAACTTTTCATTAAGTGTCTACACTTTACAGAATGAGGCTTGCAGAGAATATATGGCCATGTTGGGATAAGGCCGTTATATCCTGCTCCTCCCAGTCTTAGTAAAATTGACATACTAGAGCTTTGAGATTCCTCCCTTTCTTGGCTGCTTCCAGGCTTTTTGACTTTTGTCTGGATTGCTTCATTAGATCTCTTCTTTCCTTGTAAGTCTCGATAGTCTCTTGATTCTTGTCAATAAGTTTTCTTCTTTCCTTGTAAGTCTTTGGTGATTCCTTGATTCTTGGCTGAAGTTTTATTCCTTCTATATCTTGGTAATTCCTTGATTGTTGCAGCTTGATTTCCTTTTCCTTCCTGTTGTGTCTGTGATGATATTCCCTTACTCTTTGTTACTTTTTCTATATTTCCCACAAATGCAAAACATCAAAACTCATATGCTAACACGAGTTATTTTATAAAGTTGCCTTCATTTGGAGTCGATTTACCTTTTAATGTTAGACTTTTCAACACAAACTTAAACTTTGTCAGATCCTAATAAACTACCAGATATTGGATTAAAATAAAGAGTGAATGATAATCATCCGATTGATTTTTATGCATATGAGTCGGGAAGAGTTATAGCAAATAAATTTGAGTATTTTTTAAACAATACCATGAAAAGACAATTTTTAACTTGAAATTAAGTATATGTATGTATTACAACTAATAAATTATGTAAGTCAGTACAAGTTGCAAGACAAATCACAATATCTGCTATTACTAAAGGACCGCACAGTCTAAATTTACTGGCTTTTGATGCACAGACACAAAAATTTAATTCAGGTAAGGTCATGTACATAATGCCTTCCTCTATTTTACTACCTTTGTTTTTTCTTTGATATTAAAGGGATGCCATTACACAACGTACGTAATTGTATTTATAACTAGAGAGTGTGAGTTTCATACCTAAACTATCACTTATCAGTTTGAGAAACACCCTCGGTGGTGCGTGTAACACACACTCTCGCTTTATTGGAGAAAACCTACCACATTGACAAAAATTAAATAAACTATTTATATTAGTTAAAAGTAAAATTAAAGTATAAATATTATTCCCCAAAAAAGATTATTTTTTTAAAATAAATTATTTTAAAAAAATAAAATTTAAAATATTTTTCTCACCTACTCCACCACCCACACACCCGCGTATCCCCTACCCACCCCCCAATAATCCCCGCCCCTTTTATTTTTTTGAGTCTCTTTTATAAAATATTTTTTAAAAGTTCAAACTTCAGCCTCTACTCCACTCCTACCTAAAAAAATTGATATTTCTTTTAAGTAAATAAAGTTCTATCCACTTGCATCTAACCCTCCGCTCCTAATTTATTTTTATCTTTTTTTTTAATCTTTTTTGTATTTTTTATAAATATGTACACATATTTTTAGAAAAATATTTTTTCTACTTGTTTATCGAATATAACAGAAATAAAAGAATTATTTTAAAAAAATCTTGCGATAAATGAAAAGTAGTTTTCTAAAAACAATTAAAAAAAGTGGATGATTAGGTGGGTAGTGTAGAATTATTTTTTCTAAAAAAATTAAAATAATATCTAAATAATTATCTTAAGATGGATATGAAGTAATTTCTTTTTTAAAAACTACTATTTTTTTTACAAAATATTGGTTTGTTTGAGGGGTACAGTGAGAGAAAATGGTGGGGTGGGGTGAGAAAAATATTTTATATTTTATTTTATAATATATTTTTTGAAATAATAATACTTTAATATTTAATTTTAACTCACTATAATTTATATATTTATTGCCAAGGTGGAATGTTTTGTCCATATGAAGTGTGATGTGGCATTTTTTAAAAAATAAAAGAGAAAGTGCAGTACACACACCATGGTGAGAGTGTTATAAAAGATAAATGTGTGTTTCTTAAACTAATAAGTGATGCTTTAGGTATGAAAGTCACACTTCCAATAGTTTAGGTATGAAACTAAAAAAAAGGGATAGTTCAAGTGCGTTTTTGACACTTATTTCTTAATTTTTTTTATTTATAAATTACAGGAATCAGAACATGAAGGTACAGAAGTTTGACATAACTTTAATGCCAAGCAACTAATGCAAACAGCCCGCCAAGTGAAAATTACTGATATTTTGAATGGATCACTACCATGGTGGAGGTACCTTCCTTTGCATATTATAAATGTCAATGAGTACTCAATTTAAATTGCTAAAACATATCAAATTGATTGTGGCAATTTACATATAGGACATGTACTATATGTTCAATGCCAACGTTATTGCCATTGACAATAACAATGAACCATGGCATCATGCTTGCAAGAAATGTTCCAGGCGAGTAAATGTTATAAAGAATACTACAGCTTATGCCTACTGTAGGAGTGAAGATATTGGTTATGAGGAGAGGTAACGTACGCAAATCTCAAAATATTATGTAGACCTAAAAAATAAAGAGTTAATGATAAAATCATCGAATATGTTTTATTTATAGGTATCAAACAATTTAACAATTACTGATTAAATGTTGAAATGTGGTTTAGATATCGGTTAAAGATTGAGATCACTGCTGAGAAACAAAATCTAAGTACTATATTGTTTGATGCAGCACAGTACTTTTTGGGCTGCAACGTGAAAGAGTATGTTCAGTCTACATCTAAAAAGGTAAAACACTTATTAAATAAAACATTACCCAATATGAATAATGTTACCTTATGTTTATTGAAACACTAATATGTAAGGTTGTTTGATTCCACACAAAGAAGAATCTCTATACTATCGCAAGTTGGTATTAAGTAAGGGGAAAGAATTTAGTATCCTTGTGAAGATTGATTGGAACTTTGCAAAGGTTGAGTCAAACATGAATTTGATAGCTGTGAAAATACATGGGGTTGAAAAGAAATCGGCCGCAGATGAAAGCAAGGTTAATACCTCGATTACAAAAATAAAAAGTAAGAAGCCCAAAAAAAAATTAAAGATAAGAGCATATAACAACATCAGATTAGTGAAAAAATGCAAGTGATAGCTGCGGATATAGCTGATGTTGGCCAAAAAACCACTAAAGTTGAAAGTCAAATTCAAACCCCAATAATAAGACAGAGAAGCAAAAGGATTTGCAAAGAAAAAGATGGCAATGTAAATGATAACATGAATAAGAAAGTTGTGGGGATTCGTTATGTTCAAAAACACAAAATCCCACATAAAAGTGATGATGTCACCCCGAGAATTCATCTAAAAAGAAGAAGAATCAAGAAGGTTGCAGAAGAGAATATTGCGACACTACCGATGAAACATAAAATCAAAGTGGAAAAGAATTAATAGTTTAATTAGCAATATTTATGATCTTACTAATATTAATATTTATAAGTTACTATTCTCGGCAACCAACTTCACCAATCATGGCTTTCATTATTAACTTACTTTCTTATACATGAATGCTTTGATTTACTGATTCACTAAACATTCAATACATTATCAAAACAGGTCAACAACCCTCTTGTGCATACATGCTTTGGGACAAGAAAAGACAAGTGTTGCACCACAATCTTAAATTTCACTCCAAAAAACCAAAAAATGACACATAACTAACATCGAGGTATGTATAATATGGTTTCTACTCATCATAGTCTCAAATTAAACCTTATACTTGTGCTCACATAATTTGACACATGATAAAGGCAAATCCATTGCTTCTACACATAAAGCAGATCTCCATACCAAAACAATAACACAGTATACATGTAAGATCTCAGACAATCCTCGAACATATTCCAGTGTTGATCAATGCAGCTTTGTCTCTCTTTAAGAACCGCTGCTACAGTGAATTATCTTGAAATTTTACTAAATAATATTGATGTTTATAAATACACTTCCCATTGACGTACAAAATATAATACTCACTCTATCTTACTCTAATAACCAATGCAACCTTTTGTCTTGCTATATCCATTCTAATAGGTCATAAAGAGAAAAACATTGCTTCTCCCAGTAAAGGTGATCATCATGACAACCAGAAAATAAATAATGTAAGCCCCACAGGTAAGAACTTACAAAATCTTGTAAAATCCAACATACATGTGTGCTTCCCGGAGGTTTAACACATCTGCGTATATGCATACAAAAGTATTATATGGTTTCTCTTCATGGCTAAAATATTATTCCGATTATAGAGAAAATATAATTGTGTAGCGAATTGCAGATGGTCGAAAAATATATAGCAGCAAGCCAAATTACAGGAGGTGAACATCCACGTTTGAAGAAGCAACCAAAAGTAACTTGGCTATTTAGAGCATTATGCAAACAGCCTGAAACTGGAGGTACATACAAAAAATTGGCAACCACTGAAGCTCCGCTGAAACTACAGGAACTATTTGTGGGTACTACAGAAGAAGCTAGAGAGTTTCGTAAAAATATTCGTGCTTACAATAGCATCTTTTCTTTTATTGGTGTTAACTTGGATAAGGAAATTGCATCTGCAAGGAAAGGAGTGTACACATTCAGGGCACAAGGTCAAATATATCACGATCTACCATCATTGATACCGCGTGATCACAACCCCTGTTGCTTTCATCTATACTTCTTTGATACAGATAACAAGTTGACCAAATAGGATATCAAAAGTAAAAGAAGGGATTCTATAGGACAGAATCAGAACAAAGATCAAATGGATAATGCAGGGAATTCCATATTTCGACAACTAAAAGACCATTCTAGTTTCCACAATTTCCAACTTCGAATTGCTGCAAATGCCTCTTCGAATTAATGAGTTTATAACACACCCTCTGTACATCAAGTAGCGGCAATTTAAATAGATGGAAACAATCCAAATATATCTTTTGAACGAGAGATTATTATTCACGAACATTCGGATTACAAGCATAGAGTGAAACACTATTACGATTGTTATGACCTCCTACAATATCCTTTGATTTTTCCAAGAGGTGAATCCGTATGGCACCAAGGAATAAGAAAACAAAACAAAAGACAACATCACATAACAACTGGCCGCGCCCCAACTTTGACCAGTGATATTCCGACTTTCAGATCAGTTGACGCAATTTTCGCCAATGAGGACCCAGGTAACATATCTCAACTTCTACAATATTATAGTAATATATACACATTGTTCACAAGTTACATAATAGAAAAAAGCACACACAAAATATACTATAAAAGCCTTTACCCTATTGCGTACATTACCAACAACACTTTAGGACTAACAGTTGCACCACAACAAATAGGACAGACTAGAGCTCACTTATTTATCACCAAATATTAATTACCTTCCCTGCTTCTCTTTGCACTTTCTGGAACCACACTTTCATCGAATATGGCTTTCCGCAGAATTCTATATGTATCTATGGAATTCTGTATATTCGCTTTAATTTTGGGAAGTAACATGGTATATTCTGATTTACACTTACTTACCAACACTAATCTTCAAATGCTAAAATGCAACACACATACTATTACTCAGATAATGCTAAAGTTGTATCAGAAAATAGGACTTCAGAATCCATATTTGGTTGCTGGAGTATTTTAAATTAACTACCTTTACAAAACCCACAACACAAAGGTTACATCATACTATGAGATCCTTTTTATTTCAATAACAATTTTTGAGGTTTTTAAACAAAGGTTTTTACAATTGTGTCCATTAAATAAAATATTTTCTACTCTATTGTTAGGTATCGAAAATAGCTGCTACAAACAATGTAAAATAACTACAAATTCAGGAGAAAAAATAATCTTACTTCATCGAGGATACATCTTTTGTATTAAAAAGAGAACATCACAGAATAGGACATGCCTACATAAATTTCATATAGTATAATCTCCATATATGTCAATATTGTAACTACCACATAATTTGAATTATTTTATTATGATTTGTAACACCTCTAGGTGTCCGTCGTGAGACAAAAGGAGTTGTTTCTTGTAGAGAGTACTATTGGTATAGGTTACAGGTACGAGAAGGAGAGAGATCTGTATTACTTCTATGTGGAAGACTTCTGCAACAACTCGTTGTTGACATGTACATAAAACTGGAAACAACAAGGCTTGAATATTTTAGAAATGAACAATCAAATTTTAGAGGAGAGGTTTATCAAGGTAGAGATAGAATTGGTCCCAGAATACCACTTCCATCATCTTTTATCGGGGGCCCACGAGATATGCGAAGTCGGTATATGGATGCAATGGCTTTGGTTCAGCATTTCGGAAGACCCGATCTGTTCATGACAATGATGTGTAATCCTGATTGGGTTGAGGTCAACGAGAACTGCACACCGGTCAAACTCCTCAAGAAAGACCAGACTTGGTGACAAGAATATTCCGAGCTTGTAGGATCTAAAAGACCAAATTTTCAAGAAAGAAATATTTGGGATTGTAGCAGCTCATGTATTTGTGGTAGAATTTAAAAACGAGGACTATCACACATACACCTCCTGCTTATAGTAAAAGAAGGCCACAAGATTGAATTAGCAGATCAATACGATAACTTTATCTCTGCAGAGATTCCAAATAAATGTCAATATCCCCTCTTGCATGAGTTAGTACTCAAGCATATGATGCATGGTCCATGTGGGAAGCACCGTCCAACAAACCTGTGCATGCAAACTTGACAGTGCAAATATCATTATCCACGACTTTACAACAGCAAATCAATTCAAGCAAAGGATGGATATCCTATTTACAAAAGAAGAAGGTTGGTACAGTAGAGTCTGTTCGTGGAATGAAGATGAATAATTAGTGGGTGGTATCTTATAGCCCATATTTGCTTACAAGATACAGAGGTCTGTACAGGAGTAAAAGCAATAAATAAGGGTCATGATAAATGTGCCGTTTATGTTGAGTGTTAATAACTGGTTGGGAAGTATGGGCAAGAGCATAGCCATATATGACCTCCCTCACCAAGATGATCAACTCTTCCTTGAAGTTGGCCCGTCAAAATGTAGAGAAATGATGAAGAAATGTCTGTAGTAATACCTACGGATGATTTTGAAGCACAATCAAGATTAAATCCCCAACAAGAATAGGCTTTTTAAAAAATTATCCAAAAAATCGGTTCTAGAAAAGGTGGAATATTCTTTGTCGATGGACTCGGGGTACTAGGAAAACATACTTGTACCGTGCATTACTTTCCAATGTTAGATCAAGAGGTATGATAGCCTTGGCAACAACAACCAGTAGTATAGCAGCTCCAATTTTACCTCGAGGACGCACAACTCGCTCGAGGTTTAAGACACCCTACAAACAAATGAGTCAACTATGACAAATATGTCCAAACAAAGTGGTGTTGCCAAATTAATTAGAAAAGTAAAAGTGATTATATGGGATGAAGCGCCAATGGCTAAGTGACAAACAAGAGAAACAGTCCACATGAGCTTTAGAGACATAATGGACACCGATAAACCATTTGGTGGGAAAGTCATGGTATTTGGAGGAGATTTCCGTCAGGCATTACAAGTAGTTCAAAAATCTACGAGAGCAGAAATTGTTGATGCAAGTTTGTTGAAGTCATATCTCTGGCCTTTGATGGAAAAGATCCAATTAACTAGAAATATGAGAGCAAGAATAGATCCAGCATTTAGTGAGTTCTTACTTCGCTAGGTAACGGAGAAGAACCAATAATGAGAGACAATTTAATCCTCCTTCCACAACAATTGACTATAAAGCATTGTATTGATGGAATTCCAGAAGAACGCTTAATAAAAGAGATATTTACCAGCCTACAACATAATGCTACTGCTGCAAAATATGTCACAAAACGAGCTACCTTAGCAAGTAGAAATGAGCACGTGGATAATCCAAATGATAAGTTAATAGCCATGTTCCCAAGTGAAATCAAGACATTTAATAGCTTTGACACTGTAGAAAATGACACTAACAACTATTATCAAAAAAAATTCAAAACATTTTAACGCTAAATGGTCTCCCCACCGCATAGGTATTTCGCAAAATACAATATCCAATTACAATCATGAAGATGTGGTTACAAAAGACAATACAATTATACTTTTAACATATCTTTTAAAATGCAGGTTAGAATTAAAGAAGAATGCACCCATGATGCTGCTAAGGAATTTAGACACTTCAAATGGCTTATGTAATGGCACAAGAATGATATGTAGAAGCTTTGACAAGAATGGCGTCCATGCAAATATATTATCATTATGCAACAAAGCATGTCTGTATTCCTCGAATTCAACTATCACTAACTGAAAATGAAGGATATCCGTTCAACTTCATTTGCAAGCAGTTTTCAATACACCTTTGCTTTGCAATGACAATAAATAAAGTGCAAGGAAAAACTATTATTCCAAATGTTGGTTTGTATTTGCCTGAACATGTTTTCCTCACATGGTAGAATTGTATGTTGCACTATCTAAGGGGATATCTATGGCCACAACAAAAGTTCTGGTCTTAACACAATAACCAAAACGACAGAGCGGGACATACACAAAGAACATCGTCTATAAGGAAGTTTTAGATATGATAACCTCATATATATATATATATATATATATATATATATATATATATATATATATATATATATATATATATATATATATATATATATATATATATATATATATATATATATATATATATATATATATATATATATATATATGTCCATGAAAAGACATAATTAACTATAAATTTGCAATCCTAACAACATTACATGGCTTCAAATTTCAGGGTTACAAGACACCAACTTACATATGCAAACATAATCGACGCAACAATGACCCACGCTACTCTTCAGATGGAGATTCTAAATTATCCACTTACAACTTGTACAAAATGTTGTTTCCATAAATAAATTAATATTGTTCTACAACATCAATAATAACTCATTAATTCATGACAAAGGGGTTTAATAGAATGCAATAGACAGAGAGAAAGACAAAGATATAGAGAGAGCGCAACAGCAATGGTATTTAACTTACCATGGGATGCATATGCAACACACGTGCCCAAGACTAGTATTTCTAAAAATTCATGGACTAAAAAATCAAGATAATTATGAATTTCTTATTTTGTGACACATAAATTCCTGATTCTCTCTCTCTCCCCCTCCCCCCAAAAACATATCTACTCTTCGAAAATATTAAGAATCATTTAATAAGTCGTCATCAACGGACATACAAAATATAAGCTCCAATAGAGTCGGTCACACATATCATGAAATTAATAGACTAATGCATACACATAAATGAGATAACCTTAAATTCTAATTTCGTGACACATAAACTCCAAAAAACGCTACATCTGCCTTTCAAAAATAATTAGTATCATTTAATAAGTCATCATCGATGGACCCACAAAATTCTAGCTCAAACACAAGTTTGTCACTTGTGTTTCAAAAAATTCATAGACTAATTAATATACACGAAAAAACGAGATAATATCCTGAATTCCTATTTCGTAACACATAAACTCTTGAAGCAGGGGAGTTTGGCTCGCAAGATGTACAAGTTTCATACTCTTATTTATTAGAGGAAGTTTTAATGCTTCCATGTCTTTGAAAAAAATAATAAAATAAAATCCATTAGCTCCATATCTTGTGTTTAGAAATTATATTCGATTCTAGCCAAAATTTTGTAACTTATGTTCTGCTTTGCATCATCTTTATGCTAATTGATGAATTACTTTACTTCATCACACACAAACACACAAAATGCAAATAAGAAGAATGAATATATTTGCAAGATTCAGTAACACTCTACAACATAAATAAGATAAAAGTGCTTCAAGGAATTACAAGGAAATAAGATAGAGCATGAATATGAGGAAGCATTTTATTGTGAAAAAATCTTTTCTCGATCTTTTGTGTCACCATAGTGAGATTTGAGATGGACAAACCCTTTCAATGTATTGTCCCAAGTCCCAAGTCCAAAGCACAAATGTCCCTCGTCGGCTCACCATCAGATAGGCTACAGAAACATTCAGATCTAATACCAAACTATTGAACAAAAAGATCGTCACTGAACTACTTGACGGTTCCCTCAGCCCTTTGTCCGTTCTCACAAACAGAAACCCTAAAACCCTTTGTGTGTTCCCTTTGGAATTTTCACCAATAAGTATCACACAAAGGGTTTTTAGGGTTTCTGTATGTGAGAATGGACAGAGATCTAAGGGAACGATCAAGTGGTTCAGTGGAGATCTCTTTGTTCACCAGTCTAGAATCAAATCTGAGTGTTTCCGTAGCCTATCTAAGGGTGAGGCAGTCGAGCTCGAGGTTGACTCTGTAAAGAAATGTAATAGAAGAAAAATATAATCAAGAAGGGGAAGAAATATTTTGGAAATGAAAACTTTGTTATGGAAAAAGACTCTTTGATTTTGATTTTGGGTTAGTTACAAAATGCCTAATGGTCATCCCTATATATACTTGTGTAGAGATGCTTTTAGACATAGTTCTACAAAAAATATCTAGATATTATTTTTCAAATATCTAACAAAAATCTAGATTTTACTCTTAAGGAGAGGCGGCAAATGGTTGAATTTGGATGGATTGAGTCAAAATGAATTGGATTAAAATCTGCCCAAATAAAATATAGGTAAACATGGATTGGTCAAATATGGTTTGGAGTACATAATTCCCCCATTTTAATCTCCTAAAGTCAAAAAAAAAATTAAATCAAAGCTAAATTGTGATTCTCAATCCCTACCACCCCTAAATAATATCTTTTTGAAAAAAATTACTTTTCATACAAAAAGGACTTTAATTTTTTTTACTTCGATACTCTATCCCCAACCCATTCGCACACCATCCCCACTCCCAGTCAGAGCTCTACCACCCCTAATTTTTAAAAAATTAGAAAATAATTAATAAAAAAAAAATCTCCCACCCTACCCGTCCTTCACTCATCCCCTACCCCCATCCTACCACCATTTCCTAAAAATAATGAAATAAATTATTAAAAAAATAAAATTTTCACCCCTAACCTCAGCCCTACCCCCAACTCCGAATTATTTTTCAAAAAAATAAAATATAGAATTAAAAAAGTTTCACTCCGCCCCCATTTCCACCCTACACCACCGGACCCCTACCCCACCTCCCTAAATGTTTTTCTAAAGAAAAAAAATTAAAAAAATTCACCTCCCACCCTATACTTCCCCACCCTCACCCCACCCAATTTCTTTTTCAAAAAATAAAAATTAAAAAAAAAAAAGATTAAAAATTTTCACCTCCCCTACCCTCCACTTAAACTCTACACCCACCCCCCGGACCCCTACCTCCCACCCTACCAAATTTTTTAAAAGATTTTAAAAAAAAAAAGTTAAAATTTTTTCACCCACCCCCCACACTTCCACCCTATCCCCCACCAGCCCACACCCACCGTCAATTTATTTAAGAAAGATAAAGAAAAAAGTTAAAAAAATCTCCCCCCCCCCCCCCAAAAAAAAAAATTTTTTTTTTAAAAAATAAAAAAATTTAAAAGAAAGTTAAACTTTTTCGCCACTCCTTCCCTTCACTTACCAGAGAAATATATTGATATGATAGAATTTTGGTGAAATGCGATATTGGTTATATTGAAATTGGAGTAAAGTGATTATGTTGGTAAATTGAGAAGTAATTCTTGAGATTTAAGATATTTTGGATGTTATTGTGATAAAATGACTTGTGATATCATTTGAGGAATTTTGTGGTAAATTGATGGAATTTGGGATACTTTGAGGAATCATGAGCATATTTTGGTACTCGCAAAGTCCGATTTCATTAGTATTTTGACTATCAATGAGAGTGTGGTGATATAAGACATGTTAATGGTATTGTGGTACTAGTTGATACACTTGGCATTGCCTTTCTGATGTTATGGCTATTATGTATCTGTTATCTTATTATGTTGTTATATACTTTGATTTGTTGCATTGGCATGTATTCATCTCATTTTGCATTTGTACCACCCCTTGACCATGCTGAGGTGGCAAGGTTGAGATATGGTGAAACTTGAGAGATTTCACTATATGGCCTGCGACGCCTTGAGAAATTTTATACATGACCTGTGACGCCCCCGGGTTCTATCTGGTAGCTTTAGCTCGTTAGATGTGTACATTGGCTCTGTGATAATCGTGATTGCACGTATGGCCTGCGACACCCCCGAGTTCTATCTGGTAGCTCTAGCTCAATAGATGTATACACTAGCCCCGAGTTCCAGTCCCCTTGGATCACAAGGGTTCCTTTCAAAGCTCAAGTAGTGAATTGTCGGTATAGCATTTTGAACTTGTTCTGATTCGCAGATCATCAGACTTTTGCTAAACACTCTCTGTTTTTTCGCTAGTTTCAATTTTTCTCTCTCTATTTTTTCTGTTCACACTAATTGTACAAACCTTTTTGCTAAGAGTAGAAAGATAATATCAAGGCTAGAACTTTTCATTAAGTGTCTACACTTTACAGAATGAGGCTTGAAGAGAATATATGGCCATGTTGGGATAAGGCTGTTATATCCTGCTCCTCCATGTCTTTGTAAAATTGACATACTAGGCTTTTTGACTTTTGTCTGAATTGCTTCATTAGATCTCTTCTTTCCTTGTAAGTCTCGATAGTCTCTTGTTTCTTGGCAATAAGTTTTCTTCTTTCCTCGTAAGTCTTTGGTGTGATTCCTTGATTCTTGGCTGAAGTTTTCTTCCTTGTATATCTTGGTAATTCCTTGATTGTTGCAGCTTGATTTCCTTTTCCTTCCTGTTGTGCCTGTGATGATATTATTCTTTGTTATTTTTTTTTGTATATTTCCCGCAAATGCAAAACATCAAAACTCAGATGCTAACACGAGTTATTTTATAAAGTTGCCTTCGTTTGGAGTTGATTTACCTTTCAATGTTAGATTTTTCAACACAAACTTCAATTTTGTCAGATTCCAATAAAATACCAAATATTGGATAAAAAAGGAGTGAATGATAATCATCAGATTGATTTTCATGCACATGAGTTTGGAAGAGTTATAGCAAATAAATTTGAGTATTTTTTAAACAATACCATGAAAAGGCAATTTTTAACTTGAAATTAAGTATATATATGTATTACAACTAATAAATTATGTAAGTCAGTACAAGTTGCAAGACAAATCACAATATCTGCTATTACTAAAGGATCGTACACTCTAAATTTACTGGCTTTTGACACACAGACACAAAAATTTAATTCAGGTAAAGTCATGTACATAATGCCTTTCTCTATTTTACTACCTTCTTTTTTTTTAATATATTAAAGGGATGCCATTATACAAAGTACGTAGTTGTCTTTATAAATATATATATATGCAAATAAATATTATTTTTTAAAAAAAATGGAATATACATGCAATGTATGTACTAAAAGTGGGAACAATGTCACTCAAAAGTTGATTTACACTAATTTTGTTTATAAATAAAGAAAAGGGATTTAGGCCTTAAAATTAAACACTATTCTAATAAGATTTATGTGCATTAAGGTAAATATAATTTTTAATAAAAATAACAAAAAAAATTAATTAATTAAGAATTAACAAATAGGTGGTTAGATGCCTTTGGGCTTCTACAAAGGTGTTTAATTATGCAGTGCTCTGGAACATTTATGTCTGTTACACTTGAGATTGTAAATTTGTAGCCTCCTCAAAGTATAATAAATATTTATTCAAGTGCAGATTATACAAATGAATTAACTTATTTAAAAGATATAATCAAAAGGGTTTATTACTCATTTAGAACACCCCAATTATTCTGCAGATTAAGCTTCTATTTCTCACACAAGTGTACACAAATTAACAGGGAATACACAACAAGAAGTGGATTGGCCAGTAGGACTGTAATATCTTCCACAACAACAATATCAATCTACACAGTTTGATTTTCTCTGGATTAGGCCTTCATGCACGCAAGTCGAGAGTATGTACTGCCACCTTCGACCTAAGCTCTGGCCATCTTCAACTGTCTTGAATGTCGTCCAAGTTTATTTTTCCACAAGAGACATCAGCGTATCTATTCATTATTCACTTTATTGTATTGAAGTATTTGTTTTTTAAGAGTTTCATAATATTTTTTAAAAATTGCATATCAGTAAATGATAGACACCACATCAACTTGTAAAAGGATACACAACAGACTGTAAAGCAGAACTTTCATATACTCGGGAGTGACTAAATAATCATTCTGTAAGATCTATTTACCATCTCCCGGTGTATCTATCACCTAGTAAGAGTTAAAGCTGATGATGTCGAGACCCCTACTCTTGAGTCGGTCTCAGTGGTTAATGAGTTCCCTGAGGATTTACCTGGAGTCCCTCCTGATAGGGGGATTGACTTCGGAATTGATGTACTCCCCGATACGCAGCCTATTTCAATTCCACCATACAGGATGGCCCCGCTGAATTGAAAGAGTTGAAGGGACAGTTGAAGGATCTGTTAGAGAAAGGTTTTATTAGACCCAGTGTTTCACCATGGGATGCTTCCGTTCTGTTTGTGCGAAAGAAGGATGGGTCGCTCCGAATGTGCATAGATTATAGGCAACTGAACAAGGTCACAGTCAAGAACAAATATCCTCTTCCTAGGATAGACGACTTGTTTGACCAACTTCAGGGTGCTTCATGTTTTTCAAAGATAGATCTCAGATCGGGTTACCACCAGTTAAAGGTGAGGGAATGTGACATCCCAAAGACAGCTTTCAGGACAAGATATGGTCACTTCGAGTTCTTAGTAATGTCCTTCGGGTTGACAAACGCACCAGCAGCCTTTATGGACTTGATGAATAGGGTATTCAGACCCTACTTGGATATGTTTGTAATCGTCTTCATTGATGATATTTTGGTATATTCGAGGAATGAGAAAAAGCATGCTAAACATCTCAGAGTTGTCCTTCAAACTCTTAAGGACCATGAGTTGTATGCAAAGTTCTCCAAATGTGAGTTTTGGCTCAAGTCAGTGGCTTTCCTAGGCCATGTGGTTTCGGGTGATGGTATTCGAGTTGATAGCCGGAAGATTGAGGCGGTGGCAAGCTGGCCAAGGCCAACCTCTCCGACTGACATAAGAAGCTTCTTGGGGTTGGCAGGCTACTACCGAAGGTTTGTGGAGGGGTTTTCTTCCCTATTGGCACCATTGACCAAACTGACCCAGAAAAGGGCTAAGTTCCAGTGGTTTGATGAATGTGAGAAAAGCTTCCAGGAGTTAAAGACCAGGTTGACCACTGCACCTGTCCTGACCTTGCCTGATGGGACAGACGACTTCGTGATATACTGTGACGCATCTAGAGTTGGGTTGGGATGCGTGTTAATGCAAAGAGGAAAGGTGATAGCCTATGCTTCCAGACAGCTCAAGGTTCATGAAAGGAACTATCCGACCCATGATCTTGAGTTGGCAGCCGATGTGTTCGCACTTAAAATCTGGCGCCACTACTTGTATGGAGTGCATGTGGATGTGTTCACAGACCACAAGAGCTTGCAGTATGTATTCAGCCAAAGGGAGCTCAACCTGCGACAGAGGAGATGGTTAGAGTTGCTCAAGGACTATGACATGAGCATCATGTACCACCCAGGTAAAGCTAACGTTGTTGCTGATGCTCTTAGTAGGTTGTCTATGGGTAGCACGGCCCATGTCGAGGAAGAAAAGAGAGAACTGATGAAAGATGTGCACAGGTTGGCCCGATTGGGGGTCCAACTTGAAGAGAATGACGAAGGAGGAGTTAGTGTTCAAAATGGGTCTTCATCATCCCTGGTGACTGAAGTTAAAGAGAAGCAGGATCGAGATCCCATTATACTCCAACTAAAAGAGGATGTTCAGAAGCAAAAAGTGATGGTCTTCTCCAAAGGGGGAGATGGGGTAATGAATTACCAGAACAGACTATGTGTCCCTGATGTTGATGGTGTCCGAGAAAGGATTTTAGCTGAGGCCCATAATGCTAAATACTCCATCCATCCGGGTTCCACCAAGATGTATCATGACTTGAGAGAGGTCTATTGGTGGAGTGGAATGAAGAGGGATATCGCAGAATTCGTTTCAAGGTTGAGCACCAAAGGCCAAGTGGTCTGGCCCAGAATTTTGGAATTCCTTAATGGAAGTGGGAGATGGTGAATATGGACTTCGTCACGGGCTTACCGAAATCCCGGAGACAACATGATTCCATATGGGTGATTGTAGACAGAATGACAAAATCAGCGTATTTCTTAGCAGTCAAGACGACTAACACTGCCGAGGATTATGCCAAAATGTATATTCAGGAGATTGTGAGGTTGCACGGAGTTCCCTTGTCCATCATTTTAGACAGAGGAGCCCAATTCACCTCTCACTTCTGGAAGTCTTTCCAGAAAGGGCTGGGTACCAAGGTGAACCTGAGCACAGCATTTCATCCACAGACGGATGGTCAGGCAGAGCGCACTATCCAGACGTTAGAAGACATATTGAGAGCATGCGTTCTTGATTTCAAAGAAAACTGGGACTACCATTTACCCTTGATTGAATTCGCATACAACAACAGTTATCATGCGAGTATTCAGATGGCCCCTTATGAGGCTTTGTATGGGAGAAGATGTAGATCGCCCATTGGGTGGTTCGAGGTTGGAGAGGCCAAGCTGATTGGACCGGACCTTGTCCACCAGTCCATGGAAAAGGTGAAGACTATACGAGAGAGATTAAAGACTGCCCAGAGCCGCCAGAAGTCGTACACAGATGTAAGGAGAAGGGATTTAGAGTTTGAGGTGAATGACTGGGTTTATCTGAAGGTATCACCCATGAAGGGTGTCATGAGGTTTGGGAGAAAGGAAAAGTTAAGTCCTCCCTATATTGGTCCTTATCAAATTTTGCGGAGGGTTGGAAAGGTTGCGTATGAGCTGGAATTACCCTCTGAATTAGATGGGATTCATCCAGTGTTTCATGTCTCGATGTTCAAGAAATGTTTGGGGGATCCTGCCTTGGTGGTGCTTGTAGAGAGCACAGGAATCAAGGACAGCCTGTCCTATGAGGAAACCTCAGTCCAAATCCTTGATCGACAGGTTCGCAAACTAAGGAACAGAGAGATAGCTTCTGTCAAGGTTCTGTGGAGAAATCAATTCGTTGAGGAAGCCACATGGGAAGCTGAGGAAGAGATGAAAGCAAAGTACCCGCACCTGTTCGTGCCCGAGGTTGATGAGAGCATTGAAGGTAACATTCTTACTTAATGTAAATTAATGTATATCCCATGAACTCCATGTGAAATTGTTGATGTTTGAATAAATGAGTTTAAAGGTCAATGAAAGGTGAAGGTAGTAAGATATCGAAGTAATGTCGAGGTGAGTCGTGAGCCTATTCGTGCTAAAATACTTTCCTACTCATCATTTGAGGACGAATGATCCCAAGGGGGAGATAATGTAACGCCCGCGAAATTACCAAAATACCCCTAAAGGAGAGATGTGCGAGAAACGTGCCTTCCGATGCTCGGATCTAAAATCCGAGAGCGGATTCATGATCAGCACTGAAAATTGAGTGGAGGAAAGGTCTCGGTCGATTTTTAGAGCAACCGAGTCGAAAAATAATTTTTCGTTCCAAAATGAAAAACAGTGAGCCTCCGCGATGGAACCGCGACGCGGACCTGTCGCGGAGACACACTTATGTTTTTCTGAAAAATTTCGACGGAGTTGAATTTCTGAAAATACACTGTCTGCGACCAGTCCGCATCGCGGACTGTGTTATTTCAGGTCGGGATTTAATTTCTTAAAATTTCTAAGGGCATTATGGTCCATTCCCACCTATCCTAAACGTACCCCTATGACCAATATAGGTCGATTTACACAAAAAGGGTTCAAAAACCCCCCATTGAAGTGTTCTCCTAAGGATTTCTAAGGCTAGTGCTTGAAGAAGGTTGAGATGATCAAGAAGGGATTGTAGTGTTTCGTGTGACTACTCTTTTCAGGTATGTAAGGCTACTCTGAAAGCATGGGAATGTCCTCCTATGTGCCCCTATGATGTAGGTATGGATGTCCTAATGTGATGATGATAGGGTAACAAATTGAAGTATGAATTAGTTAATACGATGTAGAGAGTAATTGGCATTGTTGTATGCATATACATATATATTTCATGCATTGATGATGATCGTCATAAAAAAACCCTCATGTGTTTTTGAACTATTTTCATGAAATGTATTTAGTTGAAAACCTTATATCTATTGTATTCTAGAAAAGCATGCATGAAGAACATGGGTGTGTGTGTGTAGAGCCTAGAGTAATGATAAAATAATGAATGATGAATGATGAGCATGAGAATATGTAATTGTCTCTAGGTTGAGAGTTAAAGCTCCTAATCTAGTGTTTCCTATAGTCTATGATGATGATGATGCTAAGGTTATGAATGAGAGGAGGTTGATGTTAATGTTGATAAGGTGAGATGATGACGATGTTAATGTTAATGGCGATGTAATGTGTCCCTATGGCACAAGTGGATGTTGATGCCAATGATAATGTATTATGCCCCTATGGGGACTAATGATGATGTAACGTGTCCCTTTGGGACTAATGATGTTGATATTTTATGAGCATGTCGAGTCCTGGGAGGAGTATTCAGCACCGAAATGGATAAAAGTGAGTCTCACTTGAGTCCATTAACTACGTGGCCCGCGTAGGAAGAGAGGATTGAACCGCAATGCGGATGGCTCCTATCTTGTCCCAAAAGAGGACTAATGTTATGTTTTGTGGATCCACTAATGTTATGTCATTTACCCTGGGCAGGGTAATGGATGGATGTGGCAACGGCATCGCTTCGTTGTATCATCACTGGCTCATAAGTGATGGTTGTCGGTTAAAGAAACTCCCAGTTAGACCCCTCAGAAAAGGTTTCCTTGATAATACTCTAATGTAAATGTTAATGTAAAGGTCAATGTTAATGTTTCCCTGATATAAATGTTAAATTCTCATGATGATGTCTTTTATGTTCGAATGATTCTAATGATATGATTCAGCTATTTTATATGCCAGTACATTCCACATACTGACGCCATTTGGCGCTGCATCGTTTTATGATGCAGATACAGGAGCTAGAGGACTTCAGCAGCCGCCCCGTTGAAGCCAAGTGTTTGCAAGTTCTGACTGTGGTGAGCCTCCCTGTTTTCGGAGGAAACCTTTATTTGATGCTATTCTATTATTTCATTGAGTCGGGTAGCCATGGCATGTCATGGTCCCCTTCTTAGACGGTTTAGATAATGTTAGAGGCTTCGTAGACATAATGATGTAGTCAAGGTGAATGTTTTGATAACTGAGCAATATTTCCTTGTTTGGTTTTGATGATCAGTTTGAGGTTTGGCCATTGGCCCACTACTTTAAAAGTGTTGTTTACTAATTTCCTTCCACTATGCTTAAGATGAACGATGTGATGAGGCTAAGTGGTTCGCTTGAGGGCTAGCAATAGTTTCTAAGTGCCAACCACGCCTAGGGTACCCTCCCGGGGCGTGACAAGATATCAGTTCTACCCATTAACTAAAATTTTAAATCTGAAAATTGACTCGATAATTCAATAAAATAATATACAAAATCACTTATAAACAATAAACAATATGTAAATAACCTGATACTAATAAATTAATAAAAAAAAATTTGATTTGTTGAATAGTTCCACTGTATTTTGCATGCCAATAGATGAATGGCAAAAGTACCCATGTGAATGTAGAAGTACCCAAGTTCAATGTTTTTTGAATTGTTGCAGTAGGAAGAGAGGAACCATGACGCCTAGATTAGTTTGGCTCAAGCACACTGATTATTTTGAGGTTATGTCCAAATACTAGCTTGAACACTATACACAACTTCAAATTTTGGCCAATAAAATATTTATTACCAAAAACAAAAAGAAAAATAAAAGAAGTTTCAATATGATTCTTTAATGCAAAATCAAAGAAGAAAAAAGATATAAAAATAAAAATGTTCAAGACAAGTTCCATAGCTGTCATAATAATGAAGAATCACTACATGTGAAGCACTTAGAACTTCATAGTCCACTGGCCAACTCTTATATCTTAAATTCCATAATCAACAAATTGGTTCAACTTAATGTGTTTCCATCTTAACAAAGCTAAAATACAACTATCATAAATAATATATGTCTTGCTCTCTGGAAATGGAAATAACATCAGCACATCACAATGAACATTGAGAACACAGAAACATCATGCTTCATCATTTTGATCCACACCATCAGTAAGGATGGATTAGTTGTTCATAACATCAGCTCTCAGCCCTACAACTCCTGAAAAGTTAATAATAGGTTACAATTAACAAAACATCTCACTAATACATAACGACATCCAATGACGGGACCAGAATTCAAATAACAGAAAGAAAACATATAAAGAAACCAAAAGGATTCAACAGATTATCCCCACACATAGCATAAATAAGGGGAATGCTATGCCTCATTATCAAGATGCATGCAGTAAGCAGCAGATGGAGTAATTGTTCTTTAATTACAGCTTTTACTTCCTGAAAGTTCCACTATAGAAATGAAAACACCCTATTAATCATGATTCCTGACAAGTAAAAGTGGGGTATATGGTAAGGTGCAACATACATGACTATCCTCGAGCACAGTCATACACAAACACCAATTAAAATGAGAGTTACTTTTGTTGTTTTCGCAAAAGAACAACTTTCATTTCATGAAGTTGGCATTAAGCTCCTGTCATCTAGTATGCATATAACATGAATACATATATGGTAGTTACATTATTTAAAAGATAAGACTACATGATGCAGTAATTTCATGTTTCCTCTAGCACCACCAACACTAACATTTTTTTCACAAAGGAGCTATCTTCCTTACATTAATTACTCTAGCACTTATAATTTAGCTGCATCGATATCCATCTTTACGAATCCTTATTCTCTCGTCCCGATCATTAGTCTCATAAAAGACATACTTAATATCTTAATGAAAAGAAAACAAACAGAATCATGGCATCAAGTGCATCAAGAGACCCAAGATTTTATCCTTACAAGGATTAGCTATAATCCTCCTCACGTATTTCCTTCTATTGCTTGGTCTAGAAAACATTTCAGATTGTCAAATAAATAGTCACATCAATGATCAAATATTACTTGAGATGAGTTAAAGTCACACATTACTTTCTCAACTTAGACAAACCATGAAATTTGAAAACTCAGACAGTTATATTTTGGTACATAATTTATTAGACACAAGATTACAACGTCATCAATAATGAGTGATGACTACAACAATAATGTTACAAAAAAGGAATAAATACCGTTTTCAGCTCTGTTTAGGATAAGATATAAAGAACCTGGAAACTCAAAACTTTGCACCTTTATCTAACCATAGATAAATATAGCTCTCATTTTTTCCCAATAAAGTAATATTTTCTTTTTGGAATGTTTCGGCATAACAAAGACTATATACAAGAGTTGTGTACCAAAAAACTAAAAAAAAGATATGATTATAGACACCCAATCTTTTGTACATAAGGGGACCTACTGTAACTATAGGGATAAGAAACTACTTATCAATTCTCCAACATTCATCCCTACCCCTTCAAAGCTCTCCTAATTCTCTATTTAAATGTTCACATAAGAGCTAAAGAAGCCACATAACAACCCACATGCCTTCTCTTCCATATGCCACAATTCCAACTGAAATTAAGTTCATAAAATCTGACGTGTATTCCCTTGCCGTTTAGTAATAAGTAACGACCGATTAAATGTAAGTGACAAGGAAAACCATCAAAGTAGATAATAATCAGACATTTACTCTTATTACATGATTCCTAGTTCCTAATAAGTTTCACTTTAAAGAGGTTTAACAGTGGATGCCCTAGAATCCAGGCAAAGGTTATGCCTAGCGTTATTGGCGCATGCACGTTACATTATTTTCATGTCCTTGACGCTCCTTATCTTACTCTATCTAGAGGGAAACCACATTCCCTTAAAACACCAAAAAACTACAACCAAATAACTGTCACACAAAGAAATTATTTCATGAAATATGCAAAAAGGGAAGGACCAAATAAGATCTCCAAAAAGATGTGTGGTGAGGATGTCCCTAAAATATGTGACGTGTTTCTGTATATTTGACAAAGAAACAGAAAAATGTATAGCATAGAACTCTTACAAGTCATTATTTATAGTATTGTCATTCCTCCGATCTTTTGCAGCCTTTATTCTTGTTCTGTGCTTTGTTCATTCTGTAAAAGGGGCCAAATTAGGCTTTCAATATAGATATCTTATCAACACCGGTAACATTTGGATATTTGATAGGTTCATCCTCTGGATTGAGTGCATTTAAAGTCAATCCAGGCACAAACAATACTTCGCCTTTGTATGACATGCAAAGTTTTTGAGAAACAAAACGAGAAAAAACATTATCAGAAAATGTGACGATGTACTTTTTTGTCCAAGACTTTTTGACCCCATACTCTTTCATAACCCACACATCCACGTGACTTCTCATATAGTAACAACATTTGGAAAGATCAGTTCCCACCTCTTCCAGTTTCACAAAATAGTTTCCTCCTGTATAGAGGGGCTACTCCAACATTCCCCATTTCTCATCAGTCAAATCCATAGAAATGATCTTCTTGTTCTCGGAAAAATCACGATTAAGTTGTACAGCCCAATGAAGCTTCCCATTCAAAAACTTACATGGTTTCTTCAACTGCACCCCATCCGGAATCTCATCGTTACTTCTCCAAGAATTGCTCTTTAGACTATATATTGAGACCTCAAGATGATGCGAATTGTGATTTCTTAGAACAGAAATCACACCTGCTACCTTGTATTCATTAGTGGAATCATCATATCCAAAACCATAAATAACACCAAGAGGACTACTATCATAACTATCACTTACTTTAAGTTTAAGTCCAGAATCAGGCAAATTCTTGAACTTTCTAATGGAGGATTCCATATAAATAAGTTGTCATCACTAATGGAAAGACAAATCAATCGATTAATCGAACCCACAATGCAAGCGCCTAATTGTGGTTTCTTCATGGGATAATCTAAGTCAAATGCCTCTAGCACTTAATCATTACGTAATGAGCTAAGAGAATACTCCCTAAGAATGAATTGGAATAGAAAAGCTCTAGTCCAACCCTCGATATGTGTCATCACAACCCTGTGGTGTTTATAGTCTTTGTTTTGAGTAGATACAGTGAGATGAGTTTTGATAAAATTGGTGCTAGAGATTAAAGCAAGCCATGACTTGGAAGCACACCTGAACTTCAAGAGAGATTTGATAGAAAAACTTAAGAGACATATAACAAATACTAAGGAAGGATGAAAACGAAGGAGCTAGAGAGAAACAAAATGAAAACAAAACAAAACAGAATTGTGTGAGACTGAGACTGATGACCACCTCCTCGTTATTTTCTCAGGACTTGATGGATACGTATGATGAGAAGTCCATTTATAAGGTGAGAAAGATTCAACAAATAAGACAATTAAGTACAAAAAGGATAACTAGCCACAGACTCTAAACCCCAGAAATTTTCTATTTTCACAGATAAATGTGGTGAAGAACTACCTTGTATGTTCCACGTCACTAGCATCCGTTTCAGAATCATCCAAATGGATAAAAGTGGTTGTGATACATTTTAATTTTCTGCATATGGGTAACTTGTAAATATGATTTCCAGCGCTATCTTATGCTAAAAAGCTTCAATTAGCTTTCTTGAGCCTTAAGCAACTGATTGTGTCAGTTGACAGATAAGCTCCACGTCGACGAGCAAAAAGTTTCTAAAGATGGACTTCTACACAAGCCTCAAATTTTTCCATTCCTTTTTACTATGTATTGCTGGATATCGGCTCGCACGTGTTCTGCAGTATCAACCATGAATACTCCTCCGGTATGAAAAGTTCTTAATGTTAATTGACTACCCGATTCTCCAATCAATTGCCTGCAATGATACCTACAGCTTCCCCCAATTCAACCATTCCGATTTTCCGGGAGGCGGGGGGGTCCCAATTTTTCTTTTGCTAGGCCCATAACAAAAAAGCTCACTTTCTTATGATTACGAGGTTTATTCGAATACGAAATCCAATCTTGGAAATACAGCATCCCACTTTTTTTAACTACCAAGGGTTTTGATACATTTCGCAGTCGTGAAATCTCTACTGGCGCAGGTGCTATCCGAGAATAATTAGTCGATCTAGATTTACAAATTATTATAGAAAATTCGTTGGTGGAATGGGAAGAATTAGAGGAAGAAGGCACACAGGGACGAAATCGATAACATAAGGAGGGGGGGATAAATGCTAAAAAACCAATTCTAATTCTATATATTCTTTCTGATTTTTATGCCTTTATCTCAGCGAAAAGATCAAATGTCCAATCCATTTATTTTTCTATAATTCAAGCAGGTTGGAATATGAATTATCATAATTATGGTAGAAATGGAATCATTTTTCTTTTTATATTCTATACAAAATCCTATAACTTAATTAATAAGTCTAAGTAGCAGAAGTCGGTTTCTAGGGATGTTTTATCAATTTCTTTCCATTTGTATCGGTTGAAAATTCCAATTCAATTCAATTTGAGTAGAAAATTCTCTTTCTTCCTCCGTTCATACGTATTTCATACATTTCAGATATGGAGTTGGGTAAAATTTCATGTCTTCATACATTAGCTATTAGCAGGGAGGGAAAAAGTCAAAACTAGATATCAGGCTCAACTTTAATGCCAGTTCCAGAACAACCAAGTTCCCTCTTTTTGCCCTATAATGTTTTCACCCCACAAATATTACTTAAAGAATCGCCCTAGATAAAACAAAAACTTGGGAAGGATCTCGTAGTTATTTGTTCATTCACTTGCTACGAGTTCCATGTTCCTAGTTCTCTTTATTTTTGATCCATCTAGAGGCACACCATCCCCTCAAACAAGAGAAAATTTGTCTGGTGTCATACTATTTGAAGTTAAAGACGAAACTATTGATTCTTGTGTATGAAAATGACTTAACAAAATCTCCTAGCTATATGTTTTAAAGATGTCCTCCACATATGCATGACATTGTTCTATTGAAATAGAAAACAGAAAATTAATAGCACTTGAAGGAAAGAACAGCACTCTTACAGAATTTTGTTGCTCGATTATCTTGATCTGAGGTTTTTCAGCCTCTTGTTTTTTGTTGCATCCTCACACTCTTCCGTTAAAAAAGGAGAAACCAGGCTTTCAACATATATTTCCGCGTCAAGATCAAAATCAAAGTTAATAACCTTTGAATATCTTATCGATTCATCCTTCGGATTGTATACCATGCTATTAGATCCAAACACAACCAAAATTTCACCTTTTTGACATAAAAAAGAGTGGACAATCCAGATGATAAATCTCCACTTCATCACCAGGACATTTGATGGTAAACATCATTGTCCAAGATTCTTTAACCCCATACTCCTTCATAATCCAAACATCTAGATGAGTTCCCAAATAATCACAAAAGATAGAAAGATCACTTGCCAACACTGTGAAGCACAAGCTGAAATCTCCTTCTCGGTAGAAGGGCTTTGCTGTCTTTCTCCATTTCTCATCAGCCAAATCAAAAGAATAGATGTCCCCCGGCACCACAAGCATCATCAACCCAATGAAATTTCCCATTCAAAAACGTACCTGAACCATCTAATCTCTCACTTGGACAATGATCAATACTTCTCCATGAATCACCTTTTAGACTATATATATCTACCTCATCTTGATCAGAAATTTTTTTACTAGCAAAAAGAGCCACAACTTTATAATCGTCATGAAACTCATCATAACCAAAACTATATCTTGGAAAGCGAACAGACGTCATTAATCCAGGTCTAGGATAAGGCAATTTCCTGTACTTTCTAATTGATGGGTTCCCTATAAACAAGTCATTTTTCCCGGCAGCAAAACAAATCAACCCATTGGCGGAACCTAAAATCAAGTCAGACCTAGGATATTCCTGGTCTTTATAATCGTTAATGGGATAATCCAAATCAAATCCCTTAGTAACATTCTGATAAAACATAGACCTAAGAGTACAAGATCGAAGAGGTAACTCATAATCAGGGATGTACATAAGCATATGGTGTGTGTATTCCTTGTTATTTAAGGCTTGAGATGGTTCTTGATAAATTGAGGGCTAGAGATTTCAGCAAGCCAGTATTTTGAAACACACCTGAACTGCAATAGAGATTTCACAGGAAGCCTGGCGAAGATTTCAGTGATGAGTTCTCGTGGAAGAATAGGAACTGAATCTTGCATAATGGATTCTTGAGAAATTTGAATCTTTCCCCTTTTTGGATCATCTCCTTCAGACTCCATTTTCGGGTTCTTGAGAAATTTGAGTTCTTGAAAGATTTTAGCAAGATTTTCGAGTGTAGTTCTGAGAACACAACTCGTTACCTGTCATCTTTCTTTTGATAGAGAAAAAAGGCCAAATTAGTCCCTCAAGTCTAACATTAGATCAAAATAGCCCTTTAATTATCATGTAAAATGCTAATAGTCCCTCAAGTATTTAAAAGCGTTGCACTTTCAGTGTTTACTAACTTTTTCGATCAAAGAAAGGAGGAATCATGTGTGTTCAACTTACATTTTAACTGTGATATTCTAAATCATATATGAACGTGGTTAGTGCACGATTTATTTGTCCCTTTTCATGTTGGTTTTTTATTTTTGTCAATTGCCATTAACAGTAAAAAAAATTTCTGCACTTTTGTCTTAGTCAATATAAATTGTGTAGCATAACTCGCAAGGCGTATATTTTTTAGTTAATAAAAAATGTAGGTAGCAGATCAATAGAGGATTAGTTCTTAAAGCAACGGCATAAATTGTGTAGCATTTAAGGCACTATCATAAATGTAAAAAGCATACCAATCTCAATTCTCAAATATTCAATGGGAGCTGGAGAAGTTTGTTAAATGTTTTGTAACGATGAACCTTCAAGCCCCAAATTAGCGATTAAAAATAACACCTCTGGAAATGGAAATAATATTAACACATCATGATGAACATTGCAAACAGTCTTTTATCTGTTACAAAAAAAGAGAATATGCAAATTCTGCACTTTTGGCTTATCAGGCATAAATTGTGTAGCATTGAACTCGCAAGGCGTATATTTTTTAGTTAATAAGAAACGTAAGTAGCAGATCAATAGAGGATTAGTTCTTAAAGCAACGGCATAAATTGTGTAGCATTTAAGGCACTATCATAAATGTAAAAACCATATCAATCTCAATTCTCAAATGTTCAATGGGAGCTGGAGATGTTTGTTAAATGTTTTGCGACGATGAACCTTCAAGCCCCAAATTAGCGAGTGAAAATAACACCTCTGGAAGGTACCCAAGTCTTTTTTTTTTACTTTTTCTTTTCTCCATTCATATGTGTTTTAATTCTTCTCTTTTGTATTTTTTTTATCTTATGATATTACCATTTATGCTAATCTTTATCTTCTTGTAGTATTTGTGGTAGCATCTCTTGTTTATAGGTCTCTTTTTTTATGACGGGAGAGTCGCCTTAGGTTGGGATGAGTTCGAAGCCTCGGAGATTTGTTTTATTTTTACTTTGTTGTATTTTCCAAGACTCAAAGATGTAACCAATATAATAAAACCAGGGGAAAGGGGGGAGGGGAAGTAGTTGCTATTTGTTTTTTGTTTTTTTTACTTTTTTTTGCCAACTAATTTGTGTTGTGGGTTGCTCGCATAGGCAAAATCTTAAATTAGGATAAAATGAAATAAAAGAAGTAAAGCTTAGTTAGTCTAAAAACGTGAGCGTTGTCTAAATCAAGCATGATACGCTTTAGAGGCCGTATCTAGGTGTTTAAATTTTTTGTACGTGTGAGAACGCGAGCTTACGGATTTTTTACTCGTCTTTATTTTATGTCAAGCATGCCAACACCTGTATGTTAATTGTTTGATTGGTGTTCTTATTTTTAATATTAAATTGGTTCAGAAAGTATGCTTAGGTTTATATATATTTTCTAGATAAACATGTCAATAGGAATTTAGATAATGAATGCTATGTGTCTTTTAGAAAATCATGCCTATAAAAATTAAAGTTATTTTCTTTTAAAATTTTCCTATGTTAGAAAATCATGCCTATAGGAATTAAAGTTGTTTTCTTTTAAAATTTTCCTATGTTAGAAAATCATGCCTATAGGGAATAAAATTATTTTCATTTAAAATTCTCCCACGTTAGAAAATCATGCCTATATGATATAAAATAGTTTCCTTTTGATTTTCCTATGTAAGAAAACCATACCTATAGGAAATAAAATTGTGTTTCTTTTAAAATTCTCCTATGTTAGAAAATCATGCCTATAGGATATAAAATTGTTTTCTTTTGATTTTATTATGTTAGAAAATCATGCCCATAAGAAATAAAATCGTTTTCTTTTAAAATTTTCACATAGGAAAATAGGAAAATTTTAAAAGAAAACAACTTTAATTCCTATATGCATGATTTTCTAACATAGGAAAATCAAAAGGAAACAATTTTATATCCTATAGGCATGATTTTCTAACATGGGAGAATTTTAAATGAAAATAATTTTATTTCCTAAAGGCATGGTTTTCTAACATAGATAATTTTAAAAGAAAACAACTTTAATTCCTACAGGCATGATTTTCTAACACAGGAAAGTTTTAAAAGAAAACAACTTTAATTCTTATAGGCATGATTTTCTAACATATGAAAATTTTAAAAGAAAACAACTTTAATTCTTATAGGCATGATTTTCTAAAAGACACATAGCATTCATTATCTAAATTCCTATTGACATGTTTATCTAGAAAATATATATAAACCCAAAGCATACTTTCTGAACCAATTTAATATTAAAAATAAGAACACCAATCAAACAATTAACATACAGGTGTTGACATGCTTGACATAAAATAAAGACGAGTAAAAAATCTGTAAGCTCGCGTTCTCACACGTACAAAAAATTTAAACACCTAGATACGGCCTCTAAAGCGTATCATGCTTGATTTAGACAACGCTCACGTTTTTAGACTAACTAAGCTTTACTTCTTTTATTTCGTTTTATCCTAATTTAAGATTTTGCCTATGCGAGCAACCCACAACACAAATTAGTTGGAAAAAAAAAAGTAAAAAAATAACAAATAGCAACTACTTCCCTTCCCCCCTTTCCCCTGATTTTATTATATTGGTTACATCTTTGACTCTTGGAAAATACAACAAAGTAAAAAATAAAGTAAATCTCCTTCGGACTCATCCCAACCTAAGGCGACTCTCCCGTCATAAAAAAAAGAGACTTGTAAACAAGAGATGCTACCACAAATACTACAAGAAGAAAAAGATTAGTATAAATCTGGTAATATCATAAAATAAAAAATATAAAAGAGAAGAATTAAAACACATATGAATGGAGAAAAGAAAAGGTAAAAAAAATGACTTGGGTACCTTGGGGTATTGATTCGTCAATCAGACAAAGATTGATTTTGAACCACATTAAGGGATATGTCCAGGAGAGAAAAAGAGCTTGATGCTTTTCTGTTGATAGCTTTTTTAGAACTTAATGATTCGTGTATAGAGTGTATTTCATACCAAAAGGTGCCTTTAAAAATTGTGAAGTAAAGTCCTATTTATACAGGACACACATGACAGTTAATAAGGTAAATAAATCAAAGAGCCAATTATTTGCTAATCTTTTCCTTAATTGACAATGGCAAATCTGGATCAAATAAGGTAGGGAAATAAATCATATACTACATTTGCCATATATACCCGAGTGCAGATTTTGTTCAAAGCTAAAAATGGAGAAAAACTAAATAGTTGTGAAACTTACCATATGCAATCTATGTCACAATCTCAAATAAATCTCTAATTACTATAATTACCTCCTTGCCAGTACTTCATCCAATAAATCAATGGTGCAATTAAGCAAATTAAATAAGTCTCAAAATCAAATTAAAGGAGTAAAATATGTTATGGTTGTATAGCAAAATCATTCAGAAATTAACGGACAAATTAAACACCAATTCAAAAGAGGCTACCACAAATTCGTTTGATACCCAAAAATAAGAAATGGTCGAGAATTCAAAGGGGGAAACTCGGAAGCAAATAACATTCCCACACTGAAATCACTGAAGTTGTAAATAAGTAAAAAAAAATAAGTTAAGTATGTGAACCATAAATCAAATAAACTTAACCCGATAATTTTGACCATGGAATCATCACCATCACTTGCCGGAGTTTTGCTATTCCGGTGAGTTTTTGTCGGAGTTTGGTAGTGCTAGGCAAGGCGAGAGAGGAAAAAGAGGGGGGTTGGGTCGTTCGAGTAGCAGCGAAAGGGCTGCTGGACGGGGGGTCGTTTGGTCTTGCGACTGTGGCGCGGGGGATATGGGAGGAGCGCTTTCATGGTGGTTGACAGGAGTAGGGTCGACTGGTCGGGGTTTTCTGGCAGTGGAGGCCGACGGAGAAAAGGGGAAGGTGACGGGAGAGGGGAGAATGGGGAACTATTTTCGACGAGAAAAGGGCGGCGCCCTGGGGTCGTGAGGCGGCAGTGGAAGAGATGCGGTAGCTGGGGGGTTGTTTTGGTCGCGATTGCCGATGCAAGGGAGAGAGGTGACGGTTGTGGTTGCCGACTGTGAGGGAGATGGAGGAGAACGAGGTCGCCGACGTGGGGGAGATGGAGGACAGGGAGAGGGAGAGGCAGACGTGGGGGGAGGTGGAGGAGAGGGAGAGGGAGAGGGAGAGGCAGGCGGCTGGGGGGGGGGGGGGAGAAAATGAGATTAGGGTTTGGGGGTTAAAAATAGACAGAATAGTGAGATTTAATCTTGTCCATTGGATCAAAATATGATGAACGGCTAGGATTAAATCACACCATTTAAAAATTGAATAATTAAAATAAAGCCCAATTTGACTTGATTTAGGCTAAAATTGACAAGAATGGGTTAGAATTGAAATGAATCATAACGAATTGACTGGAATTGAAATAAAATCGCGATGATTTGATTAGATTTGAAATGAATTTGATTAAAAAGGTTATGAATTGAACAAATTGTGATAAAATCTAAATAATAAATATAATACATACTTTAAAATATATAACACTTTGAATAGTAATCTTTGTGTAACAAAAGGTACGTTAATACATGCTAAAATCATTGTAAAAATACCAAACACATTAAAATCGTCATTTTGATAAAAATGATTTAAAAGATGACACTAAAATGGTATAATGAGTGTATTACTAAAACTAATAAAAAAAATTAGTGAAAGTAGTAATAATAATAATAAATGATATGAATAATAAAATTAAAATATTACTACCACTATTATTCAGTAGATAGTAATAAAAGAATGATAATATAAAGAACACACTTTGGAATTAAAATATTAAATGCGTAATTATTGGGTAAATTGAAGATAAACTCATTTATTTTGAGAAGATTTAAAATACCTATTTAATCAATGGCAATGTAAAAATATGTTATGAGTGAGTCAAAATTGGGTGTCAACAAACATAATATACAGTTCACAATATATAGATATACCCATCACTTGGCATAATATCTCAATATACAGGTATGTGAATAGATCCAATACGTACTTAAATCAATAATACAACAAGTATACAATCTCATAAATGATATACAGCTAGTATTAATCAGATATGAGGTATGAGATGGAGTGTATGCCATGAAATGTGAATAATGTGATGCAATATCAAATAATTGTGATGCATCTCTATCCTGTGATACACATCTGCTAACCAGATGACTGCCTCAGTCAGTACCCATGAAGGCCACACATGGACCATGTATCCATGAATATTGCCGGCAAAGACCTCGACTAATGCTCACACATCCAGAAGAGACCTTAGACCAGTCCAAAAATGACCTCAGACCGTTGGCATATTACCTCGGCCCGACCGGCAGAGACCTTGGCCACTAATTCACATGTTACCTTACTCACATCTCGATTGTAACCATCACAGTATCAATGTAAAAATAATAATAGATGCAATGCGCATGATCACAATTATATCACGGTATCAACGTCATAATGATTTCAATATCTCAATACCATCAGTGTCTCAATATCACCATAGTCTTAATATATTAATATATCACAATATAAGTACCATCGTACTATCACTATCAAATGATTCACAAGGTCACATAGATTACGAATCCACAATTAATTTATAAGTCAATATATCACCAAATGAACATTTATTCAATCCAAAAAGTCATGATCAAGCCTACAATAATACAATTCTACCCCCAAAGTACTCAATTCCATACACATAAGAGCATACAAGGTTCATTCATACTTAAGATTATGTTAGAAGTCCACTTGCCTCAAATAATGTCTCGAATCAAGTCAACATTGCCGCTTTTCCCCTCCTACCGTATCCAAATCACCACAATCTATTCAAATATAGCATCACAATCACATAATGAATCTAATGACACTAAAATCAATCAATTTGGATGAAAAAGGGCAAAATGGTCAAAATACTCATGCCAGAAAATATAGTCGGAAACTGAAAATTAATGGATGAATATGTTAACAAGGAGTTCATCAGTGAAAACTGCTTCCAAAATGGAGCTACAATGAGGGAGAAATCAACAATTTAAGTTTGAAAACCAAAGTCCGATAAATCCCCAATTTACACTATTAAAATTCCAAAATTATAAATTTAAAATACTAATTAATCAATGTAAATCAATGAAATAGGTTAGAAAATAGTTACCCAATCAAGTTGTCTTGAAAATCCTTGAAATCTCTCTTGAAAAAGAAGCTTGAAGAGTTGAAAATGCTGAAAAGGGGTTTTAATCACGTCTTTTAAAACTGAAACTGTTCAGGCATTTTTATGTACTCCGCGAATGCTTAGACATAAGAGACTCAACTGTCAAGGCCTGATTTCTCAAACCCTGATGGCGTCTACTAACCCCACGTAGACAAGCCAAAACCCTACGGCCCGTAGCATACGGGGTGGGCCATACAACACTCACAATAAATAATCATAAATAAAGGAGGAATAGATAAGGAATGCAGAAGCAAATCATGACATAAGTAGATACAAAAGCTAAATACCGACCCAAGAATAGTGATGTGGCAAAAACAGGAGCTAAATAAATACAGTATCCAAAAGAGACCAAGACATATACAGATGATCAGACTGAATATAAATGGGTCTAAAGTCTGTCAAGAGATAAATGACAGAATAAACAACTCCTGAATAAAAGACTCAATCAGCGGGGCGGCAGGCTCACCGAATCCTCCAAAATGTGACTCCTCAGTCCGCACGATCGCGATGCCTACGCTGACCCACACCTGGCTCTGCACCACGAGAAGGCACAACAAGTGTAGCATGAGTACCACAATAAAGTGATACCCAGTAGGCTAGGCCGACTAGGATCAATAAATATAACATAATAATAACGACGTAAGTAAAACAGGCAATATCAGTGAGAAAACAAATACCAATATGACATAATGTAAATACCCAATGGACAACAATAGTAACAACCTTAGGCACCCCTAGCCCGAATAATAAGAAAATCTCGAAGCCACCGCTAGGCAAATAATACCATACCTCTATCACAGCCCGAACCAATATAGTATCGAATACCGAAACGCAGGAATAATAAGCAAGTAAGTAAGTAAATGCGGAAAGTAAAAAACGAATATAACAAGCAAAACTTACTTGGCGTCCCATACCACCGGCAAGTACAAATAGTCAAAGCAAAACCCACTGTGACTTCCCCCGTAAGCCCGGTGGACACAACCAGAATATAAGCAAGGAAATGGGGGCAGAAATTAAGTAAGTAGAACCAAATCCATCAACTAAAACAACACCCGCTCGAGCGAAACACCCACCCTTAGGATGACGCGAGTCACAATCCATATAAACCAACCTCTATGGCAATATGCGCGAACATGCTCAGTGTAGGTCGACCACTACGACGACACGAGCAAAGGCTCAGCATAGCTCAACCTCTATGAAAAATGCAAGCTAAGTAGGGCGTGCGCGTCAACCGCTATGACCGCTATACAAAACAACATCAACAACAAATCTCAAAAATATTGGAATCCTACTACTAAGGATCTCACGATGCAACTCTCACAATAGATTATATCCACACATCCCATACTCTACGTACCCCCCTACGGCACCACAAGCCTACCGGACACAACTCAAATCGTCCAGTCTACATCCCGCGACGGGATCCCAAGTTCACTAGTGAGGGGTAACAATATAAACGAGGTCAAATCAACCTAAAGATCATCCCATTCACTAGCCACTATCATATTACATTTATTCAAACCAGTCTCACATTGCTACGAGGTAAACCGAGCCTACCTGGGCGCCAACGATAGCCAAAACGAGCAAGAATAGCCCCAACATTGCAAACCGGCTCACAAATCAACGAATACCTATCAAATATATATTCTAGACATCAATAGGAGCGTTTTGATACCCATATTGCAATACAAAAACTGCCGGGTCAAGCGGGCCTAAAAACGATCCCTCGAGCCCGAAGCTCCAAAAAATATTTCGAACACACTGGGTCGTCCCTCATGATTTATGGGACTCATGGTTCGAATTTGAGATCCAACGGACCACCAAAATGTCCTCAACGCTCAAATTACACAAACTAATTAGCGCGAATTGACAATACGGCGTTCAAAAATTTCGAGACTTACCCGCGGTGATCACACTAGCTCCGAGACCAAGAATCAATCCTCAAACACCCAAGAAGCTAGCAAAAATCATTGGGTTTAATTATAGTTAGTAAACACCCCCAAAATCACTAAAAAGAGTTAAGGGCGAAGAAATTACCTTAATACCACGATAACAATCGACCCCACATGTTCCAATATCGACACCCACGAATTTCCACTCAAAATCCACCAAGAATCGCCACCCTAACCCTTATTTTCTTTCAAAACTCGAAATAATGAGACATGGGGGGGCTAAGGGGCTGTTTTGGAGGATTAAATAAGCTTGGCCCAATTGTTTACCCTTATTAACTAAAAAATAACACATATGGCATAAGTAAATCAGCAGCCCAAGTGGCCTTAGGCCAAACTATCCTCCAACATGGGCCGGGTTCGAACCCCACTAGCAGCGCCCCTTTATACAATTTTTTTTCATTTTTAAAAGCAGCTAAAAACTTCTTATTTTTTTCATACGACGCTCCGATATGGCTGAAATAGCAGAAAGACAGCAGCTGGAAACAGCTTTTTATCAATTTTCTTGGAATTCCGTCGGTTATTTCGAAACTCAAACGGAGTCTGATTTTAACAAACTTTATATGCACTTATATGTTTTTCGATGTTCCAGACCCAACGGAATCGACGAAATCGCGATCGGAGGTCGTTTGCTCAAAAAGAGTCATTGAGTTCCTTTAACGAATAAGGAACTCGGGGGGCCAAATCACAACGAAAACCCCGGGAATTGAAACGACACCTCCCGTAGCCTAAAATCATCATTTAAAACTGTTAGGAATCGACGGAAATGCAATAGGACGCACCGTTTGACAAGAAATGCAATATGGCTCCACTTTTACCGGTAAACTTCAAAACTTACAAAATCGAGCCTAAAATCAAGCCGAACTCATCCGGAAGCAAACCAATAGTCTATCTTGACTATTTTCGACGTTACAGAGCTAATGGAAGTGACGAAAATGGGTTTTGATGCTCCGATCAATAAGTGTTCCCTTTTTGGGCCATTTTCTTAAGCCTTAAGAACTAAATTTCCATATTTTAGCTCAAAATCTTCCGTGAGGTTCCGGGAACCAAACCGAGACTTCACCTAAGTCATATTCGATATTTCGGAGCTAAAGGAACAGTCAGAGCTCGATTCTGACATCGTTTGCTAAGATTTCACTTTTTGGTGCACTTAACTTAAGCTTAAGTTCCAAAAATGAGGAAAATGAAATATTTATGAATTTAGTCACCGGGGCACCGGTCCCAGCAGGTCGTATACGACCTGGGGTAACTGTATATACGCTCTAAATATGAAAAAATACATGAAAAATATAATTTTGGCCATATGGGTCATCGCATCAACACTCCGCGAAGGTGGACCCTGCTCCATCAACGTGGAGGTCAAGTTTCCTTACACTCCGTAAACGCGGAGAAGGGTGCTAATTGCACCACAGACAGCTATGCATGAGCAACACTCAGCCATTCAAAACAGAAACTGACCCTCGAAAATTCGTTCGGAACCTCGTAAACACAAACCAAACATAGAATCCTATCAGAAATGATGATCCGAAATCAATGGAACCGTCATAATTCAAATCTAGAACCTCCGTAGTCTCGAACTCGAGAAAGATCATTTAAACTAGTTTCAAACTCAAAAACTCAAAATATTCTCGGAAGCTCTAAAAATTACAGGAAGCCATTTCTAGCGTTAGTTTCACCACTCATAACCACTAGAACTAATGAAATTTTGATATGAGCTCCCACACCCCGATTATTGACCAAAGTCAAACCTATGATCCAAAATAAACTGAATATACAACTTTGGGCCTAAAATCTCTGTTTTAACTAATTCAATTTTGCAAGTTCTTCTAGACCAGATGGGGCATTCCGGAGTTGATTGAATCAGATTCCGACACTTCAAACTTGAAATGGTCACAAAATTCAAAATTACCAACTTTAAGCCTTTTAAAACTCTTTCTTTTACAAAACTTCAACTTTTTACAAGATTTTCAAAATTCGACTTTTAGACTAATTCAAAAATGATTCAAGGCAATTTTCATGAAGGGCATAATGGTTTTAGATCGAAAAGGCCAGAAATGACCTTCGAGGTCATTACAGATGAAACCTCGCATACCTTAAGTGATTGCTTTGAAAATTTTGAAGAGAAATGGCGATTTTGCTTGACATGATCTTCAATGGTGTTTTTGTTTGGAGTAGAAGAAAGTCTTTGAGAGTAGCTTTAGAGAGAGAATTTTTGTGATGTGTGAATATTGAAAGAATGGGGCTAATTTGGGGATTAAAAAGGAAATTTATAGAATGAATTTTAGTGTCAAACAACAACAACAACAATAACATAACCAGAGAAATCCCACAAGTGGAGTCTGGAGAGGGTAGAATGTACGCGGACCTCACCACTACCTCATAGAAGTAGAGAGTGTCAAAAATCACCCAAAATCACTTAAATAGGTTTAGGGAAAAACTAATGCTTTCTCACTTAGTGTAGGAATTTTAAGGGAAAACTTGAACTATCATGATACAAGTCTGCGATGTGGAGTTGTTTCATAATAGTTCATTTTTGTGAAATTCAATATCCCCCATTTTGACCCTAGAATGAGTTCAGGTTACTTTTACATTGAAATGAACTCTCTTCACGACGCGGAGAGATTGCAAATGCTTTTGGAGATGCAAAATCTTACAAAAAATTATTTCTCGATATGATTGACCTAAAATTCGGACGAGATTATTTTTTTCACATAATTTTCATCCTGATTAAAATTTTTGCCTTGAATTAGCCACAAAGAGTACGAATGATACGTTATGTAAGACAACTTTCACAATGTCATTCCGAGGCATTTTGAGAGTTATTACAGATGCATACAATCACCATCGTCAATCATTATACCATTATCAATTGTCATATAAAACTTTTAAAAATATTTCACAACACAATTAGATCAATTTAGTATTTTATTTGAATTTTAAATTTATTATTTTTTAAATAAAGATAATTTTTATATATTTGACTGTTGAGAAAACAAACAATCTCAACTACTCCCTCCGTACGTCTGTCCCTTTTCGTGACAAACTAAAAAGAAAAAGGTGTCACATAAAATAGGACAGAAAGAGTACTTACTATTTAAATCTTAATGCACATCTTAATTTTCAAATATGCATTCATCAAATTCGGATCTCTAAATTTCAACACACATCTTAATATTTGAATTCAAACATCTTAATCTTAATGAAAACAAATAAGGCCTTCGACCTGAATTACATGCCCCATAATATAAAAAAAATATTTATACCAAATACACATTGTTATTAAATACGATGCACATAATATTGACTGTTTGTTTTACTTTTGACATCAAATATTAGGGCATATTTGGATTGGCTTTTGGGTTTTGACTAAACCTGACAACGGAACCGGTAGGTGTCGGTTTCGTATCTGTTCCAGCACTTTACCGGTAGTTGCCGGTATAAGAGTAACGGGAGGGGGTACCGGGACGTGAGGGGGAATTTTTTTCTGTAATTTCCGGTTTCGGACCGGTATTACCGATTTAAATTTTATTTTTTAATTTTCTAAAAGGTTACCGTTGAGGTGGGGCCCACCAACGGTAACTTGACCGTTTTTAACTGTTGAACGGCTTTATTTTCACTTTTTAATTATTATTTTTTTAATAATTTTTCAATTATAAATACCCCTAAATCTTTCATATTTTTTCATTCAAATTCTCTCAACCATCTTAAAATTCTCTCAATATTCTCAACTCTGTCATTTCTCAATTCTCTCCACTATTATAAATTTATAATTATATTATACATACTACTCTCAAATTAATTATAAATATTAACTATTTACTCTCTCAATTATTCAATTAATATTAATTATTATTTAGTTTAGTGTGGTAATTGCAATTTGGAGCAAATTTTGGTGGATCAATTTGGAGCATATTCAAGCTTCAACTTTCATCAACTCTGGCTTCTGCGTTTGTTTTTACACAGACGTTTGGTACTTTTGTTCCAACTTTAGTTTTTATTCTTTAATCTTTACTACTTGAGTACTTGTCTACTTAAATTATTTTTTTATATATTCATAAATTATAAGTTCATAACTTGAACTTTTACATATAATCTTTACTTGTTTAATTTAATTTAACATAGATTTTGGTAGAAAAGGAAAGGGAAAAAGTATTTTTTTTGGTGGAATAACCAAAGCTTTAACCGGTAAAAAATCCGGTGGCAGTTCATTTAAATCTACAAGACAACCACTAATTAGATTTAATATCGAAGATTTTACACACGTAGATGACACTTGTTTTAATATTGATTCTAATACGGAATTAGATTACGAATTTCTTGAACGTAGATTTGGTTTTAATGAAGATTTACTAGAAGATAATATTGAAATTAATGAGGACGATGATATTTTTTATGACGATGAAACTCAACCCCCATATACTGCTACTATTCCCCCCCCTCCCGCTCCCCCCGTACAACCACGGAATCTAATAGGCCTAAGACGGAACGTGTAAAAAAATTTGTTGTTTGACAATTTTTAACACAAAATGAAGATAAAACAAAAGCGACTTGTAATAAATGTAAGCATGTTTTAAACCATAAAACTTCGGGAAAGGGGGGTGGGGCGGGTCAATTGAAAAATCACTTAATGCATTGTTATAAATTAGAATTTTTGCATGTTCAAGCCATTGCGGATGCCAAAAAATATGGAACTCCCATTTCCGAAGAATCGGTGGGAGGTTTAAATATGGTGCAGTCGCAATTAGACCCTACTAATGTTTCTGGTCCTAGTACACATCACCCTTATAATAGACAACGGAACTTAGATGAACTTGCCAAAATAATTGTTGTTACTGGTTTGCCTTTTAGTTTTGCCGAAAATCCTGATTTTATCCATTATATTCAAATTATTTATAACCCATCTTTTAATGGTTTTTCTAGAAATACAATTAAAAAAAGTAGTTTTTGATAATTAGGCACGACACGTACAATATCTTCGATATTTATTTGCTTATAACTTGTAGGCTAGCAATTACTTCTGATATGGGTCGTAGTATAACCGGTAATAATTATTTTACAATTACCGACCATTGGATAGATAAAATTGAAATATGCAGAAAAGAATTTTAGGATATAAAAGTTGTGAAATGCGTAAAATTGGTCCTTATATTGCGCAAACTATTCTTGATATTTACAATTTTTTGGTATTTCTAGTAAAATAATTAGTGTAACTTTAGATAACGCTTCTAGTAATAAACGTGTTGTTGATTATTTAAAACTTGTTCTTAGTCCTATTTACGAAGATGGTTTTCATATAAAATGTGTTGCTCATATTTACAATTTAATTGTTAGGGATGGTGTGTCATTATTTGAAAATGGTTGTAATAAAGTAGAAATTGCATGTCATTTTATTTTTAAATGTCAAGTAAAGGCTAGGTGTAAAGAATTTGAAAGTCGATGTATTGAATGTAATTTGCATGTTAGGAAAATTCCCAAAATCGTAGCTACTAAGCGAAATTTGTGGTATGAAACGCTAAAAGTAACTTATGAATACAGGAGACCGGTTACAATGGTTTGGAATACCCATAATGCAGATATGACTTACCAACTAGATGAAAATGATTGGAATGATATTAGGGATTTAATTGAATTTTTAAGAGTTTTTTATTTACCCACTAAACAAATCTCTGGTCTTTATTATCCTACTATTTGTTCCATTTTGCCTAATATTTGTGCTTTTGTACAAAATTTGCTTTGTTTAGAAATAATCCAAAATTTAGAGAACATGTTCAAAAAATGATTGAAAAATTTAGGAAATACTTTTTCTCAATTCCTCAGATTTATTTACCTGCTTGTTTAATTAACCCGGCTTACAAAAAAGTCGGAGTATCTCGTATGGTAGATAGTATATATGCTAACTTAGAAATTGAATACGGCGAAGAAAATCAATCACATAATTTAGATGTAGTTAAAAGTAGCATTAGAACAGAAGTTAGGAAACTGTATGATTTAGAAGAGTATAATTTAGTAGAAAATGTACAATATCAAGAACCACAACCATCTAGGCCTAGATATGAGGATGATATTGATGACATGTTAGAATTTTATCTTAGACTTACTACTAACGAAAACAATGATTTTGATGAATATCTTAACCAGACTACAGAAAGCATTAAGGATACAGAGGGGAAGCAGCAAATTTTGGCATGGTGGAAGAATCGTGGTAAAGCTTGTACAAGACTTCAGCGGGTGGTTCGTGATGTCCTCGCTATTCAAGCATCATCGGTGGCTTCAGAAGGAGCTTTTACTAGTGCTAGATTCCAATTTGGAGACCATAGACATTCACTAGCAGCAGATAGCTTGGAAGTTTCAGTCTTATTCCGAGATTGGATAAATGCGGAGCGGAGGAATTTAGGGCGTCCAACTTTGTCTTCCCAGTTTGAAGCCGATATTGATAATATTTTATCGGAATCAAGTGAAGACGGCATGGATTTTCTGGAGGAAACAAGCTCAAGAGCCGATTCCAGAAAATTAGAAACACTTAGGCAAGAATTTCAAAATGGTTTAAGATATTAGTGATTTAGTGTATTACAAATTTACAATAAATAAGACCTTATTGAAACAGAACCTTTCCTAGAAGGTGACTGCGTAAATTAGGTTGATTTCCAATATCTGTACATTGTACAATTTAAATTTTACAATAACATAATAAAATTATAGGCTATTCATCTTATTTCTTTTTTAAATGTTATTATCTTGATTTAAATTTTAATTTAAGTTTTGAGTTTTTTTAAAATATATTTGCCCCCTTATTTCTTAAATCTTTATTAACTTTAAAGTTTAGAATATAAAAAGAAACATTCAAAATTTAAACTTTATATTAAAAATTAGAAATTTAAACTTTTAAAATAAAAAGTTAAAAAGAATTGATTTTACACTTTAAAATTTTTATATAAGTATAAATACTTATAAAACTAGTTGTAGTTAGTTAATTTAAAACTCCTGTGGTGCTGGATCCAATTCCGACGCCACCCTTAGTTTTGACTAATAGGCCAAAATTCCTAGTTAAAATTATAACTTATAACTTTTGACTAATTTTTATCATTTCAGCTTAAAATTAAGAGTTTATAAACATTTTTTTATTTATTTAAATACTCTAAAAGACTTAAAAAGCTCTTTTGCCTCATAAACACTTCAAACAAATCAATTTAAATAAGCCTTAAGTTCAATATTTCAAATAATAAATTTAAGTATAACTTCCCCGTTCTATTGTAAGTGGTGAGTGTTAGCCTTCTAAATTGGAGTTTGGCTATTAAATTTGGGCTCAAATTTTAAAACTAGTGATTGTTTATGAAACAAAATAAAACTTAACCTATAATTTTAAATCGTTGTTTGAAATTTTAACTTTTTCAAAAGGTGGAATTTAAATTTTAAATTGTGATTTAAGTTCATATATATATAAATATTAATTCATAAAATTATATTTTGCAAATAAAAATTTTATCATTTTGAAATTTACAATTAAAAGGAATATCTCTGCTCGACATGACTAAATTATTTATACCATGTGCAAAAACTATATTAAATAATAGCTAGTTAATATTATTATTAATCTTTTTGAACAAAACCTTTGTAAAATTATTCATTTGAAGTTTATAATAACATGTAATCACAAATATTTATTCATAAAATGAACATGTAAGTATGTAATTTATCAATGCAAAGCCTCAAGATATTATGAAACATTGTTATTTAAGAACCACAATTTACTCATTTGGTAAGATTATATAAGAGTTGGCAAAATTTTGATAGCTTTTACAATTTGTAGGGGTTCATAGTTAGGAAAAAAAAAAAGATAAGAAAAATAAATTGCCTGTCCAAACAAAATTTTAAATCAATGCCTTATTTTAAAACATTGATTTGAAATTGTGTTTAAATTAAAAAACATTGTCCAAACCATATGTCTGACTTCCGAAATTCGAAATGGATCACATAAATTAAAACGAAGAGAGTACATGAATAATTAATACTTACCTAATTAATACACGTACAACTCCAATCAACAACCAAACAACCCCTTATAATTGAAAATAATAATCAATTTTAATCTTAAATTTCTAAAATAATATTTCATCTATTGTAATTTATTTATCTTACTTTTTTAATTCATTTGAAAAACACTAGAAAAAAAAACTCTTCAATTTCAATAAATCACCTAACATGTTAATACTATAAGATTAAAAAAATATTTAAATAATAAAATATAAAAATAATCATTTTAAAAATTAAAAAAATGACAATTAAAATGAAACAGAAGACACGTAAAATATGAGTAATATTGTAATGGGACAAACCCATAACGCACGGAGAGCGTGGAAAGCAGTGCAGCATCTTCTAATACTGTTAACTTTATAGTTCAAAACAAAGAGTCACGGGGAATAGACACAAAGCACTCTTCCTACGTGCCGTGGGCTCCACTTTACCCATTCATACTGTCACTTTCACACCCCCATTTTGGGACCCCTTTGTGTCATTTTATTATTTTACCCCTCGTTTTTTTTTTTAAGGAAATGAATTTTAGAAATTTTTGTTAATATTTAATTATCATTGAAATTTCCTATTTTATATAGTCATACACCATTTTGATAGAAAATTTTCATCAAATTCAAATAGAAAGTGGATGTATCATTCTTTTTTGGAAAAGGGGTAAATAATGCCTTTAGACTATATGCAGAGGAGTAAAAATATCCTTTATTTATAATTTGGTTCAAAAATATTTTTATCGTCAATATTTTAGTTTTAAAATATCTTTATTGTTATTTAATGGGTTAAAAATACTCCTTTTCAAATAAATTTATTATTTATTTTATTTTTAAACACATTATGTTTCTAATATTTTTTTTAATTAGCAAATATTTATTCTACTTCAATTAGAGAAAAAACTTTAAAAATTAATTTTTTACTTTATTATAATTACTATTTTTATTGTTACCTAAATAAAAATTAATGTTGAGTTTACTATAATCTTATATTTATGACATATATTATTTGTTACAAGGGTACGATGTTCCATTTTAATTGATAAAATAAGATTAAGAAAAAAATATTTTTCTTGCATTTTTATTAGTTAATGTAATTTTAAAAAAAACAAGAAAATAATTCTTTAAAAATAATATCTTTATTAGAAACACGATATGTTTAAAAAGAAAAATAATATATTTATTTAAAGAAGAGTATTTCTGACCCATTTGATAAGAATAAAGGCATTTTTGACCAAAGTATAAATGAATGAAAATTTTATTCCTTTCATATAGTTTAAGGACATTTTTTTTACCCTTTTCTTTTTTTTTTTGTTAAACAAGAAAAAAAAAAAGAATATTAATAATCTTTTGAACTATGAAATACAAAAATAATAATACGAATTTAGGTATCATCTATTTATCTCCTAATTTAATGAATTTCTCATTTTTAAGAGGAATTGAATATATATATCTACAAAGAATCGTGTATGATATAAAAGTTTATCCGTAATTAATATTTTTACTGTTCTTAATATCTCAATAAATGCCATTCAAAGAACTTAGTTCTTGTACCATTAACGAAAATTGTTACTATCATAAATATGAAAAGTTCGATAATCTTATAGAAAAAAATGAATAATTAAAAAGCATATTTGGTAGAGGTTCATTCAGTAAGATTTTTTGAAATCTATCTTTGTTATTTTTCCTTTTTTTATCACATTACAACATGACCTATTACTTAGGAGAAAAGGTAATTGAAAAGTTTATGAAACTATACAAATATTATATCCTTTTTTGTCTATATATATTAAAATAAATCTATTTTTTTATAAAAAAAATCATTTCAAATATTTTAAATACTACTAATTTGTCGCTAAAAAAATGTGCGGGTCTCAATGAACAAATATATTTAACAATCTATTCAAATTAGATTAACAAATTTATAATGTTTATAATTTCAAAAGAATAGCTCTTTAAAAAAAGAAAAAAAGATTCATTTTATTTTTTTCATCTAGAAACATGATTCGTTTTAATTTATTAATTTACTAGCTTTTGCTATTTATTTTTATTTTACGTGAATCATCTGCTTTTATATCATATCATAATTTAATAGAGTACAACTCAATTGTAATATTTCTTGGAAGTGTATAACCTTTTAAATAATCATTAAAGGAACTAGTTAAACTAATGTTTAATACTAATTTATCACATAACTCAATTCGAAAAAATATATGATGATTTAGCTTTTTTCTTGTTAAAAAAATGACTATGTAATAGTTCATGTTTAGTACTTGTGTCATTAATAAAATAATAATTAAATAGTTAAGTTATTAAAATAATAATATAAAGATATAAAATACACAAAATAATCATTTTAATTTACATAAAATATCATGAACTCAATTTGTCAGTTAATTGGCAATCGTGATATATACATTTTTCTCTTATTTCTTGCATATGCTTTGTCTACATTAGTAACAAAATATTTTTCCTTTAAACATTAGCAATAAAATAGTTTCATAATGTTGAATTTTAAAAGTTTTTTTTTTAGAATTTTTGTATTTAATTTAGAATCAAACTAAAAATACAAAAATGTCAAGTTTTTTTCACACGTTCTTCAACATTATTTATTGTATCATTTAATCACAACATATTTTTATATTATAAGTTGTAACAAATTAATTTGACCTTGTACTAAAAAATTATCTTTTTGCTCCTAAATATAGAAAAAAAAGAAATCGATCCAATTCTACGATTGGATTTCACTAAATAAACATGGTTAACATTCATGTAAGTCTGTCGTTAATGTTCATTTATTTCACATTTATTTTAATTTATTTATTACATTATAAGCTTCTATAATTTTACTATTCGCTTTAAACTTTTAATCTAACAAAAATAACAAATCAAAAGAGGAGAAAAAATCTCCACTACAAGTAGCTAGATTTCATAATCCTATTATTCATAACAAATGCCCAAATTCAAAAAAGGAAAAATATTGACAAGAGGGTTAAATAGTTTTCAACAATTCAAAATAACAAAAATTGACTCCACACATTTGACTAAATATATTATTTAATTCTCATAGATTTTCAAGTATCAAATATCAATAATAAGTTATTAATTTAATTCGTAACAATTCCCTAAATTCAAAAAAAGGAAAAAAATTAACAAGAGTGTAAAAATAATTTTAAACAATTCAAAATAACAAAATAAATACCACACATTTGACTAAATATATTATCTAATTCCTAGAGATTTTCAAGTACCATAATGAGTTATTAATTTAATTCGTAACAATTCCCCAAATTCAAAAAAAGAATTTTTTTTACAAGAGTGTAAAAATAATTTTAAACAATTCAAAATAACAAAATAAACACCACACATTTGACTAAATATATTGTCTAATTCCCAGAGATTTTCAAGTACCAAATATCAATAATAAGTTATTAATTTAATTCGTAACAATTGTCCAAAGTCAAAAAAGGAAAAAAATTAACGAGAGTGTAAAAATAATTTTAAACAATTCAAAATAACAAAATAAACACCACATATTTGACTAAATATATTATCTAATTCTCAGAGATTTTCAAGTGCCAAATATCAATAATAAATTATTAATTTAATTCGTAACAATTCCCAAATTCAAAAAAGGAAAAAAAGTTAACAAAAGTGTAAAAATAATTTTAAACAATTCAAAATGATAAAATAAACACCACACATTTGACTAACTATATTATCTAAATCCCAAAGAGTTTCAAGTACCAAACATCAAAACTAAGTTATTGTTATTATTTTTTAATTAATTTATGTGCATGTACAGAATGTATAATCTTTATACTGTCAAGCTCATTTTAATTAGTCATGACAATTTATTTATTTCATTTTTCATACTATCATAAACAAGTTTATCCTAAATTATTATTCTCCTATTGATAAAAACTACTTCATTTTGATAGCATAAAAATATTACAAACCTAAATTAAACTCATGTTATATACATTTCCACACATCTATTCGACTTTTAGTACTGCTTCTGTTCTATTTTAATTGAATTTATGAAATAATGCACACATATTAAAAAAAAATATTTAAAGATAAAATTTACACAATACTTTCCACTATTGTTCTTTGTAAAAATCATAAATATGCAATCTAATTTATCTCATAGAAAATATAAAAGTTAAATAAATGAAAGGGTAAATATGAAAAAAATTTCAAACATTCACCCTAGACTTTGGACAATTCAAAAAAAAAATCAATTAATTTGAGACGTAGGGAGCATATTCGACTTTTAGTAATTGATATAAAATTTCCGAAAGAATTGATGGAGAAAATTTTATTTTATTAAATAAAAATACAAAAGATATAATTTTTTTTAAATACAATTCTTTTTTTTTAAAAAAATATAGGAAAGGGTAATTTGGTCATTTTGGCACCCAAAGGCCAAACAGAAGTACTATAGCATTTTGAAGCGAGACCCCCTTTTCTACGTTCTCGAGAAAACCCAAACCCAAACCCAAACCCAAACCAAACCCACTATTTTGCTTTCGCCTCTCTCACTTTCTTCTTCCTTTGCCTTGGTTTCGAACAAGTACAAAACTCCTCTTAATTCCTACCTGTAATCTTCCCTTCTTTCCAAATTCGTCTTTTTCTTCCCCTTTCAAATTTGACGTTACAAAAACTCTTTTTTTTCTCTCTTTTGGATTCACAAAATCCAGTCGGTGATCTTTTGCAACCCAATTTTTTGCTAAAATCACAGAAAAACCCCAAACCCAAACACCCTTTTGGTTCTATATAACACCCAACCATTTTGGCATATAATGCTTGTTGATGTCTTTGAGAAAAAAAATTACTCATTGTACTTGTTCAAGAAATGGATTGTTCTTCAAATTTGAACCGGGTTTTGCCGTTTCACATCGATCTTAACGAAAGCCCACCTCTTCCTTCACCAAGAGAATTTGAAAGGGGTTTGTTCTCGGAACAACCGGAATCTTCTGCCGGGGTCAAGTCGGTGGTCACTCCTCCGAGTCAATCGAATGTGCGGGTTTGTTCTTCTTGTGAGGCTGGTTCTGGTTGGACCAAGGATCAGCAGAAAGAGGAGTGGAGATGCTTCAAGTGTGTGCTTGGTGGCCGCCGTAGCAGCCGCAGCGATGACGGCGGCAGAGGTGGAGGCGCCGAAGTAGTGGAGCTGCTGGATAGGAATGTTTCTGGTGAAGTGGAGATGTTGGATATGAATTCAGCACCTCCGCTTGATATGAATTCATTGCCGCCACAGGAACCGGAAGGGGAAGGGATGTTTCATTTTGTTGATTTGAATGAGAATTTGCCTGTTGCAGGACGAGAAGTGGAGCAAAATCATGGGGCCAAGTATGAATTTTACTTCTTTATATATCCTTTCTTTTACATTTAACGCAAAATCTGGATTATTTTAGCAATGCATGTTGTATATGTACATAAAGATTCAAACTTTATTGCTGTGAATTGTGTATTTTTTGATGTTGGACTGTAATTTTTATTGTATTTGATTGGATCTTTTGTCTATATGTAAATATAATTATTTGGTGTCTTGCTTGCTAGACTAATTAGTCTTTGGGTGAGCCACATTCCTTGAATTTGTGGTTACAGTAGATTGAAATTTGGATCGAGGGTTCAACATCTCAGAAGTTTTTTCTTTCTGTATGTAAACTGTCATCTGTTTTATATCCGATTGTGTCAACTTGAACCCCTCCCCCCCCCCCCCCCCCCCCCCCACCCCCCACCCCCACACACACACAAAAAAAAACACACTTAGAGGGGGAAAACAATGTACTTGATTGTCAATGTATTGAATTCTTTCTAGATGCAGGCAGAACGCTCTATCAGAGCATTGATATCAAAGTAGTTTGGTATGTGTTCAACTTAATTTGGAAGGTCCTTGCTTACGCCTCTCATCTTCTGGATGCCATCATAGTCCCTCTGTCCCTTTAAGAGGTTTATTCAACTTGATATTATACATCAGCGGTTAGTGGAATAAATTATATACATTGGGAACTTAGTTTTTAGTTTGACAAAGTAAAAATTATATCAACTACAGCCTAAGTTTTAAACAGCTAGGGACCACAATCCTCATTGGCCATTTTTTACTTAAGTCAACACTTATTAGGCCAATATTATAATGTAAATTTTAGTAGTTACGTGAATTTTAATTCTTTCAATTGTGGAAGTCTTATAGAGTGATTAATTAACATAATGGTGCAAATGTCTTGGGAAATGGAGACATAAAAATTTGGATACTTAGTCCCAAATTGCAGATTTTCTTTTCTCTCGCATTTCCAAATTCCGTAAGGGTCTCCTTACCTATATGTATGAGGTGTCCATTCCGATACTTACAAAGCTAGTCAGAGAGTCCAATAAAATCAGGAGAAATTTCTTTTGGATGACAATATTACTTGAGTCATGTCCTTGCGACCCGAAGCGAGGAGTTATCACTTCCTTGGGGCCACAGCCATGCTCTATAGAGAAGCGTGCACTTCCAACAATGTTGGGCAAAGTGAGTGAGAGTCTTTTAATCTCCACTTTGAGGGGTTGGATTAATATAAATGTTATTGTGTACGAGATGCCAAAATTAGTTTTTCTGTTGCTCTTTGATTATTATATTGCTAGGTTTATATATGTTTGGCAATTTCTAATTTTCAGTAAATCGGTGCGCTTCACTTCAAAGAAGTCTGTGCTTTGTTTCTCATTTTTCCGCTTTAATCCCTATAGACCTTGTCTCTTCTTTGTGTTGTCTTTTAAACACACTATGATGGTAACAAAGACAGAAATCTTACCCTTTGAAGAATGTTAATCAAGAGGGATGATGAATGGAAATAGGGAGTTTGGAAATTTCTTTTGGGATAACTGAATGAAGCATTTTGAAACTTGATCACCAAAGTGTGTTATTAAATGGTTATGGAAGTACAACAACTAGGAAGGGGCAATGCACGAAGAAGTAATTTGATTAACGTATAGTGAACTGCCCTTGCTGTGCTCGAAAATTTATACTTCACCTTTTATCTTTAATCACAAGCTTTTATAGCATGTCCATGAAACAAATATAGAGAAAGTGAATGTACATCTATATTTGCATTGTGACAATTGTGGAACATTATCAAATATATTTTGGGGTGAACTAGTAGTGTGCCAATGCAAGGAAAGAGCAATAGAAGGACCAGCCTACAAAATCGAAAGTCTCCCTCTGTAACTAGTCATCCATAATATCAAATAAACCATTTTTGTCAATCTCTGGGCTATAGTCATGGTGATCCTCCCATTCAACTATTTCGATCATTTCTGAGCACCTCATATCTTTTTTGGGGTGTCTAGAGATTTGATCATCTTTTTATGATTTCTCTTGCACTGTTCTTTTCAATTGATTTCAAAGTAAAAGCCTTTATTGACTAGCCCATAAATTGGCCTAGGTAAATCCATGAACTCCATTAGACTATTCCTTCTGGCTAAGCGCATATGAACTTTTTTGCTGTCATTGCTGAATTGTGTGAAAATAGTCTCAGGTTCTGTGCTAGGTGGCATGGATGGTGAAAAACCATAGTGTGTAATTTCATCATTAGTTATTGCTCCCAAGGGTGTGACCTAGTGGTTAATGAAGTGAATTAGAAAATCATGAGGTCTCATTTCAAATTTTAGCATCGTAAATAGTAGGTCATTTCATTTCATTTGTCTAAGTTTTGATGGACAAAGTTACTTGGTGCTTGTGATGGTGGGAGGTAGCAGGAATCCTACTGAATTAGTTGAGGACTGAATTCCACAATTATTGAAAAAGAACTTTTATCATTAGTTCATCATCAACAACCTAAATAACTTGGAGATTGGTTGCATTTAAGCAACAGAGAGTAGACCATGAAGGTCAAGGTTGAAGATTTCATACATTGTCAAAGAGAAGATGGAAGAAAGAGCATGAGATTTGTGCCTAAGTGTGTGGCCTAGTGGTAAATGATGTAGGTTGAACATTATGAGGTCTTTGGTTCAAATTTAAGGCAAAATATTAGGTAATTTCTTTTCATCTATTCTAGCCTTGGCGGACAAAGTTATCTAGTGCTTATTGCTAGTGGGAGGTGGTAGGTATCCATGGAATTAGTCAAGGTTCGCGCAAGCTGGCCTAGACATGCTTATAAAATAGAAAGGATTAGGAACAAAGCAATTAATGCAGTGTCAAAGGGAAAAACTGTATTACACCTATACTATGTTTTGAGTATCGCTTAGTAGTTTAGCAATTGGGGTATCCAATTTTACAATTTTTTTTAAAAACGATTTGGTTCATGTTTGCAAAAACAATGTCTAACGGATTAATTCAATGAATTAGATTGAATCAATCATTTGATGGTCATAATTGTCTTGAATATATCAACCATTTCTTTATTTTTTGATCGCTTGGAAGGGACAAAAGAAAGATCTTGCTCGCAATTCACTGAAGGCAGAATGCAGTGCGAAGAAGAGAAGCTCAAAATGCTTTCCCCAGAACTGGACTATAGAGTTTGGCCAAGAGCTAAGTCAGATCCTTGAACATATGACGATATTAGGGTTTTGCTTATGGATATTTGTCCCATTCTTGTTGCTGCTTCGAGAAGATTATGCCTTCAATGGAGAAAAGTGACTTTAACTTCATCTTTGAGCTTCTTCTTTGATCATATAATGATGATCTAGGATAGAATATCTTTAGTAGGACTTCACAACTTTTTGGGTTGTCAGGATACCATTCACTTGGTAGGAAATCTTGATTCTCTCATTTTCACTCGATGGAAATCTCCCTCTTCCATTTCCATTTACATGAGAATTCTTATTGCATCTTCTCTTGTTATTTTTATTCCTTCTTGGTCAATTGTCTTGGTTGAGAATAAAAATCTAATGATGCATGATATTGGTCCTTTTCCATTGATGTCCCAAAAATCATATGGATTATATTTTAGCTTTGAATTGTTGAAAATTGTGATTTATTTGCAACGAGCAATTTTTATCTTCAACCAGGAAAGCCAAAAGAGAGAAGAGTTTACTTGGATTCAAGAAAAGCATCCTTTTTTCTCATCCACGAGTTTGTCCACAAAGCAAGTTATATATTGGAAATATTGTGAGGGCATGAGATCTAGAAAAAAGGAGAGAAGAATATTTATTTGCTTCATTTTCCACATGAAATCACTATTCCATTTGCCTAAGGTGTACAAACAATTGCCCAATTTTTGTGGGTAGTTCAAGTTCATTCCTTATGGTTTATCGCAAAAAGGTTCTACTTCTCTGGGTTATGAGTATAGGAATGCTAAAGAGCATCTTTCTCTAGAAGTGATCCTATAGTATTACATGCCAGTACATGGCTTAATACTTCTTTGTGCACAATTATATTGGAAAAATTTGTGAGGAGAAATCTCTTGAGGATAGAAATGGAGTTTATAGTCTACCTTTCTAGGTACTTAATTGGTTTTGTCCCTAGTTAAATATGGCTAAATTATCTAAAATTTGAATCACTAGTAGATCATCAACGTAGAGACATGATATATCCCACAAACCATGTTGCTCAAACACTTCAAAAATACTGCTAGATGCGTGTTGGATTCTCCAAAAGTAATGCATTTTATGAGCATCCGACATGGATGCAACAACTTCTAACATTCTGATTAACATAGCTTCCAAATTTTTTTCGGTACATGGACTATTCTTTAGTTCGACGGACTTGCCAACTTTGAAAGCTGTAGAGACTTTTGCAAAGGTTATGTTACCCCTCTAAGGTTAATGATCCAAGAAATGCAAAATTTGGATGCACATATTTATTACAACTAACTGATGTGGATCAAATTAGTTTAGTACGGAGTTGAATAGGTTCAATATAGGGATGCAAATTTAAAGTTAACAATTTAGTTCAATGTTTATTTTAGATAGGTTAGCAATATGTATGTACTTCGTATGACGTAGTATCCATTCTTGTTTTCTGATGTCCATACTTGAATATATACCTATTATCATGTGTTTTGAATCAACAAGTTCTCAAAAGTCATTGCTTGTAAGTTAATTATCATTAGTAGTGTACCTTAGGCCTCAATCAGCAGTCCTAAGGCTGACACGTCTTCATCTCGAAATAAGTATGCAAATATTTTACTGACGCTCATTAATAAATACTTAAATCTCATCGTAAAATATGGTATCTACTTTTAATCTATTTCCATTTAAGTCTAATAAATGCCTATTACCTAACACTAAGATTAAGGTAATTGCTAGTTGGTTCGATTTGAACATAGTAATTGTTACTTCCCACATTGGTGTGTGGTAGGTATATTTGTATCCTAATATGGTGTTTGGAAATTCACCTCTTGAGCTAGCTTTTGAGATTGAGTTAGGCTTAAGGGCCATTTCTTTAATATGACACCAGAGTCAGGCCCAACAAAGTCTTGTTTAGCCTGAAGTTGGGCCGCCATCGTATATTGTTCACACACCAGATGTCTAGTCCTAGGTGTGAGGAGATTGTTAAGTCCCATATCGGTGGTGTGGGAGGCGATTTGTATCCTTATATGTTAAGTCCCACATCGGTGGTGTGGGAGGCGATTTGTATCTTTATATGGTTTTGGACAATCCGCACCTCGTAAGCCGACTTTTGTGGTTGAGTTAGGCTTGATTATTTGAAGGGGCTTCAAGAAGTTTATCTTTCTAATTCTTTTTTCTTTACTTAACCTGTAATACGTTAGTGAGACACCATCGTGGTGTCCAGTCGATTTCCTAAGTAAGAGAAATGCAGCGCCCTGATGCCTTTCAAAATCACTTTTCTTTTTTTCAAAAATTTTCTTGAGATGGAATTCTTTCTTTTCCTTTCATGATTAAAAGAATTCTTTCTTTTCTCCGTCTCAAACTAAAGACTTTCTTTCTTCCCCATCTCCTTCGCAAAATAGCAATAAAACTTTTTTCTGGCTCATATAGAGGGAGCAATCATGCATTTGAGTGTCTTGCTACAGAACGTAGATCTTATAGATTTATTCTGCTTCAGAAAACATTTAATTGTGAAACAAGTATGCTAACTTATTTCTTTAAGTATAGCGTGCCGTAAAATGAAAATAATACATACAAATTATTTAGCTGTATTTTATTTTAATCTCAATGTATTTGGTGTAGTGCTGTAGGTTATGTATTTGTAATGTTCCTCGATAGTTCTGAGCTAGGTTTGAGGGTCTTATTCTTTTGTTATGATTGCATACAAGCTATTGTACAGAATTTGTCCCATTCTTTCGTTGTTGTCATTTTTGCTAATAAAATCTTATTTTGCCACAGATCATGATAACTGTTGCCGTAGAAGGTATTCTATTTATTTTCATTGTATAATGCAATGATTGGATGGTGAGAACTGTATTGTTGGGGTTTCAACATTCTCAAGGCAGAGTTATCTGGGAGAATGGAGTGAACCATGATTTGACCCGTTGGAATGTGAATCTGGTTACGAGGAATGCTATCAAAAGTTAATTTCATATGAAAAAAGTAGATATAAAGGATTTGAGTAGCGGATATAAAAGAGCATAATAGATTTTAGTAACACGAGACAAAATCTAAGTGTCATGTTCTATGTCATAACTTATCCTTATCAAAAACACGAGCAATATGTGTTTTTGGATTTGATATCTTAAACTGTTATCTTCCCTCTTTGTGTGGTTGTGGTGGTTGGGTTATCCAACTTTTAACTTGTTTTGCTTGCTTGTTGGCTTAATGCAATTGGTATGACATGCAAGTGGCTCTACGGAAACACGAGTAGAAGGAAGCAAGTCTGTCCTTTGGGAGATGCACATAGTGCATCTTTCTTGATATGTATACCTCGTTTACTATCATGTTTCACTGGAACTGATTCCATATATTGAAGAGTAACTTTTGCATTGGGATTTCAGTTGAATTCCTTGTCTTTGTTTGCAGATGTGCAAAAATAGTATTTACTTCATTTGCTTATGGATGTGAAGTTCTCGTCAAATACTCTTCTTGGAGAATTACGAAATATGACTTTGTTCTGATTAAAAAGAACATACAACAAAGTAAAGGTTTCTCAGTGTGTTGTTGTACAATAATCCATGTTTTAACATTTCCTAGATTTTCTGTGTGGAGGCAAAAGTGCTTCTTTTATTCTTATTACCAAGAGGCTCAGTTGTGTTCTTAGAGAATATTTATTTTTTCTGCACTGATATTTTTGCTGAAGCACGAAGAAGTATTATCTTCCTTGATGCTACTTCTTCTGTCCTCTTTCTCCTACCTTTGTGACGTGGCTGCATATGGAAGTAACATTTAAAGTCTGTTTGGATTAGTCTTCCAATCTATCTTAGTGGATTCATAGGGTATTTGGATATTAGTGCGATTTGTCATTCATAATATTGTAATGTGGTAGAGAAGGTTTATTTAATGCTTAGGATTCATTGTTTTCCTGGATGGCCTGCTTTAGGAGTAACTTGGATATTATTATTGACATTATGTATATTGCTGGTGTTCGCAGAGTTCAAGCGATGAAAAGTTTCTCTTCTACCGATCATTCCTTCAACGCCCGAACCACCTCTTTTTTGCTATATAGGGAGAATGGATTCAAAACTCAGAAGGCCTCCTCACTTGCGGGGGATATTCATAAGTCAAAATTGGAGGACACGGTACAACATAGACCTCATTCTGACCAGATAAACCAAAGCATAAATGATCCAGTATTGATGTATGATTTCAGAAATCCTGTAAGTCATTTTACTGCAAAAAATTATGTTCTGCAAGGTGCCTGTGAAGTTTATCTTCAAGACCTTAGAGAATATATTGCTGGGATGAAAGGTGAATTGTCCACTGGCTGGCATGTGGATTTTGAGTATTGTGACAAAAGATGCAAGACTTGTGCAGTATATGTCGGGCCAGATGGAAGTCGCTTTGAGTCGCGTGATGATGTTGCTCGACTTATGGGGTTGCACCACTCCATGGAGGTTGAGATTGGAGGTAATGGCCTTACTTCATATCGCGAGGGATTCCCAAATATCCGAAGAAGTATAGACGCTTCAGGTTCTGTTAAAGCCTGCAAGTCTGGACAGAGTTGGTGTTCTCCTGGGAGAAGCTTATTCCATAATGGTGGTTCTATCTTCAGTTGTACATATCCAAGTGTATGTTCTTCCTGTTACCAATATTTGGTTTGTTCTGCCATGCTAGCTTTTTCATTTCTAATCTCCTCATAGTCCAACGGATCCAGTAGTTTGTTCTGTCTTAACTACTTGCAATTTTACTGACTAACCTTTGACTTTTATTTCATTTCAGGATGAATTTCCAGTTCAGTATAAGGATTTTTTCCTTATCTCAACTGGAAACATTGACCCCAGGCCATTCTATCACAACAGTTGTGAGATATGGCCTGTTGGTTACTTGTCCAGCTGGCATGATAGAGTTACAGGATCTCTTTTTGCTTGTGAGGTTGCCGATGGAGGTGATGCTGGCCCAGTTTTCAAGGTCAGGAGGTACCCATGCACCCTGCATTCTGTCCCAATTGGTTCGACAGTCCTTTTAACATCTAAATGCAATTCTCATATTGGCGAAGATAATGTGGAAAATGGTAATTCTGCAACTTCTACACTGGTTGATGAAGAGAGTATTTCTATCCAGGCGATGCTGGAAGAGTGCAGCCCACCAGATGTGAATAGTGACTTGCATACTGCTGAAAATATGCAGAGGGTGAACGCGTTGCCTGGAAAATTTGGAAATATATGTCCTGGTGTTATTGGCCAAGGGGATAGTATAGGGGAGTTCATTGTGGAAGGGAGATCATCCTCATCTGTGTGGGAAATGGTTTCCCAGACTCTTCAGCATGCATGCATTGATGCTTATAAGAAAAAAGGTGTAATCCAATTCTGCTGTACTCATGATGTAGATAAAATGGATGAACAAGAGCCAACTGAGGTTGGTTCCTTGTCCAAGTTCTCTTACTTAGGTGCCCCTTTCAATTTTCCAAGATCAGTGCAGAGCAATTCCGAGGTAAAAACTGCTTGTGAAATGTTAGTGAAGTGGTTAGAGCAAGACAGATTTGGACTAGATGCAGACTTTGTGCAAGAAATTATAGAACAGCTTCCTGGTGTATCTGCTTGTTCAAATTATAAAATTGTTACCAAGAGAAAGCACAACGCAACCCTGCAAACAGTTGGAAATGGGTTCCTGCTGGCTAAAAGAAAGAATCACATGCAGGATGAGAAGGAACCTGTTGAATCTGTGAGAATTTCTGGACCACTCAGAAAGCATTTGGAAGATGCTGACATCAGGCGTCCTTGTTCTTCAGGAAAGCCATTGAGCACAAAGATTCCTGCATTTTTGATAGGTGACGCTCTCCAGGTATCTTGTAACTTTTGAGTTTTTCTTTGGAAAGGAATTGGATGTTGTTCCCACATTCTTACCGTTTCTTTCTTTGATTTTTTTTTTTAATTTTATCAAATGTGTTTAGGTTTGGGAATTCTTCTTGAGGTTTTCAGAGGTTTTGGGGCTAAAAGCTCCATTTTCGTTTGAAGAGATTGAGGAGGAATTAGTTAGTCCATGGACAGACAACACAAGTTCAATGGAAGTGCCCACACTTGAGATTCAGGATGTCAGAGAGATCACCTTAGCAAGAGGTGGAATGGACTTTCTATCTGACAGATTGGGTTTCCATCAATATAGCCGATATGCTGGTGTGCTTTTGACAAAGATTCATGGTCTGCTGCTCAAAGCTCTACTCACCGAGTTGCTCTCTAAAGTTGCTGTCTATGTAGATCCGAATGTTGGTGCAGGAGGGTCCAAATCTAGAAGAGGGAAGAAAAAAGACCCTGACAATTTAGCTACTCTTAAGAAAACTAGACTTGATATGCTTCCCATGAATGAAGTTACATGGCCTGAAATTGCTCGGAGGTACATGTTGGCATTGTTATCCATGGAACTTAACCTTGAGTCTGCAGAAATTGCTTGCAAAGAAAGCGGTAGAGTTTTTCATTGCTTACAAGGTGATGGTGGGCCAATTTGTGGCTCTCTTACGGGAGTTGCTGCATTAGAGGCTGATGCAATGGTAAGCTCGATTCATATTTCTTTGTGATGGCACATGTTTCCTATCTTGCTTTGAGGAATCTAAATAAGTACTTTTTGTTGCTTTTTTGCCTTGTTTTCATCTTGTCATCAAAGTGTTCTGTCTCCCATCGCAATACGTGTTAGATACTATGGCATGTTTTGCCAAAATCTTTCGACTGACATATAGTAAGATTAAGGCTCGTAGCTTTAACTTATCAGAATCTCAAGATGTCATTAATTTTAAATGTGCAAATGAACTTCCATTTTGTGAGGCAAATCTAGCCTAACTTTTCAAGTGTTTATGGTGTCAGTTATTTTGTGTTGTGAAGGTCTCAAAATAATTAACTTTTTTAAAAAAATAGAAAACAACATTTCAACTTGGAAACTTAATGAGAAATACTACTAACGGCCAGTTTTAGAATTTGGTAATTTGGAAGTAATTAAAAAGCTTGGTCAGAGCCAGAGAAGAATCTGTTTGGCTGGTTAGCTACTGATGCAGTAAAAGAAGGGATGAAAGTAGCTGATTATTCAGTTTCAGAAAAAGGTAGTTGTAAATTATGGTGCTTTAAGAACATGCTAATACGGCAGACCCGTCTAATATTTCATGTGCATTGCTATTATATGTTTAACAAGTCTATGGCAGTGTAAGCTCATTCCGTGGAGTTAATGCTTGTTATTTGGTTCAATTTTTCCCGTGATGTACTATCCGTAAAAGATGAAAATGTCTCTTTTAAGCTGCAATGGTAAGATTTACGCCTGCTGCATCTTGGCTGTGGCATTCTAATCTTCTATGCTCAGTTTTTTTTTTAAAAAGCTGGTAACATTTGTATTTAAGTCAGTACTTAGGTAGTATTGAAAAAACCATGCTTACAAATAAGTAGAATGGAAGTAAAATCTACCCCAAAGCTGAACCAAAATCTATATGGACCCTAAAACTTCTATAATTGACTCAAGTCTCCTTGGAGTAGACATTTGTACACCAAAACAGAACAAAAAAATATATTTAAGCTAGACTCCCTACAGGTTGTTGTTCCTATCCTCAAAATATCCATCATTTCTCTCTCTCCATATAGTCCACCATATACAAGTAGGGATCATCCTTTATCTTTCTCTGTTTGTAGCTCCAACTCCAGCCGCCTCCCAACTGAATAGAGTCTGATCTATCTTGCTAGGCATGCTCCAGGAGATGCCTTCTGTTGTTGTTGTTGTTGTTGTTGATACCTAATCCACCTTGTTCCTTACTCCATACTTCTGATGATGTTGTTCCACTTGACCAAGTGAAAGCCTTTTCTTCCCTTATTGCCTTACCACAAGAAGATTCTTCTGATTTTGTCCAACCTCTGAACTGCTGACAGGGGAACCTAACAGGGGAATATGGAAGGTAGGTAACATATATGTGGGATGAGCAATTAGAACTGAGTTTATTAGAGTTAATCTACCTCCTATAGATAGGTATTATGATCTCCATCTGGCTAGGTTTTTTCACATTCCTCCAAAATTGGGTTCCAAATGTCTATGGACCTAGACTTTGCCCCCAAAGGCATTCCAAAGCTAAGTTGCACGGACTCTTTTCAAACATCTCAGTGGAATAAAAGTTGTGAAAAGCCCACATAATATCATGTTTAATGATCTCCCAGCATTTTAGAAAGAACCCCATTGTGTATCCATCAAGGCCCCAGGAGCTTTGTGTGTAGCAGACATTTTTAAACACCCAAATACTTCTTGTTCCTCAAAATCTGCCTGTAATGGTTCATTTTCATCCTCGTAATGGTAGGATGATTGCAGATGTTTAGACAAGGTCTCCAGTCTTCAGGTTCTGTATACATCTTATTGTAGAAAGAAAGAAATAATTTCTTCCTTAATTCTGTTTGGCTTAGTTATGGTCTCTCCCTCTACTATATCCAAGCCACTTACTCATACTTCAAACACTCCTCATACTCCATGTAAAGTGGGGCTTTCTTTCCTATTTCCTCCTCTGGTAAAGCTCTATTTTCCAGATGTGATTCAAACTTAGCCATTTGATTGAGAAGGTTGTTCTTTTGCAGTTTCAGATTTCCTTGTTCATTTCTGCTCCATTCTTTCAATTTTAATTTTGAGGGCTTTGGGTTTGCATGCTAAGATGTAATCTGGCTTCCTATAAAATTCAAGATCGTTCCACCAGACCTCGACTCGGTCCACAAAATCTTCTTGTTTTAGTATAAAAAATGCTACCAGGCACAGATCCCAAAAACCTTCTCTTTGCTACTTCCTAGGAGGGAGAGACCCCTTCTTTCTGGTAGTCTTGCCAGGAACTACCACCTTTCTTTCAGCTTACCTGAGTTATCACCTTCTGCAGTAACTCAACACCCTTCTTTCTTTCTTTCTTTCTTTCTTTCTTCCTATACCCCTGCTACACCATGGGGAATAATAGAATTTACTTTAATCAAGGATTCAAATCTTATGACATTACCAGATGGACTTCCAATAATGTCTCTTGGTACGACTGGGTGGAAAGAAGCAGGAACATGATGAGGAGGATCAACCCCGACCTACACGAGGTGGTGATTGATGAAACTCTAGAAAAGTACTCTAGTATCAATGAAACGGGAAGGCAAAATCTAAGTCTTCAGAATTTTGAGGAGATACAGCCACGTGAAGAAGGAATTGAAGAGGAAAAAGTAGCAGAATTCTCTAGTCCATCCAATAACAAAGTAAATACATGCGAACTGGGGAAAGCCATCACAGACGGCGTACTTGATGTGTTGATTTTTATACACAAAAACTAATATGTTACCAATCATGGTATTAGTTATGTTGGTTTTAGTACATGAATAACATACTCCTTAACAAACAACTGAGTGACCCTTTAGTGTTGTATATATATGCTTTATTGGAGATATTTAGTTTGGACGTAGACCTTTTCATATTCTGTGCTCTTTATATAATATGGGAAGACTCTTAAAGAGACCTTTCAAAGTTATTTTCTAAGAAGCTTTCCTGTTTTACCTTGTCTTTAGAGCTGGATGTACAGTCAACTCAATATTTTAAGCTTCTTGCCAATGTTTAAATAGTGTGTTTGTTCTTGTCATACCTTCTTTGTGTGTTTCATACCCTACTCTTGTGCCCAGTTTCTAGCCCATCTGGCTGTTGGTAAATATATAGAGTGTTGTCTTCTCAATACGCTTGATTGTCCCGTTATCAAAGGTTTGTTCAAATGAAAACATCCTGAAGTGTGTGATTTCAGCTTCTTGCAGAGGCTACAAAGCAAATATTTGGATCACTGAAGAGTGGAAAGGTTTTTGTTTCTGTTGATGAGAAGGAGTCTGATCCCAAAGGAGCTGATGCTGAGAATGGCCAAGTCCCAGAGTGGGCCAAGGTGCTGGAGCCTGTACGGAAACTACCTACAAATGTGGGGGCTCGAATTAGAAAATGTGTCAATGTGGCTTTGGAAAAAGATCCACCTGAATGGGCAAGGAAAATATTGGTGCACTCGATTAGTAAGGAAGTTTACAAGGGAAATGCATCAGGACCAACCAAGGTGCAGCATGATGAATATCTTGAATATATACACTAATGTGCCAGCTTTGCTAACAACTAACCTTTTATCTAACATTCACTGACTGCAGAGAGCAGTAATTTCCCTCCTTGGGGAAGTTAACCGTGGAAATACTTCATCAAAACCTGAGAAGGAAGAAAAGGTAAAGAGTTCTAGCTCTGTGTCTGATATCATTATGAAACAATGTCGGATTGTACTAAGGCGAGCTGTTAGAGAAGATGAAAATAAAGTGTTCTGCAATCTCTCGGGAAGAACTGTTCTGAACCCTAACGACAACGACAACGAGGGTCTCCTTGGGTATCCAGCCATGGTTGCTCGACCTTTAGACTTCAGGTCCATTGACGTGAAGTTGGCTGCTGGATCCTATGGGGGATCACATGAAGCTTTTGCGGATGAAGTGCGGGAGGTAATGCTTTAACATGTTTTCTATGGTTTCAATAATATATTTAAATTGTCCAACTCTGGTTTCTTTCGTAAGATTGCTTTTGCAGTATAACATTGTGTTTTGTTGCCACATCTATGTTCTTAGATATCTGGGATTTGCTGGATCACTTTGATTGGAAAGATGCATGATTAGTTTCAAGTTTTTCTTTTTGGCACATTTTTATTCAGTTCTGTTCTTTTTCCTTTAGCATTATTTATTCTTATCTTCTTTTAGGTTTGGCATAATATACGGACTGCATACTGCAACAAGTCCAATTTGCTTGAGTTAGCTGGATCGTTGTTGCAGAAATTTGAGGAAGATTATGAAAAAGAGGTTTGTTGTTCTTTTAGCCTTTTGATCCTATTCTTTTAAGCAGGAATTAATCGATTTTCCTTGGATATATTTTGTTTCCTTTTTTTTACAATGTAGTAGTAGCAGCAGACTAGAAGTACTTCCTTTTAGATAAGCATATAATGTTTGTTCGCGTTTAGATACAAACTGAAATGATATGGATGAAGGTTATTCAATTCTTTAGTTAGAAAAGGAATCCACTCTAAAAGCTAGTCTTCTTTTATCATAAAGATCTGATGCAGTTAGCAAATGTCGTGTAATTCAATTCTTTAGTTTAGGGAAGGTCCACTGTAAAAGCTAGTCTTCTTTTATCATAAGAATCTGATGCAGTTAGCAGATGTCATGATAGTTCAGTTTGAAAGGAAAGGCAGTTGAGCCCGTCCACGATCAGTTGACCTTTTTTTGGGGATGAGATAATGATTTTATTAACAATTGGGGGAATCCATTATACAAATCCATAAACCAATAGAATAGAACCTGCACCCGAATATGGTTCTCAACAAAAGATATCCCACTATTCAAATAAGGACCTCATGAGTATGCGATAGGATAACCTCCTCTCAGATAGGAAATGAAGAAAACAAAGTGTTTGTTACTTCAGTGTGTCAAGTGCGGTATTGGCACCTCGAAGCCATGGCCCGGTATTGCTTTCTGTTTGGTGCATCTGAAAAGTTAAATTATTCCTTCTCTTATCATTTTTATATGCTAGCATGAATAATTAGTGAATGTTTCATATCCAGCTTATTAAGAACATGAGATAGGAGGGTATGAAGGTCACGGATTAGGGTAGAAGGTTAGTAGGTAGTTGAGTGTTGCTTTTGACTGTATTAGGCTTGGTGGTAGTCTGGGCCTCTGGGGCACTGTGTCTGTTAGTAATAGACTTATTCATGTAGTTTCTTGCTTTTGTCAACTGTTGCCACCTGTTGTTTATTATGCTTGGCAGTTGCATGATTTTATTGATGTCACTGTTCTCTGCCTGTATGATCTGCACTGCTTTCCTATTAGTTATCATGTTTTCTTCAAAGCCTTTTTTTCTTCTCATTACTCCTTTCTTTTGCTTCACTTGAGCCGAGAGTGTTTCAAACACGTCTCTACCTCCACAAGGTAAGGTAAGGTAAGGTCTGCGTATAGTCCATCCTCCCTAGACCCACTTTGTGGGATTTCACTGGATATGATATTGTTTTTGTTGATCGGAGGTGCAATAAGATTACAGCATGATAGTAGAGTTGGTCCATTTACCTCTTTGTGCTTGGATTTAAAGACCTATAGAATATGAGGTGGTTTGCGGAGGAAATTTGATTTTGGAAGTTACTCAGCTCTTTCAATTCAGTTTATTTAGTAACCTATTATTTTGGTTGAGCAGTTGAACCTTGCTCCATTAAGTTTGTGATTCAATTTCTTTGGTTAAACCATTGTCATCGTCGTTTAACTAAGCTTTGGCTTGGTAATTTCTCCACAGGTTCTTCCCCTAGTCCAGATAATTGAGTGTTCAAATGACAGCAGTTTAAGTTGTGAAGTTGCAAAAGATAGAGAGGGTCTCTTAGCTCATGTGAATGAGAGCTCACTTCCTAAAGCGCCTTGGGAGGAAGGACTCTGTAAAGTATGTAGCATGGATAAAGATGATGTTAATGTTCTTCTTTGTGATAAATGTGATTCGGAGTACCATACGTATTGCTTAGATCCTCCGCTTGTTAAAGTTCCTGTTGGGAAGTGGTATTGCCCAGATTGTGAAGCTAAGATATCACACTCCCAGAATGCTGCTTCTGGTTCTCATATTAGTCGTCAATGCGTTAAAAGGAGGTTACGCAGAAAACTTACTCACAAGTTCATGGAAAAACTTTCTCAATTAACAAGCTCCATGGAGTCGAAGGAATATTGGGAGCTTCCACTTGAGGATGTGAGTTCTTTAACTTTCTTCTGTATTTCTATGTTGACATAGTATATAGCCTGTTTACGCTTGGAAGATTATGAAATAATATTGTTTGTTGATCCTTGAAAGAAGTATTGGTCTCACTGGTCTTCCTTGGTTTCTGAAACGTCTTCCAAGTTTAATTGACTCGTTGATTATATAGGTAGTGGTGGGAAATGTTTTAAAGTAATTACTAGGAGTTTGTCTCCAAATGTCTCAAGACCGTTGAAATGTTGCACATTAAACTTGTACAGCATTAGAAATATGCATGGAACTATCAAACATGTGTTTAAGGATTTGTAGACATTTTAAATTGACATGTCATAGAAAAGGTATGGATTTGTCTACATAAGTCCAATCTACTCTGGAGCTTGCACACTTCACATGCTTTCACTGCTTGACTTGAATGTGTAGCGGGCTGAGAGTGGCTTCACCTAAAAGATATCATGCATTAAAATTTTCTGTCTTGCATTTGGAGAAGAGTGTCTGTGGCACAAAGCAAGTTGAGCTAATTTGTGCGAATACGTGATGGCATCCATTTGAGAGGTCTGATGTGTAATATCTGTGGAGTAAAAACTTTGTCACACATTGACCTCAGAATAATACTTTGGACAACCTTTAAGGCCTACCTCAAATAATTTCAGGAACACTGGTCTTCTGCTATTCTAGTATGCTTAAGCTTCTTCATCTGATGTATGCTGGCACTCCTCATGCATTAAGCGTTTGTGTTTTTCTGGGGGAGGAGGGGGGGGGGGGTGTAAGTGGGCTACTATATAAATGATATCCACATCCAGGTTTTGTTCCCAGTTGCTTTAGTTTCTTCCTTGGCCTCTCCTGATATTCTTTTTCCACTGAGCTTTGTGCGGTATATGCATGTTTAATACATCAATTTTAATTCATGTGCAATTCTTGTCTCCTAGTTTATCTGTGTGATGAGAACTGTGCTGCATGCAGAAATATTTGTTGAATTCTAGGATTGTGTATTGGGCATAACATCGAAGTGGAACATGAATTATGTGGAAACTTTACCTAACCTAATTTGACGTTTACAATTTCTTCTCGATGGTGCAGAGAATATTCCTTCTTAAATTCTTGTGTGATGAGATGTTGAGTTCAGCCATGCTTCGTGATCACATCGATCGAAGCGCCTCTCTGTCTGCTGAATTGCAGCAGAAACTGCGTAGCCTCGGTGCTGAACTGAAGCTTCTAAACTGTAAGAAGGAAATTTTGACTGCAAAACTGAAGAATGATGCTCGGAGCAGTGGAGACACAGGGTCAGACACATCTCCGTGGTCCAATGACTGTAAACTGAAGGTGCAGGGGCCCGACAGTGGCAGCCATAACTCGTCAATCTCTGGTGGTAGCAGGCAGCTGGATGATGGTGCTCAACACAATAAGGGTAATGATTACAACAAACAATCCTGCTTGCACACCTCAAAAAACATTCAGGATAAAACTTGTGCGACTGGTACCAATCATATTATAAACTCTCCTGATCCAAACAACCATTTACAGCATCAGCAGTTGTTGAAGGATAATACTGGGTCTCTGAATACTTCATCCCATTCAAAATGTGTTACTGAAGAAGCTAGTTTGCAAAATGACTTGTCCATGTCTACTACTGTCCAACAAGGAACTGACCAAATTCCTGGCAATCGTTTGGAGTCTGCACAAAGTAGTTCAAAAAGTATAGTGCTGTTTGCTACTCACATTGTGTCTGCCAATACTTTTTCAGGCTCCATGAGCAACCCGTTGGAGGAAGGATACCTTTTTGAGATGGCTGCTCTAAAGAAGGAGATTCGTGCTTTAGAGGACTCAATTGCTGCCAAAGAATTGGAACTTCAGGAGGTTTCTGTTAGGAAGGAATACATGGGACAGGATTCCGAGGGCAGACTATACTGGACTTTTGGCAGGTCTACTTCTTCACGATTAGTAGCTTATGTAAGTACGAGTACACAGCCGGAATCATCTCGACATTTGTGGTCATATGGTGTGGAAAGTTCAAGACGAAGTGGTGTTTTAGATTCATCTGCTCCTTGGGAGAATATGGCCAATCTTGATCAGTGGACATCTTATCAATCTGATGTTGAGATTGAAATACTTATTCGATGGCTAAAAGAGCATGACATAAGAGAGAGAGAATTGAGGGAGTCTATTTTGCAGTGGCGGGATAATAGAACTATGATATACTACTATTTGGAAAGTCAGGGCCTTAACAAGGTAAGACTGAGCACTTCTATCCCCTCTGAGGATTCTGGTTCCTGTTTGAATTCTGATTCTCGTGTCACCAGAGCTGTTACTGCAATTAAAAAGATGGTTAATGGTTGCTTAGCAGAAGAGGAAACAGAACTCTGCATGAATATTGGTGTCAAAGTGAGAGTTTCTTTTGATGGTGAATTATACAGGTGTGAGTGTCTAGAACCATTATGGCCATCTAGACCTCATTGCCTGTCATGCCACCAAACATTTTCCGATGCTAAGGAACGTCTGAAGCATGCAAATGAAAAGTGCAGGATTGATTCTCCCTTTCAGCAGGATGGGGAAACAAGTGAGCAACCCGCTAAGCGGAAAAGAATTGCGAAAGATGAAACACTGCAGGAGAATTCATTGAGCAATATTGATGTGTCTCAAGCTTCCAAGAGCAAGAAGCTTGGTAATGGTGAAGCATCTAGGAGGGACATGCACGGTAATGCACCAGCTCCTGCTGAAAATCAAACCAAACAAGAATGTCCATTTAAGTTTGAGGAGATCAAAGCACAGTTCATCACTCAGAGGTCACTCAAGGAGCTGGTGAAGGACATAGGACTCATTGGGTGTAATGATACACCCTCATTTGTTCCATGCACATCTCCATATCCAAGTGGATTGCTCTCCGAAAGGGAAGATGAGGTATGTGCAGGAAATTCTAGAGATCTGTTGTCTTCAGAGCAGCAACTTTGGAACGGGGTCAAAGTTTCTCGCACCAACTACTCTGACAATCCAAATTGTACTGGAAATGGGGTAGCTGGGGTTGGACCAGTGTTTCAGAGACTAAAATCTGCAACCAAGAGGGGAAGAAATCAGTTTTCTTCTACCAAGGATAAAATCCTTGAATTTGGGGTTAATATGTACTTTGTTATTCCAGAATCCTCGCTACATCCTGTAGCAGGTCGGGCTTCTGTAATTTTACGGTCTCTTAAAATCAACTTGCTCGACATAGATGCGGCTTTACCTGAAGAAGCTTTGAGAGTGTCAAGGTTACAATCAGATAGAAGACGTGTATGGCGTGCCTTCGTAAAATCTGCAGCTACAATTTATGAGGTAAGTGTTTTGCTCTTTACGCTGAAGCTTTACCGACTAAGCAAGGCCTTCATTTAGTTGGTTCGCTAGGGTGATTTAATCTCCAGATAAATTCTTGCACTAACCATAAAATTTTGTATTAGTATAACGTGTGGTTCCTACTTTTCTTTCCTTCGTCCTAAACAATACCCACATAAGTTATGTGGGAATATAACCTGCATATTAGACCATATGTTACTAATCCCTTCATGGATATTCCTTGCATAATTTGTCTCTAAACCACACGGCCCCTTGGTGTTCTGCAATTTCTTTTTTTTTTTTTTGGTCAAAAATATCAGCCGTCAATTCCAACTCTCGACCAGTACTTGGTCACCTTTTTCAGGGAAAAAAAAGGAGTTTGTGCAATAGTAGTGCTCAAATGTTTTCTCGAGTTACGAGTCTTTTGAAATTTATGGTAGGCTGTGCACTAGTTAATGGGGAGGATTTGCAGCTGTGTGCATATACAGTATTTATTTCAGAATATTAGGCAGAGGAACATTCAACTCTATCCTTACTGCCTTTCTTAGGCTAAGGGATTTGGTTATATTTACCGGGAAAGGTGGGATTTGTGGTGTGTGGTAAGCATGTCTCTAGTTCAGATTTTCTGGTACTTCAAGGAGAAGGGTGAGAGGAGGGAGTATATTATACACTGGAATTAAAAAAAGTATCCATTTTCTTCTTTTGGTCCTAAAGTTCTGGTACTTAAAAGTTTGCTCATTTATCTCCTTCAGATGGTCCAAGCCACAATTATTTTAGAGGACGCCATCAAAACCGAATACTTGAAAAATCATTGGTGGTATTGGTCTTCACCTTCAGCTGCAGCAAGAATCTCGACGCTCTCAGCCCTCGCCCTACGTGTGTATGCCTTGGACTCTGCCATTTTGTATGAGAAACTTTCATGTCAAGATGCCTCAGAGACAGATTGCAAGGAAGAGAGGGAACCTCGTAATTCTGTCCCCGCAAACACAGCCAGTCCTTCAAAGAAAAAGCTGCTCGACTCAGAACCTGCTGAGAGTTCGAGACCCAAGGGCTGCAGGACAAGTAAGAGGAGAAAAGATTCAGGCAACAGCTAAAACAACAGGAAACAGGCTTCAGGTTTGCAGATCTCATTATCTGCAGTTTTATTGCTGGAGTCGATGTACTCTTTTATGTATACCAGCCAAGCCAATGATTGAAATTCTTTAAGCATAAAGGAAGGTTTTGCAACCTCTTATTCTATAAACCAAAGGAGCAGGCTGCACCAACTCTTATCTATTGTTTGGAGAGTGGAAAGATTCTGTTTTGCTCGGACTTGGTAGAAGTTGATCGAATTCTTCTTGCTTTGGGTAAGGGCATTGGAGACTTGTTCCAGCAGACCTCTCTTTGAGTATACATACAAAAAGGGAGTTTTATACTCTTGAGAGATATACAGATTTAGGAGGCGCGGGCATGTTAGTATAACAGTTGTACATAGTAAAGCAAGTATGAACAGTTGTTTAGTGCCATCTCATGTATATAAGTTTTTATATAGACTAGTCATGTTTGTTCATCATCAGATTACCTTCCTGATAAATGAAAAGGTGGTACGTCTTCTGATATCGTAAAACCATAAGACTTAAGTTCAGATAGCGTCGTTAATCGTTAATCCCAAAAATGGAAGAATTTTGTGCAAATTAAAATTTTTAGCAGATTAAAGTATCTATAACCGTATGAGATTTTTAGCAGTCACACTTCTCAGTTTAAGACTACAAAATATTTCCATATTTGGTTTAGGAAACTTTTAAGTTGTTTTTAGGGAACTCCTACACCCGTCTAATTTAAGAAAGGGGTTGCTTTTCCATATAGGAGAAGGAAAACTAGCAAAATTTTTCCTATATAGTGCCCTTAGTTTTGTGGAAAGTTAATTACTTTATTTGTTCAAGCAAAATGACTTATTGCATTAAGAAAAAGGAAATATGGAGAGGGGAATTACTAGAAGAAATGGAAGAAGCCAAGTCATTTTTGCACAGGCATGGCCAACGAGGAAAAGAGATTTTGTTGTGGATGTGCAAAGAAGACTTTGATGAACAACAAATGAAAGAGAAAAAAGAGATGTGGAAAGCACAATTGTGTGAAGAGATTGAAAAGGCCAAGTTGAAGTTATATTCACATATGAAGAAGAAAAAAGAGATGTGGAAACTGCAATTGGATGAAGAGATGAACGAAGCAAAGTTGAAGTTATATTTACAAGGCCAAAGAAAAATACAAGAATCCAAGGAATATGATGAACAGCAGAGGAAGAAGAAAAAACAATTGCCTCAAGAAATTGGAAATGCTAGAGAGAAGTTATTAGGATTGAGAATTTGATCGTGATTGGAAATGATTTTTTTTTATTTTATTTATATATTGATGTTGCCTGAAAAGTAAATCATAATTTTTTTTCTTTTTATTGCTCATATGCGCGAATTTAAAATTTAAAATTTGATTTTCAAAAATTCTCAGCCAAACTTGATTCATTCTAGATCCAATTTGATGTTTTTTTTTTTTTTTTAATTTTTAGGAATTCCATTCAGATTTTAAAAAATCTTCAAAAATCTCGATTCTTTCCCTAATTACGAAAAATACCGACTTTTTCTGTGTTTTTGATACCTGGAGGCGTCACCTTGATACTTACAAATCTGTAACCGAAATTACAGTTGTTGCGCTTAATAAGGAAAAAAATTTTCTGCCAATTATGTAGATCCCTTGATTGACGCCTTAACTGTTACAAATGTTTAACATGGTGACAGTAAGAGAGAGAAAATATTAAAATAAAAAATAAATTTAAAAACGGCTCTAAAAATGGAAAAATTATAATTTAAATAGTGATTGACATTAATTAGACTTCTACACCAAAAAAATTGTACTAATTATATCTTTTAATAAAAATGATTCTTTAAGTATAAAAATAATTATATCTTTTAATAAAAATGATTCTTTAAGTATAAAAAATAAATGGATAATGAAAAAATTAGGATTTTTGTAATTTTTAAAAAAAGGTAGGGAATATTGAAGATTTGGATAAAAAAAGTTGTGTTATTTGGTATTTTAATGTATCCGCTGTTAATTTATAACAATGTTAAGAGTGTTTATTTGAGATATCAGTAATATGATATTTTGCTATGATTTCGAAAATAAAATACATTTATGGAAAGATGACTATTTATTCCAAGTAAATTGTTAGATACAATATTCACTGTGCAATATGGTGTTTGGAAAAATGAGGTTTCAAGATGTATTGAGTAATGTGTATCGATGTGAAATTTATTGTGCAAATGGTGTAGAATACGACTATGTTTTAGATAATAATAACAAGGTATTTGTTCTGTAACATGATATATGATTTTATGAGTTCATACAATTGTAAATTAGATATTGGAGTCTAATGATATAAAAAATAAATTAAATGTTTGCAGGAAAAAAAATTATAACAATTCAGTTCATGGAGGAAAAAATGATGTCAAAACACTGTTTTAATACCAAAAAACAATATATACTGTTGTCAGGTATAAAAAATAAACATATACTAAAACTTAATATTGTTGACAGGTATCAATAAATAAAAAAGATAAAATATCCTAAAGCAACATAAGACATATTACAAAAAGCTAAGACATCAAAGTGGCCAAAGAATGTCAAGAAAGTGGCCAAAGATAGTTTCCCGAAACTTGGCAACAACATTGTCACCAATAGAGAACTTAATATCATCTGCGAAGTTGCAATTGTATGAAGATCCAAACTTCAAAGGGTGTTTTGAGATGCTTTTTATTACATAACTCATACCCTGAAAAACAAGTATCAATATGCAGATATCAGAATAAAAAAAAGAGTCTTCCTGAAACATAGGACCATCCTAAAAAATTAGAGGCAGTCATCTACAGACAATTATTTTGTATCAAACAATAAATCAACATACAAAACAGGTTTCAATAAGCAGGTATCAACATCAAACAATGAGACTTTTTATGAAACATAGAACCATCCACCAAAATGGGAGACAGAATTATAGTGTATCAAACACTAAATCAATATAAAAAATCAAGTATCAATATAGTGTGTCAAACATAAAAAGCATGTATCACTAGAAAGATATCAAACATCACAAGTCAAAATAAAACACTAAATCAAATAAAAAACAAGTATCACAAGTTAGATATCAAAACATCAAAATAGAGTTTTTTTTTTGAAAAAAATGAACATCATAAAAATAGGGGAATAAGACATCTACCCACTATTATACTGTATCAAATAATTAATCAACATAAAATCAAGTATCCCAAGATATGTAACAATATCAAAAATGGAATAAGGCAGATACACATATATATTGAGTATCAGACATTGCATCAATAGAAAAAATAGGTATCCACATAAACTTTCAAAACCCCCAAAAATTAGGTATCAATTTGACCAACCAACCAGTGTAAATATGAGTCAGTAATACTGCAACAATGAGGAATCGACATTCTTATAATTTGTCAAAAGTTGTTTGAATCAATAACTCCTAAAGCCGACTAATATGTGTATTTGCGGATTTAGGAGAATAAAATCGATTTACCTTGGGCAATGGTGGTCGTGCAGGGAGAGAGGAATGTGCTTTACTGATCCGACTTGCATGTCGTTTTCGACCTGGGGATCTTGATGTGGACGCTACATCCTTGACTTTTTTACCTTTTGCAGTTGAAATATTACCGACCTCATCGCCGGAATTGTTGTGGTGGTCGACCTTAGCAGTGTCTACTTCTTCACCACTTTCAAACGCTTCTTGTGTAAGGCCAAGACTAAACGAAGGGATGGGTTCCATTGTTGATTGAAAGCAAAGATGATGAAGTTTATGCTAATGGTGGTCGGGAAAAAGATGGTGGAAGAAGAGAGAAACGTTCAAAATAGAGAGAGAGAAGTTTAAAACTGAAAAAGGAAAAATTTAAATCCTTAGATGGTAACTATAAAGAGATAAAAAGTAATTAAAAATAAAAAATAAAAACTGCTTTAAAAATGGAAAAATTATAATTTAAAAAGTGATTGGCATTAATTAGACATCTACACCAAAAAAATTTCCAATTATAACTCTTAATAAAAATATATATTCTTTAAGTATCAAAAATAAGTGGAAAATAATAAAAACATGGGATTTATGTAATTTTTAAAAAATGTTTGGATAATTTAAGATTTGGACAAAAAAGGTTGTGTAATTTTATAAGTTTTGCTTTTTTTTTTAATTGTATTGGTTTGGTTACACAAGTCAGTTTGTTCTAGTAGATTTTGTTACCAGTGTATACACAATTCAATTTTTTGATTGGTTAATATATTCAACCATATTCCAATCGAAAATCATAATATTGTATAATTGAACTAGAAGTATACTTAAAGTTAGCAGGATAAAATCTACTTTTATACATGGGTGCTCTCACATTTAAAATTAGTTGAAATTCATATTCAAATCATCAATATCACTTCAGTCTAACCTCTTATAATACATATATAATCATGGCAAAGTGATAAAATACCTTGAAAATTTTTACAGCAGCAACAAGCGTTCCACTTCTTCCCTTTTTAAGGGTTGCTAGCAAAACTCTTTAATCCCAAAAGTCTCTTTAGATTATTTTTTAATGGAAAAATTACGTAACTAGACAAATATATGATATGTATTTACATTATACAACTATAGTTTGAAAAATTACACAATTTATAGTTATAGTTAGAGTTTTGTTGCTATAGTTAGGGTTTTGTTTCTATTCTCTCTCCTCTCTTCCTCTCTATGCAATTTCTTGTCAGATATACAATTACATATGTATATTAGCTATATATATATACAATTATTTTGACAGACATACATAGTCAATTCGACATATATATATATACAGTTCGTCTCTCTCCACTCTCTGTCGTCTAGCTCGCCTCGCTCCTCCCTCTCCCAATCTCGCTTGCTAGATATACAAATACATATGTATATTAGTTACACATATACAATTATTTGACTGATATACACATACAATTTGACAAATATATATATATATACAATTTGTCTCTCTCCTCCTTCTCTCAATCTCGCTCGCCTCTTTCCTTTCTTCCAGGTCACATAGTTGAGGTTATGCCGTGTAATTATGTAGCATATAACTATTTGACCATATTAAGTTTCAAGGCTAGGCTATTTATGAAAATTCCCTTTATTTAATTATTTTTTTCTCTTATCACATTTTTGATGGGCTGAGGCCCATTTATATTTGTTTTTTTTTTTGCCCTTTGGCTAATAACTAATATGTCCTCGTTTAAATATGAGGTATATTCTCTCCATCTCTAAATATGTATCATTTTAGTCGAAAAATTATTCCAAAATTAGTGTCATCGTAGGAAATCAAAAAAAAACTTAGCATGTTTTTTTTTGTCTATACTCTTGTATTATAGAACTATTTCATCTTAATAGTGCTCAACTATAAAAAACAACCAGTAAATAAAGACAACTTAATAAATCATATCTTCAATTTATCATTATTGTTAATAGGCGTGAAATAAACTAAAATGACACCTATTCTGAAATGGAGAAAATAGTACTATATATATAGTTATGCCGTTTTCGGTCGATCTCATTTTTCCAAAATGTTAAATTCCATTTATTCCCATGAATGCCTTCTCGTTCACTCTGGCCTACTGCCACGTGGTGTTTTAATTTTTCTTAAATATTGTAGATATAAATATGGACACTTATTACTTGTCGAGAGCTACATAATATATAGAGAGATAGAAATAGAAAGAGAGAGAGAGAGAAAGAGAGAGGGGGGGAGGGGAGAGAAGAGATCTGCAGCGCGAGAGAGAGAACAGGGAGATATGTAGAGAGAGATGGATAATGGTAGTCATAATGGTGGTCCAAGAAATGAAAGATTCCATAGCTATCGAAGATCTCCACAACTAACTCTTGCCCGTTCACCTTCTCTTGGTATGCTACTTAGCTTCTCTTTTACTTTAACGAATGTATTAGACAGTACTTTCTCTCCATATATGTATGATCCAAATATTGGTGAATTTTTGTATTTGATATGCTTATTTGAGTTGAGCCTTTCTATTCAAATCTATCTCATAGGGTGGCAAGGTAGTATTCTATGTAGTATGTCGGCTTGTAATTCACAAATAATACACTTGACGAGATCACCAGATATCTTGCTTCTAGCACATCGACTTATATTTTTCTCTCAAAAATATTTTACAAATAAATTGGATATTTACATCCATATGAATTGAGAGGTTTAGAAATATTTGCCTTAGTATAGTCCTCCGAAATAGGAGTTCTTTTCAACAAAAAGGCAAATTTGACAAATATTTCGTTAAAAATTGAATAGGATTGAAATTATACATTGTTGAAAGAGGAGAGAAGTAAAAGGGAAATGGGCAAATGGATGAATTAAAGTTTAATTAATATATACTCCTTTCATCCAACAAGAAATTGTCACAAAACAAGTGTCATCATAATAATTCAAGACAAAAAACTTATATGGTTTTTTCAACTATACTCTTATATTAAAGAATTACTTCTTAATAGTGCTTGATTACCAAAAATATCTAATAAATAGAGGTAGATAAGCAAAATTTATTATATTTTTTAATGAGCTAAAATAACTCTTACTTGAAAATGGTAATTTATAGTTATGCAGTTTTCACTTTTCAGTCTATGTTCATTTGCCCAACCGTGAAATCCTATATATCCCACTGAATACCCTCTTCTTGTTCAATCCGCCATACTGTCACGTGTCTCCTTTTTATTTCCACGAATGCCTTCTCGTTCTCTCCGCCCTGCTGCCACGTGGTGTCTCCGCTTTCTCTTCAATACTGTAGCTATAAATATGGGCACTTATTACTTTCCAAGAAACACATACTATTTATATGTAGAGAGATATCTGTAGAGAGATAGAGATAAAGAGAGACGGATAATGACAATCATGCTAGTGGTTCAGAAAATGGAGGATTTTATAGCTATTGCAAATGCCTACAACCAATTCCTGCCCATTCGCCTTCCCCTGGTATGCAGCCTAATTTCTCCGTAACTTTTACAAAAGCAATACACAGAACTCTCTCTATATTAATGAATTTTTGTGTTTGATATGTTTACTCAAGCCAAGTGTTTCTATTAAAATTTCTTTTATCTTTACAAGATAGGGGTAAGATTTATCATATTTTTAGACTCTACTTGTGAAATTATATATACTGAGCATGTTGTTGTTGAATATGCATAAAGTTTTATATATGTTGAAGCATACATAGTACTAGCCCCTTACATATTTATTCCTTTGACCCCAAAATGATAACAAAAAGAATACAATTTTTTTCAGGAAAGCTAATTTGATTTGCTTTTCATTAATTCCTCTGAATTTTTCATTATCTTCTTTAGCTATGTTGAGTCTAGGAAGTTTACAAAGATGGAGACCTACAATTTGTATACATTTCTTGGCTTCTCGTGTATCACCATATTTTTCATTATCTTCTTTAGCACGTTTATTCCATATCAATTAATATAAATTAACTTTAAAATAACATCAAACATATAAGTAATGATTAATTAAAATTTTTTAAAAGTACTAAAGTACAATAATTCATAGATATGTACATATAATTGAATTGGTTTGTCTTTCTATGGTTTTTCTGATATATAAAATATTTACAACGATATTTTTATTGTCTTTCGATATTTCAATAACAATAACTTGAATGTGAATGTGAGAAGTATTAGTAATGTTTGCAAATGAATTGCTTGTCTTTGAGAAATTATAGTCTTCTCAAAGTCCTAATAATCGTGTATGTATCTAATATTTATATCTTTTATTGTCATGCCCCAGAGGATACCCTAGGCGTGGCCGGTAGCCAGAGACTATTGCTAGTCCCCAAGCGAGTCACTTGACCTCATCACATTTATTCAATTACAATCTAATAGCAGAAGACATCAACAATCAAGAATAGCTCAATAGGAATAATAACCCAATTAACAATCATAGGCCAAAGGCCAAACAATCTATCATTTCAACTAAATAAGACTAGTATGGAAGAAACTAGCCAAAAATAATATCATTCACAACTCGACAACCTTCGTGATCACATCGACCGAAGCGCCTCTCTGTCTGCTGAATTGCAGCAGAAACTGCGTAGCCTCGGTGCTGAACTGAAGCTTCTAAACTGTAAGAAGGAAATTTTGACTGCAAAACTGAAGAATGATGCTCGGAGCAGTGGAGACACAGGGTCAGACACATCTCTGTGGTCCAATGACTGTAAACTGAAGGTGCAGAGGCCCGACAGTGGCAGCCATAACTCGTCAATCTCTGGTGGTAGCAGGCAGCTGGATGATGGTGCTCAACACAATAAGGGTAATGATTACAACAAACAATCCTGCTTGCACACCTCAAAAAACATTCAGGATAAAACTTGTGCGACTGGAACCAATCATATTAGAAACTCTCCTGATCCAAACAACCATTTACAGCATCAGCAGTTGTTGAAGGATAATACTGGGTCTCTGAATACTTCATCCCATCCAAAATGTGGTACTGAAGAAGCTAGTTTGCAAAATGACTTGTCCATGTCTACTACTGTCCAACAAGGAACTGACCAAATTCCTGGCAATCGTTTGGAGTCTGCACAAAGTAGTTCAAAAAGTATAGTGCTGTTTGCTACTCACATTGTGTCTGCCAATACTTTTTCAGGCTCCATGAGCAACCCGTTGGAGGAAGGATACCTTTTTGAGATGGCTGCTCTAAAGAAGGAGATTCGTGCTTTAGAGGACTCAATTGCTGCCAAAGAATTGGAACTTCAGGAGGTTTCTGTTAGGAAGGAATACATGGGGCAGGATTCCGAGGGCAGACTATATTGGACTTTTGGCAGGTGTACTTCTTCACGATTAGTAGCTTATGCAAGTACAAGTGCACAGCCGGAATCATCTCGACATTTGTGTTCATATGGTGTGGAAAGTTCAAGACGAAGTGGTGTTTTAGATTCATCTGCTCCTTGGGAGAATATGGCCAATCTTGATCAGTGGACATCTTATCAATCTGATGTTGAGGTTGAAATACTTATTCGATGGCTAAAAGAGCATGACATGAGAGAGAGAGAGAATTGAGGGAGTCTATTTTGCAGTGGCGGGATAATAGAACCATGATATACTACTATTTGGAAAGTCAGGGCCTTAACAAGGTAAGACTGAGCACCTTTATCCCCTCTGAGGATTCTGGTTCCTGTTTGAATTCTGATTCTCGTGTCACCAGAGCTGTTACCGCAATTAAAAAGATGGTTAATGGTTGCTTAGCAGAAGAGGAAACAGAAATCTGCATGAATATTGGTGTCAAAGTGAGTGTTTCTTTTGATGGTGAATTATACAGGTGTGAGTGTCTAGAACCATTATATAGACTAGTCATGTTTGTTCATCATCAGATTACCTTCCTGATAAATGAAAAGATGGTACATCTTCTGATATCGTAAAACCAGAAGACTTTAAGTTCAGATAGCGTCGTTAATCGTTAATCCGAAAAATGGAAGAATTTTGTGCAAATTAAAATGTTTAGCAAATTAAAGTATACATAACCGTATGAGATTTTCAGCAGTCACACTCTCAGTTTAAGACTACAAAATATTTCCAATTTGGTTTAGGAAGCTTTAAGTTGTTTTTAGGGAACTCCTACACCCGTTTAATTTAAGAAAGGGGTTGCTTTTCCATATAGGAGAAGGAAAACTAGCAAAATTTTTCCTATATAGTGCCTTAGTTTTGTGGAAAGTTAATTACTTTATTTGTTCAAGCAAAATGACTTATTGCATTAAGAAAAAGGAAATATGGAGAGGGGAATTACTAGAAGAAATGGAAGAAGCCAAGTCTCTTTTGCACAGGCATGGCCAACGAGGAAAAGAAATTTTGTTGTGGATGTGCAAAGAAGACTTTGATGAACAACAAATGAAAGAGAAAAAAGAGATGTGGAAACTGCAATTGGATGAAGAAATGAACGAAGCAAAGTTGAAGTTATATTTACAAGGCCAAAGAAAAATACAAGAATCCAAGGAATATGATGAACAGCAGAGGAAGAAGAAAAAACAATTGCCTCAAGAAATTGGAAATGCTAAAGAGAAGTTATTAGGATTGAGAGTTTGATTGTGATTGGAAAGGATTTTTTTTTTGTTTTATATATATATTAGTGTTGCCTGAAAAGTACATCATAATTTTTTTTTTCTTTTTCTTGCCCATATACGCGAATTTGAAATTTTAAATTCAATTTTCTAAAATTCTCAGCCAAACTTTTATACATGGGTGCTCTCACATCTAAAATCAGTTGAAATTCATATTCGAATCATCAATATCGCTTCAGTCTAACCTGTTATAATACATATATAATCATGGCAAAGACATAAAATACCTTGAAAATTTTTACAGCAGCAAAAAGCTAAGCGTTCCACTTCTTCTTCTCCATTTAAATATTTTTATTTGTTATAAATCATCTTCGTAAGATGCAAAGAACGTACTCTTTCTTCCCTTTTTTAAGGGTTGCTAGCAGAACTCTTCAATCTCCAAAGTCTCTTTAGATTATTTTTTAATGAAAAAATTATGTAACTAGACAAATATATGATATGTACTTACGTTATACAACTATAGTTTGAAAAATTACACAATTTATAGCTATAGTTAGAGTTTTGTTGCTATAGTTAGGGTTTTGTTTCTATTTTCTCTCTCCTCTCTTCCTCTCTCTCGCATCTCTCCTCTCTATGCAATTTTTTGCAAGATATACAATTACATATGTATATCAGCTGCATATATACACAATTATTTTGACAGACATACATAGTCAATTCGACAGATATACATATACAATTCGTCTCTCTCCACTCTCTCGCTCGCCTCACTCCTCCCTCTCCCAATCTCGTTTGTTAGATATACAAATACATATGTATATTAGTTATACATATATAATTATTTGACAGATTTACACATACAATTTGACAAATATATATATATATGTACACACACACACACAATTCGCCTCTCTTTTCCTTCTCTCGATCTCGCTCGCCTCTCTCCTTCCTTCCAGATCACATAGTCGAGGTTATGCCGTGTAATTATGTAAAATATAGCTATTTGACCATATTAAGTTTCAAGGTTAGGCTATTTATGAAAATTCCCCTGCTATTTAATTAATTTTTTCCCATATCACATTTCTGATGGGCCGAGGCCCGTTTGTATTTGTTTTTTTTTTGCCCTTCGGCTAATAACTAATATGTCCTTGTTTAAATATGAGGTATATTCTCTCCATCTCAAAATATCTATCATTTTAGTCGAAAAATTATTCCAAAATTAGTGTCATCGTAGGAAATTAAGATAAAACTTAGCATGTTTTTTTAACTATACTCTTGTATTATAGAACTATTTCATCTTAATAGTGCTCAACTATCAAAAACACCTAATAAATAAAGAAAACTTAGTAAATCATATCTTCAATTTATCATTATTGTTAATAGGCGTGAAATAAACTAAAATGACACCTATTTTGAAATGGAGAAAATAGGACTATATAGTTATGCCGTTTTTGGTCAATCTCGTTCACTCCGCCCTACTGCCACGTGGTCTTCTAATTTTTTCTTAAATATTTTAGATGTAAATATGGACACTTATTACTTGTCGAGAGCTACATAATATATAGAGAGATAGAAATCGAGAGAGACAGAGAAAGAGAGAGAGAGGGGGAGAGAAGAGATCTGTAGAGAGAGAGAAAAAAAGGAGTTTTGTAGAGAGAGATGGATAATGGTAATCATAATGGTGGTCCAAGAAATGAAAGACTCCATAGCTATCGAAGATCTTCACAACCAACTCCTACCCGTTTCCCTTTTCTTGGTATGCTACTTAGCTTCTCTTTTACTTTAATGAATGTATTAGACAGTACTTTCTGTATAGATATGTATTATCCAAATATTCGTGAATTTTTGTATTTGATATATTTACTTGAGTTGAGCCTTTCCATTCAAATCTATCTCATAGGGTGGTAAGGTAGTATTCTATGTAGTATGTTGGCGTGTAATTCACAAATAATACACTTGATGAGATCATCAGATATCTTGCTTCTAGCACATCGACTTATATTTTTCAGAAATATTTTACAAATAAATTTGGATATTTACATCCATATGAATTGAGGGGTTTAGAAATATTTGCCTTAGTATAGTCCTCCGAAATAAGGAGTTCTTTTCAGCAAAAAGGGCAACTTTGACAAATATTTGATTAGAAATTAAACAGGATTGAAACTATACATTGTTGAAAGAGGAGAAAAGTAAAAGGGAAATGGGCAGATGGCTGAATTAAAGTTTAACTAATATATACTCCTTTCATCCAACAAAAAATTGTCACAAAACAAGTGTCATCATAATAATTCAAGACAAAAACTTATATGATTTTTTCAACTATACTCTTGTATTAAAGAATTACTTCTTCTTAATAGTGCTTTATTACCAAAAACATCTAATAAATAGAGGTAGATTAGCAAATGATACCTTCAATTTATTATATTTTTTAATGAGCTAAAATATCTCTTACTTGAAAATGGTAATTTATAGTTATGCAGTTTTCACTTTTCAGTCAATGTTCATCTGCCTAACCGTGAAATTCTATTTATCCCAGTGAATACCCTCTTCTTGTTCAATCCACCGTACTGTCACGTGTCTCCCTTTTATTCCCATGAACTCCTTCTCGTTCACTTCGCGTTGCTGCCACGCGGTGTCCCCACTTTCTCATCAATACTGTAGCTATAAATATGGGCACTTATTATTTTCCAAGAAACACATACTATTTACATGTAGAGAGAGATATCTGTAGAGAGATAGAGATAAAAAGAGACGGATAATGATGATCATGCTAGTGGTTTAAGAAATGGAGGATTTCGTAGCTATTGCAAAGCCTACAACCAACTCCTGCCCATTCCCCTTCTGCTGGTATGCAACCTAGTTTCTCCTTAACTTTTACAAAAGCATTACACAGTACTCTTTCTATATTAATGATTTTTAGCGTTTCTATTAAAATTTCTTTCTATCTTTACAAGATAGGGGTAAGATTTATCATATTTTTAAACTCTACTTGTGAAATTAAATATACCGGGCATGTCGTCGTTGAATATGCATGAAGTTTTATATATGCTGTAGCATACATAGTACTAGCCCCTTCCATATTTATTCCTTGACCCCAAAAAGATAACAAAAAGAATACAATTTTTTTCAGGAAAGTTAATTTGATTTGCTTTTCATTAATTCCTCTGAATTTTTCATTATCTTCTTTAGCTATGTTGAGTCTAGGAAGTTTACAAAGATGGAGACTTACAATTTGTATACATTTCTTGGCTGGTTGTGTATATAATTTTTTCTTATTATATACATTTCTTGGCTTGTCGTGTATCACCATATTTTTCATTATCTTCTTTAGCACGTTTATTCCATATCAATTAATATAAATTAACTTTAAAATAACATCAAACATATAAGTAATGATTAATTAAAATTTTAAAAGTACTAAAGTACAATAATTTATAGATATGTACATTTAATTGAATTGATTTGTCTTTCTATGGTTTTTCTGATATATAAAATATTTAGAACGATATTTTCATTGTCTTTTGATATTTCAATAACAATAGCTTGAATGTGAATGTGAGAAGTATTAGTAATGTTTGCAAATGTTGCTTGTCTTTGAGAAATTATAGTCTTCTCAAAGTCCTAATAATCGTGTATGTATCTAATATTTATATCTTTTATTGTCATGTCCCGGAGGATACCCTAAGTGTGACCAGTAGCCAGAGACTATTGCTAGTCCCCAAGCGAGTCACTTGGCCTCATCACATTCATTCAGTTACAATCTAATAGAAGAAGACATCAACAATCAAGAATAGCTCAAAAGGAATAATAACCCAATTAACAATCACAGGCCAAAGGCCAACCAATCTATCATTTCAACTGAATAAGACTAGTATGAAAGAAACTAACCAAAAATAATATTATTCACAACTCAACAATCTAGTATATGAAGCATCTATTCATCTGACTAAGTGGTGCCAATGAGAGGTCTATGTCTACCTCAAAATAGAATAAAGGCAAATCTAAACTCTAATAGCTAGATAATAACAATATGGAAATCCTCCAAAAAAAAGTAAGGAGGTCTCACCAATAGCTGAACACAAATAGATCCTCAATGATGCGTCTGTTAATGATCTCTAGTATCTATCTCTGCATCATAAAATGATGCAATCCCACATGGACATCAGTACGTGAAATGTATATATGAGTATGAGAGGGTCTCTTAGCTCATGTGAATGAGAGCTCACTTCCTAAAGCGCCTTGGGAGGAAGGACTCTGTAAAGTATGTAGCATGGATAAAGATGATGTTAATGTTCTTCTTTGTGATAAATGTGATTTGGAGTACCATACATATTGCTTAGATCCTCCGCTTGTTAAAGTTCCTGTTGGGGAGTGGTATTGCCCAGATTGTGAAGCTAAGATATCACACTCCCAGAATGCTGCTTCTGGTTCTCATATTAGTCGTCACTGCGTTAAAAGGAGGTTACGCAGAAAACTTACTCACAAGTTTATGGAAAAACTTTCTCAATTAACAAGCTCCATGGAGTCGAAGGAATATTGGGAGCTTCCACTTGAGGATGTGAGTTCTTTAACTTTCTTCTGTATTTCTATGTTTACATAGTATATAGCCTGTTTACGCTTGGAAGATTATGAAATAATATTGTTTGTTGATCCTTGAAAGAAGTATTGGTCTCACTGGTCTTCCTTGGTTTCTGAAACGTCTTCCAAGTTTAATTGACTCGTTGATTATATAGGTAGTGGTGTGAAATGTTTTAAAGTAATTACTGGAGTTTGTCTCCAAATGTCTCAAAACAGTTGAAATTGCACATTAAACTTGTACAACAGTAGAAAAATGCATGGAATTATCAAACATGTGTTTAAGGATTTGTAGACATTTTAAATTGACATGTCATACAAAAGGTATGGATTTGACTACGTAAGTCCAATCTACTCTGGAGCTTGCACACTTTACATGCTTTGACTTGAATGTGTAGCGGGCTGACAGTGGCTTCACCTAAAAGATATCATGCATTAAAATTTGTCTTGCATTTGGAGAAGAGTGTCTGTGGCACAAAGCAAGTTGAGCTAATTGGTGCGAATACGTGATGGCATCCATTTGAGAGGTCTGATGTGTAATATCTGTGGAGTAAAAACTGTCACACATTGACCTCAGAATAATACTTTGGACAACTTTTAAGGCCTACCTCAAATAATTTCAGGAACATTGTTCTTCTGCTATTCTAGTATGCTTAAGCTTCTTCATCTGATGTATGCTGGCACTCCTCATGCATTAAGCGTTTGTGTTTTTTTGGGGGAGGGGTGTGTGTGTGTGTATAAGTGGGCTACTATATAAATGATATCCACATCCCGGTTTTGTTCCCAGTTGCTTCCTTAGCCTCTCCTGATATTCTTTTTCCACTGAGCTTTGTGCGCTATATGCATGTTTAAGACCTCCTCCTCCAAAAGAAAGTAAGGAGGTCTCACCAATAATTGAACACGAATGGATCCTCAATGATACGTCTGTTGATGATCTTTAGTACCCATCTCTGCATCATAAAATGATGTAAGCCCAAATGGACATCAGTACATGAAATGTATGAGTATGTAAAAGGGCAAACAAATAGGCATCAAGGTAGAATAACATCAACTCAGATACTCATGTCAAGAAGTTATCAAGACCTATATGAGAGTTTCTCTAACTGACAACCATCACCTATAAGTCATTGATGATACAACAAAATGATGTCATTGCCACATCTATAGAATACTTTGCCAAGGTAAATGATATCCCATCATTGGATCAACAATCAATAATATCAAGTCCTCCTTGGGATAGTAAGGAAACATCCAATTTTACAGTTCAATCCTCTCCTACACTGGCTACGTAGTTATTGAGTTTGAGTGATTATTTACTCTCACTCAATTCGGTGCTCAATACACCTCTCAAGGCTCAGTGCTCATAAAACAATCAAACCTAATATAACTCAACCAATAAGTCTCATATTGACTTTATAAGTTTATCAATTCTGTCACAATCAAGCCTTTCCTCCTATCAACCATCCAATCAATTTTCAATCACATCTTTCAATAGTAATTTAGACTTACATTTATGATCACATTTAGCTAGGTTCAATCATTTGGGTTGAATTATAAAGATTACATTTAACCATCAAGTTTACAGGACTGTCATCATGTTCACATCTCAATCACAATCAAGCATTCACAAGTTCAAGGCTCTAGGATCAATCCTTAGGCATAATCATTAGATCTTAGTTGAAAATATAATTAAGATCTATAAAATCAAAGGTTTAAATCATTTGTTCAAGAAACAAGTTTATATAAATCACCAATTCTACAATATAAGTAAAATAAGTTAAATATTAAAGAAGTTCTCAAGAAAAGACAATCATGGGGACTTCAATTCCATCACAATTCATCCTATAACAATCATGAAGCACATTGAAGAACAAGATCCATGGTTTAGGTTAGCCTTACATACCTAGGATGAAGATAGACAAACAATCTTGCAAGAATTGACTTGAATTCCTTGAATCCTAGCCCTTTTCTTCTCTCTTTAGCCTTAGCGCAAAAAAGAGGAGGGGGGGGGGGGGGGGGGAGGAGCTAGGTTTGAAAGAATTCAAGCCAATTCATGCAAGATTGATTGTCTGTGTCATCCCTAGCGTGCAAGACTAATCTAAAGCACAAAATTATTCTTCCATGTGCCCCCGTTGATGGTAATAGAATGACTGTGAAAGAATTGAGTCTCCAAGCACGTTTCTTTGAAGGTTTCTTGTAAATTGTACATTTGATGTAATTGTACATGCTTCATGATCATTATGAATTTGATTTACTGAAAAAATATTTTACCTAAGTTATTTCATAAACCCTATATATTATTTATTAAAGATTTGCATGAATGAAACTTAGGGGATAAGTCTAGAGCCTTAACATGATGAATGTTGATTGTGTGAGCATAATGATATTATTGATAAAACTAGATGGTCCGATAAGTCCTCATTAATTGAATCCAAATAATTGGTCTAAATTGATAGTCCTCTTAACGATTGTCTAAAACCCTCTTGAAAGATGTTATTGGGAACTAATTGGATGGTTGATATGCCGAAAAGTTTGATTGTGATGGATTGATAAGGGTTTTTATGAGACTAATTGATTCGATTGATTGTTTTATGAGCATCGAGTCTTGGGAGGTGTCTTGTGCAGCGAATTGAGTAGAAGTAAGTCATACTTGAACTCAATAATTGTAACACTTCAACTTTTTTTAACTAAGATTAAGCCATCCTTCATATGATATACAATTTTAATTGATAATTTTTAATTGAGCATAGATGTTAAAATTAATTTCTTAGTGTGGGAATAGAATTGGAGATGATAAAAGGTCAAAGTTCTAATGTAAGATTTTATAAAAGTTAGATGAACCAATTACTTTAGGTTGTATATACATGCTAGGATCAATTCCTAAGTATTTAAATTATATTAGATGTGATTTAGAGTTATAAAGGATCTTTTATATCAAGTCAAGTCCATAGAATTTCTATCGACTAAGTTTTCGTATGAGTTGATAGAAGGGTCAACTTCAAATGACCATATATCCTAAAGTATTATGAGTTAGGTGACCCGTAATATATCAAATTAAAGATTTTTGAATTAGCTTTCTAATGCATTTTATTTCACCTTAATCAGACTTTAGAGTGGAAAGTTATGTCTATTTTACTGAAGACCTGCAGAGCTGTCTGAAGATCCGCGTTGCGGATCTATCGCAAACCCTTTCTGGATAAGCTAAATGACGCCCTTTTATTTTATTTTGAAGGTACTTTTATCCTAAAACCTTTGGGGGTCTATTTAAGTTCCCAAAACGCATAAAACTTCAGTTTTCATAATTAAAACCCTCATCTTCACTCCTAAACATAAACCCTCAAGAATCATCAAGAAAGTCATCAAGTTAGGATTAACTTTCAAGATTCATCATCAAGGTGAGTTATTCTTCAAGAAGTTTAATCTACCCAACCTAAATTTCTTTAGCTATTCATGAATCCCTAATAGAATCTTAAATCATAACTTAGGGTTTCAAGAGGACGAATTCAAGAATCCCGAGAAAGGATTTCTTGATTCTTCTTTTCACGAATTAGGGTTCTTCATCAAGAACTCTAAAGATTCTAAACCAAGAATTCAAGAATTAAAGATATGCCCTTCAAACAATGTCTTTCAAAGTTCTTCCACTCTAAAAGAACTATCAAGATCGAATATTTTCTCTAAAAGAGCTAGTATTCATCAAATTTCAATTGTAATATCATTTCAGGTATATAAGGTTAATCTAAAGCATGGGATTGTTAATTCATATGTCCCATTTGAGTAAATTGAGACTATGATTGAAGATGATGAGTTACATGTGAAAATCCTTGAGTATTCTACTAAGATTCTTCTTAATTCATGTATTTTTCTTAAATTGATGATCATCATAAACTTGATTTACTGCATAAGTCGTTTTCATGAATGATTTTACAAAATTCTATGACTATTTTACTAAAGAATGCAAGAATGAACTTAGGGGATGAGTCTATAGCCTTGACGATGATGATGTGTGATTGTGGTCCAAATTGTTGAGAGTCTTGATGATGATGTTAATGAGAATGATGTTCATGAGTCTTAAAAACTTGAAGCTAAATTCGAAAAGAATGTTTTGAGTCCATGATGTTTATGTTGATGAGATGAGTTGATGTTGATGATACGAGTTGATGTTGACATACTATGTCCCTATAGGACCGATGATGAGAAATCTTGATGATGACGTTTTATGAACATGTAGAATTCTGGGAGGAGCATTGAGCACCGAAATGGGTAAGAGAGAGTCCCACTCGAACTCATTAACTACGTGGCCCGCGTAGGAGAGGATTGAACTGTAACACAGATAATTCCTTTGTCCCAAAAGAGGACTGATGTTATTTCTTATGGATACACTGATGGTGATGTCCTTTACCTCAGGTAGGGTACTGGATGGATGTGGCAACAACATCGCTTCGTTGTATCATCACCGCCTTATAGATGATGGTTGTCGGTTAGAGAAACTCCCAGTTAGGTTCTTCACTGATAGAACTCCGATGTTGATGTGATGGTATGAGTCTTGATGGATGTTGATGATTTATCCTTGTCCTAGACAGGCATTAATCCTTCGAGTTGAGTTGAGTCGAGTTTCCTTGAGATGAGTCTGATGTATTGATGATGTTGAGATGAGATATTGATGAGTCATTTGTCTACTCTTTTTTCTTTCTTTGGATAGACATTTGACATTCTGATGGAGTATGATGTTGAGTTGATGTTATTCCTATATTATTCTACTTGTTTCTGTTTCATTCAGCTATGTTACATACCAGGACATTCCACGTACTGATGTTCCCTTTTGGGACTGCATCATTTTATAATGCAAAGGCAGGTATAAGAGACCATCGACATGCGCTTTGTTGGAGATCTATTCGCATTCAGATGATCGGTGAGACCTCCTTATTTTCAGAGGATTTCCATATTATTATCATCTAGCTTGAGTTAGTACTTTATTTTTCTTGAGTTGGGTAACCATGCCCTGTTGTGGTACCATCTAGACGTTAGAGGTAGAGGCTTCATAGACATTGAGTAGAGGATGTTGAGTATTGCTTCTTTTCCAACTCTTCTTTATTGGAAATTAACTTTTTACATACAGACTTGATTACTTTAATTACAGTACAGTCTTTTTCTTGAGAATTTTCCTTCCGTTGTTGAGTATGAGGTGACGATGAGGTCAAGTGGTTTGCTCGAGGACTAGCAATAGTGTTTGAGTGCCGACCATGCCAAGGGTACCCTCCTGGGGAGTGACAATAACTATGTTGCCAGCACAGGATGATTGATAGGGGCCATACCTCTGAAGTCCTTAAAGAGGGTTTGATTGTTTGTGGAGCGTCCCTTACCCTGAAAAGGTATTAGACGAGTGGCCAATGACACTGCTTCATTGTATCATTTATAGTTGTTGGTCATCAGTTAGAGAATTCTCAAATAGGTCTTGATAGTACTCTAATTTTGATTGGATTGGATTGAATTGTCTATAATTGGTTACTATTTAGTCTTTATTCTTTCTTTAGACTTATGACGTTCTGACTGGGTATTTTGAGATGTTTGAAAGTGTCACCTATTAAGGGTGTCATGCTATTTGGGAAGAAGGGAAAGCTAAGTCCCTGCTATATTTGTCCTTACCAGATTGTGAAGAGGATTGAAAATGTTGCTTATGAATTGAAGTTTCCTTTTGAGTTAGATGTGATTCATCGGGTCTTCCATGTTTCAATGTTGAAGAAATACTTGGAGATCTTTCATTGGTAATCCCAACTGATAGTATTGGAGTTAAGAATAGCCTGTCCTATATGGAGATTTCTGATTAGATTCTTGATCGACAAGTTCGCGAATTTAGGACCAAAGAGATAACCTCAGTCAAAGTTGTATGGAGAAATCAAAATGTTGAAGAATCCACATGGGAAGATGAGGAAGATATGAAATCCAAATATCCATATCCATTTGTGCCCAAGGACGAGGATATTGAAGGAAATATTCTTACCCTTGATTTGAATTGATTTGTCTGATTTTTCAATCCTTGGGTTGATTGCCGATTGTCTAGAGAGTTTGATTGGTTGTTGAAATGGGTCTTGATTGTTATTCGTGCCTCGAGTCCATCTCTAGTTATCCATCATTCGAGGACGAATGATTTAAGGGGGAGATAATGTTACACCTGGTAAAATTATAAATATACCCCTAGACAAGAGGTTATCAACATAACGCGTGATCCTAAACCTTTTTGGCAAATCTGAGGCTGCAATCATGATCAGTGTAAAAAATTGAGTGAAAAAATGATCTTGGTCGAATTTTAGACCAATCAGAGCAAAAGAAATTTTTTTATGAGGTAAATATGCGATTTTCAGTAAAGTGCGCGACCCCTCCGTATCGCGGAGATGCGCCCAAATAGGCCATTCCCACATTTACACATAAAACCCATTCGGTGGACCTGCTCCATAATAGTTCTAAAATTTCACATCACCTGAAATCTTTATGAGGGGTATTCCAGACTTTTATCCACCCTACCTACACTTAATCCACGTTGATATAGGTCATTTTTAGCCTAAAATGAGTTCCTAAACCCATTCCTAAGTCTCTTGCGCTAAAATTAACTAAATACCTAGAGCTACAAAGAGGAGAAAAGGGCTAGGGTTCAAGGAAATCAAGCTAATTCTTGCAAGATTGATTGTCTGTCTTCATCCTAGGTACGTAAGGCTAACCTAAAGCATGAAATTATTCTTTCATGTGCTCCCATTGATGGTAATAAAAAGATTGTGAAAACATTCTATCTCCATACATGTTTCTTTGAAGGCTTTCTTGTAAACTGTGTATTTTATGTATTTTTACGTGCTTCATAATCATCATGAATTTGATTTACTGAACAAATATTTTATATAAGTCATTTCATAAACTCTAGATATTATTTATTAAAGATTTGCATGAATGAATTTAGGGGATGAGTCCAGAGTCTTGACATGATAAATGTTGATTGTGAATGTGATGTGAGCATGATGATTGTGATGATAGAACTGGATGGTCCTATAAGTCCTCATTGATTGAACACAAATGATTGGTCTAAATTGATAGTCCTCTTAACGATTGTCTAAACCCTTTTTGAAAGATGTGATTGGGAATCAATTGGATGATTGATAGGCTGAAAGACTTGATTGTGATGGATTGATAAGGGTCTTTGTGAGACTTATTGATTGGATTGATTGTTTTATGAGTATTGCGTCTTGGGAGGAGTATTGAGCATCAAATTGAGTAAAAGTAAGTCATATTTGAACTCAATTACTATGTTGCCAACATAGGATGGATGATAGGGACCATACCTCTGAAGTCCTTAAAGAGGTTTGGTTGATTGTGGAGCATCCCTTACTCTGGTAAGGTATTGGACGGGTGGTCAACGACACCGCTTCATTGCATCATTAGTGGCTTATAAGTGATGGTTGTGTAACACCTGGTGAAATTACCGAGATACCCCTAGAGGGGAGATGTGCGCATAACGCATTTTTCAATGCTTGTATGGCAAATTCGAGATCGGATTTCTGATCAGCAAGAAAAAATTAGTGGAGAAATAGTCTCGGTCGATTTTTAGAGCGATCGGATCAAAAGATAATTTTTTGACCCGAAAATCGAAATAGTGTCAGTGCGCGACGGAGGCGCGTCGCGCCTCTGTAGTAGACTTACACTTTTTTTTTTCAAAAATTTTCGACGGGATTGGGAAAACTCGTTTAGAAACTTTTCAGAGAAAAATACACCCTACGCGACCAGTCGCGGACTGGGTCATTTCGAAACTGAAAAATTTCTAAATTTTGTGAGGGGCATTTTTGTCAATTTCCAAACCCTCCAAAAGCACAATACACGATCTAATTAGATCATTTAACGTAAAAAAGGGTCTAAAACCCCATTCTAAGTCCCTTTCTAATACTGTAACAAGACTAAGGCTTGAGGAGAGGGAGAATAGCTTGAGATTGAGGAGTTCAAGAGAAGATCCTTGAAGAGATTGTTGAGAGCTTCATCCGAGGTATGTAAGGCTAAACTCTAAGCATGAGATTGTCCTCTCATGTGCCCTGTAAATGGTCGTAGAGGAGTTGAGTGTCTATGAGTCCCTTTACATGTTCCTTACATTGATTTTTGAATGTTTTCTCACAAATTATATCTAATTAAATCTAATTACATTTATTTCCATGTGTGACGATCATCATAAACTTATTTTCTTGAATCGAATATTTTCATGAGAAATTGCATAACCTTACATGTTAACTTTTAAAAGCATGCATAAATGAATCTAGGGGTTGAGTCTAGTGCCTTGACCAGAGATTGTTGATTGTGATTGTGATTGTAGTAAGAGAATGATGATGAGTTGATAGAGCTTGATAGTCCTATGAGTCTCCATAAATGAACCCTAATGATGGCCTATTCAATTGCTCCCTAACGTTTGGGTTTGTTCCAAGCCTTGAGCTATTGATTGAGATTGATTGATGAAAGGGTTAAAGTTCCAATGAATTTAATTAATGATAGGGATAAAGTCCCTATGAGATACTGATCGATGACGGGGTTAAAGTCCCTATGAGATTGGTTGAGATGGATGTCTTATGAGCATGTTGAGTCCTGGAGGAGTATTGAGTATCGAATTGAGTAAGAGTAGATAATAACTCAAACTCAATAACTACGTGGCCAGCGTAGGAGAGGATTGAACCATAAAATCGGATGTTTTCTTTATCCCAAAAAAGGACATGATGTTATTTATTTTGGATCCACTGATATCATGTCCTTTACCTCGGCAAGGTACTGGATGGATGCGGCAATGACATTGCTTCCTTATATCATCACCGGCTCATAGGTGATGGTTGTCGGTTAGAGAAACTCCCAGAAAGTTCCTACCCCAAGTACTCTGAGTCAAGATAATATGAGATGAGTTCCTTTAAGATGAGTCTAATTTGATAGATGAGTTTGATTGATTGATGGGTCACTTGTCTACTCTTTATTCTTGCTTTAGATGGACATTTGACATATTGAGTGTTTACTATTTCTGAGTTGATGTTGTTCCATGTTATTCTACCTGCTCTTGTTTCACTCAACTATTTTACATACCGTACATTCCACGTAGGTGCAACGTTGAGGATCCGAGACATTCAACTGATTGGTGAGCCTCCTCTACTCCGGAGGATTCACTATAGTTATTTCATCATGCTTTTGAGTTAGGCTAGATTAGTCTTATATTTTGATTTTGGTAGCCATGGCTCTGTCATTGGTACCACTTGATTAGTGATAGAGGCTTCATAGACTAGAGTTGGATGTTGATTGTTAAGATTGTGAGCTAGTTCTAACTACTAGCAATTTTCCGTTATATATATTATTTTGAGACATTAGATGAGATGAGCCCATTTACTTTCAATTACTTCCATTGATTTGTAGAGTTGTTCGATTGAATGAATGTGATGAGGCTGAGTGGTTCGCTTGGGGACTATGAGTCTCTAGGTGCAGGCCATGTCTTGGGTATCCTCCCGGGGCATGACAGGTTGTCGGTTAGAGAAACTCCTAAATAGGTCTATATAGTACTAATTTGGATTGGATTGGATTGTCTATGATTGGTCACTGTCCGATCTTTATTCTTTCTTTAGACTTATGACGTTATGGCAAAGAAAATACTAAGTTTAGGACTAGGGTATCCAACATTCGAATAACATTCCTATTTAATAGTAATAACGATACAACTCATAAATTGACTCAAGTATATACATGAAACTATAGCCTTCTCAATGGCCTAATAATCGCGTATGTATCTAATGTTTGTTTCTTTTATACTTCTTAAGAACCTCATACATATATATGTCACATTGTAAAATATTAATTTTTAGGAAGTTTTTACCTGATGTATTGATTGAGAAGTTGAATTTGAAATATAGAGAAACAAATAAGAATTAATTAATAAAGACAACCCAAAAAAATGACAATAGATTAGAGCTAAACAAATTCAAGAAAGAGAACTAAAGAAAGTTTAAGAGGTAAGAACATGATAGCCAATCTATAATATATATCAAGAAAGAGATAGAAAGTACAACATCTAAAAAAGGATAGCCAATCCAGTATATGTATAAAATATCAGATATCCAATGAGATTGTTTTGGGACAGTTTCTTTCGCACTAGTGATCTTATTGATTTGTTTTGACTATCTCTAAATGAGATTGTCCACCTTGTTATCTTTCTTAAGTCTTCTGCTAACATGTTAGATTATGATTGATTAAATGTGATGTAGCCAAGTGGCTCGCTTGGGGACTAGCAATAGTCTCTGAGTACCAGTCACGTCTAGAGTACCCTCTTGAGGCGTGACATCTGGAATGCCCCTCATTAAGATTTCAGTCGATAGAAAATTTTTGAATTGTGGTAGAGCAAGTCTGCGTCGCGAACTTGTTCTAACACAGTTTATTTTTTTTACGTAACATATAAATCATACCTGTTGAATGAGTTTTATGTGTAAAGTATGAGAATGACCTATCTTGGAGCATCTCTGCGACACAGAGGTGTCATGGACCTTGCTAGAAATCGAATTTTGCCCCAAAAAATTTTTTTTTTTTGCTCTGATTGGTCTAAAATTCGATTGTGACTACTTTTCACTCAATTTTTCAGGTTAACCATGATTATGGTCTCAGATTTTCCAAAAAGGTTTAGATAATTCATTATGTGAGTAATCTCTCATCTAGGGGTATTTTGGTAGGTGTAACATTATACTTCTCAAAAATCTCATATATATATATATATATATATATGTCATATTTTCCAAATTGTGTAAAGTAATTATTTTTAAAAAGTTTGTACCTATTGTATTTGATTGAGAAATGAAGAGTGCGCAATTGCAAAGTTGAATATAAAATATTGAGAAAAAAATAAGAATCAATTAGCAAAGACAACTCAAGTAAATGTCACTAGATTAGAGCTAAACAAATTCGAGAAAGAGAATTAAAGAAAGTTTAATAGGTAAGAACATGATACATAAATCTAGAATGATAACTATTCATATAGTTTTGAATATTTAATGTTGTAAGATCGTATAACATAGAATTAGGTCACGTGAATTCATTAAACAGTAATGTTTTCAAGATGCATGATTAAGAAAATTAACATATAAAACTGATCTACTACACAATTAATAGAAAACACTAAATCAAGACAATGGGGAATCAACTTGGTGGGTTTTCAAAAATAAATGTCTATTCAATGCATTTTGGAATTGATTTCTTCTTCCAAAAAAGGTGATTAATATTGGATGGAGGATATTTTGGTAATTTAACTTTTCTCTTAAAATTTTTCAATTTTAGTAATATATGATATGTGTCTGTGCGTGTCAACTAATTAACTTGAATAAATTTATCTTTTTTTACTCTTTGCTTTTGTCAAAAATTAAAATTCTGAATGAACTTATTATAAGAAAAATATTTTTAAAAAATTAATTATAATTTGACAAACAATTCTTTGTCACAGTAGACAAAATAAGATAGATGATGAAAATTTTATATGTAGCATTTTGTGATACTTTAATTAGTCTGCTTCACACCAACTAAATAATATATGCTTTTGGTGTTTACATGAATATTGTCCAAAGTTTTTAGTGTTATATTACAGTACAACTGCCATATCCTGTTAATAATTAGAGGAACATAATATTGATTGAATAGACTCATCATCCATTGATCTAAGCTTGTATTTTTTTTAATTGAATTTTCTTGCAACTTATCATTACACTTCCTATAATATTTCTTAAGCATTTATAATAATATAATAATATAACGTAGTTATCATGAAGATGATGATGGTGAGCATGAGTTCCTGAGAAGGGAGCACTTGTTGAAGCATCTAATGATCGATCCAACTTCAGGCAACAATGCCACGTCTAATGGTGACATTGAGTCTTCTAGGGAGTGATCAATTTCTCTGTTGTTGGAACTTTAAGAGCAGTGAAGAAAGTAGACTATCTTTTCTATGTTACCTAATTTTCTATTTATTCTAGGACAGTTCTTAATTTGCAAATGGTGGCTCCTCCAATTGGCTGTTTGTTTAATTTGCTACTTGTGTATTAAGTATTTTGTTGGTGATTGCTTGTAACTTGTATATATTTTGATGCAAAATTCTTATAATTATCTTTTTAGTATTTATTTTACTGTTGGGCCACTCAATGACATGCATGACTTGCAAGTGTATTCCACACATTTTGTCATGTTGTATTCAAGTGTTTATTTGTTCAAATTTTAAATAGTTAAAGTGTCTATTTGTGCATTGACAACATTAAAGATCATAGTTGTCAACTGAAGTCAACACACACTCACATATATATAAAATTTTGAACACGTGCTTCACACGTAAGTCCCACGAAAATATATTCAACCATATTCTAATAGAAAAAACATAATATTCTATGCTCTTAATATTAAAGAGCTATTTCATCTTAATACTGATCCATTATAAAAAAAAAATATCTAATAAATAAAGACAACTTAGTAAATGATATCTTCAATTTATCATTATCGTTAATAGGCCTGAAATAAGCTAAAATGACACCTATTCTGAAATGAAAAAAAAATAGTACTATAATAGTTATGTCATTTTTGGTCAATCTCATTTCTCCAATTGTGAAATCCTATTCATCCCCATCAATGTCTTCTCGTTCACTCTGTCCTGCTGCCACGCAGTGTTCCCACTTTTTCTAAAAAATTGTAGCCTTATGGGCACTTATTACTTGTCGAAAACTACATATAATACAGAGAGATAGAAAGGGGGGGGGGGGGGAGATCTATAAAAACAGAGAGATGGATAATGGTAGTCATAATGATGGTTCAAGAAATGAAAGATTTCATAGCTATCGAAGATCCCCACAATCAACCCCTGCCCCTTCCCTTTCCCCTGGTAAGCTACTTAGCTTCTCTTTTACTTTAACAAATGTATCACAAAGTAGTTTCTCTCTATATATGTATGGTCAAAATATTGGTGAAAATTTATATTTGATATGCTTATTTGAGCTGAGCCTTTCAATTCAAATCTATCTCACAGGGTGGTAAGACAGTATTCTGTGTAGTATATCAGCTTGTAATTCACAAATAATAGACTTGCTCAGGTCATCAAATATTTTGCTTCTAGCACATCGACTCATATTCTTCTCTCAGAAATATTTTATAAATAAATTTGGATAATTACATCCTTATGAATTGAGGGGTTCATAAATATTTGCCTTAGTATAGTCCTCCGATACAAGGAGTTTTTTTTCAGCAAAAAGGACAACTGTGACAGAATTTTGGTAAGAATTTTAATAGGGTTGAAACTATACATTGTTGAGAAAGGAGAAAAGTAAAAGGGAAATGGCCAAATGGCTTAATTTAACTTTAATTAATATTTACTCCCTTCATCCAAAAAAAAAAAGTTTGTCCCAAAACAAGTGTCATTGTAGTAGTTCAAGATAAAAATTAGTATGATTTTTCAACGATGCTCTTGTATTAAAGAATTACTTTTTCTTAACAGTGCTTGATTAACAAAAGCATATAATAAACAAACGCAGCTTAGTAGACAATACCTTCTATTTATTATTTTCCTTAATAAGTTAAAATAACTCTTATTTTGGGATGGAGATAATGGTATATATGGTTATGTGGTTTCCATTTTTCAGCTAATGCTCATCTTCCCAACTGTGAAATCCTATTTATCCCAGTAAATATCCTTTTCTTGTTCACTCCGCCTTATTTTCATGTGTCTTTCTTTTATATCCATGAATACCTTCTTGTTCACTCTGCTCTGCTGCCACACAGTGTTCGCACTTTCTCTTCAATATTGTAGCTATAAATATGAGTACTTATTACTTTACAAGAGCCACATACTTTTATATGTAGAGAGAGATATTTGTAGACAAATAGAGGTAAAGAGATATGGATAGTGGTCATTATGCTGGTGGTTCAAGGAATGGAGAATTTCATAGCTATTGCAGATGACCAACCCCTACTTATCCCCCTTCCCCTGGTATGTAACCTAGTTTCTCCTTAACTTTTACAAAAGCATTACACAGTACTCTCTCCATATTCATGATTTTTTGTGTTTGGTTTGTTTACTCAAGTCAAGTGTTTCTATTAAAACTTTTCTTTATCTTTACAAGGTAGGGGTAAGATTGTGTATGTATCATATTTTCAGACTCTACTTATGAAATTATATATACTAGTATATGCCGTTGAATATTCATGAATTTTTATACATGCTGAAGCACACATAGTATTAGGCCGTATAACATAGAATTAAGTCATAGAGTTTTGAATATTTAATGTTGTAAGATCGTATAACATAGAATTAAGTCATGTGAATTCATTAAACAGTAATGTTTTCAAGATGCATGATAACATATAAAACTGATCTACTACACAATTAATAGAAAACACTAAATAAAGACAATGGGGAATCAACTTGGTGGGTTTTCAAAAATAAATGTCTATTCAATGCATTTTGGAATTGATTTCTTCTTCCAAAAATGGTGATTAATATTGGATGGAGGATATTTTGGTAATTCAGCTTCTCTTAAAATCTTTCAATTTTTAGTAATATATGATATGTGTTTGTGTGTGTCAGCTAATTAACTTGAATAAATTTATTTTTTTTACTCTCTGCTTTTGCCAAAAATTAAAATTCTGAATGAACTTATTGTAAAAAAATATTTTTAAAAAGTTAATTATAATTTGACAAGCAATTCTTTGTCACAGTTGACAAAATAAGATAGATGATGAAAATTTTTTATGTGGATTTTATGATACTTTAATTAGTCTGCTTCACACTAACTAAATAATATATGCTTTTGGAGTTTACATGAATATTGTCCAAAGTTTTTATAATGTCGTATTTCAGTACAACTGTCATATCCTGCTAATAATGTGAGGAACATAATATTGATTGAATAAACTCATCATTCCTTGATCTAAGCTTGTATTTTTTTACTTGAATTTTTATGCAACTTATCGTTACACTTCTTATAATATTCTTAAGCATTTATAATAATATAATTAGTAGGGAATACACGTGAGGAACACGCGTTTGAAAACTAGTTAGACTACAAAAGCCTAGCTAGTTGTGATGAAATTACATGAATAATTTTTGTCACGCTCCGGGAGAGTACCCTTAGCGTGGCGAGAACTCAGAGACTATTGCTAGCCCCCGAGCGAACCATTTGGCCTCATCGTCACATCATACTCGACAACGGAAGAAAAATGCTTAAAAAAAAGACTATAAAGTAGTTAAATAATCTAGTCTTTATATAAAAGAACTTTGCAATAAAACAAAAGTTGGAAAAGGAACAATACTCAACATGCTCTACCAAATGTATGTGAAGCCTCTACCTCTAACACCTTGATGATACCATGACAAACCATAGCTACCCAACTCAGAGACAATAGAAAGAGATAACAAAATAAAATAAAGGCTACTTCGGATGGCAAGGAGGGCTCACCGACTCCAAAAATCAGGAACTTTGAACCTCAACGATGCACCTGTTGAAGTCCTCTATCACCTGTATCTGCATCGTGAAACGATGTAGCGTCGAATGGCGTCAGTACATGGAATATACAATATGTAATAATGGCTAAAGTAAACATATAGGGCTCGGCTCAACTCAGTAAACTTAACTCAGAATTCAACTTATTCAACTCATGACTCGACTCAGTGAATATGCAAGTTTAGAGTTCGAAATCATGCTGAAAAATTTGACTCAATGTTTTTATACAACCTAGTTTGAAAATCATGGTATGTTTACTCAAGTGTTGCTTGGAAGTTTCTCTAACCGACATAACTCTCCACCCCACCATGAACTTTGGTGATGTACAACGAAAAATGTCGCTGCCACGCCCTTCCTAAACTTGCCAAGGTAAAGGACGTCAAACTCCACATCACTCTCGGATCCAAAGAGAATGCCCATTTAGTGGGGCTTGAGCCGCCAGAGTTAACTATACGACTATCCTACGCGGGCAACGTAGTTTTGGGGTTCCTCTTACCCAACTCGGTGCTCAATACTCCTTCCAAGACTAAAATATGTTCATAGAAATTAACTGAAGCTCATCTTTTTGACTCATCTCAATCAAGTCAACTCAGTTCTCGATAGCTTAACTCAACTACTAAACAACTCAATAACGCAGGACCATCATTCATGCAATGCGACTCAAGACTCTAACTCATATCATGCAAGACTCTCACTAATTACGGTTAAGTAACCTCATATCATCCATGCTCCACATATAAGAAAAAATAGATAATCATCACATGCATATATGAAACAAGAAAATGTACTTTTCTGGCTCAGCTTACTTGGTTTAGAAAGTTAGATTCATAATTTCAATTTAGTCAGTAAGCAAAGAAAATACTAAGTTTAGGACTAGGGTATCCAACATTCGAATAACATTCCTATTTCATGGTAATAACGATGCAACTCATAAATTGACTCGAGTATATACATGAAACTTAGACAAGAATTTGGGACTCAAGATTCACTGGATAGAGAATACATACTTAATACTCATAAACTTATCTCAAGTAGATGAAGGGGCGCGTGGATGAACATAATCCAACGCTTTAGGTAGCCTTACATACCTGGGAGATTTAAATTTTGGATTAGCTTGAAAGGACGCGCAAGATTCTCTTGGAGCCCTAGCTTCTCTTTTCTTCTTCTCTTAAGAATTCTAAACTAATTGTACGTTTGGAGGCTTTAGAATGGTTTTTGAAAACCCTTTTTGACAAAAAAATGACTTATTAAATTATGGTTTAAGTTTAGAAGAGGTTAGGAAAAGTCTAGAATGCCCCTAACAAAAAAAAAACAAAATCGCTTCGAAATAGTGGGTTTGTGATGCGGACCAGCCGCGCCAGTGTATTTTTTTTCAAAAAAATTTTCGAACGAGTTTTTCCAATCCCGTCGATTTGAAAAAAAAAAAGTGTATGTCCGTGACAGGGGCGCGACACGCCTCTGTCGCACACTGACACTGTTTCAATTTTCGTATCGAAAAATTATCTTTTCATCTGGTTACTCCAAAATCAATCGAGACCATTTTCCCACTCAATTTTTTATGTTGATCGCAAATCCGGTCTCGAATTTGCCATTGGAGCATAGAAAGACGTGTTATGCAAGAGCCTCTCTGTTAGAGGTATTTTGGTAATTTTATCGGGTGTTACAATTTTGATGATATATAAAATACTTTTGTTCATTTCACACTAATGCTTTGTTGTTCTGTGAAATTTTAGATATGAAGATGTGCCCAGCAGTCATGCTCATCCTTCCTTCCCATGTCATGATAGTTGATGATGCCAAACAGATCATGCAAAAATGTGTCTCTGAGTAAGTATGCTTTGTAATATGTGCAGCCTATAAGTATTGCCAGCATGAGCAGCGCGAGACCATCACTATTGAAGACACACATTGGATCATGAGTAAGTTTGATTTTGATGAATGATTTCGTACTAACATAGTTATCATGAAGATGATGATGGTGAGCATGAGTTCCTGAGAAGGGAGCACTTGTTGAAGCATCTAATGATCGATCCAACTTCAGGCAACAATGCCACGTCTAATGGTGATGCATCAAACGGAAGCACTTCTCAGTGTGCAAATAGTGACATTGAATCTTCTACGGAATGATCAATTTCTCTATTGTTGGAACTTTAAGAGCAGTGAATAAAGTAGACTATCTTTTCTATGTTACCTAATTTTCTATCTATTCTAGGACAGTTCTTAATTTGAAAATGGTGGCTCCTCCAATTGATTGTTTGTTTATTTTGCTACTTGTGTATTAAGTATTTTGTTGGTGATTGCTTGTGACTTGTATATATTATTTGATGCAAAATTCTTATAATTATCTTTTTCGTATTTATTTTACTGTTGGGCCACTCAAATTTTACATCTAATGTGCATGACTTGCAAGTGTATTCCACACATTTTGTCATGTTGAATTCAAGTGTTTATTTGTTCAAATAGTTCAAGTGTCTATTTGTGCATTGATAATATTAAAGATCATAGTTGTCAACTGAAGTCAACACACACATATATATAAAATTTTGAACACGTGCTTCACACGTAAGTCCCACGAAAATATATTCAACCATATTCTAATAGAAAAAACATAATATTTTATGCTCTTAATATTAAAGAACTATTTCATCTTAATAGTGCTCCATTATAAAAAAAATATCTAATAAATAAAGACAACTTAGTAAATGATATCTTCAATTTATCATTATCGTTAATAGGCCTGAAATAAGCTAAAATGACACCTATTCTGAAATGAAAAAAAAAATAGTACTATAATAGTTATGTCGTTTTTGGTCAATCTCATTTTTCCAATTGTGAAATTCTATTCATCCCCATCAATGTCTTCTCGTTCACTCTGTCCTGCTGCCACGCAGTGTTCCCACTTTTTCTAAAATATGGGCACTTATTACTTGTCGAGAACTACATATAATACAGAGAGATAGAAATGGGGGGGGGGATCTGTAGAGACGACAGAGAGATGGATAATGATAGTCATAATGATGGTTCAAGAAATAAAAGATTTCATAGCTATCGAAGATCCCCACAACCAACCCCTGCCCATTCCCTTTCCCCTGGTAAGCTACTTAGCTTCTCTTTTACTTTAACAAATGTATCACAAAGTAGTTTCTCTCTATATATGTATGGTCAAAATATTCGTGAAATTTTATATTTTGATATGCTTATTTGAGCTGAGCCTTTCAATTCAAATCTATCTCATAGGGTGGTAAGACGGTATTCTGTGTAGTATATCAGCTTGTAATTCACAAATAATAGACTTGCTCAGGTCATCAAATATCTTGCTTCTAGCACATCAACTCATATTCTTCTCTTAGAAATATTTTATAAATAAATTTGGATAATTACATCCTTATGAATTGAGGGGTTCATAAATATTTGCCTTGGTATTGTCCTCCGATACAAGGAGTTCTTTTCAACAAAAAGGGCAACTGTGACAGAATTTTGGTAAGAATTTTAATAGGGTTGAAACTATACATTGTTGAGAAAGGAGAAAAGTAAAAGGGAAATAGCCAAATGGCTGAATTTAACTTTAACTAATATATACTCCCTTCATCCAATAAAAAGTTTGTCCCAAAACAAGTGTCATTGTAGTAGTTCAAGATAAAAATTAGTATGATTTTTCAACGATGCTCTTGTATTAAAGAATTACTTTTTCTTAACAATGCTTGATTAATAAAAGCATCTAATAAACAAACGCAGCTTAGTAGAATAACTCTTATTTTGGGACGGAGATAATGGTAATATATAGTTATGTGGTTTCCACTTTTCAGCTAATGCTCATCTTCCCAACTGTGAAATCCTATTTATCCCAGTAAATATCCTTTTCTTGTTCATTCCGCCTTATTTTCATGTGTCTTTCTTTTATTCCCATGAATACCTTCTTGTTCACTCTGCCCTGCTACCACACAGTGTTCGCACTTTCTCTTCAATATTGTAGCTATAAATATGAGTACTTATTACTTTCCAAGAGCCACATACTTTTTATATGTAGAGAGAGATATTTGTAGACAAATAGAGGTAAAGAGATATGGGTAGTGGTCATTATGCTGGTGGTTCAAGAAATGGAGAATTTCATAGCTATTGCAGATGACCAACCCCTACTTATCCCCCTTCCCCTGGTATGTAACCTAGTTTCTCCTTAACTTTTACAAAAGCATTATACAGTACTCTCTCTATATTCATGATTTTTTTTGTGTTTGGTTTGTTTACTCAAGTCAAACGTTTCTATTAAAACTTTTCTCTATTTTTACAAGGTAAGAATAAGATTGTGTATGTATCATATTTTCAGACTCTACTTATAAAATTATATATACTAGTATATGTCGTTGAATATTCATGAATTTTTATACATGCTGAAGCACACATAGTATTAGGCCCGTACATATTTATTCCTTGACCCAAAAAGCATAACAAAAAGAATACAATTTTTTTTTCATGAGAGTTAATTTGATTTGCTAGCTAGCTACTATTTTTCGTTAATTCCTCTCAATTTTTTATTATCTTCTTCAGCTATGTTGAGTCTTGGAAGCCTAGAAAAATGGAGACCTACAATTTGTGTACATTTCTTGGCTTGTTCTGTATCATCATCTTTCGTATATCTATCTTTAATTAGCCAGGGATCATATATGCATCTTTTTTAGATATACACACACATTTATTCCACACACAAGTCTCTGGGAACGCGCATCGCACGTTTATTCCATATCAATTAATATAAATTAACTTTGAAATAACATCAAACATATAAGTAATGATTAATTAAAATTTTAAAAGTACTAAGGTACAATAATTTATAGATATGTACATTTAATCGAATTGGTTTGTCTTTTTGTGATTTTTCTGATATATAAAATATTTACAGTGATATTTTCTTTGTCTTTTTGATATTTCAACAACAAATAACTTGAATGTGAGCAGTCTTTGTAATGTTTGCAAATGAATCGCTTGTCTTTAAGAAATTATAGCCTTCTCAATGGCCTAATAATCGCGTATGTATCTAATGTTTGTTTCTTTTATACTTCTTAAGAACCTCATACATATATATGTCACATTTTCCTACAAATATATAATATTTGTGTAAAATATTAATTTTTAGGAAGTTTTTACCTGATGTATTGATTGAGAAGTTGAATTTGAAATATAGAGAAACAAATAAGAATTAATTAATAAAGACAACCCAAAAAAATGACAATAGATTAGAGCTAAACAAATTCAAGAAAGAGAACTAAAGAAAGTTTAAGAGGTAAGAACATGATAGCCAATCTATAATATATATCAAGAAAGAGATAGAAAGTACAACATCTAAAAAAGGATAGCCAATCCAGTATATGTATAAAATATCAGATATCCAATGAGATTGTTTTGGGACAGTTTCTTTCGCACTAGTCTTATTGATTTGTTTTGACTATCTCTAAATGAGATTGTCCACCTTGTTATCTTTCTTAAGTCTTCTGCTAACATGTTAGATTATGATTGATTAAATGTGATGTAGCCAAGTGGCTCGCTTGGGGACTAGCAATAGTCTCTGAGTACCGGTCACGTCTAGAGTACCCTCCTGGGGCGTAACATCTGGAATGCCCCTCATTAAGATTTCAGTCGATAGAAAATTTTTGAATTGTGGTAGAGCAAGTCTGCGTCGCGAACTTATTCTAACACAGTTTATTTTTTTTTTACGTAACATATAAAATCATACCTGTTGAATGAATTTTATGTGTAAAGTATGAGAATGACCTATCTTGGAGCATCTCTGCGACACAGAGGTATCATGGACCTTGCTAGAAATCGAATTTTGCCCCAAAAAATTATTATTATTATTTTTGCTCTGATTGGTCTAAAATTCGATTGTGACCACTTTTCCACTCAATTTTTCACGTTAATCATGATTATGGTCTCAAATTTTCCAAAAAGGTTTGGATGATTCATTATGCGAGTAATCTCTCGTCTAGGGTATTTTGATAATTTTCTAAGGTGTAACATTATACTTCTCAAAAATCTCATACATATATATGTCATATTTTCCAAATCGTGTAAAGTAATAACTTTTAAAAAGTCTGTACCTATTGTATTTGATTGAGAAATGAAGAGTGCGCAATTGCAAAGTTGAATCTAAAATATTGAGAAAAAATAAGAATTAATTAGCAAAGACAACTCAAGTAAATGTCACTAGATTAGAGCTAAACAAATTCGAGAAAGAGAATTAAAGAACGTTTAATAGGTAAGAACATGATACATAAATCTAGTAAGGATAACCATGCATATAGTTTTGAATATTTAATGTTGTAAGATCGTATAACATAGAATTAAGTCATGTGTATTAAACAGTAATGTTTTCAAGATGCATTATTAAGAAAATTAACATATAAAACTGATCTACTACACAATTAATGGAAAACACTAAATCAAGACAATGGGGAATCAACTTGGTGGGTTTTCAAAAATAAATGTCTATTCAATGCATTTTGGAATTGATTTCTTCTTCCAAAATGGTGATTAATATTTGATGGAGGATAATTTGGTAATTCAACTTTTCTCTTAAAAATCTTTTAATTTTTAGTAATATATGATATGTGTCTGTGTGTGTCAGCTAATTAACTTGAATAAATTTATCTTTTTTACTCTTTGCTTTTGCCAAAAATTAAAATTCTGAATGAACTTATTATAAGAGAAACATTTTTAAAAAGTTAATTATAATTTGACAAGCAATTCTTTGTCACGGTAGATAAAATAAGATAGATGATGAAAATTTTATATGTAGCATTTTATGATACTTTAATTAGTCTGCTTCACACTAACTAAAGAATATATGCAAGAAATAAATGCTTTTGGTGTTTACATATAATTGTCCAAAGTTTTTAGTGTCGTATTTCAGTACAATTGCCATATCCTGCTAATAATTAGAGGAACATAATATTAATTGAATAGACTCATCATCCATTAATCTAAGCTTATATTTTTTTTACTTGAATTTTTATGCAACTTATCGATACACTTCTTATAATATTTCTTAAGCATTTATAATAATATAAATAGTAGGGAGTGGAATACGTGTTTGAAAACTAGTTAGTCAACAAAAGCCTAGCTAGTTGTGACGAAATTATATGAATATTTTTGTCACGCCCCGAGAGAGTACCCTTGGCGTGGCCAGAACTCAGAGACTATTGCTATCCCCCGAGCGAACCATTTGGCCTCATCGTCACATCATACTCGACAGCGGAAGAAAAATGCCTAAAGAAAAGACTATAAAGTAGTTAAATAATCTAGTCTTTATATAAAAGAACTTTTCAATAAAACAAAAGTTGAAAAAGGAACAATACTCAACATCTTCTACTCAATGTCTATGAAGCCTCTACCTCTAACACCTTGATGATACCATGACAAGCCATGGCTACTCAACTCAGAGAAAATAGAAATAGATAACAAAATAAAAGAAAGGCTCCTCCGGATGGCAAGGAGGGCTCACTGACTCTAGAACTCAAGAACTTTGAACCTCAACGATGCGCCTGTTGAAGTCCTCTATCACCTGTGTCTGCATCATGAAATGATGTAGCGTCGAATGGCGTCAGTACATGGAATATACGATATGTAATAATGGCTAAAGTAAACATATAGGGCTCGACTAAATTCAGTAAACTCAACTCAGAACTCAACTTATTCAACTCATGACTCAACTCAGTGAATATGCAAGTTTAAAGTTCGAAATCATGCTGTAAAATTTGACTCAATGTTTTTATGCAACTCAGTTTGAAAATCATGGTATGTTTACTCAAGTGTTGCTTGGAAGCTTCTCTAACCGACATAACTCTCCACCCTACCATAAATTTTGGTGATGTACAATGAAAAAACGTCACTATCACGCCCATCCTAAACTTGCCAAGGTAAAGGACATCAAACTCCACCTCACTCTCGGATCCAAAGAGAATGCCCATTTATTAAGGCTTGAGCCGCCAAAGTTAATTGCACGACTATCCTACGCGGGCAACGTAATTTTGGAGTCCCTTTTACCCAACTCGGTGCTCAATACTCCTTCCAAGACTAAAATATGCTCATAAAAATTAACTCAAGCTCATCTCTTTGACTCATCTCAATCAAGTCAACTCAATTCTCAATAGTTTAACTCAATTACTCAACAACTCAATAATGTAGGACCATCATTCATGCAATGCAACTCAAGACTCTAACTCATATCATGCAAGACTCTCACTAATTACGGTAAAGTAACCTCATATCATCCATGCTCCACATATAAGACAAAATAGATAGTCATCACATGCATATATGAAACAAGAAAGTGTACTTTTCCGGCTCAGCTTACTTGGTTTAGAAAGTTAGATTCATAATTTCAATTTAGTCAATAAGCAACGAAAATACTAAGTTTAGGACTAAGGTATCCAACATTCGAATAACATTCTTATTTCATGGTAATAATGATGCAACTCATACATTGACTCAAGTATATTCATGAAACTCAAACATGTACAAACATTTGGGACTCAAGATTCACAGGATTGAGAATATATACTTAATACTCATAATCTTATATCAAGTAGACGAAGGGGCGCGTGGATGAACATAATCCAACGCTTTAGATAGACTTACATACCTGGGAGATTTGAATATCGAATTAGCTTGAAAGGACGCGCAAGATTCTCTTGAAACCCTAGCTTCTCTTTTCTTCTTCTCTTAAGAATTCTAAACTAATTGTGCATTTGGAGGCTTTAGAATGGTTTTTGAAAATCCTTTTTGACTAAAAACGACTTATTAAATCATGGTATAAGTTTAGGAGGGGTTGGGACCTTGAATGCCCCTAACAAAAAAAAAACAAAATCACTTCGAAATAGCGGGTTCGCGACGCGGACTTGTCGCGCCACAGTGTATTTTTTTCAAAATATTTCCGAATGAATTTTTTCAATCCCGTCAAAAAGAATTTGAAAAAAATAAGTGCATGTGGCGCAACGCACCTCTGTCGCACACTAACATTGTTTTTGATTTTCGGATCGAAAAATTATCTTTTAATCCGGTTGCTCCAAAATCAATCAAGATCATTTTCTCGCTCAATTTTTCATGCTGATCGCAAATTCAATCTCAGATTTGCTATTGGAGTATGGGAAGACGCATTATGCAAGCGTCTCTCATCTAGGGGTATTTTAGTAATTTTATCCAGTGTTACAATTTTGATGATATATAAAATACTTTTTTTCATTTCATACTGATGCTTTGTTGCTATGTGACATTTTAGATACGAAGATGCGCCCCGCAGTCATGCGCATCCTTCCTTACCATGTCATGATAGTTGATGATGCCAAACAGATCATGCAAAAATGTGTCTCTAAGTACGTATGCTTTGTAATATCTACAGCCTATGAGCATTGCCAGCATGAGCAGCGTGAGACCATCACTGCCGAAGACACACATTGGATCATGAGTAAGTTTGATTTTGATGAATACATTAAACCCTTGATTTTGTATTTGCGTAGTTATCATGAAGATGATGATAGTGAGCATGAGTTCCTGAGAAGGGAGCACTTGTTGAAGCATCTAATGATCGATCCAACTTCAGCCAACGGAAGCACTTCTCAGTGTGCAAATAGTGACATTGAGTCTTCTACGGAGTGATCAATTTCTCTGTTGTTGAAACTTTAAGAGCAGTGAAGAAAGTAGACTATCTTTTCTATGTTACCTAATTTTCTATTTATTCTAGGACAGTTCTTAATTTGCAAATGGTGGCTCCTCCAATTCGTTGTTTGTTTATTTTGCTACTTGTGTATTAAGTATTTTGTTGGTAATTGCTTGTGACTTGTATATATTTTGATGCAAAATTCTTATAATTATCTTTTTAGTATTTATTTTACGGTTGGGCCACTCAGATTTTACATCTGACGTGCATGACTTGCAAATGTATTCCACACATTTTGTCATGTTGAATTCAAGTGTTTATTTGTTCAAATTTTAAATAGTTAAAGTGTCTACTTGTGTATTGACAACGTTAAAGATCATAGTTGTCAACTGAAGTTAATACACACATATATAAAATTTTGAACACGTGTTTTTCACATAAGTCCCACGAAAATATAATCAATCATATTCTAATAGAAAAAACATAATATTTTACACTCTTAATATTAAAGAACTATTTCATTTTAATAGTGCTCCATAATAAAAAAATATCTAATAAATAATGACAACTTAGTAAATGATATCTTCAATTTATTATTATCATTAATAGGCCTGAAATAAGCTAATATGACACCTATTCTGAAATGGAAAAAAAAAGTACTATAATAGTTATGTCGTTTTTGGTCAATCTCATTTTTCCAATTGTGAAATTCTATTCATCCCCATCAATGTCTTCTCGTTCACTCCGTCCTGCTGCCACGCAGTGTTCCCACTTTTTCTAAAATATTGTAGCCATAAATATGGGCACTTATTACTTGTCGAGAACTACATATAATACAGAGAGATAGAAATAGAGGGGGGGGGGGGGGGATCTGTAGAGACAGAGAGATGGATAATGGTAGTCATAATGATGGTTCAAGAAATGAAAGATTTCATAGCTATCAAAGATCCCCACAACCAACCCCTGCCCATTCCCCTTCCCCTGGTAATCTACTTAGCTTCTCTTTTACTTTAACAAATGTATCACAAAGTAGTTTCTCTACATATATGTATGGTCAAAATATTCGTGAAATTTTATATTTGATATGCTTATTTGCGTTGAGCCTTTCTATTCAAATCTATCTCACAGGGTGGCAAGACAGTATTTTGTGTAGTATATCAGCTTGTAATTCACAAATAATAGACTTGCTCAGGTCATCAAATGTCTTGCTTCTATCACATCGACTCATATTCTTCTCTCTAAAATATTTTATAAATAAATTTGGATAATTACATCCTTATGAATTGAGGGGTTCATAAATATTTGCCTTAGTATAGTCCTCCGATACAAGAGTTCTTTTCAGCAAAAAGGGCAACTATGATAGAATTTTGGTAAGAATTTTAATAGGGTTAAAACTTTACATTGTTGAGAAAGGAGAAAAGTAAAAGGAAAATGGCCAAAAGGCTGAATTTAACTTTAACTAATATATACTCCCTTCATCCAAAAAAAAGTTTGTCCCAAAACAAGTATCATTATAGTAGTTCGAGATAAAAATTAGTATGATTTTTCAGCTATGTTTTTGTATTAAAGAATTACTTTTTTTCTTAACAGTGCTTGATTAACAAAAGCATCTAATAAGCAAATGCAGCTTAGTAGACAATACCTTCTATTTATTGTTTTCCTTAATAAGTTAAAATAACTCTTATTTTGGGACGGAGATAATGGTAATATATAGTTATGTGGTTTTCACTTTTCAGCTAATGCTCATCTTCCCAACTGTGAAACCCTATTTATCCCAGTAAATATCCTTTTCTTGTTCACTCCGCCTTACTTCCACGTGTCTTTCTTTTATCCCCATGAATACCTTCTCGTTCACTCTGCCCTGCTGCCACACAGTGTTCGCACTTTCTCTTCAATACTGTAGCTATAAATATGAGTACTTATTACTTTCCAAGAGCCACAAACTTTTTATATGTAGAGAGAGATATTTGTAGACAAATAGAGGTAAAGAGATATGGATAGTGGTAATTATGCTAGTGGTTCAAGAAATGGAGAATTTCATAGCTATTGCAGATGACCAACCCCTACTTATCCCCCTTCCCTTGTTATGTAACCTAGTTTCTCCTTAACTTTTATAAAAGCATTACACAGTACTCTCTCCATATTCAAGATTTTTTGTGTTTGTTTTGTTTACTCAAGTCAAGCGTTCCTATTAAAACTTTTCTCTATCTTTACAAGGTAGGGATAAGATTGTGTACGTATCATATTTTCAGACTCTACTTATGAAACTATATATACTAGTATATGTCGTTGAATATTCATGAATTTTTATACATGTTGAAGCACATATAGTATTACCCCCGTACATATTTATTCCTTGACCCAAAAAAGATAACAAAAAGAATACAATTATCTTTTATTAGAGTTAATTTGATTTGCTAGCTAGCTACTATTTTTCGTTAATTCCTCTCAATTTTTTATTATCTTCTTCAGCTATGTTGAGTCTTGGAAGCTTAGAAAAATGGAGACCTACAATTTGTGTACATTTCTTGGCTTGTTCTGTATCATCATCTTTTGTATATCTATCTTTAGCCAGGGATTATATATGCATCTTTTTTAGATATATATATATATATATATATATATATATACACACGTTTATTCCACACACAAAAGTCTCTGAAAATGCGCATCGCACGTTTACTCCATATCAATTAATATAAATTAACTTTGAAATAACATCAAACATATAAAAATGATTAATTAAAATTTTAAAAGTACTAAAGTACAATAATTTATAGATATGTACGTTTAATTGAATTGGTTTGTCTTTCTGTGATTTTTCTGATATATTGATTGAGAGTGAAGAGTGCGCAATGGCAAAGTTGAATTTGAAATATAGAGAAACAAATAAGAATTAATTAATAAAGACAACCCAAAAAAATGACAATTGATTAGAGCTAAACAAATTCAAGAAAGAGAACTAAAGAAAGTTTAAGAGGTAAGAACATGATAGCCAATCTATAATATGTATAAAATATAAGGTATCCAAATTCATAACAGAAGAAAAGTGAGGGGTCAATGAGTTTTTTCTTTTTGGTTGAAGCATTCAATTTAATAATTATATATCAAGAATGATAGCCATGGATATAGTTTTGAATATTTAACATTGTAAGATCATATAATATGAAATTAAATCACGTGAATTCATTAAACAGTAATGTTTTCAAGCTGTATATTAAATAAAATTAAATATAAAACTGATCTACTACACAATTAATGAAATAACACTAAATCAAGACAATGGGGAATCAACTTGGTGGACTTTCTAAAAATAAATGCCTGCATTTTGGAATTGATCATTTCTTCTTCCAGAAATAGTGATTTAATATTTGATGTAGGACATTTTGGTAATCCAACTTAAAATCTTTCTACATGCGTCAGCTAATTAATTTGAGTAAATTTATCTGTTTTACTCTCTTTTTTTGCCATGAAATTAAAATTTCGAATGAACTTATCATAAGAAAAATATTTTAATAAGTTAATTATAATCTGACAAGCGTTTTTTTATCACCATAGAAAATATAAGATAGATGATAAAAATTTTGTATGTAGCGTTTTATGATACGTTAATTAGTCTAAATTCACACTAATTAAATAATATATGCTTTTGGTGTTTACATGAATATTGTCAAAATTCATAGTGACATATTTCAGTACAACTGCCATATCCTACTAGTAATTAGTGAAACATATATATCTCCACATCAATATTTCAGTATGATACGCCTTCCGATGATAATATTATCGATTGAATAGGCTCATCTTTCATCGATTTAAGTTTATATTTTTTTCACTTGAATTTCTATGCAACATCGTTACACTTATTATAATATTTCTTAAGCATTTATAATAATATGAATAGTATGGAATATACGTACGGCGCACGTATTTGAAAACTAGTTAGACTATAAAAGCCTAGCTAGTTGTGATGAAATTAGACGAATATTTTGATTATATATATGATACTTTTTTTTCATTTCACTTTAATGCTTTGTTGTTGTGTGAAATTTTAGATATGGAGATCAGCACTGCGCATTCTTCCTCCCCATATCATGATAATTAATGGTGCCAAATGTAACACCCCAGAAATTTTGAAAATGAAATTGGTCATCAGACCTGGTTCTATGAGAGGGTTCACGAGCCATAGACTGGAGTATGACCCGTAGACTAGATCGTAAAAGGTGTTCCAGAGTTGAAAATTTTGATTAAGTATAGAGTCTCTATGAGCCAAGAGTTGAACCCTAAAAGAATGTAACCAAAGAGTTGATAGTTGATGTGGTGATTTGAGTTGACAAATGTCCAGATGAGACTAGTTGATTGAGAATGATTGTCTCATGAGCATTGAGTCTTGGGAGGAGTATCGAGCACCGAAAAGAGTAACAGTAAGCCCAACTCGAACTCATTAACTACGTCGCCAAGCATAGGTGAGGATTGAACTATTAAATTGGATATTCCCTCTTGATTAGAAGTCCCTGAAAGAATAGCGAATTTGATTGACCGGATCCATTATGGATTTGATTCTCTCTTTACCCTAGCAAGTACTGAGCGGTTGTGCCAACATCAGTGAGACTGTTGTAGAATCACTGGCTCATAAGTGATTGTTGTCAGATAAGAGAAAACCCCAGATAAGTCCCAAACTAATAGTATTCTGACTTGATTGGATCAGATTGGTTTGGATTGGTATTGATGGGTCATTATCTATTCTTTATTCTTGCTTTACATACACATTTGCATTTTGATTGAGCATCTTTGAGATTTGTTATTCTATCTATATCTGTTTCACTAATCTATTTTACATGCTCGTGCATTCCACGTACTGACGTCCATTTGGGTCTAAATCTTTTCATGTTGCAAAGACAGGTGTTAGAGATCATTAGTAGGCGCATCATTAAGGATCTAATCACACCCAGTCAATTGGTGAATCCTCCCCTACATCCGGGGGATGCTCATCTAGATTTCATCTAGCTTGAGTTAATACTTTATTTCCTTTGATTTGGATAGCCATGGCTTGTCATGGTACCATCTAGAAAGTTTAGTTAGAGGCTTCGTAGACTAGATTTGGGATTGATGATTTGAATATTGTCTGACTAGTTTCTTTCACACTAGTCATGTTGATTTGTCATGATTGTCGTTATTTGAGATTGTCCACCTTTATTCATCTTTAGTCTCCCATTGATATGACAATTGTTGATTGAATGAATGTGATGAGGCCAAGTGGTTCGCTTGGAGGCTGCCAATAGTCTCTGAGTATCGGTCATGTCTAGGGTACCCTCCCGAGGCATGACAAACTTGGTATCAGAGCACAAAGTTCAGGTGTCCTAGGGTGTCTATGAAACCGTGTCTAGTAGAGTCTTGTTTATGGGTGTGTTGTGCACTACACTTCATAAGTAGGAGGCTATAGTACTGAAATACCCCACAACCCTATTCATACGATCCAAAATTTTTCATCATAAGTATATAATCTGAACCTAATGATGCCTTAGTTGTCCTTATATTTTAAGGCTCATTCTTGTATGTGTGAAGTTTATTAGAAGTGGATGAGGTTCATAAGAGACCTCTAATACTTAATCAAGTTCAAACCTCCCTACCGGTTAAGTTTTTCCCTATGGATTATACAAGGATCAACTTTAAATGATCATAACTCTTAGCATATAAAGAATTAAGTTACCTATGACCTAACAAATGAAATTTCTTTGAATTAGCTTTCTAACACAACTGATTTCACCTCATTTGGAGTTCGGAGTCAAAAGTTAGGGGTGTTTTACTGAAGACTGCCTGAGTAGAGTTGCTTCTACGAAACCCCTTTATGGGCTGTAAATTAAAATACGGCCTGTCTGCTAAATCATGAGAAAAAGTCCTGAAACTTCAATTCTTTGTCCCAGACTTTACAGACCAATCTACGGGTCGTAGAACCTTCTATGGGCTGTAAAATGGGCTCATGAAAGTGATCAGAGACCACAAAAATTGTCCAAAAGTTTACAGAAGACTCCCTACAGGCCGTAGAGGGTCTCGTAGATGACCCGATCAACGATTTTAAAGAAGGATATTTTCATCCTTTCTCACCCTTTAAGCCTAAACTTGTCAGTTTTTAACCTAAATAAATCCTTAAACGTGATTCCTTAATTTCCTTATGTTCAAAACACTCTCCAAACCTAGAAAGTAGCTTTCAAGAGAATAAAAGCTAGGGTTTCAAGAGAAGCTAGTAAATTCTTCAAAGTTCTTCAAGAAATCTAGTTTTCCCGGGTATGTAAGGTCTTCCAAGAACTATTCTAATATTATTTTAGTATCTTCAACTACCAGTCTTTACCCAATATCATGTTTATGAGTTGAGATCATGTTTTCCCCATTACTAGTTAATCTCATTGAAATACTTGTTCATATATTTTTCTTCATAAAAGTTATGGTCTTTACTGATTTCACTACTTAATTAAGTTATTAAGTCAAGGTTTCATGGTTAAGGTTGCAATTGTAAGAATCCTAGATATTTCATGAAAAGCTATTATGTCCACAGTTTTCAGTTGAGTTGAGTTTAAGCAGTACTCAAAGCTTCTGTATTTACAAGTATCTGAGTACGAAAATTATGTTTTTGAGACACTTTACATTAATGCAACTTTCAGTCAAAGAAAAGAGACCAGTTGAGAGAAGTTGAGAAAAGCTAAAGTTGGGCTAGGTCCCAAAAGACTAAAGAGGCATTTTGAGAGCTTTTACTCGTAAAGTTATGAGCATAATAAAAGTTACTTTGGGAGTAGTATTGAGCACCGATATAAGTGAGAGTAATGATAACTTGAACTTATAAACTACGTAGCCGGCATAGGATAGGATTGTACCAGAAGACAATTCCTTACTTGCCAGTTGCCACTGAGATGACCAGTTTTGGGATGGATCCATTCCCCTAGTTTTCGTCCCTTACCCTGGCAAAGTATGGGACAGCTCTGGCAGCATGGGCAAGACGTTGTATCATCACGAAGCTCATAGTGATAGTTGTTGGTTAAAGAAACTTCCCAAGCTAAAGTATATATTATCTCTAGATACAAATTGAGTTACATTTATATATGCATTAAATCACATGTTTTACTTATATAGCATTGCTAATTTCACCGAGTTACCTTCTAAGTTAAATTTGTAAGCTAAGCAGCCTATCCTGAGTTCTGTTTTGGCCATCTTACATGCCATACATTCCACATACTGGCACCTTTGGCGCTGCATCATTTTATGATGCAGATTCAAGTACCCATGTTAGCAAATGTTCAGTAAGACAGCTTTCCAGTGGCAGTTGGTGAGACCTACTCATTCTCAGAGGGCTCCAATCAATTAGTTTGATTTATTTATTTGCTTTATAGTTAGGTAGTTGTGGATCATGTTATGGCACCTATCTTTAGTTTAGTAGAGGCTTCATAGACAGAGTTAGTGAGTCAGTCCAATCTATTCATTTGAATATGTAAAGCATTTATTAGTATTTGTATCAAAAGATGTTTTGAGGTTTTATATATAGTTTGATTGATATTCTTGGAATTTAATGAGATGTTCTAAAGGTTCACCTTATAAATCTTTCACATGTATGCTAAGTCTTTAGTTAAGTGAGTCAGCCAGGCCAAGGGTACGCTTGGGGACCAGTAATGGTTTCTGAGTGCCGATCACATCCAGGGTATAGGCTTGGGGCGTGACAAGGACATTAGGAAAAGTTACACTTCTTTCGTAATCTGCCTCGTACTATAGAGTTAAACTCTATGAAAGCTCTCTTCTAATCTGTGTGTTACGCGTTTGTAGAATTGCGACCATACCTCCAAGAAGAGCTGTTAGAGGAAGAGGGCGTCCGGCTAGACAGAATGTGAACCACGCTGAGCCTTAGAATCAGGATGCACCCATAAGCCAGGCCGTCCCTGAACAGCCATCACAGGTGAACATCTCAAATGTTGAGCTCTGCCAGGCCATCTAGACCTTGGCCCAGGCTGTGACAACACCTGCTTCTAGACATGGAGTGGGTGACACATCCAGAGTCCAAGAATTCTTGAGGTTGAACTCACTCGAGTTCACAGGGTCTACGCCCACTGAGAATCCTGAGAACTATATTGATGAGCTACAGAAGGTGTTCCAGGTTATGTATGTGACTGAATGTGATATGTGTCTATGCGTGTCAGCTAATTAATTTTAATAAATCTATCTTTTTTACTCTCTGCTTTTGCTAAAAATTAAAATCTTGAATGAAATTATTATAAGAAAAACATTTTTAAAAAGTTAATTGCTTCTTTGTCACAGTAGACAAAATAAGATAGATGATGAAAATTTTATGTGTAGCATTTTATGATACTGTAATTAGTCTGATTCACAATAACTAAATAATATATGCTTTTGGTGTTTACATGGAATTTGTCCAAAGTTTTTAATGTCGTATTTCAGTACAACTGCCATATCTTGCTAATAACTAGGGGAACATAATATTGATTGAATAGACTCATCATACATTGATCTAAGCTTGTATTTTTTTTTACTTGAATTTTATGCAACTTATCGTTACACTTCTTATAATATTTCTTAAGCATTTATAATAATATAATTAGTAGGGAATACACGTGCGGAACACACATTTGAAAACTAGTTAGACTACAAAAGCCTAGTTAGTTGTGACAAAATTACATGAATATTTTTGTCACGCCCCTAGAGAGTACCCTTGGCATGGCCGGCATTCAAAGACTATAACTAGCTCCCAAGCGAACCATTTGGCCTCATCTTCACATCATACTCGACAGCCGAAGAAAAATGCTTAAAGAAAAGACTATAAAATAGCTAAATAATCTAGTCTTCATATAAAAGAACTTTTCAATAAAACAAAAGTTGGAAAAGGAACAATACTCAACACCCTCTACGCAATGTCTATGAAGCTTCTACCTCTAACAACTTGATGATACCATGACAAGCCATGGCTACCCAACTCAGAGAAAATAAAAATAGATAACAAAATGAAAGAAAGGCTCCTCCAGATGGCAAGGAGGGCTCACGGACTCTAGAAATCAGGAACTCTGAACCTCAACGATGCGCCTGCTGAAGTCCTCTATCACTTGTGTCTGCATCATGAAATGATGCAGCACCGAATAGCGTCAGTACGTAGAATATACGATATGTAATAATGGCTAAAGTAAATATATAGGTCTCGACTCAACTCAGTAAACTCAAATCAGAACTCAACTTATTCAACTCATGACTCGACTCAGTGAATATGGAAGTTTAAAGTTCGAAATCATGCTGTAAAATTTGACCCAATATTTTTATGCAACTTAGTTTGAAAATCATGGTATGTTTACTCAAGTGTTGCTTGAAAAATTCTCTAACCGACATAACTCTCCACCCCACCATGAACTTCGGTAATGTACAATGAAACAACGTCGTTGCCACGCCCGTCCCCTTGCCAAGGTAAAGGACGTCAAACTCCACCTCACTCTCGGATCCAAAGAGAATGCCCATTTATTGGTGCTTGAACCGCTAGAGTTAACTGCATGACTATCCTATGCGGGCAACATAGTTCTCGGGTCCCTCTTACCCAACTGGGTGCTCAATATTCCTTCCAAGAATAAAATATGCTCATAGAGATTAACTCAAGCTCATCTTTTTGACTCATCTCAATTAAGTCAACTCAGTTCTCAATAGCTTAACTTAGTTACTCAACAACTCAATAACACAGGACCATCATTCATGCATTGTGACTCAAGACTCTAACTCATATCATGCAAGACTCTCACTAATTACGGTCAAGTAACCTCATACCATCCATGCTCCACACATAAGACAAAATAGATAGTCATCACATGCATATATGAAACAAGAAAGTGTACATTTCTGGCTCAGCTTACTTGGTTTAGAAAGTTAGATTCATAATTTCAATTTAGTCAGTAAGCAAAGAAAATACTAAGTTTAGGACTAGGGTATCCAACATTCGAATCACATTCCTATTTCATGGTAATAAAGATGGAACTCATAAATTGACTCAAGTATATTCATGAAACTCAGACATGTATAAGAATTTGAGGCTCAAGATTCACAGAATTGAGAATACACACTTAATACTCATAATCTTATCTCAAGTAGACGAAAAGGCGCGTGTATGAACATAATCTAACGCTTTAGTTAGCCTTACATACCTGGGAGATTTGAATTTCGGATTAGCTTGAAAGGACTCACAAGATTCTCTTGAAACCCTAGCTTCTCTTTTCTTCTTCTCTTTAAGAATTCTAAACTAATTGTGTGTTTGGAGGCTTTAGAATGGTTTTTGAAAATCCTTTTTGACTAAAAACGACTTATTAAATCATGGTTTAAGTTTAGGAGGGGTTGAGAAAAGTCTAGAATGCCCCTCACAAAAAAAAAGAAAACAAAGTCACTTCGAAATAGCAGGTTTAAGATGCGGACCCATCACGCCACAGTGTATTTTCTTCAAAAAAAAATCAGAACGAGTTTTTTCAATCCCATCGAAAAAAAATTTAAAAAAAAAAGTGCATGTCCGCGACAGGGGCACGACGCACCTCTATCGCACACTGACACTGTTTTCAATTTTCGAATCAAAAAATTATCTTTTCATCTGGTTGCTCCAAAATAAACTGAGACCATTTTCCCGCTCAATTTTTCATGCTGATTGCAAATTCGATCTCGGATTTGCCATTGGAGCATGGGAAGATGTGTTATGCAAGCGCCTCTCATCTAGAGGTATTTTGTTAATTTTATCGGGTGTTACAATTCTGGTGATATATAAAATACTTTTTTCATTTCGCATTGATGCTTTATTGTTGTGTGAAATTTTAGATACAAAGATGCGCCCAGCAATCATGCGCATTCTTCCTTCCCATGTCATGGTAGTTGATGATGCCAAACAGATCATGGAAAAATGTGTCTCTGAGTACGTATGTTTTGTAATATGTGCAGCCTATGCCAGCACGAGCAGCGCGAGACCATCACTGTTGAAGAAACACATTGGATCATGAGTAAGTTTGATTTTGATGAATGATTTCGTACTAATGTAGTTATCATGAAGATGATGATGGTGAGCATGACTTCCTGAGAAGGGAGCACTTGTTGAAGCATCTAATGATCGATCCAACTTCAGGCAACAATGCCACGTCTAATGGTGATGCATCAAACGGAAGCACTTCTCAGTGTGCAAATAGTGACATTGAATCTTCTACGGAATGATCAATTTCTCTGTTGTTGGAACTTTAAGAGCAGTGAAGAAAGTAGACTATCTTTTCTATATTACCTAATTTTCTATCTATTCTAGGGCAGTTCTTAATTTGCAAATGGTGGCTCCTCCAATTGAGTGTTTGTTTATTTTGCTACTTGTGTATTACATATTTTGTTGGTGATTGCCTGTGACTTGTATATATTTTGATGCAAAATTCTTATAATTATCATTTTAGTATTTATTTTACTGTTGGGCCACTCAAATTTTACATCTGACATGCATGACTTGCAAGTGTATTCCACACATTTTGTCATGTTGAATTCAAGTGTTTATTTGTTCAAATTTTAAATAGTTAAAGTGTCTATTTGTGCATTGATAACATTAAAGATCATAGTTGTCAACTGAAGTCAACACACACACACATATAAAATCTGAACACGTGCTTCACACGTAAGTCCCACGCAAATATATTCAACCATATTCTAATAGAAAAAACATAATATTTTATGCTCTTAATATTAAAGAACTATTTCATCTTAATAGTGCTCCATTATAAAAAAAAATATCTACTAAATAAAGACAACTTAGTAAATGATATCTTCAATTAATCATTATTGTTAATACGCCTGAAATAAGCTAAAATGACACCTATTCTGAAATGAAAAAAAAAATAGTACTATAATAGTTATATCGTTTTGGTCAATCTCATTTTCCCAATTGTGAAATTCTATTTATCCCCATCAATGTCTTTTCGTTCACTCTGTCCTGCTGCCACGCAGTGTTCCCACTTTTTCTAAAATATTGTAGCCATAAATTTCCCCACAACCAACCCCTGCCCATTCCGTTTCCCCTGGTAAGCTACTTAGCTTCTCTTTTACTTTAACAAATGTATCACAAAGTAGTTTCTCTCTATATATGTATGGTCAAAATATTCGTGAAATTTTATGTTTGATATGCTTATTTGAGCTGAGCCTTTCTATTCAAATCTATCTCACAGGGTGGTAAGGCAGTATTCTGTGTAGTATATCAGCTTGTAATTCACAAATAATAGACTTGCTCAGGTCATCAAATATCTTGCTTCTAGCACATCGACTCATATTCTTCTCTTAGAAATATTTTATAAATAAAATTGGATAATTACATCCTTATGAATTGAGGGGTTCATAAATATTTGCCTTAGTATAGTCCTCTAATACAAGGAGTTCTTTTCAGCAAAAAGGGCAACTGTGACAGAATTTTGGTAACAATTTTAATAGGGTTGTAACTATACATTGTTGAGAAAGGAGAAAAGTAAAAGGGAAATGGCCAAATGGCTGAATTAAACTTTAACTAATATATACTCCCTTCATCCAAAAAAAAGTTTGTCCCAAAACAAGTGTCATTGTAGTAGTTCAAGATAAAAATTAGTATGATTTTTCAACTATGCTCTTGTATTAAAGAATTACTTTTTCTTAACAGTGCTTGATTAACAAAAGCATCTAATAAACAAACGCAACTTAGTAGACAATACCTTCTATTTCTTATTTTCCTTAATAAGTTAAAATAACTCTTATTTTGGGACGGAGATAATGGTAATATACTTATGTGGTTTCCACTTTTCAGCTAATGCTCATCTTCCCAACTGTGAAATCCTATTTATCCCAGTAAATATCTTTTTCTTGTTCACTCCGCCTTACTTCCACGTGTCTTTCTTTTATCCCCGTGAATACCTTCTCGTTCATTCTGCCCTGCTACCACACAGTGTTCGCACTTTCTCTTCAATACTGTAGCTATAAATATGATTACTTATTACTTTCCAAGAGCCACATACTTTTTATACGTAGAGAGAGATATTTGTAGACAAATAGAGGTAAAGAGATATGGATAGTGATAACTATGTTGGTGGTTCAAGAAATGGAAAATTTCATAGCTATTGCAGATGACCAACCCCTACTTATCCCCCTTCCCCTGGTATCTAACCTAGTTTCTCCTTAACTTTTACAAAAGCATTACATAGTACTCTCTCCATATTCATGATTTTTTGTGTTTGGTTTGTTTACTCAAGTCAAGCGTTTTTATTAAAACTTTTCTCTATCTTTACAAGGCAGGGGTAAGATTGTGTACGTATCATATTTTCAGACTCTATTTATGAAACTATATATACTAGTATATGTCGTTGAATATTCATGAATTTTTATACATGCTGAAGCACACATAGTATTAGCCCCGTACATATTTATTCCTTGACCCAAAAAAGATAACAAAAAGAATACAATTATTTTTTTATGAGAGTTAATTTGATTTGCTAGCTAGCTACTATTTTTCGTTAATTCCTCTGAATTTTTCATTATCTTCTTCAGCTATGTTGAGTCTTGGAAGCTTAGAAAAATGGAGACCTACAATTTGTGTACATTTCTTGGCGTGTTCTGTATCATCATCTTTTGTATATCTATCTTTAATTAGCCAGGGATCATATATGCATCTTTTTTAGATACATACATACATATATATATATATGTATATATATATATATATGTATATATATGTATATATATATATATATGTATATATATACATATATTATATATATGTATATATATACATATATATAATATATGTATATATATATATACACACACACGTTTATTCCACACACGCAAGTCTCTGGGAACGCACATCGCACGTTTATTCCATATCAATTAATATAAATTAACTTTGAAATAACATCAAACATATAAGTAATGATTAATTAAAATTTTAAAAGTAATAAAGTACAATAATTTATAGATATGTACATTAAATTGAATTGATTTGTCTTTCTGTGATTTTTCTGATATATTGATTGAGAGTGAAGAGTGCGCAATGGCAAAGTTGAATTTGAAATATAGAGAAACAAATAAGAATTAATTAATAAAGACAACCCCAAAAAATGACAATTGATTAGAGCTAAACAAATTCAAGAAAGAGAACTAAAGAAAGTTTAAGAGGTAAGAACATGATAGCCAATCTATAATATATATCAAGAAAGAGAATTATAGGAAGTACAACATCTAAAAAATGATAGCCAATCCAGTATATGTATAAAATATAAGGTATCCAAATTCATAACAGAAGAAAAGTGAGGGGTCAGTGAGTTTTTTTTTAATTGAAGCATTCAATTTAATGATTATAAATCAAGAATGATAACCATGGACATAGTTTCGAACATTCAACATTGTAAGATCATATAATATGGAATTAAGTCACGTGAATTCATTAAAAAGTAATGTTTTCAAGCTGTATGATTAAATAAAATTAAACATATAAAACTGATCTGCTACACAATTAATGAAATAACACTAAATCAAGACAATGGGGAATCAATTTGGTGGATTTTCTAAAAATAAATGCATACATTTTGGAATTGATCATTTCTTCTTCCAGAAATAGTGATTTAATATTTGATGTAGGATATTTTGGTAATTCAACTTTGCTCTTGAAATCTTTCTACGTGGTCAGCTAATTAACTTGAGTAAATTTTTCTTTTTTACTTTCTGCTTTTGCCATAAAATTAAAATTCTGAATGAACCTATCAAAAGAAAAATATTTTAAGAAGTTAATTATAATCTGACAAGTGTTTCTTATCACTTGAGATAAAATAAGATAGATGATGAAAATTTTGTATGTAGCGTTTTATAATACCTTAATTAGTCTGAATCCACACTAATTAAATAATATATGTTTGTGATGTTGACATGAATATTGTCAAAATTCATAGTGCCACATTTCAGTACAACTGCCATATCCTGCTAGTAATTAGTGAAACATATATATTTCCACACCAATATTTCAGTGTGATACGCCTTCCAATGATAATAATATCGATTGAATAGGCTCATCTTTCATCGCTTTAAGTTTATATTTTTTCACTTGAATTTCTATGCAACATCGTTACACTTATTATAATATTTCTTAAGCATTTATAATAATATAATTAGTATAGAATATGTGCGGCGCACGTATTTGAAAACTAGTTAGACTATAAAAGCTTAGCTAGTTGTGATGAAATTAGACAAATATTTTGATTATATATATAATACTTTTTTTTCATTTCACTCTAATACTTTGTTATTGTGTGAAATTTTAGATATGGAATCAGCACTGCTCATTCTTCCTTCCCACATAATGATTGATGCCAAATGTAACACTCCAGAAATTTTGAAAGTGAAACTGGTCATCAGATCTGGTTCTACGAGAGGGTTTACAAGCCATAGACTGGAGTACGGCCCATAGACCAGGTCGTAAAAGGTGTTCCAGAGTTGAAAATTTTGATTAAGTATAGAGATTTTATGAGCCAAGAGCTGAACCCTAAAAGAATGTAACCAAAGAGTTGATAGTTGATGTGGTGATTTGAGTTGACAAATGTCCAGATGAGACTAGTTGATTGAGAATGATTGTCTTATAAGCATTGAGTCTTAGAAGGAGTATCGAGCATCGAAATGAGTAAGAGTAAGCCCAACTCGAACTTATTGACTATGTCGCCAAGCGTAGGTGAGGATTGAACTGTTAAATTGGATGTTCCCTCTTGATTAGAAGTCCCTAAAAGAATAGCGGACTTGATTGACTAGATCCATTATGGATTCGATTCGCTCTTTACCCTGGCAAGTACTGAGCGATTGTGGCAACATCAGCGAAATTGTTGTAAATCACTGGCTTATAAGTGATTGTTGTCAGATAAGATAAAATTCTAGATAGGTCCCAAACTGATAGTATTATGACTTGATTGGATCAGATTGATTTGGATTGGTATTGATGGGTCATTGTCTATTTTTTATTCTTACTTTAGATATACATTTGACATTTTGATTGAGCATCTTTGAGATTTGTTATTCTATCTATATCTGTTTCACTAATCTATTTTACATGCTCGTACATTCCACGTACTGACGTCCATTTGGGCCTACATCTTTTCATGTTGCAGAGATAGGTATCAGAGATCATTAGTAGGCGCATCGTTGAGGATCTAATCGCACCTAGTTGATTGGTTAGTCCTCCCCTACTTCCAGAGGGTGGTCATTTAGATTTCATCTAGCTTGAGTTAGTACTTTATTTCCTTTGATTTGGGTAGCCATGGCCTATCATGGTACCATCTAAACAGTTAAGTTAGAGGCTTCATAGACTAGATTTGGGATTGATGATTTCGATATTGTCTGACTAGTTTCTTTCACACTGGTCTTGTTGATTTATCATGATTGTCTTTATTTGAGATTGTCCACCTTTATTCATCTTTAGTCTTCCGCTGATAAGATAATTGTTGATTGAATGAATGTGATGAGGCCAAGTGGTTCACTTGGGGGCTAGTAGTAGTCTCTGAGTGTCGGTCACGTCTACGGTACCCTCCCGGGGCGTGACAAACTTGGTATCAGAGCACAAAGTTCAGGTGTCCTAGGGAGTCTATGAAGCCGTGTCTAGTAGAGTCTTGTTTATGGGTGTGTTGTGCACCACACTTCACAAGTAGGAGGCTATAGGAAAGTATCACCCCACAACTCTATTCATACGATCCAAAATTTTTCATCGTAAGTATATAAGTTGAACCTAATGATACCTTGTATTTTAAAGCTCATTCTTGTAAGTGTGAAGTGTGTTAGAAGTGGATGAGGTTCATAAGAGACCTCTAATACTTAATCAAGTTCAAAACCTCCTACCGGTTAAGTTTTTCACTATGGATTATAGAAGGATCAACTTTAAATGACCATAACTCTTAGCATACAAAGAATTAGGTGACCTATGACCTACCAAATGAAATCTCTTTAAATTAGCTTTCCAACACAACTAATTTCACCTCATTTGGAGTTCGGAGTCAAAAGTTTTGGGTGTTTTACTAAAGACTGCCTGAGTAGAGTTGCTTCTACGAAACCCCTTTACGCGTCGTATATTAAAGTACAGCCTGTCTTCTAAATCGTGAGAAAAAGTCATGAAACTTAAATTCTTTGTCCCAGACTTTATGGATCAATCTACGGGTCATAGTTACTTCTACGGGCTGTAAAATGAGCTCATGAAAGTGATCCAGAGACCCCAAAATTGTCCAAAAGTTTACGGAAGAGTCCCTACGGGTCATAGAGGGTCTCGTAGACGACCTGATCAACGATTTTAAAGAAGGATATTTTCATCCTTTCTCACCCTTTAAGCCTAAATTTGTCAGTTTTTAACCTAAATAAATCCCTAAACGTGATTCCTTAATTTCCTTACGCTCAAAACACTCTCCAAACCTAGAACGTAGCTTTCAAGAGAATAAAAGCTAATGGTTTCAAGAGAAGCTAGTGAACTCTTCAAAGTTCTTCAAGAAATCTAGTTTTCCCGGGTATGCAAGGTCTTCCAAGAACTATTCTACTATTATTTTAGTGTCTTTAACTACCAGTATTTACCCAAGATCATGTTTATGAGTTGAGATCATGTTTTCCCCATTACTAGTTAATCTCATTGAAATACTTTTTCATATATTTTTCTTGATAAAAGTTATGATCTTTATTGATTCCACTACTTAATTAAGTTATTAATTCAAGGTTTCATGGTTAAGGTTGTAATTGTAAGAATCCTAGATATTTCATGAAAAACTATTATGTCCACAGTTTTTAGTTGAGTTGAGTCTAAGCAGTACTTAAAGCTTCTGTATTTACAAGTATCTGAGTAAGAAGATTATGTTTTTGAGACACTTTGCATTAATGCAACTTTCAACCAAAGAAAAGAGACCAGTTGAGAAAAGCTAAAATTGGGCTAGGTCCCAAAAGTCTAAAAGAGGCATTTTGAGAGTTTTTACTCTTAAAGTTATGAGCATAATAAAAGTTACTTTGGGAGTAGTATTGAGCTTCGATATGAGTGAGAGTAATGATAACTTGAACTCATAAACTATGTAGCCGGCATAGGATAGGATTGCACCAGAAGACAATTCCTCGCTTGCCACTGAGATGACCCAGTTTTGGGATGGATCCACTCCCCTAGTTTTCGCCCCTTACCCTGAAAAAGTATGGGATGACTCTAGCGGCGTGGGCAAGACGTTGTATTATCACGAAGCTCATAGTGATGGTTGTTGGTTAAAGAAACTTCCCAAGCTAAAGTATATATTATCTCCAGATACAAATTGAGTTACATTTATATATGCATTAAATCACATATTTTACTTATATTGCATTGATGATTTCACCGAGTTACCTTCTGAGTTAAATTGTAAAGCTAAGCATCCTATCCTGAGTTCTATTTTGGTCATCTTACATACCGTACATTCCACGTACTGACACCTTTGGCACTGCATTGTTTTATGATGCAGATTCAGGTACCCATGTTAGCAGATGTTCAGTAAGACAGCTTTCCAATGGCAGTTGGTGAGACCTCCTCATTCTCAGAGGGCTCCAGTCAGTTAGTTTGATTTATTCATTTGTTTTATAGTCAGGTAGCTGTGGGTCTTGTTACGGCACTTATCTTTAGTTTAGTAGAAGTTTCATAGACAGAGTTAGTGAGTCAGTCCAGTCTATTCATTTGAATATGTATAGCATTTATTAGTATTTGTATCAAAAGATGTTTTGAGATTTTATATACAATATGGTTGATATTCTTAGCATTTAATGAGATGTTTTGAAGGTTCACCTTATAAAGCTTCCACTTGTATGCTAAGTCTTTAGTCAATTGAGTCAGCCAGGCCAAGGGTATGCTTGGGGACCAGTAATAGTTTCTGAGTGCCGGTCACATCCAAGGTATAGGCTCGGGGCGTGACAAGGACATTAGGAAAAGTTACACTTCTTTCATATTCTAACTCGTGCTATAGAGTTAAACTCTATGAAAGCTCTCTTCTAATTTGTGTGTTGCGCGTTTGCAGAATTGCGACTGTGCCTCCAAGAAAAGCTGTAAGAGGAAGAGAGTGTCCGGCTAGACAAAATGTCAACCAACTTGAGCCTCAGAATCAGGATGAACCCATAAGCCAGGTCGTCCCTGAACAGCCATCACAGGTGAACATATCGAATGTTGAGCTCTGTCAGGCCATCCAAACCTTGGCCCAGGTTGTGACAGCACCTGCTTCTAGACAAGGAGTGGGTAGACAAGATGTGCAGGACACATCCAGAATTCTTGAGGTTGAACTCACTCGAGTTTACAGGGTCTACGCCCACTGAGGATCCCGAGAACTATATTGATGAGCTACAGAAGGTGTTCCAGGTTATGCATATGATTGAAGCTGATAGGGTAGAGTTTCCTACCAGCTCAAGGGTGTTGCCAGGCTGTGGTATGATTATTGTAAGAAGAACCAAGGAAAGGGTGCCCCAGTTGTGACTTGGACAATGTTTGAGGAAGCTTTCTTGGGGCGCTTCTTTCGAGAGAGCTGAAGGAGGCCAAGGTAAGAGAGTTCTTGAATTTGAAACAAGGATCTATGACGGTGAAGAAATATGGTCTTAAGTTTATGGAGTTGTCTCACTATGCTCCTGAGATTGTTGCGGACATGAGAAACAGGATGGGTCTGTAAGTTGATAGGTTGAACAAATGGCCAAAGAAAGATGGGAGAGCACCTATGCTTGTGAGCGACATGGACATAGGCAGATTGATGGTCTATGTGCAACAGGCTGATGAGGAAAGACAATAAGATAGGGAGGAGATCAAGAATTAGAGGGCTAAAACCCCCAGCTATGAGGTTCAGAGGAGAGGGAATGGTAGCAAGTTTCAGTCTGGGACAGCGCCTTCATCTGCCAGTGCACCGACACCCAGAGATTGGAATGAGTAGAAGTCTCAGAATTTTAGAGCCTAGGGGCCTCATTCACAGGCTAGTGTGACTTTAGGCTCACAAGGTAAGCCATTACGTGGAAAGTGTGGCAAACTACACTTGGGAAGGCGTCGTGAGGGAGGTGATGCATGCTATAAGTGTGGCCAAATGGGTCATTTCCATAGATATTGTCCAAAGTGGGATGACAAGGCCAATCTTCTGCACCAGTGCCACCACCTAGAGGAAATCAGAGAGGTGCTACTTCTGGCGCAAGCGGGCCCACAAACTATTTGTATGCCATAGGTAGTCACCAAGATCAAGGAAACTCCCTAGATATTGTGACGGGTATGCTTCAAGTCTTTACTCTTGATTGTTATGTTTTGATGGATCTTAGTGCCACATTATAGTTTGTGTCTCTTTATGTGGCTAATAGGTTTGATAGAACTCCTGAGTATCTTCTTGAATCCTTTGATGTTTCTATTCTAGTTGAAAGAATCTATAAAGACTGTGTAGTATCATAAGAATACTTTTGTTGATTTGATTGAGTTATAGATGGTTGACTTCGATGTGATTCTTGGCATGGACTGGCTTTATGCCTCTTATGTTTGTTGACTGTAGAAATCAAATTGTCAAATTCCAGTTTTCGAATGAGCATGTCATAGAGTAGAAGGGTGACTCTATTGCGCCTAAGGATAAGTTTATTTCCTACTTTAAGGCCAGAAAGTTAATCTCAAAGGGATGTATCTACCATCTCGTGTGAGTCAAGTCTGACGACGTTGAGTCTCCAACCCTTGAGTCTGCTCCGATTATAAATGAGTTCCCTGAAGTATTTCCTAAGGATCTATTTGGAGTCCCTCTCGATAGGGAGATTGACTTGGAATTGATGTTCTTCCCGACACCTAGCCTATCTCTATTCCACCATATAGAATGGCTCCTGCTAAGTTGAAAAAATTGAAAGAGCAATTGGAGGATTTACTAGAAAAGGGCTTTATTAGGTCGAGTATCTCTCTGTGGGGCGCTCCTTTCCTAAACGTTTGAAAGAAAGATGGTTCCCTCAGAATGTGCATTAATTATCCCAATTGAATAAGGTGACCATCAAGAACAGATATCCCCTTCTGAGGATTGACGACTTGTTCGACCAACTTCAAGGTGCCACTGTTTTTTCCAAGATAGATCTCAAGTTAGGCTATCACTAGCGGAAAATGAGAGAATATGACATCCCGAAGACAGTTTTTTGGACCTGATATAGTCACTTTGAGTTTCTGGTGATGTTCTTTGGGTTGACGAATGCACCTGCAGCCTTCATGGATTTGATCGTATTTATTAATGATATTTTCGTATATTCTAGGGATGAGGAGGAGCATGATAATCATCTCAAAATCGCTTTGTGAACACTCAAGGATAATGAGTTATACGCAAAGTTTTTGAAGTATTAGTTTTGGCTCAAATCTGTGACGTTCTAAGGCCATATGATTTCGAGCGATTGTATCCGAGTGGATACTCAAAAGATTGAGGCAGACAAGAATTGGCCCAGACCCACCTCTCCGACTCAAATAAGAAGCTTTTTGGGTTTGGCTGGTTACTACCATAGATTTGTTGAAGGATTTTCTTCCATATCTACATCGTTACTAGATGAACTCAGAAGAAGGCCAAGTTTCAACGGCCTGATGAGTGTGAGAAGAGTTTCCAAGAGTTGAAGACGAGGTTGACTACTACCCCAGTATTGACCTTGCTCGAAGGAGCTGACGGACTTGTTATCTATTATGATCCCTCAAGAGAGGGATTGGGATGTGTATTGATGCAGATTGGTAAAATTATTACTTATGCTTCTAGGCAACTCAAAGTGCATGAGAAAAATTATCCCACTCATGACTTGGAATTAGCAGTGGTAGTATTTGCACTCAGGCTATGGCGCCACTACTTATATAGAGCGTATGTTGATGTATTTACAAATTACAAGAGCCTACAATATGTCTTTGCCTAGAAGGATCTTAATCTAAGGCAGAGGAAATGGCTTGAGTTACTTAAGGACTATGACATGAGTTACTCAAAGACTATGACATGAGCATCCTCTACCATCCAGGTAAAGCTAATGTGATTGTTGATGCTCTTACAGGTTGTCTATGGGGAGCACTGCCCATGTGGAAAGAGAGAAGAAGGAGTTGGCTAAAGAGGTTCACAGACTAGTGCGATTAGGAGTTCAACTTGATGAATCTAGTGAAGGTGGGATACTTATGCATAATAGGTCTACATCATCCCTTGTGGTAGAGGTAAAGAGGAAGCAAGACCAAAATCCCATCCTACTCCAATTCAAGGAAGATGTACATAAGCAGATAGTAATGGCTTTCACCAAAGGGGGAGATGGAGTATTGAGGTACCAAGGCAGATTGTGTGTCAGATGTTGACGGTGTTCGACAGAAGATCATGGTTGAGGCCCACAATTTCAGATATTCCATTCACCCAGGCTCAACTAAGATGTACCACGACTTGAGAGGGATTTATTGGTGGAGTGGGATGAAGAAAGACATTACTGAGTTCGTTTCCAAGTGCCCAAATTGCCAACAAGTTAAAGTTGAGCACTAAAGGCCATGTGGAGTAGCTCAGAACTTTGAGATTCTAGAGTGGAAGTGGGAGATGAACAAGATGGACTTCGCCACAGGTTTACCAAGGTCCCGTAGATAGCATGATTCGAGTTGGGTGATAGTTTATCGGACGACAAAATCTGCACACTTCTTGGCAGTAAAGACAACTGACACTGCAAAGGATTATGTCTGCTTATACATTAGGGAGATTGTTAGATTGCATGGAGTCCCCTTGTCTATTATCTCACATAGAGGAGCTCAATTCACTGCTCAGTTTTGGTAGTCCTTCCAGAGAGGCTTAGGCTCACATGTAAATCTTAGCACTACTTTTCACCCCCAAACTGATGGCCAAGCAGCAAACAATTTAGACCTTGGCGAATATGTTCAGAGCTTGCGTCATCAACTTCAAGGGTAATTGGGATGACCATTTGCCTCTGATTGAGTTCGCCTACAATAATACCTCCATTCGAGCATCCAAATGGCTCCTTATGAGGCCATGTATGGCTGGAAATGTCGATCACCGATTAAATGGTTCGAGGTAGGGGAAGCAGGGTTGATTGGGCTGATTGGGCTAGATTTAGTACACCAGGCTATGGAGAAGGTGAAGATTATCCAAAAGAGACTGAGAACCACTCAGAGTCGTCAGAAATCTTACACTAATATTAGGAGAAGGGATCTAGAGTTTGAAGAAAATGAATGGATATACTTGAAAGTGTGGTGTAATGAGATTCGAGAAGAAAGAAAAGTTGAGTCCTCGATATATTGGTCACTACCAAATTGTAAAGAGAGTGGGAAACGTAGCGTATGAGTTGGAGCTACCACTAGAACTGGCAGCCATCCATCCGGTCTTTCACATTTCTATGCTTAAGAAGTATTTAGGAGACCCGTCCTTGGTTGTGCCTGTGAAAGCATTGGAGTGAAAGATAGTTTGAGTTATGAAGAGATCCCAGTCCAAATCCTTGATCGTCAAGTTCACAGATTGAGAACGAAAGAGGTTGTTTCTGTAAAAATGTTGTGGAGGAGTCAATCTGTTGAAGAGGCTACATGTGAAGCTGAAGAGGATATGAAAGCTAGATACCCGCATTTATTCGTAACTTGAGTTGATTTGTTCATTTCTTGAATCTGAATAGTGATTGTCTAGATTGTTGATAGTTTGATTAGTTTATTGGGTAGTTAATGGAGCCTTGATTGTTATTCATGCCTCGAGTCTATCCATACTCTTCATTCGAGGACAAATGATTCCAAAGGGGAGATAATGTATCACCCCAGAAAATTTGAAAGTGAAACAGGTCATCAGACCTGGTTCTATGAGAGGGTTTACGAGCCGTAGACTGGAGTACGGCCCGTAGATCAGGTCGTAAAAGGTGTTCCAGAGTTGAATATTTTGATTAAGTATAGAAGAGGTTTACGAGAGGAAACACGAGTCGCCTGTCAAGTCGTGGAACAAGATTCAGAAACCTATAATTTTGGCCCAGGTTTCACGAAAGGGAATACGACTCGTAATATGTTCTACAAGTCGTCTGATGGAACGTAGAATGAAAATCAGAAATTGATAACTTTGATTTTACTTTCCCTGAGAGAGGACCACGACACGTAACTTGTTTCACAGGCCGTAAAGGGGTTCGTGGTCCACTTCGGCAGCTTTTCTTGAGGGGTAATTTTATCTTTTCCCATCCCTTTTAATTAAAACTCGTGACGTTTTGGACTTATTTTAGACCTCTTATCAGTACCTTAAGGGTATTACTCCTCAAAACTACTTAAAAATTCTAGAGAGCATCGAAGGAAGGGAAAAAGCTAGTGTTCCAGGCACATGAGTGGAGATTCTTTGAGAAGTTGATTGTCCTGGTATGCAAGGCTAACCAAAATATGGATTATGTTCTTCCATGTGCCCCATACCCCGAATTGATAGAGTTGTGAGTAAGTTGAGTCTCCAATGCATATTTCATAAGGGTTTTTCTTAAATTCTAATGTACTTTCATCTTGTTCTGCATGAATTACTATTTTATGAATTAAATGTTGGAAATAGATGATTTCGCCATATTACATGAATCCTAGCATGAATTCTTAATATTTTTATAAAATTGCACTTAATTGAGTATGCACGAGTATGATTTGAGTATAGAGAGCCTATGAAATCCCTAAGAGCTTTAACTTCACTTTTGTTTCCTGAATGCTATGAGTCTTTATGAGCTAAGAGTTGAGCCATAAAAGAATGTAACCAAAGAGTTTGTAGTTGATGTGATGATTTGAGTTGACAAATGTCCAAATGAGACTAGTTGACTGAGAATGATTGTCTTATGAGCATTGAGTCTTGGGAGGAATATCGAGCACCAAAATGAGTAAGAGTAAACCCAACTCGTACTCATTAATGATTGTCTTATGAGCATTGAGTCTTGGGAGGAATATCGAGCACCAAAATGAGTAAGAGTAAACCCAACTCGTACTCATTAACTACGTCGTCAAGCGCAGGTGAGAATTGAACTGTTAAATTGGATGTTCCCTCTTGATTAGAAGTCCCTGAAAGAATAGCGGACTTGATTGACCGAATCCATTATGGATTTGATTCGTCCTTCACCCTGGAAAGTACTGAGCGGCCATGGCAACATCAGCGAGATTGTTGTACAATCACTGGCTCATAAGTGATTGTTGTCGGATAAGAGAAACTCCCAGATTAGTCCCAAACTGATAGTATTCTGACTTGATTGGATCAGATTGATTTGGATTGGTATTGATGCGTCATTGTCTATTCTTTATTCTTGATTTAGATAGCCATTTGACATTTTGATTGAGCATCTTTGAGATTTGTTATTCTATCTATATTTGTTTCACTCATTTATTTTATATGCTCGTACATTCCACGTACTGACGTCCATTTGGGCGTGCATCTTTTCATGATGCAGAGACAGGTGTTAGAGATCATCAGCAGGTGCATCGTTGAGAATCTAATCGCACCCAGTCAATTGGTGAGTCCTCCCCTACTTCCGGAGGACGCTCATTTAGATTTTACCTAGCTTGAGCTAGTACTTTATTTCCTTTGATTTGGGTAGTCATAGCCTGTAATAGTACCATTTAGACAATTAGTCAAGGGCTTCATAGACTAAATCTGGGATTGATGATTTGGATATTGTCCGACTAGTTTCTTCCACACTAGTCTTGTTGATTTGTCACAATTGTCTTTATTGGAGATTGTCCACCTTTATTCATCTTTAGTCTTCTACTAATATGATAATTGTTAATTGAATGAATGTGATGAGACTAAGTAGTTCGCTTGGGGGCTAGCAATAGTCTCTAAATGCCAACCTCATCTAATGGACAGTGGTGTTTGTTCAGTTTGTGTGAGTTTGAAGAGGCAACATATCATGGTGCAAGATGATATGCGGTGAAGGAGTCTAAACGACAGATGTTTGTAATTTGAGATAGTTGGGGATTAGTTTTTAAGTTGGAAGTATTTATGTAATTTAACTTTAGACTTTTTGAGTTCATACTGTTAAAGTAATATAAATATAGATTGATAGAAAATGTAGAAGACCTGCATTTGCTTTACCCTCGTTAAAAGGATTAGTAGGGAATCTTACGATTTGGATAAGCAAGCTTGTCTAGGTTGAAAATCCTCCTTCCTTGAGTAGTAGTTAGATTTCAACCTACTAATCAAATGCATATAGAAAGACCCAGGATAAAATTTGGAATTAACTTCTCTCTCATGTTTGATTTGAGATATTAGCTAATCCCGAGCCACCATTTGTACCATAGTAGAGGGATTAATATCTCGATGGGATAAAATAATCACGTAAAATATCCCAATCCATGAGATATCCTGGTATTATCCCATCTTGAGTACCAAACGACAGAAGACATCAGATATTGTAGATGCAGATTATAGGGACAATTGCATTTAATTTAGCCTTAAACAGTGGACAGTGTTGATTTTTTCTTTTTTTGGAATGGGTTAGTCGACACAAGTATATACCAACAGGAAATCATGTTGCATCAAGAAACATATACCTTTGAAAAGAAAACATTTACATGAACAGTACTTCTTGTTTGAACTCCAGACTGTACTAATGAAGGGAAAGGCCGAAAAAAGTAAATCAACAGAGACCGCCCAAATCCTATTATCATGCCAAATGTAGTTGGTCCAGCTTCTGCTTTCGAAAGAAAATGGTCGATATGAAATTCTCCTGCATCTCAGGTCCTGTGAGATGTTGGGGAGCTGTCAACAATGTATCTCCCGATCTTCCTACATTTCGGGAGAAACTTTCCTAAACAGTGTATATAGAGAGATACTAGAATCTCATGTAAATTTCTAGGGCATGTGAATAACTTCAATATCTATCTGTTGAGCCCATCTTCAGGAGTGTTGATAATAAGCAGTTGCTCCATTGATGCCTGATCTGGTTAAGAATTGCTTGTCAACAGCAGCAGTTATTTACAGATGGTAGGTGACCAAGAAACACTTGGGATTACCTGGGTATGTTGTTGTAAAAAAAGGTGATCAAGAAACACTAATTGTCACTTGGATCCTTGAACTTTTCCTCAAGTATGTCACGGATTATCCGCCTCATACTAGATGCTTCTTCAGGTTTGAACCACTTCCTTCCAAACTGAAAATGGGACAATACATCACTAACAAAGAAATTGATGCATTATCAAAGCTGAAGACATGGAAGATTCGGTAAATTAATACCATTGTCAGATCCTTCTTTTTAAGCCTTTCATGAACTTCAGCAATAAATCGTTCCATAAAGAATAGCACAAAGAGTCCACAGTCATAATCATTTCCTTGTCGTGGGACCTGTAAGAGAAGTGCAACAGAAAGAAGTCTCCATGAAGGCATGATAATGACGTACTTTCAAGTTTACCTAATCTGAGCTAATCTAGCAGAAACTTTAGCTAGTCCTAAGACAATCTAAACATGTAAAACTAGAGATCTTTCCAATGAAACACAACCACTTACATTTTGTAGAAACTACTCTTCCAAACACTAATGCTTTAAAATGCTGTATGTGTTAGGTTGTTGAATAAGTTTAGTCTACCAACTAGAACAATAACATGGTGCTTTATAAGTGCAATGCCATAGGATATGAAATGTTAAGAGTCTGAATATACTCATTGCTGAAGCTCTGGAAAATACAGAACAAACGGATCATTTTTATGAAACAGAGAGATTTCTTAGAGAAGATATCTATCTTTGCAGCTGAACACCCATGCTGCGATGAATCAGAAAACACAATTCAACCAAAGAACAAAATCTCAGATGCCACATGGAGCCAAACCAAATTCATTACCTTTTAAGTTTTTGACTGTATCAATACAAGCAAGAAACATTTCGCAAGAATGCTTAATATTAAAAGAGACAAGAAATCTTTCAATGAGCGAATACTAGAATACTGTTATCATCAATTCTCTGTGGAAGATTCTCCCATGTTTTCTTAAAACAAAATTCAATTAGGGAATATTCACATCTATTCTTGAGAATATAAGCATGAAAGAATTTATAAGAATGCTTAAAATATGAGACAAAAAATTCAAAGTGAGGAATACCGGAATAATGTTATCGTCTATTCTTCGAGGAAGATTTTCCCATATTTTGTCTGCAAAAGAACAATCTGCCACTACTCCTTGTCTCAAGAATTTCCACTCTTCTATCAAAAATCTGATCCACCATTAAAACTTTGAATTAAAATGAACCTCATAAGTGAAGAAGCTTTCCATTTCAGAAATGATATTCCATGGGTCATATTAGACTAACACTAAATATCATTTTATACCAGGAGTTGAGAATATTTTTTTTATAAAGGGCGGTAGGAAGGAAAATGTTTTCCTGGTACATACATTTCCTTGGAAAACAAGTGGATTTCTTATTTATTTTCTAGTGTTCAATAAGTAAAAATAATATACCAAGAGCATTTATATGCAAGAAAAATTATATGTGGGATGAAGTAGAGAGCGGGCTTTGGGGTTGAAGGGGGGTGGAATGGTCAACGGATGCAGGTTGGGGACGTTGGGTGGGTAGGGATAGGGGTAGCAATTAAGTGGGTGGGGTATGGGCGGGTCATGGGTCAAGACAACGGATCAAGACCCAATCCAATCCAAACTTGGTCAAAACGGGTCGGATAATGGGTTATAAAATGGGTCAAGAGCCAACCCAACCTAATTTTTACTAAATTTTAAGTACTTTATTTGTTCTTTTAAAATATTTTAATACCTAAATAAAAAAATTTCTTTATTATAACTATATATAACATATCAAATTAAAAGAAAAAAAAATTTAAAAACATCTAGACAAGATTCCTCATGAATCAATTTGGGTAACACATCAACCCAACTTTTAAAGGATTGAAATGGGTTGGGTTGAAATGGAATGAGCTTATAAAGGGGTGGTTACTTAAACGGGTTGGATTTGATTTTGCGATCCCTAGGTAAGGAGAAGACAATGAACTTAGAAGTTACTGAAGTTACTTATGGTACTTGTTTTCCCTACTTCCTTTAGGGAAGTCATTTCTTTTATAAGAAGCTTATTCTCCAAAATATTTTGACCAACCAAACATGAATAAAAATATATTCTAGAAACTGTTTTCCTCTGTATCAAACACACCCAAAGTAATAAGTAATTAGTGTTGGAGAACCTCCCCATATATACACACACACACACACACACACATATATATATATATATATATATATATATATATATGTTGTGTGCACTAAGTGGAGAAATCAGGGCACATGCCAACTGCCAGAAGTTATTCAAACCAAAACAGAGGTTTTCATTACATATGGGTAAGTTTGGTATTGAATTCTAAAAACCACTAGATATGGTTTTATCTCGATTTTTTCTTTGAATTTGCCCATACACACATCGCAACAGTTGCAGTTCTTAAGAGTACAATAGTAATATTTAGCCAAAGATTAGAACCTCACAAGATCAAAATCATGTAGCATGCATACATAACCATTATTGAACAGCCAAAGAAAGAACTAATCTTACTTTTTTATAGTACCAAAAAGAGAGCTGCTGCAGTGGAGCCCCAATGAATCCAAGTGAAGAACAATTGGCCCTAATTGGTCTTCTTTATCTGGTATGCAAATTATTACCAAGCTCCAGTGATGACTACAGAGGAGAAAAAGAACCAACAAAAGGGCATGAACAGCAAGCTTCAGGAAACTTAAGTGTAAAAGAAAAAAATATCTATCGTAGACAAATTAAATGGTCTGCTAGAGAGAGAGAAAGAATAACATAGAGGAATCTGAACAAAGTACTGGGCTATTAAATACTCCGATCTGTGTGGTTACTTTGGCAAATCCAACAACACCATACCCAATGAGTGTAATTCCAAAGATGGGGTATGGGAGGGTAGAGTGTACCTTACCCCTACTTCACAAAGGTAGAGAGATGTTTCCAACTTAGAGAAATGCAAGTAGCAAAAATAAATACGTCCCAACATATTATCCATATCAACAGACATCGAATGTGAACTAAATAATATAGTTTTATAAATTGATAAACTGCAGAACTGGGCCAAGTAATAAAAGCTCAATGGACCGACTACTGCATCCTCATGAATCAAGAGGTAGCAAAATTAACCTAGAAAACTTACTTTTCATGTATGGGAAGAAATATATAGGATTTCTCAAATATATTCACCCCCTTCCACCACCGTCTTAATTTGACAAATGAATCTTCCTTGTCATTCTGCTGTTGAAAATTAAGAAACCAAAAACTATTCAGATTTACCTAATATTAGATAGATGTAAGATAGAAACATAGAAGTTAAGATGGATGTGCTAAATAGAAATGATCACATCAACAAAGGGTGCAAGTAACATGCACTAATGAAAAATAAGAGGTCCCTTAAGATGATATAGTCAAATCCTAGGTAGAGCTGCAGATGCACCAATTTGTATGTCCAACAATTTGATTATTGAAGATTAACAACTTTTTTTATGCGATTTTAGGTTTACCTCCACCGAGTCACCACCCCTTCTGTTTTTTTGGGGGGGATAAAGTACACTGTTCCCTTTTATCATCTTCAATCATCAAATTGTTGGAACCATACAAGTGATGGCAACTAGTCCATATAGGCCTTATTGTTGTTTGTTACTGTAAATTAGGTTTTGTACCTAACTCACACCGCAAAAGCTAGCTCAAAGGGAGAAGGATTGTCCAAGCCTTGTAAAGAGTGCACTCATCTCATTAATCACCAAAGATTTTTGTTATTCTTCAACAGCTCACCTCATGTCTAGTGCTTAGCATCTAGTGCACGGACAATTTTAATTTTTAGGGCTCAACATTGGGTGAGATGAGTCCTGCTCTAATACCATGTAAAATAATGTCTTGAACCTTACACTCCAAAAGCTAGCCAAAAGGAAGGAGGATTGTCCAAACTTTATAAAGAGTCCACTCGTATCATTAATCACCAATGAGGGACTTTATGTCATTCTTCAATAGTTACATTGAAAATTAGGCAGTATTTTACATTGGTTTTTTTGTTTTGACCGAAAAGTTGTACGTGCAATTAGGGTTAGCACAAGACTTAGAGATCCATTAGTTTTGGAGTACCCCTAATTTGCCCGAAAGGAGAAATTTTATATGAAAGAAGACTTTCGAGGAACAGAGAGGGAGGGAGCGTCTACATAGGAATTAAATGGAGTCTCAAGCATTTATAGGTGCTTCTTGACTAAATCACATAAATAATTTCCATGAATTTACTTTTAAAGAAAAGTTCATAAAATTATTGTGTCAATCCATCTATATCTATCTATCTATACTACCTTAAAGGCATGAACTCTCCAAAAACTGAAAGTTAAATTATCGACGTACTCCTAACTTAAAAGAAAACCCTAATTAAACGTCCCATACACTTACAAACACCTTCTCGTGCTCAAAACTTCTGCCCGAAAAGTTGCAACTTCCGTCTCTCGCCTTCTATATAGTGGCACTCCTCCATCTAATCCCTATCACCAACCGATGCAACTTATCATCTTTTCTCCTTTAAATAAAGAAACTCATTCTCCCATTCAAAGAAAAGCTTATGCAACAATCCCTCAAGTATGCACTGCTCCGAATGTAGGCACTAATTGTAGTTAGATGTGAATGTAGACATGTTTCAAACTGCAAAAGTGGAGAAGCTAATTGGCAAAATGCTAATCAAGATGGAGGCGCACATGAACAGGTTCCTACTGAAGAAGAAGTGGGTCCTAATGAGCAAAATGTTTATCAAGATATGGAGGCGGTAATGAACAGAATCATGACCAAGATGGAGGCCGACCAATGAAACAAATGAAGATGCAGATCAACTCGCTGATGGAACAGATAATATCGGGTGCGAATGCAGACATTTGGAAGCCTGCTCATGTTGATATTCTTGGTATATGAAATGCTATAACTCAAATTGTGTGATGTTCTGTTTTTTTATTTTATTTTGGGATTGCAGTACATATTATTACTTCAACCTAATTTGAGACTGAACTTTTTACATATTTGAGATTGGGAATAACCAGTCCTAATATGTTGCTTCGTTTGTTTTTTTATTTCTTGATACAAGTCATCTGTCAAGCATTTGAGTACAATCCAGTAGTTAAACGTTACTACTGGATTACTGGTATTTTCTTAAATTTTGCTACTGTACTTTAGTTTGTGCATGAGGATGACTAATATGGGGAACTAAATTTTTCAAAGCCACACAGGAGTGTGAACGTTAGTGGTCATCTTCGTTTCTGTTTTCTTCCCTTTTTCTGAAGATGGGGCTTTCAGGAAACTGTTAAGTATATGCTAATTTAAGTGCCAATGCTCATATTGTACTAATTTGGATTTTTGCTTTTCAATATAATTTCAAATGTGTAACCTTCTGAAATCTGTACAATTCCTTTTGCCAAGAGGTTATTGCAATGTAAACTAACGTGATAACCGACTATACCTTGATTACTCGTCCAAGTGTAGACACTAATTGCAATTAGATTGTGAATGTAGACATACTACAAACTGCTGAAGTTGAGAAGCTAACTATGCATTTGTTGCCTTATGTGGTGGTTCTGTATGTCCTCCCATTGCTGATTGAGAGCACTGAAGTTTATGCTGACTAAAAGCTAATATAAATCATGTGGTCCTCTTTGGCGCAATGGTGACATATTTAGTCGCCAAATGTTAAGGGGATGTTTCAATTTATATCTAAAAGATGAAAGCCTTGTGGGCTAAGAGCAAAGTATATCTGCATTATGTTTGACTACCTACTAAGATACGATGTTAACAGCCACCTCCTCCTGCTACTAGTTTTGAACAACCTAGTTTCTGAAAAGTTTTTTCCTTTTGTACATTATTTTCATCAGATATTATTTTGTTATGTACAAGTGCTATTCTTTATTAGTTTGTAAATAGAGCCTGTACATTCAGGATCATAAAACTAATTACCTTTGGTAGATGATTGTTAAAGAGGAACAGGTTGATACTTGTTGATTCAGACAGTTTGGGATCTTTAAGGCAATGAACTCGGTAACAGCTCGTGAGTTCAAACGATATAGTTAAAATTCACGAGGCAAAAACCACTTAAGGTTGAATAATAGGTGAAGTGCCAAACACCAAGAAAATTGCACATAACATAACATTATCATGCAGTCTTACTAGCCCCAAATATGGATTCCAGCACGATTAGCTGCTTTCAAATTATGCCACTATTCGAAAAAATAAATTGATTGCAAAATAAATAAGAAACTTGGTAAAAGATGTTCAAAAGACTTGGCAAACCCGTGCAACAAACGTGTGGTGAATCTGGTCATATTAAAAGTACGCAGCTCCTTAGCCAAATGATGTTACTCTTTTTTATCCTTTTTAAGTAGAGCTCACATTAGACAAAGTAGTCATTTGATTCCTTATTATCACTTTACATTTAGAATACAAATAAAAAATTCTTTTGGAAAATCCAAACGTATAGCAACAATTAATGTTGCCTTTGTTCAAGGATTCTCTTAATAAAAATTGGTGTATGATACAAAGGAAAAAGAAGACCCAAAAATCAATACTTTTTTTTTCTAAGACTGGTATACGATAGTACAATGGAAAAAGAAGATCCTACATTAATGCCACTTTTGGAGTCTTTACATGAACTAAGTTATATTATAGCTTTCTTTTAGAATCCTTAAAATCAAAAATAATTTAGAATAAGGGACTGTAGCAATTCTATAAAAGAAGCCAACGACAATATTCTACATTCTTTATCTCTTGATTATGCGGTGTTTGCAGAATTATGTATGAGTTAGTTTCTGCATTAGAATGACCATGGGTCAGCATCATATTCTAAGACAGTATAATTTATGTGTTGAATTTCTTCTTTACTTTTATCCAAATTATCTTTTATTATAAAACAACAATTATCTGAGCAGACTACTCATTCAAACTCTTGGCAGCAATGTGACTGGTATGTCACCGTGATACAGGTAAATGGACCCTACGTCTTTTCACAAAATATGTTGAGATTTATTATTATGTGTGGCTAATTAAAATCTTTTTTTTAAAACAAGAGTTGGGTAAGAGTGAAAAGAGATGAATTTTGTTGCATTCAAGTTTTTCCTTCTATATTAATGGAGCCACTTACATAATGAGTTGATGATGAAACTGAAAAAGAATAGGATTTATATATTGCTACGGTGGCTCGATGAAGATGGACGACACAATGAGCCAGTGTGAATGATGGTAAAATGTTATACAGTTCTACAAATTATATCATATTCCTACGGGTGCCGTTGGTTAATCTTTTCAGATTTTAAGCCGAAAGGAAGAAATTACATTAAAGAACCTTTTGAGCACTTTGAAGTCCTTTAGGTATAGGCATTGGTTTATTAGTTACTAGAACTGATTAATAATTCTTTATCAAATATTTTAGGTCAAAATTCGAGGAACGCCACTCCTAAGTTTAGGAGTTCTTTTTGGTTTGTCATAACACAAAAACAAAAACAAAAAAGTAAGCTTTTGGGTACTTCGAACTCCTTTTAGGGTTGTGAGTCTTAGTTTTCACAAAAAAGAATAACTAAAAACTATTCATTATGACAAAGAACAGAAAACTTCCTATAACTGAGTTAGTTATTCAAATCCTACATCTAAACTATGTTGTTAGAATAAGAATAGGAATATACAGTCCTACTTAGAATTGGAATAGGAATAGTATGTAGTATCCTACTTGGTTGAGGATTTTATTGTAGTGTCTATAAATAGGGTCTCTATGTAATAATTTAGATACACAACTCAATAATATTCTTCTCTGATGTTTCTCACCTAGTATCAGAGTATTGATGAGAAACTTTTGACAAATTACCGTGCACGTCAATTTCCGGCGGCTATCAAGGATGATTTGTGTCATTATCTCTTTTCGTCAATGTTGTGTGAGAACCAACACCACCGCTGGGTCCCTCACTCTCCGACCACAAAAGCCCAGTCAGACCCACCGAAAATTACCACCTCATGCGCCCTCACGCGCCAATCAAAGGTGCGATTTTTCCGATGAAAACTGACCACACGCCGGCGCATGAGCTCAGTTCCAGCCACTTCTGACAACTATTCTTTTTCCTTGGTTGGAGCTGGACTCTTCCATAAGTTTCTCCATATTTTTGGTTGCCCTGTACTGTACACTTTCTTCCATTTTATAGATCCTTTTGACAGAGAAATGCCCATTAATATTGTATTACCATCTTAATGTATCTGGTTCAGCAGTAGTGCCACTAAAGTCATCAATCCTACTTAGCATATCAGCTACTCTATCAATCTCTCAGTCATCTAGCAATCTCCGGAACAAAAAATTCCATCCCTGTGCACTCCAAGTATCATAAATGTCCATCTGGGTTATTGCTTAGAATAAACAGGTCTGAGAAAATCTCCACAAATGGTCTTTGCTCCTTCCAAGCATCCTATCAGAATTTTGTTCTTTTCCCATCTCCAACTATCTTGTGCAAGTTCCTTTCCAAATTGGGCCATAGGGCTCTAATGGTCTTCCAGACTCCAACCCCATAAGGATAGGTACTTAACATTAGTACACCATGGGTTGAGTTCACCAAACTTGTGTCTGATCACCTCCCTCCATAATGCATGCTCCTCCTTGTTGTATCTCCAGAGCCATTTCATCAATAAATTATTGTTCTGTTCTCTCAGATTTCTGATGCCCAAACCCCCTTGCTCTCTACTATGCATTGTTGTCTGCTAATTGACTAGTTTGTATCCTTTGCCCTCTTTACACCCATGCCACAAGAAATCCCTCCTAAGTCTGTCCAACTCTTTCATAATTTTGGAAGGTAGGGGAAACAGAGACATTACATAAGAATTGCATCAAGTACAGAGTTGACAAGGATGAGCCTCCCTCCTAGTGATATGCACTGTGCCTTCCACCTAGCCAGCCTCCTTTCAGTTTTCTCTATTATTCCATCCCATATTTTCTCTGCTTTGTGTTCACTACACAAAGGCATACCAATGTATGTCTTAGGCATATTCTCCACTTAGCATCCTAAAATGATTGCAAGATTTTGGATGTTTGGCACCTCCTTTATTGGGAACAAACTGGTTTTTCCCCAGTGTACTTTCTTTTTTTTTTTGAGAACAGTAAGGTTGTATTCGTCAGCAATAACGGGTGCTGGCAACCATCAAAAAATATTTACACAGAAAAACTCAGCTTAGAGGACCAACTAAAGTCAATCTATTGCTGAGTCTAAAGAAAGGATAAAAAATCTAGAATTTGACTGGCATCATCTGTAACCCCCTCTTTACACCAAAAAAATAAAGTCTTTAAACAGGACCATTTGATCTTCCGTAAAGATTCAGCAGTATCTCCAGGCATCTATTGTTTCTTTCCCTCCAGACAGTCCACCATATGCACGGGGGTATCATATTCCACCAAATCTTCTGGGTCTTGCTTCCCCCTATCCTCATCCAGCTGTTGATCAGATCGACTGTATGCTCTGGCATAGACCAGCTGATACTAGTCCTTCCCAGAAAGATGTTCCATAGCTGGGAAGTGACTTTGCAATGAAGAAATAAATGGTCGTTGGTTTCATAAGCCTCCCTGCACAGTGAACACCAGGAAACTATATGGAAGCCTCTGCGCTGTAGTTTATCATGAGTTAAACAAGCTCTTCTGACCACCAGCCATGTGAAGCATCTGATCTTAGTAGGCACTTTAATCTTCCAGATCTTCTTCCATGGTCCATTGGCTGCCCCAGGGAGATCTTTCATCCTCTCTTTGTATAATTTACTCACTGTCAGCATTCCACCAGCACTGTGCTTCCAAGTCATTGCATCAGGCTCCTGATTTATGCCTTTGAAATCATTCAAAGTTAGCAATAACTCAGCTACTCTTCCTATCTCCCAGTCATTTAAAGCCCTTCTAAACTGTAAGTTCCATCCCTGACCAGTCCAAGTCTCACTCACCTTTGCCCCTTGTGAAGAAGTAATGCCATACAGATCAGGATAGGAAGACCTCAAAGCCCCTGCACCAATCCAGTGATCTTCCCAAAATTGCACCTTGGTTCCTTCCCCTACTGAAAATCTGATATTATGTTGTAAAGGAAGCCATAGGCCCCTAATGGCTTTCCATACTGCTGTTCCGTGTGCATTGTTTCCCATATTAGAGTACCATGGATTGCTTTGTCCATACTTCTTTTTGATCACTTCCTTCCATAGAGCTTGATCCTCTTTGCCATACCTCCATAGCCATTTTGAAAGTAGACATTTATTTTGTAGTCTCAAGTTCTTAATCCCCAACCCCCCTGACCTTTTCTCCATACACACTGTCTGCCATTTGATGAGATGGATTCTCTTGCTTTCCTTGTTGCCTGACCAAAGGAAGTCCCTCCTCAATTTATCAAGTCTTGCTTCCACTCTTGCTGGCATAGGAAACATAGACGTAATGTAGGTGGGAAGAGAATCCAACACAGAATTTATAAGGATGCTTCTTCCACCCAGAGATAAATATTGTGATTTCCATGTTGCCAATCTTTTCTCTGCTCTTTCAATTATGCCATCCCATATCCCTACCTCTTTATGGTGTCTTCCAAGAGGTATGCCAAGACACACAGTTGGAAGTCTATCAATTTTACACCCCAAGATATTTGCAAATACCTGAATCTGGGTAACTTCTTTAACTGGAAAAATACTACTCTTTCTCCAATTCACAGCCAAACCAGACACCGCCTCAAAGATAATCAAGATCATTCTCACTACTCTAATCTCCTCCTCGCTAGCTCTGCAGAAAATAAGAGTGTCATCAGCATAAAGCAGGTGGCATATCTGCATCTCTGTCCCAGGATGGCTTCCGATCTTAAATCCTTCCAACCACGAGTGTTGAATTGCTATCCTCATCATGCTATCCAACCCCTCCATAGCCAAGGTAAACAGAAAAGGAGATAGGGGGTCCCCTTGTCTGAGACCTCTCTTGGAGGGAAAAAAACCAGCAGGTTCTCCATTTATCAGGATGGAGAACCTAACAGTTTTAATACAAGCTTCCATCCATTTCAGCCATCTCTCACCAAAGCCCATTTGTTTTAGAATATTCAACAAGTAAAACCAGTTGACGTGATCATATGCCTTCTCGATATCTAGCTTACACATAATTCCCGGCTCCGTCCCCTTAAATCTGGTGTCGACACACTCATTAGCAACAAGAGTTGCATCCATGATTTGCCTGCCTTTTATGAATGCCATCTGATGTTTGGAGACCAATTTATCCATTACTGCCTTTAGTCTTTCAGCTAAGACCTTAGCAATAATCTTATATACCCCACCCACCAAACTAATCGGTCTGAAGTCTCTTAGTTCGGCTGCTTCTGTCTTCTTTGGAATGAGAGCTACAAATGTAGCATTCAAGCTCTTTTCAAAAGTCTGGTATTCATGAAAGTGATTAAAAGTATTCATAATGTCCTCCTTAAGCATTTCCCAAAAGGTTTGGAAAAAACTCATAGGAAAGCCATCGGGGCCCGGGGCTTTGTCACTAGCACACCTTTTAATCCCTTCCAGAACTTCTTCCTCCTCGAACTACCTCTGTAACCAGTCTCTCTCTTCCGAACTAATGATTGTGACACTTTGCAGATTGAGTCTTGGCCTCCACTGTTCGTTCTCTTTATAAAGATTATGGTAGAAATCTGTTATCTCTGACTTAATTACATCAGCATCAGTCACCTCCAACCCATTGATCTCCAATTTGTCAATTGAATTCCATCTCTTGTGAGCTGTGGCCACTCTGTGGAAATATTTTGTGTTTTTGTCTCCCTGCTTTAGCCATTGAACTCTCAACCTCTGCCTCCAAGCTATCTCTTCATTCCTGGAAACCTCATCAAATTCTCTAGATAACTGTGCCTTCTGAAATATTTCGTCCTCGGACAGTGACCTCGACTCTTGTACCTGTTCTAGAGTAGCAATCTGGTTGAGGATCTCCCCCTTTTTCAATGTCCAGTTGACTTTGTTATCAGCCCCCCATTGTCTTAGTTTCTTTTTTAACATCTTCATTTTCGTTGCCAAAATAAAAGAGGGAGTTCCGTTTGCTGAGAAGGAACTCCACCAATCCTTTACCTTTCCCTTGAAACCCTCTGTTTGCAGCCACCATTGTTCGAATTTGAAGTATGACCTCTTCAAATTTAGCTCTCCTCCTGTGAACATTATTGGGTTATGGTCAGACTCCAATCTTGGCAATAGTTCTTGCTTGATTTGTGGAAAAAGATCATCCCACTGGTGCGAGTACAGAATTCTGTCAAGTCTGGAGGCAGTATTCTGATTCTCGCTCCTTCTCCAAGTGTATTGCCCCCCAAATAAAGGGGGGTCCACTAGCTCCATCGCATTTATCCAATCTGAGAACTCTTTCATTGCCTCAGTCAACCTATTGCCATTTGTTCTCTCGGATGGAAATGGATATCTTGTCACGTTGAAATCCCAGCACAGAAGCCAAGGACCTGTGCATCTGCTCTTTAGATTCAATAAACCCCTCCATAACTCCCTTCTGATGTCCTTACTGCACTTTGCATAAACTGAACTAAGGTGCCAGATGAAATTCGTGTTGATTCCTACGAAGCTATAAGTTATAGCTTGTGAGGAAATCTCCACCAACTCACCCTTCCACACTCTCTTGTCCCACATAACTATTATCCCCCCACTCCTCCCCACTGCATCCAAATGGAATTCCCCCAACCACCTGTTGTACCAAAGCTGGTTTATCAGCTTTAGCTCAGATCCAGCCAGCTTTGTCTCCACCAAGATAATTATGTCAGCATTCCATTGTTGTAGTAAGCTTCTAATAATTCTCCTCTTATTCACATTGTTCACCCTCCTCACATTCCAAGTCACCACCTTTATCATTTATGTTTTTGTGCTATTAACCTCCCCTTCCTTCTTGACTCCCCTTCTTTAAAGTTTACACTAAATGCTAAGTTTCTCACCTCCTTTGGGATCCCACCAGAACCACCCCCACCCTGTTGTTTCACCATATTTTGCTTGGCACTCCCCCTCTTCTGGTCAATTTTCAAAAACAACTCAAAAGCCGACTTGTCACACCCTTCAAAAGTTGTGCCAAAGAGTTTGCTTAGCCTCAACACATTCGAATGGACCCATAAAGAGGCTTTCTCTTCAAGCCAAAAGAAGCTTCAAAAATAGTCAAAACCATTCTGATGTAACCTATTTGTTCACCCTTTGGCTCACAAAAACCCACTGTGTCATCTCATACTGTAGGGGACATACCTCCATAATTTCCCCCTGCTATCTCTTATTTCAACCCCTTTAATCCATCTATTATGTAATGCTATCCTTATCATGCTATCAAATCCCTCCATTGCTAGTATAAACAAAAAAAGAGACAGTGGGTCACATTTTCTAAGACCCAGAAATTATGGCTACACTTTTTGATGTTTTTACATAGCACTGCATAGGTTTATCCCCTGTATATTGCTTTAAGATAGCAACTGGGTTCAATTTGCTATGATTTTGTAAAGAATGTTCTTGGAGATTAATATACATGGTTAGTTACTCAAAAAAATAGGAGTACACACCCAACGCGAATTCTAGAGTGCTTCCAAGCATGTGTTTATCCTCGGAATTTGACTTACATAGGAGGTCAACTACAACAACAAAATATATCATGATTGAATGCTATTAAACACCTATATACTATATAACTAATTCACAGAAAATCTTCGTCTTTGCAAGTTCAAAAAATATTCACTACTTTGAATTCAACTATTGTGTCAATATAATGACATTTATTTTTTCATTTAGCTGAATGTTGCATTTATCCCGACGTCAATTGCTATCACATGTAATACACTCACTCTATACCTTTTCTTATTAATAAATGCAGCATTCACGTGCAGCGCACGTACACTGAAACTAGAGCTACAAATAAAACAAATGAAAAATACAACCCCATATTTGTCCCACAATTAAAAACCATTACTGAGACTATGTTCTTTCAGTTTCTTCTCTTTCTATAGGTTCTATCAAGATTCACAAAGCAGTTAAGTTCACAGTAAACAATTTGCAGATACCTTGCTGAAAACAGCCTCTTTGAGTTTGCTGTAAAAATATGTATTGAAGAAATGATACTCACACCTTTCTCCATCGGCAGGAGATTTTCTCTGTTGGAGGTGCCTACGACAAAAGAGAAGGCAATTAGGTTTTACCAGATTGAAAAGTGACTGCCAAGCTATCTACATCCTCTACTATAATGACTTAGGAAAAGCACCAATGCCTAATTTAGGTTACTAAACCAGAGCCATCACCTCATGCAAACTCTTAAGAGTATATCGCCTAGGCAAAAAGGTTCAATTTTCACAATCCGAAGATATGAGGCTACCATGATCAACTTTTTTTTTGACAAGTATCAAGCTGATATGTTCTTTTAAACACCACTAATCCGACTATTATCTTTGAGTGAATATTTCATGACTCCAACAAACTGAAGAACATAAGGAGTCAATAAAGTTTAACAGAGGACACAATCTAAAAGCAGCCGCTACAAGGTAAGCTTGTCACCTGTTATTGTTTCGTTGGTAACTCTTAGGGGTTGTTCCATTCAAGGACTAGTTATGCAAGGATTATAATGCAACAGTAAAAAATAAACAGGAATTGTTAAGCCATAATAATGAAAAAATTGTTATATGGCCATATAACATTATAAATCATTATACAGTCATTGACTTCTGACTAGGGCTGTATTGCTATAATATGTGTTTTATTCTTTAACGTTTTACCCCATATGTATTAGTAAATAGATTGCCGCATAAGTTATGCCAGTATTAGCACTCTATAGATGAATAAATCAAGGACTACATTGGGTATCGAGAGTTTCAATACAGGAAACAAAACATTGAATTATTGTGCAGGGATAAAATGTAAATGCAGAATTGCAAACTTTACGTCAGGACAATTTTTTCTTATGTGGTCAACCAAACAACTCGTTAGTTTGTTGAACAAGTTCACAGGCATGAGTGGCAACAGCATCAGATCCAAGGACAGAAGTATGTGATATCACATAGCCTATATCAGAAGTAAAGTCTACACAAAAGAATCTGACATATAATAAACTATGTAACCAGCTAAGGTTCGTATTTTTATATGTGTAGATATTGCCAAAACTGAAGAAACAATTTAATAAACACCTTCCCAAAGATAATTTGTTTGTTTGTTTGTATTTTGTGACTGACAGCTAGATGTGCCTACTCAAATGCCAGAAATATAATTTCTAATCAATTTAGTAACTACTAGATCAGAATATCTCACTTACCGGATATAAAAGTTCATTATAGTAGATGACAGATATGCTTCAGGAGCAAGAGATTCCAAATCCGAATAATAGATTTCGACTGATTCAGGATCATCCCTAATTAATGTAAGAGATGGAACAGAAAGCATGATCAATATGAAGGAGGGTGCTTGGTTCCATCGCTGATAAGTAATGGTGATAAAAAATTTTATAATTCAGGACAAACCTTGAAGGATAGTATATCTTGGTTGCCTTTGTGCTGAAAGAGGTACAAGAGCAATCAATAATAGCTACCAGGACTAGAATAGGTGCTTATGTTCCAGATGAAGAGATAAATACATCAGTTCAATACCTCTCAACCACATGATTTGTTTGCTGTCTTGGCTCAACAACATCAGGTTCCTCCTCATCCACTAGAACAATAGCCTCATCCTTAGGAAATAAAGAATCTCATAATCAGACCTAGAATTGAGAGTAAAATACAAGACTGGCACACTTGTAACCTCTAAAAGTGTGATTCATAACTAGGATAGAAATTACACATAATAAGGGGAAGAGCTACAAAAATTCATAAAGTCCTGCTTGAATGTCCTAGAATATCTTCTATGAATACTAAAAAATAAAAATAGAACCAAGTAGGAGGTAAGCAGAAGAAGTTCTAATAAGCTAATAAATCCACGTGTAGCCAATGCTACTGTCCATCTCCACTGGAAGCCAAAGGAAGGAGAGAGGTATGAGAAAAACCTCACATTTGCATGCCTCAAAGTATGTGCAGAATGAGCTTGAGAAGATTTCCACCTGAAAAAACAGAGCAATTCATAACCAAACACATTTCTTTCATTCCTTAATTTCAAAACAAATATTCAGCAACAGGATGTAAGTTAGACTAAAGGGAGGCAGCTGAAGCAAATAAATTAATTTGCATGTAGATGGATTTAGGTTGGGTTGAACATATAATGATACAATCTTCCTACTTTTTACCCAAACATAGTCACTAAGGTAAATATTGGGTAAATAAGTGCTATTTTAGAGCAAGAAATAAAATGATTTTCAGTGTTCTTTTACAGTTTAGTTTGAGGGAGAAAAAGGAAACAAGGAGAAGAAAAACAACCAACTGGATCTTGAAAATGTCATCAACGAAACTGCACATTATCTCATAGAAGATGGTTAAAATTCAATAAGGAATATAATCATGTGGTGATAAATCCTCCTTGGGATCCAGATTTTACTTCAACTTTTGGGATGGTATTATTCCCACGTCCATATCCTGCATTAGCTGCTCAGAGTTACGATTCATCAGGCCCACTATGAGGGGACTAAATAACAATGCCATTTCTCTACCTGTTAAGGTGGTGCTGTACAGCAGATACTTTATTCTAAGTGCACCCTCTAGCAAGGTACAAAATACTGTTTTACCCCTTCCTCTTATACACCCATTCCTGTAGCAGCATATCTTCCCCAATCAAATGTTCCAGATATTCTGATTACCTTATACCCTTAAATGTTTAATCACAGTTACAGAAATGGGATCTGAAAGGGAAACTCGACTTTTGTTCATTCTGATGTCACTGGCCAACTTTGGCAGATCTTCCTGAACAAGTTAAGGCTCTTAGATGGCTGTGTCCTAAATTCTTAATTTGTTACAATACTGGTTCCTTAAGGAAAAGAAATAGAAAACAAAATTTATGGTGGAATACCATCCATGCTTGTATTTGGTGGACTGTATTAAAAAAAAGGAATGTCTATATGTTTTTTTTTTTGGTTTCGGGGGGGGGGCAATATTTAGCATCTTCGAATCCCTAAACGATTAGAATGGAATTTTGTTTTGGTTTTTGTTCACTTGTACATATATTTCAGCACTTTCTCTTTTTTTTTAAACTGGTAACATTACTCTATATATCCACAGGTATACTACAACCAAAAGTGTCATTCCCCTTCAATATTACAATCTATCAAAAGTTCAAGGCTATGTTTGTTGCCTATAAACAATCTAGAACATCAAAGATGTCTTCGGTTTGAGCTAATAAATTATGTTTACCCAAAAGTAAAATAGAGCTAAGCACTTCATTTTGACATCCTGTAAAATGTTTTGCACATTTTCAAAGCTCCTATTGTTTCTCTTTCCAAATAACCACCAAATGCATTCTGGGACAATCTTCCATCTCCATCCTTCTTTGTAACATTTTCCATCCTGTTCCAGCTACTTAGTACTCCTCTAAAGCATCTTGGTTTCATCCACCTGATCCCCTTCAGGCTAGTGAACATTCTCCATGGTTGTTCTGTCCAATTACAGTGTAAGAAAAGATGGTTGACTGTCTCAGCTAGTTCTCCACACAGATAACACCTAGAAACCAATTGATGACCTCTCTTGTTCAGGTTCTCATGTGTTAGAACAGCATCTTTTACGAAAACCCAAGTGAAACAATTCACTTTGTAAGGCACCCTGGGTTTCCATATCATCTTCCATGGCCACTCTTTCTTCTGTCCCCTTGTCCTGTTAAGGGCCTTGTAAGCAGACTTGACTGAGAGGTCACCTTTGTTGTCCTCCTGCCATATTAGCACATCACTTTCCTCAGCAGGACTTCTGTGAACATCTAAATAGCTGAGCAGCTCTGTCAATTTTCAATCTCCAATCATTTGGTTGTCTTCTTAGGCCGAGATTCCATCCCTACCCGGTCCACATATTAGCTACAGTGACCTGTTGCCATTGACAGAGTGTAAAAATGACAAGATACGCATGTCCCAAAACTACTGTCCCATTCCACTTGTCATCCCAAAAGGAGGTCTTCCTACCATTTCCCATCTTCACTATGGTTCTTACTTATATCATTGGCTATAGATTCCTTTAGCCCTCCATACCGTGCATTTATATGGGATGGTAACTTGTGTTGTCATCCACTTGTCCTTAACACATCCTTCCAGAGCATGCCATCTTCATTTGCAAACTTCCATACCCACTTCAACAAAAAGCTTTGATTTTGTTTCTTTAGGTTCTTGATGCTAAGGCCCATGTTTTCTTGCTCACTTTTGATCCCTCCCACTTAACAGTGATACTTCCTCATGTATTCACCTTGCAATAGGAATTTCCTCCTCAGAGCATCATACAGTTAGACACACAAGCTGGCATAGGAAATATAGACTTCATATAGGAAGGGAGTGCATCAAGTTTAACCAATGTCAATCTGCCTCCCAGTGACAAGTATTAGCATTTTCAACTGTAAGTCTCTTCTCACACTTCTCCAGTACCCCAATCCAGATCCTTTTTTATTTCCTTTTGGCCCCAAGAGGCATGCCTAGGTACGTATTTGGGAGTTCACCAACCTTCCCACCTAAAATATTAGCTAGGCCTTCAATTGCATTCACTGTGTTGATTGATAGGATAAACAAAACTCTTCCGCCAGTTAATATGCAACCCTTACACTGCTTCAAATATTACAAAGATCAGCCTCAGCATCTTGATTTGTTCTTGTACTGACTCACAAAATACTAGGGTATCATCTGCATACTGAAGCTGTGTGATTTCCATGATGCTTAAGTCACCTACTTGGGAGCCCCTAATCCAGTTCTTCTCCTTTGTTGTATTAATCAAATTGATCATACCTTCCACAGCAATAATGAAGAGAAATAAGGATAAGGGATCCCCCTTCCTGAGGCCTCTCTGAGAAGAAGCCATTGGGAGTTCTATTGATTAGGATAGAAAATTTCACAGAACTAACGCAATATCTAATCCAAATATTCCACTTGCTCGCAAAGCCCATTTTACCAAGAATCTGGATGAGGAAATTGCAGTTTAGATGGTCATAAGCTTTTTGGATATCCAGTTTGCATACAATCCCAGATATACAACTTCTCTGCCTTGACTCTATACATTCATTTGCCATCCAAAATCTGCCTCCCCTTGATGAAAGCTATCTGATGTCTTTTTACTAGACCATGGATCACCCTCTTCAATCTTTTTGGCAGAATCTTTGCTATAATTTTGTATACCCCCCCAACCAGACTAATGGATCTAAAGTCAGTCACTTCTATTGCTCTCACCTTTTTTGGTATCAGGGCCAAAAAGGTGGAGTTGAAGCATTTTTCAAGGTAGCTTTTTTCTTGAAAGTACTAAATAGCTGCTATCAGCTCCACCTTGATGATGTCCCAACATTGTTCTAATAACTCCACTGCAAAACCAATTGGCTCTGGGCCTTGTCCCCAGCAAATGCACTGATGCCTTCCAGGATCTCCTGAGAGTCAAAAAGAGCCTCTAGCATAAAGTTTTCCGTTCCAATCTTGAGGCAATTTCTCATCTCTAGTTGTGGTCTCCATTCCTCAGTATCTACATAAAGTTTCTCATAGGAGGACACAATTTCTCTCTTTACTTCCTCTGGCTCCTCTATCATCGCTCTTTCCACTTTCGACTTGTCAATGGTGTTGGATCTTCTGTGTGCATTAGCAGTTTTGTAGAAGAAACTATTGTTTCTATCCCCCTCTTTTAACCATATGGCTCTAGACTTTTGTCTCCAAGCAATCTCCTCTTCTCTAGCAATCTCTTCAAATTCATTGGTGAGACTCAATTTGGATGCTATTTCCTTCTCATGTAATACTTTGTGCGCCTGAATTCCTTCTAGAGCTGCTAGTTTTGTCAATTTGTTTCTATATTCCTAACCCTAAACGGACTTGCCCCATTCCTTGAGTTTTTCTCTTTGAAACCCTTTATCTGCAACCACCAATTCTCAAGTTTGAAAAAGGATTTGGAACTTTCCTAATCCCCACATTGAAGCATAATAGGGGAGTGATCTGAAGTAACTTTCTGAAGCATACTTTGTTTTATGTTTCTGAAACAACCATCCAGATCCTCTGAAATGAGAATCCTATCAAGTCTAGCAGTTGTATGCCTATACCTTTTTCTCCAGGTATACTTGCCCGTTTTGGATTCAAATCCATAAGCTACATGTCTTCTACGAACTCTGATAATCAGTCATTGCTTTACTGATTCTATGGCAATTCTTCTTCTCTGAGGGGTGTCTAGTTGTGTTGAAATCACCACCCAGAACCAAAGGTCCTATGATTAGATCCTTAGTGGCCCCTATCTCCACCCCCCAAGTCTCTTCCCTATCCACTCTCCCATTAGGAGCATAAACACATATCGAGCAAACACCTGCTTTTTTCCCAATGAAACTGCAAGACACTGAGGGGTCATTTGGTAGTGCACGAGGAGAAATAGCCTATGTATTATGTATGGTATTATTTAGTACTCTGTTCGGTTAAAATTTTGGGCCTATATAAACTAATCCATGTATTAGTTATACACCAACAACATCATACCCAATGAAATCCCACAAGTGAGGTATGTGGAAGGTAGAGTGTAGCCAGACCTTATCACTATCTCATGAAGACAGAAAGGTTGTTTCAAAAGACCGTCAGCTCGAATGTATCAATCTCAAATAAAAGAAGAAAAAAAACAATAGATATTGAATAGCGACTAAAACAAAGAGAATGTCAATTCTACAAGGGAAAAGAACAAAAAAACAAAACAATCAAAGAGCAATAACAACACAACTATAATGGCACGACTAATCCTATGACAAACCTTAAACCATCATAAGGCAAGACAACATCCTACCCCTACTAGCCTTTTACCCTAATATGCAACCTTCACTCATTGTTTCTAAGGTGATATCCTCGGTGATATGGAGCTTTGCCATATTCTGTCTAATCAAATCTACCCAATACTTTTCGATCTACCCTTACCCCACTTTGTAACCCATAAATCCAACCTCCTAACTGGATTTATAATTAATTTAGTTAAGTGATTTGTTGACATAAAGGTCTAATTGAGTGATGATATTGATAAAAAAACAAAGTTTAATGACTTTGCTAGATAAATTCTCAAAGTTGTGTAAGCTTTTATAATATTAACTCTATATTAAAACTACAACTTGCAATTTTTATGTGCAAGCATAGATGGTTTATTTGATTTTACTATTGTTTATCAGCTTTTCGATTCTAAAAGTAGTGATCCTTTATTATATTTGAAATTTAGCGTTTCGTGAAGGATCCATTTATTAAGATGACAATTATTACCCTCAAATAATTCACGTGAGAAACTACAAAACATGGCAACAAAATTGCTCTTCTCCTAGCTAGTTAAAAGGCCCAAAAAAAATAATATTGTCGGGCGATTTTCTACTCTGACCCAATCACATGTCATAGAAAATTTCATAATAATTCAAAAATATAATTGAAAAGAAGCTTTTTGTAAAGTTTTGAACCAAACACAGGAGTAGGTGGGAAACAATGAACCAAAAACACTTAATAAAAAATAATTCCAACATTACTAATCCCTAAATTACTAATCCATATGTTACTAATCCCTGCACTATTCATCTTCATAACAAACAAACTTCGAGTACATTCCAACGCTACTAGCCACTCCTTCCTAATCCCTCTCATCCCACAATACGATGATTCCTCTCCTAGTTCCACTGGCCTCCAGTTGAACAAAATTGACCCACCTATTCCCCCACACTTCTTTCACCAGCTCTACTGTGTCCCCCTTTACCTTAGTTTCTTGAAGGCATCTAATATCTGTCTTTCGAGTTCTAAGGATATTTCTAACCAACCCTTTCTTCCTCCCACAATTCAAGCCCCTTACGTTCCAAGAAACAATTCTCAAATTCATTGATCTTTGTTTGGAAGATATTCCCCTTTGCATCTAGATCCATAGCTCCAGAATGTGTTGTCTAGTTCTGATCTCCTTAGTTCATTCGACCCCTTCTTTGTTTTTTGAAACTGAATTTTGACCCCTTCTTTGGGGGCCACTTGTGTTTCACCACTTTATTGTTTGTTTGTTTTTTTTTGACAAAGATAACAGTTTTGCATATAAATCTTCAGCACAAAAGGTTGGAAACCCAAATTTACATCATGAAGCTACCAATAGATGTAGCCTCAAACAGATCAAGCAAAAACTAGCTTCTAATTCATCTTACAAAAAACCTAATAAATCTATTATAGCTACAGGATCATTTACATATTCAGAATTGCACCAATAGCAAAAACTGATAATACAATTCATGTTCACTCTATGTAAAGGATTGCTAATGTTCTCAAAACATCTTAAATTCCTCTCCTTCCATATTATCCACCAAATTACTTTTGTTGTTTATTGCTATCAATCTTTTTGAATAATTATTTCGCCTTTTAAAGTCAACACCAAACTCTGCACTTAATTTGCTGATGTATTGTTGGACCCAGTTATTATATTCCTATCTTTTTCCTTTATGAAAACTATATAAAGTTTTTTATTCTATTTTGCCTCGCGGAAACCATCGGGGAAAACCTTCACGGTACTGTTCTTCTCCGGCGTCTTCTCTGGCGTCGTCTCTTCTTGGTCGTCTCCGGCGTCGCTTCTTCCCGGCGTCTTCTCTCTATCTCCGGCGTCGTCCCGACGTCTTCTCTGTTCTTCCCCATCTGCTTCAAGATCTTCTTCTTCAAAATTTGGGTTTGTCTGGTTTTCTTCAAGAATTGGGCGCTTCAGAGAAGACGCGATTCAGGCGCCAATTATTGCATGTCTTTAGGCGGCAAAACTCCGGCTACAAGAGTTTCCGATCAGCATCAGTCAAATTCCGGCCAGAGGCAGAAATCCGGCAACCATTTTCCGGCGAAAATCAACCCAGGTTCTATCATTCCTACCTATTCTTTATTTCTTGGCTGCACTATCTCATTTTGGGAGTACTTTTCCTTTTCTTGTTTACTGATCAGTCTTTGTTAATATTTCGTGAGTCATTTGAGTGTAACCTTTTAATTTCTTGATTAGCTTGTTATTAGTATATTTCATACTTGATCTGCTGAATTATTCTGGGAGTTGCTGACTTTGTGTTTTGGATATAATTGTAGAGTTATTGGTTTGCTGTTTGTCAGTATAGTACTTGTTTGTGATTGGGTACCTAGCGATTTTGTGAGCGCTTAGTGAGAGTTTTTCGTAGTTGGTGGCGTCCGGATCTGATGTTAGAGTAGGGTCATGTCGTCGGTTGGGGTCGGGGGTTAGTGGTAGGGGTGGTAAGAAAGGCACTGGCTTATCTAAATTAAGAGTAGGATTGTGGAATATAGGTACACTTACAGGGAAATCCATAGAGCTAGTAAAGTGTCTTAAGAGGAGACGAATTAATATAGTGTGTGTTCAGGAGACCAGATGGGTAGGGACCAAAGCTCGGGACGTAGACGGGTTCAAGCTATGGTACTCAGGTGGTTCTAGGGATAGAAATGGTGTAGGTATTCTAGTAGACGAGAGCCTTAGGGAGTATGTGGTGGAGGTTAGGAGGTTTAATGATAGGATGATGTCTATTAAACTTGTGGTGGGTAAGCACATAGTGACTGTAGTTAGTGCCTATGCGCCTCAAGCGGGTCTAGACGAGGAAGTCAAGAGGCTTTTTTGGAAAGACTTGGATGAGGTGGTGAGGGACATACCAGCGACGGAAAAACTTTTCATCGAGGGAGACTTTAATGGACATATTGGGGCTACCAGTAGCGGGTTTGAAGATGTCCATGGAGGTTTTGGTTTTGGGGAAAGGAATGGGGGTGGGATGTCTCTCTTGGATTTTGCCAAAGCCTTTGAGTTAGTTATTGCTAACTCATGTTTCCAGAAGAGGGAAAATCACTTGATAACCTTTCAAAGTGCGGTAGCTAAGACTCAAATTGATTACCTACTTCTCCGGAAGGGAGATAGAAACTTTTGTAAAAATTGCAAAGTTATTCCGAGTGAAAGTATTTCCACTCAACATAGGCTTCTAGTAATGGATTTAGAGATTAAGAGAGAAAAGAAGAGGAAGATTGCCTACGTCCAACCGAAAATTAGATGGGGAGGCCTAACTCCTGCCCTTTCCCATGAGATGGAAGAAAAGCTAAGAAACTTAAAGGCTTGGAGTAGTGGCGGAGATGTGAACAATATGCGGGACAATATTGCTGGTTGCATTAGAAAGGTAGCTTCTGAGATATTAAGGGTGTCGAGAGGACCCTTCGGTGGACGTCAGGGTGATTGGTGGTGGAATGAAGAAGTTCAAGGCAAAGTGAAAGCTAAGAAGATGGCCTACATGAAGTCGTTGGAGTGTAGGGATGAGGATGAAAAACAAAGACTTGAGGAGATTTATAAGACGACTAAGTCAGACGCGAAGATGGCGGTGACGAGTGCTAAGACAGCAGCATCTGAGCGTCTCTATGAGGAGCTAAGTGAGAAAGGCGTGGAAAAGAGAATGTATAGGCTCGCTAAAGAGAGAGAAAGGAAAGCTCGGGATTTGGACCAAGTGAAGTGCATTAAGGATGAGGAGGGTGAGGTGTTTGTGGATGTGACTTCCATTAAGCAACGGTGGCAGGCCTACTTTCATAAACTCTTAAACGAAAAAGGAGATAGCGACATTGAGCTGGGTGAGTTGGCTCAGTCCGAGAGTCATCGAGATTTTGGTTATTGCAGACGGTTCAGAGTTGAGGAGGTTAGAAGGGCGATTAGTAGGATGAAAAGAGGGAGGGCAATCGGACCTAATGAGATTCCGGTCGATTTTTGGAAGAACATGGTCAAGGATGGCATAGAGTGGTTGACTAGACTGTTCAATGCTATCATGAAAACTGCCAAGATGCCGGATGAATGGAGGAGTACGATGGTTCCATTGTACAAGAACAAGGGTGATATTCAAAACTGCAATAATTACAGGGGTATCAAGTTGTTAAGTCATACTATGAAGGCATGGGAGAGAGTGGTGGAGATGAGGGTGAGAAAAGTAGTATCTATTTCAGAAAATCAGTTTAGATTCATGCCAGGGCGGTCGACTACTGAAGCAATTCACCTTGTTCGGAGATTAGTGAAAAAATATAGGGAAAGAAAGGACCTTCATATGGTGTTCATTGATCTTGAGAAGGCCTACGACAAAGTCCCAAGGGATGTCCTGTGGAGGTGTTTGGAGGTGAAAGGCGTCCCGATGGCATATATTAGAGTGATAAAGAACATGTACGACGGAGCCAAAACCCGGGTAAGAACGGTGGGGGGAGATTCTGAATATTTTCCTGTTAAGATGAGACTTCATCAAGGATCTGTGTTGAGCCCTTTTCTGTTTGCATTGGTGATGGATGAGCTGATGCGATCTATCCAGGAGGAGGTCCCATGGTGTATGTTGTTTGCAGATGACATAGTACTAATTGATGAAGCCCGGACCAAAGTTAATGATAGGTTGGAGGTTTGGCGACACACTCTTGAGTCCAAAGGATTCAAACTGAGCACGACCAAGACAGAATACTTGGAATGCAAATTCAGTGTGGCGAGGGATGAAGCAGACAGTGGTGTGAGACTTGCCGCTCACCCTATTCCCAAGAAGGAAAGTTTTAAGTATTTGGGGTCTATCATCCAGAGTAGTGGGGATATCGACGATGATGTCACACACCGCATTGGGGCGGCTTGGACAAAGTGGAGGTTGGCCTCTGGAGTATTGTGTGATAAGAAGATACCACCTAAACTCAAAGGTAAGTTCTACAGAATGGTGGTTAGACCTTCTTTGTTGTATGGGGTGGAGTGTTGGCCAATAAAAAATGCACATGTTCAGAAGATGCAGGTCGCCGAAATGAGGATGTAAGATGGATGTGTGGTCACACCAGGAGTGATAAGATTAGGAACGAGGTCATTCGGGAAAGGCTGGAGGTGGCACCTGTAGCAGACAAGATGAGGGAAGCGAGACTGCGATGTGCAGAGAAGGAGTACCGATGCCCCTGTTAGGAGGTGTGAGAGGCTAGATTTGAGAGTTACTCGGAGGGGTAGAGGTAGACCAAAGAAATACTGGGGGGAGGTGATTAGGCAAGATCTGGTGAAAATTGATCTCACCGAGGACATGACCTTAGATAGGAGAGAGTAGAGATCGCGAATTAGAATAGCGAGCTAGGTTAGATAGGAAGGAGTTTTTTTTAATTGTATGCCTTTTTTATGTTATATACCTGACTTTTGGATATTAATTTTCCTGTATTTACTTCCTGTGCACTTTCTTTTCTTTCATGTTTATCATATCTAGCTTATTCTGCTCATGGGTTTTTGTGACGAGGGTTTCAAGGAAACAGTCTCTCTACCGCTATGAGGTAGTGGTAAGGTCTGCGTACATTCTACCCTCCCCAGACCCCACTTGTGGGATTTTACTGGGTATGTTGTTGTTGTTGTATTGTTGGACCCATTCAGAAGTATTCAAATCCTAATTGACTTTGGATGACAACTTCATGTTTACTGACACTACTTCAATTTGAGTCACAATTAGGAATTGATCTTCCGATTGCATGGCAATCAACTCGTTTCCGCTTGCTTGCACTATTTTTTTCGTGTCTGAGGGCATTGGGAGTTGTTCGAGATGTGAACTCGATCTCTCCAAGGCATTTGGGGTAGCTTGCAACTTATCATAGTTGTTGATTAATTGGACTTAGAAATATTTACTTGAATTTCAATTCCAAGGTAATATTCTCCTATTGGGACTTTTTATTGGATTTTGGAAATTTAAAAACTTTTGGGCTATTCAAATCAAAGCCCACTTCTGAGACTTTTCCGATTTGCCCCCCCCCCTACAGCCCACAAAGGGCACTTTTCTTCTAATTACCTTCCATGTGTCCTTAAATTTAAAATCTCCCCTTCTTCTGTTGTACCCACGTGATTGCCCTCGTGGATTGATTCCGCCAATTGGGTTTATGTCCCAACTTAGACTTCTATATCATATTATCCATATGTCCTTGACCTAATTCTTCTTTCTTCTCCCTTGCAACCCTAACAGTGACCACCATCCATATCAAAATTATGTACACAAGCTTGTTGCCAGTACCTCTATCACCGTTGAAATAAGCTTACCATGTCCTAAAACTTTCATATGAGCCTAGAGTAGATAATTTTTCAAAGTTGTTTCCTCCTCTCTCTCTATGAATCCACCACGATAATCTCTGATCTATTTGAGAATCTCTTGAAACCAAAAGTTCAGTGGGAACCCTAGAATTCTAAACCATACCCATTCTCTATTTATTTCCGCCATCCAACAACTCGTAGTGGGTTTCAACCATACCAGCATTATCTTTGTCTTCCTCCACTCCTCCACTATGAAAAATATGAATCAGAGTCTGAAGAAGGGGAAGGAAAAAGGGCCCATGACCTGCAGGAGAATTTATTCAATCACATAGTTTGAGCTCCAAGAATATGGTACCCTTGGGACCTTTGGATACACTCCTAGACACCGATGAGTACAGGCTCTACAATTTTCCTTGATAGTAACTCAAGGAGAAAGAGTTTGTCATCATCTCGTGAACATTGACGCTGCCGATTGATTTTCACGAGTTATTTTCCCATCTCTTTGCATCGTTTAGGGTTGGAGGCTTTTGTGATTGGAAACTACCAGCTAAGCATCTTCCTAGAAAATCCTTTCCTGATGTTCTCATGCCTCCAACAATTTCAATGTTGACATCGCTTATCCAAATCTCCGCCTTCTTCACACCCATTGTTGACCATCTATTGGTATTGCAAGTCTCTTTAAAGGACATCTCTAGTTTGCTTGTTGTGATCGCTTGAGGTTGCTTCTCCATCTATGGTTCATAAATAAATATTGTTATTTTGTGGGCTATGTTCGCCCACCCCTTCCGTGTGTGCTCTCCGGTGTGACAATAACAGAATTATTTTGGCCTTGCAAGGTGATGAAACTAATGTACTTACCATTCTCGTTGTATTTTAAGAGTACAAAAAATCTCTGAGAAATTGTCCTTGGTTCTTCATCTTCTAACTGCTTTCCCAACTACTTTTGTAGCTTCAATAAATACTGAGAATAATCACTTCAAAATTTTGTGGCTGATTTTAACTTTCATTAGATTTCTGTTGTGTTCAGACCCTTCATCCCAAGATTCTGCTCCTGAGAGGCATTTAGTGATTTCGTATGACCTGAGACCAGCATTGTAGTAAATGTTGCTACCACCCGATGTTTTAGTCCTGTCCATGTTGTCAGAATAGGACCCCCCCCCCCCCCAAAACGGAAATAAGACTTACAGGCTGTCTAAAACAAGTTGACCTCGATAAAAGTGCCTGGGAATCAGCACTTTCTCAGTGCTGCTGTTTCTATAAATTTACCATTTCTCAGAAAGAAAAGGAAACGATTTATGTACCTAATCCATAAAGCATTCCCAATCCCCCTAACTATTACCCCGTTCACAATCACATTACTACAACACTCCCTATTATATATAATCCACCTTTGTCTTGGACATGGAAACAAACAGAACAAACCAACCCCTCAAAAGTTTGGCCCGTTGACATTTCAATTCTAGTTCCCGAATAATATCTGATATTTTTGAAGTACGAACATGTTCTAAAAGTCAATCTTGGAACTAGAAGGAGCATTGCACAGAAAGATTGATTGATTCACGAATATCATCACAGAAATGGTTGGGAAGATCAACGAGACAAGGTTAATGCAAAGATATTTTATTACTTTTCTTATTCCTTGACCATAAATATTAAAGAGACTAATGCACTTCATCATAAAAGAAGTCTTGGTTGTTCAGTGTGTATCTAAAAAAATCCATCTTAGAAATATCCTTTTTTCAGTAAAATGCACACCAATTATAGTTAACACTTTTAACTGCAACAGTAATCAAGAAAATAACAGCAATAGCAACATACACCAGCAGTATCAAGAAAACAACAATAAAAGTAAGTACATAGAATAAAATGCTCCGGGAAGTTAAGTAAAATAAGAAGGGAGACAAAAAAATTCACATACTCTTTCGTGAAACAGCTAGAGAAACTTCCTTCAGAATAACGAGGAGAAGAAGTAGGAATGTTTCTCGTCTTTCCATCAGCATAAAATTCTCGTTCATCAATGTTTACAGGGAGCTTAAACGGCGCTTTCCGTGAAGACAATGCGGTCTTACATCTTCTACTTGGAGAAAACTGTCTGGTTAATATCCTTTTGCGGCCACACGTATTCAGAGCATGTAATTCATTTTGGAAACCATTGGGTGTCTTAAAGTTGGCCTGCTAATCAATAAGTAAAAGCAACAGTATATATACACATATATGTTTGTTTGTTTTGGATTGCAGTAAGAGCAAAACAACATTAACTATTTTCATCAGAAAACTTATTTGTAAAGTAAAAATATACTTTTTCTTCCAGCTTGTTCGTAAAGCACACAGCAAAAGAAGATTGCGAGCAGGGTGCTGATTGCACAGACCGTTGCGCAAGACCATTAGCTCCACCTACAAGATGTCCTCCAGCATTAGTTTCCATTCAAACAATATTTTGTAAAGCAACTCAAATCTTTTGCTCATCTAACTCCCATGTAGTTGCACGCATACGTTGTACATAAACCTAGAGTCACATTCATGCCTGCTTGCATGAAGAACACATAAAAGAGCCTAAAGTCAGCACTAAAGATCTCCAAGGTGAACAGTGAGTACACTTGGGGTGCTAGAAACTCTATTACATACTTATGTTTGCCCAAGTAAGGAACTTCCCTTAGTTCATCCAAGTAAGAGCATGTGACAACATAAAAGCTTTGCGTTTTTTTTTTTTTTTGATAAATGAAAATTTTAACACAGTCATCCCCACCCCATACACACCAAAATAGAAAGAAAAGAAAAAAAAGACTTACCAATAGAACCAGAGTGATGCCTTCCCAATAAGGCACATCCATCCGTTGCCTGTCAAAAATAGTGTAAGCAATAATGCTTAATTACATAACCAATCAAAGAAGGGAAGGACATATGCTTGTTCAAGGAAAGTAGGAAACACATTCCAAATATGGATTTACGCCACTTCTACAGTTATGCATTTTTTTTACCAAGTAAGTATTATCTACAATTATCATGGTTGACAGCATCTCTATGATAATGCATCAAAACCACAAAATTATTGGGAAAAAGAGTATCTTAAATTCGTGTGAATTACATTAGTCTTGGAAGCCCGTCCTCAAATTATGACACTAATTGTGCAATTCTACTTATATGTAGCTTTCACTTATCAGCCCACACTACAGTAAAATAAAGACCACATGTGCTAGGAAAATGTGGTTCTACGCAGCCCATGACCGGGTTAAATAGTTTATTTGCTGGACACCTTTTTCAATTAAATGGGTCTTGATCAAACAAAGAAAATTTTTTAAAAAATAACAAAATATTGGATGCTAAGTCACATTTCCAGTGCCTAAAAATGGCTACACAAGCAGGGATTATATTTTGAGGAACAAAGGATTTGTTAAGTAATTTTATTGTCCTAAACTAAAGAAAACCAATTTTGGTAGACAATATCCTTGGGTGGCCATTTGAGGAATTAACTTCTCCTTAATATAAGCACCTTTTTAAGGAAAAGAAAAACTTATGCTCCTAGAAGCTTTGCCAACTATTACTTAAGTTAATAGATATGCATTGTCTTCCTCAAAATTCCTCAAGGGGCAGCCAATTCATGAATTGAAGTCCACAAACAAAACATATTTACCAAGACAGTTTTTATACTTGTTCTCAAGCAAAAGTTAATTCAGAAATAAGTCCATATTTCAATGATATTTCTTTCATGTATTTCAAATACTTCATCCAGTGCCCAATAAATGATTGGGGTTTCTTTTAGTGGTTTCAGTACCTGTGGGATTAGATTATTAATCATACATTTTTTTTTAGAGAATGCTAATAAATTCCAGAATCCATTTCACTGTCCTATGATGAAAAATTATTTTATCTATACTTAGTTAAACTAATTTTTTATATATAATAAATGTCGAACCTCACTCAGCTAGTTCATGTGTTTACTTCTTTAAATTTTCAACCCCTTAACTAAAATTCTGGCTCTATCATGAGAACCACTACACACTCAGCAGCACTCCTACAGGATTTCAAAATTTTACTAAATTCTTGGAAAATGTACAAAATCCAGTAGATGTTGGACCAACAATACTCCAATAATAACTAAATAACAGTAATATGCCTCAGTCAAACTAGTTGAACTCGACCCTATGAAATCCTCTACATCCTTCTTGCTCCAAATTAAAAAAGAGCCTCACCTTATCGGACCGAAGCAATTTTCTCCGTTGTAATTCATCCTCGAGCTTTTTTATAGTTGTTTTCAGCTTCTCACCACCATCAAATAAACTAGGGCCTCTGAAGCCCAACAACCTTTTGAACCTGTTAATTTTTTCAGTTATTTCATCATTCGTAAGGTTTGAAAACTCCTCATTCTGCTCTTCCCCGTCTACGGTATTCGTCGGGGTTGCTTTGGTAGCGACCACCAACTCGGCCGGAGGATTGTCGTCTATTAGCTGATTCCAATCAATAATTAACCGTGCCATTTAGAATTTCATTCAACAACAGCAACATCGGCCATCGTCATCATCTTCCTCCAGAAAAGCATGATCTTTGATTCTGAAAGCAGCAAAGAGAAGACGGATGCTGCTGCAAAACCCAGAACACTAGACCGTAACCTACCACTGCATTTGGGATATGAACAAAGGTGGATCAAAAGGTAGTAAATGGGCTGTTTTTGTTGATATAATATATTTGGACCGGTTAAAATGGACTGGGTTATTTAATTCTAAATTTATTGGGGAAAATTTCATATATATATACACGCAATAAAAAAGTTTGTTTACATAAAATACAGTTCATTTTTTATTTATATAAAAAAAATAGAAAAATTTATGGACGTACACATATTATGTTTCACTATTTTCAAAGATTTCCTACTATTTTTATAAACTTCTAAAATCTTTTTTTTCCTATTTTTTACTGTATTATGATATACTTCATTCACAATCTTGTCTCCTCCACCACAAATTCTATTTTTGCTCCTAAAATCAAGCTCAACTTGATTTGATTCAGTTACTTTTAACTTCTCTCCTATTTCAATCGGCATTTTCTCCCTCTATTATTAATTTAAAAAAAAAAAGGTAGGTTAACTTTATCTTCCCCATTCCAATTTCATATGGTTTCTTTTTTAAATTCACTGTAACTTGCATATTTTTGTGAGTTTTGGTGTAGCAGGAAATTGTGCATGTGAGGTGTTTGATAAAATGTGTAGCTGAAGGCACTAATTTAACACAGACCGATACACCCTGCAATGATTCATATTAATATGTTGAATAATACTTGTATTACAGTTTATCTTTAAACATGATCAACTATAGTTGCATTGATTCAAACACATTAAACTAGATACATCACTAATAAATGAATTATGTCATATACTTTACTATAGAAATTTGATTCTGTGAACCAGGTCGTAGTTATTTCATGTAGTGTATCTTATTACATGATTCATGATTATGTACCAACTATACTTATCTGGATAATTGAATCAACTATGTGTTAAAACATTTTCTTGCAATAAATCATCCCGGAAGATTCATGGTTAAAGTATAAATATCTGATGCAGTGAATCAGTCATGTGTTATACAATTTTATTGCGATGAATCATATTGTATGATCATTGTTACACAAATCTATATAAGTTATCTGATGAATCGAATCAAATATATGTTAAATTATTTTGTTGCAATGATTCATCATAAATGAAAGTTGATTGATGCATCAACTCAATAGCTTGTTTTCTTATCCACATTAACATATGAAGTATACCAGTTTAAAAAAAAAAATTGTGAAAATATGGTGTATCATATATCATGATTCATTTTTGTGAAAATTTGTTTGTATTCAATGCAGAGTATCTTGACACATGATACATCATTATTGCATGATTATTGGTTATACAATTTTTATATAAGTTATTTGATGCATTAAATCAGGCATGTGTTTACGCTGATTCATCCAAATCAATTAACATGATTCATTAGATGGTGTATTATTTTGTTTGATACACCCAATGAATCATCATCTTATATCAAACAAAAACTTTTATAACAGATCACTATATTCAACACATACGGTCCTAACCAACAACATATATGAATCACTATATTTTCATAATGAATCAAACAACGATAAAAATATACAACCTCACGTCCACATATGTGCATTGATTCATACACAATTAGTTACTTAATCCAAACAACGTTGAACATCTAAATTTTTAGCTACGCATTTTATCAAATACCTCAGGTGCACAATTTTTCGCTACACCAAAACTTACAAAAAATAAAAATATACAAGATACAACTATCCCATCAGTCTTGTATCACGTATAAACAACGTTGTTTTCCCAAACCCCAGAATGCCTCATGATTCGTGTTTGCAATATGAATTCTTGTTTGTCATAGCCTTCAAAACTGGAATTTTTTTTATTTTCTTGAAACATATTGTTGCCTTTATTTCAGGGGTTTGGTTATGATCTATTTAGCTAATTTTTAGGGATTGGAATCTAGCTTCCGTTTAAATTGTAATTGAAATTGATTACAATGAATCATGTATGAGTCTCTCTTTGTGCCAGTGTATCCACATAATAGGCATTTTAAGAGATTTTTGTAAATATGCAAAGGGTTGGGATATATTGAAATTTCTTTATTTCACTATGAGATTTATGTAACTTATACTAAAAAAAAAATAGCCAAAATCGGCCCAATTACTATGTCTAAAATCAGCTCAACTATTAAGATCACAATCTGACCACGCCATAGGCCCAATTACATAGGTGGGCCCAACTTCTTAAATTCAAAAATCAGCCTAGTTACTTTTTTCTTCCTTCCTTTTTCTTTCTTATTTTCTCTTCTTCTCTAGCATTGAATTTATTTTTTTGTTTAAAATAAACTTATTTTTTAAAATTATTTTTACTTCATTTTCTAAATAAAAAAAAAATTAAGAACTCTTTTCAATTTTTTTACTGTGTATATATGATATACTAATATTATATAAATATTTATGGGGTGTATATGTACTGTATCGATATTATATCAATGCGTATAAACTTGTATTAATATTGTATAAATAATTATGTAATATATCAACATTGTATAAAATTGTGTATTAGCATGTATCAATATTATATAAATAGTGTGTAAATGTGTATCGATATTGTATAAATTATATATAAACATGTGTCGATATTATATAAATAGGTATGGAATGTATCAATATTATATAAATGGTGCATAATCGTGTATAAATATTATATAAATAATTATGTAATGTATCAATATCGATATTTATTTGACCATCATACATTCCACCTTAATAAAATAAAAGAATAAAAAAAAATAATAAAATAACAAAAAAATTCACAACAAAAGTGAAACAATTAAAAAAGAAATAAAGTTTAAAAAACAGCAAATAAAATTCTTTTAACATTGCCATTTAAAAAATTATGTAATAGATAAATGAATAAAAAAATTAATTTAGCCACGACCTAAAAAGTAAAAAAGAAAAAAGAAAAAAAACATTGAAAACAAAGTAAGGAAGAGCAAAAGAGAAGGTGACGTGGAGAAGGCCAAATGACCAACTAATAGTCAAATTTTAAATTGTAAACCTTAGCCCAAGCTGCCGAAATTGGCCACTTTGTGTAATAAAAAATAGTGGAGTATTTTTTGTGTAAAAAATTTTTATCAATGGTTTGTGAGTGTAATCACCCCTAAAAAAAAATTAAAAAGTTTATCAAAAAAAAAATAGCTCATATTTTTTTAATTATAAAAAGTAGCCCAGGAAGATCATGAGCTCAATATAGCTCAAATCAGCCCAAGGCTATTAGATCTTTTTTGCTCAAATTAGCCTAAGTTTGAATTTTAGCCTTATTTAATGGGGAAATCACATAACTATCCAATATTTAGAAAATATTTACCACTCATAGCAACATAATTTTTTTAATCATATATAAAAAATTGATTGAATAGTCCAATATTTTTGTTAAAATTCGCTCAATTCTCTCTCATCTCCCATTTTGCTATCTTTCACTATAAATGATAATAAAACAAAAGTATATGTAATATTGACAAATATTAATTAAAAGGCCTGCATTTAGATAATTTTTCCTTAGTTAATACCTATGTAATTATTAGATTACTTATTAGATCATATGTAGGTATTTTGTAAATAATACAGAGAATAACAACTTATTTGCATATAATGACAAATTATTAAATGCAAATTTTTCTTATTAAATTTTAGTTTTCCTAACTAATAAAGCATGAGGTCCCATTATTTTGACTAGGTTCCACATTTTTCCTAAAAAAGGAGATAATGACCTTCATCTCTGTTTTTTTTTTTTCCTTTTTTGAAATTGTTAGGTACTTTGTGTTTTAAACTTGTTAAGTGCACTATTACTTTCTTATTAAATGCTAAAGTTTAGTTTTTTCCCATTTTGTTACCTACTAGTCTTATTAGGACTTTTCCTCTTATTATTTTTTTTAATTTTATTTTATCATTTTTTACGGAACAGATTTGCATACATCTAGTTAATGTCATTTTTATGAAATATCGATTTAATACACACGTAAAATCATTTTCAAACATCAATTACTATACTTTCTTCAAACATAAAATTAGTTCTTCGTAATGAAACTAGTCTTGTTTGTACGCACTTTGCGCGTGTAACTAACAAACATTATAGAGAAAAATAAATTTCTTATACACAGAGAGATTCTATTACTGATTAGAACTCATGGTAAATTAAAAATTTTCGGTTGTAGAGTTTTTCTTGATTCAAATAAGTAAGAAATAGAAATCTATTAAATAAGAAAGATTTAGGAATCTATCCATGGCTTGAAGTCTTTATTAATCTTATCATTTCCTTCTATATATTTTAGAAGTCAATATCATAAATACAATTAAATAATTTAAAGAAAAATAGTGAAAAGACGGTTTTATCTAAAGAAGAAATTTTTAATGAAGGGTAAAAAGTTCAAACAACATTTTTAAGAGTCTTCACACTATTAATATAGTATAAATAGATTCACATTTATGTTGAATTAATACACATAAACTAAACATAAAGTTAGTATTTGAATCATCTTAATGAAATCTAAATTGATACCAATTTAATATTTATATGTAAGTTGCACTATGTATATTTTAATTAAATGCAAATATATACCAATTAATACATATAAATTATTTATGGGATTTTTTCATTTATTTATGGTATATAATATATTATATATATATATATATATATATATATATATATATATATATATATATATATATATATATATATATATATGTATTCTTTTTTTTTAATTTTGTTCCTCTATATATTAATTTTATTTTTCAATTTTTAGTCGTTTTTACTTTTCACGAATTGCATGTGTGTAAAAAATTATTTCTAGGAATCTTATTTTAATTTATTTCAGTTTTTAATTAAACTTTATCTTTTATTATGGAGCAATTACCTAAGAATCCTATTAAGACTTTTTCTTTTTTAATTATTTTTTATTTTTTTGCTTATTGAATTTTCCTAAGGAGTCAGCTTTTTTATGGCATTTTTTTTTGTTTATTTATGGTATCCAATATATTATACATCCCTTTTTTTTTTCCCTTTATTTATGATTCTTTTTATATTTTTTTTTTAAAATTGTCGTATTCATGATTAATAATTGATTTTCATTTTTTAAAATTTTTAATTATTTTTTACAGATTGCATATAGAAAAATTATTTCTGTAGGTAGATATGTTGATAGTATATAATGAAATATACTGAATTTTCAGTATAGTATTGGTTTTTTATTCAGAGGATTCTCAATAATATTATTTCACGTGTGTTGTATTATTTATAATTATTGTTGATTTTATTAAGGATATGTCAAGTTCTTACCAATAAATCAAATATATATCATTTAAATATCAAAATATAAATCCACTATTAAATGCAAATAATGAATTTTTCAGTATATTATTAGTTTTATTCATAGTATTTCAATGATATTATTTTCATGTGTGCTTTATTTCTTAAGAATATTATTGGTTTTATTCAGGGTATGTCAAGTTATTATCAATAAAACAAGTATATATCACTTAAATACCAGAATATATATATCTATAAATTACAAAAATAAAATTTATGTCTGTCATTCAAAAACAGGCAACAAACCAAACATATATTGATTTTACATAGTATCCAAATATATATCACTAAAATACCAAAATATATATCAACAAATTTACCAAAATCCATTAAGTTCTTACCATAGCCAAGAATTAAACCAAAATAAAACACAATGTCACGCCCCGTGAGGGTATCCTAAGTGTGGCTGGCACCCAGAGACTATTGTTAATATCCAAGCGAACCACTTGACTTCATCACGTTCATTCAATCAATGATTCAAGACAATCAGTGGAAAACAAAAGAGAGTAATGGACACATCTCATCTAGTCTCAAAATAATATTATAAATAAACTAGTGGAAAGAAACTAACTCAACAAGTCTTATCATCAACACTTGACTCTAGTCTATTAAGCCTGTATCACTATCAAATGGTGTCAATGACAGATCCATGGCTACCTCAACTCAAGGAATATTAAAACTACTCTAAAAGTTTGACTCTTATAGCTAGATGGAAGTACATAATGGTCCTTCAAAGAAAAGGCTCACCAACTCTGTTGACTGCGATAGATCTTCAACGATGTGCCAGTTGATGATCTCCAAATCTTGTAGCTGCATCATGAAATGATGCAGCGCTGAGTGGCGCCAGTATATGGAATGTACGGTATGTAAAATGGCTGAATGAAACAGAAATAGGTAGAATAATATGGAAGTAACATCAACTCAGAATAATTACCAAATCAGAATGTCACATGTCTATCTAAAGAAAAAGTAAAGATTAGATAAGTGATCCATCAACCAATCAACCTCATCAATCAACTCAACTTAATGGAACTCAACTCAACTCGGCTTGACTCAGAGTACTCAAGGTAGGAACTTTTTGAGAGTTTCTCTTATCCGACAACAATCACTTATGAGCCAGTGATTGTACAACAATCCCACTGATATTGCCACAACCATTCCGTACTTTCCCGATAAAGAACACCTAGGATCTATAAGGGATCCAGACAATTAATATATTAAGTCCTATTGCTTCAGGACAATAAGGTGAGGACCTGTCCGACTTTAACGGACTTAATCCATAGAATTAAAACTTGTCCGACTCTAACGGACATAGCCCTCGAGTGAGAACTTGTCCGACTCTAACGGACTTAGCCCTCAAGATAGGGACTTGTCTGACTCTAACGGACTTAATCCACTCCTACGCTTAGCGACGTAGTTAATGAGTGCGAGTTGGACTTGCTCTTACTCTTACTTATTTCAGCACTCGATACTCCTCCGAAGATTCAATGCTCATAAGACTCCTCATCTCAACTCAATTATCTCAAATTAGCCTCGTAGAGACTCTCATTATCTCATTGACTCAAACTCAAGGGTCCTCCATTATTTCAAGGACTTTAACTCATCTCAATTAACTCAATTCTCATTCAAGAACTCAAGGACTCAGATCATCAATTAGAAGAAGTCATTTAGTCAAAACTCAAAAAATCAATTATGAAGACTCATAGGATCATCAAGCTGAATTAACTCAACCTCACACTCACATCAAGATTTCGCTCAACATATTCAAACCAAGGCTCTAGACTCCATCCCTAAGTTCATTATGCATGTTTTCACAAATTAATATATATCTCATGAAAAATATTCAAATCAAGAAAACAAGTTTATGATGATTATCAACATATGAAAATACATGTAGTAGGCATAATTTTCAAGAAAATAATCAACAAAGTATTTCAAGAAACATATATGGGGACTGATGGACTCTCAACTCCTCTATTACCGTCTACGGGGCACATAGGAGAACAATCTCATACTTTAGTTTAGCCTTACATACCTAGTATGAAGGTAGACGATCAACTTGGCACGAACACAACTTGAATTCCTTGAATCCTCGCTCTTCTCTTTTCTCTTTAACTCTAGTCTTTTTGTTAAAGGTTTAGAAGGACTTGGAATAGGATTTATAACCCTTTTTATACTTAAAATGACCTGTTTTGGTCATATATTAAGTCCAGGAGGGGTTTGAAAAGGTCTAGAATGCCCCTCACGAAATTCAAAAAAAATTCGTCTTGGGACATGGAGTCCGCGACGTGGACTGGGTTTATTTTTTGATATTTTCGTTGAAATTTCTCCGAATGAGGTTTTTAATCCCGTAGAAAATTTGTAGGATAAAACCAAGTATTGGGTCCGCGGTAGGTGCGCGTCACACACATGTCGCGCGCCCTCACTGGTTCACGTTTTCGCATCGAAAAATTATCTTTTGACCCGGTTGCTCTAAAAATCAACCTAGACCATTTTCCCACTCAATTTTTCATACTGATCGTATATCCGATCTCGAAATTTCCATTTGAGCATGAAAAGATACGTTATGCGCACATCTCTCTTTTAAGGGTATTTTGGTAATTTTGCTGGGTGTTACAAGAATAGATGGTATTGGGAACTTGTTTGTTCTGCGAGACTAGGATGATTTATGTATGGGAGAATTGTGGCACCTACCCATATACCTTTCTTGGTTACTAAACAAAAAGATAACTTTAATGCATTTTCATTGATCATTCTTATTTCCGCTTAACGATGTAGTTAGGTTGTCAATGAGAATAGGCTGGTAGAGGTTAGTGACCATGCATGGTGAATTGAACCCTGTAATTTAGTAATTAGAAAACTCATGAATAATCAAAAAAATTGAGGCAAGAGCATATGTCGAAACGGTTACAGTCTTGGAATCTCGCGTAAATTAATAACTTCCTAGTAAACATTTGAATGTCGTAGTAGTTTAAATTTTCTTTTCTTGAATAACAAGCATTGCATAGTCATCTTTTGTTAATAATCGAAAGTTACTTGAAGTCTTGTGGGTTTCATGTCCCGATTCAATATATATATATATATATATATAAAGATTTTAGGTTCATTATGTTCTTGATTGTGAATTGCTCTTTACGATTTGTGGTCTATATATTGATATATTGATAACTGGAATTTTAAGATGCTCAATAATAGTACTACTAAAATTTAATGGATGCCATAGATTTTTAACTAAGTTCCTATGAAGAAGAACACAAACTAAAAATGAAATAGAAACAAATTAAATATATATATTTATTTATTTATGGAAACAAAACTAAAAATAATTTTTTTATATTTATTATTGGTCCTCACTCTCTTTGAGAGAGTGAAATACACTCACTTTGCCACATATAAGTATTTAGAGAGATACTAATGTTAGTTTTAAACATATTAGGGGGTGATAGGACCCCCATAAAATTAAAGTGTGCAATTGAAAATTTGAATATAGATTAAGAGAGTATTTGGCTGTTTTCTATTTTCTCATTAATTTATCGTAAGGAAAAAATATTTTGAGTCAAATTTGGCTATTTTAGTTACCTCACGTGTGCGTATTCGGAGCAACTCGAAGGAGTGAAATAAGGTCCAATTGACTTTCCTTCATCAAAATATTATATCATTCAAACAAAATGATTTATTTATTTATGTTAGGCGGAATGACTTAATAGAACCTTATACTTGGTCCTGTTTGTTACCTAGGACCTTATACTTAGAATTTTGCCAACTAAACCCTTGTACCCATTCAAAAGGTACATTTTCAACACATTTTTTTTGATCTGGCATCCTAAGTGGCATACCAGGTCATGCGCGTGAGATTCACTCCATTTTAGAGCGTAAAGGGTTTCTAAAAAGCCTTTAACAATCATCTTCTTCCCCATCTCCCATTTTCACTGACCAACCAAACTAGCCATGCCCCGTCGGAAAAATCTTGAAACAAATGGATTAAGATATGTGGTTTTACGACAATCGAAGACTGACCCACGTCGTTACAGGGGTGTACGTAAATATCCATGGGGTCGATTTGCTACTGAGATAAAGGATCTGGTGAAAAAGCTAGGTTATGGCTGGGTACATTTGATACAGCGGAGGATGCTATGCGGGCTTATGACGATGTTGCAAGGTCCTTTCATGGAGCTCAAGCGAAAACTAATTTCCCCATACTGCATCCCTATAGGCAGAATCAATTCGAAATCTTCATCATTTGAGGTCGGCTTCAAGTAGTATGAGTAGTACGGTGGAATCATCTTGTGGGATGGGTGCATTGTGTAATGTGATGCAACAGCGGATTAAAGTTCCTCGCCGGACTCCGGCGACGACGATGGGGAATGCTTTAGCGGATTGAAGTTCCTCGTCGAAAAACACTTGCCTTTATTATTTAAAAATAAATACGTGAAATTATTATATGACGTGAAAATTACTTATAGTCGTTTGAAACTCACGCACCAGTCCAGGTCAAAAAAAGGTGTTTAAAATGTACCTTTTGAGTGGGTACAAGGGTTTAGTTGGCAAAATTCTAAGTATAAGGTCTTAGGTGACAAATGAGACCAAATATAAGGGCTTGTTAGGTTATTCCGCCTTTATGTTACTCATATTACAATATCAGAAATGCGAATAAGCAAACAACTCTTCGTTAACATGCCTGTTTGAGTTCTCTGCTTCTTCTCCTTTATTATGAGACCCATAAAAATATTTTGCAGGCTTTCTAATTAAATCTTTTTAAGACATTTCAAGTGTCAACTATGATTTTAAAATATTAGCTCTAAAAAAATCATTTTTTCAGCTACTTCAATTGTTATTTTTCTATATTATCATAATCGTTTATTTTAAGTCATGTAAATGCTGAAATTAGGATAAAACAAACACACAATTATAAATTAAATCTTTTTTTTTTAAAAAACTGAATAGATAAAAAAAGTAATTATTTTAATACTAGTTAATTAGCCAGCGGTGTGCCCGGCCATAAGCAATCTAGTTAAGTTTATATATGATATGTCTTGATATTAAAATTATTAAAATACTCTAAATTTATTAAATTATTTTTATATAGAAAATTTAGCATTATAAATATATCTTAAAAACTTTTATTAATTTAATATTGCTAAAGTCTTAGTTATTTTCAATTATATTTTTAGATCATAACATTATTTTTCGATATAATTGATTTTTCAATAGTACTTGAACTCCCAAACTTGAATGTTAAATTACTGTAATACCCTCAACTTAAAAGTTAATTTAGTATATATTTGTTTATATATTATATTATATTATATTATATTTAATTACATTATATTGAAATAAGATAATTTTTAACATCGAAGGATGGTGACTTTTTCAAAGGTTGTGACTTTTTCAAGGAGTTGTGACGTTTTTGAAGGGTTATAACTTTTTTTGAAGAGTTGTGACTTTTTCAAAGGGTTTTGACTTTTTTGAAGGGTTGTGATTTTTTTCCCAAGAGTTGTAACTTTTTTAAAGAGGTTACTATAATACCACAACTTAAAAATCAATTTAGTATATATTTTATATTTTATTTTATTTTTATTTAATTATATTCTATTCTATTGAAGAATTATGACATTTTCGAAAGGCTGGAACTTTTTCAAGGAGTTATGACTTTTTTTAAAAAGTTTGACTTTTTAAAGAGTTGTGACTTTTTCGAATGATTGTGACTTTTTAAAGAGATTAGTAGAGGAATTGCGACTTTTTCAAAAGGTTGTGACTTTTTTGAAAAATTGTGACTTTTTCGAAGAGTTTTGGATTGTGACTTTTTTGATAAGGTATGACTTTTTTAAGGAGTTGTGACTTTTTCGAAGAGTTATGAGTTTTTCAAATTCGGAGAGTTATGACGTTTTCGAAGGGCTATGACTTTTCTGAGAGGTTGTGACTTTTCAAAGGGTTGTGATTTTTCTGAATGGTTGTGACTTTTTCGAATAATTGTGACAAGCTAAAGTGTCGTTTAATAAGAGATGATGCCTATGAGTTTTTTAAAACTTATGTTGTACTATTTAATTTATTTTTAAAATACTGTATTATTTAAAGAAGAACTAAATAAGAATTATTTAAAGAAAAACTGTAGGTCATAATTGTTGACACCCGATTTTGACCGACCCTTAACTTATTTTACATTTTTATTTCTTTAAAAGTTGATGTTCTAATGGGCGCAATAAACGATTTTATTTTTCAGAATGTACTCTTCATATTGTCATTTTATATTTATTATTGTCTACAAATAATCGATATTTTAATGTTAGACGTGTGTCATATTATTCTTAGTAACGTCTTTCGAATCGCGTCATTCAAATATTATTTGTAAATTTTTACATTTTTTATCCAACTTGAGCCAATTAGCGCCTCAATTTTAAACTTTTACAATTTTTGACTAATATATAAATTCAATTTACCAATTTGGGACTCAATTTTTAAATTCCTACACTTTTTGACTAATATTTAAATTCAATTTACCAATTTGGGATTCAATTTTTAAATTCCTACACTTTTGACTAATATTTTAAACTCAATGTACTAATTTGTGGCCTAATTTTTAAAACTCCTACGATTTTGGCTAATATTTAAATCCGAATTATCAATTTATGGCTAGATCTTTGATTTTTTACAATTTGTGACTATTATTTAAATCCGGGTCACCCATTTTGACCCGGATCCGACCCAAACCCATGTTTAATTCTTAATACCCAAAACCCTAAAATCACTCCCCATTTCCCCATTTTCAGCCGCCTCCCTCCCCTTAGCAACTCCATCTCCCTCCTCACATCTCCCATGGCTGCCGCACCACTCCGGTGGCTCTCCTCTCCATCACCTCAGCCTCCAGCCGCCGCCGTCACCTCCCTCTCACAGCCCCCTCTCTCGCCAGCCCTCTCTCGCCGACCAAACATACCCCGTCGCCCTCTTCCTCTCTCCCCGCAACCAAGCGGCGCCGCCCCTCGCCGCATCTCTCTCCCTTCTCCACCCCTCCACCTCGCTACCAGTGACCACCAAGCGGCACCACCCCTCGGCGCATCTCCTCCACTCCTCTCCTCTCCCACACGCCACAGCGGCGCTGCTTCCTCGTCCCACAGCCGCCAAACCCCACTCCCATTTCTCTTCTCCTCAAAACCCCAACGCCGGCGGACCTCATGCAGCCGCACGAACCAACCAAACTCGGCCACCCTTGGTTCGCCGGAAACCTCCATGCAACAACACCAGTAAAGAAAATCAGGCCAGCGAGGACGACGAGTTGGCGGCCAATTTTATTAAATCTTTCAGTTAGTATAAAGACTTCTCATGGAAATTGCAAATACTGAGGTACGAACTAGCCTTCTCGTCTTTTGTGGCCGGCCGAATTCATATTTGTCTCCTTTGTTTGCCCAAAATTTAAATTAATTATATGAATTAGTACTTGTTTATTTCTGTTAATTCTGATGCACTGTTGTTTATTCCTGGGTGTTTAATCCTGGCCTATGCCGTTCTTTCTGTTCGATTTCGCCGGTTTGGTTTAATGAAATGGATTAATTACTTGTAATAAGTTGTTGAAGGGAGATGCTAGTTATAGCAGGGCATAACCCATTGCTTGATTCCCTCAAACTTTGATACGCTTTGAATGTATCCTTATGGAATAGTTGGACTGTTTTGATATACATCCATAATTTTGGGTTGGGGAATATATGTAAATAATATTATTACTGGTTGGATTATTATTATTATTATTATTATTATTATTATTATTATTATTATTATTATTATTATTATTATTATTTTCTCTTTCATATATATTATCCATGAAAGTTTATTAATTTTGATATGTTACATAATTGCATATATCTCCATATCTTATTGATTCTGTCTCCCTTATATTAGGGTGTCTTAAATAATTTATTTTAGTAAAGTAGTGAAGAATAAGGGGCCTTTTGATTTATGGTAAGAGTTACACTAATTGATTTATTTGTTTATGGTAATTTCGGATTTGACTCTTTTCCTTTTTCACTTGAGGTATATTCCCCTATATAAACAACAACTCCTCATTCTTTGAAGGAGGAAGAAGAAGAAGAAAAAAAATCTTTCGTACGAAATTTTACACAAAGAATTTTTTCTCTTGTCTGCTCTTTTGAAAAAAAAGAAAGAAAAGTAATTACTTGCTATACAACATTCTTCCCTCAAGTTCGAAGACAAGTTGGTTTTCCAATTAATTGTTCACTGGTTGGCCTCTAACCCTTTCCTATGAGATATATTCTTGAATTTGCCTTGTTCATTTAAATTATTTTAGTATGATGGTACTGCTAGTTTTCTCTAAAGTGTTGCAGGGTCCCTTCAAGTTTTCTTTATAATCGAGGATATGGAGAGACGCTTGGGGACGGGACGGATGTGGAAGACTGATTTTAATTTTGTTTTATTATTGTTATATTTATTTATTTTCTTTAAGTTGATGTAATAAATGTAGTGGGATTGGGGATATAGTAAAAAAGGGAGGAATTTTTTTTACGACACTCACCTAGGCAAAATCAAATTAGGTTTTGAAAAGAAAAGTACGTGATTAAAGCGCTAGACGACTTTTACTTTTGTCTAAAAAAAATAATTAAAAAAAATAAAAAAAAAGATAAAATAAATTAAATCTGGTACGGATAATTCATAAGTGTCATGCTTAGATTTTTTGTTTCTTTCTTCTCATAATAGTTGGGGCTTGCATATAATATTCGTTCGTGTTATACTTAGAATCATGCTTAGGATTTAACTTGTCATGCTTTAGAATCATGTTTATGATTTCATTTATCATATCTAGAAATTCATGCTTAAGTTTTAAATTTAATGTCGTATTTAAAATCATGTTTAAGTTTCATCCACGTTTAGGTTTAATTTGCCAGATTTAGGATTTAATAGAAATTCGTGCTTAGGTTTTAAATTTAATTTGTCATAGTTAGAATCATGATTAAGTTTTAAATTATCCATCCATGCTTAGGATTTAATTCATCATTTAATTTGTTATACTTAGAATCATGCTTAGGATTTAACTTGTCATGCTTTAGAATCATGTTTATAATTTCATTTATCATATCTAGAAATTCATGCTTAAGTTTTAAATTTAATGTCATATTTAAAGTCATGTTTAAGTTTCATCCATGTTTAGGTTTAATTTGCCAGATTTAGGATTTAATAGAAATTCGTGCTTAGGCTTTAAATTTAATTTGTCATAGTTAGAATCATGATTAAGTTTTAAATTATCCATCCATGCTTAGGATTTAATTCATCATTTAATTTGTCATACTTAGAAATCCATGATTAGGGTTTTCATTTTGTCATTTAAGCTGTCATAATTGGGACCTAACTTGTCATATTTAGAATCCATGCCTGAGATTTAATTTATCATACTTAGAAATCATGCCTGGGATTTGTTGTCACATTTATAAATATTGTTTTATGGATTTATATCTTTGCATCTCAAAAATCGTGCCCTTTTGATTTGTTTCACATTTATCATGCACTTAAGAGATTGGATTTCTTTCGCTTCTTAGCATAGTAGTTAGTTTGAGGCTTACCTGAGACGTTACATGCTAATTGCTCGTATTATTTGTTTTTATTGCCACGCGAGTCTAATAGGAAGCCCTATATTCTTTTAAGTCTAGAACCCTCCAAAATAGAAGTCCAATGCCTCTTGGACATTAGGAGGGACGCTAGGCAGTTTTAGGAAACGTTAGATTTCCTCATTTTCTTTCAATGCGCCTTTAAGTTAACTAATAAAATCAACTTAGGAGGGGGTAAGGGTAGTTAGGATCTCGGAAATGATGAGTCAAACTCATGCTTAAATGGGACAAACTTTGGTTTTGTCCTTTGGCTTAAATAAGCCATTATGAAGCCTATTCCGAATTAAAGCCGAGTAACTGATCCGAGCAAAGCTTAATCTAACTTCATCTTTGGTTTGATTTCTTCTCTAAATTTGTTGGATAGATTAAGTTTAATTTGTTTAATTTTACCACCTAGCATAATTTAGGATTTTCAAGATAAAATTTTATTTGTAACCCCCATAAAAAATACGAGACACGGTCGGGACCCGCCTTTGCGGACCTCGAAGGGTGCTTAACACCTTCCCTTCGAGGTAACTTGAGCCCGAACCCTCTTCTCTGGTTGACTTTTGACCCTTAGGCTAAAATGGTGTCCTAATGCACCTAAACATTAGGTGGCGACTCCCTTTAACTCCAAAACCCAAACGAGTCATTGCCACGACGTCGTCCAGGTTCCTATTTCTCCGCGAGGAAAAATGGGACGCGACAGAATGGCGATTCCGCTGGGGACTAAGGCTCTTACCATTACGTGTTTATTTTTATGTGGGTTACTTTATTTGCTTATTATTAACAATTGCTATTAATGCTTTTCTTTTCCTTTCCCTTTAATTGTATCCCCTAATTATGCTTCCCTCTTTTATATTACCCCCTTTTCTTATCCCTTCTAACATCCCCCCTTCCTCTAACATCCCCCCTCCCCTCTCCTATCCCTCTAACTTCCCTTTCCCTTATCCCCCTAATTTCCTTTTCCCTATCCCGCTAACTCCCCTTCCCTTATCCCCTCTAATTTCCCTTCCCCTATCCTGCTAACTCCCTTTCCTTACCCCCCCTAACACCCCATTATTACCCCTTCCCTTTTATTTATTCATTTCCCTTTCCCCTTTTATTTTATTTACTTGTCGTTTTAACTTCTTGCTTAAAATGCTATAACTGCTAATTGTTTACGCTTAAATCTTAACTGGCATTCCGTTCATACTTCCTCCCACTTGGGACCCTCTTTTTTCTTTTATCGTGATGTTATGCCTTTGCGCTTCTTACAATCTCTTTTCAAACCAATGTCTAGAGAGATGACATAAACGTGGTGTAAGCGGATAGTTTTGCTACCGTGGGACCACGCGCCTTCTCACATAGGATATCAAGTCTGTGTCTAACCCCACTCTTATAGAAAACTTAGGATAGAGCTTTATCACCCCTAAAACTAAGTCATGCATGCATTAGCCTTAGGTAGTTTGACCCCTGGGGTCAACCTACGTTAGTAGCCACCCTATCTAAGTCTAAAGGGTCCAATCACCCTATTGACGAAAATCTCATATTATGTGTCTACGTGAAACACGATAAATTAATTCAAGCCTAAATGTGTAAAATGGAGTTTAGAGCATTTTCTTTGTTTTTGTGTGCAGATCTCCCATGGCTTGCCCAAATTTCGCCAATACTCGCATGGTAGTATGCGTAAGTCACAAACTCCGAGGATGGTGGAATAGTATCAAACAGGAACGTGCTATGGAGGTCCGTCAGTTATTAGGCGGTTTGACTTTCCTCCTCTTCATCATCCCAAACAGATACCTGATCATGGCCTTATTGAGGTTCTGGGACCCTGCCAGGGTAGTCTTCAAATTCAAGGACTTTGAGTTAATACCCACCATAGAGGAAATTGGTGGGTTCACTGAACTAAGCTACCGCAGACGACGTATGATTGTTCTCCACAAAATATCAGCCAGGAAATTTCTCAGATCTCTGGGATTAAGATATAATCCAAAGTTGACCTCCCTCGACTTTGACTGGATCTCTCTGGACTTTCTGTACTCCCGTTTCGGTCATAAGGATGGACATAAGAACTTCAATGAAGAATTCGCCTGCTCTGCTGAGAAATGGGAAAAGTATCGCATCAATGCCTTCGTCCTCGCTTTGTTGGGCACAGTGGTGTTCCCTAGGGAGGGAGGCAAGATTGATACTGCTTTGAATTCTGTGGTCCGAACATTAGCCAGAGGGATAGATCATGCCAATGTCACTCTGGTGCCAATGATTGTCGCAGAAATGATGAGGGCACTGTCTGCATGTGCTAGGGGGAAAAGGTTCTTCGAAGGGTGCAATCTATTGTTACAAATATGGGCGATCGAACACTTCTACAAACGACCGGCCTTATTCGACAGTCTAGATGGGATGGGGAACAAGATTCAGACTCATGTAAGGAGAACCGATAGATTCAATGCTCCACGAGAAGTAGGGGAATATTACGCCTTTCTGAAGGAACTCTCCGGGTATCAGATTCAATGGAAATACAGTTGGCTGCGCATCCAACGTGCCAAGGTAAGGGGTGATGAACTCTACTATATCGAACTCATCGGTCTCAAAGGGGTGCAACCATATGCTCCACTACGGGTTCTTCGTCAGTTCGGATTGATCCAAATGATTCCACTCCGCTCTAACATGATCTTATCGGAGTCCGACTTTGGAGAGGGAATTCCACAAGTCCAAGATATAATGGGAAAGTGGGAAAGGACCATAGATGTCGAAGTCCAAGACCCCTTCCCCTATTGCACACCAGAGTATTATGTTTGGATCTTGGAAGATGCTGAAAGGTTGGACCTTGATTACGGTGGGCGTCCGGGCTTCGAAGATTTGGAAGAGAAAGCTTGGGCTCGCAACCTACTCAACAGAGACTATGGCATCACTCCGGAGATGAGACAGCAAATCGTCCCTACTTATGGAGAGCTCCGTGACTGAAGACTTTAGTTCTGTTCTAGTTATTTCCCTATGTTACCCTTTGCACTCCTTAGGCTTTTACTTAATGCAAATTGATGTATTAGTTCAATTTTTCTGAATAAATAAAATAAGTTTTATCGTTTTTATCTATGCTAACTCTAAACTCCAATTCACAAATTATGGCTTGAGTTAATTATCGCGAATCACTTGCTTGTCGTACTAGGCCTACCTCTGGCTCAATGAGGTCCCTTGCATTTTAGGACGATTATTTTGTTGAATTACATGTTTTTAATTATTATTACCCTAACCTCTAACAAGACTTTGCTGGTTTTGTTGTTTGTTTTTCCCCTTCCCAGGGTTGATCTGTCCGTGCATTCTGGCCTACTACACCAGATCCAAAGGGGCTCCTCCTCCTCCTCCTCCTCCGCCACTCCAAAACCTGAACAAGAAGAAGGGTAAGATGGCCGATGACAACAGCAGCAACGAGAACTCCGACAAGGGGGCTCACTCCACTGACTTGGTCCTAAGGTTAGAGAGAAAGATCTTGGAACTTGAAGAGGAAATGGATGGCATGCGAAGCTTGGCTAGGCTGTCAATTTCTCTCGGCACCCCTTTTGGGGATAACATGGAGGAACAAATCAATACTACTCAAACCACATTAACAATTACACAACCGACTCCTCAGATACAACCTAACCCCACTAGCTTGCCACCCAAAAATGCCCAACCCCCAAATTACCACTTCCAAAACCCGCATCATGCAGGCCCTTCCGAGCCAACCCTGCACCTTTTAAATACTAGCCCCATCTCAAATATGCCTCCCAAACCTACCGTTAATACCACATATATCCATGCTCCAGGAAATTACTACCAAAATCCGATATTCGTGGAAACCGCTCCCTATACCCACGAATACCATGAATCAGAATCCTCCCAAAAGGATGTGCTGATTAAGTCCATGGCCGAGAAATTGGACAGCCTCACCAATCGCTTGCAGCAAGTCGAGTCCAGCAAACAGGTGGTTGGTCTGAGTTATGAAGACTTATGCATACACCCCGACGTGGAGCTGCCAGAGGGATATAAACCTCCCAAATTTGAATTATTCAACGGCATCGGAGATCCTAAAGCCCACCTACGCATGTATTGCGACAAGCTCGCTGGGGTGGGAAGAGATGAAAGGATCAGGATGAAACTGTTCATGAGAAGTCTTACCGGGGAAGCTCTTACATGGTACATCGACCAAGATGCCCGAAAATGGTCGAATTGGGTGGATATGGCCTCTGACTTCATGGATCGATTTGGGTTCAACACAGAGAATGCACCCGATTGGTTCTACATTCAGAACTTGAAGAAGAAACCCGGTGAGACCTTCAGAGATTATGCAGTAAGATGGAGGTCTGAGGCCGCCCGAGCCAGGCCTCCCATGGACGAAGCCCAGATGAAGGACTATTTTATTAGGGCGCAGGAGCCGCAATATTATGACAGGATGATGCTAGTTGCGGAAAAGAGTTTTGCTGACATCATCAAACTTGGAGAGAGAATTGAAGAAGGTATCAAGAATGGTACCATTATCAACTTGGAGGCTTTACAGGCTACCAACAAGGCACTACAGTCGGGAAATTTGCCCGAAAACCGGAAGAAAAAGGAAGTGGGTGCGGTCATGTTAGTGCACAAAAGCCCTATTAAACCGCCAACCCCAATCTCACCCCTCCCTCACTATCCCACATCACCTTATCCAATGCCCTACCCTCCTTACCTAGCATATACCCCTTACCAAGCTCCACCTCCACAATACCAACAACCGGTATACCCCGTTTACCACACCCAACCAGCTTACTACCAAACTCCTTCACCACCACCGCTATCTCCTCGACAACCGAATTACAGAAACCGTCCCAATTTCGAAAGAAGACCTACAAAATCCTATACTCCCCTAGCCGAACCTATCGCCCAGCTCTATGAGAGACTAAAAGCAGCCGGTTACATAACGTCCATCCCTGCCTTACCCGTTGATACCCAAGCCAAATGGTACGACCCCAACAAGGTATGCGCCTACCATTCTGGAATGAAAGGACATACCACAGAGGTCTGCCGATCCCTACGAGATAAAATCCAGAAACTCATAGACACCAAAACCATCCAACTTAAAGAACCCGCGCCCAACGTGTCCAACAACCCACTTCCAAATCATCAGGTGAATATGTTGGAAGTAGAAGAATCAACAGGTGTACCGGGGCCCATATGGTTGGTAGGGCAAAATGAGTTAGTTGCAGTGATAACTCAGACGCCTTTCGTGGTACAAAGGCGCCGACCGTTTGAAGTAGAAGTCGCTGCGCCCAAGCTCCCTTTTGTGGTCGCAATAGCCCCTCAGAACAACTTTTACACACATGCTGTTCCCTGGAGCTATGACAAGGGGAAAGCAGCGGTAGAAGAGATCGATGTTGCCCAAGGGGCAATTCACTCCGAACAGACAGACACATCCAAGCGCATGACCCAAGGCAGTTCAAGCGGAACCAAGCCCCCTATCATAGAAGTGGAAGAAGGTGGGGAGTGGAAAAGGATACAAGCCCAGGAGCACCCCGTCACAGGCCAATTGAGCAAGGGATCCTCTCAGGTGTCCATCTTGTCCCTCTTGCAGACTTCAGAGCCTCATCAGAAGGCGTTGATGAGAGTGCTAAGTGAGGCTTATGTTCCGTCCAACATCACTGAAGGAGAGATGGCCCATATGGTGGGACAGGTATTTGAAGCTTATAAGATATCCTTCCACGAAGACGAACTCCCGATTGAAGGGACCACTCACAACCGAGCTCTTTACATCACCACCAGATACCAGGACAGAATGATCACCAAAGCCTTGGTCGATCCGGGTTCTGGATTAAATATCTGTCCACTCAGCACTATCACAAGGCTAGGCGTGGATTTGGCAAGGATTCAGAATTACCAGATGAACGTGAAAGCCTTTGATGGATCCCAAAGGGACACGATAGGGGAGATCACTTTGGACATGACCATTGGTCCGGCCACCTTCCCCATTGCATTCCAGGTATTGGACATCCCAGCTTCCTACAACTTATTGCTGGGGCGCCCGTGGATTCACATGGCCGGGGCAGTGCCGTCCACCCTACATCAGTGCCTAAAGTTCGAATGGGAACATGAAGAAGTGGTAGTGCATGGGGAGAAGGGACACCCCGTCTATGCTGTTGAAGGACCGAGCTGTATGGATGGAGGAATGTTCCACACCGTAGAGTTGGTGGGAGGCATCGAACCAACGCCATGGTACAATCAGAAGGTCCTGAGCGTGATGTTATGGCTAGGCTACGAGCCAGGCAAGGGATTGGGAGCCAAACTCCAAGGCATTCCCGACCCAATCTCTCTTCCTTTCAAAAATGATACTATGGGTTTGGGGTATGAAGGAGAAATACCCATGAAGAGAGAAAGGTTGGAACGTCCTATCCCATCATTACATCTAAACTTCCAATCCGCTGGTTTTCTCAAGAGCGACCTAGAGAGAGAAGAAGAGGAACTGCTAGAAAGTATGAGAAACTTGTTCATCACGGAAGCCTTTCTTTCTGGGGCAAAAGGAGAGACACTAGAAGCAGACACAGAAGAAGAAGAGGTGGGGGTGATGGATGTGATGAACGTGATGCGGAGCTCAGGTTATGAACTAGGAAGGGGCTTAGGAGCCAGACTGCAAAGGATCATCGAGCCTATAAAGCCTTCACATCACTCAACCACATTTGGCCTGGGATATGCTTACACTATAGAAGAGTATCTAGATTGGGAACCACTCCCAGAAGGGTGATTATCCTTTGCCAAGCCCCTTGCCACTGTTGAGCCAGACTTTCCAATCCGCCGGATTCCTGGACGATGGTATTGACGACTTGTTGAATGGATTGCAAGGTTTGTCTCTTTCAGAAGCTGAGGAAGGAAGCTGCAGTGTCGTAATCAACGAGGAGGAGGATAAAGCCCCAGTGCAGGAGGAGATCACAGGGATCGTCATCAGCAGCTGGACCACTGCACCATCCAGACCACGTCGGGCACTTGGGTAGAAACAGAAATTGTCACCAACTCATTATGTTTTCAAATAAAGACTCTTAATTAAGATTTTAATGTTTTACTTATGCTATTATCATGACAAGTTTTGATTATGAATAAAACTTTCATTCATTTCACGATGATGTCATTTTATGTTTATTTTGTCGTCTTCTTTCAGAAAAATTACTTTTAATAATGTTGAAACTGAGATTGTGGCACATAATGAGACTATCTAACATGACATAGCTGAGACAGAGGCAACAGATGAAAATTGTGAAGAAGTTACTAGAAAGGTCAAAGAGTTTGAGGAAAAGCCGAAAGCAAATTTAGAAGAAACAGAAATAGTGAATCTGGGTGATGATGAAACAATCCAAGAGACAAGAATCAGTGTTCACATGACCGAGGAAAAGAAAAGGGAATGCGTCCAATTCTTGAAAAAGAACAAGGATGTCTTTGCTTGGTCCTATGCAGATATGACAGGGTTGAACACTTCCATAGTGGCCCATCGATTGCCTACCGATCCGTCTTGCCCGCCAGTGAAGCAGAAGATCAGAAAATACAAGCCTGACTTGAGTTTGAAAATCAAAGAAGAGGTGTCAAAACAGTTGGAAGCCGGAATTTTGGAAGTAACCAAGTATCCGACCTGGCTTGCCAACATCGTGCCCGTACCTAAGTAAGATGGTAAGGTCAGGGTTTGCGTGGATTACCGGGATCTCAACAAGGATAGCCCTAAGGATGACTTTCCACTCCCAAACATCCACATTCTGTTAGACAATTGTGCCAAGCATGAAACACAGTCATTTGTGAATTGCTTTGTTGGGTATCATCAAATCAAGATGCGTGAGGATGACGCAGAGAAAACGGCTTTCATCACACCTTGGGGTGTTTACAACTACAAAGTAATGCTGTTCGGACTAAAGAATGCTGGGGCCACCTACATGAGAGCCATGACCACTTTGTTCCATGACATGATCCACAAAGAAATTGAGGTTTACGTGGATGATGTCATCATCAAGTCGAAGAAAGGGTGTGACCATTTAATTGATCTTCAGAAATTCTTTGACAGGCTACGAAGGTACAACTTGAAATTAAATCCTGCAAAGTGTGCTTTTGGGGTCCCCGCCGGGAAATTATTGGGTTTCATTGTCAGTCGCCGGGGTATAGAGCTAGATCCAACAAAAATCAAGGCTATTCGGGAAATTTCCCCTCCAAAGAGCAAGAAAGAGGTGATGAGCTTCTTGGGTAGACTCAACTATATCAGTCGCTTCATAGCCCAATCTACTGTCATTTGTGAACCAATCCTCAAGCTACTAAAGAAGGACGCTGCTATCAAATGGACTCCAGAATGTCAAGAAGCATTTGATAAAATCAAGGACTATTTATCCATTCCTCCAGTGTTGGTTCCCCCTGAGGCAGGTCGACCTTTGCTGCTATACTTATCGGTCATGGATCAGGCATTCGGGTGTGCTTTGGGACAACATGATGAAACAGGAAGGAAGGAGCAGGCGATCTACTACATGAGTAAGAAGTTTACGCCATATGAGGCTCGGTATTCTTTGCTTGAGCGTACTTGTTGTGCTTTGACTTGGGTGGCCCAGAAGTTGCGACATTATCTCTCAGCACACACGACGTATCTGATCATAAGGATGGATCCTCTGAAGTACATCTTTCAGAAACCCATGCCCACGGGTAAGTTGGCTAAATGGCAGATATTGCTGAGTGAATTCGACATAGTTTATGTCACACAAAAAGCGGTGAAGGCACAAGCACTGGCCGATCATCTGGCAGAAAACCCCGTAGACGAAGAGTACAGGCCTCTGAAGACTTATTTTCATGATGAAGAAGTAGCTTTCGTAGGAGAGGATATCTTTGAAGAATATGACGGGTGGAGGATGTTCTTCGATGGGGCCAAGAACTTTAACGGAGCAGGCATTGGGGCTGTATTGATCTCACCTACGGGCCAACACTACCCAGCATCAGCAAAGCTTAGGTTTCATTGCTCCAACAACATGGCTGAATATGAGGCTTGCATCTTGGGCCTTCGACTAGCAGTTGATTTGGACGTGCAGGAGATTTTGGCAATTGGGGATTCAGATTTAGTGATCCGTCAGGCACAGGGTGAGTGGGCGGTGAAGAACCGAAAGCTTTTACCATATTTGGATTGCGCGCAAAAGCTCTGCAAAAGATTCACTAAGGTGGAATTCAAGCATGTTCCGCGACTTCAGAATGAGTTTGCAGATGCCTTGGCCACCCTATCTTCCATGATTCGGCATCCAGATCAGAATTACATTGATCCCATCCGCATTCATCTACATGAACAACCTGCATATTGCTTTCACGTGGAGGAAGAGCCAGATCAAAAGCCGTGGTATGATGACATTCAAGGGTACTTGAAAAGTGGCAGTTATCCGGAGGGCGCAACAAAAGTCCAAAAACGCACAATTAGGAGACTAGCAAAACAATTCTTCTTAAATGGAGAAATCCTATATTGGAGGACTCCCGACTTGGGTTTGCTAAGGTGCGTCGGAACTAAAGAGGCATCCAGACTTGTGGAGGAGATTCATGCAGGAACATGCGGGCCACACATGAATGGTTTCACCCTTGCAAAGAAAATCCTCAGAGCAGGTTATTTTTGGCTAACAATGGAAACTGATTGCATCCGCCATGTTCAGAAATGCCACCAGTGCCAAACTCACGCAGACATGATCCGAGTTCCTCCCAACGAACTCCATGTCACTAGTTCGCCCTGGCCGTTCGCAGCTTGGGGCATTGATGTCATTGGGCCTATCGAGCCAGCAGCCTCGAATGGACACCGGTTCAACCTTGTGGCAATTGACTACTTCACCAAATGGGTCGAAGCTACATCTCACAAGTCTGTCACTAAGAAAGTTGTCGATGATTTCATCAAAAATAACATCATTTGCCGGTTAGGGGTCCCTGAGACGATAATCACTGACAACAGAGCCAACCTCAATAGCACTCTGATGATGGAAACTTATGACCGATTCAAGATCAACCATCGAAACTCCACTGCATACAGGCCACAGATGAATGGAGCGGTAGAAGCCGCGAACAAGAACATCAAAAGGATATTGCGGAAAATGATCGACAATCACAGGCAATGGCATGAGAAGCTACCATTCGCATTATTGGGATATCGCACCACCATCCGAACCTCCACTGGGGCAACACCGTATTTTTTGGTCTATGGGAACGAAGCGGTAATTCCTGCAGAAGTTGAGATACCATCTCTGAGGATCATTCAAGAAGCAGAGTTGAGTGACGCCGAGTGGGTACAAAGCAGGTTTGAGCAACTAGCACTGATCGATGGAAGAAGGATCAATGCCATATGTCACGGGAAACTTTACCAGAATAGGATGGCCCGAGCATTCAACAAAAAGGTCAGACCGAGATACTTCTCGCCCGGGCAGTTAGTCTTGAAGCGGATCTTCCCAAATCAAGATGAGGCCAAAGGAAAGTTCGCACCAAACTGGCAAGGTCCGTACATGGTTCACCGCGTCTTGACTGGAGGAGCACTCATACTCGCAGAAATGGATGGTGAAATCTGGCCCAAACCTATCAACGCAGATGCTGTGAAAAGATACTACGTCTAGGCTTTATCTTTTGCTCTTTGTATTTGGAACTACGTCAGACCTGATTCCCGTTTAAGAGGGATACGTAGGCGCTCCTGTGGAGCTCGGTCTTACCATAATAAAAATTTTATTTCCCCACTGGACCACAGACTGGGGCAGAATTTTTGAGAGGATCTCAAAAATTCTTTCGCAAAAGAGCAAAAACAGGCAAGATAACTGGGGCAGAATTTTTGAGGCCAGCTCAAAAATTTCATGACAGATAGAACAAGGAAGTTATAACTCTACATCAGGCTACCCGAAGATCCCTATTCAACTGAACGTTGGATTTGTCTCAAAATGTGCCACCATCAAAGGATTCATTAATAAACTATCGGTTGTTTTTCAAACGTTTCAAATATATATAAAGTATATACACATGTATACATATATATATACACCTGTTTTTAAAAAAAATTTGAAATGCTACGCCATCCCGTCCCAAGAGAAAAGCCCGACAAAGGTCTGAATTTCAGTAATCGATGAGAACACCGGGCCACGACAAAGGACAGATCAACCTCCCCCCTTTTTATAATCTGACTATTTTTTCTTTGAACGCAGATGTGACAGGCACACATCCCCTGCATTGTCCGAGCAGACGACAATCTAGTAAGATAAAAATATTACTTTATGCTTTGCATCGCATCGGCCCCAAATTCACACTGCATATGCTTGATAGGTATATCATAAATGAATAAAAAATTTGTATTGCATATGCCCAACATTCGCATTACAAAGGCCCGAGATCTGCATTCGCATCATAAATGCATTCGCATCCGCATTGTGCCCGATACTTGCATCATAAAGGCCCGATATTTGCATTTGCATTACATGTGCCCGATATTTGCATTATAAATGTATCTGCATTCGCATGTGCCCGATACGTGCATCATAAATGCCCGAGAATTTGCATTGCATCGTGCCTGAAAATCATTTTGGCCCGAGAAATTGCATGTACTTTAAAATTTGCACTGCGTAGTGCCCGAAAATCATACCTTGCATAATTTGGCCCGAAAAGTGCATAACGTTAGCCCGAGAAATTGCACATATTTGAAAAAAAATTTTGCATTGCATCGTGCCCGAAAGTCATGTCTTGCATGATATGCATAACTTGCCCAAGAAATTGCATATAATTCGCATTGCATTATGCTCGAAGATTGCATTTTTTACACGACACCGGCCCGAGACTCCTTATATGCATCGCATTGTGCCCAAAGTTATCTTTGCTTCGGCCTGAGAACAGCATAATATATTATACCCCTAAGGCATCATAGTCCAAAGGCGTCATTTTCATGGCCTACGGACATCATTTCATGGCCTAGGGATTTAACTTCTGCCTATCATGCCCTTCAGGCGTCATGGTCCAAAGGCATCATCTTCATGGTCCAAGGACATCATTTCATGGCCTAGGGATTTACTTACATTCATCATGATCCGAAGGTATCATCGTCCAAAGGCACCATCCTTCATGGCCTACGGACATTATTTCATGACCCGAGGATACAATTTATGATTAGCATAGCCCTAGATGTCATAGCCTAAGACGTCATCCTTATCGTCTTATGGCAAAATTCATGGTCTAACAGGGAACTTGCATCACGTTTTTATTATTCCGCTATTTAATATATATGCTCTTATCATTTTCATTTACATAGCATTTCTTTTAACTATAAAGCCCGCGAATGTCTGAAGTCCGCCATTATTTCGCTATTGAATGCATCAAACCTCCTATTCTTTCGACATCTAAGCATTTTCTACGCCGCGAGCATTTCAATTCAAGCTTCGAGATTCGCATGGTTTTGTTCATTTTAGGAATTTCATGCATTCCTAAATCCAGAACTACACACGGCCTGATTCTCATTTAACCAGGGATATGTAGGCGACTTCTAGACCGAAGTCTCGGCCGTAAACCTTTTGTTCTATCCGATCCCTCCGACAAAGTCCCATCGGTCGGACAAAATCGGCTACTCCGTCAACTTTCTTTGCTCAACAATTCATCCTTCATTCCCGAGCAAAGAAGGGGCAGCTGTTGACACCCGATTTTGACCGACCCTTAACTTATTTTACGTTTTTATTTCTTTAAATGTTGATGTTTTAATGGGCGCAATAAACGATTTTATTTTTCAGAATGTACTCTTCATATTGTCATTTTATATTTATTATTGTCTACAAATAATCGATATTTTAATGTTAGATGCGTGTCGTATTATTCTTAGTAACGTCTTTCGAATCGCGTCATTCAAATATTATTTGTAAATTTTTACATTTTTTATCCAACTAGAGCCAATTAGCGCCTCAATTTTAAACCTTTACAATTTTTGACTAATATTTAAATTCAATTTACCAATTTGGGACTCAATTTTTAAATTCCTACACTTTTTGACTAATATTTAAATTCAATTTACCAATTTGGGACTCAATTTTTAAATTCCTACACTTTTGACTATTATTTTAAACTCAATGTACTAATTTGTGGCCTAATTTTTAAAACTCCTACGATTTTGGCTAATATTTAAATCCGAATTATCAATTTATGGCTAGATCTTTGATTTTTTACAATTTATGGCTATTATTTAAATCAGGGTCACCCATTTTGACTCGGATCCGACCCAAACCCATGTTTAATTCTTAATACCCAAAACCCTAAAATCACTCCCCATTTCCCCATTTTCAGCCGCCTCCCTCCCCTTAGTAACTCCATCTCCCTCCTCACATCTCCCATGGCTGCCGCACCACTCCGGCGGCTCTCCTCTCCATCACCTCAGCCTCCAGCCGCCGCCGTCACCTCCCTCTCGCAGCCCCCTCTCTCGCCAGCCCTCTCTCGCCGACCAAACATACCCCGTCGCCCCCTTCCTCTCTCCCCGCAACCAAGCGGCGCCGCCCCTCGCCGCATCTCTCTCCCTTCTCCACCCCTCCACCTCGCTACCAGTGACCACCAAGCGACGCCACTCCTCGCCGCATCTCCTCCACTCCTCTCCTCTCCCACGCGCCACAGCGGCGCTGCTTCCTCGTCCCACAGCCGCCAAACCCCACTCCCATTTCTCTTCTCCTCAAAACCCCAACGCCAGCGGACCTCATGCAGCCGCCCCAACCAACCAAACCCGGCCACCCTTGGTTCGCCGGAAACCTCCATGCAACAACACCAGTAAAGAAAATCAGGCCAGCGAGGACGACGAGTTGGCGGCCAATTTTATTAAATCTTTCAGTTAGTATAAAGACTTCTCATGGAAATTGCAAATACTGAGGTACGAACTAGCCTTCTCGTCTTTTGTGGCCGGCCGAATTCATATTTGTCTCCTTTGTTTACCCAAAATTTAAATTAATTATATGAATTAGTACTTGTTTATTTCTGTTAATTCTGATGCACTGTTGTTTATTCCTGGGTGTTTAATCCTGGCTTATACCGTTCTTTCTGTTCGATTTCGCCGGTTTGGTTTAATGAAATGGATTAATTACTTGTAATAAGTTGTTGAAGGGAGATGCTAGTTATAGCAGGGCATAACCCATTGCTTGATTCCCTCAAACTTTGATACGCTTTGAATGTATCCTTATGGAATAGTTGGACTGTTTTGATATACATCCATAATTTTGGGTTGGGGAATATATGTAAATAATATTATTACTGGTTGGATTATTATTATTATTATTATTATTATTATTATTATTATTATTATTATTATTATTATTATTATTATTATTATTATTATTATTATTTTCTCTTTCATATATATTATCCATGAAAGTTTATTGATTTTGATATGTTCCATAATTGCATATATCTCCATATCTTATTGATTCTGTCTCCCTTATATTAGGGTGTCTTAAATAATTTATTTTAGTAAAGTAGTGAAGAATAAGGGGCCTTTTGATTTATGGTAAGAGTAATTTGGTACACTAATTGATTTATTTGTTTATGGTAATTTCGGATTTGACTCTTTTCCTTTTTCACTTGAGGTATATTCCCCTATATAAACAACAACTCCTCATTGTTTGAAGGAGGAAGAAGAAGAAGAAAAAAAATCTTTCGTACGAAATTTTACACAAAGAATCTTTTCTCTTGTCTGCTTTTCTGAAAAAAAAAAAGCAATTACTTGCTATACAACATTCTTCCCTCAAGTTCGAAGACAAGTTGGTTTTCCAATTAATTGTTCACTGGTTGGCCTCTAACCCTTTCCTATGACATATATCCTTGAATTTGCCTTGTTCATTCAAATTATTTTAGTATGATGGTACTGCTAGTTTTCTCTAAAGTGTTGCAGGGTCCCTTCAAGTTTTCTTTATAATCGAGGATATGGAGAGACGCTTGGGGACGGGACGGATGTGGAAGACTGATTTTAATTTTGTTTTATTGTTGTTATATTTATTTATTTTCTTTAAGTTGATGTAATAAATGTAGTGGGATTGGTGATATAGTAAAAAAGGGAGGAAATTTTTTTTACGACACTCACCTAGGCAAAATCAAACTAGGTTTTGAAAAGAAAAGTACGTGTTTAAAGCGCTAGACGACTTTTACTTTTGTCTAAAAAAAATAATAAAAAATAAAAATAAAAAAAATAAGATAAAATAAATTAAATCTGGTATGGATAATTCATAAGTGTCATGCTTAGATTTTTTGTTTCTTTCTTCTCATAATAGTTGGGGCTTGCATATAATATTCGTTCGTGTTATACTTAGAATCATGCTTAGGATTTAACTTGTCATGCTTTAGAATCATGTTTATGATTTCATTTATCATATCTAGAAATTCATGCTTAAGTTTTAAATTTAATGTCGTATTTAAAATCATGTTTAAGTTTCATCCACGTTTAGGTTTAATTTGCCAGATTTAGGATTTAATAGAAATTCGTGCTTAGGTTTTAAATTTAATTTGTCATAGTTAGAATCATGATTAAGTTTTAAATTATCCATCCATGCTTAGGATTTAATTCATCATTTAATTTGTTATACTTAGAATCATGCTTAGGATTTAACTTGTCATGCTTTAGAATCATGTTTATGATTTCATTTATCATATCTAGAAATTCATGCTTAAGTTTTAAATTTAATGTCGTATTTAAAGTCATGTTTAAGTTTCATCCATGTTTAGGTTTAATTTGCCAGATTTAGGATTTAATAGAAATTCGTGTTTAGGCTTTAAATTTAATTTGTCATAGTTAGAATCATGATTAAGTTTTAAATTATCCATCCATGCTTAGGATTTAATTCATCATTTAATTTGTCATACTTAGAAATCCATGATTAGGGTTTTCATTTTGTCATTTAAGCTGTCATAATTGGACCTAACTTGTTATATTTAGAATCCATGCCTGAGATTTAATTTATCATACTTAGAAATCATGCCTAGGATTTGTTGTCACATTTATAAATATTTTTTTTATGGATTTATATCTTTGCATCTCAAAAATCGTGCCCTTTTGATTTGTTTCACATTTATCATGCACTTAAGAGATTGGATTTCTTTCGCTTCTTAGCATAGTAGTTAGTTTGAGGCTTACCTGAGACGTTATTTGCTAATTGCTCGTATTATTTGTTTTTATTACCACGCGAGTCTAATAGGAAGCCCTATATTCTTTTAAGTCTAGAACCCTCAAAAATAGAAGTCCAATGCCTCTTGCACATTAGGAGGGACGCTAGGCATTTTTAGGAAACGTTAGATTTCCTCATTTTCTTTCAATGCGCCTTTAAGTTAACTAATAAAATCAACTTAGGAGGGGGTAGGGGTAGTTAGGATCTCGGAAATGATGAGTCAAACTCGTGCTTAAATGGGACAAACTTTGATTTTGTCCTTTGGCTTAAATAAGCCATTATGAAGCCTATTCCGAATTAAAGCTGAGTAACTGATCCGAGCAAAGCTTAATGTAACTTCATCTTTGGTTTGATTTCTTCTCTAAATTTGTTGGGTAGATTAAGTTTAATTTGTTTAATTTTACCACCTAGCATAATTTAGGATTTTCAAGATAAAATTTTATTTGTAACCCCCATAAAAAATACGAGACACGGTCGAGACCTGCCTTTGCGGACCTCGAAGGGTGCTTAACACCTTCCCTTCGAGGTAAGTTGAGCCCGAACCCTCTTCTCTGGTTGACTTTTGACCCTTAGGCTAAAATGGTGTCCTAATGCACCTAAACATTAGGTGGCGACTCCCTTCAACTCCAAAACTCAAACGAGTCATTGCCACGACGTCGTCCAGGTTCCTATTTCTCCGCGAGAAAAAATGGGACGCGACAATAATAATTATCAATTTAAAATTTTGGTTCTTGAAATTTCATCAATGCCGCAAAAATTGTGACAGAGAGAGTAACGTAAAATTTAGAAATTATAAGTCTAATAATAACAATTTAAAAAGTTAAAAATATATATAAAAAACCATCGGCATCACATAAATTGAGATAAAAAATAACATCTGTTGGGCCCGTGCAAGCACGGGCATTTATAATTGTATAAGTTTCATAACTACCATACTGTTTATTCATAATTTCTAGTTTTCCCGACTCTTTTAAAAATTACCAAAAATCCCAATTTTTTCGGTGTCATTGATACCTTAATATGAATTTCAATCTGTTACGTTAAATAAGGAAAAAAATCTGACAATTAAAACGTGATTCCTTAATTTTAACACAATTATTTATTTCCTTTTCAAAATTATTTTCACACAATTATTTCTTTCCTTTTCAAAATTTCCTTTTCATTCTTTGTTTCAAAGTTTTCCACAAACTGATTTTTGTTCATTTGATCGGCGAAATTTTCCAATGGATTCTCAAACAATAAGCGACAATACCAACACCATTAAGATGAGTTCATTGAAGAGGATTCCTAAGAAGAGATGAAGGTCATCAAGATTCAAGAATGTAGCTTCAACTTCAAAACCCAAAGTCCCATAATGACATGTAAAAAAGGGGAAAAAGGAAAAAGTCATTACCACTTGCCTTTTGTTGTCGAAAGTTTGATTCTTCAACATAGTTTTTATAATTTTTTCATTGTTGAAATAATGTAAGATACATTTTTTTCAGGTACTGTGTGTGTCTTTCTATATGAATTTTGTGAATTGATATACAAATTTCATGTTGTTTACATATTGATACATGAAAACACACCCGGTATTTGTGAAAATGCAGTTGGGGGATTCCAAATCTGAAAAATCAAAATTCAAGTATCAAATATACTTTTCACGTACATTGAGTCAAGTATCAAGTATCTACAACACAAATAATCTAAAATATTGTCCAAGAATCAAATAGACGGATTCAAGTATCAAAACCTTAAATTAAGTACATAAATTCAAGTATCAAATATAAAAACGACTAGGTAAAAAAAAATGACTGCATAATCCTAGTATTGTGTATCAATACCAAAAAATGCCCAGAGAACACATACCAATCATTGTTTAGTTTGATTTTGTAAAATATTTTGACTTGATTTTGAATTTTTTTCAACATTAACATTTTTGATGTGTGAATTTATTCTTCCAAAAACAACTACCTATTTTTATTTAATGCATTAGATACTTGTTAATTGTAACGTTTATACTTAATTTAGATACCTGAATAATTACTTTATTTGATAAATCAAAGTAACGATTAGGTAAAAAAATGACTGCATAATCCTAGTGTTGTGTATTAATACCAAAAAACACGTATCAATCAATGTTTATTTGGTTTAGCAAAAACGATAATCATGAAAATATTTCTTCCCTTTTCAATTTCTTCCCTTTTGTTTAGTTCGAAAATAATGATAAGAAATTTGAAATATGAAATTTGAAATTAATCATGATTGATTACACAAATAAAAAAATAGGACGATTATGTAGATATTGATCAGAATACTTAAATAGGAGATAAATTAGGATAAATTAAGAAGGAGAGAGAAATAATAGTCTAGGTATCTACAAGTTGAAGAGAGAGAGAGTGAAAATACGGGATTTTTGTAATTTTTTAGGATAGTAGGGATTATTAGAAAATATGATAAAATATGTTGTGTAGTTTTGTAAGTTTTCCTTTATAATTAGTATATATATGAGGGAAAATTTCATAGGAGAATTTTCATAAATAGCCTAAGCTTGAAATTTAATATGGTCAAATAGCTATATTTTACATATTCACACAGCATAACCTCGGCTATATGACCTGGAGGAGAGGAGAGGGTCGAGTGAGATCGAGAGAGGGAGGAGAGAGGCGAATTGTATAGGGACACATTACATCATCATTAGTCCCCATAGGGACACATTACATCATCATTAGCATCTCATTTACATTGATATCATTGTCATCTCATCGCATTAACATTAACATCATCATCATCACCTCATTAGCAGTTACTTCAACATCATAGACTTTAGGAATACTAGTTTAGAAACTTTGACTCTCAACTTAGAGACATCAACATCAGTCATCATCTCACCTTATTAACATTAACATCAACATCCTCTCATTCATAACCTTAGCATCATCATTATCATAGACTCTAGGAACACTAGATTAGGAGCTTTAACTCTCAACCTAAAGACAATTACACATTCTCATGCTCATCATTCATCATTCATTATTTTATCATTACTCTAGACTCTACGCACACACCCATGTTCATCATGCATGCTTTTCTAGAAAACAATAGATATAAGGTTTTCAACTAAATGCTTTTCATGAAAATAGTTTAAAAACACATGAGGGTTTTTATGACGATCATCATCAATGCATGAAATATATATATATATATATATATATATATATATATATATATATATATATATATATATATATATATATATATATATATATATATATATATATATGTGCATACAACAATGCCAATTACTCTCTACATCGTATTTACAAATTCATACTTCAATTTGTTACCCTATCATCATTACATTAGGACATCCATACCTACATCATAGGGGCACATGGGAAGACATTCCCATGTTTTTAGAGTATCCTTACATACCTGGAAATTTGATATTACAATCAAAATTTGATGAATAATCGTTTCTTGGAGAAAATCCTCAACCTCGATAGTTCTTTTAGAATGGAAGAACTTGGAAAGACATTGTTGAAGAACTTCTTTTTGATTCTTGACTTCTTGACTCAAAATCTTTAGAGTTTCTTGATAAAGAACCCTAATCCATGGAAAGAAGAATCAAGGAATCCTTTCTTGGGATTCTTGAATTTGCTTTCTTGAAACCCTAGGTTAGGATTTAAGATTCTATTAGGGATTTCATGAATAGATAGAGAAATTAGCTTAAAGCTTATGAAGAATAACTCACCTTGATGAAAAATCTTGAAAGTTAATCCTAACTTGATGACTTTCTTGATGATTCTTGAGCGTTTTATGTTTAGGAGTGAAAGAGAGGGTTTTGACTTATGAAACTGACGTATTATGCGTTTTGGGACCTTAAATAGACCCCCAAAGGCTTTAGGGTAAAAGTACCCTCAAAATAAAATAAAGGAATGTCGGTTAGCTTATCCAGAAAGGGTTCGCGATAGGTCCGCATCGCGGAGCCGTCGTGGTCCTTCAGACAGCTCTGCAGGTCTCCAGTAAAATAGTCATAACTCTCAACTCCGAACTCCGTTTAACGCGAAATAAGATGCGTTGGAAAGATAATTCAAAGATCTTTAATTTGATATATTATGGATCACCTAACTCATTATACTTTAGGAGATATGGTCATTTGAAGTTGACCCTTCCATCAACTCATATGAAAACTTAGTCACTAAAATTTCTTTGGACTTGGCTTGATGTAAAAGATCAATTATAACTCTAAATCACATCTAATATACTTTAAATACTTATGAATTGATCCTATAATATGAAGGATGACTCAACCTTAGTAAAAAAAAAGTTGGGGTGTTACAAATAAGAAGTCCACTTCCTTTTTCTATGCCTTTTTTTATGGTAACAGTCCAATTAAAATCAAGCAGTTAATTATTTTTTTTTCCTTTCCCGATTTATTTGTTGGCAGTTACCTTTTTGAATTTACTTTGGGAACCCACAAAACCGTAGGTCCCCTTTTCAAAGTTATTTTTTTTACTTTTTCTTTATTGTTCCGCCTTCCATCAATCTCTCTTCTTCTTCCTTCATACGCAGCATCACCATTTTTTTTTCCGCCATTTTTTCCAATGGAATCTCCTTCCTTTGAAAGTGAAAATGACGATCCTCCAAGGCCGAGAGATTCATCTCGTCCAGCAGAGAGCGACAACGTCGTGATTCCTTCGTAGCAGAATCAGATTAGGAAGAACCTATTAATGTAACTGCATTTTTTTTTCTTTTTGACACATAAACAACATTCTTCTTTTTGTGTAATTAAAAGTTATTTACAATATTTTTTGGATACATCTTTATGATTGTTATTCAATTTACATCCCTACATTATAATTCCAGTGAATGCTAATAGATAATTTCACAAAGGTTATTCTTTCGTTGTTAGTTTATTATTCAAGTTCTTTTCACTCACATGAATATCACAATACGTGTATCAGACAAGGGTATCAGATATGTCTCATACTCATATGTATCCGACAAGTGTATCAGACAATGCTATCACAATATGATTATCATAGTTTTAACTAGAGCCTATTGTTAAGATACTTTGCACAAGGTGCTATTGTCATTTTTGATTACTGCATTATGTGATACCTCAAATGTTAATATCTCACACACATGAATTTCAAAATATGGGTATCAGGCAAGGATATCAGACTTTTCTTGCACATATAGGTATCATACAAGGGTATCACAATATCAGTATTTGATAAGAGTATCAAACATCTCACACTTGTAGGTATCAAACCAAACTAACAAACTGACATACAAATAAACTGAAAATAACAATTTCGATACCTAATACATATTAAATTTTTTTAATTATGCAATTAATTGTATTATTATTACAACATAAGGAATTTTTTTTTTCTAAAAAAAAGGTTTATGATTAGCGAATCTGTTTCAGATTTTTTTGGGATTGAATCTTATTCAAATCACCAATTTTCCTTTGATTAAGGAACCAGATTATAGTAGCTGTTACAATTACTAAAAATACGTAACTGTTTCCATATTCGCCTATAATTTTTAGGTATCAGCCGAAATTTTCTAGGTATCGTCGTTCTACGCTTGTGTATCAAAGTTCACAAAAAAGTTGGTATTATTAGTAATTTTGATAAAAGTCGGTAATTTTGGGTATTTCCTTCAATCAGTTTGGTATTTATCAAATTTATACTTTTTTTTTTGCACAAATCAGTCCAACGTTGAAATTTTTACTTTTTTTTTCCAGCACTTTTTTTATAAAAAATTATTTCCTTTTTATTTTGTTGTGGTTTTTTATATATATAATTTTTTTTCAAAAATAAAAAATTTTCATGTATGTTTTGAGAAACATTATTTTTTATTAAAATTATTTTTTTAAAAACATATGTCAATCTTGTATAGATAGTTATGTAATAAAATAACATTGTATAAATTATGTATACGCATGTATCAGTATTATATAAATAGTATGTAAATAAGTATCAATATAGTATAAATTGTACACAACCATGTGACGATATTATATTAATATATATGTAATGTATCTACTAATAATAGTGCATAATCGTGTATCAACATTGTATAAATAATTATGTAATGTATCGATATCGATATTTATTTGACAATCATGCATTCCCCATCTTAATAAATATAAAACAAACAAGACATAATAAAACGATATAAGTATTCTTTTTTTCACAAAATAAGTGAAACGATGTCAAAAGGGGAAAAAACTTTTTAAAAAATAACAATAAAAAAATTGTATATATAATCATGTAATATATCTATATCGATATTTATTCGACTATCATGCATTCCCATGTTAATAAAATAAAAGAATAAACATAAAAAAATGACCAAAAAAAATCACAAAAGAAGTGAAATAATTTAAAAAACAAGCTTTTTAAAAATTGTAAATTAAAAAATTTACATAACAATTACATTTAAAAAAATTAATTTAACATAGCACAACTAAAACAATGAAAAAAATATTTATTTAAGAAAATTAAAAAGAAAAAAATCAAATAAATAGAATCAAACTGTGAGACAAAAAAAACTAAAAAAATTATTTAAAAAAATCAAAAAAAGGCCAAGAAGAAAAGGGAAAAAAAGGCCGAATGGCCAAATTTCCAAGCAAAACAAATAATAATAGAGAGAGAAAAGGTCGAATGACTACTGGAGGAAAAGAAAAAAAAGAACTAAATAATTAATTTTTAGTAATTAAGTAAACTTGAGCTAAAAAAGAGGTAAACAAAAGTTATAGATCGTTAACCCATGTAATTTGAATATATTCAAAAATTAGTTTAGATATGGAGGATTCAAATCTTAGGGGTAAGTCTCTTACATTTTTGCGTCTGCTATATCCTTTCCCTTCTCCTAATACACCAACACACAAAATTTAATTGATATTATTTAACTCTCGAGATTTAATGTTCAAACAATTTGTTAATGATAAATTTAACAATATAATTTGCACCTTGCTAAAAGTTTGATCCTTATTCATCAAAAAATTTTATCCTTGTTTACCAACCTTCAACCACGCATTGTCTAATAAAATTCAACTCTCTCTCAATAAATTCCTCAAAAAGCCCAATTCGAGGCAAGTTTTTCCCCAAAAAACAAAGAGATGTTGGTGAAATTGCCACATAATAAATTGAGCACAATATTGCAAAGAAATAGCCCATTTGTTCTCGAGAAGAGATTGGAAAACAAGGATTGCAGAACGTTTTCCTTAAACTAACATATCTTAAGCAAATTTTACAAACTTTGATGGCATCTAAAATTTTAGCTGGCTACTTTCATCAGCCTCAAGGAACATTGCAAGCAGACATACTCGATAAATCACTTCATGTTGATAAACACTATCAAACAGATTGATATTACTACTTGCATCATAGTAATCGAATCTCGTAAAACAAATCCATGTCCAAACAACATATGTTAAAGATAAGTGGACTTACTATACAATTTGTTGGGAAATTAAAGCATAGTTTCTTTAAAGCTCACTCGAATAGAGACACTCGTCCACAAGCTGGCGAAGATTTGGATTCTCCATGGCAGCAGCAACCCGTTCTTTATCATTCAATTGCTTATTAACTGCGAGAGAACAGAAATAGGAAATGCTGAACAGTGAGGTGTGTTACTTGAGAAGCTGAAGGTATTAGGTACTCTAAAATTAACTATACCTGATTCTTCATCCGCATGAGATCCAGGAGCCACTTTTATATCTACCTGTAACACCACAAAAAATAAGCACTTCAGAGGAATCAAATATGATAGTCGTGGAGACATGACTTTATCAGTGCACCTTGTTGTAGAAGGTCATTTTTTGATAACAGAAATCTTAATTATCACTGAATACGGGGAATATAGTTTGGGGAGAGATTTCGATGTAGAACACTGATCAAGGAACTAACTTTTCAGGGTTACGATTCTCATTGTTTATTAGTTATATTCTTTCTCCTGTATCGGTGGTTGGAATGTAGCACATAAACATCATTTGGAAGGATCAATCACCATATCATAATGTACTAGGATAACGTTTACCTATCTGTATTTTTTGTGGTTCCACCAGCTTTTGACTTGTTGGAATTCAGAGTTGAATTTTCTTAGAAAATGATTTAGATAAAAGATATTATAATCAATATTTTGTGTCATATCCAATTTTAAAGGTAAGGTCTCCTACATTAGGTAGAGATAGTTTAATCTTTTCAATAGAGACAAGAGTTCTAAATTGTACTTGCACCTTATCCTATATGTAACACTTATGTACTCCAACTAACATCCTCATGCACATTACTGAATTATCCCATATCCGTTTCTAGAACTACATAAGCTTCTTCAATCAATACTAAAAACATTTTTTTATCAAAAATATTGTTATAGGGCTATAGGCTGAACTCTACCATGTCTTCCACATCAGAAGATATGTCAGTCACTCGCATCAAACTTAAGAATCTCAGTATAGCAAATATAAGCAGCAAAAGGAAAATCTTTAAGAAGCATGCCATTCTATTTCTATCAGCACTTGAAGTGTAGACTGAGAGCACAAGTAGAACTGAATTTCAAACATGAAGAAACTACAACAACAAACATAACTAGTGTAATTCCAAAAGTGAGGTCTGGAGAGGATAGTAAGTATGTAGACGTTACCCCTACCTTGGAGATAGAGTGGTTGTTTCTCGTATACCCTCAGCTCAAGAATGTTATGACAAACTTTAGTTTAGAAATAAAAAGATACAAAAAAAATACATAAAGTCCCCCCCTCAACTAATACTTGTTTTTTAAGTAGACACTTAAAAATTTGTGAGGATACTATTACCCCACAGAATGATTTTAAAGTACAATATATACCTCCTTTTTCGATCATTCCCAGTTATAATATGGTAAGTGCAAGCACGCGCTAAGCCTAGCGTAAGTTCACTAATTACCTTATTTTTTTCATTTTAGCCTTTTATTTTCTATTTTGATTATTTTTCTTTTACTTTTTTCTCTTTTCCCTTTATATTTTGCCTTTTAACTTCTGCAAAAATTTCTTTGAATCCCACAATCACAACCCACTGCAACAACACTCCATCATTCACTGCTTAGTCAATGCTAAACCATCATCACTTGATCACCAAATAATCAAAATATGAAAATTATAATTTCTATTAAATAAAAATCTAAAATTTGAATCACCATCTTGACCCCAAATCGCCTACTTTGTCTATTAATCTTCACCAATTTTTATCTCTAATTTTCAGAAAAGACAACTATTCAATCAAGTTGAAAAAAGAAGAAGAAATAATGAATAATATTGCATCTTAAAAATAAATATCTGAGCAAGAATGGTGATCTCTAATTTTTGGTTGGCTGAAAAAGCTTCTTGAAAGGCTACTAATGGTGATTTGCAGAAGATGAGAAGATGGGTCCACCTTATAAAGAAGAAAATTTAAATTGGCAATGCCATGTGGAGTTTTTACACTGGTTTGGGATGGTATTATTATTCCCTCACTCGCTCAACTTTCGTGAGAACACAACTGCTGTGGAAATAAATCAAAATGGTGTATTTATTGAAGATTTAAATGTTCCTGTGGAGTAATAAGGACCCCCCAAACTTTAGGCGTACAACCTAATAAGTAATTAACAAATATGAAACAAAAGCATATTACATGACAAAATTATAAAGGAGAAGAACCAGTTAAGATTTTTCATAAGGTACTCATGATAAACTATTAGCTTCAAAGTACAGCTACAACTTATCAGGTCGTCCAATTGACCAAGAAGGAATTTAGCATAATTATAGTAGTTCACAATGTTGAAAATGCAACTAAAGTTTTGTGGAACATCTAGACTTCTTAGATTTTACAAGGAAAATTGATATAAAATTATAACATCAGAAACAGCCTCGCTCTACCTCCGAGGTAGGGGTAAGTGCGTAACGCTTTGTGTAACTACACTAGGTATTGTTGGGATGTGGAGCCTGATTAATATGTAGATGTACTGTTTATTTTGTAACAGTGCTATTTTTATTAATATAAATATTGCATCACCGTGGAGGTTATCTTTATGGGTGTTACCACGAAATTACTTTCTCTCTCTTAGGTTTACTAAAACTGTCTTAATTCTTGAATTGTTCTTCGAAATCACCAAAGTGTTGTTGTAATCGATCCTGACAGGTATGTTGTTGTAAATACCGAAGCGAGACTTTGAGATATGTAGATCAAAATAAAAGAGTTTTTTAAACTAAACCCTCTTTGTTATTCTTGCAAGCAGTTATTGCAGGATGCTCCTTGAAAGTAAAGGTACACCAGTGAGCTCTTTCCTACTCATATAATACACCATTTTACCCTGCTCATTTGAATACACACACTCCTGTACTCATTGAAACATAGAATCCTCTGATTAGTAAATGGGAGATGTTCTAGAAAAGTCTAAAACTAGATATTCTTTACTCAGATTAATCAAGTAATATAGACTACTTTGAACAGCCAAAATATGACATGACTTTATCTCTATCCAAGTCAGGGATACAGAACACCACCTTAAAATGTGGAGGGAAGCAATTCTTCAACTTCTCTCTCAAACAGAGGCCAATGACATTTGCCATGGTACAGTGCTGGATGGTCGGGGTGAAAGTTATCCTACAAACAATGTTAAGAAAACACAGATAAATAAGCAAAAGAAACATGAGTTGGGAATTATTTGTAACTAGTTATTCATTAATTCCTTTGTTCCAATCAGGTAGGTATAATTTGACGGCACATGAAGTTTAAGAAATTATGCAGACTTTAAAACTTGTGGTTTCTAAAAATGTCATTAACATTTGTGTGGCTATAAAAGCTTTTCAATAAGAGTAAAATGGAAACCTTCAAGTTAATTGTCCTTATATTGTAATGTTTCAATCTTTTTGGGATGGACTAATAAGAAAATATAGTGCCAAAAAAAGTGGCAATATTAAGGTTTAACAAAATATCTTATATAGTACCCATTCAACATGCATGGAGATAGAGCTGGTTTTTAACATGTGTGAGATTCAAATGAGCAATGCTTTCACAGGTGAAAGATGGCCAAATAATCACGGCAGACAACTCCATTTTGTCTGTCTATTCTGACCATTTTGCAGTAAAAAGAAGGGAAAAAACAGCTTTACAAGAACGAGTCTAGTTTTACTGAAAGGGTTCTTCGGCGCTATTTTTTCTTGCTTGATAATATTTGGTAATCACAGAAACATATTTATTTACCAAAACTCCTAGGAAATTGCACAGGCATCTAGGATATTGTCAACTCAAAATAGTGAACCAGGTAACTTTCTTCACATGAATAAACCAGAAATCTTTGGACATAAGATGTACATTCTGGTAAAATTGTCAAGAATTGAATTTACTCATCAGTTTCAAATTCCACAAAGCATAAATTAAAGCATCACTCGAAATACATGAGATCACATTGCTACTAGAGTGAAATAAAGGAGGTGAAACTCCCCCCAAAAAAATATTCAGTCAACGAAGTTGGAAGTCCAACTCATTTTATGGCAAAACTGTTCACGAGATCTAAATAATACAACAATAATAACACACCCAGTGTAATCCCACTAGAGGGGTCTAGGGAGATAAATCCTACCTCTTAGAAGTAGAGAGGTTGTCGTTGTCATTGTGACTAGGGTGAAGATAATTTATATGACTAAGTCCAAGTTTACATGAGTCACCAATCAGTTGATCGAACAAGATATAGCTAAAACACCTCACATTTCTCCCCTTTTCCACCATTAGTTGGAAACAAAAAGAATAAAGAAATTTTTGTTGGATATATAATAAACAAGCTAATATAAGAATGGAAGGTCACAATGCACATACAGAATGCGTCCAAGCTTCTCATCAACAGTTATGGACTCCTCAGAGAGTACACTCAGCTGCTCTAAAGAATATGGATGCTCCGGATCTCTTATATCCCTCACAAAATGTATCGATTTCCAAATCAAGGATCACATCAACCCAGATCCAGTAGATTCAACAAACAACAAAATTACAGAAAACCGAACTATAAATTTCACTCAATCATAAAAAGAAAAAACAGAGAAATGGCAAAAAGATGATCATACTAAATTCACAAACATTTGAACTATAAAAAGTCGCAATCGCAAATTTCATAAATATGAAAGGAAAAAACAATCGACATAAAAAATGAAATTAGCGAAGCTTCTTCTTCCTTTTTTTAGTTTAACTCAGTTTTTCCAGTACAATTTTTCAGCTTGATCGACTTAATTTTTGGAATTACAGCGACGAACTCCAACTTAGCTGAAGCATTCAAAAAAAAAACTAAGAAATAGCAAAGAAGATCACAGAAGTAAATTCACAAACATTTGAACTACGAAATATCGCAATTCCAAATTTTATTTTATTAAATCAAATAAAAGCATCAGCATACTAAAAATTGAAATAGCTAAGTTCCTTGTCTTTTCTTACTCATTTTCTCCAGTACAAAATTTCAGCTATAAACTCCGATTCAACTGAGCATTAAAAAGAAGGAAAAATCGCAAAAAAAAAAAAGTTCAAAAAATCGAGAGAGAAATTCACAAACTACAAAGAACAGTAATTCCAAAAATTATCAAATCAACATAATAAAAATGAAATAAGTAGCTAATTTTCTTCCTTTTTTGTAATTCATTTTTCCGGTGACCGGAGTCGACGTAGTCACAAAATTGCAGCTATGAACTCCGATTTAGCTGAAGCATTCAAAGAAACAAAAAAATAGAAGAGAGAAGAAAAGGATATCATAAATATCTAGAGGATCAACGGCGTCATCGGCGTGATGACCATCAGCCAGACGAGCGATCCTCTCCTTCTTCGCGTGAACCACTGGATTTGCATTGATTAGTCCCAAAGTCATTTCTCCTAATTTTTCCCTCTTAAGCAATTTTTCCCTCTCATGCTCTCTCGCTATATATATATCTTTATATCGCCATTGGTCCGGAAATTTTAGTTAGCTTTTGGCTCTAAATTTTTAAATATTCTCGATAAATTATTTTTAGTGTTATTTTACTTGAAAATTTTGATTATTTCAAAGATATGATTATATTTTTTAAAAAAACTTATAAGTTTATAATGTTTCAATAGAAAATAATTTTATAATATAATTATAGCAATTAATAATAATAAAATAATAATATGACCAAAATCAATACATCACGTATTTGAATTTGTTATTAATTCTGTTAGAATTATATTTCATTAAAAGCAAATTATTTTTTTCTCAATTTTATAACTCAATTTTTTTAAAGAAAGTAGATAAATATTAGTTAGAATAAATAAATATAATTGATATTTTAATAAAATATATACAAATTTTAGGTAATGTTTAAAGTATTTAACACTTTTTAAATGTTATTTCAAGTTTCTAAAGCAACTAATGTGTTTTTCTCCTAATATTTGAACACTTGAATTTTTTTAAATATATTTATCAACTTTTATAGCAGAACAGCACTTTGCAAATTTTCCTTGAAAATAGCCAAATGACACTTTAATACTAACTCCATTCCAAAATAATTCTCACATTTTATGTTATTATGGTTAATTTTAAAATTAAATTAACTTTAAAATTCATATCACAAAATAAAATTTAAAAAATATGACATCATATTATTCTCCGACCTTACAATCCCGTCAAAATTTTATTTAAACAAAATGTGTACAAAGTTCACAGACTGTGTGTCTCAATTTCCAATAAAACAGCTGGTGCTTTTTGTTATCAAAAAAGTGTCCACAATACATAACGCACCGCCAAATAGTTATTATTAAATACATAAATGACAAATATGCTATAGCAATGGATAAAAGAAATAAACATTAAAATTTTAACTCCACCTAAAAATAGCCAAAAAAATGGGGAAAAAATTAGTCCTTAATGTATACGTTTTTTTATTTTATTTGATCCTTAATATATGGACTTGATGAAAATGGTTTTTAATGTATCATAGTTCATAAAATATGATATATTATGATCTTCAATGTATAATTAACAATACTCAATTCTTTATCATCAAATTAACTTTTATCTTATGTAACACTTACAACTGTAAAATACAACTTTTGCAATCGAGAGTTTTAGTTTGAATATATAGAAAGACAAGCTAAAAATAATTACAAAATATTATAAAAAGAGCACAGAAAATTGAATAAAACACACATATAATAATATTTTATGTGCGATATAACGAATGAGGATATCTAAAGAATATTTAGTCTCAAAAGAAAATGTTCATTGGAGCGAGGGAGAAAATGGAGACAAATAAATATAGTACGAAAAAATAAAAAAATTATATTAAAAAAAAAAGAACTCAGGCATGTCCATTAGTGAAATTATTATAGTAAGGCAAAGTTGAATACTAATAAAGAGAAAGAAACAAGTCTTAAACTAGCATTTCTTTTAGATCATAAGGTTGGTATTTATTTATTATATTATGATTTAGATATTTTATTTATTTGATGGCAAAAAATATTATTTATGATAAGTTGAAGATCAAAATAATCACATATTTAATATATTAAGGACTATTTCTATTAAATTCATACATTAAGAATTAGATGAAATCAAAGCTCATACATATATTAAGGACTATTTTGGTCGTTTTTTTTTCAAAATTAGCTAACAAAAAATTTGTTAAAAATTATATAAGAAAATCAAAAGTTTTATCCATAATCGATGTGAGAATTCAATAGTAGCAGGCGCAAAAATATTTTTGTCACGCTCCGGGAGGGTACCCTAGGCGTGGCCGGCACCCAGAGACTATTGCTAGTCCCTAAGCGAACCACTCATTCTCAGGACAATCATTCAACATCAATACAGCGGAAATAGAGTAGTGAGCTATCTCAAATAAAGGGCCAAATGACCAACATCAGTCTCATCATCATAATAAGTATTAAGTACTACTCAATTCATAAGGGAAAACCATCGGCATCAAACCTCTACTCATGTCTATGAAGCCTCTAACCTGACTCAACTGTCTAAGATGGTACCATGACAGGACATGGCTACCCAACTCAATAAACAACGGAAAACAACAAATAGAAGGGTCTCCTCCGGATAGCAAGGAGGCTCACCAAAGACTGAACTCGAAATCTCTGGCCTCAACGATGCGTCTGCTGCAGTCCTTTAACTCCTGTATCTGCATCATGAAGCAATGCAGCGCCGAATGACATCAGTACGTGGAATGTGCTGGCATGTAAAATAGTTGAATACAACAATATAAGTACAACAATATAGGGGAAACATCAACTCAACATCATACTCCATCAAAATGTCAAACGTCTATCTAAGGCAAGAGAATAGAGTAGACAATTGACCCCTCAGTCTCTCATCTCAATATCATCAATACATCGGACTCACCTCAAGGAAACTCGACTCAACTCAACTCAACTCAGGGAACTCGACTCAACTCAACACAAGGAACTCGACATCAACTTAACTCAAGGAACTCGACATCAACTCAACTCAACTCAAGGAACTCGACATCAACTTAACTCAAGGAACTCGACATCAACTCAACTCAAGGAACTCGACTCAAACATCACATCAACATCAACATCAAAGTACGATAGAAGTAAGACCTCACTGGGAACCTAATTGGGAGTTTCTCTAACCGACAACCATCACCTATGAGCCAGTGATGATATAACGAAGCGATGCCATTGCCACATCCATCCAGTACCCTGCCCCGGGGTAAAGGACATCAACCTCAGTGGATCCACAAGGAAAAAAAACCTCAGTCCTCCATTGGGACAAGAAAGGAGCCATCCGCATTGCGGTTCAATCCTCTCTTCCTACGCGGGCCACGTAGTTAATGGGTTCAAGTGGGACTCACTCTCACCCATTTCGATGCTCAATACTCCTCCCAAAACTCGACATGCTCATAAAACATCAACTTCATCAGTCCTATAGGGACATTGTACATCATCATCAATCCCATAGGGACATAATATAATACCTCAACATCAACATCAGTCCCGTAGGGACATAATACCTCAACATTAACATCACTTCACCTCATCAACCTCAACATCAACATCAACATCATGGACTCAAGATACTCTTTTAGAAATTAAACTTCCGGTTTTAAGATATCATGAAACATCATTCTCATCAACATCATCATCAAGATTCTCATCAAATGTGAAACACAATCACAACATCACAAACATCATTCTCATTAAGGCTCTAGACTCATCCCCTAGCTCATTCTTACACTTTTAAATAAATTAATCATAGGGTTTTGTGAAAAACACTCATGAAATGAATTATGCAATAAATCAAGTTTATGATGATCATCAATTCGTGTAAAATATATGCATTAAGTAAAACTCAGTGTAATGCTCAACAATCTTCACATCAACCTCATTACATTCAATACAAAACTCAATTTACTCAAAAGGGCACATGGGAGAACAATCTCATGCTTTAAGTTAGCCTTACATACCTGGGATGATTGCTAACACACTTTCTTGCACGAACTCCTCTTGAATTCCTCAATCTCCACTCCCCCTCAAGCCCTGACTTAGTGACTTTTCTAGAGAGTATTTTTGGATGGGTTTTTGGAACCCTTTTCTCAGAAAAACGATCTTTATTCGTCGTATGGGAGGTTTAAAAAATATAGAAATGGACTAGAATGCCCCTCGAAATTTTAAGGAAATGTTTCTCGGACTTGAAATAACACAGTCCGCGACGCGGACCTGTCGCGGACAGTGTAATTTTGGAAAACTCAACTCCATCGAAAAATCACAGAAAAACATAAGTATGGATCTGCGAAAGGTCCGCGACGCGGCCCTGTCGCGAAGGCACACTGTTTTTCGTTTTGGAACGAAAAATTATCTTTTGACTCGGTCGCTCTAAAAATCAACCGAAACCCTTCTCCTACTCAATTTTCCGTGCTGATCACTAATCCGCTCTCGAATTTTTAATCCGAGCATCGGAAGATGTGTTTTGCGCACACCTCTTTCCTAGGGATATTTTGGTAATTTACCGGGCGTTACAATTTTCTTGTGAATTATTTAACTATTTTAATTTTTTATATTTATCAAAAATGAGTAGTTGATGAACACTTTTGATTTTCAAAATTTGCCCCCCCCCACCCCCCCCACCCCCCAACCAAAAAAAAATATTAATCTCCTTTAGATATTTATCGAACTTTTATTGCTACATTAAATTGGCATTATGAAAAGAAAAACAATTCACATATTAAAAATTTTGTCAAAATAACAATAATCACAACATAAGAAATTACGTTAGATAAAAAAAACTAAAAATAGATAAACGATAAACAAAATTCACACTTAAAATTACATCAAAGTTTTGAAATAGATAAAAATTTGATACTTTATGTAAAATATTTTCTATTTTTACAATTTTAATTAAATTTAATATATTATAAGACGACAAAAAATACCACATTTGACAAATTCAAAGGTTCAAATTTAATTAAGTACTCCCTCCTTGTTTATCATTAATTAGATACGAAGGTTAAGACGCAATAAATAATAAGAAAATTATTAAATTATTTTTTGAATATAATTAATATAATATTATAAAATATATCATTAAAAAATAAGTATAAATAATATTATTAAATATTTATTTTTAGTCCGGTGTATTGTTCAACTTGAACTGATCCAAAAAGACATGGAATCAACTTTGTCAATTTCTTTATGTAAAGATAAATTTAGTTAGTAGTATTAATTAATCCTCAATTATTGTTTATATCATAAATCCATTAAATTATACAGATAGTGGATTAATTGTACAAAATTCCCAAATAGTCCTTTCCTTTATGCTAGTCTGCTTAAGAGATAAGTATAACAAACAATTTAATGACAAATTGCGTAATCACACTCTTCTTAAATTAATGTGACCTATGAGGTTTGGTGAATGTGTGATTATGGGTCCCTTGCTTTGTGCAAATTTTGAAGATTATGATTTTAAATTAAAAATATAAAAAAGTGTATCAAAATATGTTTTATTCTTATAGCTTTATACATATGTATCAAAAATTAAAAAGTTATTAAACTTGTAAAATTGACCGTCAAATTTTCACTATTATAGATGTTCATCAAAATTTTCATCAAGTTACTTTTGCAACTTCTTTTCTTTTCTTTTCTATTAGGTAGAAAAAAACATTTCGACATGCTAGCTTGTTGTCATTAATTTTAAATAAAAAAGAACGTGTTAATATATTAGCTTGTTGTCATTAAATTTTAAAACAAGGGTATTGTGGTCATTTAAGCCCATTAAAAGTTGTTATTCATATGCTACGTGTCTTACAACTTCTACAATTAAAAAGACACGTAGCAAATTCAAATCCTAAAATTCTCTACATTTCCATGGCTGCTTGATTGATCAGTAGTTCTTTTTACCTCTAACCTCTTATTTCTTCTCTGCTAAATAGCAAAAAGAAAAGCATATTATTGAAAGGATAATCAAGCTGGTGTAACTATAGTTAGTGTCAATCAAAGTTAGTTAGTGTTAATCAAAGTAGTTATAAAGTTGTTTGAAGTTAGTCACATTGACAGCTAAGCTACAACTGATTAGTGTGTATAAATATTCATGTATTGAGCTAAGTTCAGATAAAAATGAAAAGTTTACTCATTAGAATTCTCTCTAGATCTGTTCCTCTTTTCTCTTCTTCCACCATTATTGTCCAAGTAGAGCTTCATTTATGGTAACTAACAAGGTATCAGAGCATCCGATCTAACATGTGTACTGAGTTGAAGGAACTTCGACTCAGTTAAAATCAAGTAGATTCAAACAGAAGAAGGAGGTGGATTAATGGCAACAAAAGATGCATCTTTGGCACCAGGTCTATCTACGTCTCGAAGCTCAAGCAGAGGTGAGATCTTATCTTTGTTTACTGAGTTGAGGCTCAAGATGTATGTTAATTTTCCTAGTTCTAATCCTGAGAGAAGGCACTTGAGCTTTGTCCAAGTTTATTATTCCCTTGCACGCCCTAGGTAGTTGTTAAAATGAAGAATATTGTATATTCGCATTCATATCTAGAGCTAGGTTAGTCAATGTGTATGCGAGCTGATTAGCTTCCCTGTATATGTGCTTGAAAATCATGGTCTTGTTTGCTGCAATCTGCTGAATTTGCTCAATATCTCCCTTTATATTCCAAGGGATCCTCCATTCTTTCAGAATAATTTTTTGTAAGACTAGTGAATCAGTCTTCACTATGATATTGTCTCTCCCAGATGATAGACAATGCTTCAGTCCCTGTAGCACTGCTTTAGTTTCAGCCTCCATATTGGACATCTCCCCAAGTACCTTTGCTTCTGCATATAAGATATTTTCTTGATAATTTCTTATACAAAAGGCAAATGAGCTATGTCCAGGATTCCCTCTACAAGCACCATCAGCATGCTATGGTAGCTCGCAAGTAACTGGCAAGCAATATAGTTTTGATCTGTAATTATATAATATCATCAGATTTACAGCCCAATCCCTTGGACAGGATATCCATGGGAATCTATTTTTAATAACATGTATCATGGTTTTCTGTTGATACTCTTCATAGCAGTGACACTTTGACACCACACTGATATTCATTCTTTGCAAATTGTCATCAGTAGGCAATCTTCTCTTCCACAACCTCCATTGGAAAAAAACTGATGTTGAAAGGAAGTCCTTTCACCCAAACACAGTCCATCCATTCTAGCCTTTGTCTCCTTACTCTCATTATGTCATAGGCATAAATAACAACCATCTAAACCAAGTGTAGGCAAAAACTGCAATAAAATAATACAGTAATGAAAATTAAAAAGAAAAAAATAACATATCCTCATTTAAACTCCAAATTACAGTCATATGAATTCTCCCTTCTTTGATTCTTTTATCTCAAGTCTTCGACGACCATAAAGTTACTGCCTTTACCACATTGACGGACTCACCAGTGTCAAAGTGAGGTCTTTTGCTGTGTGGTTTTTGGCATTTTGTGGTAGTCTTTTCAATTGGTTTTGTACTCTTGAAAGCTTATTACAGCTGAGCTGAATGTTTTATATAGCAAAGCTAAATCGATATCATTACTAGCATCAAGATTGTCACTGTCATCCACATCACTAAATCCAACCCACAGTGAAAGCCAATTTGAAGTGAAAAAGGATAGAGGGATAGAGAAGCAGATCCATTATTCGCCAAGCAGAACTGACCCTCACGATTTCTTGGTTGGCACCCAAAAGAAAAAGGCATTCAAGTTCATCTTTTTAGTTTAGATTTTGTTAAATCTCTGGTTGCACTAGATACTAGAGCTATCATTCTTCCATTGTATTGCAATAAGTAACATATATAATTGTTGAATAACTGGGTTGTTTTCTTAAAAATAGCGTTTGGCCATAGATTTTGAAAACCTTCATCTACTTTTTGGCAATTAAGCATCCTTGGATGAAAGAGTTAATACTGTATCAACAAAAGCAGTCGCAATGAGAAAGAACTCTTGTGTTCTCAAACCTAAACAAAAATCATACAGAAATGAAGTTCATTAGCAACTTTGCCTAACCTACAAAAGTCTAGTTAAAGAGACATTTTTAACAAAACAAAAGAAACATATAAGAAATGACAATTAGTTCCTCATAGTTCTGTACTTCCAATTCTCATCTTTTGACCAAGATTGCCAGCAGCGTTTGAAGCCTTCTCTTTGGCAGCTTCATACTTCTCCTTAGCTTGCTCCGTCATTGTATCCTTGGCATATTCTTAAACCTTTGATTTTGCATCTTCACATTTATAAGCTTCATCATTCTCTTTGTCCAATGCATCCCTCGTCGAGAGGGAAGCTGTGTTCATGCCATCATCCACTTTCTGAGAGGCGAAATCATAAGCCTCGGAAGCTTTATGTTTCGCTCCTTCTTTGGCGTTAACTGACACGTCACAGGCCCTGTTCATTGCACGGCCTGCCTTCTCAGAGGCAGAGTCATAAGCATCATGAGCTTTCTCTTTCACTTTATTGTTGACATTACCTGCTTTTTCCGATGCGCAGTCACGCATTGGATGAACTATGTATCCCTCTCTCGGTAGCACGATGAGCCATTTCAGCTGCTGCACCCATAGCTTGATCTGCCTTCTCGCAAGCAACATTGTTCTTGTAAAATCAAGAAAATAGAATTTCAGGTAGTCAATCACGGACTTACGTGTTTTATATCTTACTTTTTTTCTTTGTTTTTCTTTTTGTAAAAATTAATCATATAACAGTAGGTATACTCTCTTCGTTTTAATTGATGTGATATCGTTTGACTTGCCATAAAAATTACTAAAGAAAAATAAAACTTTTGAAGTTTGTACTCTAAAATTACTCCTAACCATTTGTATGCCTATAAATGATCACTTAACTAGTAGTAAACAAGAGGTTTTAAAGTTAAATCTTCGATACAAATGCAATTCTTTTTAAATCGAATTAATAAAAAGAGTGTGTCACATAATCTAAAATGAGAATAATAATTAGCATTGAAACATACTTGCCGTTGACCCGTTGTATACTATTCTATTCCTCACAAGTAACATCCCCCTAAAATAAATATATATTCATACTATATATAAGTGGCGATGAAGTTACTTGAGCAACTTGAGGATATATCTATAATTTTTTATTTTTTATTTTTGTTTAATTTTTATTTTATTTTTTAATTTTTATAAATTTAAAAACTACATAAAAACCATAAATTATGATAATTGACAACTTCAAATATTTATTGATTTTTCATTTTAATTTTTTTGTCTTATTTTTCTTATATATTTAAAAATCATAAAAATCATATCTTAATTATGATGATTAACAATTTAAAATATTTAAAGACATTTAAAAGATTAGTTGAGTCTTAAAATTTTATCGATATCACATAAATGAGATAGAGAAAGTAACATATATTTATAAACAATGTAAAAAAAATTGTAAATCTCAATAATTAACAACTTTAAAATATTTAAAAGACATAAAAAGAGTTTGATTGACTTTCAAAATTTTGTTAGTGCCGCATAAATTGGGACAGAGGGAGTACATATATTATTTAAAATTATGTAAAAAGTACTATTAATCACAATAATTAATAATTTTAAATTTTTAAGAGATACATAAAAAGTTTGCTTGACTCTCGAAATTCTATTTGGGCCATATAAAGTGGAATGAAGGAAGTAATATGCATTATTTGAAAATTACTCAAAAAAATACTTTAAATCAAATAATTAATAACATAAATATCTAAAATTTATTGACTATTTAAATTTTATCTATGCCGCATAAATTATGCAATATATATACACACACTATATTAAAAGTGTGAAGACCTTAGAAATGTTGTTTGTTTTGCTCTTTATTAAAAGATTCCCCTTTAAACAAAAATGTCTTTTCACTATTTTTTAAATTTATTAAGTATTTACTCTTTTACTTATTTAATTTCAAAATTCACTTTTGAATTAGAATTTCTTTATATTGAAAATGCATTCTTGATTTAGGACTATTTTATATAAATAATTGTCTAGACTATGAAGGAACGAAAAATATTACTATTATTTTTTTAATATTTACGACTTAGAAATTAATTAAAATTTAAAGTATCAAATATTTTGCTAATAAAAGTATATAATATAACAAATTTAAAAAAAGAAAAGAGTAATTAAAATTGTGTTGGAAACATTAAACTACTCCTTTTATATTTAGGAGTCTTTTTTAAATTAAATTTTAATTAATTAATTATTTAATTCCTAGCTATTCAACTCCAAATTATTAGCACTCATAAATTATTAACATATCTATATTATAAGTAATTGAATTGATTTTCTCATATACATAATAGATTAAACTATTGCATCAAATTAATAGTATTTATTTAATTTAGTTTATATGAATATTATATTTATTTTAATGACAAATACAAATTATATATAATTTTTAAATTAACATAATACATACATGGAAAGCACGTACATTAAACTAGTATATATTAAATCGGTGAAAGGCAGTTCTAATAAAAGAAGAATCCAGGAAATATACTTGGTAAAAGTTTTCCACAAAAAGAAGGTTTTCTTATTTTGGCCCTCAAATTTGACTCGTGTGTATTGAGCAACATCACATTAATATCTGATTTTTGACCACCAATAAGAGTAGCAGCCGAGTAAATATGATAACTTCGTCCTTAATTAAAATTTTCGAATTGAAAAATTTGAGTATGAAAAATTTGTTAAAAAATATTTTTTTAATAAAATAAACTTTATGACTTACTAAACAGGAATTCGAATTAATTGATAATTCAAAATAAACTTCCTATATTGAATTAAAAGAAATATATTACATCAATGCTTAATTTGACCATTCTGAAATCAACCAATGAACAAAGTTGAATTGACATAATACTTTTTCATCTTTTTTTTTTTTTAGAATTGAATTGACATTATATATTTAAACACCACCAAATTATGACAAAAGAAAAGAAAATGACTCAAAAGTTCAGGTGAAGGCCTAGAGTTTTTATCCAGAAAGAATTCCTCCTGTTGGCTGCTTGACTGATGGTTGTCATATATTACTAAAATAAAATATTCCAAAGCAGCCCCAAAAATATATACTATATTAAAATCGTAAAAGTTCTTAGAAAAATTATTTAAACTTTTTGTTCTTTATTAAAATATTTTTCTTTAGACAAAATTATCTTTTCACTATTTTTCTTAATTTATTATATAATTTTTTATTTATTTAGTTTTAATATTCACTTTTGGATTATAACATTTTTATATTTAAAATTCACTTTTGATTTAAGACTATTCTATCTATTTATATCTATATCTATCTATCTATATTAAATGTGTGAAGACCCTTAGAAATATTGTTTGAACTTTTTACCCTTCATTAAAAGGTTTTGCTTTAGACAATATCGTCTTTTCACCTTTTTTTAGTTATTATATTATTATTTTATTAAATATTAATATTAATTATAATAAAATAATGAAAATTAAATGGTAAAGATTTTTTTATTATAATTAAATTCATACAAAGATAATCTTTTTCTAACTAAAATAGACTTGATCCCAGAAAAAATTGTCAAGAACTTTTCAAATAATAAGCAAAAATATATTTGAAAATGTCCTATGAAAAATAGGGAAAAGAAAATAAAATGACGTCCAAAAAATAGTAAAAAAAGGTCCAAAAAATTCCTGTAAAATTGATTAGGTTAAAAGTAATTTAATTTTCCTTTTAAGTTCAACATCCTAGAATTTTTGAAATAGAATTTGTGTAAAATTAAAGATAATTTTGTTTTCCTTTAAGTGCAGTATTCCTATAAGATATTAGGAAAAGTTATAGGTTTGTTTCCTGATTTACAAAATTTCTAACTTCCAACAAATATTGTAGGTTTTCTTTTGATATATGTAAATTTATGTTTTCATATGTGAAAAACCTCCTAAAGTATAGTAGATTTTCTTTAACTTTCCTGATAATTGTTCAAAATATAGTAGACTTTACTCCACTTTTATAAAAAGAGTTATAAGTTCATAATAATTGACCATCTCAGTTTTTCGACGTCTTCAAGTTGTAACTTTGATTCAAATTTTAAGATTTCTTTATCTTAAAATTTTCTTTTTTTATTCATGTTGTGAATCTGAAGAACACAATAATAGTTGTTATGCTAGATTATTACTTATAAAATAATTTCTTTACATTGAATATTGACAAATCCTTTCTCTTTATAGAAACACTTATTAGATTATATTATTATACGCAATAATTAATTTTTAAATATATATTTATCATTAATTATCGTGATGTACACATGCAATGTAATTTTTACCCAATTATTATATTGTTATTTTAATAATATTAAATATAATAAACATAATAAAAAATAAAAATTGACTAAGTCTATTTTAATAAGATTTAGATAGGTATTTTGGAGATTACAAAAGTTACTAAGCAGAAATTCATAAAAGTTCATGTAGTCAAATAAATAATTATATGGTGGAATTAAAAATATCAAATGGATAGGTTGGACTAAATTTAAGAAGATTAAAATAGACTTAGTTAATAAATGAGAAGGTTTATTTGACCTATTTGAATGTTACTTGAGCTGAAATGGACTAAAATGTGGATCATAATTCAATCTTATTTTTATCATTATAATAAATATTAAATATAATGATAGCCTCCAACCTATTATTACCTTTAGTCCGGATCTTATCGCATTAGCTCATTCATCACCAAGGCAAACAAAATAAGGCTCAACACAAATCTTTTATAAAGTCTCATCTCAACAAAAAATACTCAGAGTCTCCTCCCACCATGCATATCCAAGTTTTAACTCCATAGTACATATCCTTTATCACCATAATATATGTCATTGGAACGACTTTCACCTCTAGACACCTCAAGGATATCCCTCAAAACTGTCATAGACTTTTTTGAGATCAATGAACTATTTCTTTCCCTACACCATATGGTGGGAGTACAATAATGAAAATTAAAAAAAAAAAATCCTCATTTAAACTCCAAACTACAGTCGTATGAATTCTCCCTTCTTTGATTCTTTTGTCTCAAGTCTTCGACGACCATAAAGTTACTGCTTTTACCACATTGACGGACTCACCAGTGTCAAAGTGAGGTCTTTTTCTGTGTGGTTTTTGGCATTTTGTGGTCGTCTTTTCAATTGGTTTTGTACTCTTGAAAGCTTATTTAAGTTGAGCTGAATGTTTTATATAGCAAAATGCAAATGAATGTGTTTCTTGTTTGTGGGGTTTCTGTTCTTGCCCTTGTGTTTCTTGTTTGTGGGGTTCCTGTTCTTGCCCATGTGTTTCTTGTTTGTGGGGTTTCTGTTCTTCCCCACTAAGTGAATGCTGAAATGACTTGTATAATATTTGAATTGTGAGGAGAAAAATGGGATCTTTTTAAGTAAAGAAATCTATATTTGAACCCGCAGTTTTGAAATTTTGTGAGTTCTGAAATGTGGACTTGGGCTGAGTTTTGATGTTATACAGAGTTGAATAAATTGCTGAAACTGTGTTGAAGTTTGTTTTTCATCTTAAGCAGAGAAGGGGTTCTGAATTTTTTTTCTCCTTTTTGTCAGCTTAGTTTTTGGTAACAATGGAAAATTATCACTTTTATTAAAATTCTAACTTTGATGGTCATTTTGTTATAATCTTTGTGTTCAATATTTGAAATTGCTACCTCTTGAAGGATTTTGTTACTACCAAAAATTTGTCTTTGAAATTTCAAGGTTTCTGTTTTTTATTTGTAGCTGAGTATCATTTCTCTTTATGGTTTTTTAGTCCCTTGGTCTTTGTATTCTCTTTTTTTTTTCCTCTTAGTATTCGTTTGCTGTTGATAGTATTTAGTACTATGTTAAATTTGATACTTAGTTTCTGTTCTTTTTACCAGAAATCATCATGTGGATTGATGCTGCTCCAGTAAGCGAGACACCGCCGTCTCATCATGCTATTAAGGTATAGAATACTAAACAGTGAAGTATGTGACCTTAGGGGTAGTCCTAGTTAGAATGGCACTCAAGGGTGTGGCCTATGGGTGAATGAAATGGATTGAGAATCATGAGGTCTGAGTTTTAATTCTTGTGCAATTATGTGTATGTACGATACAATTATGAACGTTCAATTTGACATACGGACGTACTGTGATGATACAATTATGAACATTCATGTTCAATTATTACTGAGACCTCATGATCAATTGACATAGAGTATCATCACAGTATGTTCTCAGTTGTTACTGCTGACTGGGGTTTTTGTGGTTGAAACGTTGTTAGTTTTCTAAATGCAATGATCAATTTTTGGATATTTCCTTCTGATTTTTACCATACTGTGATGCCATTTGCTTTAAACCTTAAACTTATATTTCCCTATTCTAAACTAACTCAAAATCTCTGTCGTTATGATGATGACAGGTGCATCATCTAATGTGCATGGAACTATTTCAGTTTATGACTAGAGTTTCGGTATTACTTCCTGAAATTGAAGCAGCCCGTCCTGGATGCTCTTCTGGAAGAGAGGCACTTTGCCGGTTGAATATTGAAATTGACAAAGCCAAGACACTGCATCAGCACTGCAGTGAATCTAGTAAGCTATACTTGGTATACACTCTGGAACAAGCTAAGCCAACCAGTTTTGTAGTGTTTGTGTTTAATTTATCTCCCAAATAAGCTATATTAAACTGTTTTTGTTAAATATATCTAAAAAATACTGGGAGATCTACCAGCTAAGCTATACTTTGTGTACAGCCAACTAGTTTTGTCTTGGCTGTTTTTGTAAAATATATCTCTCATGTATTGGTAGATTGACCCCATTCCTCAGAAATTTAGTCAGTTAAATTGGTACAAAGTTTAATATGGTGGAATTTCCATTCTAGATCAATATACATGGGATTTTTCAGGATGCCGTCTTGTTTATGTTTCCATGGAGGCCAGTAGATTAAGCTAGTCCAAGGAAAGGAGTGTACAACTATATGGGATGGGTGGGATGGTAAAGGCACATTCATTGCATTGTCATTCTTACTTTCAACACAGTTCTTTAGTTTATGCAGTTATGTGTATGTATGATATCAATATAGTACTGCGAAACTCTATGAATGTAATGTGATGATACTTTATGTCTATCGTCTTCATTCACTAATCAACAATCTGTATTGGGTTTTCAGGCGCTAACAGGAGATTCTATACTTTCAAGATGTGAGAAATCAAGAAACTTGTTTGAGCAAAGCTTAAGCCAGGTGCAATATATGGTTCCAGTATCACTGGCTGCAGAGGTCAGTCAGAAAACATTCCCTTGAGAGGTTCATCTATGCATATTTTATAGTCTGGTGGTCTTGATGCATAATTCTTGATGTGTTTCAGTTATATAAGTGTATATACAAGCCTGTGGTGCACGCTGGTTTGGTAGATAATTCAACTAAATAACAAAGTCCAGAATGCTCATTTTGCTGCACATTATATTAACATAGAATTCACTTTCTCCATATCCGTAGTGCATTTTTTCATTTATGCCGTTTCTTCATATCATTGTTTTCCTTCACCATGAGGCTTCATCGTCTTTCTCTGTGGTTTTTTCCTTTCTTTTTTCTACTATATTTTCTTGGTGGCCTGTGGCAATCCACTTTAATGAAAAAACTGGCTGCAGATTTCACAGTTGATTGCTGAACTGAGGAGTGCAGTATTCAGCTTGGACCCATCTGATGAGGAGGCAGGAATGGTTCTAAAGGAATTACTTCGTCGATATGTAAATACAACAGATTCAGCTGAAGAACATGCCTTCAAGGCAATTCAAGTTGCTATGCGGAAGCTTCATATCACATCTCAAAAAGCTCTTTCAATAGAGAAAAGATCCATAAAGAAACTGCTGGATAGAGAGGATGAAGGTGAGACAACAAAAAGGAGGATCTTATTAATATTTCTGAAGCTCCTTAGAATGGAAAATCAATTGTGACAGAGCAAACAGAGAATGGCTCTCTTCAGCAGGAAGACTCTTATCAATGTGAAGTGAGATGTTGACTTGACAATGCTGAAGTGGACGGTCTGAGGAGCTCTCTACCACCAGATGAGTTTAAATGTCATTTGTCTTTGAGATTGATGTATGAGCCTGTTGTAATTGCGTCTGGACAAACATATGAAAGATTTTGGATTCTGAAGTGGTTTGCTGAAAGTAATGATACATGTCCGATGACTAGAAGGAAATTGGCTAACTTATCTTTGACCCCGAATTACACAATGAAGGACCTAATATCAAGGTGGAGTGCAACACATGGAGTTAGCGTTCCTGACCCCAGCATGGAGGCTGCAGGGGCACACTTATTGGAATCTCGTTTTAATTCGATCTCTAGCTTGAGCAGCTCAATGAATATACTTCTTCCTCTCGACTTCAGCAATTTATCTCATGCATCTTCGGATGCTGGTCATGTGTCCTATGCTAAGAGACTAAACAACTTTGACGGGATCTCAGAGGAAAGCAATGACAGTATTCACAAAGTTCAGTTTCAAGATATGGACCTGAATCCTTTAACCAGGCTCAGTTCACTTTCTTGGGGGTCACAGTGCATCTTGGTCGGAAAAATTTGTAACATTTTCAAATAATGATCAAGCTTGCAATTGGATGTCATCCGAGGATTTTGTTCCAGCAATGATTAGATTTTTGAAAGATGCACATGATTTAAATTCCCAAATACTTGGATGTCTATCATTGTCAACAGTTTTGCAGAAATGCAGGTAAACCTGTACTCCCCCCCACCCCTCCCTCGTGTGTTTGTGTTACTAGTTTTTGTGAAATTAGTTCCACGCTTTTTGAGGTAAAGCTTACTAGAGTGTGGACTAAATTTGTTCCGAATTGGTTCAGGCCTTTCAGAAGCATTCTGGTTCAGAATTTGATTGTGATACTAGAAGGTTTAGTAGTCCTGCTTAGTTTATTTTTAAAAAAAGTAATAGTCTTGCTTAACGTTTAACAATGCAAGCTTAAATTGTCCGCTGTTTCGTTTTGCTTTCTGGGTACTTTTTCTCTTTTAGTCTTGTTTTTGTTTCTTCACACTAATCCTACATGGGTTCTTTCATATCAGGAGCAGTTTGCCATGTTTGCATGATGACACTTTTGGTATTGTTTCTTGGAACTGAGGTTTCCAAAGAAGCCCTTTCTGTGTTGAAGGTGCTGTCCTGCCACCAATAGTGCCAACAAAAAATTGTGGCTTCGGGTGCTCTGACTCCCATTTTAGAGATGTCTCTGACTCCCATTCTAGAGATGCTTGATGACCAGAACAGAGAACTGCACGAACCAGCCATCAAAATGTTGTTTAACTTGTCCGGAAACAGCGGAATTGTTTCCTTCATCACATCTTCAGATTTCATTCCCAAGTGGATCCCTTTTCTAGAAGATACAGCTCTAGCAAGAGTCACTCTTATTATTTTGAAAATTTTGTGCATCACTGAAGTTGCCACAGCTTCTGTAGCTGAGACCGATGGATGCATTCCTTCAATTGTGAAGCTACTCGACAGTGATAGTCTTGAGGATCAGGAGCACGCGGTGGCTCTCCTCCTCTCTTTGTGCTCTCAATGCATTCAGTACTGTTGGCTTGTCATCCACACGGACGAACGAATCTTTTCTGATCTCGCCATACATCTGTCAACGGAAATAGCAAAGGGAAGGCAATGGTTTTGAAGTTACTGAACCTGTTTACTAGTAATGCAGATGCTGACACATCTAAAGGCTCTACTGTTGACCATACACAGCGGAAGTCTAGTTCAAACGCACCACGATTACTCCGGAAGTTATTTTCAAAAGGGAAAAGGGTCAAAATTACCCTTAAAGTATTTAAAATAGCTCACATATACCCTTTAGCTATTTTTGGGCTCAAAACTACCCTTACCGTCAAACTATTGGTCCACTTCTACCCTCCACATCCAAATCTCCGTTTAGCCTCACACGTTGCATTCGATGTGTCACGTATTTTGACACATGGACGTCCACGTAAGCCGTTATTTGTTCCCCCAAATTAAAACCCGGCCCGTTGGATCCCAAATATCAAACCCGACCCATCTATTTGTGCTAAGTTAAAAGGAACCTTGGACCCGACCCGCCGCCTGCGGCTGCGGCTGCTGCTGATGCTGATGGAGAACCAGTTTTCGAAGAAAAAGAATCACCAAGTTTTTGGGGATTGAAGTTGTGACCCTCAAGAAAATTATTTTGTATTCTCTTCAATTACACAATCCTCAGAGACACTAAGGATGTATTGGTTGTAACAGCAAAAGGGTCAAGCGCGGAGATTATCCCTTTCTTGAAAACATGAGTGAATTTGCCCATGGTTGTAGGATTCATGCTCTTGTACACAAAGTTGGCCAATGTGTTGTCAAAGCAGGCTCTTTTCCATACTGTTATCCTTCCCTTCATTGGTTTCTTTGGGGCATTTGGTTTTGTTTTGTATCCCCTCAGCAATTATTTCACCCCACAGCTCTTGCTGATAAGCTTCTAAACAATTTGGGTCCAAGGTTTCTTGGTCCAATAGCTATTTTAAGGATCTGGAGTTTGACAGGTCGGGTCCAAGGTTCCTTTTAACTTAGCACAAATAGACGGGTCGGGTTTGATATTTGGGATCCAAGGGGTCGGGTTTTAATTTGGGAAAATAAATGACTGCTTACGTAGACGTCCATGTGTCAAAATACGTGACACATCGGATGCCACGTGTAAGGCCAAACGAAGATTTGGATGTGGAGGGTAGAAGTGGACCAATAGTTTGACAGTAAGGGTAGTTTTGAGACAAAAATAGCTAAAGGGTATATGTGAACTATTTTAAATACTTTAAGGGTAATTTTGACCCTTTTTCCTTTTCAAAACAAGGTTCTGCTGCTAAAAGTAAAAAATAGATAATTAAAACTCTCTCTAGTGTGCTGATTTCTTGTAAATAAACAGGTAGGACCATGATATGAAGTGTAAAATTTCTCTAGTTTTTGTATGGGGGATTTTTCACAAACATACAACTTTGGGGACAAAATTACATGTCCTATCGAACTCTTTGAAAAATACCATGTAAAATACCAACTTTATTTACAAATTTAGGATTTTTGGTATTTTGAGTGTGATTATTGTGGTGTGTGATGTGATATAATAGTGTTGGGAAATGAAAAAAAATGAATGAGTGTACTTTTTTTGATATTTTCAAAGAATTCGGTAAGGCGTGTAATTTTGTGTCTAAAGTTGTATATTTGTGTAAAAATTTCGGTATTGAGAAGGAAGACTTTACTAAAGTCCTTAGCATCTGTATAGTATCTTCCAATACAGTTTATTGTACTAAGATTTTTTTGAATACTACATTGTCCAACATTGTATCAACCACACACGTCTTGCTTGTACACTTTTATTACTTAACCATGGTTCAATATAATGTAAGGAAATATACAACTTTGCCCTCTTAAATTACGTTTATCAATTTATTTACTTCTCTACCAATTAATTTACATTTTTACCAAGTCCAAAAATCTGACTTTTTTATTAAAATAATGATTTTTCTTTTTTTTTTCATGTTTGACGTGCCTGATTTGACCCGCATTAAATGCGGTCAGGCGGCTCATTAAATGAGCCATTTAATGCAACACTTGAATGTTTTTTTTTTTAATAAACAAACCTTAACCTTTTTCATCTTAAAAATGTTTTTTCATCTTCTTCTTGGCAATATTTTTTGTTTTGTAAGAATTTTTCATCTTCTTCTTCACAATTTCTCTTCTTCTCGCGGATTTCAGGTATGTACTTGTTGCATTTTTTTTTTTGGGTTTTTGTTTTGAGGCGAGTCAGCGGGTTAATGGTTGTCTCCCATTTTGTGTAATGTTCATCTCAACCTTTTTTATTTGAATTTTTTTGCATCCCATGTCGTTGTTCTTCCTCCGAACTCCTTTTTTTTTCGTTATTTTCGGTTTTTTTGCATTCTTTTGGGTTTTTTGTTTTTGTTTCAGAGGGTTATTTGGTGATGTATGTAATCTTTTGTATATCGAAGTTGGTTTTATGTATGTGTTTTAACCCCCTTTTTATTTTTTCGTTTTTCAGATTTGTGTAAGGGTACACTATAGTTTCCAGGTATGTCTTTATCCCACTTTTTTGGGGTTCGGATTGGTATTCTTTGTAGTGATTTGGTTACAAAGTCAATTCATTGTTATTTTAATATCCTCAAGATATTCCCTTTCAATTATTTGGTATTATTTTGCGATTTTACTGTTTCTTGGCCGGGTTTTTTTTTTTTTGGTATGCCTGGTAATTGGGGTGGGTCTTTGAGTTTAGTATGTGCTGTATCTCCCCTTGTATGTATTTAATTTGGTTGTTTTTGGTATGCAACTGTTTGTTTTTGTAGAAGAGTAATTATTGACATCAATAGGGTTTATATTGTAAGTTTTGGTATATTTTTGGTATTTTTTATGGTCGTGTGTTAAGCATGCTGATGGTTGATATTTTGGTTTTTTTATACTTCAATGGCATTATCATGGTTTTCACTTTTTTCCCCCTTGCCAATTTCAGACTTGGTATTTTATATGGTATCTAAGTTTGGATGCCGGATTGTTTTTTTATACTTCAATGATTTTTCCCCCGGGGGATGGTATGCATTATGGTATTGTCCTATGTCTGTTGGTATGCTTATTTGGTAATTGGGATGGGGTTTTTCATGTTTGCTGTTTTGATGTAAATTTGTCGAGGTTGAAATTGTGGTATTTTTTTTGTATGCAATGGAAATTGTGGTATTTTTTTGGTATGCAATGGTAATTGGGGGTATGTGACTTTTGTATGTGCTGTTTCTCCCCTTTATTTTTGGATATTATTGTATGTATTTTATTTGGTTGTTGGTATTTTTATGTCTAGTGTTGTTTTTGTAGTAGAGGAATTGGTGACAGTTAATAGAGTTTATATTGTATTTTTTGGTATATGTTTTTGGTATTCAATGGTGTAGTGGTTGAAACTTCAACAGTTTATTTTTTGGTGTTTCCTATGGTATTCTGTTTTGTATTTAATATATCTTTTATTGGTTTAATGTGCAGTGTTGTAATTGTATAAGTGGACAAAATTACTATGGAAGTGACACCAACGAGGAGGAATTTGTGACAGTTAATAGAGTTTATATTGTATTTTTTGGTATATGTTTTTGGTATTCAATGGTGTTGTGGTTGAAATTGGTATCCGACATGGTAGTTCACTATGCATTGTGGGTTGTATTTTTGGTATTCTCTGTCAGTTACGATGTATGATTGGTTGCAAATTTTGGTGTTCACTATGGTACTTATAAAATAATCGAACTTTGCCACCAGATATTCCAAAAATAAAAAAATTACAAAAATATATGAACGTGCATGATCTTATCAACACCTATACCAACACTATTACCAGTAAAAAAACCAACACTGTTATTGGTTATTTTATGTAATAAAAGTTTGTAAAGTATGCACAATTTTAATGTAAGAGAAGAAAAAGTACACACACATTAAATGCTTTAATGTTAGAGAAAGAAAAAGTACACACACATTAAATGCAATTGTTGGTTGCTTGGAGTTGTTGCTATTTTTTCCCATTTTCCTATAAAGAATGATACTATTCACAACAATTTGCATTAATTGCATTATTTTTTTGTTTCACACGTTTTTTTTTTAATCTTTTTTTGTTGTAAATTGATTTGATGTGTCCTTTTTAAAAATAATTCAATACCTTTTACATTATTAAAAAGCCAAATTTTATACATTACATATTTATAGTATAGAACAAGCCAAATACGTACGAACATGTTAATAAATAATTAATTCTACCAATTTGGTTACGATTAACATTTTATATTCTTTAAAAAAACACAAAAAAATTCACATTAAACTCCAAGTAAAATTTCATCTTGTATGTTTATTGCAATTATGACAATATCAATTATACATAAGAACTAATTTTTTCTCCATAGTACAATCATCTTGCATACCATTTTTTAAATATTTGTCTCGAACTTGTTAGTCCAATCAGTTAATTCTTTATTCCACCATTCACGTAAAATTATATATTTGCACTGGATGTCATAGCAACAAATTTTTTCCCCGACTTTACTACCATGTTCGTACAAACATATATAAAAATTAAAAATTTTTACTACCACAAACAACACCAAACAACACCACAAACAACACCAAACAACTGCTATTGTTATTTTGACTAATGGAAAATAATTATCATTGTTATAGTATAATACTTGCACCCACATGGGGGCAGCCGTACCTCTTGATGTGGCATCCCTTTTAGGGGCGTGTAGGCTGCAAGACTAGGCTGCCCTTACCCCATCAAATCAATTAAATGGATGTGATGTGTCCTCTTCTAATACCTATTTTATTATTTATTAAAAAACAAAATTTTATACATTACATTTTTTAGAGTATAGAACAAGCCAAATATATATGAACATGTTAATAAATAATTAATTTCACGAATTTAGTTACGATTACCATTTTATAGTCTTAAAAAAAAAAAAATTCAAAGTCCAACTAAAATTTCGTATTGTATATCAATTATACGTAAGATTAATTTTTTCTCTATAGTACAATCATTTTGCATACCATTTTTTAAAGGATTTTTTCAAGAAATTTACTACTTTTACGGTTTACATTACGTTTTTAAATTAAAATTTTTTTTCTCCAACTTTGAAGAACATACTAATTCTTAGTCAATAATTATTAATAAAGAATTTTTTTTTCAATAAAAGTAGAAATCCATATCTTACACCAACTTCCAAAAAATTTTAAATATCAACAAATTATTCTTCCTTTTCAACACCTATCACATCATAATTTAATCAACTTTATTATAAAAAATTATACTCTCTTTCTTACTTTATAATAAAAGTTGGTACACTTTTGGTAATTTTAATCATGTTGGTAGGGGCTAGTAATTTCCTATCCAAATAATGCTATTTATGAAATCTTCCCTAATGTATTTTTACATTAATTTGTACTCCTATTCCAATTTATATGACATTGTTGGGATTCCGAGAGTCAAACTCTATTTCCATTACCCAATTTTCTTGACAAGTGCACCTGAGGTGGTAATGCAGGACCGATTGAGGACTCAGTTGGAGATTGATGTGAGTGAAAATCAATGTGTCAAACCAAAATCTCTAAGCTGATAGATCCTAATACATGATTAAAAAAAGTATTTGGCTCGATGTAATATCTGCTATATTGCTCGGACTCTTTAAAAATATTGACTAATATGGAGAATCCATCATAGGTGCGACAACAATTTTAAAGAATCTGAGCAATATCCACAATAGCTAGGAAGAAGTTGTTACCATCAAAGTAAGTTTTATAAGGACTCCATATAGATTATCTCAAGACTAGAGAACTGCTCTTAATACTATTAAATTGAGATGGTATTCCAGTTTGTTTGGCACATAGACAAATTTTGAAATTTATCAATACAAAATAGGAAATACACTTATTTTCCAAGAAACTATTTTTTTTACCAAACACACTTCAAATTATCTCCCCTTTTTGTGTATATTTTTTATGAGCTACATATGAATTGATCAAAGAAAAGGGTAGGGATATTCTCATTCATATCCAATTTATATGACGCTCTTTCAATGGACATAAAATTTAAAAAAAAAAATTAAAATTTATGATCTAAAATAAGGTATAAAAATTTTATTTTAAGATTTATGATCTAAAAATAAAGCATAAATATTTGTATGACTATAAATCATCTTATTAAACATAAATATGAAATTTAAAATTAAATAATCTAAATAAAAGCGAATGATAATTTTTTTAACAGATTTAAAAAGAAACTATATCGCATAAAATTTTATCATAAGGAGAGGGGAAAATGAAAATGGAATTACAAAGTGAGAATTAAAATCACATTAATAAAATAAAAATTTGAATAATCAATCAAATTACTAAAATATATCTTATCGTATAAATTAGGAAAGAAGTAGGAGGATTGTCATTCAAACGCTAGAAAGTGTAGAGATTATAGTCGATAATTGAGTTGTTATTTAGCTAATTAACTTTTCGCATATAAAGTTATGTTTGTTTGAAATCAACTTTCAACATTTACTGTTTATTTGAAATAGATTTTTGATTAAAATTAATAATTATATTCCTTATATATTTAATATCGCATTCAATAAAAAAAAAGATAAAATAATCATGCTTCTCTTGAATTTCAAACTTTATGAATTTATAGGAGACTAAAAATGAAGATTATCAGGGGGGAAAAAAAGATAACTAATTTAGCTAGCTTGTATAAAGATATCTTATTGATCAATTTAAATATCGTATCATGGCCATTGATTAATAGACATTTGATAAGAATTTACTAGTTATGAAATAAATGGAGAATCGTAATAGTTCAATTGATTGATTATTTTAATTTTTATATTAATGTTGAAAGTTCAATTCTCCACCTTATAATCCTTTTCTTCATTTCTCTCTGATTTTTATTTAAAATAAAAAAAAGATAAATTAAGTAATGTTATACCTAAATGCAATAGCTTTTAAGCAAAAGTGATCTCTAAGATAAGTCTTCTGGCTCCTTCACTCATCTTCTTTACCTAATTTGAATATATTAAAATTTTAATCAGATAAATCCAATTAAAGATCTAAAGTTTATTTATTCAAAAAATTATTATACAAAATATTCTATTAACATTTATTTATTTGAAATTTTATTTTTAAGAAAATTGATATTATTACTTTACCTTACTTTAGTTACTAAAGGACAGTTGAACTCCGTTTTTAACTAGAGTTAGGAGTATTTTTGATATTTTAATTATGTGTTGTGGGGATGGCAAAATTAAACCTAACCCGTTCAACTCGCTCGATCCGTTGAAGTTTGAACGGATTAATAACCCGCTCATTTATTAGTTCAACCCATCTCAACCGAACTCATTTCAACCATTTAAAATTGGGTTGATATGTAACCCGAATTGACTTGAAAAAGATATTGGCAAAATATTTTGTAAACACTTTTTTTTTTCATATAATCCTACCTCCGTCCTATATTATATGAGCATCTTTCTATAAATATTTGTCTTATATTATATGGGTACTTACTAAATTATGATAGAATTTATTATTTTTTTCCCATCATTAATTAGTGATTAATGATTTTTTTTAAACTTAATTTAATGACCATTAATATAAATAAGGGGTAAAATGGAGAGTGTTATGTAGACCAAGGAGGATCCTATCTGTCAGGAGAAGGAGGAGAACGCTAATAATTTCTTAATAATTGTATAAAATGGAAAGCACCCATATAATATGGGACAGAGGGAATATATTTTATATAGCCAGAATAAAGAAAAATATTATTTAATTAAGTATTAAAATATTGAAAATGAACGAATAAAATAAGTAAAAATTTAGTAAAAGTTGAGTCGGGTTGGGTCATAACCTGCTTTATAACTCATTACTCAGCCCGTTTTGACCCAACTCATTTTGATCCAAGCAAATTCGAGTTGAGTTGGGTGTTGATCTGTTTGTTATCTTGATCAATTATGACCCGCTCAAATTTGAATCAACCCGCCCGATTATCACCTCTACTGCGCTGCATATGGTTGATTGTACACTAACCATTTTAGATGGTACCTTATTTGAAATTTCCAAAAACATCAATCGTCCTTTTTTAGATATGTAACTTTAATTTTTTTGCTTTACATATTTATAGAAAAATAGTTCAGTGTATGTGCTTTGCATGTATGTACCGCGTCAATTTAAAAAATATATATAAATATTACTTGTCGTTAATTAAATATAATATTTATGTAAATAAAATTAAATAAATACTATTAATTTGATGCAATAGTTTATTATATTGTGAAACGGCAAAGATAAGAAAATCAATTGAATTACTTATAATATAGATATGTTAATACATTTTAAATACATAAAGTAATAATTTAGAGTTTGAATAATTAAAATTTAAATAGTTAACTAATTAAAGTTTAATATAACAAAAGATTCCTAAATATAAAATGAGTAGTTTAATCTTTCAACATATTTTTACTGTTTTTTTTTAATTTGTTATACTATATATTTTTATTAACAAAATATTTGAGTCAAAATTTAATTAATTATTTAAATAGAATAGTCCTAAATCAAAAGTGGATTCTAAAAATAAAGAAATTCAAATAGAAAAATTAATCTTGAAACTAAAGAAATTGAGCCCACAACTATAATTAATTATGTAAATATTATTATCGCATATCATCAAGCTTATAAATATGTCATTTTCTTATTTCTATCGCAAGATGTAAATCAACATCATTTTATTTGACAATAACAATAGACAAAATAATTGAATGTACTTATTATTATATATATATGCCATTTTTTTCTCATCCAATGTTTGGTATCCGCATTAGAGCTCCGATTAAATTTGAATCATCTGATATAGGACCTATTTAGGGATAGAGCTTCCAGCAGAATCTTTTCCATACTAAGAGCTCAACTCCGAGACCTCTGATTAAGAATAGTGCAATATTACCACTACACCATAAACCATGTTGATAATTCTATATTCTTCTAATATTGGGAAAGAATATCTTAGTTTATCATTAAGTTTTAATTTCATGTCCACATCCTATTTACCTCGATATGAATTATATTTAATACGTTCATATTTTCCATTACAATATAATATTTATTTTGAATATTAATTCATAACTCCTTTGGATAGGAGCAGTAGAGTCATATTCTGAAAACTCTTCCAACTTTTAAATAAACATATATATTACTTTCAAGAATGTATGCATACGAACAAAATTGAAGCCAATAGAAATGTAGACAAATTATCAACAAACATGCATATAAATTACGGAATAATATTATGTAAGAGAGGAAAAATATTATCACCTCTAAATTCACCAGTCTATATGACGTGAATATAAATTTACTCTTTATATAGATAATATTTGTTTAAGTATTATTGTCTAATTGAAATTAGTATTGGATTGTAGAACTTTTTGTTTTGTCTGTTGGTTTGTTTTAATTCTAAATATTACGTAAATCGTTAGTAGAAAAATTTGATCTCTTTTACATATTTTTCGGAGTTCTTTTCATATTTTTTTTGGACAATCTTTAGACCCTTTTCTTAAAAAATTTTAATTTGTTTTGGGGCATTTCCTTAAAAAAACATTTTTGATTATTATCTAAAAGTTTTCTTGACTTTTTTTTTTGATCAAATCTATTTTTTGAAAGTTTATGTCAAAAAGATGTTTTTTAAACCTTTTCTTAAAAAACTTTTTTAATTATTATTATTCAAAGTTTTTTTAATTATTATTTTCTTTCTAGATCAAGTCTATTTTAGTTGAAAAAGATTTCTTTGGATAGGAATTTAACCATAACAAGAAAAACTTCTCTATTTATTATGTTTAATACTTAATATTATTATTATTATAAAAAAAATAATAAAAATTAATTTTATTAAAAAGTTTAAACAATATTTATAAGACCTTCACGCTTTAAATATAATATAAATAGATAACTTAACCCTTTTATCTTACTACTCCCTCCATTTCTTTTTTATGATCATCCTTAATATATGTCATTTCATAGTACCAATACATAAACTATATTTTTCTTCTAATTTTGTGTTGATAGTTAAATATTTTGAAAATGAAAAAAACAAAAACAAAAACAAAAACAATTACTGCTAAATAAGGGGGAAATGGTTCAAGCTTCTCCATAGCTAACTTTTGTTCTTCCAAAAGAGATAGCTTTTCTTCTTCCCCTCTTTCTAGAATTACTTAGTTTAGAAAAGGAATATAAGATTGAATTCTTGTGTTGAAGCAAGAATTGGTTGGAACACGTTTCCTAAAATTTAACCTACATCTTTTTCTTCACTCTCAAAACGTCTGCACATCGCTGAAGCAAAACCCCCAAAGTCCGATCTTCAGGTACCTTTTCTTTTCTTTTGCACTGTTTTTAGCTTATGGGTCTTTGTTGGCTTCAACATTTTCTTTGGTAGAAGAATTTTCTGTTGGTCTTTACACAAGATTTGTGTGCTGGAATTCCTCTTTTCTCCTTCTATGTAGTGCTTTATGACTCTTGAATGCTCAATTTCTTCTCTTTGTTTGATGTCTTTTGGCAGAAAAATAATTGTTCATGTTTAGAGCTAACTGTTAACAAGCTTTGACCTTCAATTATTACTAGCTCTTTCATTCAATATCAGAAAGATTCATGAAACTTTAAGTAGTCAATTCATGTTAACTGGGTTATTTAAAAAGCAGAAACAAAAGAAGAAGAAACACACTGTACGAACACGTTATTTCAGCATCAATGGCAACTAAATAATATGACGTTCAAAACTAACAATAGCAATAAGTGGTTTAGCAATGGAGAAATTAGAATGGTTGTAATGTACTACATTCTGCTGTAACAGGGTACTTACATCAATTGACAACTAAAGTCTCAAACTTTCATGCCAAGATTTCTTCTCCTAGATATGTTTAGCACCTTGTTAATTGTCACTACTATTGAGCTTGTGAAGTACCCAAATACGAGTGAAGACCAACTGTTGGAACTATTTTTAGAAAAAATGACACTGGATGAAAGGACTTAGGCACAAGTATAAAAGAGGCAACGATACAAATGACATTCATTAGCTATTAACTAAAAGTTAGGAAATTTTCTAATTAGCTTTAAAGCCTTGTAATGGAGTGTAGTTGCTGCCTTGCAAATTCTTGTCTAATTAATTGGCAGGTCAGATTACGTTATTAAGGAGTATATTTATTTTGGACTTTTTGAATCTAATTCAAGTTGTTTTGTTGCTTAATATGGTGCTTCTCCCATAGGAACTCCGCTGACATTTTACACCACTTTTTAGTTCTGTCTTTTCATCTTTTCTGAGATATGTATCACCTCCATCTTTTAGATTTGCTGTCTACAGTTTTTCTGCTCAGTCCCTGCTTAACTTTTTGCATGTGATGGCTTCATCTCGAATAAAGTTTGTTCGCTTGATTTGCCTCTTCCTCAAATTTACATGCCTGTGAACTGAATTTTTATCTTTGAATTCCTTTTTTTTACTGTGGAACTGTTTGAAAATTCACTTTACTTGTGCTTCACCTAGACTATTAGTTGGAACAACTACAAAGCAATTATCAATTCTTTGGATTTATTACTTTTTTGTGCTATATGTTGCTATTTGAGCTTTGTTATCGCGAACTGAAATTGGGCCTTATCGGTTTGGTGAGATTTGGCCGGGCTATTAGTTGTAACAACAGTGTGCCTTCTTGTATTTATATTTTTAGCTTTTGCTTCTGTTAACAATTTACCATTGAAATTTAAAGAAAAAAAAAATCAGCCTTTCAATTAGAGATGAAAATGAGCACCTGGTCAAGTGCAACTGTTATCTACACTTATATTGATTTTACTGTACATTTGACACCACAAAATCATGGATATTACTGATCATGGCAGCTACACGTGTTGTAAGTTATTTGTTGGGTTGTTCTACCGTACAATTAGGCTTTTCATAGTTACATCGAAGTTGCTGTAATTTGGCAATTTACATATCTTGTTTCAAGACCATGCAAATATAAATGAAGGTGTTACACATACAACCAGTACTACATCCCTGCTAGAAACATGTAGGCTTGTTTTTCTCACAAGTTTTTGCTTGTAACTTTGTGACTTAGTTTTCTGCAATAGGCTATATTCGAATAATTGAGATCTTTGGGTTAGTGTTCAAAATAGAGACGCTTTGGGTATGCGGTTTGTTAAATTTGTAGATACAACTTCCCAAAGAATCTTTATTATGCAGTCCAGCAGTTATTCTTTTTGTCAATTTTAGTTGCCCATCAATCTTGCATAGTTTAATTTACTTGCATTGTAGGTAGCTGGCTGATATTTCAAATGTTGCTTTCCTATTCTTGTGCTTTTTTTTTTATACAAAACTTGTACTGTTTTCTCTTTGATGTTTAGCCATACTCCATATTGGAAGTTGGGAGGAGTAGAGGAGGTTCACTGTTTATTTTTCAAAATGTCTGCTCACTTTCATAGGGAACATGTTTAGTTCACCACTTAAACATTTTGTTAATTGTTTTGCCGATGTTTCTAATACTTGATCAAATCAGTTTAAGCCTTTAGCTATTAGGAAGATTGGCAAAATAAAAAGAAAGAAGAACGCATGGAGTAAGTTGATATATTCTGTTTATTGCGGATCAACAGATCAAGATATCAAACTCTTAATTTAGATTTTGGAGTTAATCTAGCATTCGTCAAATGATGTTTTCCATTAAATTGGTTGTTACTGCATATTGAAAGAGTTATGTACTTATATTTCCTTTTGCTTATACATTCTCTTCCTTATTTCAATATGATTATGTATATTAAGTTATTATAATGTTATAATTGATTTTTGTTATTTTCCGTTTGAATTGTCAAATGTTTAATTGTGCTTGTTTATATGAGATGAAACAACTAACTTGCAGTGTTCTTATACTAGTTTTATAAATATATAGTAGTAGCAACAATAAATACATATTTTTTACATTCTAGGGCAGGGTATTTTGTTTTTTCCAAGTGTGCTATAGGTCTAGTGCTTCTCACAATTCATGGCCTTCATCAGATCTGGTGTCTCGTTTTATGTATGTATCTCCTTCATCTTCACTCTTCTGCTCAGTGCTTTTGGTTCTTCGTTTAATCGAACGCGTCTTCGGATGTGTGTGTGTCTATATATATACATATATACACACATATGTTTTTGTATTCTTTTGGAGGATTTGTAATTTTGAAGCCCTTATTTTTTGGGGCCTAAAACCACTGCTTTAGTGTTGAGCCGCCATTGCCTCCAATAAATTCAATTTCTGTTCCAAACTAGACCCCCTAATATAACTCTTGAGAAAAAGCTCCATAAATTTTTTGAAATTGAGATTTTGGAATTTAAATTTGAAGTTTCGCTGGTGGAAGTCTCAAAAATTGGTATGAGTCAGATTTTCCTCATGTGATCAAATTTCATGGCTAGACAGATTTATGGCCAAATGGTAGTGATTGTCTAGGTCTAATAGTTACTCCATAAAAAATGAAAATACAGTTGGAGTTTCTTATGTATGAAAATCAAGCAAGGATATAATCCTTGTGTTGTCTATCTGGTAAATGCCTTGTAATTATATTTATGTAATTAGTTTATCGAAAGACTTTGATATTGATTCCTCATGCAGGAAGTTTGACTTTTGAGCATAATGGTGGCTCAATCTTCGACCTCTACCTCCCTGAAAGAGTACCTAAAAAAATATGAAAGTAATACCAATGAAGAAGAAAAGAAGAAACAGAAGAAAAAGAAGAAGGTTAAACCTAATAATGTCAAAGGTGTTGTCGTCGTTGATGAAGATCCTGTTTGGCAAAAACCTGTAAAAGTTGAAGATGAAGAGGATGAATCACCTGGTGATGTATTTCAAACGTTTGTTTTTGTTGATTTTTTGTATCCTTGGGTGTTACATCTGTGTCTCTTAGCTGTGTTTTTTTACAGACGAAGAGCTGCCTCAGGTAAATGAAGATATTGAAGTTAAGCGCATGAAGAGATTGGAGCAGATTAGAGCCAGACGTCCATTTGGTTCTGTTTCAGAAGATGGAAGTGGTTGGGTATCTGTTTCAAGTACTTCTAATAATGTCATTTCTGGTGACCAAAATTCTGATTTATCCCCACCAAGGAAAAGACTTGGTCGAAATGATAGTCCCTCGCCAGAATCTCAACTTAATCCATCAAGTCCTGCCGCTGATTTATCACCACCACGTAAACCGAGGGCTCGAAATGATACACCCTCTCCAGAAAGTGAGTGTAAGCAGCCAAGAACTCAAGAGGGTGACCTGTCGCCACCCCGCAAGCGTAGTGCCAGGAATGATACACAGAGGACTAGGATTCGTACACCTTCACCTGAACCTCAGTTGAAGCCTTCAAGTTCAAAAGATGCTGATTTGTCACCACCACGCAAGCGGAGGGTTCGGAATGATACACCTGAAAATGAAATGAAGTCTTTGAGCACTAGAGATGCTAATATTTCACCACCACGTAGACGAAGGGCTCGGAATGATACACCTGAATCTGATATGAAGTCTTTGAGCAGTAGAGATATGGATATCTCACCACCAAGGAGACGTAGAACTCGAAATGATACCCCTTCACCAGAACCCAACAGGCCTTCTGCTGATTTGTCACCACCCAGACGGAGGAAAAGTTACGGCCAAAGTCTTCCTGATATTTCTGATGTTTCTCCTCCTCGACAAGGTTCCCGTGCTCAAGGTGATTCGAGAGCTGATCAAGCTAGAGATCTCTCGCCCTTGAGGAAAACGAAGGACCAAAATGCACTGGAGGCACGTCCACATTCATCCACTACAAAGCAGGGACCAAAAACTGGTTTGGTTAGTGGCAAAGATATCAAAGACGAAATTGATAGGACAAAGAAGGAAGACTGGATGAGGTAATTCTATACTGCTACTTCATGTGTCTTGTCTTGTCTTTCTTTTTCTGCCATTATTTAGGGTCAGTTTGGAAGTACAGGGCAAGTAAAGTAATGTACGAAGAGACTGGGAAATCTTGTTTTCTGGGGAGGAAAATGTTTTATGCTAAAAGAATCAAAGCTTTCATGAACATTACCATCACCAGATCTCTCTAATGCTTGATCCTTGCTCTAGCTAATTCTAATTGATGAAGTAACAATGATTTGTATTTTAGGTTTCAGGAAATGGATCCTTTGGTTAGTGGCAGAGGTGCTGAACCGGTATATCGGGATAAAATTACAGGTGCATGAACTATGTAAATTATTGTTATAGTTACTAAATATGGTCTTTCATTTGGTCTCACACTGTATCACTGCAGGACAACGGATGTCAAAGGAGGAGTTCTTGAAGTCCAAGAAGAAGAAGGAAGAGAAGGAGAAGCCAAAGGTACATTTATCCATTACATGTTTTTAGTTACATGAATAAGTTGTCAACCTTGGAGCTAGTCTTTCTTCAGCATTACATATCTTCCTATAGATGTACAAGCTTTCCAGAAATCAGGGCAACTATTTCCAATTTCTACATCTTATTCAAGCCTATAATATTGACGATGATCAACTATAGAACTCTTTCAATACAGATATTCTGGGAACTTAAGAATATGGGGGTATTCCATTTGGTAGTTAGTGGGGGGTAGTAGTATGGCAGTCCTCCATCACTGCTCTTTTAATTTGGTCAATATCTATTCCATCTCTTTTGTAACTTCTCGCAGAATGCCTGTGCACAACTTTTCTGTAATTTGAACTAATAGTGCTTCCTCATATTTTATGCTGCTGACAAGTGCGGGCAAGTCATATACTAATGAATGTCTCTCTGCAAATCAGAAAGTACTCTCTGTGGCATACTCCTTTCCAATTATGTTTTCGACCTGTGTGGAATATCTACTTATTCTCTAAAAAATGATCAAATTGTTATGCGAGGGGGCAGATGAGTGTTATTTCAGTAGTATTCTTCAAGAAACATCAATTGAAAGCTAAGGATTTTGTAGTAGTTGAGTTTTCAGATCACAAGCCCCTTCAAATCAGAATCAGCCAGAAAGCCTTGACTATCCTGTCCTTCTTGGCTTGTCTAATGCTGAAGTTAAATGTCTGTCTCTAAGAAAGTTTATGAAGTGTAACATTTCTTTTGGCAGAACCTGTTCTTGAGAAGAATTTATGCACTAATATTCATTGCTTGGCTAAAAGTTCTTACCTGCTATTTGCATTACAAGGATCTCTTTGCTCCGTTGCAGCCGCACAATATATGGGCTAACAATACATAGCACAAAAAAACCTTTATTATAAAGAATGAACTGCATTCCCATCTAAATAGAGAATACTATAACAATCAATCGAATCCTATTTAAATTTGGAGTCCTTGCACGAAAAATCTCCAAAATTATTAAATTTTAGTTGATTTCAGAATCCTAATATTATCAATTTTGTCAATAACAAGTTTTAGTCCCTCGAATGGATGGGTTATTTTGTAAGGCTCAAAAGGTCTTTTCAATATTTTGGAGATATTTCGTCGTTCAACATTTCATGTTTTGACATTCGTGCCTTTTAAATAATATTTAGATAGATTGTTGGTCTCACAACAGATCTTTTAAATTTTCCTTTCACTTTCCCTACTCTATATGTAGGATCATTTGTACTTCCTTTGAGACACTTGACTTCATGCATAACACTTCATGAATTGATTTCTTGCAATTTTTCTGTATTATTCTCCCATTCTCCCTTCTCTCTTCTCCAATCTCTCTGAGTGCTACATAACTTAGTAGGCGTTTGGCTATGAAAACAAATCCAAAGTTAGAGTTAGAGTTGTGTTTGACCATAATTGTTGCAGTGTATATTTAGAACTTAACTATATTTTTTTTTTTAAATATTGAACATTATTTGAACATGAACGTACATATATGTGCACTTAAGGAATCCAATTTATTCTCCCAGACACTAATCCCGATGTAAATTTTAAACCTCAACACAGCCAAAATCCCACCGGGTTCTCTTGTTCACCAGAATCCATCTTACCTTTCTCCCTTCCTTAATATCCATTCACTATAGCCACCTCGATAACCCAGAACCCTACCCAAGAAATTACCCCACGCGCTCTCACGCGCCTCCAGATCAACCCAGACTCTGACTTAACGCACGTCATGCTCCAGTGAGTGAGAGTTCACGCAGTCAGATTTCCAAAAAAAAGATTTTGACAATTCAGGTGGAAAGGGTTTTCCGACAACCACCTCTCTCTAACTGTCCAATGGAAAATAGCATGTACTTTCCTGTAGGTTTCAAGTCCTTTGACATAACTAGCTTAAATGGCACGGCTGATGTCACGCCCCAGAAGGGTACCCTTGGCGTGGCTGACACTCAGAGAATATTGCTAGTCCCGGAGCGAACCACTTGACCTCATCGTCACATCAACTCAACAATGGAAGAATAACTTAGATACAAAACATCGTATGAGAAAAATATGACTCTACTGTATGACAAGTTCCAATGAGAGGAGTTTGGAATACAAAACACTCAATAAAATCCTCTATTCAGTGTCTATAAAGTCTCTACTCAACAATCTAGATGGTGCCATGACAGGCCATTGACACCCCAAATCAAAGAAAGAAAGGAAAAAAATAATATACAAAATCAACTCATAAGATAAAAGAGCTCCTCCGGAAAGCAAAAAAGGCTCATGAACTCTGGAAGTGTACTGATCTGGACCTCAACGATGCGCGGGTTGAAGTCCTTTATCACCTATATCTGCATCATAAAAACGATGCAGGTCCAAATGGACGTCAGTACATGGAATATACTGGTATGTAAAATAGCTCAAGAAATAAGACTCAACTCACTCATCTCGACTCAACAACTCATGCTCGACTCAGTACATGCAAGTTTAAAGTAATTCATGCTCTTTTAAAAGTATGCTCAGTAAACATTAAACTCAGTTTAAAATGTCATGCTCAATCATTGTTGCTTAGGAGTTTCTCTTAACCGACATCCAATCCCATCACCTTTAGTTTGGTGATGCACAACAAAGGCGACGTCGTTGCCACGCCCATCCTAAACTTGCCACGGTAAAGGACGATCAACCTCTCTCTTGGATCCATAATAAATGTCCACTTGCGGGACAAGTGTCGCCAGAACGGGCTGTACGACTATCCTACGCTGACATTGTAATTCTGTGGTTTAAAGTAGATGTTTACTCGCTCCCCGCTCGGTGCTCGATACTCCTCCCAAAACTAAAACATGCTCAACTCATCAATCAACTCAAATCTCGACCACGTTGGGTCATCACATCATGTTACTCATCGATTCATCCAATCAATGCAAACCATCAAACTCAACTCAAACACAAACGGTTATTTAGACTCACTCAAGTTGACTCATCATGTAATGCAAGCAAGATAATCATATACGGTGATGTACGTGACGCAATGCAACATGTTTCTCATGGTCAATCATACTCAATTTACTCAACTCAAATACTCAATTTACTCTACTCAAATACTCAAATTACTCAACTCAAATACCTAATGACATGCATAGAATTTCATAAAATCATGCAATTTAGGGTTCATGCTATCAAGTATGAAATACATATGTAAATCTCCTATCAATAATCATGAAATACAACAATTATCTCATACAACATCAGAAGGATTCATAAGAATTACAGAAAATTTGGTAATTGTTTGAAAAATACAAAACCCAACTCATTGCTTCTCAAAATCGACTCATGAGGGTGTGTGAACAGACGTAGTTCCACACTCTGGTAAGCCTTACATACCTGGAATTAGAAGAAACAATCAAACCTCAGTTGATCCTCACACTTGAATTGGAAACCCTAGCTTCTTCTCCATTCTCTAGTACTCTCAAGAAATTCTAAGTGTGAAGAATGATGATACACCTAGGGAAATTCTAAGTGTGAAGAATGATGAATGATACACCTAGGGTTTGTTTTAAGGCTTTATTCAAGCCTAAAACGACCAAGGATTTATTTAAATAGAAGTCAGAATGGACAAAAATACCCTTCATTAGAACTGTCGTCTGAGTCCACGAGACCTCGTCTACGAGTCGTAGACATTCTACAAGCCGTAGACCACCCCTCGTAAACTATGTGCCTGAAAATTTGAGTTACTGGAAGTTGGCACGAAACCCCTCACTATGATCGTAAAATATTCTACGGGTCGTAAACTCCTCTCGTAAATAGGGGGTCCTGAAACTTGAGTTACTGGAATTTGTCATGAAACCTCCTCTATGAATCGTGAAATACTCTACGAGGCGTATACCATTTCGTATATAGGCCTCAGAGTTAGAAAATTTTACCAAGTCATTTGGGGTTTCACGAGACCCATTCTACGAGTCGTTAACCTGTCTACGAGTCGTAAATGGTTCTCGTGAACCTTCCTTTGGAGCTATTCTCAGTCTTTTCTCAGCAACCTCTGCCCGTTCACTCCAGATTAGGTAGAAAGAAATTTGGGGGTGTTACAGCTGAAACATGGTACGATTGAGCCGAGAGGAGCAGGAACTCTATGAGGAGATCTACTTTCAATGGGATAACAATGGAATGGATCCTCTCATATATGAGAGAAGCATCAAAAGTCTATGGCAACTTTGTCAGAAGATGGAAGAGGAGAGATAATTTTTCAGAAACTTTCTGCTCAAGAAACTTTAACAGGTTCGGCAGATATATAAGCATTGTGAGCTTAAGGGGAAGGAAGGTCAGTGGTAATTATTTCGGAACTGACATTTAACGCAGGATGGAATTTTATCACTGATAAAATAGAAAGTTTCCTGAAGAAACAGGACCCTCCTGCTAGGCCTATAACAAGAATGACCGAGAAAAACCTACCATACTTTGAAGCTGTCAAGAGTTTTAAGCGATTGAGTAGGGAAGATAATGAAGGCCTTAAAAGACTTAGAGTTAACTTGATGAAAGGTCTGGCCTTCAGAATGAAGTGCTGAGAAGATGCTTGGTGGGATGCTTCGCCAAAACCTCCGCAGAAATGGTCACACTGTCAGAAGCTAGAAGATGGGCAAATGCCTCATGGAAACAAATCCATGGTCTCAATATCTATGAAATGGGAAACAACAAATTCCTCTTCGAGTTTGCAACAAGATTGACAGCTGAATAAATCATGATGGGTGCTTGGGACTGGAAAAAGCTTCCAGTAGAACTTCAATGGTGGTCGCCAGTAGCAGGGATGTTCGATCAGAAGGCAAATCCATCCTCAGTTTGGATGAGAATCGTGGGACTTCCACTACATCTATGGTCACATAATACCGTCAAGACCATCGCAGATCTATGTGGAGGATGGGTGGAAACAGAAGAGGAAACAAGTCTTCGTAACCACCTGAAATGGGCAAGAATCAGAGTTCACGGTGACAGGTCAGCTATTTCGAAACAGATCTCGATCGAAAACAGTGGCTTCCTATTTACGATGCCTGTATGGGTGGAAGCGTCGGCAAAATACAAAGCTACCGTAGAGACAAAAGGTCATGGCTTTACCCAACGGATATCAAGGTCTCTGAACGACTCTTTTTGAAGATGGTGAAGGTGCTGGCAGTGGGTAGAGATTTAAGCACAATCCTAGCTTCAAGTCATTGCCATGTGATTTGCACATGACCAACAAAAAGCTACTGAACCAGAAGAACGGAAATGGTTTGAACAATGATGTGCTAGGCCCAATAAAAAGCCCCTTGGATCCAGTAATTTACACTACAGGTGAAAGGCTCTAAATGACAAGGAGAAAGAAAGTGCAAAGCACTTGGAGGGTGCTTAGACCTCCACCAGTCTTCATCAAAATGACCCTTCCCTTTGGAACTTAAAAGGAAGCCACTCCAAAATTTCTGAATACCTTCAAAGAATGGGAAGAAAGGATGGCAAGATCTGAAACTCCAGGAACTTCTCTTCCTCCTAATTCTGACTCAGAAGATTTAAGCATACAATTATCTATTCCCGAGGAAGGCGAGGATCAAAGGGACAGGGGTACAGTGCTCTCAGTTGAAGGGGTAAATACGACTGGAACCCAGGATGTAGAAAACAATATGCAGCTCTTACAAGTGCACGATGCAGAACCTGTAAATATGCAATCACAGGATCACATCGAAGCAGAGGTGGAAGCATCAAATTGGGTTAACAGTAACATTTTGGAATTGGGAAAGCAGTATGGGGTTGCCTTTATTGGATGTGAAAAAGAAGCTCTTGCTTTGCTAATTAAACTAGACGAGAGGCAGAACATCCTAGAGAAACAGAAAGAAGCGAGGAAGTCTAAAGAGTTGAAGAATTTAGAATCCGCTCTGAATGAAGAAGTGGAAGGAGTTAGAAATAGGGGGAGAGTTCTTAGTCTGACTTACCAATGAAGGTCAAATTATTATCATGGAATGTAAGGGGACTTCACATGATCTCCAAAAGAATCACTGTTAAGAATTTAATGCAGAAATGGAAGGCAGATGTCTAATATTTTCAAGAATAAGATTAGATAAGGAAGACGAGGTGGAGACAATAGCTAACAATTGTGGCCTAGCAGGTGGATGAAGTGTGGTTTTCTAGAGTCTGAAGGAACTCAGGGGGGGGGGGGGGTATATTATGTTGCAATGGGATAGCGGAATATGGGAGGGGGTCCTAATTGAGAAAGGCCAATATTCTCTGACTTATAGTTTCAAATCAATTTAAAACCATTTCACCTGGTGCCTTACTGCGGTGTATGCCCCCCATACTAGAGGTGAGAAAATGAATGCTGGGAAGAGTTAGCAGCGATGAGGTGTTTGTGGGATGGGCCTTGGGTTAGTTGCGGTGACTTTAATACCGTCAGATACATGGCAAAGAGAAGGGGATGCCATAGAATTACTAATGTAATGTCTGATTTCTTATTTTGGGTAGATGAAATGGAATTACATGACCCACCCGTCAAAGGAGGGAGTTTCACTTGGCTTAGAGACAGTAATTCCAACAGTGCAACCAGATTGAATAGATTTTTCTTTTCAATGGATGGAAGGAAGCTTTCAAAGACACTAAACAGAGGACTCTTTCGAGAGTAATTTCTGATCACACTCCTATCCTTCTGGAATGTGGCAATTGGAAGCATAAGAGTCCCTATTTTAAATTTGAGAACTGGTGGCTGGGGGTGGAAGGCTTTGTGAATTTGGTCCAAGGGTGGTGGAATAGCTTTGAAGTGAAGGGATGCCTGGACTATAAGCTTAGCATTAAATTGTAGTTGTTGAAGAAAAAATTTGAAAGTGTGGAGCAAAGAGAACTTCAATGAATATGTTAACAAAAAAATAGTTTGCTGAACGAACTAGCAGACCTTGATCAACTGGCAGATTCTAGAGACCTGACCGAGGATGAAATGATGATAAGGGAAACACTGGTGGTTGAATTGGAGGAGTTTGCTAAGATTGAGGAGGCAAGCTAGAAACAGAAGTCTAGAGTTCTTTGGCTCCAACAAGGGGACAAGAATACTAGATTCTTCCATAGAATGGCTAGAGCACATAAGAGGTATAACACTATTGATAGGTTGGTGGTGGGGGGAGTGGAAATTCTGGAACCAGATTCTATCAAGACAGCTATGATTGAGCATTACAAGAAGCTTTACTCTGAATCTGAGACGTAGAGACCTATGTTTGAATTTACAGATTGCGCAAAGATAAACCCCGAAGAGCAGGACCGGCTACAGAGACCCTTCACAGGGACAGAAGTCTTCAGAACTATCAGTCAATGTGCAGTTGATGAGGCACCAGGACCCGATGGTTTCACTATGGGCTTTTACAAAAACTGCTGGGAAGTTCTAAGAGAGGACTTAATGAATTCCATCAACAATTTCCATCAAAATGGACTCTTTGAGAGATCTTTTAATGCAACTTTCATAGCTTTAATTCCTAAGAAGCAGGGTGCTGAAGAACTGAAGGATTACAGGCCTATCAGCCTTATTGGGGGAGTGTACAAGATCATTGCTAAGCTTATCGCAGAAAGGTTAAAGACTGTCCTGACTAAGCTAGTTGACAATCATCAAATGGCATTTCTGAAGGGTAGGCAAATTTTAAGATGCGGCTTTGCTAGCAAATGAATTGGTGGACTCAAGAGTGAAACAGAAGACTCCAGGAATTCTTTGTAAGCTTGACATAGAAAAGGCTTATGACCATGTCAACTGGGACTTCCTTTTGAATATTTTGAAGAATATGGGATTTGGCAATAAATGGGTTAGATGGATAAAATTTTGTATTTCCAGTGTCAAGTCCTCTCTTTTAATTTATGACAGCCCAGAAGGTTTCTTCCATTCTCAAAGGGGACTTAGACAGGGTGATCCAATTTCCCCATTTCTTTTCGTCTTGGCAATGGAAGGGCTCAATCATATGCTCAAAAAGGCAAGAGCAAATGGTTGGATTAATGGTTTTGGGCCACAAATCAGTGGGGAGATGATACTGGAGATCAACCATATTCTATATGCGACGAGCAAATGGTTGGATTAATGGTTTTGGGCCACAAATTAGTGGGGAGATGATACTGGAGATCAACCTATATGCGAATGACTCCCTAGTGTTCTGTGAAGCTAAAGTCGAACAGATTAGGCACTTAAGGTCTATTCTAACAATCTTTGAAGTGGCATCTTGTCTTCATGTAAATTGGAGCAAAAGTTCTCTATTCACATTCAATCAGGTGGATGATATGGGTCTGTTAGCAGCAAATTTAGGGTGCCAAGTAGGGTCACTACCTACAAAGTACCTTGGGATGCCTTCGGGAGCAAAGATCAAGTCTCTAGAGATTTGGAATGATGTCGTGGAAAGATGTAGCAAGAGGTTGGCAAGTTGGAAAAGACAATACTTATCTCGAGGGGGGAGATTAATCCTGATAAATTCAGTCTTGGATGCTCTGTCAAATTACATGATGTCATTTTCCAATTCCTAAAGGAATAGTGAAGAAAATAGAACAAACTGAGAAGGGAGTTCTTTGGAATGGCACTGAAAAAAGGAACAAAAATCTGGTAAAGTGGGCTTCAGTAATGTGCAGTAAGAAGCTTGGGGTTGGGGATCAAAAACTTACCTCTCCATAATAGAAGTTTGGTGCAAAAATGGCTATGGAAGTTTGCGACAGAGGATAATGTATTGTGGAGAAGAGCCATTTCTTTAAAGTATGGTCAAAGAACCATCTGGTCAACTGAAGAAGTGAATAGCACATATAGGTGTAGCTTATGGAGATCCATTAGAAATCTATGGCCTGAGTTCTGTCCCAATATCAAGATCAAGGTGAGAGATGGAGCCAAAGCTTCATTTTGGAATGATCGGTGGATGGACCAAAGTATTTTAAAGAACTTATTCCCAGATCTCTATGCTTTAAGTTTACAAAAGCACGCAAACGTAGGCCAAGTATGGATAGATAATGGATGGGAGTTGAACTTCCGATGGGTCCTAAATGATTGGGAAGTCGACAGAGTCATTGCACTTCTTCAGAAAATTAATGCCTTCAAAGGCACTCCCAATGTCCCAGACAAACCAGTTTGGCGCATCTCCAGTAAAGGACTATTCAATGTGAAGTCTATTTATTGGTCTATCTCAAACAGAGTCGGTGTGTTAAGGACTTGGCCATGGAAGTTGATCTAGAAGACTAAATGTCCCTCCAGAGTATCTTGTTTTGTGTGGTTAGTAGCGAGAAAGGGCATGCTTAACTCAGGAAAGATTACAAAAAAGAGGTTTTCAGATTTGCTCAAGATGCCTTCTCTATGAAAAGGAAGCCGAAAAACAATGAGCATCTCTTCATGCACTGTGAGATAACTGTAAATCTGTGGTACATGTTCTTTCGTATATTGGGGGTGAATTGGGCAATGCCAAGAACAACATTGGAGCTGTTGAAAAATTGGAAGAGCATTGGCAGATGAAATGTAGAGGAAGATTGGTGGCAGAGTATCCCAGCTAGTATTTGGTGGACTGCATGGAAGGAGAGAATCTAAGAGTCAAAGCAATCCTATCCAGAAATCAGGATGAGCTGTCAACTTTACTGTTCTCAAAAAATCAGGATGAACTGTCTCAACCTTCTTTATTTTTGGCGTAAACAAGATCCATAGGGGGGGATGGTAAATAATGTAGAATTTGTAGGCAGTTTATAACTTTTTTCTATGTATGTAATACTCCCCTCAACACTTGATCTGTAGGTGTTGAGTCTTTTGGTTGGATATGAAATACAAGTTATCCTTTACTCAAAAAAAAAAAAAAAAAGAATTTTTTTGAACGCAATAAATTAATAAAATGAAAAAAGTGATTAAAGGTTGTGGTTGTTTTCCAAATTTCAAATACAACTTCCAAGTTATATTTGGAATTTGCATGGTCAAACACCATTTTTCAAATAAAGTGAAATAATATTTGAAAAAGGCGAACAATATTCATGGACAAACGGGTCCTCAATTATCTTTGTCATGAACAATATGTTTTCTGAAGTGCCTATATAAACGGTCAACTACTGCTTGTTAAGCTTTTGTAAATTTCTTTTGTCTTTTTATCCTTATATCAGGAAATAAAACTGGAATGGGGAAAGGGCTTGGCTCAAAAGCGCGAGATGGAGGTTAGGCTTCAGGAACTAGAAAGTGAGAAGGACAAGCCATTTGCACGGAGCAGGTTTTTAAATTTACTAGAATATTTATTGTGGTTGTTTATATAAGATCCGTTAATGTGTTTAGGAGGTCTGAACTTGATATGATGTATGTACTATTGCCTTTGCACTTTCTGCAATAGCAATGTCTTTCAACATATGTTCATTAGTTCTTGAAACTTCTTTCTGGATGTTACCTAACATGTAACTTTATAGTGCTAGAAGATGGATTGTTGAATTTGTATTTATATATTTTAAAGATTGGGCATCCTATATGCTTTTAGTAGCCTTGCCCATTGGGCATTACATATTTAAAAGACTTAAAATTTTTCTTGCTGGCTGAAATAAATTTACTTGTGTGATTTCACATTTTGTGAGGCTGGTTTTTTTACATAAATCCTTAGTTAATAAAACTAGGTTACCGTTAGGAAGAATCTTATTAAGCTCTATAGAGTTGGCGGAGACACTATTACTCTCCTTCCGATTTGCTCAATCTTGATGTTAGAATAGGAATAGGTATATACAATCCTACTTAAAATAGGAACATGAATAGCATATAGTATCCTACTTGGTAAAGATTTTGTTATAGTGGCGATTCCAAAAGTAGTAAGGATTGGTTAAACATTTCTGTTTATTTTATTCTATTCCATTTGGCCCATTTCATTTCTTTACTCAATAATCTGTTTTAAGACAAATTTGGGGTCACCTAAAGTTGAGATTTTTAAAGATTTCATGCATATCCTTTCATAGACATACTCATTACCAACAAAAATGAATGGACTCCTAATAAAAACTAGACTTGATGTAAGTCTACCCAGTACTAACAATTAAACACCAAATCCAACTAGTTGACCCTACATGGATGCTTTGTCCCTACTGTTCTGTTCTTCTCTAAGTTTGCATGACATCCAAAAGATTTAGGTCTATGAGACTAATTCCTTTTATGCGACTTAGATTTATCTCGTCTCCCTTGAACATCTATGATCATCATATTGTCATAGTTTCATATTATCACACTATCCCGACTGATGAATTTGGAGGTCTCAACATAAGAAATGATCTTACCATATCACATGACCTCCTTTCTCATATTGTCCTCCAGTTGTGCTATTTATGCCTCTATGAGATGAGACTATTTCTGAACTTATTTAATCGTCCACCTTTTCATCCACATTTTTATGACACTCATCTTGTGAATACGTTGGGTTTCAGAGGCCCAGACATCCACTCAGATATACCCTTGCTGCTTATGTACTTTCTTCTCACGAGTATATCCTCCTGACACACAACACCTGGTAGCACTTTTCAGTTCGGCCATGTATGTTAATAGCATATAGGCTTCATCTATCATGTCATTCTATTGTAAGATTGAGCATTGTTAATTTATGCTAAGATTAGCCTAGATATTTGAATTATTGCATTTTAGGCACTTCAAAATTGCCTAACCTCACCTCAGTTCCATTTCTTATTATGTGGCTAAACTTACAACGGATACATGTTATCTTATTTTAAGCTCTTTACTTTCTAAAATGTTTCTACTAGTTGAAGCGGTTGGTTGATGTGGTATATTTATGTGGTTTAATTCTACCTTGCAGAGATGATCCAGAACTCGATACAATGCTGAAGGACAGAGTTCGATGGGGTGACCCAATGGCACATTTAGTTAAGGTGATTTTCTTACTCAACCACTTTCTTTTGAGTGCATCTATTCTATCTGGTTGCCAATTACTGGATTTCCGTGTAATTTCATTAGTTTCTAACTTCGTCTCGATCTCTCTAAACATGAAATTACATTCTTGGTTGTTGCAGAAAAAGCTGGACCCATTTTTGCCGGACCTAGGGGCTAATGAGAAAATGAAGGAGTCCGGTTTTGTAATCCCTCAAGATATCCCTTCTCACAGCTGGATAAAAAGAGGATTGGATGCAGCGCCCAATCGTTATGGTATAAGGCCAGGGCGACACTGGGATGGGGTTGACCGAAGTACAGGTATATCCCCTGGTCTTAACCGGTTCCATTTCTACTTTTTTCGTTCTAACTTGATAAATCGCTGATTTAAGCTTTCCTATATGGTGACACGAATGTTGATTCTCTTGTAATAGGATATGAGAAGGAGTTGTTCAAAAGGATGAACGAGAAACAAGCAACTGAAAGAGAAGCATATCTGTGGTCTGTGTCCGACATGTAACTTGTTCAGGTTTTCTTTCATCTTTTTATACCTGTAGACCCACCTTTTAGTATTTAAGTATTTTTTTAGAAGCTAAATTGAATATTTGATTTTTATCTTATATAAGAGAGTTTATTTGAAAACTACAAAAAAAGATCACAACTTTTGATGATTTTTCAAAAAAAAAAAAAAAAAAAAAAGAGAGAAAAGAATTTCACGATATATTTTAAGATAATAATTTATTAAAATTGTTTTGTTTCCATCGGTTTTAGTCTGATTGTTAAATGTTCACATGTTAATTGATTAGTAGTTTAAATATGTCTTTGTATACTTATAATATAACTAGGATACGTACTCGTACTATGCACGGATAATATCAAATTATTATTTTAAATCAATTTGGAGAAAATTGTGGAATAAATATTTTAAAGTTGTGATATCTTGTTTGAATATGTTTAAATGATATTACCTCAAACCCCCTATCCCCCATAATAAATGTATATGAATAGAATTAATAAATCATGTTTTAAATTGGTAATATTAATTTTTTATTATCTTATTATTTGGCTACTATATTAACACACACCCCCACAGAAAAAAAAGGACAGACACAAAAAAGTAATTTGCTTATTCCCGTGATTATGATTTGTTGTGGCATGTTACCTATGATTTTTAATTTGATAAAGCATTGTCTTTTTTAAAAAATAGAATTAGTTTTCGATCAAGTTATTTTTATATTGTTTTATTTCTTTGAACAAATTTCTGGAGCCCTTTTATGTATGTTGTTTTTTCCTTTCCAGAATTGATTATATATCCATTTGGATAGGTAAATAACTTATAAGTGATGAATGTGAAGTAAGTTTTTCTATTAAAAACATAAAAAATAAATTTTTAGTTTTAGTCCACCTAGGTTTTGCATATTTTTTTTAAATATTATTATTATTATTATTATTATTATTATTATAATAATAATAATAATAATATAGGTAATTGGATTATTTAGTTTTTATTGGGAAAGAAATGGAACAATTAGTTCCTTTTTTTAGTTGTTTATAGATTCATCTCACTTTCAGTAGCTATTAATCATTTTCAATTCGTGAGCTTTGTCCTATCTTGCTTGATAAATAATTTGCAAAACTGTGCTCAATTTTATATGTGGCAATTCCGCCAAGATCTCTTCATTAGTTGGGAGAAGAATCTGTTTAGGTTGTATGTTTGATTTTCATTTTTTGGTTAATATTGACCCACCTTCCAGTGGGTTTGGTCATTTTATTTTTCAGATTGGCCTTTTATTGTCTATTGGAAATGACAAGAAGCACGAGAAGTTAGTTTCTAAAGTTAGAAAATGTTGTAGGCTCAAAATTAATATTTGTTGGTCCTAATTCCATTTTATTATTAACAAATGTGATGAAAGTAAGATGGATCATGAATTTATTTAAGATCCATTACAATCGATAAATTAACCAGGGAAAATAGTCGTACAGAATTCGCAAAAGAAGAATCACTAAACCTTGGGCAAATGGTTTAGTGATTAACTTTCCCTTGATTTAAATTAGGATCTATTCCTTTTTTTCTAAAGATGCAAAGAAGGCGGTCATGCTTCTAACGTCTAGACGAAGAATGCGATGACACATCTGAGTTGAGACTCATAAAATCAATAATTATATAATAAAAATAAACAAATTAAGGTCTATAGATACAATTTATCCCAAAATGCTTTAAGACAAGTATAGGTTGATAAAAGTCACCGTGCTAGAACCACGGACTCAAGAGGTGTCTAACACCTTCTCATCGGTCAATAAAATTTCGTACGTGGTATTTTGTTTTCGTATATCCAATAACAAAAGAGTCATTTCCTTTTAATTAGGAATTCAATAAGGTGATTTGGAACACTAAAACTCAATTCCAAGTGATGATTTTAAATAAAATAAACAAATCCTTTTCAATACCATTACTTAAAGTGGAAAAGTCCTTTTCCCATGCCGAAAAGGGGTGTCACAATACTTCTGAAAGGGTTGTGTCACAATACTTATATTCGTGGGTTAATACACGAATATAAAATACAAACACACAAAGACAACAAATTCAAATACATATGGCAACAGATGCATACAAATGCAATTTATTACGTAATACAACATTGATACAATAGTATTCGTCGATATAAATTGAATTTTGTTAATATACTTGAATTTAATACATTTATACAATTGTATACGGCTATTCAATTGTATTCATTGATACAAATTGAATTAGTTAATAGATTTATACATATGTATAATTCACATATAATATATAATGCAATTTTTTTTATAAAAACAAGCCTAATATATATTTTAAGACACTTATAATACAACTATATTGCCTGTAAAAAATTACTTTTATGCATTGTGTAACACATTGTATGACTAGCATAATTAATTTTTAAAATATATCGAAATTTTTTTAAAACTAAATAAGTATAATAAATATGCATTTATAATACATATAGATTACAAGAGTCGCTTGATAGGAATTAGGTGATTTTTTTAAAAAATTTCATATGTGTTAGCTCATAGATTTATTTGATAGTATGACTTTTGATTAAATTTTCTATGAAACTTTTATGGAATTGTCTGTAATGACGTGACAAAGAATTTCAATGGTCTCGGCCTGATCCACCGGGCATTTTTTAGCATTTAGGGGGTCACACAATGAAAATTAGGCGATTTTTGTCATTCTTCGTGCGTGTGTGTCAGCCCATGAATTTTTTTTGGTGGTATAACTCCACAAGACCTTCACGAAATTGTTTGTAATGATCTGGGAAAAAAATTTCAATAGTCTCAGCTCGATTTATGGGGCGCCTTGTAGCTTTTAGGGGTTACTCTATAGGAATTAGGCGATTTTCCCTTTCTTTTCGTGGTGTCAACAAATGAATTTTTTTGGTGGTATAGCTCCCTGTCAATTTTTCTACAAAACCTTTACAGAGTCATCCTAAATAACCCAAAAAAGAAATCCAACATTTTTGGCATGATCAATGAGGAATTTTTTGACTTTTAAGGGACACTTGACAAGAATTAGGTGATTTTCTGTGTTTTTTGTGAGTTACTCATGATTATTTTGTGGTATGACTTTGGATCAATTTTTTTATGAAATTTTTATATAACTGTAATTACTCATGGAAGAAGTCCATAAGCCTAGGACTTATTCGTGGGGTATTTTTTAGCTTTTCGGGGTCATTCAACGGGAATTAAGGGATTTTTACTATTTATCATATGTGTTAGCACATTGATTTTTTTGATAATATGACTTTCAGTCTATTTTTCTGTAAATTTTTTGCAAAACCATCCATAATTATCCGAGGAAGAATTCCAATAGCTTCAACCTGATTTGTGGGGCATTTTTTGATATTCAGGGGCCACTTGATAGAAATTACGCGATTTTCTCTTTTTTCATGAAATAGCGCATGATTTTTTTTTGGTGATATGACTTTTGATCAATTTTTCTGTGAAACTTTTTATCGAATCGTTCGTAATGACCTAGTGAATAATTTTAATAGTCTCATCCTGATTCATAAAAATTTTCTTAGCATTTAGGAGTCACTCAATGATAATTAAGCTATTTTCATCGTTTTTAGTTCTTTGGATGAAGCAAGAAGTAAAGGAAAGAAATATGGGATAAACTAAGAGTGCGTCTTAAGAGTATTCTCCTAATAGAGTCATATAAAAGACAAAGGACACGACATTTAACTCCTCTAACATCGCAGCTCATCTAGTTCATTTTTACTTATTCTTTATACTATTTTAAAATATTTAATAATACTTGTCCACTTTATGAAATCAAGAGATAATTTTATACTTAGTTCCTAATTTACCCTTATCATTAATTACAATCATTTACCTATTATATTTTTCAAGACATTATATTTATTATATTCATAGGGTAATTTGGTAAATTTATCCCTATCATTTACTACTTCTTAACCATGTGCCAAGTCAATAGAGGACAAGTAAAAATAGACAAAGGGAGTATTATCGATAAAGTTACTTCAGAATTTTCAAATACCACACTACAGAAAAAGATATATACTGCTGCAAAATCCTTTGTAGCTAAATGTGAAATTTTTCGTAGTTGAACATTTTAGCTATAATATTTTTTTCATAGCAATTGTAGCAAGATGTAGCGTGGCTAAACTTTAACTACAGACTTTACATGATCTGTGGCAAAGGATTAATATCTATTGCTATGATTTTTTTATGTTGTAGCTATACTAGTAAAAGATTCCTGCCACAACATATTTATATAGCAAGTAATTTTCTTATTTTGACACGCCAAACAATATTTTGTAGCTATCTAATTAAATGCAGCCACATAGATATTATATTGTAGCAAAAATTTTAATTTGTTTGGCATGCAAACTTAAAATTTGCTATTTCTATATCTTAACTCATGGCAATAGGACTTGTATTTAGTTATGAATAAAAAAATTCATTGCTATGATATAAAGTATTTGCTACAAATATTTTTATACTATAGCTAAAAGTTTATATTTTTATCCGTGAAATATATAGAATTATAGCTAAAATAAAACATTTTCTATGGAAAGTGAATTTTTTATACATGCATTTATTACATGACAATTTTATATATATATATATATATACATATTTCAATTCTAAATCGTTTTGAGGCTGCATTCAATAATTTTCATTACTATTAGAGAATTTTTCACAAATTTTGTTAAGTCATAAGAGTTGCATATATTGATATAAATGCATTTTTAAGATTACAAAACTTTTCTCAAAGTGCATTTTATAATTTTAAAAAATAATTATAATATACAATTCTTTTAAGACATCATCTTGTTTGAATTCAAAGCGACATAGTCTTCCTCAATTGTATCTTCGCTTGATCAACATTCACCTTAATTTTTCATTTATATGCTTTAATTCCACTAATATACCAAAAATAAGGACCTTCTGATTATGTGTGCGTGTGTGTGTCTGTGTACATATATAGAAATTCAAGGAGAAAACAAATATATTAAGATAATTCCTTTACTAAATTTTAACAGATAAAAATAAGAAAAAATGCAAAGCAACAAAATATCATATACAAACTTTAATTTTTTTGAAAGGATCTTCATTCAAACATTGTGACAGTGCTTTATTATTCTAGTAGACGAACTATTACTCTTTAAATCATAAAATTTTCAAATCTACTCATAAGACATAATATTTTTAAAATATTCTGAAACAATCTTAATTAAAAAATCTTGGAATATGAATACATGAACATACCTTGAATATAAAATTTACAAAAGATTATCAAATCTTTTATGGCAGGGTAACCCTTAAGCAGCAGTGAGGTAGTACGTAATACTGATTCAAGGTCCAGGAGGAGGAGTTTGCGATTATGATTCCATGAAATGGGAACTGCAGATCAGGACTCACTTTCTCTTTCCACTACCCTTGGTCATCCACACCAAAATTAACAATTTCTTTTTGGAGAAATTTACTCTTTTTGTGGTATCCAAATGCATACAATCCTGGCCCAGTTCTCTAAAAGAATGACACGATTGATGAAAATGTACCACATAAAAGAAAATTTGATGGTTGAAAGAGAGGAATGCTGCAATAGGTCTATACAGATGATCATTAACAAAGAGAAAGGCAAGTGCAGTAGAACGACTTGAGATCAAGAACATAGTAAACATTTGATTTCAAAGCCAACACATCCGCAAGATGAGTGTCATAATAGACATGATTATAAATTATCACATAAGGTAGAAACAGCAACTAGCAAAGGCACACGAGGTCAAATTTTCATTGTTGTGAAAATTACTGAATAAATCTATTAGGAAATACAACAGGGGGTAATGATTTGTATATAACTTTGTATAATTTTTCTCTTCTATTTTAGGAAGAGTGAGTAGCATACATGGAGGATAACATAAGAGAACATTATTTGAGATGATAACATGTCCTACATAAATCTCTGAAAGCACTATTTAAAAGATGCACTACTATGGTGATTAAAAGTTCTAACAGGTAAGTGGTAGACTTAGAATGATGTGGTAAGCATACAACACAATGGAAGAAAAGTAACCATATGAATGATACCAATTGGTCGGGATTAAGGTATAGTTGTTCTTACACTTGCATTTGAACCCAGCCGAAAAAGTGTGAGACTTTTTGAACATGTAATTTTACCTTACCCTTAACTGTCCTGTTCTGAAATCCATACACAAAAAGAAGGAAAAAGGTACAGAAACGGAAGAAGGAAAACAGATATCACAATATGCAACCTTACTTCATGCTCAATCTATCACTCTCTTGTTCGGTTGTATGGTGCAAATCAACATAATTCTTCTTGTGTTTCATCAAGAATTGCTCCAGAGTTCCAATGCTCTCCAGCTGACAAATGAAAATTTATGAAAAGGATTTCTCTTTTGTGATTATTTATGAAGAGAAGGATACAAAATCTAAAGCACAAGCAACATGAATCCTGACCTTTGCCGAGGTTTATGCATGATAAAAGATGCCAATAAGGCAGCAGTCTTAGACTGTCAGCAAAGATCAAAGTTCAGAGGACATATAAACTAAGATCTCATGGCAGTATGACAGACGTTAAAAATAGGGGTGGGGAATAAGAGCATTGAAGTTTAATTATATGAAATAGTTTTCATACAAACAAGATAATTATAAATCATCTGCAGTGAAAACAAAATTTCCAGACATTTGCAGCCACACAAATTCTTGATCAGTTTTAATTATAGAACCAAGCATCTGATCCAGGATAATATGAACAATAATTATAGAGCCGAGCATCTGATCCGGGATGGTATGAACAATTGATACAGAAGGAAATTATTGAAGCTATATGCATAAGCACACTCTACTTAATAGGCAAAGGACTGTAGGGGTCTTGATGGTTCTTCAAGACATTTCACAACACGCTACATAATCCTTTCAACCAAAGATAGAGAAAAGTGATGAACTGAATAAGTTAATGTACCTCATCATATCCCGAAGACAATGCTGATCGACGTGCAAGATCCTTATAATCTTCTGTTCTGACTCTAACTTTTGACATTCCTGCAAATTCCAGGAGAAAAAAATAAGAAGATTTCTCCCAATCAAATGATGCATTTTCAATAGTATATAGTGGTTTGGTATATCCTAGCATAAAACCTAAGATATTCTTCCTCCTGCTTACAACTCTACAAGAAAATCATATTAGTAAAGTATCAATTCATACCAATGCTTGGAGGTATCAGTGTCACACACCCTTTTTTCACAAAAGTTTTGTATTTAAAAGGTAAAAAGGGGTTTTCAAGATTAAAAGTGACAAAAGATTGTATTCGTCAAATGGGATTTAGAAAAATGGAGTTGCCACTTGGCATCAAGTTCTAGTGTGCCAAGTCACCATTTAAAATAAAGATCCCATTAAATACACAAATTTGACTCCAAACCAGTTTGCGAAAAAGTTTCCGATTAAGGAATTTTTTTGACGAAAAGGAAGGGGTGAGGCACCATTTAATCCCGTGGTTCGAACATGGTTGTTTCATTGACTCGTACTGACTCAAATGAAACTCAATTGGACAAACTAATCATGCACAATGTTTAAATTAGCCCAAAGTTATTATAGTAAAAAATAAAAAAGAATATTGAAATAGTAAACCTACACTACCTGTCCTAAATTCAGCTTCACCCGACATCTCAGGGTATCCTCCCCAAACTTCAGGGCATTTCCCCAGGAAAATGAGTAATTTTTTCTTGAAAGCAGTAAGCACACAATCAACCAAACAAGCCTAGAATTTTTCTAATTACAACGATGGCCTAATCATATCAACACTGGCCCAAACGACTGAAATAACAACAATTATATATTAAGCTCCCGTCAACTGTCAAGTTCAAGCCCAACTCCTTCGATTCATTCCTAATTTAGCAGTGACAACGTTCATCCATTCTCTTTAATCAAATCCAAATCCTGATTCAATTGTTATCATTTCATGACTTACTAATATAAGATCCTAATCAAAATCAATTCAGGAATAAGTATAAAACAAATTTCCAAATCAGAAAATTGATATACTCGTAAGCATCCACAAGCTAAATTGAACATATAAGCGAAGACCTCAAATGAAAAGAAAAAAATCGATAAGGAGAGTGAGAACGGACCTCAAATACGAACAAATAAGGGGTTGCATCAAGGATCGACACTTAGCCTGTTTTTATTTGGCATAGTGATGGATGTTATGACACAACACATCAAGGGAAGGTGCCTTGGTGCAGTTATTTGCTGGTGACATTATACTGATTGACGAGACGTGTAGCGAAGTAAACGGCAAGATGGAGGCGTGGAGACAGATTTTGGAGTCTAAAAGTTTCAAACTGAGCAAGACTAAGACAGAGTACATGGAGCACAAATTTAGTGATGTGCCTCATGTAGCGAACGTTGAAGTGAGGTTAGATTCTCAAGTCATCTTTAAGAAAGGGAGTTTCAAGTACCTGGGGACTATTATCCAAGGCAATAGAGAGATTAACTAAGAGTCATACATCAATTGGCAGAGGGTGGCTGAATAGAGGCTAGCTTTGGGGTCTTATGTGATAAAAAGGTGTCACTAATACTTAAATGTAACTTCCACAGAGCAGTAGTCAGGCCGACTTTATTGTATGAGGTGGATTGTTAGCTAGTCAAGAACTCCTACGTCCAAAAGATGAAAGTTGAAATAAGGATGCTAAGATGGATGTGTGAGTTTACTAAGAGAGATATGGTCAGAAATATGAAAATATTTCGGCCATGGTGGAAGTGGTCTCCATGGAAGACCATATGTGAGATGATTGCAACATGTCAAGAGGAGACACACAGATGCCCTAGTGAGGAGGTGTGAGAGGTTGACGTTATAGAGCTTAGGAAAGGTAGGTTAGGCTGAAGAAGTATTGAGGGAGATGATAAGGTAAGAGTTCGCAAACATTCAGCTTACTGAGGACTTGACCCTTGATAAAAAAGTGTGGAAGGTGAGGATTCAAGTGGAAGACGAGGATTCAAGTAGAAGACTAGTAGTAGTTAGTATTGCATTTGGTTTATCCGGTTTGTAGAATTAGTATTATTTTATTAGCTTACTATTTTTGTATTTTTGTTATATATGTATTGTTACTTATTTTGTTGTATGCCTATACTTTCTTATTATCTTGCTATTGCTTACGTCATCTTAGATGTTGTGTTTTTATTTTTCTTGAGCTGAGGATCTTTCAGAAACGATCTATCTACCTAACAAAGTAAAGGTAAAATCTGTGTGCACTCTATCTTCCCTAGAACTCGCTTGTTGGACTATATTTGACATGTTGTTGTTGGGTGTATATTTTATAGTATAATTATTCTAGCAAAAGGTGTTCAACTGACTATCCTTGATCAGTTGTAGCTCTGCCTCACAAATACTGCAGTTAGAATATCAGCGAAAGACATACATTGTAAATACAACCCTTGAGCTGCAAGGAAATTCTAGTGGGCACATATAGGAAAGTTTCAAAGTCTACATAGTCAATACCAACTACCGTCAAACTCTCTATAATGACTCCTCATTATAATGGCCTGATTTTCTTTGAAACCTAATTTTCATGTTATATTTTACTTTTCTATAACAACAATCTACCTACATCGGCAATGTCATTTATTATATCAATACACTCTTTGTAAAATTACCCCTTTATAACAAACGTTCTGAAAAATTGTGTACTAATATTATATAGGAAATATATTATGTATAAAATAAAATATTAAAATATTATGGGAATCATCATTAATGTCATGCACCTAGCAAATTTCAAGTGCCAACATTTAAAAGGAAAATTTTTATTTAAATGATACCCATCAATTATGGTCATAACTTTATGAGGAAAGACCACTAATGTTTGCTTTTTTTTTTATACAACCATACTCTTTCTGTTATTTTGGTTAAATGGACAAACAAATACATTCCTCCTTCATACACAAAATCATTTAACTTATTTTTTGTGTATTTTTGTTTATAACAGTTGAATTGAGGTTGAAACGTCAAATTCCAGTATACATATATAACTATACTTCACTATAGCAACAATGAAATGTTCAAACAAACACTGCCACTATAGAGAAGTTTTGATTGTACTACTATCATAAGTCTTGGTACAATTTTTCCTATTACCTCAACCAATTTCACACTCCATTTTTTTTTCCTTTTTTTTCAAATGATTTCCAATAAATTTTACATTTTCATCAATTGCAATGTACCCTGTTTACCCTCACCTTTTTGTAGATCGGAAAAAATAATAACTCAAGAATCAACACATTGGTTACTATTTTACCACATATTCGGCACATATTACTAAAGCAAAATTTTGAAGCATTTGTAGACTTAGGAGTTTATGGATTTAAATCCATATTAGATTCATAAATTCAAGAATTATCAAACCTGAATCAAGATCAAATTGTTTAATTCCAAGATATGGATTTAAAGCAAAGTCCAATTTCTCGAGAGCTAGGCCATTAAGTTTCAAATAATATGCCCGCTCCATTAGCCCAAGGCCCATACCATATGTCAAATAACATGACGCACCAAATCAAATAAAGGACCAATAAGATGATGTCACATATTCAAATGACGTGACATTCTTAGTCATTTTAAACACCAATCAAAGGCCGCCAAATGTCTCAAATGACGTGTCTTGGGCTATTAAATGTGACCTTATCACATGAGTCAATCATAATCAAGAAAGAGAGTTCACCTACACTTACAACATCTACCCCTCTACAACTATAAATAAGGGTGTTACATACCTCTCAAGGGGGACATTCAAAGAATTGGAGAGAAGGCATCTACAGTCGGAAGATCATCCGAAGAAGAGGGGAGAAATACATACATCCCTCTAGTGGCGATCCGCAAGTCTCTTCATTTCTGGTGACGATTTGTAAGTTTCCATACCTCCACATTTGTGATCAAAGCTTAGCCCCATATTTGTGCTGAAATTTCAACAAGAAATGATCCATCAATTCAAGAACAAGCAAAGCCCCTGAGTTGACGGTCGTGAGGAGAAAAATTAGAGAATTACGAATTTTTGTTTAAGATTTTATAAAGATTATGATCCCCGCACAATATTGACATCAAATATTAAATACTTATCGCTATTTTTCTTATCTTGATTCTTTCTTTTTCATGAACAAGAATTTAGTTGTTATACATTCACTAGCCAAAAAGCCCTTAAGAAGCATGTCCTCTTCATCAACACAATCAAAAATGGCTTTGGCCAAGACTATTTTATCGACAGTAGGCTCTATTGCTGCAACAACTATGTTGGTTCGTACGATAATCCACAACTACATTCCTCTGGAGCTCCAGGCATATCTCTTCTTTGGACTCAAAAACATGTTCACCAAGTTCTCAAACCAGCTAACAATGGTGATTGACGAATTTGATGGCCTCGTCAACAATGAAATCTATGAAGCTGCTGCGATCTATTTGGGCAACAAATTGTCCCCTAACATCCGTAGACTTAAAATTAGAAAGACGGAGAAGGAGAAAAATTTCATCATTGCCATGGAACGTAATGAGGAGGTAATGTTTAGCGCACACACATATAGTGATAATTGAATGTTTATGGTATTTGTTATCATAAAAGGTTTGATCCAAACTAAAAGTTATATTGCTTGGACTCTTAAAAGATATTTACTACTAAGAATAAATGGATTAGTGGTGGACAAATTTTATAGCTAAACAACAATATCTGTCATTACAAATTATCAAAAAAGTTATGTTAGCTATGAGCTATTTAGCAACAAATAAGCAATAAAACTCGTAGCAAGTTTCAGTATTTTTTTGGGTAGTGATTGTTGAGTGTATGTCCGATCCTGCAAAAGCCATTCACTTTTTTAAGAATCTAACAATATTATTTGGGGTGTCTGAGCAACATAGACTAGAAGTAGTCAGGCAGTCAACTTAATGCTTAAAATTAAACGTGCATAAGAAGCATCATAAAGTATGTGTAGATATGCTGATACAACTTCTAATTTAATGAAAGACCAGATAAATTAGAAACAACAAACTACATGTAATTATAAATAGGGTGATGGTCTCGGGACCAGACATGACATTTTTTTAGCAGTCCACCATTAGAAAAATGAATCACTTTCTTCAAAATTCACATCTTGATATGAAAGATCGTTTTGTATTCATGAGTGCTCAGGTAAGTTTCATCATCTAACTTACTTTCATGATAATTTAACATAATAGATCTTGTGAAGATGATCATTTGTTTTAACCTTAAGGTTTTATTCCAACAGGTGGTAGATGTTTATAATGGACAAACATTCAAGTGGATTTGGCTTTGTAGACAAAAAAAGTCTAAACACTTCTACAACCCCCAAAAAATGGATTCCACTGAGAGACATGAAATAAAGTCCTTTGAGTTGACATTTCACAAGAAAAACAAGGACCTTGTGCTTAATTTACTTGCCATACATCATGGAAGAAGCAATATTGCAAAAACACGAAAACAAGACGATCAAGATATACACTTTGGGTTATGAAAGCATGTATAGGTTTCATGACATGTGGAAGCCGATGAATTTTGATCATCCCGCCACTTTTGAGACAATTGCTATGGAATCAGACCAGAAAGATATGATCTTGAAGGATTTGGAGAGATTCGTGACGAGGAAAGAGTATTACAAGAAAGCAGGGAAGGCATGGAAAAGAGGGTATTTGTTGTTTGGTCCTCCTGGCACTGGAAAATCTAGTTTGATTGCTGCAATGGCGAATTATTTGAAGTTCGATATATACGATTTGGAGTTGACTGCATTGACAAGGAATTCAGATTTCAGGAATTTGTTGGTTTCCACAACCAATAAGTCAATTTTGGTGGTCGAGGACATTGATTGTACGATTAACTTGCAAGCTAATTTGGTTAATCGAGCTATTCATATTAATTCAAATGATTTTCATCAGTCAGCAAGCACGGTAAATTAGTCTTTTGTTTTCCATTTCCTATCTTTACTATTCCTACTAGGACATGAACTCAGATTAATACCAAATGATTAGACTGAGTAAGTTTGTATACACAATAAAACTTGGGGCTATGTATTTTATTTTATGGGGTAGTATGAAAATTGTAGTAGGGGGAGTGTCAAGCGGAAGAAAACAGGTCCTGATCCTGCTATTACAGTTTTAAGGATAACTAATCAACTGCCATAAATTGGATAGGATATGTTGGCCTCTTTTTGTGCAGTATTTCAACACGACAAGAGCGTGAAGGGGTTCAAAACAATTGTTATAAATTTTTCCTTGCCTACGGATTAGTCGACTCTTTTTAAAAAATTCTACTGACATGGAATGACAACAAGTTCACCCTCTATTATTTTGTGATTTTGTTGAATAAATTAAGAGTCAATTATTGGGAAAATTTGGATTTAGTATTAGTGTATTGTGCAATACCTTACCTTACTAATATATTTTTTTATTGCAGGTGACCTTGTCAGGTTTGCTGAATTTTATTGATGGGATATGGTCGTGCTGTGGTGACGAAAGAATCATAATTTTCACAACAAATCACATAGAAAAACTCGACCCTGCATTGCTGCGACCAGGCAGAATGGACGTGCACATTCACATGTCATATTGCACACCTTGTGGTTTCAAACTTCTTGCAAGCCAATTATTTGGGGATTAAAGATCATAATTGTTCAAAGAAATTGAGGAATTAATTGACATAGCAAATGTGACACCAGCAGAAGTGGCAGAGCAATTGTTGAAGGAAGATGAAGTTGAAGATTCACTTAAGGGGTTGATTAATTTTCTTCACAAAAAGATGAAAGCGAAGGAAGAGGACACAACTAAGAAAGTGGAAATAATTCACATGGAGTCTGTTGATGAGAAGAAAGAAAGCACTGACAATGGGATTAAAGAAAAGAAGGAAGAATCCATATCACTTAATCATGATTAGAAGATAGTTTATACTTTAGGAGTTGTTTGGTTGAAATACAAGTTTAGTTATTATGGGATAAGTTATGCTGAAATTATTTTTTATTGACTGTTTGGTTTGTTGTGACAGTTTAGAGTTTGTCACAGGACTAGTCGTGCCTTTATAATTAGATTGTTATTGCTTTTTGATTAGCACATTATTTTGCTACTATTATTATTTTTTCTGTTAGAATTTACTTTGTCTTCTTTTATTTGTTTGAGACATGTAAAAGTTCTACTCAATAGAAACTTAGCCACCCCAGAAATAGGTGCTAAGCTGTTAACTTTACAAGCATCGAGAGGGTTCTTAAACCCCTGCCTAGAACCCAATACAATAATACACTGCCAAATCAATATACTAACTCTCCAACTTCCCCTCACGCATTCTGTTTACACCAAAAAAAAAGAAAAACAAGCTAAGATAATTGATCCTAATTTTCTCCATAGAACTGCTAGTGCCTTGAACATCTACCACTCCTTTCTTTCCACACTAATCACCAAATGCAAGCAGGAATGATCTTCCACCAGTACTCCTCCCCATCTCTATTACCAATACTCCAGCAATTGTTCAGTAGTGCCAAAGTAGTACTAGGTATTACCCAAGTTATTCCCAAAATAGAAAAGAACACGTGCCACAGTTTTAACCTAAATAAAGTGGACACAAACAAATATGGCAACAGAACAATAGCCTTTTCTTATATTTTCATGAGTATTACAGAGGGTGACATATATAAACCATAGGGTAGGTACTGTCCTAACAGGAGAGGAGAATGCCATTACAATGACAGCTGTATAGTACAATGGATAAGGACAAATAAAAGTATGTCATGTTATGAAATAGGGACACTACTATCTCTGATATTCTCCCTGCTTCTCTGATGTTGGAGATTTTTGTTCTGTTTCATTTTCGATGCTGTGAGTACTAGGAGATAGTTTCTACTGAAGCACTCCTAAGTGATTTCGAAACAAGATGAACTTATTTCCTGCTAGGGGCTTAGTGAATCCATCAGCAATTTGTTGGGAAGCAGGCACAAAATTTACATGGACCTGACCAGCTACAACCTTTTCTATGGTAAAATGAAGATCTAGCTCCAAGTGCTTAGTTTTTTATCAGAGGACTGGATTTGAAGGTAATGCAATTGTGCTAGTGTTATCACACCAAATTACTGGTTTGAACGGAGATTGGACACCAAGTTCTGAGATTAAGGCTTTGATCCAGAGTACTTCTTGAATGACATCTGCCAAACTGCGATATTCAGCCTCTGTCGTGGATCTTGATACTGTATGTTGTTTCTTAGAGCTCCACCCTACCAGATTTCCTCCTAAAAACACACAGTAGCCCGTAGTTGATCGGCGATCATCTATTGATCTACCCCCATCAGCATCTGAAAAGCTTGTTAGCATGTGATGTCCTGCTGGAGAGTAGAGTAGACCATAGTCCAGTGTACCCCTGAGGTAACGTAAGATTCATTTGACAGCTTTTCAGTGTTTGTCAAGAGGATTTTGTAAGAACTGGCTGACCTTGTTGACACTAAATGCAATATCTGGTCGGGTGAAGCCCACGTACTGAAGAGCTCCAACAACGCTCAGATATTCTTTCAAGTGTTCATGTGCAACCCCATCAATAAGAGACAATGGTGGATGGCCAACCATTGGTGTAGAAGTGGAGTGTGACCCAAACATGTTTGCCTTTGAGTAGAATCTCGGTGATGTACTTCTTTTGACTTAGAAGTTGGTTACCAACTCTTGTGGATTTAAATTCCTCTATAAAAAAAAAAGTAATCCAAGACCTTAAAGTGAAAACGTCAGATGAAGATGACCAATGAGCTCTTCAATAAACCAATCATTGCTGCTTGTGATTATAATGTCATCAACATAGAGTACTAAATATGTGACGCGGGAAGGAGAGTTTAAGTAGAATAGAGCTGGATCAGCCACAGATTCTTTGAAGCCCAATATATCAATAAGAAAGGGACGGAGCTTTTCAAACCAAGCACGAGGGGCTTGCTTAAGACCATAAAGCGCTTTGTGAAGTTTACATGCCAATGGTCGTCCTTCTGAATCTGTTTGCTCAAAGCCAAGAGGTTGTTCCATAAACACCTCCACCTTAAGCTCTCTGTTGAGAAAAGCATTGTTATATCAACTTGCCGAATCTGCCAGTTGATGGTGACTGCTATTGAAATGATTATTGGAACTGTAATCATTGTTGCTACTGGACTAAATGTGTCAAGACAGTCATATCCAAAGGTTTGGGAGTACCCTTTTGCAACTAGTCGCGCTTGTACCTGGAAACAGTCCCATCAGGAATTTTCTTGAGTATAAAAAACCATTTGCAGCCTATTGCTTTCCGAGATGAAGGGAGAGGAACCAGACTCCAAGTTTCATTGCTGATCAAAGCTTGAAGTTCACCATAAACTGCTTCTGTCCACTTATCATTTAACATTGCTTCATGGATGGAGACGGGCTCAACTGAAGTGAGATCAATGCTGCAAGCCTTGGGTTTGTTAATACCAGTTTTGGATCTTGTTAGCATAGAGTGCGTGTTGAGTGCTGTTTCAATTGCAGGTCTTGTATCAGCAGGCAAGCTACTTACTGGTTATTCAAGCTGGGCAACAACAGGGAGACAAGGTGGGGATGAAGTTGCAAGGGGCTGGTCTATAAGTGAAGATTCAGACAAATTTTGAGAAGCATGGGAAGGTGAAATATCCACATGTTCATCAACAGCTGATGTGAGTTCTTGGGATGGTAAGGTAGAGTTGTTATTCAAGTTAGCAACAAGAGGTATGACTCGTGAGAGAGGTTTAGTCACTGCTGGTAAACCACCCTGAGGAACTTGAAGTGCAAAAGGGGAAGTGTTCTCATCAAGTGAAACATGCCTTGAGAAAATAATTCTTCCATCAGGGAGGGAGGCATTTATACCCTCTATGACTTGCACAGTAATCTAAGAAGGTGCATGATTGGGATCGGAACTCAACTTTGTGCTTATTGAATGGCCTCAATAGAGGAAAACATTGACACCCAAATACTTTGAGAAAATGGTGATCAGGTTTACTGCCAAATAGCTTCTCATGAGGACTCATGAGTTGAATGACCTTCGAAGGTAACCGGTTAATCAAGAAAACAGCGGCGTAGAACGCATCACTCCAAATTTTAAAGGTAATGAAGCTTGAGCTAACAGAGTAAGACCAGTTTCAACAATGTGTCTGTGTTTGCGTTCTACAATGCCATTTTGTGGCTGAAGTGTATGGACAAGTGAACCTGTGGATGATGCCATTTCTGAGCAAATGGGGTTTAAGCAAGGTGAACTCTGTGCCATTATCGGTTTGAATTTCTTTAATTTTCTTATTAAAGCTTCTTTCTGCTATTACTTGAAAATTAAGAAAAGCTTGAGGCGTATTAGATTTGTGAGCAAGGAAAGTTGTGAGCAAGGAAAGTTGTCCAGGTGAATCATGTGTAGGCATCAACAAATGTTATGTAATAAGAAAAGCTAGAAGAGTGTAAAGGGGCAGGGCCCCAAAGATCAACCTCAATAAGTTTAAGTGGCTCAGTACAAACAGTATGTGAATTCTCGAAAGGTAACATGTGCATTTTTCCCATCTGACAAGCAGTGCATGATTCAAATATGCTAGACTTTGAAAAGGAAGCATTATAGTCTTTAAAAGAACGATGAACTACATCAGGAGAAGGATGTCCTAATCTTCTATGCCACACATTATAAGAGTCCTTGGATGAAACTAAATGACAAGAAGGAAAAAAAACTATTGCAAGCAGAAGCTGATTGTGAAGCAAAACTGCAAGTTGGCTTGAGATGAGCTGCTGAGTTTGAGGAAGACTTCTAAAATGAGGAAAGATGCAAAGGGTAGAGGCCATCATACTCATGTGCTTGAAGGAGCATCTTCCTGGTGACCAGATCCTTCACAGAACAATGAGAGGGAAAAAATTCAAACATGACATTATTGTCCTTAGTAAATTTTGAAAAGAAAATAACTTCTTTGTAACTTGTGGAGCAAATAATATATTTGACAAACGAAGAGGTTTAGAATTTGTAAGAAGAGAAGATTGCCCTATATGAGTAAAGGGAAGAGAGTTTCCATTATCTATTGTTATAATGCTCGATCCTGTATAACGAGAGGTATTGTTCACATTGCTTGGATCATTAGTAATATGGTGAGTGGCTCCAAAGTCGGATACCAGGAACTGTCATTAACGATTCTAGAAGTGGCTATGTGAGCTTGTTGAGTGACCTGTGAGGTTGGAAAACTAGCACAATTAGGGTTGGGAATAGGCAAATCTAGATGGTGAATATGTTTGTGTAGAGGTGCTGGAAGGTGGGTTGAATAGAGGTGGTCCTGGTTGGAAGTGATGAGAAGGATAAGCATGTGAAGGTTGTTCAGTTGGTGGTAGTGGAAGAGGTTGGCCAGGAGTAGGACCAGTGAAGCCAGGGTCAAACCTATAAAAACATTAACTTACAAGATGTCCTAAACTCCCACATAACTGACATTGATGCCTAGTGCCTCTTCCACGACCTCATCCTTGGAAAGGAGAACGTGTAGTTGATTGTGGAGAATATGTTCCATATAGATAGTGGTGCCATGGTTTGAGAGAAACACACCGCTGCCAATTCTAAGTCGTGTGTGGGATGATTCTTCTCATGCGATTTGAGTTGCCTAGAAGCATAAGCAATAACTTTACCCTTCTACATCAATACGCATCTCAATCCTACTCTTGAGGCATCGCAGTAGATAACGAATCCATCCATCCCATCAGGCAAGGTCAATATTGGGATAGTAGTCAATCTCGTCTTCAGCTCTTGGAAGCTCTTCTCACGATCATCAGACTATTGAAACTTGACATTCTTTTGAGTCAGTCTATTCGACGGTGCAGATATGGAAGAAAATACCCCAACAAACCCGCGATAATAGTCAGTCAATCCTAGAAAACTCCTTATGTTTGTCGGAGAGGTTAGTCTAGGCCAGTTCTTGACCGCCTCGATCTTTTGAGTGTCCACTCGTATACTATCACCTGAAACCACATGGCCTAGGAATGCCACGAATTTGAGCCAAAACTCACACTTTGAAAACTTTGCATATAACTCATTATCCTTGAGTGCCTGCAAAGCGATTCTAAGGTGATTAACATGCTCCTCCTCATCTCTGGAATATACCAAAATATTATCAATAAACACGATCACGAACATGTCAAGACACTGTCTGAATACTTTGTTCATCAAGTCCATGAAAGATGTAGGTGCATTTGTCAACCCAAAGGACATCATCAAAAACTCGAAGTGACCATATCGAGTTCAAAAAATTGTCTTCAGGATGTCACATTCTCTCACTTTCAATTGGTGATAGCCTGATATGCGGTCTATACTGGAGAAAACAGTGGTACCTTGAAGTTGGTCGAACAAGTCATCAATCCTCGGAAGGGGGTACTTATTCTTCACTGTCACCTTATTCAACTAGCGGTAGTCAATACACATTCTAAGGGAACCATCGTTCTTTCGTACGAATAAGACCGGAGCATCCCATGGTGAGACACTCAGCCTAATAAAACCCTTTTCTAGCAAATCTTTTAGTTGCTCTTTCAACTCAGTAGGGCTATACTATATTGTGGAATAGAGATAGGCCGGTGTTAGGAAGAACATCAATTCCGAAGTCTGTCTCCCTATTGGGAGGGACTCTAGGCAGATCCTCAAGAAATACTTCAGGAAACTCATTCACAATCAAAACAGACTCAAGGGTAGGAGACTCAACATCGTCAGACTTCACTCGCACAAGATGGTAGATACATCCCTTTGAGATTAACTTTCTGGCCTTAAGGTAGGAATTATACTTAGCCTTAGGCGTAATAAAGTCACCCTTCCACTCTATGATAGGCTCATTTGGAAACTGAAATTTGATGATTCGGTATCTACAATCAATAGAGGCATAACAGGCATGAATCCAGTCCATGCCAAGAATTACATCAAAGTCAACCATCTCTAACTCAATCAAATCAGCAAGAGTATCCTTACAATAGACAGACACTACACAATCTCTATCGATTCTTTCAGCTAGAATAGACTCACTAACCGGAGTAGAAGCATCAAAGGATTCAAGAAGACACTCAAGAGTTCTATCAAATCCACTAGCCACATAAGGAGACACAAATGACAATATGGCACTAGGATCCATCAAAACATAGCAATCAAGAGTAAAGACTCGAATCATACTTGTCACAACGTCATTTGGGGAGCTTTTCTAATCTTGGAAACTACCCATGGCATACAAATGGTTTGTAGCTCCGTTTGCACCTGACATAGTGTGACGCCCGGTAAATTTACCGAAATGCCCCTAGAGTGAGGGTACGCGCGTAACGCATCTTCCGGGGTTCGTATGGCAAATCCGAGACCGGAGTCGTGATCAGCATGAAAAATGGAGTGGGAAAATGGTCCGGGTCGAATTTTAGGACGACCCGATCGAAAGATAAATTTTCGATCCAAGTCACAAAACAGTGACTGTCTGCGACAGAGGCACGACGCGCACCTGCCGCGGAGGGACACTTATATATTTTTTCAGATTTTCGACGGGATGGAGAAAACTCGTTTAAGAATACTTTTCCAAAAATACACAGTGCGCGATAGGTCCGCGTCACGGACCGTGTAAATTCCAAACTGAAAATTTCTAATTGATTTCGAAGGGCATTCCGGTCAATCCCTAACCCCTCCTAAACACTAATACACGGCTAGTAAGGTCGTTTCTACACGAAAAGAGCCTAACAAAACCTATTCTAAGTCCTATTCTAAAATCTAACAAGGCTAGGGCTTGAGGAGAGGAGAGAAAGGCTTGGGGTGAGGAACACGAGAAGAGAATCCTCGACATCACCCGGTTGAACAGTGCATTACAGGTATGTAAGGCTAAACTAAAACATGGGATTGTTCTCTCATGTGCCCCATAGAGGTCATAGTTGAATTGATGATTGAAGGGTCTACATGCATGATTTCTTTGATGGATTTTCTTGAAAATTTTATTTGAAATTACATGTTTTCTATGTTGATGATCATCATACTATTTGTTCTCTTAAATTGAACACTTTCATGGAATTTGCATAACCCTACATGACTATTTTGAAGAGCATGCATAATGAATTTAAGACTTGAACCTAGAGACTTGCATTGGGATTGTTGACTGTGATGATGAGTTGATGAAATCTTGATTGTTGTATGAGTCTCTATAAATGAACTCTACCGGTGTGTTTATTCACTTGTTTCCTAATGACTGTTATATACTCTTGGGTCATTGAGAAGGTGTTGATGATAGGGTTAAAGTCCCTATGAGATGTTGATGATAGGGTGAAAGTCCCTATGAGATAATTGATGAAAGGGCCAAGGTCCCGGTGAAATATCAGTCGTGGACGGGGAGTGGGTCCCTATGAGACTGGCAGTCGTTGATGGGGAGTGAATCCCTATGAGACTGGTTGAGGTTGATTTTATGAGCATTGAGTTGGGAGGAGTATTGAGCACCAAAATAAGCAGGAGTGAGTCCCACTCGAACTCATTAACTACGTCGCCAAACGTAGGAGAGGCTTAAACCATCACATACATACATATGGTTTCCCTCGAGGTTTAACAGTCCTTGAAAGCAATAGAGGATATGTTCAGTTTGATTCCATGTCGGGTATATTGATATGGGATCCAGTGTTCCTTACCTGGCAAGTTTGGGACCACTGTGGCAACATCAGGGTGATTGTTGTACATGCACTGGCTCATAAGTGAGTGTTGTCGGTTAAGAGAAACTCCCGGAAAAATTCGTACCTTATTCTGAGTCTAGATGAGATGTGATGAGAGGGGGTGAACTCCTCTGAGATGATCCATGTGATGAGTTGAGACTTTGATGAGTCTGAGATAATGATATGTCACTTGCCCACTCTGTACTCTTTCACAGACAGGCAAGCTGGCGGTTAATGTGATTATGATGTCTATTTTGACTTGATATTATTTTTCCATATTTTCTACCGGTTTCTGTTTCATTCAGCTATTTTACATACCAGTACATTCCAAGTACTGACGTCCACTCTGGACTGCATCGTTTTATGATGTAGAGGCAGGTACTAGAGATCATCAACAGGCGCTCCGTTGAAGATCAGAGATCCGAAGCTGATTTGGTGAGCCTTCCCTACTCCGGAGGAACCATTATTTTATTTTATCATGCTTTAGAGTTAGGATTGGACTATTATCTTATTTTGTTTCTGGGTAGCCATGGGTCTGTCATTGGCACCACATGATTTAGTGATAGAGGCTTCATAGATCTGTGTCGAGCATTGATGTTGATATTGTGAGCTAGTTCCTTCTACTAGCCTTCGTTATTTTGCTTATATTATATTGAGAACTTTAGATGAACTGCGTCCACTGCTTGCATATACTTTCCGCTGATCAGTAGAAGTATGATTGAATGATGTGATGAGACTAGGTGGTTCGCTTGGGGGCTAGCAATAGTCTTCGAGTGCCGGCCACGCCAAGGGTACCCTCCCGGGGCGTGACAAACTTGGTATCAGAGCACAGAGTTCAAGTGTCCTAGGGAGTCTATGAAGCCGTGTCTAGTAGAGTCTTGTTTATGGGTGTGTTGTCGACCACACTTCATAAGCAGGAGGCTATGGGACATTAGGAATGGTTACACTTCTTTCTTATTCTAAATCGTGCGATAGAGTTGAACTCTATGAAAACTATCCTCTAATTCGTGCGTTACACGTGCAGAATCGATAACATGCCTCCCAGAAGAACTGCCAGAGGAAGGGGACGTCCTGCCAGGCGAGCTGTTAACCCACCTGAGCCTCAAGTACCCGAGGGGCAGCTGTCCCTGTTGGGCAACCTCCTCAAGCTGAGATCTCGAATGCTGAGCTACGCCAAGCCATTCAAACTTTGGCCCAGGCTGTCGCAGCACCTGCTGTGAGGCAAGGTGCGGGTGGGACAGACTCTCATGGCACCTCTAGAGTCCGAGAATTTCTGAGGATGAACCTGCCCGAGTTCACGGGGTCGGCATCTACTGAAGACCCCGAGAACTATATAGAGGAACTTGAGAAGGTGTTCCAAGTGATGCACGTGGCTGATGCTGATAGGGTTGAATTGGCTGCCTATCAACTCAAAGGGGTGGCCAGGCTGTGGTTCGACCAATGGAAGAAGGGCCAAGGGGACGATGCTTCATATGTAACTTGGGCGGTGTTTGAGGAGGCTTTCTTGGGACGATTTTTCCCAAGGGAGAAAAGAGAGGCTAAGGTGAGGGAGTTCCTGAATTTGAAACAGGGCTCCATGACCGTGCAGGAGTATGGATTGAAATTTACGCAACTATCCCGCTATGCCCCAGACATGGTTGCTAACATGCGGGGAAGGATGGGAATGTATGTAGATGGGTTGAACAGAGGACCCAAGAGAGATGGAAGAGGAGCTATGCTTGTGAGTGACATGGACATCGGGCGACTGATGACATTCGTGCAGCAAGCTGACGAAGAAAGACAACAGGACAGGGAAGAGTTCAAGCGCAAGAGAGCTAAGACATCCAGCCACGAAGGTGGAAGGAGGGGTAATGGGAATCGATTTCCAGCACCCTCAGCTGCTAGCGCACCTGTGCCTAAAGGCCCGTATGATCAGAGGTTCCGGAATACAGGGAACCACGGACCTCAGTCCCAAGCTAGTGTGGCTCAAGGTTCTCAGAGTAGACCACAGTGTGATAGCTGTGGGAAGGTGCATTGGGGGAGATGTCGTGATAAGAATGACGCATGCTTCGGGTGTGGCCAAGTAGGCCACTACAAGAAGGATTGTCCAAAACGGGCTAGCCAGGCTCAGTCTGCGCCATCGGCCCCACCGGTTAGAGGGAACCCAAGGGCCACTACGTCAGGTGCAGGCGGGGCCACAAACCGCTTGTATAATATGGGGAGTCGCCAAGATCAGGAAAATTCTCCAGACGTCGTGACGGGTATGATCCGAGTCTTTGCTCTTGATTGTTATGTTTTGATGGATCCTGGTGCCACATTGTCGTTTGTAACTCCTTATGTGGCTAGTAAATTTGATAAAACCCCCGAGAGTCTTCTCGAACCCTTTGATGTTTCTACTCCGGTGGGTGAATCGATTCGAGCTGAAAGAGTCTATAGAACTTGTGTAGTGTCCATCCATCATAGGGACACCATTATTGACTTGATCGAGTTAAAAATGGTTGACTTTGATTTGATCCTCGGCATGGATTGGCTTCACACCTGTTATGCCTCTGTGGATTGTAGATCCCGAACGATTCAGTTCCAAGTTCCAAATGAACCAGTTCTAGAGTGGAAGGGTGACTCAGTGACACCTAGGGGGAGGTTTATCTCATATCTTAAAGCCCAGAAGTTAATTTCCAAAGGCTGTATCTATCACTTGGTGAGAGTGAAATCTGATGATGTTGAGTCCCCAACTCTTGAGTCAGTTCCAGTTGTCAACGAGTTTCCAGAAGTCTTTCCTGATGATCTGCCCGGAGTCCCTCCTGATAGGGAGATTGACTTTGGGATTGATGTTCTTCCAGATACCCAGCCTATTTCGATCCCACCTTACAGAATGGCCCCCGCTGAGTTAAAAGAATTGAAAGAGCAATTAAAAGATTTGCTGGAAAAGGGCTTCATTAGGCCAAGTGTTTCACCATGGGGTGCCCCTGTTTTATTCGTGAGGAAGAAAGATGGGTCTCTCAGAATGTGTATCGATTATAGGCAACTGAACAAGGTCACGATAAAGAACAAATATCCCCTCCCAAGGATAGATGATTTGTTTGACCAACTTCAGGGCGCCTCTTGCTTCTCTAAGATAGACCTTAGATCTGGCTACCATCAGTTGAAGGTGAGGGAGCGTGACGTTCCAAAGACAGCCTTCAGGACTAGATATGGCCATTTTGAGTTCTTGGTCATGTCCTTCGGACTGACGAATGCACCTGCCGCCTTTATGGACTTGATGAATAGAGTGTTCAAGCCATATCTTGATTTGTTTGTGATTGTGTTCATCGATGACATTCTGGTGTATTCAAGGAGTGAGGAGGAGCATGCTAACCACCTCAGAGTGGTCCTCCAAACTCTTAAGGGCCATGAGTTGTATGCAAAGTTCTCCAAATGTGAATTCTGGCGTGAGTCAGTGGCCTTCCTAGGCCACGTGGTTTCCGGTGACGGTATACGAGTGGATGCCCAAAAGATTGAGGCGGTTAAGAATTGGCCCCGACCGACCACTCCAACTGATATCAGAAGTTTCTTGGGGCTGGCAGGCTATTACCGCAGGTTCGTGGAGGGATTTTCTTCCCTATCCGCGCCACTGACCAAATTGACTCAGAAAAAGGTCAAATTCCAGTGGTCCGAAAAATGTGAAAGGAGTTTCCAGGAATTGAAAACAAGGTTAACTACTGCACCGGTCCTAACTCTACCCGACGGGACCGAAGACTTCGTAATCTATTGTGATGCCTCGATGGTTGGATTGGGATGTGTATTAATGCAAAGGGGGAAAGTGATAGCTTATGCTTCCAGGCAGCTCAAGGTTCATGAGAGAAACTACCCAACCCACGACCTCGAGTTGGCAGCAGTGGTGTTTGCACTTAAAATTTGGCGGCACTACTTGTATGGAGTGCATGTGGATGTGTTCACTGACCACAAGAGCTTATAGTATGTTTTTAGGCAAAAAGAACTCAACTTGCGACAGAGGAGGTGGTTAGAATTGCTCAAGGATTACGACATGAGCATACATTACCACCCAGGTAAAGCTAACGTCGTGGCTGATGCTCTTAGCAGGTTATCAATGGGTAGCACAGCCCATGTGGAGGAAGGAAAGAAGGAGTTAGCCAAGGACGTGCACCGGTTGGCTCGATTAGGAGTCCGACTCGAGGAGAACAACGAAGGAGGAATTAATATCCAGGACGGGTCTGCTTCCTCGTTAGTGGTGGAGGTGAAGGAAAAACAAGACCAAGACCCTGTCCTACTCCAATTGAAGGGGGATGTCCAAAATCAGAGGGTGATGGTCTTCTCCAAAGGGGGAGATGGAGTGTTGAGATATCAGAGTCGATTGTGTGTCCCAGATGTTGATGGCATACGAGACAGAATCATGGAAGAAGCTCATAACACTAGATATTCCATTCATCCTGGCTCCACCAAAATGTACCATGACTTAAGGGAGGTCTATTGGTGGAATGGAATGAAGAGAGACATCGCGGAGTTCGTTTCGAAGTGCCCGAATTGCCAACAAGTGAAGGTTGAGCATCAAAGGCCATGTGGATTGGCTCAGAACTTTGAAATTCTGGAGTGGAAATGGGAGATGATTAATATGGACTTTATCACTGGGCTTCCAAAGTCTCGAAAGCAACATGATTCGATATGGGTGATAGTGGACAGAATGACTAAATCAGCTCACTTCCTGGCAGTCAAGACAACGAACACTGCCGAAGAGTATGCCAAGTTGTACATCCAGGAGATTGTGAGGTTGCATGGAGTCCCCTTGTCCATCATCACGGACAGAGGAGCTCAATTTACCTCCCAATTCTGGAGATCATTTTAGAAAAGCTTGGGTACTAAGGTGAACCTGAGTACGGCTTTCCACCCACAGACGGATGGTCAGGCGGAGCGTACAATTCAAACACTAGAGGATATGTTGAGAGCTTGCGTCCTTGATTTCAAAGGGAATTGGGATGATCATTTGCCTCTGGCTGAATTTGCATATAACAATAGTTATCATGCGAGCATCCAAATGGCTCCTTATGAAGCCTTGTACGGAAGGAGGTGTAGATCGCCCATTGGGTGGTTTGAGGTTGGAGAAGCGGAGCTCATTGGACTTGATCTTGTTCACCAGTCGATGGAGAAGGTCAAGGTCATTAGAGAGAGGTTAAAGACTGCCCAGAGTCGCCAAAAATCTTACACTGACGTGAGGAGAAGAGATTTGGAGTTCGAAGTAGATGATTGGGTGTACTTGAAGGTGTCACCTATGAAGGGTGTCCTAAGGTTTGGGAAGAAAGGAAAGTTGAGTCCACGTTATGTTGGACCCTATCAAATCGTAAGGAGAATTGGGAAGGTGGCCTACGAGCTAGAGTTTCTTTCCGAGCTAGATGGGGTACACCCGGTGTTCCATGTGTCTATGCTAAAGAAATGCTTGGGAAACCCGGCCTTGGTGATCCCTATTGATAGAATTGGGGTGAAGGATAACCTATCTTACGAAGAGGTTCCGGTTCAAATTCTTGATCGTCAGATTCGTAAACTAAGGAACAAAGAAATAGCCTCAGTCAAAGTCCTGTGGAGGAATCAATTCGTTGAAGAAGCCACATGGGAAGCTGAGGAGGAGATGAAGGCAAAGTATCCGCACCTGTTCGTGCCAACTGATGGTGAAAGCACTGAAGGTAAATCCTTGCTCTTCACTAAGCTAAGTGTCCTATTCTTGTATCTGACTTACTATTATTGAATTGAGTGTGGGAATGAGTTGTAAGTCTATTCGTGCCTTAATACCCACCTCCACTCCTCATTCGAGGACGAATGATCCCAAGGGGGAGATGATGTGACGCTCGGTAAATTTACCGAAATGCCCCTAGAGTGAGGGTACGCCCGTAACGTATCTTCCGGGGTTCGTATGGCAAATCCGAGACCAGATTCGTGATCAGCAGGAAAAATGGAGTGGGAAAATGGTCCGGGTCGAATTTTAGGACGACCCGATCGAAAGATAAATTTTTGATCCAAGTCACAAAACAGTGATTGTCCGCGACAGAGGCGCGACGCGCAGCTGCCGCGGAGGGACACTTATATATTTTTTCAGATTTTCGACGGGATGGAGAAAACTCGTTTAAGAATACTTTTCCAAAAATACACAGTGCGCGATAGGTCCGCGTCGCGGACCGTGTAAATTCCGAACTGAAAATTTCTAATTGATTTCGAGGGGCATTCCGATCAATCCCTAACCCCTCCTAAACACTAATACACGGCTAGTAAGGTCGTTTCTACACGAAAAGAGCCTAACAAAACCTATTCTAAGTCCTATTCTAAAATCTAACAAGGCTAGGGCTTGAGGAGAGGAGAGAAAGGCTTGGGGTGAGGAACACGAGAAGAGAATCCTCGACATCACCCGGTTGAACAGTGCATCACAGGTATGTAAGGCTAAACTAAAACATGGGATTGTTCTCTCATGTGCCCCATAGAGGTCATAGTTGAATTGATGATTGAAGGGTCTACATGCATGATTTCTTTGATGGATTTTCTTGAAAATTTTATTTGAAATTACATGTTTTCTATGTTGATGATCATCATACTATTTGTTCTCTTAAATTGAACACTTTCATGGAATTTGCATAACCCTACATGACTATTTTGAAGAGCATGCATAATGAATTAAAGACTTGAACCTAGAGACTTGCATTGGGATTATTGACTGTGATGATGAGTTGATGAAATCTTGATTGTTGTATGAGTCTCTATAAATGAACTCTACCGGTGTGTTTATTCACTTGTTTCCTAATGACTGTTATATACTCTTGGGTCATTGAGAAGGTGTTGATGATAGGGTTAAAGTCCCTATGAGATGTTGATGATAGGGTGAAAGTCCCTATGAGATAATTGATGAAAGGGCCAAGGTCCCGATGAAATATCAGTCGTGGACGGGGAGTGGGTCCCTATGAGACTGGCAGTCGTTGACGGGGAGTGAATCCCTATGAGACTGGCAGTCGTTGACGGGGAGTGAATCCCTATGAGACTGGTTGAGGTTGATTTTATGAGCATTGAGTCGGGAGGAGTATTGAGCACCGAAATGAGCAGGAGTGAGTCCACTCGAACTCATTAACTACGTCGCCAAACGTAGGAGAGGCTTAAACCATCACATACATACATATGGTTTCCCTCGAGGTTTAACAGTCCCTGAAAGCAATAGAGGATCTGTTCAGTTTGATTCCATGTCGGGTATATTGATATCGGATCCAGTGTTCCTTACTTGGCAAGTTTGGGACCATTGTGGCAACATCAAGGTGATTGTTGTACATTCACTGGCTCATAAGTGAGTGTTGTCGGTTAAGAGAAACTCCCGGGAAAATTCGTACGTTATTCTGAGTCTAGATGAGATGTGATGAGAGGGGGTGAACTCCTCTGAGATGATCCATGTGATGAGTTGAGACTTTGATGAGTCTGAGATAATGATGTGTCACTTGCCCACTCTGTACTCTTTCGCAGACAGGCAAGCTGGCGGTTAATGTGATTATGATGTCTATTTTGACTTGATATTATTTTTCCATATTTTCTACCGGTTTCTGTTTCATTTAGCTATTTTACATACCAGTACATTCCAAGTACTGATGTCCACTCTGGACTGCATCGTTTTATGATGTAGAGGCAGGTACTAGAGATCATCAACAGGCGCTCCATTGAAGATCAGAGATCCGAAGCTGATTTGGTGAGCCTCCCCTACTCCGGAGGAACCATTATTTTATTTCATCATGCTTTAGAGTTAGGATTGGACTATTATCTTATTTTGTTTCTGGGTAGCCATGGGTCTGTCATTGGCACCACATGATTTAGTGATAGATGCTTCATAGATCGGTGTCGAGCATTGATGTTGATATTGTGAGCTAGTTCTTTCTACTAGCCTTCGTTATTTTGCTTATATTATATTGAGAACTTTAGATGAACTGCGTCCACTGCTTGCATATACTTTCCGCTGATCAGTAGAAGTATGATTGAATGATGTGATGAGACTAGGTGGTTCGCTTGGGGGCTAGCAATAGTCTTCGAGTGTCGGCCACGCCAAGGGTACCCTCCCGGGGCGTGACACATAGCACCTTTCTGGTTTCCTCTAGCGGGTGGGACTGGTGCAGAAGACTAAACCTCATCAAACCACCTTGGATAATCCTTCTGGAACTGACCCAGTTGGTCACACTTGTAACATGCATCACTTCCTTCACAGCATCTCCTTAAGTGCAACTTGCCGCACTTACCACATGGTGGCTTACCCCGTGAACCTTGAGTCATACTAGCCTGTGACTGAGATCCCTGGGCTCTGAAATTCTGAGACTTCTGCTCATTCCTGTTTCTAGGCATAAGTGCACTAGCAGATGATGGTATTGGCCCTGACTGAGACCTGTTACCATTCCCATTCCCTCTCTTCCCTACCTCATGGTTGGATGTTTTGGCCCTCTTATTTCTGTACTCTTCCTTGTCTTGCTGTCTCTCCTCATCAGCTTATTGTACATAAGTCATCAACCTCCCAATATCCATATCACTCACAAGCATAGCTCCCCTTTCATCTTTCTTTGGCCCTTTGTTCAGCCCATCAACATACAATCTCATTCTCCCTCTCATATTTGCAACCATATCTGGAGCATAGCAAGATAGTTGGGTGAACTTAAGTTCATACTCTTACACAGTCATAGAACCATATTTCAGATTCAAGAACTCTCTAACCTTGGGCACCCTCAATTCTCTTGGAAAGAAATGCCCCAAGAAAGCTTCCTCGAACATTGCCCAAGTCAGCACTGGGGCTTCCTCTCCTCTACCCTCTTCCACTGATCAAACCACAGTTGGGAAACACCTTTGACCTGGTAGGCAGCCAACTTAACTCTATCAACATCAGCCACATGCATCACCTGAATCACTTTCTAAAGCTTATTAATGTAGTTTTTAGGATCCTCATTGGTTGTAGACCCTGTAAACTCAAGCGGGTTTATCCTCAAGAACTCATGGACTCTGGATGTATCATGTGCATCATGTCTACCCACTCCTTGTCTAGCAGCAGGTGTTGTCGTAGCCTGGGCTAAGGTCTGGATGGCCTGGCAGAGCTCAGGATTCGAGATGTCAGCTTGTGGTAGTTGTTAAAGGACATCTGGGGCTATGGGCTCATCATGATTCTAGGGCTCAGGTTGGTTAACATTCTATCTAGTCGGATGCGCTTTTCCTCTAACAGCTCTTCTTGGAGGCATGATCGCAATTCTGCACACGCGTAACGCGCAGATCAGAAGAGAGCTTTTCATAGAGTTCAACTCTATTGCACGAGTCAGAATACGAAAAAGTGTAACCCTTCCTAATGTCCTATAGCCTCTTGCTTATAAAGTGTGGTGCACAACACACTTATAAATAAGACACAACTTCATAGACTCCCTAGGACACTTAAACTCTATGCTTTGATACTAATCATGCCCCAGCAAGGTACCCTAGACGTGGCCGCCGCTCAGAGACTATTGCTAGTCTCCAAGCGAACCACTTGATCGCATCACATTAATTCAATCAACAATTATCATATCAGCGGAAGACTAAAGATGAATAAAGATGGATAATCTCAAATAAAGATGATCATAATAAATCAACGGGACTAGTATGAAAGAAACTAGTCAGATAATATCCAAGTCATCAGTCCCAAATCTAGTCTATAAAGCCTCTAACTAAGCTGTCTAGATAGTACCATGACAGGACATGGCTACCCAAATCAAAGGAAATAAAGTACTACCTCAAGCTAGATGAAATTTAAATGGGCACCCTTCCGAAGCAGGGGCGGACTCACGAATCAACTAGATGCGATTAGATCCTCAACGATGCGCCTGCTGATGAACTCTAACACCTGTTTCTGCATCATGAAAAGATGCAAGCCTAAATGGACGTCAATATGTAGAATGTATGAGTATGTAAAATAGCTAAGTGAAATAGATATAGGTAGGATAACAATAACTCAAAATGCTCAATCAAGATGTCAAATGTCTAACTAAAGCAAGAATAAAGAGTAGACAATGACCCATTAATACCATCCAAATTAATCCGATCCAATCAAGTCAAAGTACTATCAGTATGGGACCTATTTGGGAGTTTCTCTTATCTTGAAATAATCATTTATGAGCCAGTGATTGAACAAAAATCTCGCTAATGTTGCCACAGACATTCATTACTTGCCAGGGTAAAGAACTAATCGATCCATAATGGATCCCAATCAATCAAGTCCTCTATTGTTTCAAGGACCTATCAAGAGGAAAATTCGACTTAACGGTTTCAATCCTCTCCTACATTTGGCAACGTAGTTAATGAGTTCAATTTGGCTTACTCTTACTCATTTCGGTGCTCGATACTTCTCCCAAGACTCCATGCTCATAAGATAATCATTCTCAATCAACTAGTCTCATTGGGCATTTGCCAACTCAAATTATCATATGAACTATCAACTCTTTAGTTATATTCTTTTGAGGTTCAACTCTTGACTCAAAGAGACTCTATCATGCATCATTCTAACTCATAATATTCAGGAAAATAGAAGTAGGGTTAAAGCATTTAGGGATTCCATAGGCTCAAATTATACTCATGCATGCTCAATTAAATAAAATTTGTAAAAATAATAAAAATTCATGCTAGGGTTCATGTAGTATGACAAAATCATCTATTTGAAGTATTTAATTCATAAAAATAGTAATTCATGCAAGATTATGTAGAAGTAAATTAGAATTTAAGAAAAACCTTGAAGAACATTCATTAGAGACTCAACTCACTCACAACTCCATCAATACGGGGTATAGAGCACATGGAAGAACATAATCCATGTTTTGGGTAGCCTTACATACTTGGTAGTTTTTAATATTAAATCATCTTGGAAAAACTCTCAAGTTTATCTTCAAACTCTAGCCTTTTTCTCCCTTGGAATCTTGCTTTACGTTTGAGAGAGGGTGTTTTAGCGTAAAAGTGTTAAACGGACATGTTTAGTGTTTTATCTAGGTGTAAAAACATTAATCCTAGGCTTTGAAAAGGTGAGAAAAGACCAAAATAACCTTTCTTAAAAAGTTCTCAAAAGTCATTTATGGGCCCATCTACGGTCCCTAGAAACTTTCAAATGAGGTGAAATCAGTTGCATTGGAAAGCTAATTCAAAGACCTTTCATTTGATAAGTCATGGGTCACCTAAATTTTTGTATGATAAGATTTATGATCATTTAAAGTTGACTCTTGCATAGTCTAACACTAGAAACTCAATTTATAGGAAAGTTTTGAACTCGACTAAGTACTACAGGTCTTTTGTGACCCTAATCCACTTCCCATGTGTAAGAATGAGTCTTGAAAAATAGGTGCATGTAAGAATAAAGTTACGGGGTATCACGAAATTTCCCTTCCATTCTAGGATCAGTTCATTCAAAAATTGGAATTTGACGGTTCAGGTCCTACAATAAATTGTAGCAGAGCAGGCATGAAGCCAATCCATGCAAACGATCACATCGAAATCAATAATCTCTAACTCTATCAAATCAGCAAGAGTATCCTCTATAAACTCTCTCAGCTAGAATAGACTCGCCAACAAGAGTGGAAACAGAGAAAGGCTAAAGCAAACACTCAGGAAGAATCTCAAACCTACTAGCTAGATATGGCGTCACAAATGACAGAATTGCACCCGTATCAAGCAATACATAACAACCAAAAGTAAAAACTCGAAGCATAACCATCAGAACATCTGGTACAACCTCTTGTCCTGTCGGTTCCCTATCGCATACAGATAATTTGTTCCACTGCATGTCCCTGGCGTAACGCCTCTTTGATTACCTTTGGGTGACGGTACGCTTAAGAGGTATGATTTGCAAATGCATAGCACGAATTAGAAAAAGAGCTTTATAAAGTTAAACGCTATCTCAAGAACTCAGAATACAAAAGAAAGGCTATCATTCCTAATATCACATAGCCTCCTACTTATAAAGTGTGGTACACAACACACCCATAAACAAGACTCTACTAGACATGACTTCTTAGGCTCCCAAGGACGCTTGAAATTTGTGCTCTGATAATAAGTTTGTCACGCCCTTGGAGTACCCTTGGCGTGGCCGACACTAAAGGAACCATTGTTGATTCCCCAAGAGAACCACCTGGCCTCATTGTCACATCATACTCAACAGCGGAAGAATACTCAAGAAGGTCTATCAATTAAATAAATAAATCCCTCTCAATAATAGTTTTCAATGAACAAGAGTTGGAAAATAAATAACAATCGATAATCCTTTAGTCAATGTCTATGAAGCCTCTATCTAACAATCTAAATGGTACCATGACAGGTCGTGGCTACCCCAATCAAAGAAATAGAAATACTCAATGAAAACTAAAAGAGCTCCTCCGAATAGAAAGGAGGGCTCACCAATCTGGAATCAAGAAGATGGATCTCAACGATGCGCTGGCTGAAGTCACCTATCACATGTATCTGCATCATTAACGATGCAGGCCCAAATAGACGTCAGTACATAAAATACACTGGTATGTAAAATAGATAAAGGAAACAAGTAAAGCTCGACTTAAACCAATCAACTCGACTCAGAAATCAACTCATCAACTCATAACTCAACTAAATGAATATACAAGTTTAAAGTTTAGAATCATGCTTTGAAAATAGACTCAGTGTTATGCAACTTAATTTAAAACATTATATGCTCGATCAAGTGTTGCTTAGGAGTTTCTCTTGATTGACATCCAATCCCACCACCTTTACTTTGGTGATGCACAACGAAGGCGACGTTGTTGCCACACCCGTCCTAAACTTGACAAGGTAAATGACGATTAAACTCTCTTAGATCCAAAATAAATGTCCATCCTTTGGGACATGAGTAGCCCGAATAAACAGTGCAACTATCTTACGTTGGCAACGTAGTTTATGGATTAGAGTAGTTACCTAATCGCTTCCATACCGGTGCTCAATACTCCTCCCAAGACTAAAACATGTTCATGCCAGTCAACTCAAATCTCATCCAATTGGAGTTTCTCCAATCAACTCAACTCGATCACTCAATAGCTCAACCAATCCAAATCGTCAATCATACATGAACTCAAGACTCAAACTCAAATGGTCATTTAGACTCCACTCAATCATGCTCATCACGTAAAGCAAGTAAGATGCTCGTTAGATATGCACCTATATAGGTAATGTGCTTTTCATGCTCAATCATACTCAAGTTACTAAACTCAGACAATTACAATCATGGTCTCGCTCCAATCAATGTAACAAGGGTTATATAGTATGATGCAATGCAAGGTTCATAGTACTAAATGCAAATCTTATACTTCAATTTCGTATGACCAGTATGTCACTCATTGATTCATTTGTGAATACGCATAGAAACTCAAAATAAATGCAAGAAACTCGGAGATTAGGATCATGAGATTTTCAGTACTTAATTATTATACATAGACTCGACCCAAGTAACGAAAGGGCGCATAGACGGACTCAGTCCTACGCTTTAGAAAGACTTAGATACCTGGAATTACGAAGAATGATCAACTCTTTGTCAATCCTCAAGCTTGAACTCAAAACCCTCGCTTTTATCCCTTCTTCGATGCTCTCAAGGTTTCTAAGTGTATAATGAGGGATAATACACCTAGGGTACTGATAAAGGACCTAAAACAAATCCAAAACGTCATAAGTTCTAATTTAAAAAGGTAGGAATAGACAGAATTACCCCTCTTAAAACTTGTCGAATGGAACCACGAGACCCCGTCTACGGGTCGTGGTCCCACTTACGGGCCATAAGTGGCCTCTGGTAGATGAAGGTGTCCGAAAATTGAGTTACTGGAAATTGGACCTGGTATCTACGAAACCCCTTTCTACGGGCCGTAATTTGAATGATCGATCATCTTGGTAACTCGTGGTTCAGGATTCAAATATACACTTTTCGAAGTATCCAACCACGAAACCAATTCTACGGCTCGTGGATCGGAGTACGAATCGTCCTGGTAACTCGTCGTCCAAGATCCAGAAAAGTTGATCTTTGAAACATCAACCCACAAAATATATTGTATGGGTCATAGAATATTGTACGGTGGGTATAATGTCTCGTACTTGGGCCTCAGACTTGGAAAAATTTCACTAAGTCACAGGGGAAATTACAAGGCCGCATCTACGGGCCGTAGATGACCCTTCGTGGTTTCTTCTATTGACTTTTTCGAATAATTTTTCTCAATTTTCTCTAGGCCCCTAGTCAGACTCGGTAGGATGAATTAAGGGGTGTTACAATAATTCACAATAGTTAATAATTTAAAAATTATATTAAAATTTAATTGACTTTCTAAATTCTATTTGTATCACATATATTGAACATAAAAATTATGAATTTTGAGCCCGTGCTGATATGGGTACCGATGTCTAGTGTTATAATAAATGAAAGTAGAAAAAGGAAAGTTTGGTCCAAGTCTACGAGATGAACTCGTCAATATACTTAATCAATATCAATACTTTAAATTTCATTCATTGCTCTCATCTTCATCAGTTTTTAAAATAGAGTTAATCATAATTTATACGTCAAATATTTAAAATTTAATTGACTTTCTAAATTCTATTTGTATCACATGAATTGAACACAAAAATAATAAATTTTGAGCCTGTGCTGATATGGGCACCAATGTCTAGTGTTATAATCAATGAAAGTAGAAAAAGAAAAGTTTGGTCCAAGTCTACGAGATGAACTCATCAATATCAATATTTTAAATTTCATTCATTGCTCTCATCTTCATCAGTTTTTAAAATAGAGTTAATCATAATTTATACGTCAAATATTTAAAATTTAATTGACTTTCTAAATTCTATTTGTATCACATGAATTGAACACAAAAATAATAAATTTTGAGCCTGTGCTGATATGGGCACCAATGTCTAGTGTTATAATCAATGAAAGTAGAAAAAGAAAAGTTTGGTCCAAGTCTACGAGATGAACTCATCAATATCAATATTTTAAATTTCATTCATTGCTCTCATCTTCATCAGTTTTTAAAATAGAGTTAATCATAATTTATACATCAAATATTTATTATTGTCATGGTATAATTTGAAAAAGGTAAATCCATAAAGGCCAATATTTATTATTTATAGACAAGAGGTACATATATAATTTAAATATTCACCAGTAATTCCCCAAAATACCATTTGTGATCTACTAAAATGAATCCAAATCACTCCAAATTTTCAACTCACAATTTGTATAGCACTGCCCCTCCTACTATCACAAAAAGTAAACATTAAAAAAAGGAGAAATATTATACCAAATTCTTCTAGCCATAATTTCAACCAAATTAAAGGATATAATGGTAATTCTCAATACTTTTGGATGAACATATTTTGTGGCTTGGGTAGTTCATGTGAATTTCATATAACACATCTAAAGTATCTCTTTTTTTTGCACGAGCTTTATATTTTAACTATAAATTATTCCTTTTTTTTACACAAACTATCACTAATTATATATTAAAACATATCTTAACTATCAATTATTTCTTTTTTCTATCTGAATCATATAGAAAAAGAGAACAATTGATAGTTGAGATGAATTTTAATACACAAATAATGATAATCTAGGTAAAAAAAAATACAGTTTAAAAATATAAAGCTCACTAAACAACAATAGTTCAGATGTGTTTTAGATTTTTTGCTTCCTTGATAATGTGAGGCAAGTAAGTTTGAAGGACAAAGTGATAGTCTTCCTTTCTATAAATGAGGTTAAATGACTTCCCTTCAGATTTATGAATGGAATTGCAATCTTTAGGAAATTGTAGCCAAATCCACTTGAATTTATGGCCATCATAAAAATCTTTCACCTTCTCGTTATGTTCCAACGTGACTTTGATCGAATTCTCCTCCTCCTCCTTCTCCTTCCCCTTCTCTGTCATGCTTGCTTTGATTTTACATTTTTGGGGAGACAAATTGTTGCCCAAATAGATCGCAGCTGCTTCATAAACTTCATTTTTGACATCTCCTTCGAATTCATTGATCACTATTGTAGACTTATTTGATAATTTTTCCTTGGCTTCATTGAACATAGCTCGGTTCTCATTGATTGCCTTAGCGAGTGCCACGAGCCCTGTGCCTACTGAAATAGCAACAGTTACATACTTTAAATACTCCATGGATTTTATGATTAAGCTATAGAGCTGTTCTACCTTTGCAAAGTTGAAGTTTGCTTTTCTTATTTATAAGAAAGGAAAAAGCAGAGTATGAAATTGACTTTGTCATGGAAAGAAAAAATCAAACAGTGTGGAGAGAGAAATTGGAATGATCAAGGAAATAGTTAGGTGACTCAATTATTTGAATTATTTATTACAGTCATGTTTAATTTTTTTTTTTTTTTAATGAAAGAGTCAATCAACTTTGCTTACATTACTTCAAGAGTCATCCTATTAAGTTGACACAACACATATATTGGATCTTCAAAATATAACTTTGACCATGTATAAACTAGACACTGTGATTATTCAAAAATTAAAGAGATACATGTTAAAAATACATCTGAACTATTTTTTTTTTTTGAGTTTCATATGTAAACTATTGGTAATGTGAGTTTCATACTTAAACTATCGGTTATAAGTTTGAGAAACACACTTTTATTTTTTGTTTCATTCTCACCATAGTGTGTGTAATATACTCTCTCTTTTATTTTTTTAAAAATGTCACATCATACTCTACATGGATAAAATATTTCACCTTTGACAAAAAATAATATAAATTATAGTATTATTTAAAATTAAATATTAAAGTATTATTATTTCAAAAAATATTATAAAATAAAATATAAACTATTTTTCTTACCTCACCCCCATCACTTCCTCTCACCATACACCCCCTCTAAAATGATAATTTATATATTATTTTATTTTTTTTAGAAATATTAATTCTACGCTACCCACCTAATCCCCCACTTTTATTTTTTTTTCTCATTTTGAGAGAATTATTTTTTATTTGTTGCAAGATTTTTTAAAATAAAATTTTATTTATGGTATATTCAATACACAAGTAAAAAGAAATACATTTTTAAAATATGTATATATATCTGTAACAAAATAAAAAGATAAAAATAAATCAAAAGCGAACGGTTAGATGCGTGTGAATAGAAATTTATTTATTTTAAAAAAATATTTTGTATGCAGGAGTAGAGTATTAAGGGCTGAAGTTTAAATGTTTTAAAAATATTTCATCAAAGAGATTTAAAAAAAAAGGGGGCGAGGATTGTTGGGGCGTACGTGGTGGGGTGGGGGTGGGGGTTGTGGAATAGTTGAGGAAATTAGTTTAAATTTTATATTTTGAAAAATAATTATTTTTAAAAAATAGTATATTTTGGAAAGAATATTTATACTTTAATATTCCAATTTTAATTAATATTAATAGTTTGTTTAATTTTTGTGAATGTGAAATATATATTTTTTTTCAATAAAAAGAGAAGGGGAGTTTTCAAAAATACCAAGTTTTTGGATAAAAATTACATGCCCCTACCGAATCATTGAAAAATACCATATAAAATACCAACTTTATTTACAAATTTAGGAGAGAGAGTGTTTTGAGTGTGATTATTGTGGTGTGTGGTATGATATAATAGTGTTGGAAAATGAAAAAGAGTGTGTTTTTTTTTGTATTTTGATAAATAAATTTTAAAGTGTAATTTTGGGGGTGAAAATTGTTATTTGTGTAAAAAATCCAAAAGTGTATTACACAAACTTATAAGTAACAGTTAGATATGAAACTCATATTCCTAATAGTTTAGATATGAAACTCGAAAAAGGAGATAATTTAGGCATATTTTTTTATACTTATCTCAAAATTAAAATAAATAAGCACTGAAATCCTATTTCGCAGAACACGTGAAATACGCCCAAATTACGTGCATGACGATTCGGAAAATTAGTGTTCATTTTTTTATTATTCGAACACCAGCTTCGACGAGTCAGCAACCAGTTCCCCTGCTCCTCTCTCCCTCATTGTTGCTACTAGCAGTTCCCTCTCCTCCATCGCACAACAATTAGCCAACTACCACGCACCAAAAACAACCCTAAAATCACATTCTCTTCATCTTCTCCAATGAAGTAGCGATAGCAGAGAACAATCGTATTCTCATCCATTGGACCACCACCAACAGTCATCAAAATCAACCTTTCCTTCTCCAGCTAAACCACACCAAGACCATCAGATCTTTGTTACAAACAGCCAACCAAATGAGAAGCCCGCTCACGAACCAAGGTCCTAACTCCAGAAGCAGAGGACTTCTTCGAGCACTGGTGGGATCTCTTCTCCTTAGTTCTTGTATTACTGGTTTCATGAATGCTTAAAATTTACATGTAGAATTTTTAATTAGTTGGCAGTCTCTGAGTGGTTTACTAATCCACGTTAGAAAGTCTGCATATCACACGTTTTGGCTTTAAGATTTAAGTATTATTTTACTTGAATATTGGATAGTTAAAATATTTATTTGTGCATTCTCAAAATTAAGGATAAAGATTATAATTATATATGGATTATGCCTATTAAATTTTTATCAATAAACTATAATGTTACATTTTATTTAGTTCATTGACTTTTTCTGTATCAGTCCATATGACATTAATAATTAAGACATAACATAAACTATCGATCTGACCCAAGCCTTAACTCATGGAATATTTGTGTATAGCTTTTAATAACGTGGAATATTTGTAGAAGTTTTGTATTTTATTTGGTAAAACTCATATGCTATATTTGTTGTGGAATAAGTTAAAAAGTGGATAGCTCTATTTACGAGAAATTCTTTTATTCTCCGATTTAAAGAAATTACTTCTTCTTTTTTATTTTTGATCAAAACAAAAAAAAAATCAATTATGAACTTAAACAAAAAAATTTACTACAAGTATATAATTTTAAATGAATATTTTTTTCTCTAATATATAAAATTAAAAAAACTCATAATAGATTTTTTTTCTGGACCTCTTCTATTTTATTTTTATTTTTTTGTGGGGGGAGGGGGGGGGGGGGGGGGTTCCTTGGGATATCTCTTTGGCTTTTTTTTTTCCTTTTACTTATTTGAATTTTTTTAATTATATTCTTTTTGAATTAAGTCTATTTTATATAAATATTGCTCTAGTCTTTTCACTTATCTCAATTTGTTAATTCATTAGTTTGTAAATTTAGGTGGTTGGATTTACCAAGAGATTAACAATATAATAATTTTGTCATTAAACCAATATCACAATGTCTATTTTACTTTAAAATCTATTTTCATCTAAATTATGTAAACACAATTAATGCAAGTATTACTAATACAATATATTTTATTTAGCATTGCTCTTATACACCACATCAAATGAACGCATATGATTCTTCTTTTAACGCACCTAAAGTATTGTTTTTCGCACGATTTTCATACAATTTCAACTTTTAACTTCATCCATCGACATATTGTAATTTACATATACTAGACTATAATTTTCTTTTTCTCCATACATTACAACAACAACAACAACAACAACAACATACCCAGTGAAATCCCACAAGTGGGGTCTGGGGAGGGTAAGATGTACGCAGACCTTACCACTACCACACAAGTAGAGAAGCTGTTTCTTGGAAACCTTCATTACAAAAACCCATCAGCAGAATAAGCTAGATATGATAAACAGGCAAGAAAGAGAAGAACACATGATAATACGTAGATACAGGCTAGTAAACATATAAAGGCAGATAAATAACAAATAAAGGCAGACAATTACCACTCCTTCCTATCTACCCTATCAGCCTGCTACTATAATTCTCGACCTTCACTCCTTCCTGTCTAAGGTCATGTCCTTGGTGAGATCAAGTTTCATCATATCATATCTAATCACCTCCCCCTAATACTTCTTTGGTCTACCTCTACCCCTCCTTGTAGCTTTCAAATCTATCCTCTCACACCTTCTAACAGGGGCATCGGTACTCCTTCGTTGTACATGTCTAAACCATCGCAGTCTCGCTTCTCTCATCTTGTCAGCTACAGGGGCCACCTCTAGCTTCTCCCGAATGACCTTGTTCCTAATCTTATAACTCCTGGTGTGACCACACATCCATCTTAACATCCTCATTTCTGCGACCTGCATCTTCTGAACATGTACATTTTTTATTGGCCAACACTCCACCCCATACAACAAAGATAGTCTAACTACCATTTTGTAGAACTTACCTTTGAGTTTAGGTGATATCTTCTTATCACAAAATACTCCAGAGGCCAACCTCCATTTTATCCAAGCCGCCCCAATACGATGTGTGACATCATCGTCGATATCCCCACTACTCTGGATGATAGACCCCAGATACTTAAAGCTTTCCTTCTTGGGGATAAGGTGAGCCGCAAGTCTCACATCAATGTCTGCTTTATCCCTCGCAACACTGAATTTGCACTCCAAGTATTCTGTTTTGGTCTTGCTCAGTTTGAATCCTTTGGTCTCCAAAGCGTGTCTCCAAACCTCCAACCTATCATTAACTTTGGTCCGGGTCTCATCAATCAGTACTATATCATCTGCAAACAACATACACCACGGGACTTTCTCCAAACATTGTATATGATTTTTGTTCCTCTCTCCCATAAATTGCCCTAGCTAGAAAATTGGTAATTACTAATATATGATTTTATTTTTTTAATTTTATTTTATTTTTGCTTGGCTTTCTATTTCGTTGATAATCTATTAGCTATCGTTCTCTTTTTATAGATTAGTGGTCTAAACTTTAGTTAGACAAATATGTGTTTTACTAGATTTAGAATTCCTAGTTAAATTATATTTGAGTTTTAATTTTGTCTTTATTTTAGATGATTATAAAAGTATCTTTTACCTGTCCGAACATGATAAAGATTATTATCATTCGTGGAAAGATAATAGTTCATATATATATATTTTTTTTTTATTCTTACTAGCAAGAATATTGATATACTATTTTTGTTTTATTCTTACTAAATTTAAGTTTTTTAGTTCAAATTCAAAATCACTAAGCCAAATCCACTTAAGCAATAGAGCATTTTCTTTTTTTCTTTGCAAGGTTGAATTTTGTTTTTCAGAGTATAATTGACTTTGTCATGTGAAGGAAAAAAAAACAATCAAACAGCGTGGATGGAGAAATTGGAACAATCGAGGAAAATTATTTCTTTTTTTTTTCTTTTTTTCTTTTTATAAAAAAAGTCTTTTATTTCCTTAACTCAAAAGAACTGATCGGGTGATATAGGAAATTATAGTTGAAGTAATTGGAGAAATTATTTATTAGAGGTAATATCGTAAAATCATTGCTAAAGCAAGCAGCTGCCTTACAAAGATTAAATAAAAAAGTCCACAAAATATTTTTATAAACTCTGTATAATATATAAGAGGAAGTAACAGCTCAAACAGGTACGTCGACTAAAAAGTGCATGCTTGAGTACCAAACTCGCATTTATATAATAAAAGAATTTTGAATTATTAATATCATATAGATGAGAAAAAGAATAGTCTATGTGGACTAAATATTAAATGCCTCTACATCTTTTACTGGTCAAATTTTAATAGGGTGACTTTTAAAGTGATACAGGCAAAATTGAGTGGTCCTCTTGTGTCTTTTTCTTTTAAATAAAAAGAATGATAAAAAAATTAGATAATTTAGATTAAAAGTATCTTTTATCTGTTCGAGCATGATAAGAATTATTATCACTTGTAGAAAGATAATACTCTATATGTATTTTAAATAAATATGTATTTTTTATTCTTACTAGTAAGATAACTGATATACAATTTTTTTTTATTGTGTGACTAAATTTAAAATTTTCAGTTCAAATTCAAAATAACCGAGCCAAATCCACTTAAGTAATAGAACATTTTTTTTTCTTTGCAAGGTTGAATTTTGTTTTTCTTATATTTTTTATTTATAAGAAAGAAAAACAATCCAACAGTGGATGGAGAAATTGGAACAATCAAGGAAATTGCCCAATTATTGAAATGTTTTTTTATTTTTATTCTTTTTACAAAAGAAGTCAACAAATTTTGTTTACATCACTTCAAAAATCATCTTATTAAGATTTCATCAACAAAATATGATGTGATATTTCTATTTTGTTCACATAATTTTATTTTTTATTAGTCTATGATATTAATAATTGAAAATTTAATGTAAACTATTCATCCGATCTAACCCTAACTCATAACTCTAATTGACTCTATATTTGAGTTTACTTACTATGTAAAGCTTGTAATACAAGAAATATTTGTAAAAACATTTATTATGAAACAAGTTGGTAGCTTTATTTACATAGAGAAATTTCTTTTATTCTTCTCCTTTTTTTTCCCAATTTATTTCGCTTAACGGTCAAACTAACTAATATTCAGTATAAATATATTTATAAATTTTTTTAATTTTAAAAAGTAAAATTTACATATTCAAAAAATTATACAAGGAAAATATTATGAGTAATCCAATCCAAAAATATGATTAATTCGGATTATTATTAATGTTGTGTTGGGTCTGTGGTTTATATTGAATGACGTAGATCCCGTGCAATGCACGGGTCCAATAGTTACTCATAAATTTATTTTTTTTAGGCTTAATTCATAAAGAGACACCTAAACTTGTCCTCATTTTTCACTTAGACACCTAAACTAAGACAAGTTCCTAATAGACACCTCAACTGCTCAGATTTGATCCCATTAAACACTTTTATCCTACTTGGCACTCTCCGGTACTGCAACTATTTATTTTTGGCTGAAAAATTAAAAAAAAGTACCGGAGAGTGCCAAGTAGGATAAAAGTGTTTAATGGGATCAAATCTGAGCAGTTGAGGTGTCTATTAGGAACTTGTCTTAGTTTAGGTGTCTAAGTGAAAAATGAGGACAAGTTTAGGTGTCTCTTTATGAGTTAAGCCTTTTTTTATGATATAATTAAACACTATTAAATTTTCTCTTTAAGTATAAAATTAATATCCACTAAATATTATTAATATTGATTAAATTTTAAATTCAATAATTAAGTGATTTTAAATATTTATATGTATATTTATAATATTTCCTTTTTGACACAAATATAATCACAGAAAAATATTAAAATAGTATTTTAATCTTATTTGTCCAGTTTAAAGAGAAATTTATTTTATCTTAATTTCAGTATTTACTTAATTTTAAATAATTGATATATATCGAAATCATAGTTGAAACAACTGGGGAAATTATTTATTAGAGGCATTATCGTAAAATCATAGTTGACGCAATCAGTTGTCTTAAAAAGACTTTTTGACACAAATATAATCACAGAAAGATATTAAAATAGTTATTTAATTTTATTTGTACAGTTTAAAGAGAAATTTGTTTTATCCCAATTTCAGTATATACTTAACTCCAAAGAACTGATAGGTGATATAGCGAAATTATAGTTGAAGCAACTGGGGAAATTATTTATTAGATGTAATATCGTCAATCATAGCTGAAGAAAGCAACTGCCTTACAAAGATTAAATAAAAAAGTCCACAAAATTATTTTATGGACCCTGTATAATATATAAGAGGAAGTAGACAGCTCAAGCAGGTACGTTGGCTGAAAGCTGCCTGCTTAGCTACCAAACTCGCACTTATATAATAAACTAGAGGGATGGTGCCCGTGCGAAGCACGTGCGGAGGGGCAGGAAGGAGTTAAATAGGAGTGGAATGTGGTAAATGGGATTTTAGAACGACATCGATAATCCTGACAAAATAAGAAGTTATATGAGTGCATCGCTAAGGCCCTTTTCGAATGAAATTTTCTTTACACAATATGTTACTGTGCTGCTACACTGGTAGATGGAGGAAAGCCAAAAAATGCAAGTACTTCAGTTGTCACTGGATTTAGCTGCAGAAGAAACAAGGACACGTTCAAAGTTGCAGCAGTTTTAAATTGGTCATCGACATTGTAAGGCAGCTGTACATATAATGGTAAAGTGTAATTTGTAATTACCTTTATTCCGTTGCGAGTAAATTGTGCAAAAGATGTATCTGTGAATGGGGATGGCAGTAGTGGGTTGCGTTTGAAACCTTGTGTTGTAGGTGAAGCAACTTTGGTGGATTTAACAATCTCTTACGACACTTTCGATGATGGAAGGATAGGACACAGAATGAAGACCAAAAGTTGTTAGTCGGATGAAATGCAACCTCGAAGAGACCTTCTTCCTCAATAGAAGGAACATTCCACAATGATAGGACCCTAAGATAAGGGCACCCATGTGCAATAGCAGATAGACCAACGTTAGTAATATCACGAACTGAGTTACTCCCTCGGGTAGAAAGCTTTCCTAATCCTCCACGGGTAGAAGTCCCTACTGCAATTGCAGCAAGTGTAACGTTAGTAGCTTTCTTCCCTTCCACACACCTAGTAAGGTACCCATCACATTCAACTTCAAGCTCTTCATCTTTAGAGATCATTGTTGTGTCATTTAGATTGTTATAGCTCTTGTTCCTACAAATTTCAGAGTTCCGCACGCTACTCAACAACATAAGCCAACGCTTAGAAACACAAGCAGCTGCACCCCTTGCACGACCTCGAGGCAATCGTCTGAGGATCTCAAATAGGCATTCATCAGGAAGAATTTCAAGAGGTGGAACCTTTGACCGATCTTCGACAACAAATGGGCCACAAATCCATGCCCTCTTCCTCAGAGGACAGTAAACTGCAGCATGACCCAAAGACAACATGAGACCCAAATCTGCAGAACAAAACGATCCACCAGAATAGAACTCATTATCACCTGAAGTCCAAGGAGCAAGATTTATTATCAGTTATATTTCCCATCAAGTCCACATGCTAGAGCACACTAAATTTTCACAAATGAAAGAATTCACAAGTATTCATCCATGCCTTTTTCCTTTAAAAAAAATCACTTTATAACAGACAAACAACCATCACATGTGAGTTGAAGTTGTAGATCTACCTGTCATGCACATATATTTTCAGATCTACAACAATCTTTTATATATAAACCAAAAGACTAATCCACAGTTCCTTCAATAAATTACCAATCTTTAATAAACATTCACAACGTAAGACACATAAGGATCTGTCAAAACACAAAGTCTAGATAAAATTAAACTCTTCAAAGCCAAAGATAAGTCTCTTCATAAAAAAATTTCCCCTTTTTTATCCATTTCAGTAAATTAATGCTCATACTCACCTCAACAATGATGCACCCACACAGTGATATGATTTGATTTCTAAAATAGTCACACAACTTTTAGTTATTATCTCGAGAAGTCACTTTCTTTGCGGAAAAAAATTGGAACCAAACTTTCTTAGATAATAGCTAAAAAAAATATCTTTGGATCTAAACCTTATTAATACTTCTCATCTTTATTTCTTTAAATTGATAACCATATTCATCAGAGGCTATCAACAATCATGCACCTATATAGAGTTATAGAGTATATTCACCTCAACAATCATGTATCTATATAAAGTTGGAGACTATTCATGATATTTGGATCTAAACATCAAAAATCCACTTCCATTTCAGTAAACTAATGGTCATATTCACCTCAAAAATCGCCTAAAATGTTAAAATTTGTCATGGGATAGAGTTAGCAAGCAAATGTTGGATTAAAACATTGTACTCGTATCCAATCTCATCCCACAGAAGTGGAATTCTAACACCTAAGCCCAGACCATCCATGATACTATGTGGAAAGGCCTTTGGTAATTCACTGATATTTTCGTATAAGTCAATATAGTTACTTTCTTTCCTAAGCCGAGAAATAGCCTTTAGGCTGTTTCTGTAGACAGAAGGTAGTACCTTCATTGCCTCGAGAATAGCATGTGTAATCTGCTGAGATGCCCAGAAAGGATCAGCATGTGCACCACCGAGAGGTTCCTGTAAGAGATGACAAACAAAGCCATCATTCATAGTAATGTCCCTTCACCATGGATTCTAAATATTTTCCTCTCCTAAACCAAATTAAGTATAAAGGAGAAAAGTAAATAGATGGTAAGAGTTCTTACTGGAATAATTGCATCCTCTATCCGGAGCCTGTAATGTTCCTGAGTTGTGATCCTCAATTTCTCAACTGCCTATTCAATTAGAATTTTAGTAATGAAAAACCATTTTTTCCACAAATTTGAACAACTATTTCTCATATACCTTCGGAGCTGCTTCTGAAGATTTCCGTAATATTGCAGCACAAGCTTCAGGACTGGGCAAAAAAACAGACTTCGTAAGGATACAGCAAACACCGAGATATTCAAGAAAACAATGCAAGAAGTGTAAAAGCAACAACTACAAAATCTTTGCCTCAACGCATGTACAATGTGTCCGCGTCTCTCATCTGACACATCATGTTTTAGTTTGTCCCTGATACAGTTAGCTGCCAGTTCGTTTCTGCATGCGCAGAAGTTATTTTTTAACTATTCTTATTCTTCAAATTGGTAAAAGCCCTGAGCAACTGAATAAATTTGTGGAAGAAGTAAAAATGTTACCTAGCAACATAAAATGTTGAGTTTTCCAACATAAACAACTTGTTTGCACATCCAATGGCAAGAGCGCCGCCTGAACCACCTTCACCAGTTACAACTGTTATGATCGGAACTTTCAGCCCAAACATTAGATATGATATGGTGAAACTTGGTCTCACCAAGGACATGACCTTAGACAGGAAGGAGTGGAGGTCGAGAATTAGAGTAGCAGGATAATAGGGTAGATAGGAAGGAGTGGTAATTGTCTGCTTTTATATGTTATTTATCTGTCTTTATATGTTACTATCTTGTATCTACGTATTATCATGTGTTCTTCTCTTTCTTGCCTGTTTATCATATCTAGCTTATTCTACTGATGGGTTTTTGTGATGAGGGTTTCCAGGAAACAGCCTCTCTACCTGTGTGGTAGTGGTAAGGTCTGCGTACATCTTACCCTCCCCAGACCCCACTTGTGGGATTTCACTGGGTATGTTGTTATTGTTGTTGTTGAGATTTTGGAATTTAAATTTGAAGTTTCGCTGGTGGAAGTCTCAAAAATTGGTATGAGTCAGATTTTCCTCATGTGATCAAATTTCATGGCTAGAGAGATTTATGGCCAAATGGTAGTGATTGTCTAGGTCTAATAGTTACTCCATAAAAAATGAAAATACAGTTGGAGTTTCTTATGTATGAAAATCAAGCAAGGATATAATCCTTGTGTTGTCTATCTGGTAAATGCCTTGTAATTATATTTATGTAATTAGTTTATGGAAAGACTTTGATATTGATTCCTCATGCAGGAAGTTTGACTTTTGAGCATAATGGTGGCTCAATCTTCGACCTCTACCTCCCTGAAAGAGTACCTAAAAAAATATGAAAGTATTACCAATGAAGAAGAAAAGAAGAAACAGAAGAAAAAGAAGAAGGTTAAACCTAATAATGTCAAAGGTGTTGTCGTCGTTGATGAAGATCCTGTTTGGCAAAAACCTGTAAAAGTTGAAGATGAAGAGGATGAATCACCTGGTGATATATTTCAAACGTTTGTTTTTGTTGATTTTTTGTATCCTTGGGTGTTACATATGTGTCTCTTAGCTGTGTTTTTTTCCAGACGAAGAGCTGCCTCAGGTAAATGAAGATATTGAAGTTAAGCGCATGAAGAGATTGGAGCAGATTAGAGCTAGACGTCCATTTGGTTCTAATTCAGAAGATGGAAGTGGTTGGGTATCTGTTTCAAGTACTTCTAATAATGTCATTTCTGGTGACCAAAATTCTGATTTATCCCCGCCAAGGAAAAGACTTGGTCGAAATGATAGTCCCTCGCCAGAATCTCAACTTAATCCATCAAGTCCTGCCGCTGATTTATCACCACCACGTAAACCGAGGGCTCGAAATGATACACCCTCTCCAGAAAGTGAGTGTAAGCAGCCAAGAACTCAAGAGGGTGACCTGTCGCCACCCCGCAAGCGTAGTGCTAGGAATGATACACAGAGGACTAGGATTCGTACACCTTCACCTGAACCTCAGTTGAAGCCTTCAAGTTCAAAAGATGCTGATTTGTCACCACCACGCAAGCGGAGGGTTCGGAATGATACACCTGAAAATGAAATGAAGTCTTTGAGCACTAGAGATGCTGATATTTCACCACCAAGTAGACGAAGGGCTCGGAATGATACACCTGAATCTGATATGAAGTCTTTGAGCAGTAGAGATATGGATATCTCACCACCAAGGAGACGTAGAACTCGAAATGATACCCCTTCACCAGAACCCAACAGGCCTTCCGCTGATTTGTCACCACCAAGACGGAGGAAAAATTACGGCCAAAGTCTTCCTGATATTTCTGATGTTTCTCCTCCTCCACAAGGTTCCCGTGCTCAAGGTGATTCGAGAGCTGATCAAGCTAGAGATCTCTCGCCCTTGAGGAAAAAGAAGGACCAAAATGCACTGGAGGCACGCCCACATTCATCCACTACAAAGCAGGGACCAAAAACTGGTTTGGTTAGTGGCAAAGATATCAAAGACGAAATTGATAGGACAAAGAAGGAAGACTGGATGAGGTAATTCTATACTGCTACTTCATGTGTCTTGTCTTGTCTTTCTTTTTTTGCCATTATTTAGGGTCAGTTTGGAAGTACAAGGCAAGTAAAGTAATGTAGGAAGAGACTGGGAAATCTTGTTTTCTGGGGAGGAAAATGTTTTATGCTAAAAGAATCAAAGCTTTCATGAACATTACCATCACCAGATCTCTCTTATGCTTGATCCTTGCTCTAGCTAATTCTAATTGATGAAGTGACAATGATTTGTATTTTAGGTTTCAGGAAATGGATCCTTTGGTTAGTGGCAGAGGTGCTGAACCGGTATATCGGGATAAAATTACAGGTGCATGAACTATGTAAATTATTGTTATAGTTACTAAATATGGTCTTTCATTTGGTCTCACACTGTATCACTGCAGGACAACGGATGTCAAAGGAGGAGTTCTTGAAGTCCAAGAAGAAGAAGGAAGAGAAGGAGAAGCCAAAGGTACATAAATTTATAAATTTATTCATAAATTTATTTTTTTATGATATAATTAAACACTATTGAATTTTCTCTTTAAGTATAAAATTAATATCCACTAAATATTATTAATATTGATTAAATTTTAAATTCAATAATTAAGTGATTTTGAATATTTATATGTATATTTGTAATATTTCCTTTTTGACACAAATATAATCACAGAAAAATATTAAAATAGTATTTTAATCTTATTTGTCCAGTTTAAAGAGAAATTTGTTTTATCTTAATTTCAGTATTTACTTAATTTTAAATAATTGATATATATCGAAATCATAGTTGAAACAACTGGGGAAATTATTTATTAGGGGTACTATCGTAAAATCATAGTTGAAGCAAGCAGTTGCCTTAAAAAGACTTTTTGACACAAATATAATTACGGAAAGATATTAAAATAGTTATTTTATTTTATTTGTCCAGTTTAAAGAGAAATTTATTTTATTCTAATTTCAGTATTTACTTAACTCAAAAGAATTGATAGGTGATATAGCGAAATTATAGTTGAAGCAACTGGGGAAATTATTTATTAGAGGTAATATCGTAAATCATAGCTGAAGCAAGCAGTTATCTAAAATATTAAATAAAAAAAATTCACCAAATAATTTTATGAACCCTATATAATATATAAGAAGAAGTAGACAGCTCAAGCAAACACGTTGGCTGAGAACTTCCTACTTAGCTGTCAAAACTCGCACTTATATAATAAAAGAAATTTGAATAATTAATACCATATAGATGAGAAAAGAATAGTCTCTGTGGACTAAATATTAAATGTCTCTACATCTTTTACTGGTCAAATTTTAATAGGGTGACTTTTAAAGTGATAGAGACAAAATTGAGTGGTCTTCTTATGTCTTTTTTTTTAAAAAAAAAAAGAAAAAAAAGATAAATAATTCTAATACTTAGGTGATCTTCTGAGCTATGTACTTTGAAATTGTAATAATTACTTCATCGCAATTCAAATGTTCACAAAGTTTTGAGTCTCGAAAAGTGTACAAATTTAATTAGAGGGAATACTAAGTTTGTAATTTTAATATTCTTATTTTACTTTTAATAATATATTATTGGTAGAATAATTAAAAACTCGTTAAATATGTCAAATTTTATTTAGACACTTAAATTACGGTATATTTTAATTGAATATCTGAACACATGACTATAAATATCGTATTAAGCAATTATGACATAAATTTTGAAAAAAAAAATTATAAGCTCGAGTTATTTACACAAATAAGTTAACGACATAAAATATGCTATCTCCTTTGATCAAATACATTAATTTGAAGTGAAAGAAGTTTTAGGTTATGCAACTTATTAACGCGAATATGTATAGTTGTATAGTTGTTCATCAAAATAGAGTGTAGTTTGAGTGCTTAAATAAAATTTATAACAAGTTCAAGAAATTGTTGATGTACTCTGAAATGGTACTAACACGAGCTCATCTTTCTACTTCTTTGATAACTGAAACTCAAATTTTTAAAAGTAAAAGTGAAAAGTATTAATCTTTCGAGCAACTTCCACTTATCGGAAAAAAGGGGTGGAGTGATTTATTAAATACTAATTAATTTGACTATAGCCATCAAAGATGTGATGCAGTGAATTACGTTAGTCCTCCATAGAGCTGCCAATACGAGCTAGTCCACCCTATCCGGATTAGTCCATATATACAAGCTTTGAAATTTGATGAGTAAAGCCAGGCTAACCAATTTTTTTTGTGGGCCAGAAAATAGTTAGCCAGTCCATCTGTACATGGGTTGTTGGCGTTGTAGGGTCAGCTCATATTTTTACAAGTATATTTTTTTTTATAAATTTTTAAATTAAATTATAATTTAAAAATATTACAATAAATAGCAACATGACAATATTACATTGTATTAGTGTTATTATTACATATTATAAAAACGTAATTTGTATCCAAATTTTAATATTCAAAATTTTTAAAATTAACTTAAAGTTTGGATTTTTATTATTTTCATACTCTATTTTATGTTTATTTTTATTTTTTTTAATTCGACTCACAGGTTAACCCAACTCATATTGCAAAAGCTGCACAAATTAGCAAACTTATTCGGGTCAGATTAAAAAGCTCATTTCTTAAATGGGCTCTAAAAATCTTAACTCAGGTCTACTTAATCACGGGTTAGATCAAGCCGGTCTAGCAGGTCTAGCCCATATTAATGCTTCTACTCTCCATTAATTAAAGATTTCATGTTTGAGCCCTGAATATGAAAAAAGTCACTGATAGAGAGCACTATTCTCTGAACAGAATGTTATGCAACGTGAATTCAAATCCATCGAATCTTAGTGTATAAGTATTGAACATTAAATAAGAAAAAGAAAACTAACTTGACTTATGTTGACTTTGAACATAAGACCTAGTCATGTCTACATATTTCTCAACCCCCATCCCCACACATTAAAAAAGAAACAATTGCAGAACATACAAGTCGGTCAACTTCTCTTCAATAATTACTCCGTCTAGTTAAATTTATTATTTTAAAATATTTTATTTTATTTTGCATTCGAAATAATCTTATAAGAAATCATGTAATTTGAACCTCATACCATTATATATTTATTATTGTCATATATTAATGGATGTGAGTTAAATCGAAACAATCACAATATTAAAATATGTGTATAGGATTTATGTCATTTTGAAAAATAATTATTATTTAGGATAAAATAGAAAGAATATACACAGTTAGTTTTCTTCACAAAAAGCTAAAAGATAAGGAAAGTGTAAGTTAAATATGTGTTTGGTTATGTTTTATTGTGAAAATAGAAAAGAAAAATATTTTTATAAGCATAAAGTTAGGTAGGCGTTTGATTATGTTTTATTGCAAAAATAAAAAAAATCCTTTTTAAAGAAAAAAATGATTTTAGAAAATAGAATCGTGTTTGATCATTAAACAAATTAAAAGTTATTTGAATTATACAAATAATTTGGAGTGAAAAAGGCAAAATCAACTTTTTGTTATGTTTTAAAGAAAATGAGGAAGAAGAGGGATTACCGAATGGGAGTCGTGATTTAATAGTCAATAAAGTGAGTTGAAAATTATGAGGTTTAGATTTAAATCTTTGTAAAAATATCAAATAGTAGGTGATTTTTCTCATAATATGTCATATTTGGCACCTATTGTTGTTAATAGCTAGCAGGTATCCGGTGAAATTAATTAAGATATGCAAAAGTTGGTCCGAACATCACCTTCATATCAACTATATGTATGTAAAATACGGTTGCTGCCAGTGTTGTTACATTAGACGTGAACATTGAAAGCATAAATGTCTTCATAATGTATAAACTATTGAAAAGCAAGGGTAACACATCCGTTGTCAGATAGTGAATCATCATCACAATTGGTTGCAGGATTATCCCTACTCTGTACTGTTACATTCAATAGGCCCAACTCAACCCTTAGAATTAAGTGGGGTTGGGCTAAATTTTTTTAGCCCATTTAGGAATGAGGTTTTTTACCCCGTCCTCATTTAGTCCGCTAGTTTCATAGGCCCAACCCGCGAATCTCTGAGGCCAGCTCGTGGCCCGCGAGTTTTAAAAATATTTATTATATATTTTTTAAGTTGTGTTTTATTTATTAAGATTTTTTCAATAAATAGTTAAAAAATATAAAATCAAGTCTAACTCTTTTCATTTGTGCAACTTTTACATTTAGGGTCTTTAGCCCATTAGATTTACTTATTAAATCATTACTCCATTAGGTTTTCTATTTTACTTTCATTTAATATAACATTTGTCTCTTCTCTGTGGCTTTGCAATTACTTTACCACAATTTTTCACTTTCATTTTAGGCATTGGAGCAGCCGAGCAGGTACTTATGCCTAATTTTTTGTTTTTCCTTTTGTTGTCTTGTTTATGATAAAAAAAAGTTATGTAATTTGTGTTACTCTGATGAATCCTATGAATATTGTACTTTGCCTATTTTGTTGTTTTCTAAGTATTCTACTGAAGTGTGAGTAACTCATGAACATGTGTAATTTTGTATGCAGTGGTGTTGGTTTTATCAGTGTCGCATAGTCTTTTTAAGAAGATCATATTGTCTACATTATGGTTGAAAGGCCAACCCGTGGCCCGCGTATGTTTGAGTTGGGCTGCTATTTTATAAGCCTTTTAGTTAAAAGGGTCAGCCTGTCCTAAGCCGTTTAATTCTCTAGCCTGTTAGAGTTGGGTTGGGTTAGGTTAGGCCAACCCATTTTGACAGCTCTAATTATGGCTATATAAAACATATCAAATTAAAAAAAAAGTGTTTTGAAAATATTTTAACAAAATCTCTTTCAAGTCAATTCGGGTTGCATATCAATCCAATTTTAAATGGGTTGGATCGAACTAATAATTGGACAGGTTATTAATCTGTCCAAACTTCAACGGGTCGGGTCGATTGGGCTTAATTTTTCCAACCCTATATATAACCAACATAATTATCTATGCGTCACATTTTAGTAGTTTGATTCTATATGATAACTTCCTTTCAACTCTTCTTTTAATGATTGTGCATATTAAAGGTAAGTCATTCAATTTGTAAAAGAATGTTATGTGTTGTTTCTAAAGGGTCAACTGATCAACTTGCATGTGTTAAGTATTGGGACTTTAAAAACACGTTGAAAGCAGAGAGAAATTGATATTCTGAAGACTTTGAATTGCAATGAAAAGGCTATAGCAGAGGCCTATTAAATAGGCTTACAACCAACTAATAGAAGCTATAAAAAAAGAACGAATAATAGTGGATAAACATCCCCACTACTTCTAACCATAAAAACAAACTTAATTCATGTTGATTAACTGAACTAACACTACTTTTACTAGCTAAAAACGAGGACTTTATCGATTACTTTTGAAGCACTAATCAACACTCTCCCTTGCTGCAAAGCTTGTCACTCCCATCTGCAATCTGAAGTACTCATGCTTCCCAATTGAAAGTGCTTTGGTTAGAATATCGGCAACTTGTTCATTTGTGCCACAATGCTTAAACACAATACTTCTACTTGCTACTGGATCTCGTATGAAGTGGTACCAAATGTCAATATGTTTTGCCCTACTGTGAAATGCCAGATTTTTCGTCATTGCAATAGTTACTTTGTTGTTGCAGAAAATTTCAGTTGCAGTGGCTTGCTCCTGAAATACATCAGTAAGCAACCTTTTCAGCCAGACTGCTTGACAAGAAGATGCAGTGACAGCAATATACACAGCTTCGGATGATGATAAGGCCATAATTTCTTGCTTCTTCGAACTCCAAGATATAACACTTGAACCAAGAGAGAATACATATCCAGAAATACTTTTCCTATCATTCGAACACCATGCGTAATCACTGGCAGTGAAACCGAACAATATGAAATCTGATACTTTAGAGTACCAAATTCCAAAATCAATAGTTCCAGCAATGTATCGTAAAATCCGGTTTGTTGCTCCAAAGTGATGCTTAGTTGGATTACACATGAATCCGAAAATCACACTAACAGAAAATGCTATGGCTGGTCGTGTGTGCAACAAATAATTCAGACCACCAACTATGCTTCTAAAGCATAGGGCATCTGCCAATCCCGTACCATCATCAGATATGAGCTTCTCATTTACATTCATAGGTGTAGAAGCTATCTTGCAAACCAATATGTCAAATCTCCTAAGAAGATCAGTTGCATATCTTTTTTGCGAGATAAAAATGCCATCTAACATTGTTTATCTTAAGACTAAGAAAATATTACAAAAACCCCAAGTTTGTCATTTCAAATTTTTTCATCATGGTAGACTTAAATTCAACAACAAGAGATTCATAAGAGCCCATATAAATCATATCATCTACATAAAGACACATCACTAAGAAATTTGTTTTACCTCGTTTCTTTACATAGAGAGTTGGCTCATTTTTGCTCCTTTCAAATCCATTCTCTAGGAGATAGGAATTGATCTTGCTATACAACGCTCGCGGGGCTTGCTTTAGTCTATATAAGGCATTTTTCAATCTATACACTTTACTTTCTTGTCCGCTCACGACAAAACCTTTAGGCTGTGCAAAATATACTTCTTCCTCCAATTCGTCGTTTAAAAAGGCCGACTTGACATCAAATTGGTAAACTGGCCAATAGAGTTGAGCAGCAAGAGCTAAGAGAGTTCTCACCATTTTAAAGCATGCTATTGGAGAGAATGTTTAATCAAAATCAACTCATTGTTATTGTGCATATCCTTTTGCAACAAGCCGAGCTTTGTACTTTTGAATTGATCCATCAATATAGTACTTTGTGCGATAGACCCATTTCAAGCCAATAACATTCTTTCCTTTTGGTAAATCAACTAATTCCGAGGTTTCATTCTTTTCAACAGCTTTGATCTAATCTCCCATTACTTGTTGCCACTTTTCTTTTTCAGCTGCCTCTCTATAATATATGGGATCTAAAACAAGAAGAGAAAATTGACAAGGGATATACATATTGTTAGAGTATTTGAGATTCGATTTTCTGTCCCTTGTTGATCTTCTAAGTGGACTTGGCTCTACTAAAGATTCTTCAACTATTTTAGATGTTACCGGTACTAATTATTCAGTAACAGGTGGCTCAGGTGCTGCATCAGGAACTAAAGATTCAGCAATAGGTAACTCGGTGGTCGGTGCTAGGAGCTAAAATTCAATTTAATTGATTTGATTTAAATATTATTAATTTTAATCATAAATAAACTCCTTTTAAAATTCAATCAAAATATATATATATATATATTGTATTCGTAAAATCAACCAGTTTCTTCCGGTTATTCTAGGGTTCACTCTCAAACCCACAATCTTCGGCTACCAATTTCCACAATCATGGCGGATTCAGCTCCTTCGCCGGAAAATCCCGCCGGCGCTAATCCTCAACAACCGACGGAATCCGATAATAAAACCTCCCAGTCAGATCCATCTCCGGCGCCGTCGTTATCTTCACCTCTGCCACCACCTCCGCCGTCGATCCAGCCTTACTCCACTGTACCTCCGTCGTTTCGTCCGGCGACGCCTCCAGCACCACTACCTGGTGTTGGTGTAACTCCTATGTTCTCGCCTCTTCCTAACCCTAACTTGCAGCAGCAAACATTGAATTTTCCGAATCCTTCTGTTCAGCCTCCTGGAGTGAATTCTGTGCCGCCGGCGATGATTCCGGCGCCTACTGGTGCTGGAGCTGTTCAGATGGGTTCGGCGCCACAAATTACGCCGCCTTATGCTGTGCCTGGACAGATGATGAGACCGTACGCTCCTATGCCTAACGGTTACCATGCTTTGCCTCAACCTGCTCCACAGGGCGCCATGATTCCACCCGGTGGGTTTTTGTTTCTTTCTAATATATATAGTTACTTGGGTTTTTAGCAATTGATGCTGCAACATTGATAGCTGAAATGATAGATTGTGCAGTGTATAGTTAAGAGATTAGGATCGCTGTCCCGCATTTATACACTTTCCGCAGTAGATGCTGTGATATCAAAAGACGAAGTCTTTGTTTTAATAATTAATCTCTTAGGATAGTTACTCCAGATTTGTGGATCGTAAGCACCAGATGCTGCAGTAGCGGTAGTCCTAATAATAGCTTTGAAAAAGCTTATTATTTAGAAATTATTCTGTTGAGACTAAGTCACTGAAAAATGTTATACGTAAGTATGCTTGTTAAAGGCTCTAGAAGAATTACTGAACACATATCTATGATTACCGTTTCACCCTCGCATTACAATAGTATACAGCTATATGGACTATGATTAGAGTAACAATGGCTAGCGTACTTCTGTTTGTTGCTTTATTGTGTTGATATTGAGAGGGGAATAATATGGATGAGAGGAGTTTGCCGTAGAATTGTATTAAAAATGGATAAGGGGTATCGATGACGGGATGTTTTCTCCTACAGTTTCTTGAATGGTTTCGGTGAGAAAGGTGAAGGCTTCATATTGCAGTTCATTAGAGACTACTGAGTACTCCAACTGCTTTTTGGTATGAGCACGTCTGCTTGGTTTTGTTTTTATTTTCATTTATCATTACAAGGTCATTTGCTTTCGAACACATCTATTTTCTGTTAAGTACCAGAAGTGGAGCTTTCTCACCATGGTCATACAATTTTTCTATGTTATGTAATGTCTGAATATGCGTGTACTACAGTAGATTTACTTTTAGTAATAAGGGTACTATCCCTTTGTTGGGATCTTGATTCTTGAAATGCTGGCAGCAGACCTTGTTAACAACTGAATGCAAGTAGCCTATGCGCCAAGGTATCACAATCTTTTCATTTTACCTGCTTGTGTTGTCTTTCTGCCTTTTTTTTTGCTGTACATGATGATTTTAATGTTTGACATGTGGAAAGATTGTCTTAAAATATGTTATCATGCTATCAATTGCATTATTGATGATGAGACGCTGGAAGTCTCATCTTAATGTATTCAAACCCCGCAAATCGTTCTTGGGAATTTGGACAGTTTGATCACATTTTCTTGCAAGTGGACACATAAGGTAAGCCCTATTCACATGTTAGTGATTTATGAAATGGATGTTATTATCTTGATCCTTCAGGTTATCTGTTCAGCTCGTGAGTGTTCTCATGCCTATGGTGCCATCTCATAATGCTTGTAATGTTTGGTAATAACATTTGTTCAGCCTTACCAGTTCTCTTTCGTGAATGAGGTGTAGGTGTTGAGTGTTAGACTTGTCTCCGCTTTATAAGCTTGGCCTAATAAATATTCCTAGATTCCTTTGTCTATTTATGCAGGTATACCGCGTTATGCATCACCATATACACAAATGGCTCGACCAGTGTTTCCTCCACGCCCAGTTGGTGCAGTAGGCATTGTTCCTCCCTTGATGCGCCCTCCAATCCCTGTGATACGTCCTCCAATCATTCCTCCTGTTGCTAGGCCACCTGTAATCCCAAGCATTACTCAAACGGAGAAACCACAAACAACGGTTTATGTTCGCAAGATATCGTCCACTGCAGAAAACGAGTTTATGCTTTCTCTTTTGCAGGTGAGTGAATTTAATATTTCAGCAATTCCTCCAATTATTTTTTGAAGGGTAGAACTTAGTGCTTTTTGTGTTCCTCACTTGTTTGTGTCCCAAACCTCTAAATTTAACTGAACTTTGTGCTGTAATGTTTGCAAAGCTCTGCGGGCCTGTTAGGAGTTGGAAGCGCCCTCAAGATCCGACTAATGGATCACTGAAAGGTTTTGGGTTTTGCGAGTTTGAGTCTGCAGAGGGGGTTCTCCGTGCATTAAGATTGCTCAACAAATTAAACATCGACGGGCAGGAGCTACTGGTATAATTCTGTGTCTCTCCATAGTTAAATAAGAAATTGAAAGATTTCATTGAAATTGTTCGTTTGGAAATTTCTTGAACCACCAAAACTAAACAAAACAACACACACACCCACACCCACACCCACACCCACACCAACTGTCCCAAATAAATAAATAAATAGTGTTTTCTCATTTATATCTGCACAATTTAGGATTATTTTGTGCAGCATGAAAATCTCACAAATGATAAAATTAATTATGATGCCTTATCTTTCCATCTGATAGTGTGTGCCTGTGCAGCTCAGCTATCTACAAAATATTTACATTATCTTCCCCCAGTGTTTGGCTAATATGACATTTTGTTCTCTCTGCATGTATATTTTGACCAAGCCATGTTATAGGCACTCTCTTTCGAATCATGTTACATCCCCAGCTTACTAAGGGATAGTGAGATTTCAACTATTAAACCTAGTTAGACTTGGTATCATTGCAGTTAAATGTCAGCCAGGAAACTCGTGATTTCCTTGAACGATATGTTGAAAAGAAAGCAGAAAGCTCAAAGAAGCCCAAAGGGTCTGAAACTGAAGGTGCTGAGAAAGAAGACGAAAGTGCATTAGGTGGGGAGAAGAATGAAAATGCAAAGACGTCTACAGAACCTCCTGAGTCTACTACAGAAGAATCAAAGCAAGACAGTGGTGATAAAGGAAACAGAGAAAATCTCGATGCTGCTAACTTTGGTCTGGTCACTGACGAAGATAGGCAAGCTGATGAAGAGGCCATGGAGAAGCTCAAGGATATGATAGAGGAAAGGCTGAAGAATAAGCCATTACCACCTCCACCTCCACCTCCACCAACAGCTAAAGATGGTTCTGATAACTCATATACGGAGAACCTCAAAGATGGGGAACCAGGTAGAGATACAGCAAAAAATGGTTAGTTTATTGGACCAATAAGAAGCCGGTCTTTCCTTCTTTTCTTTTGGATGTTTTCTTTTATTGCCTTGATGTGTCATCAAAAGATATTGGTGCTTTAGTCTATTGCTTTACTGACAGTTTCAATATGATTTTGGGAACACTGCAGAAGGGAAAAATGATGATGTTAGCGAAAGTAAAACTTCAAGTGAACATGACAAGGCTGAGATTAGCTCACCGGACCATCGTAGGCATGATAGGAGAAGCAGGGATCGAGAGAGGGATTTGAAGAGAGAAAAGGAAAGGGAACTCGAAAGGTACGAGAGAGAACGTGAACAAGAACGAGCCAAGAGAGAGAAGGAGAGAGAGTACAAGACCCGCGAAGATGACCGTAGGTACAAGGCCCGTGAAAAAGAGTGGGAAACAAGAGAAAGGGAGAGGGAACATTGGCGAAAAAGAGAGAGAGAAAGGGAGAAAGAAAGAGCTCAGGAACGCAAATGGGATATAATGGAGCAAGAACGTGAATGTGAAGATGGTTATAGAAAAAGGAAACACAGGACTAGTGACGAGGAGAGGAAAAGACGGCAGAGGGAGAAGGAAGATGACTTGGCTGACAGGTATAAAGAAGAAGAAGAGATTGCTGAGGCTAAGAGAAGAGCAGATGAGGAACAGCAGAAAAAAGAGCAGGAGGCGGCATTGAAAATCCTTTCTAGTCATCTAGCTAATGGACGCGAAAAGGCAGTTTCATATGAGGAAAACAATCTTGATAGCCAAGATAAGAATATCCAGATAGCTCAGGATAATTTAACCCAGGGTAACTATTTTGGTTTATTCTTCTTAAGTTTATTGTTATGGCTTTTGCTCCCATCCTTCTATTTGGCATTTGATATTAAAAATAACAGGTGAAGGACTTGCACAAAATGGGACTGGTGAAGAATCTGGGTTGGCTGCTACTGCTGCATCAGATATGACGCATAATAGCAATGCCCCTACAAAAAGGTTAGAATTTGGCCTCCTAGGATCAGGGAAAAGAGCTGCTGTTCCTTCTTTCTTCAATGCAGATGAGGATGAGGATACTCAGAAAGAAAAGAAAATGAGGCCATTGGTTCCAATTGACTACTCAGCTGATGAGCAACATGTGGTCCAACCTACCACTTCTGAAGCATCACCGACCACAGCTGCAGAATTTGCTAAGCGAATTTCAAATATCAACCCTAAAGAAGAGAGGCCTGATGTAGAGAAGGAGAGACACAGAAGAACTCATGACAGATCCAGCCAGAGGGACCGGGACAGGCATGACGAGGAGACTAACCGAGCCAGGGACGGCAGCAGAAACCTTGATCACGACAGAGTTCGGGAACCTAGACCTGATAAGGTTAAGACACTGGATAATCAGAAGCTTCTAGATGCAAAGCAATTGATTGACATGATTCCAAAGACCAAAGATGAGCTGTTCTCTTATGAGATAAACTGGGCTATTTATGACAAGGTGAGAAATGATCTATCAGTTCCAATTTCTTGCTTTGATACATGAGAAGGTTTCATTGGATTATAGCTAATATCATCAAGTTAATTCATATGCTTGTATCTTAGAGTTGTATGTTATCTGGTAGTGGTACCTACAACTTCTAGCCTGTTAGTGGACCTTTGTTATACTTGGTAATGGCTCATCTTATGTAAGAAGATTTGGTAATAGGAACACAGCTATGCATTTTCATATGGTTGTGTTCCTGCAATTAACATAAAGCAGAGTGGGTGGAGACCTGAGAGATAGCATACCCACTTAGCTCCTAGGGTTTGGAGGGCTTATATTAATATTGCGGTTGATTTTTGGGTTAGGTATCAGAAGTTCCCTCAAGCAGAACTTGTGCATTTGTCTACAAAAATCGCTTCTAACTGAGATAATACCGCCAGACATTTGATACAGGTTCTGCCCCCAAAATAGCTGGTTTTTCTTTCCAATCACATATTTCCTTCGTCACTATTTTTATGTTTGAGCTCAGTAATACTAAGAGCAACTAGATAGTCCCTTTTAAATTATTTTCACAAAGAACGGAACGAATGAATGAGTTCCAGTGTGCCTTATCGGCAGATACCACAGAGCTCCTAAGACTCTGTATTTGTTGAAATATGCCCGAGATGTATGTTAGTTCTAAAACTCGGGTCATTGACTCTCTGGTAAATAAAGATAGGTTTTTATTGGATAAGTATGGTGTTCTTAGCATTTGCAGTAAATATATTCATGGTGATTCTATTGTAGTGGATTTTTTTAATATTTTTTTATGGCATCTGCTTTCTGTGTGATTGCCTGGATATCCATGTTGGATTTAAAACATCTCATTAGGAGGGAGATGGAGAGTTAATTTGTCAATTACGTAGCAGCATAAGGAGGTAAAATTGGGGGGGGGGGGGGGGGGGACAAATTCCTATATCCTGATGATACAAGTGAATTAACGCATCCACTCACATGAGGAAGTAGCTTATGTATTTGAATGTGGAAGACACTGTGGCTCTACTAGTGATTACTTTACAGTAGTTATACTCAATTTTGGGAAGACATTTTGACTACCATGTGTGCGCTTCCCGGTCCGAGTGTCCCTTGATAATAACTTTAGTGGTCTTCCTACAAGCTTAGAAAAATGATTCTTCTCTATTGAGCGCCAATATAGTTGCTTGTTGTATTGCTGAATCATGTAATTAGCAATTAGATAATCTTTTTTCAGAAATTATAGAACTTTCTTAAAATTATCACCTCATCAGCAGTATAATCAGATGGGGAAAGCTAGGAAAAGTGGTGTCTATTGGGGCTTCAAGTGTAAAGTGCAATTAAAGCATTAATTTTGTCTGCAAGGAAAATATCACTACAAAACCTAATGACAATTTTGTTGATCAAAAGAATTGAATAGCAAAGTATATGAATAAAAAGTAGACAAACACATTTTTATCAAGTTCAATGTTTTTTGATTTTCAGATTCAGGTGCAAGCTGCTTATTGTCTTGTTTTCAATTGTCAAATTCTAATTTCCCAGTCTTAATCACAAAAATGTTTATTCATGAAGTTTGATGAATTGCATGTTACTTTGTCATTAGTGCTATCCTCTTTTATGAAAAAACCTATAGATATTGTGACCCACCCCACTGCCAACTCTAGAACACAGGTTAAGTGAGGCGAAGCACCTAACTGCGCAGCACCAAGCTTCAGGGCCTCAGGGCTTAGCATACCTCAAGAGGGCTAACACTATTGCACCTTCGCTCCTAGTCTACTAGCTGCTTGAGTGAGAAAAATATTAAGCTTGACCGGGTAGTTGACTGAAGACAACAATCAACTCCCTTGACATGTGGTGAGGTGTAATAGGTATGTAGGTATCCTAAGTTCCTGATCAAGAAAGGAATATTGGCATCACGAGTTTTCTGGTAAGATTCAAGGGAGAGTGTACTTTGGCTTGTAAGAATTGTTTATAGCAAGAATCACTGCATATTAGTTGACACAAAGTTGGTCGCCTTCCAGCTGTCATTGAATTTAGATCCACATTGCAGCCATTAGGAATGTTTAACAATTGCTAGTCATGTAAACTACAGATGCATCTAGCACCCTAGTTCCTGTTGGTGTCCCAAGGTCCTAATAGGATTATTTCATTTGAAGCTAAATCTCTAGGCTAAAATAACTTGAATTTGATGTTCTGAGCTTTTGCCAAGTCACATTTTGTAGATCCTATCGTCTCTTTTCGGGTCTTCTATTGTTGGTTTACTGGAGGTATGAATGTTTATAGTCTGTATCTGCTTTGCTTTTCACAGAATGCATTGCATGAAAGGATGAGACCGTGGATCAGTAAGAAGATTACTGATTTTCTTGGTGAGGAGGAACCGACGCTGGTAGACTACATTGTCTCCAGCACGCAAGAACATGTAAAGGCAAGTGAGATGCTGGAGAGGCTGCAAAGTATATTAGATGAAGAAGCTGAAATGTTTGTTCTGAAGATGTGGAGGATGCTTATATTTGAAATTAAGAAAGTTGAGACAGGTTTGGCTTTGAGGCCAAAATCCTAATTTCAGTTATGTTCTCACCTGTAACTTGGAAGCGTATTCATAACGCTCTTGCTACTTATCAAATCATTGTAGCACTGGTTTTTTTCAAGCATAAATGATAAATAGTTTAGGTCAGAAGTTGGTTATTTTGTAATTCTCTTAATTCATTCCAGCCTTCAAGTTTGCTTTGCTTTCCATGTTTGTGCTATTTTTCTCTGACATATGAGAAACGTCCCACCTTTTTGACAGGAGGAAATTTCTGTGCAGCTCACGCACTTGTGGGATCACGACGGGGTAAGTTGATGTTGTAAAGGGCGTTATCTTTTTCATTTTTGGAATTCAAACTGTTTCAGTGTTGATTTGTTTGGTAGAGCATTTGTTCAGACCTAAGTCTCTTAATTTCATTTGATTTCTTTAGATCCTAAACTATCCCCTTCCAAGTCAGAGATCTCAATTCCACAACTGAGACGAGACCACAGTTAAGAAGGTGAGAAGATGTAATAAATCAAGTTACAATAGAGAGTGATAATTTTTAACCTATAACATCAGACTTCAATTTAATATTTAATTTATTTAGGTTTGCAATGATAAAATTAATTTTTCACGATCGTATAAAAATTAATTTTACACGATTTAATTTAATTTTTTCGATCCTTATAAATATATTTATAGTGATTAAATTTTTTTTTGATTATTATAAATATACTTTTGGTGACCAAATTTTTTTCCGATCGTTATATATTTATAGTGACCAAATCTTCTCGGTCACTAAAGATAAATTTTAATCCAACAATAACAAGGGGATAAATTTGATCGTTAAAAAGCATATCATTCCATCGTTAAAACATATTAGTTAGTGTAAAAATATGTTTTGATTAATATGAGTGTAAAGAGATAGACCAAATCATATTATAAGTATAAAAAGTGACGTTTTGTTAACCATTCCATCATTCTGATAAGAATCATACATCTTTTATAATTTTGCTTATTTCATTGAAAAAAGTTTTAAGAAAAAAAATCTTAATGTATTATTTTCTAATAACTTTATCCATCATTCTTATTATAGTCAATTATATAAAATTTTGAAATATTACAAAAGCATTTAGTTACGATCTTTTTGGCACAATTTTTTCTAACTTAAATATTTTCTTGATATAGTTTATGTATGTTTTTATTTTGAGAGACAATTTATTCATCTTTACTTGATCTTTTTAAGATGCAAGATGAAGTAGGTCAAAACAAAAAATTGTAATGAAACAAAAAATTTAAAATAGAAGTAATAGTATTAAATATATAATTATGAGCTTATGAGATTAATTTAAGGTAGAAAAGTTATATATATTTGGTACTAAGTAATTTTCTCAAGAGAATAGATGTTTCTCCACTTGCAAATTACCTCGATCAATAGACTTAAGAATCAGTATTCAGTAATAATGTCTCTTCTAATAAAAAAATATATTGTGTCGATTTTTTATTATTGATTGTGAAACTAAAAGGTGTATATAAAGAAAAATTTTTCGTTTGAGTTAGAAAAGTATAAAGTGAAAGTTTACAAACAGAAAATTTAAAAAGATTTACATGACATATAATCAACTACTAATTAATTAAGAAATTGTGATTTTTTTATTATTTAAAATTTAAGATGATATGGTTGATTTGTATCTCATAATAATTTTAAATTATTTATATCAGGTGAATATCATTAGTATAAAAAGTGAAACTAACAGAAGTTGGAGGTCTTATCAATGAAGCAATGTACAAAAAGTCAATAACTTAAAGTGCAAAATACAAAACAAACAATTTTATGTCTAGAACTAGAAAACCCAACTTTCTTTTTATTTGGTTGTGAGAACATAAACAAATTTTATATTTTATTGTGGTTAATCTTTGATTTTGTGAAAAAGAAAAAAGAAGATAATAGTTATTAGGAATATTATTAATAACCTTATATGAAGTTTTTATACTTGTCTTTTGATAGATCATGCAGTTTGAAGAACTCATCCTCAAAGAAAGTGTAAAGAAGTTTGCAACAGAAAACTGGAAGCACAGGAAGAATGCATTTCTTATTTTAGAAATTGTTTAAAGATATTCTAGTTTTTCTTTTACTAAAAGTTAAAATATATAATTTCATAAATTTGTATGTCTATATTTTTGTAATGTTACGCAATATCATTCTTTATAATTAACTATGGAATTTTATATCAATTATATGTTTTCATATGTGCATATATTTGTATGTGTGTGTATGTATGTGTGTGTGTATATATATATATGCGCACTTTTGCTGATGATTTGTGGTTATAATTAAGGTTTTAATAACTAGAACTGAAGGGAAGCCTTGGAGTAACTGGTAAAGTTGTTGCCATATAACTGATACGCCCAAATTTACACTCCAAAAGGAATAGTAAAGCAGTCACTGATCGAATATAGAACTCAACAAGAGTTGAGGTCGATCCCACAGGGAATGCGTGAGAATGATTCTATTAGCACCCTTTTTCAGATGTAAATTCTATTCCCAAGATAAAGTTGCATGAAGTAAATTGGGGGGGGGGGGGTTTATGATGTTTCAATTAAATTCCTAATGTAATTTAGCTAATGCGTACGTTGACTATTGGATTTCAAACGTTTAATGAGAAGCTAGGGTTGTGTTCCCCATGACGTCTAATACAATAACCAAATTGGTAAGGTAAACTCATTCATGACTGCGCATACAAGATCAAACAAGTTAGATAACACCTAGTTCACCTTCCGGTCCTTCCTAGACATATTTTACCCATCACCTTTCGGTCTCAAAATGTGTACAATTGTAATCTTTGTTCTAGATCTCAAAATACTCTCACCTTTCGGTCTCAAGTACTTAGACTAGGTTAAAAAATTTCGAATTTTCATTGTAAAATTCTTTTCCTAATTACTACATCCCTCCCAAGCATGTAACAAATACAGGCTTACCCTAACGCGTTGACTTATTAGGGGAGAAGTTAAAGCGAAGAATGTTACAATGTATGCAATGATCAATCCCAAGAGTTCACCCCCAAATTTTGTTATCTTATTGAATTGTCATGGTTCCCACAACCCTAGTTTTGGGTTTAGCCTAGCATATTCAACACACTTCGCCCACAACAATACAAAGGAATCATGATAAATGACTTACTATTGATATAATGATGAATCCACGTGTTACAATCTCCAAAGAGATGAGCGAAACCCAAGAATTCAATGTAAATAAAAGCACAATAGTGTTCTCTTCTTGTTCTCTAACTCCAGTGTTCAATCATAATTAAAAACGGAATAAAACAAATATATGTATATATATATACAAAGAAAAACCTACTCCAATTTGAAATAGGAAAATAGACGTCGGCATGGGTACGAATTACTACACGGACCTCGAAATGGTCCGTGAGTCTTCACCGCTTTTGTGATCCCACGCGCATAGGCATGGTCCGTGTAGAGGTTCATGGACCGTGAAACGGCCTGTATACCTTTCCTTAGCAACTTCTCAGCAACACTTTAGTCCTCTTCTTCACGGCCCATGTCACGGTCCGTAGTTGGTCACACGGTCCGTGACGGGCTCCGTCTCTCTTCACTTGCACGATTTTTTTGTTTTCGACGGTGGTCCTTCCAACTTACGTCAACTTCACGGTATGTGACACGACCCGTGTCAATTTTCACGGTCCGTGAAAGGTCTCGTGGAGTTTGCCTTGGGCTCTATTCCAGCTCCTTTGCTCTTCATGCCAAGTGTGAGGCCACGACGGAATTCACGGTCTGTGAAGGCACCCGTGGTCTTTCACTTGGTTTAATTCATAACTTACTTCGTTATGGGCCAATTCACGTATCCTCCCGCGGTCTGTGTGAGGCTACACGGGCAGTGAAGGTCTCCGTATGCCACTACTTCAGCGCTTTTTCGCTCTTTTTCTTGCACTTCACCCATCGTTCCATGTCTTTACCATTTTCCTGAAAAATAATAAAATACACACATCAAACCAACATATTTGCTTGAGAACGTGCAAAAATTCTATGTTCAAAGCGTCACAACAGTCGTATTTCCATGGCTCATCAGTGACCAACAGGTAATGGGTTCAAACCTTGATAACATTCTCTGGCAAAAATGAAAGGTAAGGTTACATATAATAGATCCTTGTGGTAGGGCCCTAAGACACCCCATAACTCTATCCTCACATGTAACTATATTTTAAACCTCACTCTTATATGTGGGAAGTGTACTAGGACCATAAGAGACCTCTAGTACATAGTCGAGTTCAAAACTTTCCTATCTGCCTGAGCAGAGTGCATTACGGAACCACTTCACGGGCCATAAATCAAAGTACAGCTCGTCTGTCAAATCGTGGCAAAAGTCCTGAAACATCACATTTTTTGCCCCAGACTTTACAAACTAATCTAGGGTCATAGAACGGGGCTCGTAAAGTGATCAAGAGACCCCAAAAATTTGCTCAAAAGTTTAAGAAACGTTCCCTACGGGCCATAGAGGGTCTCGTAGATGACCCGGCCTGCAATTTTAAAGAAGAGTGTTTTCATCTTTTCTCACCCTTTTAAGCCTAAAGTTGTCAGTTTTCACCTAATTAAACCCCTAGAACGTACTTATTCATATCATTATCTTCAAAACACTCTAAGAACTCAAAACGTCGTTTCAAAGGGGCAAAAGTTAGGACTTTCAAGAACCTTCTTCAATTCCTTAAAGAAACCCATTCCCCAAGTATGTAAGGCCTTCCAAAAGTTATCCTACATATTTTTTAGCATCCTTAAACCCAGGATCAAGCTTATGAGTTGAGATCAATTTTACTCCATTACCAGTTGATTTCATCAAAATACTCGTTCATGCATTTTTCTCGATAAAAATCATGGTCTTTATTGATTTTAGTACTAACTTAAGCTATTGAGACAAGATTTACAGTTATTGTAGTAATTATGAGAAACCTATATATATTTTATGAAAAACTATTATATTTACAGTTTTGAGTTAAGTTTAAGGAGCACTTATAACTTCTATATTACAAGATAGCTGACTAATAAAGTTATGATTTGAGACACTTTGCATTAATACAACTTTCAGACAAGGAAAAGAGACAAGTTGAGAAAAGTTTAAGAAAAACTAAAGTTGGGCTTAGTCCCGAAAGACTAAAGAGACATTTTAAAAGCTTTTACTCTTAAAGTTATGAGCATTGTAAAAGTTATTTTGGGAGTAGTATTGAGCATCGATATGCGTGAGAGTAATAATAACTTGAACTTATAAACTACGTAGCCGGCGTAGGATAGGAGTATACCAAAGGTACAACTCCTCACTTGCCATTGAGATGGCCCAGTTTTGGGATGGATCCACTCCCCTAGTTTTCATCCCTTACCCTGGCAAAGTATTGGACGGCTCTGGTAGCGTGGAAAAGAAGTTGTATCATCACGAAGCTCATAGTGGTGGTTGCCGGTTAGAGAAATTCCCCAAGCTAAATGTTAGGTTTTGCACCCCCTACGGATATGCCTAATCATTGGAATAGGTTAACCGACGTGTTTCAATGATGCAGAAATAAACTGGAATGCAACAATTTTACATGGAAACACCCGGCTCACAAAAGGTGAAAAAACCACGACCTGTACCTCTACAGGATTTACTTCAACTTCACTGCTTCAATATGAGCCTTCAACAAACGATTACAATTCCTAGTAATCTAAACTTCAAAACTACTTCAACAACTTTCTAACTTCACATAAACCTCCTTAGGCTTATGTTCTCAACGTCTTCGAGTTACCCCCAACTTGAAGACTAGAATCTAATCTCAGTTATAAACTCTGAGAGATTACACAATTTGTTCAAAATTACAAAGAGAAAACAAATCTTCCTTAGTCCTATGCTATCACGCCGTGCTTCTCTTTTTCTTCGTCTGTCTCTCTCTTTTTTCTGTGTGCCTTAATCTCTGATTTTTCTGTGATGTCCTTCCTTGCTTTATAGTTATCAAATCAAGTTCTATTTGTCCTAGAACTCTTTTAGTGATAATTCTTAGTAGAATCCTTTTCTGCATCAAACTCCTTCTTTACATAGAACTCCTCTTGCACTTCAAACTCCTTCTTCGCATAGAACTCCTTCTTTTCATAGAACTCCTTCTTCTAATAGAATTCCTCTTTTTAAGCACCCTGTTTCATTATCTTTTGTCAATCATCAAAACTTCACTGCTCTAACAAATTCCCCCTTTTTGATGATGACAAACTTTCTAAGTGTCAGGTCTATCCATCTAATCTGATTTATTTTCAACTTTCCATAGTTCCCCCTGACTGTGTGCCCTCTGCTTGTCCAGTGGATGGACCAGGTAGCCTGACTTGTTCCTCTGATCCAGCTTTCCATAGTTCCCCCTGACTGTGTGCCCTCTGCTTGTCCAGTAGATGGACCAGGTAGCCTGACTTGTTCCTCTAATCCAGCTCATAGTCATCTTGTCCTCCCCTTTTTAAAAGGTGCAAGTGAAAGAAACTTGTGCTTATATCCAGTCATGTGCCTTGAGCAAGCGCTATCCTTGTACCAATGCTTGCTTTCTTTCTCTGCAACCTGTAAGACAGATCAAGGGTTAGTTTTAGGAACCCAGACTAGCTTGGGTCCTTTCCAGTTGTAAAACGGATGAATGAGATCCCTTCTTGCCCAAGTAGGCAATATGTTCCTTGACCTGTTTCTTTTATCATTTCATGCCTTCTTTTGTGCACATGATATGTGTTTCTACTCGTAACATTGTTTGCAATTGGACACTCAGTAGTTGGATGTCCAATTTTTCCACAGAGGTAGCACAAATCAGTAGTAGTAACATTCTCCTGAAAGAACCCTATTCCAACTTTCTCAATGTGACTCCTGCTTCCTAGATGGTTCACTATTCTTGATGACTGAGTCCATCTGTTTGCCTTTTCTAAATCCAGTTTTAAAATGGAGTTTTCCTGGGTCAATTTTATCACTTTTTCTTTCTCGCACAAAAACTCAATTTTGCATTCTTTCAAGTCAGCTTCTACCTTCTGATGCTCTTCACTCATCGTACTTTCACCCTTATCAGCAGCAGTTAACTTTTGGATTTCTGACTTTAGGTTCAACACAAGTGAATCAAGTTGTTTAATCTGTTTCTTCAACTTGTCATTTATTTCTTTTGCTTTATCCAGACAGTCTTTTATCTCAAGATTTTCAAATTTTTGATCTGAAAAATCTTTAATTAGTTGATCCTTTCCATTTGCTACTTCTTGAAAATCATCTCAGATCTGTCATCTTCTTCTATATCTGAATCTCCAGCAGCCATGAAAGCAGTTTCATCAATATTTTCAGTATCAGAATCTTCCAGACCTGATCCTCAAGCGGCCATCATGGCATAGGTTTCCTTTTCCTTTTGCTTAGCAGCTTTTTCTTTGATTTCTCTTTCGGCCCTTTCTTTTCTCCACTCAATCTCCCATAGAGGACACTGTTTGATGTGATGATCAGTTTTTCCACATTTGTAACATCTAGAGTTGCTTTTGTCATCGGACCACTTCCTGTTACCAGTGTCATCGGACCACTTCCTGTTACCTGTTTCTTTCTTATCCTTCCCTTTCTTGTTCCTTAGAAACTTTTTGAATTTTTTAGCTAAAAATAATATCTGATCTTCATCAAGATCTGATCCCTCATCATCAGAAACTACTCTAAGAGCGAGTGATTTTTCATACATTCCCACTTCTTCCTTTTGCTCTTCCATGTTCATCTCATATGTTCTGAGATTTCCAACCAGCTCATTCAATGTCATGGTTTCAATATCCTTAGTTTCCCTAATGGCAGTAACTTTTACATCCCACTTAGCTTTTGGTAAAATTCTCAGAACCTTGTCTACCTGTTCTTCAGAGGTAAGCACTTTTCCCAGAGAAGCTAGTTCATTAATAAGTAGTGTGAGCCTTGCCATCATCTCTTGCAATGTCTCATTCTCTTTCATCTTGAAGGTCTCATATTCCGTAAATAGCATGGCAACCCTGAACTTCCTAACCTGAGCAGTTCCGTCGTGAGCAATTATAAGAGCATCCCAGATTTCTTTTGCAGTGGAGCAATTTGAAATTCTGTTATACTTTTGTGGACTAAGACCACAAATCAAAATATTTTTAGCTTTGACATTTTTCCTCATGGCCACCAAATCCTTAGCGTTGAACTCCCTTCTCTCTTTCGGCACTTGTTGATTCTCCACTTCTTTCGTAGGAATAGTAGGCCCTATAATAATTCTATCCCAGAGTTCGTAATCTTCTCCTTGAATGAAGTCCTCCATCCTAGCCTTCCACCAACCGAAATGTATTCCATTGAAAAGAGGAGGCCTCACAGATGATTGTCCTTCTCCATGTCCAAAAGGTGGTGCAGTATTCATCTGGATCAATTCTTATGTACTAGTCTTTAATAAGAAAACCTGCTCTGATACCAACTGTTAGGTTTTGCACCCCCTACGGATATGCCTAATCGTTGGAACAGGTTAACCGACGTGTTTCAATGATGCAGAAATAAACTGGAATGCAAAAATTTTACGTGGAAACACCCGGCTCACAAAAGGTGAAAAAACCACGACCTGTACCTCTACAGGATTTACTTCAACTTCACTACTTCAATATGAGCCTTCAACAAACGATTACAATTCCTAGTAATCTAAACTTCAAACTACTTCAACAACTTCCTAACTTCACATAAACCTCCCTAGGCTTATGTTACTAACGTCTTCGAGTTACCCCCAACTTGAAGACTAGAATCTAATCTCAGTTATAAACTCTGAGAGATTACACAATTTGTTCAAAATTACAAAGAGAAAACAAATCTTCCTTAGTCCTATGCTATCACGCCGTGCTTCTCTTTTTTTTCGTCTGTCTCTCTCTTTTTTCTGTATGTCTTAATCTCTGATTTTTCTGTGATGTCCTTCCTTGCTTTATAGTTATCAAATCAAGTTCTATTTGTCCTAGAACTCTTTTAGTGATAATTCTCAGTAGAATCCTTTTCTGCATCAAACTCCTTCTTTACATAGAACTCCTCTTGCACTTCAAACTCCTTCTTCGCATAGAACTTCTTCTTTTCATAGAACTGCTTCTTCTAATAGAATTCCTCTTTTTAAGCACCCTGTTTCATTATCTTTTGTCAATCAGCAAAACTTCACTGCTCTAACACTAAAGTAAACTAGTTTCCATATACAGAGTTTCAGAATATAGTTTTACTTTCAGCATGTACTTTACTTATTACTCATGTTATCCTATTTTGAGACATGTTTTAGTTACTTTTAGTACAGTGCCTTATCTTAAGTTCCCAATTTTTGGCTATTTTACATACCATACATTCCACGTACTGACGTCCTTTGGGCCTGCATTGTTTTATGATGCAGACGCAGGTGACAGAGTTCCTTAGCAGATGCTTCGTTGAGGACTAGCTATTCATTCAGCTATTAGTGAGGCCTCTTACCAGTCAGAGGCTTTAAGGTCTTCATTTATATTTTAGTATTTATTTTCAGTTGTAGTTACCGTGGGCCTGTCGCGGTAGTTATTTCAGACTATTCCAGTTAGAGGTTCCATAGACTGTATATTAGGAGTTACAAATCTTATTTTCAGTTGTTGTTGAGACATTTTAACGACCGGTGATGACGGAATTTTTACCGATCGTTATTAACGACCTAATTTATACTTTTAGCGACCAAATTTCCCCTCGTTAAAGACCTATTTTCTTGTAATAATACTTTCTTTGTCTTATTTTAATTATTATGTTGTACTACCTCCGTCCCATATTATATGCGTATCTTTTTATCAATATTTGTCCCATAGTATATGGACACTTACTAAATTAGGATAGAATTAATTATTTTTACCCATTTTACCCCCACCATTAATTAGTATATTAATAATTTTTTTCTAACTTAATTTTTTTTGAGAAGGTAACGGTTGTATTAAATCCAAAAGACAAAACGAAACCTGCCACAATAAGTTACAGGTTCCTAATTACAGTTTGGATAGAAAGTGCCAGGGAGATCTAAGATCCTATGAACAAAAGCTTACAAGGACTTTACAGTATCAAATAACCGATTCTAGATCTACCTCATACTCCTGTTTATACCAAAAAAGAAATAAAGCTAAACAAAGCATCTTCATCTTCCGGAGGCTGCTTTCCTTATTTTGAAAACATCGGAGGTTCCTTTCTGTCCAAACAGACCACCAGATACTGGCTGGTATCATTTTCCACCTTTCCTTATGACCAGAAATATTCGCATAGCTGCTCCAAATCTTCAGGGCCTGATCTATTTTCCTTGGCATCACCCAGTTCAAATCCTTTATATCTGTGAAAATTCTCTAGATTTGGTTTGTAGTTTTGCAGTGTAGAAATAAATGTGTAACTGTCTCAGCCTCATCTTTACACAAGAAGCACCTCGGGCTTAGCTGGAGACCTCTCTTCATGAGGTTTTCTTGCGTTAACACTGCTTGTCTAGCCAATAACCACGTGAAACAGGAGACCTTATAAGGAATTTTGACTTTCCATATAAGCTTCCAAGGCCAGTTGTCAATCTAAGTGTTGTAGGGGTTGAACTTTCTGTAGGCATCTCTTACACTGAATCTGCCTTGGCCTTGACCCCGCCATTCCAGTCTGTCTTGAAGATTGGTGGTGCCTTTGAATTGCTCCAGCTTGCTGAGGAATTCACCTAACCTCGGAATCTCCCAGATTTAAAGGTCTCCTGAAGTTCAACTTCCATCCTTGTTCTGACCACACCTCAGCTACTGTTGCACTTTTCTGCTGGTTTAGAGAAAACATGTCAGGAAAAGTGTCCTTAAGAGTACCTTGCTCCAGCCAGATATCTTCCCAAAAAGAGGTCTTTCTTCCATCTTCAACTCTTATACAATAATTTTCTCTTATTCTTGGCCACAACTTTCTAATGGTCCTCCAAAGGCTAATTCCATAAGTGCTAGTGACCATCTTGGTGGTCCAATGATCCTCCATTTCATATTTCGACTGGATTATCTCTTTCCACAAAGATTGTTCACCAGTAGAAAATCTTCACAACCACTTCATCATGAGAGACTGATTTTGAGATTTTAAATTTCTCATCCCCAGACCCCCTTTCTGTTTGTCACCAATTAGAGCATCCCATTTCACCAAGTGAAATTTTTTGGTTACACTGTTTCCTTCCCAGAGGAGATCTCTTCGCAGCTTATTCGGTCTCTTAATGACCCCATTTGGAATAGGGAAGAGAGACATCATGTACGTAGGCATAGTATCTAGGGCACTATTGATCAGAATGAGTCTACCTCCCATAGAAAGGTATTGGCTTTTCTAGTTTGTCAACCTTTTTTCACACTTTTCTACCACCCCATTCCATATATCAACTGATCTGCTTTTGGCTCCCAGAGGCATGCCTAGATATGTGGTTGGTAGATGACCTGTTCTTCCCCCCAATATCCCAACCAATTGGTCTAGGTTAGGAACCTCATTGACCGGATATAGGAAGCTTTTATTCCAGTTAATACTTAGACCAGAGATTGCTTCAAAGAGGACAAAAATGACCCTGAGGATCAAGAATTGGTTCCTGTTGGCCTCACAGAAGACTAGTGTATCATCAGCATACTGCAGATGGGTGATCTCCATTGCATACCCCTCCCTATTTGCAGCTCTGAAGCCTTTCAGCCAGCTATTTCCTTGTGCAAAGTTTAGCATTTCATTTAGACTATCCATGGCAATAATGAAGAGGAAAGGAGATAGGGGATCTCCTTGTCTTAGACCTCTCTCAGAGGGGACCATTAACAAGGATGGAGAATTTGATAGTGCTAATACAAAACTTTATCCATCTAATCCATCTGCCTCCAAAGCCTCTCTTTGATAGTGTCTCCAGCAAAAAGTTCCAATTTAGGTGATCGTAAGCTTTCTGTAAATCTAGCTTACACATGATGCCAGGTAGAGAACTTCTGATCCTAGAATCCACTAGTTCATTTGCCATCAGGATGGCATCAATGATTTGCCTTCCTTTGATAAAGGCCAGCTGTTGAGTGCCTACCAATTTATGAGTCACCTTTTTTAGTCTCTCAGTTAGAATCTTGGATATGATCTTGTAAACACTGCTGATTAAACTGATAGATCTGAAATATGTTGGCTCTTTTGCCCCCATTTTTTTGGAATCAGCACTACATAGGTGGAGTTAAAACTCTTTTAAAAAATACCTCTTCTATGAAAATTCTGATTGTGCTAATGACTTCCTTCTTAATTACCTCCCAGTAGTGTACATAGAAAGCCATGGTAAAACCATCAGGTCCAGGAGCTTTGTCACCTGCACAGAGTTTCACACAGACCCATATCTCCTCCTCCTCGAATTCTTTTTGCAACATTTGGTTGTCTTCGTCAGTGATTGAATTGCCTGCCCTGCTCTTATAGGATGGCCTCCATATTTCAGTATCAGAGTAAAGTCTTTGGAAGAACTCCACAATTTCTCCCTTGATGGCTTCTGGATCTTTGGTAACTTCCCCCTTCACCATCAATTCATCAATAATATTGTATCTCCTGTGTGCATTTGCTGATCTGTGGAAGAATTTGGTGTTGTTATTTCCCTGTTTCAGCCAGTTCACCCTTGACCTTTGTCTCCAAGCTATTTCCTCAAACTTAGCTATGTTTTCAAACTCTACCAGAAGGTCAGTTTTCAAAAGCACTTCCTCTTCTCTTAATATTCTTTGGTTCTGGATTACTTCCGGTTCTGCCCTAACTTAATTTAATGACCATTGATATAAATAAAGAGTAAAATAGTAAAGTTCACTAGAGTATTAATTATTTCATAATAATCGTGTAAAATGAAAAGTGACCATATAATATAAGATAGAGCGAGTATGTTTGAAAAGTCAGTTTAATTAATTTTTAAAATTCAATTGATTTGATATTTTAAAATAAAAATTTAGATATTCAAAAATCAGGTGAAAAATACTATTGATTGTAATTTTTTCATATCAAAGTGATGAAAAAAATATATCTTAAAATGTTAGTAAAAATTTATTAAGTTCGACTAAAATAAAAAACAATGATGATTAAAAATTTTGACTAAATAAAAACTATGATAGTTAAAATGAGATAAGAGTATGTATTTTTAATATTTAATAAGTAAAACAAAAATATAACATTTCAAAAAATTGAGTTCGTTCAAAAATTAAAACGTACAAGAAATTCTCAAAAAACAAGTGAATGTCTTACTAATTTTCTAATGTTTGCCAAGTAAGAAGATGTTAAATCCCCAAAACATTTCTATGGGGTGGCAAAATTAAACTCAATCGGTGCAACCTGTTGAAGATTAATCCGCCCATTTATTAATTTAACTCATCTCAACTCAACCCACTTCAACCCGTTTAAAATTGGGTTGATATTCAACCCGAATCGACTCGAGAGAGATTGTCAAAATATTTTTTAAAACACTTTTTTTTTAATTTGATAGTAAAAATAAAGAAAAATGTAATTTCATTAAGTACTAAAATATTAAAAAAAACAAATAAAGTAAGTAAAACTTAGTAAAAGTTGGGTCAGGTTGGATTTTGACCTGCTCAATAACCCATTACTCAATCCATTTTGACCAAATCCATTTTGACCCAAGCAAATTTGAATTGGGTTGAATCTTAAACCATTGATTATCTTGACTCATTATAACCCACTCAAATTTGACCCAACCCCCCAATTACCACCCTCAATATTTAGCAAAAGACTATGGAATTAGAATGAGAGTTGGGGTTCAGGCGTGGGGATGTAGGAGATTGGGTGAGTACGAAGGAAGTAATAAACTTAAAATGTCATTTATCAACATGTTTTTCAGAGAATTCAATTTCCTCACTTTTAAGGAACCTGCTTTCTAGAGAAAATGTATTCCAAATATTTTGACCAATTGTAAATTCATTTTCTGTAAAATAATTTCCTCCAATACCAAAACTCACCCTACTATGCTACCGGTGCCATCACAGAACCTATACTAGCAAGGACTTCATGCATCTAGACTCTACAAGATCAACCAAAATGGTATCAGTTTAGCCATACAAATACACTGCACATCTATACGATAAGAAAGTGAGAATCTATGGTTCATGTGTATTCACAGCATGTACATTTGTCTAGACGCAGTATATAGCCATTTATTTCTCCTTGTACTTGAGGCGTCTCTTCTTTTCAGGAGTTGCATGCACTTGCGTCTTCTTCCCATAAGTCTTCATCTGAAAATTCTCAAATGCATTGGAAACAGCCTCTACCTGTAACATGTGTTACCAAAATTACAAAAGCATATATAGTGAAGCAGGCAGTTTAAAGGAGAATACGGGAAACAGCTGCTGTATCACACTGACCAGTTCAGGTTTCCTGGTATAAACTCTAACAATCATATCCTGGTAACACGCAGGCAACAAATGACTGATACGATCATCCTTTATATGAAATTTCTCGAAGCTATCATAATCCTGTAAACATTAGTGCGTTAGAGAAGTGGATGGAAAGATAGGAACATGTGCCCGGTGCCACCCAAAAATATAAACATTTTGTCCAGTCTACATTTATAGCAGAAAGAGAGATTTAATTGATGTTTGAGAATTAGAGCTAACAACTTCCGGAGCTGATCAATGATTGAGAACTATACCAAGGAAATTTAGTTTCTGTGCTATACAGTCATTTCCATTTAACTGATACACATCGGTGTTTTCAATAGTTCAGTATAGATGAGCAAAATCACTCAATAATCTAAGACAAATATTATTGACATTTGCAAAAGAGATCAAACAACTAGCCTGAAGAGTACCGTTATATTAAAAAAGTCAATTTCTAAGCATTGGTGGACATTGTCAAAGGGCATTCACCAACACTTGTTTAGCCAAATTAACTGAAATTTCCATCATTTGTAGCTTCAGAAGAAAAAAATAAATTATCCTGAAACAAATACTCCCTCCATCCCCTTTTTTTGACATCCTTTCCTTTTTAATCCATTTAAAAAGAATGTTATCTTACTATAACTAGAAATAATTTAACTTTAAAATTCCTCTTTTTTACCCTTAATAAAATAATTTTTAATCACACAAATACCTAAGGATTGTTCTAGACCACAAATTTCAAAAGTCTTCTTTTTTTTAAAACACCGTGCAAGTCAAACGGTGCCACATAAAATGGAAAGGAGGGAGTATTTGTTTGTCTGTTTTTGTGCAAGTTTCTTGAAAGTAAACAGGACAAAGAAAATTATAATACCTGGAAGAAGCTGATCCTGCATGACAATGGACCACATTAGCAGAAGAAAAGAGAAGGCTTTAGTCATCACACAAACATGAGATCCTAAGCACACTAAAGGCAAAAAAGTACCTTTCCAACGGATTATTCCTTCCACTAGCCAAATCAATTTTGACATTTGTAACAATGACATCTTCCTCATTCAAATGAGCATCAGAATTCTGGAAAAAGTTACTCTATGAGGGAGTGTTCATTACTATCAGGTAAACAAAAAAGGATATTGGAGTCATCTGAAGCACCTGGGAACAAATTATGTCTTGAGCCGTAACATTTTTAAAATGCTCCAGATTCTCCTTGGGCACAGCAAACTCATTACAGAACTGTCAGAATATTGATGCAAAAATATTTTAGCCATCTTGTCCTTGCTGTGAACAGCTTGGTAGTTGATAGCATTCAACTTATAGAGAATGAGAATAATAGAAGAGCATAGATGGTTACTAGATGTTAAAGATAACATGAACAGTTCCATAAAATCCTTAGGACATACATAATAGGAAACAACTTGAAGCTGTAGATGTTTTTCAACCAGAATTAGGACTCTAGACTCTCTAGCTTTATAGTGGATACCTGGTAAATGTCTCTCCTCCGAATTCGACGAATCAGATTTCTGGATTCCTCTAGATCTTGATGGGTAGAAGTTTCAATTGTTTTGACTATTGTATCATCTAACTGCACATTGTTAATTAAACTATGGTTAAAAGTTCAGACAGGTATGGTACTTTTGGTTGTATCAATGGAAAAGATTATCTAACCATCCAATACTGAGCTGGTTCATTGATGTGTGAATCAATTTGAAGATGATCATTGGCTTTTACCATGGCATCTACAACCATGAGCTCTATTGCCTACAAATTATAAGACAGTAAAAGAAAACATGCAAGCACTCACAATGAGATTTAAGTAGTAGAAAGTGGAAGCATTTTGAAATAAAGATCACAGACAGGTAAAATTCTTTGAACCTTCACTTTTGGATGCGTATAGACCGTACGATGCAAATCAGCACGAGTGGAAAATAGCTTGTGGATTGTAAGATCTAACAAAATCATCAAATGCAATGTGAGCACTCTCCCAATATCTGGAAGATGTTAATTTTTCATGTAACAGAGTAGCTTCAAGAATTACTAACATTCCTTCGCCCGATAACATATTTCATTGTCTATAACACGCATTGTTTCCACTAGCCTGCAAGTAACAACAATGTAGTATTGAATTTTCCAGTGATAATAACGATTCTGGGACAAATTATTTCAGTTACAAAAAGAGAGAAGGATCTAATCAAGTACAAAGATCATGCCTCTGGAACTGAAAATTGCACCCAAGACCACAAGCTCTGGTGTCACGCTCTATGTAATCGAATCTGCAAAAAGATTGATTATTCTAATGCAATTGCAAGTGCATAATTTAAGTTGCATCTGTAGAAAGTAGAAGGAGAATGGAATTTACTTGTCAACATCTATTCCATTTCTCCCATTAGCAACAATATCATACAAGAACTGCTTCTCTCTCGAGCTCTGTATAGTAGTAAGTAATGAAGCAAAAAGATTGTGTGTTCTCAGATCTTAGCAATTTTATTATCTTCACACATTAACTTCCTCCCACAAAAATGCTTACCACTGATTTACCATCCTCAGAAGCAACTATCATTTCCTGTGTGTAAAAGAGTAGAGTATTAATACCACTCGGAGGAAAGCCAAAGGTAGGGCTGGAAAGCAGAACAACCCTTAGAATTCAAAATAGAACTCCAGAACAAACTGAAAATAAAGCTCGTGATAGTGAGCAACTTGAAAAGTTTCCAATCTTACATGGTATATTTGTGAAAAGATGAGGTACAACTCAAGAAGATAACATCCCAAACGCGTAGTAAATTATGCAGACAGACAAACTTAAGGCAACTAATCCTAATCTGAAATACTGAAGTGCTGAGAGATTGCATCTTTAGGGGTAGGGAACATTTGATTGAAAAGATGCAAAAATGGCATCATGAGATAACATGTGTTATTTTCATCCGACCTTTACTTTCTTCAAAGCGTCAGAATCAATATCAATGCTATGCTCATCAACAATGTAGTCTATCATCTTCGAGGACATATCTTCATGGGACCTGAATTTTTTTATTCAGTAAGTACTTGGAAAAGTAGACTTAGATAAGGAAATTATTAAACAAGATCTATTAACTGGCTTTGAACATGGGAGGAGAGATCTTTGAAAGACAAATTTAGTTAACCTTAAGTAAAACTAAAGTATGGAAGAGAATCAAATAGGAGGAACACTCATCAAATGATTTTCCGCCAATAGAAGTATATCTCACAAGATCACATGAGTCACAAAATCACACTCGATGCATCTGTTGCTCGTAGTACAATTACTCATATGTTTGAAAAGGTAAATTAATAGCTTCAAACTACAGGGAGTAGTAAACTTATGGTAAAACACAAAAAATGAATGAGTGGTGTTGCAAGTCTTCTCTTCATTGCAAGAAAGAGAATTGCAATTGTTGATAAATAAGCACATCATACACTCTGCTCTGTGATACACCTAACCATCCATAAATCTCAAATTTGATCTCAACATTTTCAGCTTACATTAGTGATGGCATTCTTTTGAAGCCACAAATACTGCAAAAATCCCTATTGGGCGAAAGAGGAATCCATGGATAGTGATTGTTGTGGCAATGTCATACAAACTCCTTCAGTCATTGACTAATTTTTGGATGAAGAGGACAAAGGAGTAATTTCACTTAAATGGATGAAAGGGGCAGAATAAGGTTAAAAAAGCCTACACAACCATGCATTGATGCCCAATAAGAATAAGAGTTATAGGAACACTTATAGTGCCAAGCGAATCAAATATCTATGTATGGGAAGCATTAGAGGAGTTCACTGTATCAAATCCTTGAGTTCTCATGAATGAAAAGGAGAGACGGCGTTTTCATAGTAACAATTACCATTTAATGCCATCACGAACCCGAGGAAGAAATTCACGCTCAAACGTGTGACTGAATGGCCCATGACCCACATCATGTAGTAATCCTAGATAAACTCAAGTAAGAACAAAGGTCAGATGCTGTTGAGAAAATGAACCTCGGTTGATATGTTTGACTTACCAGCAAGTTTCACGGTCTGTACATCAAAAGATTCAATGCCAAGCTCCAGTCCCTACAACCACATCATTTCCATCAATTTCTTTTAATCAAATATAGGGCCATGATATTAGGATATCGTCCTACTTGATAGGTCTTAAGTCTATGTACAGCATCACTGGCCAGCCAATAGACCCCTAGGGAATGCTCAAACCGAGAGTGCACAGCCCCAGGATAAACCATGTATGTAAGACCTAGGACAGAAATTGAGATGAGTCAAAATTACAAGTTTATATCCCAAATGATGGCAAAGCCCCAGAAAAGAGCACATACTTTCTGAAAAAGTTCTAATCCAGATTAGGTACATCTGATATGAAACACCAAGGAACAGAAACGTTTCTGCCTTTACAACTGTAATTGATGATTCACCAGAACCTCACTATACTCCTTTTCTAAAAGAAGATTAGTACGTAAAAGACAACTTGCAGTTATGATCTATAGAGCATGCATAGATGACCCAGATATGATGAAGTCATCTGAAACACAGGCTTGCTGAAAGAAATAATTATTGGTGCCTAAGGCGTACAAAGTTAAGATTATCACATGGGCAATCTATAAAATTCTAGCATTTCTCTAAAAAAAAATATTCTTGTGTGAAAAATTTGGCGTTGCAAAACTTTGAGCAAATTGACAATAAAATAACTAAATCAGGGTGGAGTTGATAGTCCAGATGGCCACACCATCACCCAAGAATGTTCCATGAGAGTCAAGATTAGCTATATACGATCATACCGGAAATATCGTGCAGCACTCAGAAACCTATTACTGAGATTCTCTAATATGGAAGGCCATGAAGGTAGATACATCACCCTGCAACTTGTTCAACAAGCACTGAACCAAAATTTGATAAGGTGCTTGTGACATCACATAACCAAATTTATCCTTCAAGTCTAAAAGATATACATTTGTAAAGCCTCAGTTTTTTTTTTTAACCAGTAATCACAAAATCATTATTCTAAACATTAAAGAGTTTGTCTAAGCAACAGCTTTCATATACACACATTCACCTGCTCTTTAAGGAAAAAACTTAAAAAGAAATAACGGATATACGTACCTAGCTGCTTCAAATCGCGAAGCCTGTAACATCACAAGAAAACACAATTTGAATTTTTTCCAGCCAATCAAAAATGCCTGGAGCAGAAAAGAAACAATTTACAAACAAATTAAGCTTGCCTCTGAAATTGTTCAGTGTCGATGAACTTCAGTGATTGCTGCAATCGAAGGGTGGAACTGTTGTTTAATACAGTATAAATATAGAAACTCTGATATCTTCAGCAAGAGCTGATATTAAAGAAAATGTATATCATCCATGCTCCAATATATACTCTATTTGACTTTGTAAAATGTATTTTTCACTTGAATCAAACTTTAAAAAGTGATTGATACTTTTCGTGGAGGAAATAATACTTCACGAAAATATGTAACTTTGAACTTATGGTACTTCTATATAATTTCAATTTTTTTAAAAAGATTTCATGGTCAAAATTAAACAACTGTGCCACATAATTTGGGATAAACACGTACTACCTCTTTGAAAGAACAGAGTCAACAAAATTATAGAATAAATAAATAACAAAAAGGTACTGAAAGAAGTCAAACTGGTCGTGATTATATTTAAACTAACTGATATATCTTGCTCCGCTAAGCATGGGTAAATACAGCCGTTCACCAGAAAAGGAAAGTGTCACATTTTTGAGAAACTAGTCCTATTACACAAATATCCGCATACTTTTCCTTTTTCTCATACAGGATGACGTTGTATCTGATTTTTAAATTTTTTTTATGCTGTATCAGAATATACATAAGGTTCCCCGTTAGAAATATAATAACACTCCAAATTATCAATAAAAATCTTCAATTGAAAAGCAAAAAAACCTAAAGTGATATAATTTTGGAAAGAAGAAGATGAACGACGAGTTCGGGAATAACGACACTGTATAAAGCATTATAACAGAGTTACAAGCCATACACGGTTAATGTCACTGCTCGAACAGGAAAAACAAATTTGAATTATCGAATCAACTTCCTCAAATCAAAAGCAAAACAGAGCAGAAATAATAAGTGTAACTGTGCTATAAAGCGAAGACGTACTCCGATAACGATAAGAATACCGACACGCGAAGAAGAAATGCGGAATTATAAAGTCAATTACTCCATTTCAAAAGCAAAAGCGGCGGAAATCAATATAATCATGCTGAAAGCAAACTCGAACACAGAGTTTAAACGCGTATAACATGCAAAATAGAACAACGGAACTAGAAATTTCACAGTCAAACTGGAAAATGAAAAAAATTCAAATTACCGAATTAATTTCTTCATTTCAAATGCAAAATCAGTAGAAACAAACTCAAATGTTCTGAAAAGCGAAAAAAAAAAAAACGAAGTCCGACTTTGATAAGAATTAAAGCATGCAAAAAACAAAAAATAAAACAGAAGTAGAAACCGTACGCGATCCAGATAGATGTTGCCGTGAACATTATCATGAATATGCTTGGAGAACCGCCGGCCGTCTAAGGGAACCTCGCCGGAGTTGTATCTCGGTAAAAGCTCGCCGTTGCTACAGTCTCCCATTGGTAACTGTCTCAGGTACTGTTCCGGAGACAGTATTTTTGGTTGTGTGTAAAGGTTTCGACTGAGAGAAATTGGTTTTGTGGCCTTCTTTAGTTGCTTTTTTTATAGGGAAGAGACTAGAGAGGTGGGGAGAAAGGCGTCTGGTACAGGAATTTTGGAGTAGTGGTAAAGTGATGGAGGTGCCGCCAAGTAACATAAGTTTCTTACTCTACGCTCTGTGGAAGAGCGTGTCAACAACCTTCGCATAGTTTCTTTTTCGTCTCTTTCTCATATTGAATTATATAAATTTGATTAATATTTTTACCAAAAAAAGGATATGTTTTAATTATTATACTTTAAATTAATATAACTTAATTTAATTTAAAAATTGATGAATAAATTTTCAATTTATAAAATATAACAGGTAATTTAAGACGAAAATGTATTTTTTTTTTATTATTTGTATTTTTCATTGACTATGCATTTCAATTTTCAAATGCCAGCAAAGCAGGGCGTGCTATGAAATGGTACAAATTTTGCAAATTTGTATGCCACATAAGAGAATAATTCCCACCTTTTTATATTCCCAACTCTCGCAATTTTATATTTTTAAATCCTTATACATTTTAAAAAGTGAAATTATAAGAATATGTCTAACAAACTTTAATTAATTGGTGGTATTTATTATGCATTGAAATTAGAAGTTAATTACATTTAACATCTTTGTTTCTTTCGAAATTAAATTATTAATGAATATTAATTTATTTTCTTAGTTGTTGGGTGGATAATTTGTTTGGTATTTTTTATTATTTATATGGGGAAATTTTGTTACTTGGTTTCTATTTGAAATTATTATGTTTTGTGTTTTATTTATACTGGACGAAATAATCTTGTTATATTTGTTATAATTGGTATGTTGGTGTTAATAGTATTTAATTTCTAAGAATCAAGATAGTTGGTGTTTTTTTAGTGAATTGTCGAAGTGGTTTGTTTGATGTGATTTATTTGGTTGGTTATTTTTATGACGTGATTTAGTTTAATTGATGTTAATTCGGTCTTACCTAGTATGTATATGAAGAAATTTAGCTATTTTTTATAGTGTTAATAGTAGTTAACGGTCAATAAATGCTTTGAATCAGCATGACAAGATCATAAATAAGTGTATTTTCTGAATAGGATTAAATGGACACTAAATATGTATTTTCTTAAAAATAAATAAATAATAATAATAATAAGATGTAAATAAAAATTTAAATCTATAAATATTCTTGAGAGTTAACATAATTCGTAACATAAGCTTTGGAAATGTATATTTTTTCTATGAAATTCAATAGACATTATTTGTAATTTTTTAGAGGATTATTCCAAGTAAAATTTGAATGAAACACTTTATCTCTTAATGATTTATGATTTTGTTTCATTAATTTTGCATTAATATCCAAAAGAAAGTGTGATAAAAGTAGGGTGGATGAGCATGTGGCTATGAAGTAAATAGGAACAACAAACATGTATGTCCAACCAACTTAACTCATTTATTGTTCTCCATGTTAAGTCCCTATGTACTCCTTTATTATTAGGATGATCATCTTTTCAAATTGTATCTATTATTAGGCAACCCTAAAGTTATGAGTATCCAAAAGTAATAAAAAGAATATATAAGCATTAATTACAAACTCCATACATTTGTATATATCTTGTAACTTTAACTAAGGGTGTGTTTGGTATGATAGGAAGGAAAATGTTTTCTCAGAAAACAAGTTGGTTTCGAACTTATTTTCTCATGTTTGGTTGGTAAGCGGATAATATTTTTTGAAATATACTTTTTATTGTTTGGTTGGTCAATTAAATTCTTTTTCCAGAAATTCCAGTAATCGATTTGGAACTCGACCGCGACACTCAAATCGAAGTTCAACCCTAATTATCAATTCAAAATTCAACCCCGAGACTCGACCTAAGACTTGACCCCAACATCCGAACCTGGTCACGATCGAGCAATTTGGGATCCGAGTATCCGACCATGACACTCGAAATGATACCTGACTTCCAAATCAAGATCCTTCCCCGACACTCGATGTGGAACCCAAGTTTCAAATCGAAGCTCGATCACATCCGACTCTAGACACAACTTTCAAATCAAAAATTGATTATTTTAAAAGATTTTTTTTTGTGTGTGGGGGGGTGAGGTAGTGGGGGGAGGGGGTGGAGGAGGTTGGTAAGGAGTTTTAGAGTAGGGTGGGGAAAATAAAATGATTTTTTCAAAAAATAAAATTTTATATTTTTTTATGTGGGAGTGGGTGGGCAGTTGGTACGGGGTTGGGTAAAAAAAATTCAAAATTTAAAATATTTTTCAAAAATAATTTTTAATTTTTTTGGGTGGGACGAGGGAGGCTGATGGGGGTGCAGACCGGGGGGGGGGGGGGGATTCGGATTAGAGAGTGGGGTCAAGGTAAGAACAAAACAAAACATTGTACTTTGAGATTGGAGGAAAGTTTTGAAAGATATTTTTCTTAGTTTTTGGAGAAAAGCTATTTTCTTTAAATTTGAAAAAAAAAATTAAACAAACCAAACATAAAAATATTTTTCGAAAAATGTTCCTCTTCTTACCAAACACACCCTAGTATAAATAAGAACAGTTTCTATATAATAATAATATGGATATAAAAAGTACTGTACTTATAAACAACACTTAAAACCAAAGAAAGCTTGCCCAATGAGCAACTTCAACTTTTTAATTGAATAAGATACCTGATAAATACAATTTTAAATGAGTTTAAAGAAGTTTAAAATTTTATTTTGGCAGGATATTTGTGTCAAACCACAAGTCATAAACTAAGATCAAAATGTGCATTATGTAATCACAAGCGAAAGCTAGAATTTTAATTATGAGACTAAAATTTGATAACGAAAATTTCTAGTGTCAAAATTGCGTTCTAAATTTAATATTGGCCATATTTAATAAACTTCTTTAAAAGAAATACTATTTAAATAAAAATTATTGACTTTTCATACCAAAACTTCTAACTCCGCTCGATAAGTAACTCATATCACGGGAGGAAACTTTGCGCAGATATAAAAAAATTTCCTCATAATTATTTTATTCTTTCCTTGCTATTGTATAATAAAAATTTTCTTAAAACCTAACATGTCATTTCCATTTATACTAGTAACTTGGTGAAAATATCGATGTAATAAAAGATTCGTCTCATAATTTATTGGTGATTGTACTTATACGGGGGAGCAAGAGGTACAACCACCACTACTACTACAACAACAACAATAACATATCCAGTGGAATCGCACAAGTGGAATCTGAAAATGGTAAAATGTATGCAAACTTTACCACTATCTTATAGAGATAGAAAAGTTGTTTTCAGAATACCCTCATCTCAAAATATCAAGCCTCATAAGCAAAAGATACTACATTAAAAAAGGAAAAAGAAAAGAAAAACGACTAAAGTGAAAAGCAAATGATAGTATATAAATATAATAAAAGTAACAAATGTAAGACGGACAATAACAAAACAAGATATAGAGACACGACTAATCTTACTAACTTACTATATCACAAGGCCAGACATCATCTCGTCCCTACTAGCCTATTAACCTTTTGCCCTAATACGTGACCTCCACTCCTTTTTATCTAAGTTTATGTCCTCGGTGAGAAGAAGTTTCGCCATATCCGATCTAATCACATCCCCCCCCCTCAATACTTCTTCGGTCTACCACTATCCCTCCGCGTAACTCCTAAATTCAACATTTCACATCTCCTAACCAGAATGTCGGTACGTCTTTTCTGCACATGCCCAAACTATCCCAGTCTCGTTTCCCTCATCTTGTCAACTACAGATGTCACCCCTAACTTCTCCCGAATAATTTCATTCCTAAACTTATCTCAACCCCCTTCTGGTATGTCCACACATCTATCTCCGCAACATACACCTTCTCGATATATGAGTTTTTGACTGGCCAACATTACACCCATATAGCAACGACGGTCTAATGACCATTCTATAAAACTTACCTTTAAGTTTAAGTAATATCTTTTTATCACACAATACTCCAGAGGCAAGCCTCCACCTTCATCCATTTTGTCCCAATACAATGTGTGATATCATCATCAATATCACCAATACCCTGTTATGATGGACCCAAGATATTTATAGCTTCCTCTCTTGGGAATAGGTTGAGTGGCAAGCTTCATTTCAATGTCCACTTCATCCCTCGTAACACTGAATTTGCACTCTAAATGTTCTGTTTTAGTCCTGCTCAATTTGAACCCTTTGGATACCAAAGTATGTCTCCACACCTCCAACCTATCATTAACTGTATTCCGAGTCTCCTCAATCGGTACTATGGTATCTGTAAATAATATACACCATGGGACCTCCTCCTGAATAACTCGTGTAAGATCATTCATCACCAAGGCAAAAGAAAAGGGCTTAACATAGATCCTTGATGAAGTCTCATCTCAGCAGGAAAGTACTCGGAGTATCCTATCCCATCGTCCTTACCAAAGTTTTGGTTGCAACATATACGTCTTTTATCAGCCTAATATACAACATTGAAATATCTTTCACCTCTAAACACCTCCATAGGACATCCCTCAGAACTTTGTCATAGGCCTTCTCAAGATCAATGAATACCATATGAAGGTCCCCTTTTTCTCTTCCTATATTTCTCCACTAGTCTCTGAAAAAGATGAATTGCTTATAAATTAAACTGATCCTCTAAAATAGACACTCTTTTTCTCACCTTTACCTCCACCACTCTCTCCCAAACCTTCATAGGGTGGCTTAGTAACTTGATGCCCTGTAATTGTTACAATTTTGAATATCACCCTTGTTCTTGTACAATGCAACCATTGAACTCCTCCTATATTCATCGGGCATCTTAGCAGTCTTCAGAATAGCATTAAACAACCTCGTCAACCATTTCATACCATCCTTGACTATGCTCTTCCAAAAATCCACCGGAATCTCATCAACTCCGATCGCTCTCCCTCTGTTCATCCTACTAATAGCACGTTTAACTTCAGCTTTAAAACGCCTGCAGTAATCAAAATCTCGATGACTATCAGAGTGCACCAAACCACTTAGCTCAATATCACTGTCCCCTTTTCATGAAAGTTTCATCCACCAGCACCTCACCCTCCTCATCCTTGATTCATTTCACTTGATCCAAGTCGCGAGCTTTTCTCTTGCTCTCTTTCGCGAGCCTATACAATCTCTTGTCCCCGCCTTTTTCACCTCGCTCAACATACAAGTATTCAAATGTTACTGTCTTAGCGCTCGTGACTGCCGTCTTTGCTTTTATCTTCACCGTCTTATAGATATCCTTGAGCCTTCGTTTTTCGTCCTTATCCATACTCTCCAATCACTTGTATAGACAATCTTCTTAGCTTTCACTTTACCTTGAACTTCTCCATTCCACCACCAATTACCTTTTTTTTTTTAATCAATTTGTGGGCTCAAAGGCCCATTTTATTCCAAACAGAAATAAAAAAAAACGCATAGCAGTCCAGAACTTGGTGGTCCATCGGCCCGACCCGACCGGACCTATCCATAAACGAATAGCACTTTCTAGAAAACAACTTTCCTAATTCAAGGTCTCTACTGTTCCACTTCCCCGTTCAATGGCTTCCGACGTCGGTAGCACTCAAATCTGGCCACCTCCATGTCCTATCTGCATCATTCTTCTCCTCGTAGGTGTCTCTCCTTCTCTTGCTTGGTTATGGCTGCTGCCTTCACTTTGCTATTGATCTTTTCTCCATGACAGATGCCCATTTCATGCGCCTCCATGGTTACCTTCTCCCCCTCTACCCCGTGTTTTTGCATGTCCGTCGCTCTAAGTCAGTAAGTCCTTCTACCTCCATCCTATTTCTTCAAGCTGCTGTGCTCTGCTTTTTCTCCGAATCTCTTTTTTCCAGGTACTTTTCCAGCATCGGAGTCTGGTGCCTCGCTCTGGGACCAACCGCTTCCTTCGTGTTTGGATACTCTGCCCGCTTCCCTTAATTGCACCTTCATTCCAGTATTTCCTTGCTGTTGGGTGATTTATAAGGATGTTGTGAGGTCTGTATTCCGTATATGCTTGCTCATCTGACCTGTGTACTTGCGACATTAGCTTGTATAGGCCTTGTTCGAATCCTGATGTACGGAATAGCTTGCTTATCCATATTTATTAATTTTCTACTCTTGCTTGATAATTGTGTGAAGTTCCAGTATCTTAAGCTGCCATTTGCTTCCATAGCTTCCTTAGCAATGTTGTCTGCCACCTGATTTGCTTCTCTGAAAATATGTATGATTTGGACTGCTATGTGTAGCATAATCTCCCTAATTTCCTCAATTTTCTCTACCACCTGGTAAGCAACCTTGCATTCACCCAGAACCATAGATCTTATGACATTAGAGTCTGTCTGCAGTATAATTCTGTTGACTGCCTGTGCTTTGCAATAAATAAGTGCCTGTAATATAGCTGTAGCTTCCGCCTCCAAATTAGTACAGACTCCTATCACTTGGACTTCAGCATACATTAGGTTACCTTCCCTATTCCTGATACAGAAAGCATATGCACCCTGTCCTGGATTGCCTATACAAGCTCCATCTGTGTTGCATGCTATCCAACCCTCACTTGGAGGATGCCACCACACTTTATGGAAGTACAGAGTGGGTCTGTATGTCCTCAAAGTGTCGATGATATCAGCCCAACCATGAGGAATTCCTTTTATCCATGGATACATCTCTCTAATCAGGTTAAGAATTGACTTTTGACACTGATGCACCATCCAGTCGTATGAATACTCCTTGCCATGTCTTATGGCATTCCTTCTCTTCCAGAGTTCCCACATAATAATGACAGGGACTGCTGCTACTACTCTTTGAATTTTAGGAGGTTGATCAGTGTTCCACCATGCTAGGAGTGTCTGATGAATCTACCTTCCTTCCGTTCTGATACCTGCAAACAAAGCAAAATACCTCCATAGCTTTTGGGCTATGGGGGCTGTTAGTAATAGATTTTCCACTGTTTCCTCCCTCCCTTCTTCACAGCAAATGCATTTGGAGACTATATTTATTCTCATTTTCCTGAGAATATCATCGGTTGGAATCCTCCCTTTGAGTACCTTCCATAGGAAAAACGACACCTTGAATGGCAGGCCCTTACACCAAATTTTCCCATACCATTCATAGCTAATCTTCCTGTTCCTGAGAAGATCATAAGCAGATTTAACTGTGAACATTCCAGTAGGGTTTCTCATCCACCAAGGCTTATCATTCATTTCTGTTTGCCTCGGCTTAATGTTATTTATAATAAATTCGACCCTGTCTTCCGAAATGTAACCCCGCATTCTACCCCTGTCCCAAACCCCCTCCAGCATCAAGTCTTTAACCTTCATCTCATAGTCAACCACATTCTGATCTTCCAGAATGTGTAGAGCCCCTTCCTTGGTCCAGTTGTCCAACCAGAATTTAGAATCCCCAGATTTCACTTGCCACCACATTTCTTGCTCCACCCTATCACGTACCTTCATCATGCTCCTCCATGTCAAAGAGGCCCCTCTACTGTTAACAATTGTAGGGTGTGAATTTCTGCAATATTTGTTCCGCATAAACTCTGTCCAAAGTGATTTGTTGGCTACTCTAAAGTTCCACCACAATTTGGCTGTAAGAGCTCTGTTCACCTCTTGAAGAGATCTCAAACCCAACCCCCCCCTCCTCCACCGGATAGCATAACTCCTCCCATTTTACCCAATGCTTACCAGTCAGTCTTCCACTGCCACCCCAAAAAAAATTTGCCAGTAACTTATGCACTTGATTTATCACCTTTTTGGGAGGATTAGACACCGCCAAGAGATGCAACGGTATCGACTGCAAGACATGCTTTATTAAGATCACCTTACCTCCCGCAGAAAGCATTTTATTATTCCATGATAGAATTCTCCTGGAAATCTTTCTTACCATTACTTCAAAATAACTGGCTTTACATCTCCCATAAAATATTGGGCACCCAAGGTAGATAAAAGGGAAGTTACCTTGCCTGATACCAGTCAACCTCCTTAGTCTGATAGCCACTGCAAGAGGGGAACTGTCATGAAGGAAAAATTGACTCTTTCCTTTATTAACCTTCTGTCCAGATACTTTTTCGTAGTCACTAATAATGTTCATCAAAGCAATGACTGTTGACCTCTCGGTCGAACCAAACAAGATAGTATCATCTGCATACGCCAGATGATTTATCTTTGGGCTCCATTTGGGCAAACCGAATCCTGTGACCTGACTATCTTCTGCCAACCTATTTAGGCTTCTAGAAAGCACCTCCGCTGCAATAATAAACAAAGTTGGAGACAGTGGATCACCCTGTTTTAAACCCCTTTGTGATCTGAAAAAACCATAGGACCTGCCATTCACCAGCACTGAATACCAGTTATTTGATAGAAGTCTCCACACCATGTCTATGATACATTCTGAGAATCCGAGCCTTCTCAGCATCTTTGTTAGAAATAACCATGAAACTCTATCATACGCCTTTTCCATGTCCAGCTTGACTATCACATTGGTCTTTTTATTTCTTCTGCTAATGTCCCTGATTATCTCCTGAGCAAGGAGCACATTCTCTGCTATGTTTTGGCCTTTAACAAACCCGGACTGGTTTCGGGAAATAATCTTAGGCAGTACTTTCTCCATCCTTTCATGAAGCGTTCTGGAAATAATTTTATTGATGAACGAACTCAAGCTAATAGGTCGGAGGTCTGAAAATGATCTAACTATCTCCTTCTTGGGGATTAACACCAGATTTGTGTGGGTCACAAATTTGGTCAACTCCTTACCGCAAAAGAAAGCCTTCACCGCATTCGTTATATCCTCACCTACAATGTCCCAGCAAACCTGAAAAAATTTCCCTGTGAAGCCATCAGGGCCACCTGCACTATCTCCATTGAGCTTGTTAACCACAGCCTTGATTTCATCCATATCTGGCAGTCTATTCATCAAGAGATTATCTTCTTCAGTGACCAGTGAAGGGACATTCCTCAACATTGAAAAATCAGTGTTGTCGTTTTCTTCTGTAAATAATTTTTCATAATACTGCGCCGCAGCTTCCCCAATCTGATCCTGAGAACTCCATGTTTCTCCTTGCATGTCCTGAATCTCTGAAATATGCAATCTCTTCCTTCTCCCTTTTACATAGGAATGGAAGAATCTTGTATTCCTATCACCATCTTTAAGCCATCTCAAGCCCGATTTTTGTTGCCAAAATTCTTCCTCCAGTTTTAGGAACCTTTTCAACTCTGCTTCCTGCTTTTTTAACTCTCTTCTATTTTCTGGGCTCGGATCCATCTCCATCTGCATCTCCTTGACCCGAATTATGTCCTCCTTTGTAGCAATCTGATGAAAAACATTCCCAAAAGCTTCTTTGCTCCACCTAGCTAACGCCTGTTTCACTTTTTTTAATTTCATTTGCACCACATAGAGTGGGTTTCCAGCAAAGTCAACACACCAATTCTCCTTAACCAGATCCTTAAATTTTTGGTGCTTAGTCCAAAAATTTAGGAACTTGAAAGGCTTTCTAACCGGTTCCTGTTCTGAATTACAAATCATGTGCAAGGGAGCATGATCAGATCCTTGTCTAGCCAGATGAATCACCTCCGAAGCAGGGAACAATTGGACAAACCTTTGATTTACTAGGATTCTATCCAGCCGCTCGAATATGCAATCAGCCCCCACCCTTCCATTCCACCATGTAAACTTGCTTCCAGCAAATTTAAGTTCCTCCAGATCACTGTTATTGATGAAGAAGGCAAAGTCCATAGCCTCTGCTTGTTCAAACTCCAGACCACCCATCTTTTCCTCCTCATTAAGAATAACATTGAAATCTCCCCCAATGATCCACGGGCACATACAACCTTCTTTAATCTGTGCAAGCTCTTCCCACAGCTCTAATCTTTCTAAAGCGCTACACCTGGCATAGACTGCGGTAATCCAAAATTCTTTATTGTTGCATAAGAATTTAATGGAGATATGCTGAATCGAGTCTACCACCTCAAGCACCCCCCAATCATCTCTCCAGAAATACCAAATTTTTCCGGATTTGTTTACCCCCACCTGATTAAAACCCAGCTGTAATTTGTACCTTTCCACTTGAGATGGGTCCTGAAAAGGCTCCATCAGTGCCATAAAAGAATATTGATGTCTCCTATTTAGAGCCATTAGTCTATCCGAGGAGTTTTGAGTTCTAATAGACCTAATGTTCCAAAATAGTATTTTTTCTTTCATTGTTCACTGGTTGAGATCTTGTCCCTACTCCTCCTTGTTTTAACTTGAAGTGGGACAACGGACCTACCCTTCTTTGCACTATTTCTCAATGTCGATGTATGTCTTGGCGACAAATCTCCCGCTTTGCTAATCTCCTGGATATGGTGTTCACATCGCCGCTACTACTCCAACCCCCCAAACTACTCAACTTTTTTCTCCCATCGCCCGAGAAAGGGCAGGAGTCAAGTCTCCCCATCTAATCCTCAATTGGGCATAAATAACCTTCTTCCTTTTATCCCTCTTAAATTTTAAATCTATCACTAAAAGCCTATATTAAGTGAGAAATGATTTTTTTTTATTTGCACAAGGTTTTCGAGTCTCTTTGAGCCTTGACTAGTCCCAGGTGCACAGGCCCTCAGCAAGGAGTTCCCCGCAAGTGCACCACGATTAATTAAGGTTTTACCCAATCCGATAGCCCTCAGAAATTGTTTGCACCCAGTGGGTCTCAAACTTGAGACCTTGAAAGGGAGAAAACCCCAAGGCTCAAGTCATTTGCCACCAGGCCAACCCCTGAGGGTTAGTGAAAAATGATTTAATGATAATAATATAATTGACATTATATCATATTTAGTGCAACAATAAATATAGATGACTATTACTTTATAAAATTGCCGCTAAAAGCTTTATCAACTTTGGATGCAAGGACATTAACTGAATTCCAACCCAAAGCCCTCATAGCTTTCTGGATTGCAAATAAAAATCTGAGTAAAAAAGACAATGGTAAAAATTACAAGCCTAAAAGTACACTGTATAAACTATCTAACTTGAACAAGAGTGACTGATTTCATGAGCATACAACTTTCAAACTGTAACATTTTGAATAAATCTGAATGAACATGAATGGGAAATAGCACCAAATCACGCTGCAGCTTCCAGAACTGCTTGAAATTGAGAAGGCACTCGAAGCACGGGAGCTTGGATTTCACCTGGTTTACCTAACTGACCACAGGCAGCCATTTGATCATCTCCTCTACTCCATCGAAAAAGCACGACACATCCTGCTTCAGCAAGAATATTTCTGAACTCGATGATCTTCTCTCTTTTAGTCGGTTTGAAGAAGGATCCAGAATGAGGATTAAACGTGATCAGGTTAATCTTGCATGGAATGCCCTGGACAAGATCGATCAGTCTCTTTGCATCCTCAACACTGTGATAAAATTTCAACAATGAGAAGTCTACAAGATACAGCAAGCAAAGAGAATCTCATATTCTGCTTGATTGAGCAAGCTAACTGATTCTGGAAAAACTCATATCTAGAAGGGAACGCAAGGATGTATCTCAGGAGGGAGCTATGCAAGTAAAATCCAAAGCAATATTAAAACATCCCCCAAAATCATCAGAGTGAAACATCCTCATAGTCATTCTCCATGAAGCCAGAGGGAGAAATTAACCAGGGAAAAACTGGATTGATTGGTGCATAGGGCAAATAAATACATGGATGCGCAAAGTGTAAGAGGACTTGCAACAAACAACTAGTACACAAATCCCAAGCAAGTTGGAAAGAGAGAGTTACAATGGCTCTTTTGTTTTGTGCAATGGGTGAGCCAGTCGATCGTGGAGGCGAACCAGAAGCAGGAGGAAGTTTAGTGTGATTGGACACTTGCCCTGTTGCACATTAAAAGTGCAGCATGAATTGCAAAATGCAGGGCTACTCAGGTAGAGTTGGCACAATTATGCTGCAAGTCCAATCCCACAGCCCATGTTTTTATTTCCAATGTATTTAATATTTTTCTCTGTCTATTTACGCTACACATCAAGCCTTCTTTTTTCATAACCGAGAAATCCCAAGGACTGGTGATGCACGGTTTGGAACTTAGTGCATAACTTATGTTCATCTATCTTTCCCCACTTAAATACCAAGTTTTTTGTTGGTGGCAGGGTGCTCCTGATGTGCACCTAGCCCACACATCACATGTTGCAACACTAGACCAAAGCCCTGGGCTCTTTCACATCAAGACTCCATGTTTTACTAACTAATCATTTTTTTTCTGCTCTTCCTAGCTTCATCAAGAATGCATTTATAGATGTCTAGAAACGCATGAGTCATGTTCTTTCTATACATGATTGTCTCTCACAAGATTGACAACATTCTCTTGCACAAATCACATTGGTACAACACATGGTAGAAAAATTGTAAGGACTAAAAGTAAAGCTATATACCATTTTTTGCAAGAGTGGAATAGTTAATGCAACGTGAGAAACTTTCACATCAGCAAAGAAAGCAAAAATACACTTATAGTGTTCCTTTTGGTTTTTTATTTTCGACTTGAAAGGTAACAAGGACAATTTAACTGCTATGTCACATATTAATTTCCACCAACCACAGTGCCATTACTCTTCCTCTCGCCGGGGGAGGCATTTTGTTAGACTGAAAATTATGAATAAATTCATAACAATGGCATAGCTTTTTAAAAAAGGCAAGTTGTAGATAAGAGAAAAGCCCCAATAGTTCTTATGTATAATTGTCAGTGTATTTTTATCCTTATTTATATAGCCATGGACACAAACAGTCCTTTATCCTTGCAAAAGAGGGTAACTTTTGATCACATCAAACAGAACACATCCAAACGAACAGCACACTCATCATATTCACCAAAGGATGTTGAATAGCAAAACGATGAGAATAGTAACTCTTGACAAAAACAAAAGGCCTCCTATCTGCCCCCCCCCCCCCCAAATTTCTTTGAGTCACTTCTTCATATGTTAAATTCTCTAGAAACTACACAAAAAACAACCTTTTCCATCTCCGAAATCAGGTCCCCATCATTTTCCTTCATATTTTCACTCATTTCCAAAAATAATCATAAAAGAACGAAAAGTCAGCGAGAGAGAGAAGAAAGATCATTTGGTATGAAACCACCCACTCACAGCTATCTCCCCATATTGTTCTACAAACATTTTCTTTCTATTGATATTGTGTGTCTGGCAGCTTATCTCTGGTCAAAGTCGGGAATAAAAACATTCAAATTCTGAGTATGTGGATATATTTGGGAGGGTTAACCTAATGGAGTTTCAGTTAGAATTTTGAGGGGAAATAAATTCCTCCTGATGGATAAACTGGTAACCGAAGAAACAACAACGGTGAGTATTTGGAAGACTGCTTTCAACACCAAATAGTAGCAGAAACTAGAGAATGTCTCAGACTCTCACAGTAGAAAGCTTGAAGATGAATAGGCTTTTCGTCTTCTGTCTGTTTGTTTAGTTCGCCTGGGACCTGTTAAGTTCTTTGATATTTCAGCTAGTTTAAGTGGGTTCACATTTGATGGGAGTATGGGACCATAACTGACCCTTTTTCACAAAACAAAGAACTATTTATGTTCAAGAAATACACTGGGGACTAAAATGAATACTCTTAAGGGAAAAAACAAAGTATATACCTATCATTAACTCCAGCAAGCATTACATACTCAAACAGAACTTTGTACTTATGTTTTGATTGAAGCTCCTCTCTTAGTGTTCCAAGAAGCAAGTTCAAGTTAAATTTGCGGTTAATTGGCATGATCCAACTTCTGACCTGCAATATTTCATTAGTGTGAATAAAAAATATTTTGTTTCTCCATTTTCATCCCAAGACTTGAGTTGCTCAAGGGAAATACCTCATCAGTTGTAGCATTCAAACTAACTGCCAAAGCACAATTGGACTCACGAAGAAATCGCTTAAGCTGGGGCACAAGCCCACTTGTAGAAACGGTGACCTTTCGAGGACTAAAATGAAGCCCTTGTTCATCTACCAATATGTCTGCAGCTTTCAGAACATTCTCAATGTTGTGAAGTGGTTCTCCCATTCCCTGAAATCAGTTATTCGATCAAGATCTTTTAATAGCAAAATACTGATTGCTTAGGATAACAGAAAAACTTGAGGGTAAAGGGACAAAAGGTCTTTGTTCTAATTCCTCGTTAACAAAGACCCAAAATTTCAGGCAAGGATTTCATTATATATATAGCTGTATAGTGTGGAAGAGAAAGACCAACTCCTGTCAATCATGACGCTCAATTATATAACAGGGAGCAGCATGAATAATGGCCCTAGGAGAAGGTCACAAGGAAGATAGACTTTAGCAACATTAGCAAAGCGAGCTAGATTTGGTAAATTAGCAAAGCTAGTCACATTGCATCAAGCGAGGTGGTTCACCACACCAGAAGTTAATAAATGGTAATACAGGTAAAACTTTGGGAGGTATATATGGAAAAATAAAGTACATGTTCAGTCCACAAAATCACTTCAATCATACACATACCATAAACACTACATTGCTTATTGGCCCAACTTCACTGGATAACAACCGCCGAGCTAAAACAGCCTGCTCAACTATCTCAGAAGTAGATAAGTTTCTCTTCAGACCCATTCTGCAAATAAGATTCATGTACTCAAACAAAGGGAACCAATTTAGGAACTGTAGATTGGAAAAACAACCATGAGGCTGCTACTTTACCTGCCAGTGTAGCAAAACTGGCAATTCATGGCACAACCTACTTGACTAGATATACAGACAGTGTTCCTGCCCCGCTCACAAGGTATCAGAACAGTTTCTATTACCAGACCATCTTCCAACTTGAATAACATCTGTAAGATCCTGTGAGTGCTATTTATTAAGTGATGAATCAAAAACAAAATAGAGGGCACAATAGAAACTATAAAATATGGCAATAACTGAAATTCTACATATTACACAAGCTATGTACCTTTTTAGTTCCATCAGACGCTGTCAGAATTTCTTGCAAGTTTAACGTCTTAAATTCAGCATATTCACTCAACATTTTCCTGAAATCCTTATTCAAACCTGGAAAAATAATACATCATTGATGATTCAGTCAGCTGTAACTACAATCGATTATCTAGATATTTATAGGTAAACACTGCAAAGTGCACATATAGAAGATCCAAAAAAAAAATTCAGAACCCTTTTCTTTCCATAAGCAATAAACTTCATCAACACAGAAACTTTGACAGCAACAGTATATGTACAGAAAACCAAAATAAACCTTCTAATTCCTCACTGCATTGCACCCAAATGTTATCCCCATACAGACGTTTCCATAACATCAGAGCCTGAGCAGGCCTATAACCATGTGACTGAACCCATTTCTGTTAAACAAGAAAGCAGAGCGACTTTAATTAACTATGGTTGGCCATTGAACAATAAAATCGAACACAAATGTCAAAATTGATCTCAAATTTCAATACAAGATTATAGTTTAAGGCAAGAATAAGATAAACCATTCTCAATCTTGGAACTTTCCTAAAAAGTCTGCAAGGCTAACCTAAAATACAGGGAAGGAACAATTGAAGTATGAATACTATCACATAAAGCTTAATCTTATGAATCCAAAACAGCTCTGAGCTTTTATGCAATAAAATCAAAAAAGGACTAAACCCTGTCAAGATTGCAGCTTTCTTCAAATTTCCACAAAGTTTATAATCCCTCCATCCCATTTTATGTGGCACCCTTTGACTTGGTCTAGTGTTTAAGAAGAAAAAGAAGACTTTTGAAATTTGTGTAGAACGATTTTTATATATTTGTGTGGCTGAGATTCATTTCATTAAGGATAAAAGGGAATTTTAAAGTTAAATTATTTCTAATAGTAGTAAGGTTACATTCTTTTTGGGACGGACTATAAAGGAAAGGGTGTCACATAAAATGGGACAAAGGGTAATACAAAACAGGAACAACCCAAATTCGCATGCCATCAAACACATCTTTGCTTGTGTCCGATTTGCTGAGGCAAGCTTGCCTCTCAGGCTGGAGAGGGACTTAGAATACTCACCTTTTTTTGATATGTTCATCCAGTACCAATACAAACAAATATTAAATTTGACAAGCTTCTAGGTGAATTAGTGTGAATATTTGAAAGGAAGATGATTCTTCATTGGCATGAAATGACTAAGTATTAAATTTGTAGTAGAAATTTTGGCAACCATTAAATGGTTTCACAAGTTGAAGCTTAATATTTGCATACTAGTGAAGTCATTGAGAGGAAGAATTCATTTCCTATAAATACATTGTTGTTGGTTCATTTGTAACACACCTCTTATCTTCTAAGGCAATTGAATCTTTTCCTCTTGTAGTATTTCACTTGTATTCTTTTGGAATGAACCAAATTTTGGTTCGTTGTATCCAATTGTGGAGGCTAAATATAAAGAGTGATAAGGTCATAACTACTATATCTATAATATTATTGAGAATATACCATAGAATCTATCTCATAGATTATCAATCTTTCTTTACAGGATTATGCATATATCAACTTACAACTCCTATGAGATGTGAAATATCTGTCCTTGTGCAAACCATGGCATACATTAAGCTACCAATAACATTCGCATATGGTACTCTTGACATATTTTCTCGTTCAGCTTCATTTTCGGTAACAAAGCATCACTAAGCTTAAAATAAAGAGCAAGTGGAGCGCTAACTGACTTTGTTTTTTCATTCATACTGAATCGTTCTAGTACCCTCTTCAAGTATTCTTTCTGAGATAAATAGAGTTTCTTTGAATGTCAATCTCTTTTTATCTCCATGCAAAGAATTTTCTTCACCCCACCCAATCCTTCATCTCAAACTTCTTTCTTAGTTGAGTCTTCAATTTCCTCTTTGGCTTTTTGAAGCTATTAACATACAAAAGAAGATATATAAAGGATCTGTCTTCAAACTTGTACAAATAAATATAATAATCGTATTTACTTCTATTGTACTTAAGTCCTCAACATAAACTTGTCAAATCACTTGTACCATTGTCTAGAAAATTGTGTCAATCCATTCAATGATTTTCAAGTTTCCACACCATATTTTTCTTTCCGGCAACTTTGAATCATTTTGGCTAACTCACGTAGATTTCCTCTCTTCCAAGTCTCCATGTAAAAACATAATCCAACTGAAATGATTCCAAATTCAATTGTGCTACCAAAGCCAATAAAACTCTATTGGAGTAGTGTTTCACAATTGGAGAAAATATCTCATCACAATCAATTCCCTACTTTTGAGCATATCCTTTGATGATCAATCTTGCTTTGTAGCGAGCATTTTTTAATTAGGAAATTCTTCTTTCTTTGCATCTAATTGCTTTCTTTCCCTCGAGAGATTGACCTATTTTCATGGGTGATTGTGATGAAGAGTCTGTATTTCTTCATTCACGACAATCCTCCACTTATCTTTTTTTGAACTTTGGACTGTGTCTTTATAAGTGGTAGGAATACCATTAACTACAGTTGAGTCTATACAAGCCACCATATCTATGAGCTGAGCAAGTTTTCTAATTATTCCTTTTTCTTGTTGATACTTTTGATTCAAGTTGTGGTTGGTGTTCTTGAGATAGAATCTCCCCCTCAACTGGCTCTTCTTCTAGAGGAAACTCTTATGGTGTTTCCTCATTTGCTCCTTGTGTTGGGAATGTTAATGTTCCCTCAAACTCAACCTACTTTGATGCACATCAGTTTGTTTGACATCTTCAACTATTACCTTATTTGTTAAGTTAGATTCATCAAAGATTCATCAAAAACATAGTGTTTACATGGATACTTGAAAGAGGAAATCTACATGACACCGCCAGAAGAATTCAAAGTTGCTGAAAAGGAAAATACAGTGTGCAAACTTGAAAATCGTTATATGAATTGAAATAATCTTCTAAACAATGGTACAAACAATTTTTGACAAGTTTATGTTGAGGCAAAAATACAGAAGAAGCAAATACAATTATTGTCAGTATTTGTGCAAGCTTGAAGATGGATCCTTTATATATCTTCTCCTGTATGTTAATGATATGTTGATAGCTTCTAAAAGTCAAATGGAAATTGAGAATTTGAAGACTCAACTAAGAAAGGAGTTTGAGATGAAGGATTTAAGTGAGGGGAAAAAATTCTTCGCATGGAGATAAAAAGAGATGAACATTTAAAGAAACTCTATTTATCTCAAAAAGAATACTTGAAAAAGGTACTAGACTGATTCGATATGAATGAGAAAACAAAATCGATCAGCCTTCTATTTGTTCCTAATTCTAAGCTTAGTGATGCTATGTTACCAAAAATAACGCTGAACGAGAATATATCTCAAGAGTACCATATGCGAATGTTGTTGGTAGCTTGATGTATAAAATGGTTTGCACAAGGCCGAATGTTTCACATTCCATAAGAAGTCTAAGAAGATATATGCACACATGCCATAGGAAGTGTAAGAAGATATATGCATAATCCTATAAAGAAGCATTGGCAAGCTATGAGATGGATTTTACGGTATATTCGTAATAATACCATAGATAGAGTAGTTGTGATTTCATCACTCTCTATATTCGGCTTCCGCAATCGGACACAACCAATCAAAATTTATTTCATCCAAAATAGCGCTAAGTAAAAGACTACTAGAGAAGAAAAAAAGATTAAAATGCCTTAGAAGATGAGAAGGCAAATGAGAGGTTGTTACAAATGAACCAAGAGCTACCTATTTATAGAAAATAAATTCTAACTCTTGGTGTTATCAATGACATCATTAGTATGCAAATGCCAAGCTTCAACTTGTGAAACCATTTAATGGTTGCCAAAATTTCTACTACCAATTTATTACCTTGACATTTCACGCTAATGAAGAATTATCTTCATTCCAAATATTCACTAGTTCACCTAAAATCTATTCAAATAACAAGAAAAACTATACCAAAGTGGAAGAGACAATATAGCAGCCAGAAGTAGCTAACCTATGGTAGTCAGGCTAACCAAAGCATTACGACAACATATAATTAGCCTTAATCTCATGAACACAAACCACGTTTGAATTCTTAACCAGTAAACAAGACTAAATCACAATCAAGATTGCAATTTTCCTCAAATATCAACCAATTAATGAAAATATACAGTAGGACCAACCGAAATAGACTTACCAAGTGAATGAGCTTATCTCAAAAACACACTAAATAAAATACTGAACCTTTAATCAGTATCAAGATTTCAACTTTACTCAAACTGATACTAGTCTAACTAAGACACACAGCCAACAACTGAAATACACCTACCTCAAGATCAGTATATCTCATCCCTTTCAAAACCACTTTAGAGTCCTTCAATGGAAACCCATTCCGGCCATCACCTCCTACATAGGTAAAGACCAGGAAAAAGTGAATACGCAAACAACAAAACAGAATCAAGAACAAAGGAGAGAAGGACCATTGTGCATATAAACATAAAGGGTACTTACCAGAACCGGCAGACAGGTGTGAATGCTGAGCTGCTATAACCAAACGATAATGAGGAATGGTGAAGATGAGGGGTGTTCTTGAAGGAAGCAGCTTTAGAAAAGATTTGGTTTTTAATGGAAAATTTGAGAAGGGAAAAGTTGTTCCAAGCAAAGCACAGCTGCTGCTGCCGCCGGAAAAACGAATCAGCCTCATCCCCTCACACACAGCAATCATCATCCCCAGCCGCTATGAGGATTTTGTTAAGTGAAATCAGAGGGTTAATTTTGCAAAAGATATCTAAAATATTACGAAAATGATGAACAATAAGCGTCTGTAGTCCAACGGTTAGGATAATTGCCTTCCAAGCAATAGACCCGGGTTCGACTCCCGGCAGACGCATATTTTATTTTCTTTTATTTTTCTTGCATGCACTGTTATAAATTCATATAGAAATACATAAACATTACTATAACTATAGTTACGAAATGTTTATGTAGTTCTCCACATGCGTGATACTATGATAATTGAACAGTTTAGAAGATGTGATAGGTTCAAAATTGTGTAAAACAAAGTTGTCAATAGATGAAGAACAATCTCTACAGAATTCATAGGGCACACAATATAAGTAAAATATCTATGCTGGTATACATACTTTTGAAGAGGAAATGGATAGGAATTTAGAACCATTGATGAACCTTCTCCCTCACATTTAACAAGAATGGACAATAACAACAAAATATCTATGTAGTTCCACTTGTGGTGTTTGGGGTAGAGAGACAATTTCTGATAGACCCTCGGCTTAAAAGAATAACAGGATTCTCCATATAACAGAAAACTTTCTTCTGTAGTAATGTAATAATTTGTGAATAAGCTTGTAGGAGTATAATACAAGTACTGCCGGGTATACAAATATAGTAATTATACCAAATGACAGAAAGGGGTTATAGAAATAAAGCACAAAATAATAACAGCATTCTCCACAAACTTATCAAAGAATGATACAAATACAATAAATCTGAGTTTCTTAAACAGTAATCAGTGCTTTTTCTCAGGGATTCTTGACCTTGATCCTCAACTTTCTGGCGATTTGTCCTGCTTTAGGATGAATAGCACGTTTATTCGAATCAAACTGTTCCACCTCTACCCAATTGATCACTTTAAGCAAGAGTGATTGAGGGACTTTGCTTGAAGAATCTGATGCTGTTTTCCCTTTAGCTTTTTTCAGCCCTTTCTCAAGGGCTTTTTCAAGAAAATCCATAAACCAACTTCCTGATTCACTCTCAATTTGCTTTCCCAATTTGATTGTATTGGAAATGCTGCTGCTTATCAAAGAAGAAGCCGGTTTCTTGTTCTCGTCATTCTCATTTATGTTAGTATTTGATGCTCCTTTTATTGCCTTTGATGTTGATCTCAAATGCTTTCCAAGAATTGACTTTTGATCACTCCTTTCAGGAAAGACTGCAATGGATTTGTAAAGTGCAGCTCTCCTCTTTGATGCATTTGATTCACTGTCTCGTGATTCTTCCAGTGAATTCTGCACTATTTCGTGTAGAATAGGGGCACCGCCATTCTCTCGTTCAGCATATGGAGTTTGTGACGTTTCGTTTGAAGCTGTTGCTGCTTGAATGGATACCATTTCTGTCACAGCTTGCACAAGTTTTTCATGAAATTCAAGAAATTGTTCAAAACAGGCTGTTGGGGCATCCGCTTTTGCAGCTCTACTCAAGTTCGAAAACATCCTTCAAAGCCATAATGATATATAGAAATCAAATTCAGGTCAGCAAAGAAAACACAACAAAATAACATGAATAATCAAAAGTTCCATACTTCAGAGACCGGACAAGATTTTCTGTAGCTGATGCATCCCTAAGTGCTTGAAGAGCAATTTTCTGTGCATTTTCCCTTTGTTGTACAGCTTCCTAATGAACACCACAAATGGATATTTTAGCTAAGACTAATGTTCCAACAAAAGGCAAGAATTGTCCATATATTAAACAAACAAACAAAAAAACCACGACAAAGAATACCTTTCCCAACATACTAAGTTTTCCAGGCAAATTTGCAGTCAGACTGGTGTTATCATGAGTTGAAGAATCACTAGGCTGAGGTGGTTGTTGTTCTTGAGAAGACTTTTTTGAATTGGGAAGTCTCTGAGAATCTCTGCCTACTGTTGGCGAAGCTGCCATTCTTGCACTCCTTAAACTTGGTGGCGGAGTTGAACTTTTCTTCTCCTGTGTCTACACATTAAAAGAAGAATCAAAACTGCAACAAGTTAATATAGGCCTTAAAACATATTATACATGAAGGGAAAAATGCACCTACAGCTGAGTTTAAAGGTGAATTGAAAATTCTTTGTTCTCGATCGCGATCTGTTACACTTCTGCTCCTTGGAAATTTCATCATGCTAGGGGTAGCACAACTTTTTCTCACCATAGAAGGACTTTCCCCCTTAGCCTCCATCAATTTTGACAACAATGCGCCACCGGCTGATGACCTTACCACCCCACCACCACTAGCTCCTCCATCTTTGGAGAATTTTCCCCGAATAAGAGGTGACATTGGAATAACTCGCGCAAATTTGACAGCACTAGACCTCTCTTTTACCGGTGTGCATTGATCGAAATCAATAGGAACTGGCTTCAAAACTTCTCCCCCATTTTGGCCTATTCCCCAAGAACCCCTTCTTGGAGCTGACTGACTCTGATTGAATTTTTGTTCAACTTTCTGGCCTTTTTCTCTCAACCCCATTAATGGTTCTGGAGTTCCCACGAGTGGGTGCCTCCCAGGAAGAGGCTTAGCACCTTTAACAACAGGAACAGGCGAACCGGGCTCTAACCTATCGACATAAATGAACTGTCCTAGCTGCATTTTATTGCTTAAAACCAAATCATCTTGCTCATCTGGAAGACTTACATAAATGGAATGCGAAGAATCCGAAACTTTGATGAAAAATCCATGCTTTGGCCATAGATTCTTCTCATCAAGATCTGCAGGTACAATATCAGTAACCTGCAAAAGGGAACTCCTATGTTCACTTGTTGGCTTCACCCCTGATTTCATCCCATTTAGTAACTTCAACAAAATCCCTGGTGCTAATGCTGCCATAATTTTGAAGTCCCTCAACAACCCCAATTCTTGAAAATTAAGTAATTGCAGAAAACCTAAGACCTTTCAGAATTTTCAAGAACTTGAAATTCCTCAACAACCCCAGTTCTTGAAAATTTAGAAAGCTAAGACCTTTTTCAGAAAAAAGGTATGAGAATACAAATCTTGGAATTCCTCAACAACCCCAAATTCCTGAAAATTACAAGCAAAAAAAACAAATGAAGAAAATTGAGTGGAGTGAGTCAACAAAAGCTCTTAAAGATTGAAGAAATTGACCATTTCAGAGATTTTTTGAGCTATGGTTAAGTTGATAAGGTGAAGAAGAGGGCTAACGGTAAACTAGAGAAAGACGAAAGGGTTTTGTAATTTTTAAAAGTTTTGGTACGTTGAGGCGCTTAACGGTCATGTGTTGTGAGTGACTCTTATCAATTATGTTTGCTTTCTTTTTTTGAATTATTAAACATGTGTAACTTTTTTGCTTTTTTTTTAAATTAAATTATAACCAGTAATAACAATAACATATTCAGTGGAATTTCGGGTCTGAGAATGGTAGAATGTACAAAAATCTTATCACTATTTCATAGAAGTCGAAAGATTGTTTCTTGAAAACCCTCATCTAAAAAATCCATAAGCAGAATAAGTTAGATATGACAAAAAGAAAATTATAACGAGTGAATAGTATGCCTTTTTCCTTTTTTGCATTTATTTCTCAAAAGAGCCTAAAACTTTTTCCCAACGAACAAAAAAGGAATTTGCAATATCACACTAGGTAAAATTTATTTATTCTGCCGTCAACATATAAATAGAAAGGAAAATAAAATAAATATAAAGTTTCAAGTTCACAAAAATTTATGTTTTCTTAAATAATTTAGTCTCTTCATATTTGTCTAAGGTTTGTATTTATTAGTAGTATAACATAGAACATTATTCTGCAAATATTGACAAATAAATGAAGTATATTACACTTTTTTTTGGTTTTAGAAAAAAATTATATAGAGAAAAAGAGAGGAAATTTATAACTACTAACATGTGCGAAAGTGATCGTTGAGAAGGGAGGTGACTTCCGTTGAAAAATAATTATGCAAAATTAATTAGGTGATTCATTTTGCATGATTTAATTTCAATTTAAAAAGAAAATAAATTAGCGAAAATGAAAAATAAATTTTGTCGGAAAAAATTATCCTGAAATAGATAAATATTATGTATCATCAAATATTTACATGAAATAGATAAATATTAGACATATGTCTCGCAGATGCGCTTCGATTTCAAGTCATTAAAACATTTCGTATATACGCTTTGATTTTCACTTTAATTTATTAATCGGCCGAAATTGGTAAAGAATAATTATTTATTTGCTTTTATGGTAATTATTTTACTTTGTTAGATTCTAATATGAGTAGATGATTTTAATAACTTTTTATTTGTAAAATCAAATAATAATATACTCAATATATTTTCAAAAGTGGGATCTAAAACGAATAATATGTTTGTATTGGATTAAAATAAAAATTAACTAACCGACATGAATAGATGAGAATAAAAGATAAGTTTTTAAAGTTAAATTATTGTGATTATTAAAATATAGAGTAATATTTTTAAAAATAAATTTAAAAGAAAATGATATTATAAGAATTGAAATAGAGTTAAGGATGACAATGGTGCCGGACGAGTTGAGCTCAACGGCCCAGCCCGCATGCCAATTTTTTTTTCATTTTCAACGTCCTACCCCACTTAACCATTTTTGTCATTTTCAATACCATGCCTTGCCCCGCTCCATATAGACCAACTCTACGTAAACCTGTATCATAAATTTTTAGTTTTTTTATATTTTTAATTAAATTTAATATGAAAAATAAAAATTTATATTTTTTTTATTTTTCGCCCTACTTAATATCTAAGCAACTAACTAACTATTTCTAGTTAACATGTCAACAATTGTTTCTTAATCGCTAATTAAAAATTTCTAATTAACATTTCAACAACTAACAATTTATCAAACATGTCTAGTTTAAATTTTAGAAAAAAAATTAAAATTAAAGTCGATGCTTAATATAAAAAGTTTATATCTTTGCTTTTTATTAATTACAAAAATTTAATTTTCTTCAAATTCCTATTTATTTTTTAAACCCCCATCCCGCCCCCACTCTGTATAAATTTAAAAATAGTTACTTCAACCTACTCCGCATCCTCTACCTAATTTAAACCCACCTTAACCCGTCTCAACACGCCTCACATAGCTCCAAAATTGCATTATACCCGCCTCGCCCCGTTTCGTCCCGTCCCATTGCTATCCCGGGGTAATAATCTAGCTTGTTCTGGAAAACTTTAATTGTGTCATACATGAGGCCATTATAGTAGGCTTAATCCCTTTATTATATAAATAACTATCTTTTATGAATTTTTAAAAAAAAATACAAATGTCAACTTTTATAAATTATAATCCATCTACTTTTTCATTTTCTAAATTACAAGATTTATTCACTAAGATCTACCCAACAAACAAAAGTAAATTTGTCATAATTAAATTGCCCCGATTAAATGTTGATTAATCCTAACAAGCTCCACCACAGCAATATTCTTCTCTTTCAAGAAAAAATTACAATGGCTATTACTTGCTTAACAAAGGATTTACGTGCTAAATAAGAATCAAAAAAGCAAAAAAATGCTATAATTATAATTTCCTTTGCTGCATATTTAAACCAAAATCAATTCTTTGTCACCATAAAAGGTAAAGAAGTAGGCTAGTTTTCTTCTTTATCCAAAGGGGAAATAAAAAGATTAACCAACTAGGATTATTGTGGTAAATATTCTCATCTAAATTTTGCGTATGGGGCTGTTCCTTCCTTGACTACAGGTCTCTGGTTTGAGTCATGAGAATGGAAAAATCTTTAGTAAGGAGTGTTTTCCCCCAAATAGGGTCTACGTGGCACAAATTTGGATGTAATCGAGTTTCAATGTGAACATCGAACACTGAATAGAAAAAATTGTATAAAATATCATAATATAAATCAAATTAAATTAATGTGCGGATTTGATATGGCAGTTATGCTGGCACGAACTACAATTTGGTCTTAGTTGAGCTCAAGTAAGAATTTTTAAAAATATATATATATTTATTTATTTCATTGTTTATTGAAGTGCATTAGGAATTATTTCCTATACTTTGCTGACTTTTCTTGCAATATTTTATATTAAACCATTTAATATTTGATTGGACACGAATTAATTCATTTCATTTTAAAATCCATGTGTAAAACTTATCATAAAAAATTCAATTCTTTTGATATCTTGAAATTCATTTCATTACCATCATTATAAGTGGATATTTCAAAAATAGTAAGCTACATCTTTTGGTTTCATTTCAAGCTTATTTTGTGCTATCTACAACATTCTATTTGAAATAAACTATTTTATTTAGTATTTTAATTTTTTTTATGATTATCTTATTTTTTATAACTAAAATTAGGTTTTTAAAATCATTCTATTATATTGTTTCTTTTTTATATCACATAGTTCGATTAATTTTTGATATTTTTGAAAAAAAAAATTGAAATGTCCAATTTAATCATCCAATTGGCTATAGACAAGTTGTTTATAGAAGGCTATAAGATATCGTCAAAAATGTAAATTATTTTGTATTTATTACGAGACAAGTTTATAAGAGTCACAAGTAGAAGTTAGAATATAATAAGTATACCCTTGTATGACTTTGATAAAACTCTTTAGATATTTTTATTTTTTGAAGGATGATGAAGTATATAGAAATAATGAAAAATGATAAGAATATAGATTCATCTCACTATTTTACAATAGTGTAAAATAGATTAAGTTAAACTAATATAGGCAAAAAGTCTATATATCAGACAAATGAAAAGAAGTCAATCAAGATGTGACACCAAATTAGACATCCAATAATAGAAATTGAAATCATATGTTATTATTTGGATTTTTTATATAAAAGAATTCTTTTAGGTTGAATATTACCTTTTTTTTAATATTTTTTTATTATTGCCCATAGCACAAGTGCCTTTAATAATTATAATTATTTTATTATTTTCTTTATCTGTCTACTTATCCTGCTATATTCTCATAGAAATGAATAGAGAGCAGTCGCAAACAGTATTAAAAAGAGAAGTATCAATTATTTGAGAAATCAAACAACAACAACAATATACCCAGTTGAATTCCATAAGTGGGGTCTGAGGAGGATAGAAATATACGCAGACCTTCTCACTACCTCGTATAAAAGTAGAGAAGTTATTTCCTGAATTTGAGAAATCAAACGCCATTAGAAAAAAATTTGAAAGTTCTAGGAAGTAATCCTATTATATATAGGGCCGTACCTTTTTTTTGTGCTTCGACTTTGAAGATGTCGACAGTGCTTACTTTCCTTTTTCATCTCCATCACACTATCAAATAGACCAACAACAACAAATAACACAATGATCAAATCAAAAATTCATCAAATTCCAACGTAATACATTCAACAAGTATTAAAATATTTAAAATTCGCGGATAATAATTATGATATATTTGTATTAAAAATATTTTGATTATATATTCACCAAGTGCATTGCAACATGCTTATAATATGTATAATATATTAAAAATGTATTATAACTATTTTATTATTATTTTTCTCATTAAGGGTGCTGACTGTCACGACCCGAAAATGGACATGATGGCACTCACCTAACCCACCAAGGCGAGTCAGCCCAATACCTACTGATCCAAACATAACAATAATAGCGGAAGAGAAAATAGTCTAATATGACAAATAATCATAGGAAGACCAAACTACAACCATCCCAGAACTGGTGTCACATGTACAGGCCTCAAAATACATAGTACTCAAATAAAATAAATGTCTCAAATGTCTAGTCCTCAAATAGAATGTAACATAATAATGGATTCTCTGAAGGTCCACCGGTGACATAAGCAACTACCTTAAGGATAATCCGGAAGCTCGGTCCTGCAATGAGAAAATTCTAACTAAAGGGACCGGGCTCGCAACCTACAAAAATGTAGCAAGGGGTGAGTACCAAAAACAACACGGTACTCAGCAAATGGAACTAACCTAGAGTAAAACAATGAAGAACCAAGTAACTCTTTTGCACCCAACCACATACCGCCGAACTACAAACCTGCACTCAGAAAAGTCCCAGCCCAGCAACATATAATACACAATAAAGATAGTTTTTCAGTATATCACAATTATCAAATCACAAGCCATAACCCACAAGTGATAACATAATTAATCACATGAATAACACCACGCCACATAATAGTATGCAAGGATGAGATGCAATGCTTATGCAATAACTGTCGACAATGACCTCGACATCACAGTATTAATATGCAAGGATGAGATGCAACGCTTATGCAATAATTGTCGGCAATGACCTCGGCATCACAATATCAATAGCAAAGATCTCAGTATCACAATATCGCCGGCAAAGACCTCGGCATCACAATATCGCCGGCAAAGACCTCGGCATCACAATATCACTATCACTTATTTCAGCATCATAATATCGCCGACAAAGACCTCGGCATCATAATCTCACTATCATAGATTTTAGTATCACAATATCGCCGGCAAAGATCTCGGCATCACAATCTCACTATCACCGATCTTAGTATCACGATATCGCCGGCAAAGACCTCGGCATCACATCTCGACCGGTAAAGACCTCGGCCCAATTTCTTTCTTTTTTTTACCATCTCACTCATATCAATATCTAGAACCAATGCAAATTATGTATGACATAGAATGAATGAACATGAGATGAAGTCCACAAACAAATCAACTCATAATCACCAACCAACACAATATATCTCAAAAATAGAATTCTCATCACTTAGCCACATTTTCAATTCAAGTGTCACAACACCACACCAACTCACGTTTATATTTAATTGCCTCATTTTTTTTATAATATTAAAATATTTCATGAATCACACATGAAAGAAATTACAAGAATATGGGGTATACCCAATACCAAAAATGTTGCAATATCCTGAATATCTCAATACCATCACAACCTCAACAACAGTCACATTTCAAAATAAGTACCAATTCGACATCAACATCAAATAATTCACTATTTCCCCTAAAATACACTTCCAAATTAATTCACAAGTCAAATATCACCATAGGAATAATTACTCAATTCAAAATATTTCGATCAAAGCCTACATTAACCCATCTCTATCCCAAAATATTCAATTCTATATACATTAGAGCATACAAGGTTCAACATATTTAACAAAAGATTAAAAACCTACTTGCCTTATATAAAGTTTCGAATCATGTCATTTCTGAAGCTTTTCTCTCTCTACGATACTCCAAATCACCAAAATCTATTCAAATATAATATCACAATCACATAACGAATCTAATAACACTAAAATCAATTAATTCGGGTGAAAAGGGCAAAATGGTCCAAAAATTTCATCATCGGAAAAAGTCATCTGAAATCTAGAAATTTATACATGAAAATGTTCTCCAAGTAATAAAGAATTCAATGGCGAAAATCGTTTAATAAACAGAGCTAAAACGAGGTAGAAATCTCATATTTATAATTTCCAAAAAAAAATCCAAACCAGCCAAAAACAACATTTTTACCTCGAACGGCGCGCCAAAATTAATTTATGAAACTCCCATGGTGTTTTTTCGAAAAAATGCACAATTTAGCCTTTTGAATCGCCCAAATCGGACCAAAATCGAGGGAGAAATCGCTGATGGAAGTTTGTGAGAAACCTAGAAAATCTGAGAAGAAATCTGCCGATTTTATTTACTGCATCTGCCACGTGGCAGCGCCTAATTGGGCCACGTCATCCCCGCTTCAGCATCTTCAGCAAACTCTCAAACTTAAGTTTAATGTTCCGGCCTCATCCGGAGTCGAAAAAATACATTCCATATATGAAATCTGATTGGAAACGATATTTCGGACTCAACGGTGTAGTTGAAATTCCCACCAAAGGTTGTTTTATTCCAATGTGGGTCCCATTTTCCAATATCGAAAATAATCGAAAGGACCAAAACACAGCCGGAAGCTTCGGAAATTGAATGAAGGGTCCTTTTAGACCAAAATCGATATTCCGGATCCAACGGAATCATCAAAATTTGAATTTGAGGTCTCCTAAGCCAAAACCCGAGAAAACTCATTTAAACTAGTTTTGGGCTCAAAAACTCAAAACCATGTTCAGGGTCTTGTATAAAGAAAAATTATTTTTGAATTCATCAAGTGTCAAACATGCCTAATATAAAATATATTGAATTCAAAATGTATTATAATTATCGTTCATATTTATTTCTTTTATTAATTATATCTAAAATATTATATATGAATATACATGAAATGTACATTGACTATACATGCCTGTAAGATGAAGAATTATTTTTTTTATAATTATTTTGACAAACGGCCATATACTGTAATCATCCCTATACTTTATCCTGACCAAATATATAACTTGCCCAAAATAATACATAATGTTGGGCCTTCACATCTTTGGGCTAGCAAGGCCCAAATAATGACTTGACAGAGTGCTTGGAAATTTGGCACTATATATCGCAGGGCTACTCATTTTTAGTTATGTAAATGAAATAGAGCAAATAACACAAATCTACTGGTTTAGATCTTAATTGAGTTTAAGTTTTGTGCATCGTCAGTGTATAAAATATTATACACTCATCAGATAAAGTTGATCTACTGTTGTAGGTTACGTATTTTTTTTAATAAAGTTTTTTTTTTCCTATTTATAACTTTGTTTTCTAAAATTTAAAAATGACCTCTTCAACTCATTTTAGCTAGATTCTCAACCAGAACTTTCTCTCCATGTTATCTTTCTTTGTTTTTCTTTTTAATCCCGTATTCATAACTCCTTAATGTGATAATTGAATTTTAAGATTTTGATGCAGATTTTTATGTGATGTTTGCACTTTAAATGTTTTTTTAAAATCTTTTTCTAAAAAAAACAATTTAATATCATTTGCAAAGTTTTTAAAAATTATAAAATTTGATGCAGATTTCTTTTTCTCTCCAAGATTAACAAGTCGAAGCATGGAAGAATTACTTCTTGCAATTTTAATAGTGTGGTGTTTATTAATTATGATGATTTTGTTGAGAGAGAAATATGAAAAAGTTATAGATTTCATTTATATTCTAAAATGAAATAATAACTAATTTAGTTAAAGTACAATTAGAATTCTAATTTTAATATCTTTTTTCTAAATTTTAATTATTAATTTTTAAAGTTATCTCTTGTACCACTTGTTTCTTTTCTTCAGATACATAGTTGACACACTCAGATACGTGTATCTTGAATATATGTGAGTCGAATTAGGTGTAATTTATTCTTATACATTATATTCAAGTTTGATTCATATTTATCTTAAATACCTTGACTCGCTTACTCACCTCTCTCCCTATATATTTTGTATACCATGTATATATATATATATATATATATATATATATATATATATATATATATATATATATATATATATATATGTTCTTGCTTGAAATATGCTAATTAGAAGGACTAATGTATCTGAAGTGGTCTCTTTAGAAATTTAATATAAAATTATTAATTAGTTAAATAATATAAAAATATTTTAAAGTATAGAAAAATTTAAATATGATAAAAAATATTTATCTAGTTAAATAGATTTTCCTAGTACATTATATAGGTGGAGGAGAATTGTTGAATTCATATGGAAAGGTACAAACTCATGATAGCATTAATTTTTTTTGCATTTAGAAGAAGAAAGTGTAGTTAATTGAACACCAATATTTGTCTCAATTCAGATGAAACCTCAAATGCATTAAAATAGGGCAATCAAAGTCCCCTCATAAATCAATAAAAAACAACTTATTAATTAATTATTACTTCCTCGGTTCATTTTTCTTTGTCATTGTTTAACTACAGATCTATAAAAAAAATAATTATTGATATAAGTATTTTATCATAATATCCCTATTAATTGATGTTTATTAGATATTAAAAAATTATTTGAAGAACGGTATTTAATGCTAAGAGTAAAACATGAAAAAAATATATTATCTTTTCTTGATATGTTAAAAGCGACAAGTATTCCAACAATTTTGACACAGGATTAAGTAGTAAATGATAGAAATAATTTTTTCAAATCGTCCTTATTAAATATAAGTTATTTGAATATTGAAAAATGAATTCTATTTAATAACAAGGGTAAAATAAACACAAAAAGGTAAATTATTCATTGATTTTATAAGTTGGACATTTAAAAATAGTATGGTCGACAAGTAAAAATGGACGAATGGAGTAAAAATTAAAATCTATTTTAGGAAGAAATGATAAGTAAAGTGAAGGAAGGGAGTATTTTTTGGCAATTTATTAATAATGACTATTCCCACGACTTGAAGTCATTAGGGGTTAGTCGAAGAAAATGAAGAATACTTTTTAAAAAGTATGCAATTCAAATTGTGTAAAACCCTCAGTAGAGCATTATGCTTGGCATGGTTGAGGAAAGTCATCCTGTTAAGTGAATGTAATTATAAATTTATTTAGTTGGTCAGATAATTATTTGCTCAATAATTAATCAGGTGTAATTATATTTTTCAATTTAACTGCGAATTGCTTGTAATTACAAGTTGAGTACTTTTTAATTTCTTTCTTTTATTTTTATTTTTATTTTTTTAATTTTAATTTAGTTTTATTATTCTAATATTTTCTAAAACTATATATTATTTGATAATTTTTTTTTATTATTTTTGTTCTCATTCTCAACCTTTACTTTATGTGATTCTGCGCAATTTTTCATATTATCTTTTTTTATTTATTTATTCTATATTTTTTTTTCATTAGCATGATTTTATTAGTATTTACAATTTTTAAATTAAAGTTAAATTTATTGTTGAATAAAGTTATAAACTTACATTTTTTAAATTTTTCAAGTCATATTTATATACATTATGTTGAAATTTGACATAAGAGTGTTATGTTAAAAAAAAGTTATTTTGAGTTTAGAACTTATGTTTTAGTTTTATTTTCATTTTATTTAGTAGTATTGACTTGATATTTCACTTTACAAGTCATTTATATTTTAATTAAATCACATAGATTATTTTTTTAATCAATTATTTTCTAATAATTTTGCTACGATATGATATTTATAATATTTAATATTTTTGTTAAACATAATAAAATCTTAAACATATCATGGGTAAAATTAAACTTAAAACATTACCATAAACAGATTAAGTAATTCTAAAAATATTAATCATCGATTGCATGTGTCTAATCGTTTTCTCTGCTTTTCCCTTTTCACCAATTTTCAGAAGAAGGAAAAAAGAGTTTGATGAAAAAAGTTTTTGCTATATTTTTTAGTGACTTAATTCTAAAAAAGAGTTTGATAATCTTTTCTTTTTAGTCAGTTTTAAAGATTTTAACAGATTCGAATTATATAATAGCAGCACAATGTAATGCTTAATTGATTTGATTTGAAATTTTCAAAAAAAAAAAAATTGTTTGTTTAAATTAATTTGGTAGAGGGAAAAATACATAATAATACACCATCAAAACAAAGACTGAAAAGGAAAATTATGTTACAATGAAAACCATATCAGGAACAGCTGGATGAGTTGTAGTGTACTATTTTTTAATAAAATTAAATATTATTTATAATTTTATTATTATGTTCATATTTTATGAATCATATAATATATTTGTAAAAAATTATGAAGATATAAAAATGGTGAGGTCTTTTAACAAAATATAGACTAGTGGATCATTTTTGTATTTAAAAAATTATGATATGAAATTTTCAAATTAAATTTTTTGGCAAATTTGTAAGTTTATCTCATGAGATGAAATTACATGTCCAAACGTTAATTTTACTTACATTCAAGCATTTAATAAGACAAATAAATTAAACGGAGAGGATTCAGATGAACCCCTAATCATAATGTGAACTACGCCACTAAACGGGGCGGGGGAGGGGGATGGACAAAGACAATTAGGCAATGAAAATGATATTTGTACGACGTAGGAGAATCTCTTGTTCAAATCACGAAGAAGAGATACTAGAATTGACTAGTGATAATGGTTGGTGTTATTGTGTATTATAGTACGTATGAAAAATTAAAATATTAAGTTTATGATAATAATTGGTAAGTATAAAATAAGAAAAATAGTGTCATTATTTTTTTTGTAATTTATATAATTATAATGATATGTTTGTCTCATTATCTCTTACTATTTGTCCCACTAATCCTTAAATGACTGTTCATGAAAGAAATCGTATACTCAGGTAAAGATGTTTTCTATCTTGTGTTGCTATAGAGTAATTTTATATTAAAGAATGCATACTTTTTGTGAAAAGTGAACTCAACTCTTGTCTAGAGTTTATTGAACAATAAATTGTGATTGGATTGTTGTATCATGGATGAGACAAATCAAAAAGATTATTGGTGGATCGATTAAAAATCTTGTTGTAGTGAGTTTGAATCTCCTTAAAGAGGACGGGTTATTCGTGCTTCAACCTAAATATAATTTATTTTCTTCATTTGTATTTCAATTATAATTATAATTTTCACTAATATAATATAATTTTGACACGAATGATGATATACCAATTGTGATTCTGATACAGGACTAAAATTGCTTACAAGGATAAAGAGGCTAAAACAAAATTGCTACATAAAAGAGCCCGACCCAGCTTCTTCAATTCTTCTCATCATTCACCAGATAACTCTGTCCCTTTCTTTGGGCATGATCGATGAAAGCGATCGTGGACAAAGAAACTTGACCCATCCAATTTTGAACCGACCACATATTCATCTAGTGGAAGGGTCTTGGCACGGGCTATAGGAAATTGTGGCCGGACCCCAGTTTCGGATTTCCTACATATCTCAGGTTACATGAGAATTCAGGCCACTTGTAGTTCAAACGCTTGATTCTACGCACGATTTTGAAAAATCCAAAAGCTATCCAACATTGAATTATGGAGAAATTGGAATGCTTGGGATGAGATTTTACGAGTAAATGTTAGAATACAGCCGAGTTTTCAAAGTTGAGTCCGCCTACATACCCTTGGACTAAGGGATCAGGCTGCTTGTAGTTCGACTCTATCGGTTGAAAAGGAAATCTCTTATTCTGAGATAACCTTTGGTCGGAGATGAGTGACAAACAAGTCGAATTATGAAAAAGAGACTTGCAACCTCTTAACCATAAATGTGGTGCACTTCACACCCATAATTAAGAACTTACACGGACATAATTTCCAAAATTCTTGGTACGTTGTCACTGAAATTGGAAACGTGGCATCTGGTGAGAATTGAGATCACCTGGATGCGAAACCAAAGACTACGGACTCAAGGAAAATACCCACATGCCTTCTGATAGGGGTGTGGTTAGATTGTGGTAGTCGTTTCTCAGCTCGCGTCCGAAGAGTTTGACATTCCTCTCCAGACCATGTCCCAGTTCGCTGCTAAGACAAAGTTCCACGTTGTGCTGCGTCCCATTTGATGATGTCCACACCTGTGATTCGCTTTGAGAATTCACCCCTTCGGATGCTCTCGATATAACTCACAAAACCGTTAGTAAATAATCGTAATTACGGAGATGGTATCTTTTACCATGTTCGATATGTTCTTTCTTTCAATGTAATAGATAATGAGTTGATACGGCGTGGTATGATAATGGCCTCTTGGCGATGGATAATGCAACGGCCCTCTCGGCAATGTGAAAATAAAATATCTTTCTCGATAACTTGAAAATAAATAGCCTTCTCGGCGATTGAGCATGCGATGGCCCTCTTGGCGATTTAAAAATAAAATGGCCCTCTCGGCGATTAATATATGCAATGGCCCTCTTGGCGGCTTGAAAATAAAATGGCCCTCTCGGCGATGAATATGCTATGGCCCTCTCGGCGATGAGTATATGTGATGGCCCTCTCGGCGATGAATATAAAATAGCCTTCTTGGCGATGAATATATGTAATGGCCCTCTCGGCGATGAATATAAAATAGCCTTCTTGGCGATGAGTATATGTGATGGCCCTCTCAGCGATGAATATAAAATCGCCTTCTTGGCGATGAATATATGTAATGGCCCTCTCGGCGATGAATATAAAATAACCTTCTTGGCGATGAGTATATGTAATGGCCCTCTCGGCGATGAATATAAAATAGCCTTCTTGGCGATGAATATATGTAATGGCCCTCTCGGCGATGAATATAAAATAGCCTTCTTGGCGATGAGTATATGTGATGGCCCTCTCGGCGATGAATATAAAATCGCCTTCTTGGCGATGAATATATGTAATGGCCCTCTCGGCGATGAATATAAAATAACCTTCTTGGCGATGAATATAAAATAGCCTTCTTGGCGATGAGTATATGTAATGGCCCTCTCGGCGATGAATATAAAATAGCGTTCTTGGCGATGAGTATATGTAATGGCCCTCTCGGCGATGAATATAAAATAGCCTTCTTGGCGATGAATATATGTAATGGCCCTCTCGGCGATGAATATAAAATAGCCTTCTTGGCGATGAGTATAAAATAGCCTTCTTGGCGATGATTATATGTAATGGCCCTCTCGGCGATGAATATAAAATAGCGTTCTTGGCAATGAGTATATGTAATGGCCCTCTCGGCGATGAATATAAAATAACCTTCTTGGCGATGAATATAAAATAGCCTTCTTGGCGATGAATATACAACGGCCCTCTTGGCGGTTTGAAATAAATAAATAAAAAATAAGATAAATAACTTTCTTGACAAATCGGAAAATGAAGCGCGATGGATCATTGGTGGCTCGAGCGTAATAGAGTTGTTGATGTCCCGGTAGTTTCCTTATGCATAGTACCTGCAATATTTCCCTGCATCCATAGAAAATTCCTTAGTTTTAAAATGAATGATCTGTGTTGATCTTCCAATTGCCTGTTCTTCGCCTTGTCTTTGCCGAACCGCTCTGACCTCCCACCTTTGGTAGACAGAAAAAGAAAAATAAAATATACACTTGACAAGATGTTTGATAAACAAAAACCCTTAAAAACGACAAAAATTAGAAAAGAATTCTTTGGAAGAAAATGCCGTTGCCAAATTGTCATGTCATGAAAATCTTAGACGAACACATTCAGTTTCTGACATGACCCCCGTGACGTATCACAATCGTCTTCGAATTTCTGATCGGGTTGAAAATTTCAAGGTTGTACTCAAATTTTTAACGACATTCGATGAAATTTTTGAGGATGATCTCAAAAATTTCTGTCCCAGTTACATGTCGTGCCAAATCACTAACTTGTTAGGAAAACCTAGGGAATTTTTGAGATCTTCTCAAAAATTCTGTCCCAGTTGAAACTCTGACACTTTAAATTCTATCTTATCGGAGGCAAGCCTTCTTGTTTAGAATTTTTGAACTCCTTTTAAAAATTCTGTCCCAGTTTCCTTCATGGGAATATGACCGAACCGTTGTGGCGCCTACGTATCCCGTTGAAGCAGGAATCAGGTCAAACGTAGTTCCCCTTTCGGGAAATAGAGAAAAACATAAATTTTACTAAGGAAATGACCGAGGCCGACATAGGCCGCCTACGTATCTCATTCTTGAGAATTCAGGTCAAACGTAGTTCAAATACAAAAGGGGAAAAATAAAAGGGATAAGGGGATGACCGAGGCCGACATAGGCCGCCTACGTATCTCATTCTTGAGAATTCAGGTCAAACGTAGTTCATTACAAAGGGGATGAATATCTTCAAACTAACACGGAAACGAATACAAGCAAAATAGTACGATTACAAGGAAAGAAACAGAAAATTTTACATCTTCATACGTAGTATCTTTTGACAGCATCCGAATTGATTGGTTTTGGCCACTCTTGACCATCCATCTCTGACAAGATCAGCGCTCCACCTGACAGAACCTTGCGAACCATATACGGCCCTTGCCAATTAGGCGAGAATTTTCCTTTGTACTCATCTTGGTTAGGAAAGATACGCTTGAGAACTAGCTGCCCTACCTCGAATGTTCGTGGCCTTACTCTTTTGTTGAAAGCACGAAGCATTCTTTGTTGATATAATTGTCCGTGACAAACAGCTGTCATCCTTTTCTCGTCGATCAAGGCTAAATGTTCAATCCGATTACGAACCCAGTCGGCATCGCTTAACTCAGCTTCCTGAATAACTCTCAATGATGGTATTTCAACTTCAGCGGGTATTACTGCTTCTGTTCCATATACTAACAAATACGGAGTTGCCCCAATTGATGTTCTGACAGTTGTGCGATAACCCAATAGGGCGTAGGGTAACATCTCATGCCATCCTCGATGTCTGTCAATCATCTTTCTTAAAATCTTCTTGATATTCTTATTGGCGGCTTCTACAGCTCCATTCATTTGAGGACGATATGCCGTCGAATTTCTATGAGTAATCTGAAACTGTTCACATACCTCTTTCAGCAAATTACTATTAAGATTTGCCCCATTATCGGTGATGATAGAATCTGGTATCCCAAATCGGCAGATTAGGTTGTCACGAACAAAATCGGCTACCACTTTCTTTGTCACGGACTTGTAGGAAGACGCTTCGACCCACTTAGTAAAGTAATCAATTGCAACCAAAATAAATCGGTGACCATTAGAGGCTGCCGGCTCTATCGGGCCAATAACATCCATGCCCCAAGCTACGAATGGCCAAGGAGAGCCCATGGCCTTGAGTTCGTGAGGAGGGACACGAATCAAATCACCATGTATCTGGCATTTATGGCACCTCTGCACAAATTTACAACAGTCGTGTTCCATAGTCATCCAGAAATAACCGGCTCGGAGAATCTTCTTTGCCAAGGTAAGACCATTCATATGGGTACCACAGACTCCAGCATGTACTTGTTCAAGAAGTTTCATAGCCTCTGCGGTATCGACGCATCTAAGGAGGCTCAGATCCGGGGTCCTTCTATAAAGAATTTCCCCACTTGGAAAAAAGTTGTTGGCCATTCGGCGTATAGCTTTCTTCTGATTGGAAGTGGCATTTTCGGGATAAGTCCCGGTCTCCAAATACTTCTTTATGTCAAAGTACCATGGTTTCCCTTCTGGTTCTACCTCGACATGAGAACAATGAGCAGGCTGCTTCTTCAACTCTATTTCCAAGGGATTAATATACACTGTGTCCGGATGTTGAATCATTGAGGAAATGGTGGCAAGGGCATCGGCGAACTCATTCTGTACCCTCGGTGTGTGTTTGAACTCGATCTTTCGAAATCTTCTACACAACCTCTGCACTAGTTGCACATATGGTACGATCTTTGGATTTTTTACTGCCCATTCTCCTTGAACTTGATGAATCAATAAATCTGAATCCCCAATAACCAGCAGCTCTTGGACGTCCATATCTATGGCCACTCTTATGCCCAAAATACAAGCTTCATACTCAGCCATGTTGTTAGTGCAACGAAACCGAAGTTTTGCTGATACCGGATAGTGCTGACCTGATTCTGATATCAAAACCGCTCCAATACCGCTACCTTGGCTATTCACAGCTCCGTCGAAAAACATTCGCCAACCAGGGTATGCTTCGGAGATGTCTTCTCCTGCAAAGGAGATCTCTTCATCTGGAAAGTAGGTCTTAAGTGGTTCATAACCATCGTCAACCGGATTTTCTGCGAGATGATCAGCTAAGGCCTGTCCTTTGATTGCTTTCTGAGTTACATATACAATATCGAACTCGCTCAACAACATTTGCCATTTAGCTAACTTCCCGGTAGGCATTGCTTTCTGAAAAATGTACCTCAACGGGTCCATCTTCGAAATGAGGTACGTAGTGTACGAAGACAGATAATGCCTCAACTTTTGAGAAACCCAAGTCAAAGCACAACAAGTTTTCTCCAAATAAGTATATCGGGCTTCATATGGAGTGAACTTTTTACTCAAATAGTAAATTGCTCGCTCTTTCTTCCCGGTCTCATCGTGTTGGCCTAGCACACACCCGAATGCGTTGTCAGAGACAGACAAGTATAACAACAGCGGACTTCCTTCTCGTGGAGGGACTAATACAGGTGGATTAGACAAATAACTTTTGATGGTGTTGAAAGCATTTTGGCATTCTTCTGTCCATTTGGTTATTGCGTCTTTCCTCAACAGCTTAAAGATAGGATCACAAATCAACGTAGATTGAGCTATGAATCGACTGATGTAATTTAACCTTCCTAAGAAACTCATGGCCTCTTTCTTCGTCTTTGGAGGAGGCAAATCCTGGATTGCTTTGATCTTAGAAGGGTCTAGCTCGATACCTCTTCTGCTGACAATGAATCCCAACAATTTACCGGCCGGTACCCCGAAGGCACATTTAGCGGGATTCAATTTTAGATTATACCGACGTAGACGATCGAAGAACTTCCTCAAGTGAGTCAAATGATCCGAACTCTCGCGGGACTTGATGATGACATCATCCACATACACCTCGATCTCTTTGTGAATCATGTCGTGAAAGAGAGTCGTCATGGCTCTCATATAAGTAGCCCCGGCGTTCTTGAGACCGAATGGCATCACCCGATAATGATACACACCCCATGGCGTGATGAAGGCTGTCTTTTCTGCGTCTTCTTTGTCCATTAGTATTTGATGATATCCGGCGAAGCAATCCACGAACGACTGTATCTCATGCCTGGCACAATTGTCAATGAGGATATGAATGTTCGGCAATGGAAAATCATCCTTAGGGCTAGCTTTGTTGAGATCTCTGTAATCAACGCATATTCTGATCTTTCCATCCTTCTTAGGTACTGGAACAATGTTGGCTAACCAAGTGGGATATCGCGTTACCTCCACCACCTTAGATTGTATCTGCTTAGTAACTTCTTCTTTGATCCTCAGACTCAACTCTGGCTTAAACTTCCTCGTTTTCTGTTTTACCGGACCGAACTCTGGATTGATTGGCAGTTTATGAGAGACGATATCTGTACTCAAACCGGGCATATCTTCGTAAGACCATGCAAATATGTCCCCGTATTCTCCGAGCAAAATAGTGAGTTCCCTTTTCTGAGCATCCGTCAAATGAACACTGATTCTGGTCTCTTTGACACATTCTTCATCTCCCAAATTCACTACTTCTGTCTCATCCAGATTAGGCTTATCCCGATTCTCAAATTGTCTCAGTTCCTCGGCAAGATGTTCGTGGACCAAGGTCCTTTCGTCACAGATACCAAGTTCACTGTCATCCACTTCATTTTGTTCGTCCAGCTTTTGACATGACATGATGTTGGCAAATTTAAATTTATTTATACTGGGATCATAAACAAACATAGTTAGAACTCATGAAAAAATAATTTGGTAAAACAGTTGAAATGGTGAAATAAACAGCAAGTGCAATATAAAAAATAGAACGGAGGCTTTCATTCAACTTAAAGAAAAATACAAACTTTGGCCATGACCCAGGGTCACTCTGCCTTTTCCAACATCACACAGGGAATTAAAGCAAGATTAAGCATGGATAAAAACAAAACAAAATAAGACAAAGGGTGGGCTTCGGGCCTCCGCCGAGCCATCACCACTTCAAAAACAAACAATTCTCCATCTACCAAGATGGATGGGAAATGAATAGCGGGGTGGTTATCTCCTCTGGCGCTGGTTCCGCATCATTGTCATCGACCGCATCAACTTCCTCGAACAAAGCCCAGATTCCTTCCCCAAGGCCGTCGACATTGACACGTTCCTGTACTGGAAATGACTGATATAGATGCTGTATAGGTCGAGCTAGTGTCCAATCACCCTTTTGCCTCGGCGTCTCCCACTCGTCTTCTTCTCGGACGGCATACCCTAAACCATACTTTGACTGCTTCGTCGGCAACGGAATGGGCTCAACTATACCCTGCAAATGCTTTCCTAGCCCATAACCTGGCTCAAACCCATTCCTTATCATAACCGTGGCCATCATCTTGTAAACAATAGGCATAGGAGGTCCAGACATCCTACCATCTTCCGTGGCGTTCACTATCTCAACTGTGTAGAAATCGGATCCTCTGGTGATGTTATCAACAATAGGGGCATGCACATTCGAATGGCTTCCCTCGCCATAGATAACAACTTCTCGTTCATTCCAAATGAATTTCATCATCTGGTGGAGGGTAGACGGTACAGCCCCTGCCATATGGATCCAAGGCCTTCCCAATAACATGTTGTAACTGGTGGTGATATCCATCACCTGAAATTCGATCACGAATTCAGCGGGCCCCACCTGAATCCCTAGATTCACCGATCCTAGGGTGTCTCTCCGACTACCATCAAATGCTCTTACATTGACTTGACTCTGACACACTTTCCCAACATCAAAATTCAACTGTCTGAGAGTAGACAACGGACATATGTTCAAACCGGACCCATCATCAATCAACACACGGTTCACAATCATGTCCCGACACTTAATAGTAACATGAAGTGCCTTGTTGTGCATTGACCCCTCAAATGGCAACTCGTCGTCACCAAAACTGATGCGGTGTCCCTGGGTAACCCGGCTTACCATAGCCGCCAAATCATCACTGTCAGTTCCCACCGGTACATACGTATCCTCCAACGCTCCCATTAACGCTTGCCTATGACGCTGCGAATTCATCAATAATGCCCATACTGAGATCTGCGCTGGTGCTTTTTCCAAGTGCTTCACAATGGAGTACTCTTCCGGCCGCATTCTCCTCCAGAATTCTTCCGCCTCGGCTTCACTTATCCGCCTCTTGCCCTGATCTCCTTTGCTCACTCCTTGGACCGGTCCCCCAGTACCAATAGTCCTGATCACAACCTTATTAGCGGAGACACTTTTCGGCCCTGCAGCGACCACCTGGAGAGGTGTCAAAAGAACAACTTTCGGCTTTTCGGTGATGCTCAAAGATGCCACACTTTTCTCTAAACCAGAAGCGTTGTCCGGAACTATCATCTTGGGTGCACACCAGTCTTCCTCCGTTTCAATCATGTGGGCACTGTTCTCCCCATGGTTCGGCAGAGGATTGCTACTGACATTAGGAGTGACAGTCTGGAGAACGACCATATCACGATCAATTAGATCCTGGATTTTATGCTTCAGGTTTATGCACTCCTCAGTGTTATGTCCGACGCCGTTGGAGTGGTAAGCACAAGTTTGGTCACTCCTGTAGAAGCGAGAACTAACATCCACTACTTTGGGAGGAACAGGCTGGATCAACCCTGCAGCAGATAACCTTTCAAACAGCTTCGTCCGGCTCTCAGCAAGCGGTGTGAACACCCTGGGAGGTTTCTTATCTAAGCTTGGACGAGGAGGGTTATAGTTGTTTTGTGGTGGTGGGGGTACTTGATGATAAGTGGGAGGGTTTTGGCGAAGAGGAGTAGGGATTCGGGGTCTCGGGTGTGGCGGAGTATGATAACTTGGAGATGGATTTTGGTAGCTAGTAGGAGGAGTTTGGTGGACGGGTTGGACGTAGGCACAATTCGGGGGTTGGAGTTGGTAATTTGGGTGGACACTCGGGTATTGGGGAGTGAGATATTGGGGGGAAGGAGTTTGGTAGTTTGGGGATGAAGTTTGGGGGTGGTATATTGGGAGTGGACTCGGAGTAAATTGGGGATGATTTTGAGGAGGTGTGGGTTTTCTGGGGTTGTAAGCGGGTGCTCTCCTCTTGTCTGGAAAGCCGGAGATAGCTGACACATCTTCTCTTCTCTTTTTCACTAACCCTGAAGACCCGGCCGAACTCATCACACGGGTCACTTTTCCTGTTTTGAGGCCATCCTCGATGGTCTCACCAATTCTGACGATGTCTGCAAATTTTGCTCCAATGAGCAATATCATTCTTTCATAGAACTCTTGCTCTTGCGAGCGCACAAATACTTCAACAATTTCTTTTTCTGACATAGGAGGTTGGACCTTGGCCGCCTCCTTCCTCCACCGATAGGCATACTCGCGATAACTCTCTGTGGATCTTTGTCTTATCTTTTCTAGCGAGTACCGATCTGGAACAACCTCTACATTGTAAGCGAATCTTTCCACGAAATCCTTAGCCATTGCGTTCCATCCGGCCCATTGACTCACTTCCTGCGATGTGAACCAATCTAAAGCCTCTCCACTCAGGCTCCGGCTAAAAAGTCTCATCAGCAACGCTTCGTTTCTCCCGACACCCACAAGCTGGTCACAGTAAGCCCTTAGATGGGCTAATGGGTTCCCAGTTCCGGCAAAGGTGTCGAATTTCGGGATCTTAAATCCTTCCGGGAGGTCCAGGTCAGGGCGAATGCACAATTCCTCATAGCTTAAACCGGCGATGTCTGGAGTGATATGGTATTGCTTCAGCGCCTTTGCTACCTCTTCCTTTATCCCTTGTTTGGCCATTTCCTCTCGAGCCCTCCACTCCTTTTCCTTCTCCTCATAGTGGTCTATTTCGGAATATGTAGTATGGGGAATTTGGGGTTTTGTAAGAACTGGGACATGGAAGGGAACTTTGGGAAGTGAAGTTTGGACCGTGGGCAAGTTGTATGGTTCTGGAGCGTGGGTCTCTGGATGGATTGTTTGAGGGTAGGCGTTGTTAGGGACAGGAGCGGAGCTAAAGGCTTGGACATCGTTGGCCTTTGAGTTTTGCAGTGGAGGGGGGGCTTGATGTGATGAATTGGACTGGATGACATTTGGGGCAGTTAAATCGATAAGGGGAGCGGTTGGGATAGGGGTGACAGGTGGGTTGGTCGAAAGAGGAATAGGTTGGTGTGCGGAATGAGGAGTAGGCAAGTGGAACGGAGGTCTCCCGTCATCATGACCTGGAAGATTAGTAGCGATGGCCAGATTAGCCAAGTCCTGGGTCTTCTTCATCTCCATTTTCATTTCCCCGATTTGTTGCATCAACTGTGCGATCAACTTATTCTGCTCAGTAATGACCGAATCCGTAATTGGAACCTCAGCCAGGCTCATATCATCGCGATTTTCTGCCATTGTACCTGCACTGTTTAAACGGCTTTGACTGGGGAAGGAATCTTTGTGGGCTTTAGATCTGGTGAAGTAGGGGTGATCGGCCAGTTTATCAACACAGATCAATTCTTATCACCTGTACAAGAATTACTCAAAGGCAAAGATATTAGTGTTCCCGGATTAACAAGTAATACAAGATATCGCATACAAGTCAGCAAGCAAACAGCTGTTGCTTTAAACGGAAAAGACTAGCCCACTGGTCTGGGATACATGGTATACGAGCGAGACTTTGTCTATATGATTTTGGACATGGTGTATTTTAGTATTTTGGGTTTTTCTCTTTTGTCTGCGTGATTTTTTTTTTTTTTTTTTTTTTGAGTTGGGAAAGGTAAGAGGTATTTTGTGATTGAATTTTGTCGAGAAATCGGGATTTGAAAAAAAGTATTTGGTTGTATTTCTGGCGGTAGTCGGGATTCGTTTTCGGCAGCTTATTTGATATACATATTTATTTTGGTAAAAAGTGGGCTAGAATTTTCCGAATAGACAACATTATCACACAAATCAAATAAATAATAAATATCACAGAAACAGTTATCGCGCGTCCTAGAGAGCATGTGACCCTTTTCTGCCAAGGGTTGGCCTATCGATTTGAAGGATGTATACGTCATTTCAAATATTTCGTTGTTCCCCCGAAATAAACTTCATAGATAGATAAAAATATTACAAACATTAACCAAATAGGGATACATTTTCGGGGAAAAAAGGGAAAAATGCGAAAAGTACAAAAACTTCCCACGCAGGGGATAAACTAAATGGAAGAAGGTCCCGTTGAACTTCTGGCTTTGTCCACTTCTCCTCGGATTTGGCGTTGGTGCAGCATCAGGAAAGGTTCCGCTAGTAGGGCTCGACCTGAAACTGGTGTTTGCTGAAGAGTGCTAATCTGTCTTTCTAAATTCTGATCTAACTGAACCAAGCATGCTCTTGCGTCGGCTAGTTCTTGTGTCTGAGAGGCCATGACTCTATAAAGCTCGTACTCCCTTTGTTGGAATTCTTGCTCTCTTTGTAGATAGTGTTGCTCCTTTTGCCGGAATTCTTGTTCCCTTTGTTGGAATTCCCGCTCCCTATCATCCCACTGTTGCTGGAAAAGACGCCTTTGGACTTGGACCCTTGCTTCTATATCTTCTACTCGGGGATTAAGGTGGGGCCCTGGAATGATGTCTCCACTTAAGTCGGCCTTCAACCAATCTTTATACCCTGCCTCGTAACCCGCATCATACCTATCCTCGGCAATGCTTTCCTTTTTCAAGAAACTACACGCGGACCATTCTTTGAGAATGTCATCCGCGAAGGGTACCTTTTCTCGATCCTCGTAATCAACAACATACTGGCTAGTATCCCCGGTCTTTGGCTCGACTTGCTTCCTCCCAAATTGTCTCATTACCCGGTTCGGAAGATAAGGTCTCATACCCCGAATACCCATAAGGACCAAAAAGGGAAACCGCCTTCCTTGTATTGCCACCCTTTCGGACATAAAGTCGTCAAACATCCACGAAATGTTATCTTCCTTCAAATCGTGAAGAACTTGTGCCCATCCTTCTTTTGACCTTCTCATTTTGAAGTTCCGAATAGTCAACAGAAGTTCGTGGTGGGCCAGGGCATTTCTTCCATCACGCCGTCTCAAATCTTGTTTCCACTTCTCGGTTTTCGTAGCCAAGTGTAGTGACATCCACCATTGTAGCAGCAAATTACACCCTTGGAAAAATCCATACCCATTCTTGCACATCCCAAGAGACCGGTAGATATCAGCTACGATGACCGGTGCCAAATCACAGTACTTCTTTTGGCCGTCCCTACCAAGGCCATAAAAGATAGTGTGGGTAACCATGACAACTCGAGAATCTATGGTATTTGTCTGGTCGTGGGGAAATACCATGGTTCCCAAGAGGCATATGGAAAAGGCTAGAGCTTGGGTGCTAATCCAAGTGCCATAGTCATGGAACTCGTTAGGGAAGTTTCCAAAATAACTCGTATGTCCCCAACGTTCGAAGAATCTTAAGAACGGGATCCTCGAGGTATCTAACCACTCGGCTTGCACTAGGAAAAGCATATCCTTCATTTTCCTACTGGTCGGTCTGCTCGGTACCAAAATATTGTGATCGGGGTATTTCTTCCTTTTTTCATACAACCCCCTAGACTCTAAGCAATCCCGAATCTCTTCGATCGTAGGTGTCAACTCGACATCCCCAAACCGGAACACCATTCTCTTATCATCCCAGAATCGTGTAATAACTTTAGTAAATGAGGGGTATGCCGGGAAGTCCATTAATGAAGGTAAATGCCCTAGATGTGTCGTGACTTGATCTTGTGCGTATTCACTAAGATTACCCCACCATACACGGAGAAGATCCGGAGCCTTGGTAACCATATCAAATTCTGGAAATGGAGTAGTCATCTACAAGAAGAAATTACATTTTAGAAAAATAAAAACAAACCCCCCGGGCCCACGAACAACGATTTATTTAAAAGACATATACATCCTTCAAATTAAACAAACAATATGATCGTCCAGTTGGGCCGGAGGCCACTTTGGACTCAAGGTGGGCTACTAATGGGCCCGATACGCCTTACGTATCGGGTCAACTTAGGCCTATGCACCTACAGGGTTTTTGGTTTCATTCTATCCTAGGCATCTAAGAGTGGGTTTATTTTTGACTGTGGAAAAGGTGACCCGAGCGGACAACCCGGGCTGGGGAAATTAACGACCGTCGACCCCGCAAGATCGACTCATTTCGTCAGGGTACCCCGATGGAAAATTTGGACTAAACGGCTGCGACCCGCATAACCGTCGTTTTATGGAAAATAAAAAATGCCAAGTGGCGGAAAATGCTATGCATGAATGACATTTAAATAATTGAAAACTTAAATCGTAACAATCGAATAATTAAAACTTGAACGAATAAAATACAAACAAACAATCATTCAAATCAAATAATTAATAAAGTTAGTCAAAATATCTAATCTAGTGGTTAGAACCTAATTAAATGTCCCCAGCAGAGTCGCCATTTCTGTTGCGTCGGAAAATGACTTTCGTGTTTAAAAATTCGATTAAAGACTTAATCAGATTTAAGTAAAACCGAATCTTTTAAACAAAACAGAGTCGCCACTTAATTTTTAAGAAAAAATCAAGAAAACCGATTTAAGATTATTTTTAAAAGAATTAACAGAAAAATCCTTTTAAAAAATCCAAAGATTAGGTTCGGGTTCATATTTCCATTTCGAGAAGGTTTTACGCACTCGAAATGTCCGCTAACGTGCGGTTATCCGACGATTAAATATTTTGACTAACTTAAAAATATTAATTTTGTATTATTAACTAAAAAAAAATTTAAGTAAATATTTAAGAATTAGGAAAATAGAATATTTGAAATCTTAGCTACATTTTATTAGATTAAAATTAACATCAATTTAAATGAGCCATTTAAAAAAAAAAAAACAATCAAGAAAACATAACATTAAAAATTTAACCAAATTTTATTCAATTAATATTGATTTAAGTGAACTACTTAAAAAATAATCAAGAAAACGTAATGTTAAAATCTAATCAATTTTGTTTAATTAATATAACTAGTAAATTAAACTAGATGATCATGATTTAAAAAAAAATTTATTGAAATGTCTAAGTGTTTAAAAAGAAACATGTTTTCGATTTATTTTAAGGAAAATGTGCTTAAGTTATTATTATTTTATTTTTTTTTAAAGAATATTTCGAATCAAATTTTCTAAAGGTGATTTTATAGGCGAAATTTACAGTCTTAACATAACGTAAATGGCTATCTTGGGGAAGTTTAATTAGGCTAAAACCTATAAAGTCCTAGAATTTAAATTAGTATTAAACAAATAATAATATAATTATAACAATAAAACAAAACATGGATTGAAGAACAAATAAAATAAAGGGAATTGGGTTAGGATTGGGCTTTGGCAGGCCCAATTCAAAACCTGCATATATGTTTAAAAAAAAAAGAACTGGGCCTGCCCAACCCTTTAATTTTTGTAGTTGCTGGCCCAATTGGGCCTTTGGCCCACATTTCTGCTGCAAGAAGAGAGTTGGGCTTTTAGCCCTCTTCCTTTGAGTTTTGACCCTGTTATATACACTGGTTGTATACCAATGTATATACTATGTATATTGCTGCATATAGGTGCGTTGCCACTTCAAAAATAAAACATCCGCAGTTCCGAACAACCGGACATAAGCTGAGATTGACCCGAGACTCAACGAAATACGAGGAGGAGTCAAAAGTAGACTCGGTACAATATTACATGCAAAGAAAATAAAGATAAGGAATGAATAATAAGAAATACTATATCTCACAAGTGATATGCAATTCACAACTTGCATGACAACACAAAATCATATGAGAAAAGAGATTGTGCGAATTGAGACAAATACATATAATACAAATGTGTATCTATATATATAGGTGTATATAGGATGCATAGACACATAGGTAATGCAATACATGACGTAGATATAGATGTATATCATTTGCAAAACGGCACTATAACCAACAATCTTCAAGCTTCATAAATATATTCATGGATATGCATTATGTATGTATGTATATAGGTGTATATGTAAATACATAGACATCGTAATACCACTATATAACCGAATAAACTAACAAACTTTCAACTTATATACATTTGTATACATACATGTAGAAATGCACATTACTTGTATATATATTCATAGATATGGCAGCCCAACAAGCAAATGGATAACATTTAAAAATAAATTCGAGCTTTTATGGATATATGTATGTAGATATTCATATACATGTTGCGTGTATACAGCTGTATATACACCGTGATACGACTACATTTGCTATATAACCAAACAACTTTCCAAGCTATACATACATATACATGCGTATGCTGGTATATACATGATATACAGCAGATAACCAACGAACCAATACATATATTCAAACATTCTTCAAGTTTTGGTACATACATATACATATATATATCCTCATATACATAGATATACAACAAATAACCGCCAAAACGAACATATATTTAAACAATCTTCAAGTTTTGTACACGTATACGTAGACATACAGCAATATACAGCCATTCAAACTCATATATACTCAAACATTCTTCAAGTTTTATATATATACGCAGGTATACAGCCTCTAAACTAGCATGCACTCAACCATCTTCAAGTTTTGGACACATATACACAGATATATAGAGATATACAGCATCTAAACTAACATATACTCAACTATCTTCAAGTTTTGGACATGTATACACGGATATACAGAGGTATACAGCAGCTAAACCAACATATGCTCAACTATCTTCATGTTTTGGACGTATATACACAGATATACAGAGGTATACAGCAGCTAAACCAACATATGCTCAACTATCTTCATGTTTTGGACGTATATACACAGATATACAGAGGTATACAGCAGCTAAACCAACATATGCTCAACTATCTTCATGTTTTGGACGTATATACACAGATATACAGAGATATACAGCATCTAAACTAACATATACTCAACTATCTTCATGTTTTGGACATACATGCACGGATATACAGAGATATACAGCTCGAAACTAACATATACTCAACTATCTTCATGTTTTGGACATATATACACATATATACAATATACAGCTTCTAAACTAACATACATTCAACTATCTTCAAGTTTTGGACATATATACACATATATACAGAGATATACAGCTTCTAATCTAACATACATTCAACTATCTTCAAGTTTTATACATATATATGCAGATATACAGCAGTATACATAGATATACAGCCAAAACCAGCCATCAAAATCAACATATATTTAACATTCTTCATGTTTTATACGTATATATGTAAATATACAGCAGTATACATAGATATACAGCCAAAACCAGCCATCAAAATCAACATATATTTAACATTCTTCAAGTCCATACATATATACGTAGATATACAGCAGTATACAGCCATCAAAATCAACATATATCCAACCATTCTTCAAATTTATACGTATATACATAGATATACAGCGGTATACAGCCATCAAAAACAACATATATCCAACTATTCTTCAAGTTTATACATATATACATAGATATTCAGCAGTATACATCCATCCAAATCAACATATATCCAACTATTCTTCAAGTTTATACATATATACATAGATATACAGCAGTATACATCCATCCAAATCAACATATATCCAACTATTCTTCAAGTTTTATATGCATATATTCTGTATATACATGTACCTATACATATGCAAACATGTATACCCAACAACATCACAGCAAAAGATGAATCCAACATGTTTTTGACGTCAAACTAACAGCCTCAAGAGAGTCGGAGCCAAACCAGTAGAACATTTTGACAGCAAAACCAAAGACAAACATCCGAACAAAACACACACCAAGCTATTGACAAAATCCATACTTATTCATAAAGTTCAACTGAGAAGTCAAGCCATTACCTCACGAGGGGCAGCGAACGGGACAAGACGAGCTCGAGAAGGGACTTCGACGCTACCAAAGTCGAGACTTTGTCGACTTCAAACTCCGGAACTCCAAACTTGGATCCGACCAACCAATTCCAATCCTTTTCTCAAAAGACAAACCTTAATTTCAATCTATATTCCTTAAAGTATGAAAATCTTTTCAAGCAGTGAACTTTTTTTCTTTTTCTAATCCGAAAATTCCCAAAAAAAAGTCCCCAAATCAGTGAACAATTGGGGCCTTTTATACCCCAAAATTCGAGCACCAAAACCAAGAAATCAAGGGGCAAAACCGAGATTGAATCTCAAATGGGACCTCTCACAAGTCTCACATCCTAGCCGTCGATTTGAATCGACGGCTCGGATGTGAGACACGTGGAAGGTCCCTGACGTGCAGGGACAACGAAAGGGAGGAGATGGAGTGCGAATATGGCCAAAAAATGGCCGAAATGGCCACTGTTGGCCGAAGCTTTTTCTGGTCCGCGGCTCTCTTCTTTTACTTTTCCGCTTCGATTTCGGGGTTATGGGGAGAAGGAACGCGTGGGAGGGAGTAATAATAGCTTCTTGGTATTGGAAATGGCTGAGCTTTGCTGCCATCTCTCTGGTTTCGAGCTTGGGGACGGGAATGGGGGAAAGGGAGGTGGGGCTGCGCGGGTTTGGGGAAGGGGAAGAGAAGAAAGGGTTTAATTAAAATGTGGGCCGGGTCGGGTTAGGAAAGAAAGGGGGCGGGTTGGGTTTTTTTATTAAAAAAAAGAGTGGGCCGGCTGGTTGGGCTGGGGAAGGGATTAGGATTGGGCCTGGGTCAGATTTTAAAAAGTAAAAAGGGTTTGAGGAAAGTATTTAAAGACTAACCACTTAAATTACATATATAACCAATTTTGAAAATCAATCGATTAATTCGACCACGAAACGAATTAGTATAAATTAATTAAGGAGCTTTTGAATGTTAACGACTTATATAATACACAACATAAAAATATATAATACGAAAAAGTAAAGTAAGACGATACGCAATATATGAATTTAATAAAAATTGAAAAATCCAAAGATTCGGTCATAAAATTATTTGAAAAAAATATTTCTTGCATTTTTGAAAGCTGATTAATTCAAGTCGTTAAAATTAATAGCTCGATGATCAATTTATATTGTGGAGGGTAAAAATTGGGTGTCAACAAACTCGATAACTTAATCTTTTCTAACTGAAACAATATGAGATAAGAATTTTAAAAAAAAATTCAATTACTCATAATAAATTGTTCTTTCATAAAAATTTATTTCAAATAACATAATTTTTCAACATTACATTCCTCGATCTCAATTCATATCTCATCCATAATTACTTGGAATAGGTATGACCTTAATTAGAGTATCATTATTTAGAATTTATTCATGTTTATAAATATGTGATTACCCTATTCGAATAAGTGTGAAAATAAAATATAATAATTCTACAACTTATCTGTTTGATTCAAGTCTTAAATATTGGGACTCATGTAACATGCATACTTCATAATATTCATTTTATGGTTAGCAAATAGACAATAATTTGATACGATATAAAATCAGCAAGGGCTCATTTGGTATGAAGAATAAAAGAATAATTTATTCCTCGACCAACCGAGTCATGTGACTGGAGTCCCTAATAGTCACATCAAGGGACTAAAACAAGAACAGATACTAGAATTGACTAGTGATAATTGTTGGTGTTATTCTGTATTTTAATAGGTATGTATTAAAAATTAAAATATTAAATGAATGATAATAATAGTAGGTATAAAGCGGAGAAAATAGTGTCATTATTTTTTTTATAATTTATGTAATCATAATGACATGTTTGTCTCATTATCTCCTACTATTTGCCCCACCAATCTTCAAATAATTGTTCATATTTTTGACATTTATTTGTGGAAGAAATAGTACACTTACATAAAATATGCTTTCTTTTTTGTGTTGCTACAAAAAGAAAAAATGAGAAGCTGGTGAAAAGCATTATGTTTTGAGGTTAGTGCGGTGAAAGAAGGAGTTGAGAACGAGAAAAATATTTTTAAATTTACGGCTAAAAAGGGAGTAATTCTATACTAAAGGAATGCGTACTTTATTTTATGAAATTTTGGACTCAACTTTTGTTTAGTGTCTCTTGAATGATACATTGTGATTGGACTATTATATTCTGAAGGGAAAAAATTAAGAAGAATATTGTTGGATCAATGAAAATTTTTATTACAGTGAGTTTGAATCTCCCTAAAAAAAATCAAAATATTTGTGCTTCAACCTGAAAATAATTTATTTTCTTCATTTTTATCTTCAATTATTATTATAATTTTTACCAAAAAATTTATATAACCGTATCACTAATAATAATATACTAATTGTGATTTTGATAGGAGACTAAAATTGCTTACGAAGGTTAAAATAGAGATTGCCATTCTTCTCATTATTCAACAGGTGCCTCGACAATTTAATCTTTGCTAATGACCTTAATTAGAGTGTGGTTATTTAGGATCTATTCATGTTTAAATTTGTGATTACTCTAATCGACTAGGTGTCAAATGAAATAAAATAATTTATAAATTATGTGCTTGATTGAATTCTTAATATTGAGGCTCAAATGACATATATACTTCACGATAGGAATGGTAAAATTAAATTCAACTCATTTAAATTTGAACGGATTAATAACTCATCCATTTATTAACTCAACCCATTAAAAAGGAATCATTTGAAATATGTGTCAAAAGGTTATTAGCTTACAAAAAAATATAGTCAAGAAATAATAAGATAATGTAGCAAAATTCACTTATTTAGCTACGATTTATTTTTATTTAGCCATGTTTCCACCATGGGTAGATAACATTATTTGTATTAGCCACGGTCTCATTTTATTTTTTATTAGCTACAATTTGGTCATGGAAAAATAATTATTTTTTTTTAATAACTAAAAATTAAATAGTGTATATATAATGTATCAACATTGTATAGATAATGCATAAACATGTATGAGTACAAATAAATGATGTATGAACATGTATATATATAATTATGTGATGTAGCGATATTTGTATAAATAGTTATATAGTGTATATGTAATGCATCGATATTGTATAAATCATGTATAAACATGTATCATTATCTTACAAAATGGTATATAAATATGAATATATAATGTACAAATAATTATGTAGTGTATATGCAATATATCAATATTGAATAAAAGTGTATAATCATGTATCAAATTATATAAACAATTATGTAATGTATCGATATTTATTTAACTTTCATACATTCTCACCTTAATAAATAAAAATAATAAAAAATATTCATTCTTTCACAAAAAAAAAAATGAAACAGTTATAAAATGAAAAAAAGAATTAAAAAGAGCAACAAAAAAATCTTTTTTTTTTAATACTGTTATTTAGCCATGGCTAGACAACGATAAACCGTGGCTAAATAACATCAAATATGACTCTTTATCTGAACTACGTCATCTTGGGTAATTTTGTAAAGCTGAGCTAGAATAGTGATAACAAATGTTATAAGTTGTCACCTAGTGTAAATTTTTCAATAAAAATTGGGTTGATATGTAACTCAAATTGATTTGAGAGAAATCTTGTCAAAATATTTTTTTAATAATTTTTTTAATTCGACATGTTATATAGCCACAATAAAGAAAAACATAATCCTATCGTGTACTAAAATACTATAAAAAATAAAATAAGTAAAACTTAGTGAGAATCGGATTGAATTGGATCTTAACGAGTTCAATAACGCATTATCCAACCCATTTAAATCCAAGCAAATTCGGGTTGGATTGGGTCTTAACCTATTTGTTGTCTTAACCAATTATAATTCGTTCAAATTTGACTCAACCCACCCAATCGCCACCCTACTTCATGATATGCATTTTTTTGCTAGCAATGAAACAATGATTTGGTATGATATAAAATGAGCAAGGGATCATTTGGTACGGGGGACAAAGAATAACTAAATTCAATATTAATTTTATGATGAATTTATCCCATATTTGATTGGAATAAAATTCAAAAATAATTTATCTCAAAATTAATTAATTTAAAAGATATTGAAGTGAGTCTGACCACTCAATCTATTCCCAAGAGAGAAAACTTTAAATATCTTGGGTCCATCATCCAAAATAATGGCGATATCGAGGATGATGTCACACATCGTATTAGGGAAGCATGGACTAAGTGGAGGCTTGCCTCTGGAATATTGTGTGATAAGAAGATACCACCTACACTTGGTGGTTAGACCGTCTTTGCTATATGGGGTAGAGTGCTAGCCAATAAAAAGCTCACATGTTCAGAAGATATAGGTCGCAAAGATGAAGATGTTGAGATGGATGTATGGGCATTCTAGTAGTGATAAGATTAGGAATGAGACCATTTGGAAGAAGTTAGAGATGGCCCCTGTGGTTGACACGACGAGAGAAGCGAGACTGCGATGGATTGAACATGCGCAGGAAAAAACCGATGCTCATGTTAGGAGGTGCGAGAGGTTGAATTTAGGGGTTACACGAGGGTAGAGGTAGACCGAATAAGTATTGGGGGGAGGTGATAAGATAAGAGATGGCAAAACTTCATCTCGTTGAGGACATGATCTTAAATAGAAAAGAGTGCAGGTCGCATATTAGGGTAGAAGACGAATAGAATCATAGATTAGTAAGGGTAAGTTGATGTTTGACCTTGTGATATGCTTCCTTTGTCCCATTTTATGTGACACCGTTTCCTTTTTGGTCCGTCCCAAAAAGAATGTCACCTTACTCTAATTGGAAACAATTTACCTTTAAAATTTTCTTTGTACCCATGATGAAATGATTCTCAACCACACAAATATCTAAAAATGATTTTAGATTACAAGTTTTAAAAGTCTTCCTTTTTTACTTAAACATTGTGCCAAGTGAAAGGGTGTCATATAAAATGAGACGGAGGAGTAGTAGGTTAGTAGGATTAGTCGTGTCTTTATATCTTGTATTGTCATTATCCGTCTTATATTTGTTATTTTTATCGTATTTACATACTATTATTTGCTTTTCATTATTAGCCGTTTTTCTTTTTTTTACCTTTTCTTTTCTTTTATTTCATATCTACATATCTTCTGCTTATGTGGCTTGATTTTGGAGACAAATTTTTTTTGGAAACAATCTCTCTATCTCAATAAGATAGTGATAAAATATGCGTACATTTTACCCTTCTCAACCGTACTTGTGGAATTTCACAGAATATATATTAATTGTTGTTATTGTTATAAAATTTTAATATTATTTTATTTTATATTAAAAATAAAATAACTAACTTCAAAAAATAATTTGTTCCCCGACCAAATGAGTCATGGGAGTGAATCACATGATTTGAATCCCTAGTAGTCACATGAAGGGACTAAAACAAGAAAAAGAAGACAAGTTATCCATATTAACCAATCATCTATAACCAAACACATTCACCACCATATAATATATATTGTTATACTAGTACAATTTTGGACTATAGTATTACTTGGATTATGCCACAATATAATTGTTATAAAACAGAAACCACATTTCAAAAAGAATAACGGCCCAAAATACAAGGGACCTGCAGTATTATTATTTTATATGTTAGATAATACTTATCTCTTGAATTTATTTTTTAAGATTGAGTGTGCTCAATACATATTTGTTAAAAAAGTAAACCTCAGCTTCAATTGTAAATTAAAATTCACATATTTTTGTAATCATTCATAAACTACTTGAAGTTAATATTGTATTTGTTATTACTGTATAACTAACAGGATGGATAGAATGAATACTAAATAATTTATCAAATTATATTTTCAAATAAAAAAATAAACAGCTATTGGCCCACAAAGCTAAAGCATGACCCTTTTTTTTTTTCTATTCAGCGTCCGCTACACGATTATATTCGAATTCGTGTCGTGTAAGATCCCATTTAGAAAGAATCACTCCCTACCAAAGATTTTTCCATTTTTAAGGTTCAAATTCGAGGCCTCTAATTAATAGAATAGCAAGCCTATTCAATGCACCACTATCGCATCCTTTGGTGGTGCTAAAGCATGACTTCTTATTAACCTTTTTTGCACATGAGGAGAGAAAATGCCAAAAATGGTCCTTATCTTTGGTGCTAGTAAATTTAAAATTGTCCCTTTTAATATCTTCTGAGTTGTTTTAATCCTTTAAGTTTGTATAAATGAGTACTTTTGATTTGGTTATAATTATACTTGTGCAATCAAACATTACGTTCTTAATAACAGTCAAACCTCATAATAATATGATTATTTGTTATAATAATATTTCACAATGACAATAAAATATTCTTCAGAATCAATTTTTCATATTAGATTTTACTTTTCTATCATTTCTACATGTAACATAAATGACACTCATTATAACAGGACACCCTTTATAAAATAATTTTTTATAACATTCACACTTAAAATGCATTAAAATTGGACAATGACAATCTGAACAAGAACATTGACTTATATAATCAAAAATAAATATTTCTAATATAAGGTTGCCCGTGAACATAGGGGAATAGGGCCTAAGAAGTGGATTGATCCGACCCGAGTAAAAATAAAAGATCCATTTCAATCAGCAACTGTCCAGGTCATATCATTCTCAAAGATCCAATGGCAAACCTCGACCTTTCCGGGTCCCGACCCGAGTGCTATAAAAGCTCCATGGTTGGCTCCCCATGCTGACGTGTCCACATGACAGATGGCAACACCGTGATTAATCTTAGCCTTCGAACTCGGATCCAATATGTCCGCTTCGTATACCCGAACCTTTGGAACCGAATGGCAATAATACAGTAAGTAAGGGTACAGCGTCTGATGACATGAGACTGATTTGGTCACTTTTCCACCGTTGATTCCTTTGACTGATCCTATCATGATTCTACCATTTGACCCTTTTGTGCTCTCAGTTGACCGAACGACGACGTTTCGACCTAACACGGAGGTTGAAAAGTCGATCATGTCCTCTATTGAATTTACACACCTTTTTGTCTCGCCGGCACTCGGCGATCTTTCACACTCGGCCAATGCATCGCCAATCATTTTCCCCATCTGAGAATCATCTCCGGCGTGAAAAATTTTCTTCAACTCGTCGATTTTCGACGTAGAAAATGGTAATTTCGAAGCAATTACTCGAGGCAAAAACGATCTCTTTGGCATTTTGTCTTGAATATCAGGCATTGGCATTATAGTCCCTGTTTTCAACATTTTCTCTCTGAAAAATTTGCCTGGCTCAACCACCCATTTGTTGTTCACATTTTTACTCTTGTTTTTGTAATCACTAAATGTGGGGATTGATTTTCCGTACTCATGAAAAGTTGTGTTCACACCATAAGTCACAAATCCAATAGTTTGTGCATCAGTAATTTTAGATCCATATTTACTAAACCCATCAGATCCTTCTCCAAATGACTGACCATAATTCTGAAAATTTGCTCTACCGCCATTCGGATCATCGACGTACGATACAAAACTATCGTCTCCAACGTTAGATTTGTCTCGATAATTCATAAACGTCTCGGAAGGGGCATTACCTAATAAACCATAACTCTTGAAGGTATTTTTTGGTACATTAGCATTAGACCCGTAAGAATTGAAAGTGTTGACTCCGCCATTTTGGGACCTACCATAGCTGGCAAATGTTGAGGCAATTACGTTAGAGTTATTAGCGTAACTGATAAAATTGTTAACTGCTCCATTAGCGTCTCTTGAATAGCTTGTGAAAGATTGGCTCCCGGAATTTGTATCTTTTGAGTAGCTTGTGAAAGATTGCTTTCTGCCTACTCCCTCAGTTGAGTAGGTTGTGAATCGTAGATTAGGCACGTTGACGTTGGGCCCGTAGATCTTGAACTGGCCAACGCCAAAAGCAGCTAGGCCTACGAGATGGAGATGGATTTAGGATTTGAAGAAATCAAATATTTTGAATTATTAAAGAAATATAAATAAAAGAAAGGCATGCATGGTGAACAAGCCAAGGGATTTGAACCCTTCGCCAAAAGCATAACTAAGCTAAAAATAATTATGCTCTCTTATTGCTGAGTCAATATAAGTTTATCCAAATGAGTTTTACCATTTTTTATCTGGTTTAGTTTGATTTGATATATAATTTAAAAAAGAAATATTTTTAAAATGTGTGTGACCATGTTTATGCACCTATAAATAATTTTATTATGAATAAAATAAGCATTATATAACTAAATTACGAATAAATATAAGAACGTTTTTAAACTAATTAAAAAAGAAAGTAAGCTATATAAATTAAGATAAAGAGTAATAATTTTCACATATATTAGAAAACATAACTCTCTCAAGTATAGACTTTTTATTGATCTAATTCATTTATTATTTCAATATATGTTAAAGAGCTGATATTTCTTAAAATATTTTCCTTTTCTTATATATACTATATAGTCATAATAATAACGAAAAATAAGAATCATACGCGACTTATATGACCTGCATTTCAGCTCAAGTAATTTTTAATTAATTTAGTGACTCATTAAATAATTTAATCCACTCAAATTCAGTCTTAACTTGTTCTTTTGACACATCTACCGTGTAATTACTCAAACATATATTTTTCAAAAATATAAGGTTAAAACGATCAAGTTTAAATTTCTACTTATGCCTGACCTGTCCGATAAGTGTTGAAGCTTTGATCAATGACATTGCCGTTTGGTGCGTAAGTAGAAAATATATCATCATGGCCAGCGCCTCCGCGGCTGTATTGACGGGAAGAATTGACAGGGAGGTTATCATTTTCGGCATATTTCTTGAAGCTGTCAAAACCGCCTGGCAATTTGTTTCCATAATTGGTGAAATTCTTGCTCATGTATGAAGAAAATTGCACATCTTGACCATGTTTCTCTAAACTTGAGGAAACATCAGGAAAACAGAGCAGATTTGCAGAGGAGCAAAATGACTGAATTTCCTTTGACAGAGATTCTTGATCCCCTGATGCTAGCTTTGAGTATTTTGCAAATTGTGCAGCATTTAATGGTGAAGCTTTATTTAGAAGAAACCATGGTTTGGGTAAATTATTTGAAATTTGTTTCTTCCAGTATCGGATCGAATAAGCTTTTGGTGTAAAAGGGTTGACAGAGTCGTCGGAGTTGTCTCTGTTTCCGGCCACAATCACCTGAATAAATATTAACAACGTCTTAATTTTTATGAGTACTAATTTATAAGCTTTGATTTCTCGAATAATCACTAAACCAATACGTATCATTAAAAAAAAGTCATTCTTCTTTCTTTATTTCATAGTTTTTCAACTTTTTTGTTCTCGATAAGTAAAGACTTTTAACTTATTAACTTTGATATGCTTCTTAAGAAGCTACTCATTCTAAACAAAAAACAAAAAGTGTTTTTATTTACTTAATAAAAAAAGATTTTGAAAAAAATATAACTATTAGATATTCTTTTTGTCCTATTTTAATTGAATTTATGAAATAATGTACTGAAAAAAATTCAAAGATAAAATTTAAACCATAGTTTTCACAGTTACTCTTTGTTTAATCATAAATATGTAAAGATAATATAAAATTTCAATAAATAAAAGAATAAATATGAAAAAAGTTTCAAACATTCATCTTGAACGAGTAATTCAACTATTTTGAACTTTGAAAAAAGCTTCAAAAATTCAATTAATTTGAGATGTGGGGAATAGTTTTTTTATTATATAAAACTCTTGTTATTTAAAGAAGGAAAGACTAAAAGAACATCATTACTTCCTCCGTCCCATTTTAATTGAATTTGTAAGGTAATGCATGCATATTAAGAAAAACATTAAAAGATAAAATTTATATCATACTTTTCACTATTGCCCTTTGTATAATCATAAATATGTGTGATAATTTATCTCCTAGAAAAATAAAAACTTTAATAAATGAAAGGGCAATATCAAAAAAGTTTCAAACATTCATCTTGAACTTTGAACAATTCAACTATTTTGAACATTAAAAAAAATATCAAAAATTCAATTAATCTAAAACGAAGAGAGTAATATATTATTTGTGACTACCTAAAACAATATTTATTTAAGAGTTTAAGCTTTGTGCACCATCAGTGTACAAAATATTCTACATTATCAGGTAAAGTTGACCTATTATTCCAGGTTACTTGTTTTTTCTAAGTTTATTTTTTTCTTTATTCTATTTTTAACTTTATTATAAAATATTTTATCACAAAATTTGAATGCTTTATCTAAAAAACAAACAGAAAAATCTAAAACATTACTAATTTAGAAACAAACAAAGTGATACTAACAGTTTGGTTGAGTGATAAGGTGAAAAATGAACTCTAATTTATAAGGAAAATGAGTAGTAATCTAATTTGGGAAAGTGAAAAAAGACAAAAACATTTAATTAATGTGACCACTTACACTGAAAAGGAGGAAAACAGAGAGAAGCAGAGTGCAGTTATGCATTTTTATTTTATTTGTGAATGTTGGGATTAATTTAATTTCTTGGTGGAGCTATATATATATATAAAAGTAGTAGATATGATAATAATGATAATGGATGGACATTGACATTCTCATGCTATACAGCTAATCCAATGCTCTACTATTCACACACTTAACTTGACTACTTCTTCACATCATATAATAAATATACATATATTTTTTGGGATAATTTGTGTTTTACGTATCATTTTAAGTATATTATGTGACATAGAATAAATATATCTAGTTATTTAACTTTATTACAAACTTAAAAAATCTATATATGCATGCTCAAAATTGAAGGATATAAATATCAGCTGTTCGAGAATTATATTTGAATGAGATGATATATAAATATATTTTTGTTAGGTGTACTATGTGATAATTTGCGTTTTACGTAATATCTTTGGTATATTATATATATTTATTTGTTTAATTTTATATAAATTTAAAAATTTATGTATACGTGCTTAAAATTAAAGAATATAAATATCAGTTAACACCAAATTAAAGAACATTATGACTATTTGAATTATTCAGTACACCAGTTTAAAAAGCAACCATAAATAACCATTTATAAAAAAAATATTACATTTAATATTTTTTAACATTAGTTAAATTGGACATGTATAGGTATCTTGTAATACAGATTCTGCTTTCTTGATTGGGAAACAGGCAGGCATTGTTTATTCACTCGCTTAATGATGTGGACGATTATATGAACTCGAAGGACAACTTATCTTGTGATTAATTATTTTAAAATTATTTTTTCATTTTTAAGGAGAGAAGAATAATGAAAGAAATAAATTTGTATTCATACTGTTTATCAATTAAAAAATATATTTTTTTTATATTTTATTTTTTTCGTAATTTATTTTCTATCACTTTAAAAATTTAATGTAAACAGTAATTATTCCTTATCCGACATATCAAATTGTATACATATACATCACTAGTAGCATTTCGCTTTCAGCATTATTTATTCTTTTTCTCTTTAGTGCAGAGTCATACATAGGAAGGCAGCATGCCCTGCAACTGTGGCCAGACAGATGCTTCTTCCTATGGAGATAAAGTAGAGGTGCCAAATTCACGATTTGGATGAAAATTAATCGGGTGTTAAGTTTTTAATATTTAAATTTTAAGTAATTACTTGAATTAAAATCGATCGTCAAAATGAGCTCAGAAATGGTCATAACTCAACTTGCATAACTTGTGCCAACTTTTGTTCTTCTTTTATAAGATATTAAAAGTATCTTGTTACGATTCGAATTAATTCAACTTCAATATATAATAAACCAGATCAATTAACTTTTTGGTGCCTCATTATTTTTGAGAATTAGTTAAAAAAATAAGTGGATCACATATTATAAAAATGCAAGATAATTCAAAGGTACACAATTGCAATATTGCAGATTCTCATTGAGTTATTCGGTGGTAATTGGGCGGGTCATAATGTGTCAAGATCTAACCCAACTTAAATTTATTTGGGTCAAAACAAGTTTCGTAATGGGTTATAAAACGGATCAAGATTCAATCCACTTTAATTCTTATTTATTTTATTGTTCTTTTACAATATTTTAGTACTTAATAAAATTATATTTTTTTTTGTTATGGCAATATATAACATATTAATGTTTTTTTACAAAAATCATTTTAAAATTATTTTTATATGATTTCTCCCGAATCTGAATGTTTAATGAGTTGAATTAATAAATGAGCGAATTATTAGCCTATCCAAACATAAATGAATTGGACAAATTGAGTGGATTGGACTTAATTTTGATACCCGTAGCTACTCCCAGTCAATAAATAAAGATTTATGCCAATGTCAATAAAAGTAGATACAACAACAACAACATATTCAGTGGAATCTCACAAGTGGAGTTGAAAAGAGTAAAATGTACGCAGACCCTACTACTCTCATCTCAAAAATAATAAAAGTAGATACAATATTAACAATACACTTTCAATAAATTAGTTATAATATGAGTCACTCACCATATTAACTCAAGGTAAATGAAATAGAAACTCACATTTGGATTCTTGTCTGAGTCAGCCTCATTGAGATTTATGAGTTGAATTTAGGCATGTTTACGGGTTATATATTTAATGCCCTGCATGTTTCATGTTGGGCGGATTATACATTTTTAGATCGTTTTTTGAAATTTTTAACTGCAATCATATTCTAAATATATTCTTTTACTTAAAAAAAAATTATTTCTCAAGATTTATTTAATATTATTTTTTATTACAAAAAATTTGTATTTTATTTTAATTTATGTGATGTATTTCGATTGGACACAAAATTTAAGAATGTACAAAAAAATTTATTATGTTTCAAAACTATCCTCAAGAAGAGTCCATCTTTTTAGACGTTTTCCTCCTTTTGCCAAATAATAATATGATTAATAGGTAAAATATTAATAGTATTATTTAAAAAAAAAAGTATGCTATTTTTAAAAAATTTAATTAGAAACAAAACATTACATAAATTATAAGTTATTTTTCATCTTTCTTGATTCTATGGATTCGATTTATTCGTAGCAGGTGGGGTGGGGGTGGTTGTGTGTCCCATTTTTTCTTTAATTGGAGGTAATAAATGTGCAGACACTCATCCCTCCTACAAACTGCTTAATTTAATATTGAAATTCACCATATTCTTTTCTCAATTTAATATTATACTAATTGTTATTACCATATACTATAATATCTTTTTCGAGGAAGTAATTTTCTGATTTGGTTATAAGAAATATTTTCTATGAAAGATAGATATTCATATTAATAGCTTTTAAGAATGATTTTAAACCATAAATTTTAAAAGTTAACAAGTAGAAAAATAACATATAAAATAAAACAAAAGAAATGTTATTTAAAGAAAATTGGAATAAAAGAATTGGTCAACCAAACGCATCTCACATTTCTGTCACAAAATTATCTTTTTTACTTACTTTGTTACGTTTAAGTTTTAAAGATAAGATACCAAATATGGAGCGGAAATTTTTAAAAAGATAGTACGGCATATAGTCACGTCCAAAGATAATTGGCGCATTTTGTGGATTATTTTCCTCTTTCGTAGGAGCAAATAAAATAATTAGTGAATTAAAAGAAGAAATCATCTACTAATAACTTTGCCCAAATATTGACACAACAATAGAACCATTGATTACATAACAAATGTAAATTGATAGCCATTCAAACTTAATGAAGGCAAAAGTGGAACTTACACCAAAAGTACTCAAAATATAAATTCAGTCTATAATAATTAATCATAAATAATTACTATAAAAGTCAAACCAGTGGTACCTCTTTCTTCTTCTTCTTGTAACACACCAGGTTCAACCCCAATCACAAAATTTAATCAGCAATTGCCCAAGTCATATCATTCTCAAAGATCCAATGACAAACCTCGATTTTCCCGGGGCCCGACCCGAGTGCAATGAACGCTCCATGAGTGGCGCCCCATGCAGAAGTATCCACGTGGCAAATGGCGACGCCGTGGTTGATCTTGGCCTTCGAATTCGGGTCCAAAATATCCGCTTCGTATACCCGGACTTTAGGAACCGAATGGCAGTAATAGAGTAAGTAAGGATACAGCGTCTGATGACAGGAGACGGATTTGGTGACTTTTCCACCGTTGATTCCTTTGACTGATCCTATCATGATATTACCATTTGACCCTTTTGTGTTCTCCGTTGTCCGAACGACGACGTTCCGGCCCAATACTGAAGTTGCGAAATCAATCATATCTTCAGCTGAGTTAACGCACCGTTTCGTCTCGCCGGCGCTCGGTGCTCTTTCACACTCACTCAGAGCATCGCCGATCATCTTCGCCACCTGAGAATCATCGGCGGCGTGGAAGATTTTCTTCAACTCAGCAATCTTTGAGGTAGAAAAGGGTAATTTCGAAGCAATCACCCGGGGCAAAAACGACCTTTTCGGCATCTTATCCTTTATATCTGGCATAGGCATGATTGTACCACTCTTCAACATCTTCTCACGGAAAAACTTTCCGGGCTCAACCCACCGGTTATTCACCTTTTTGCCACCGTTGACTTCAGTCAACGAAGCCAAAACTTGGGATGTTTTGTTGCGATAGTTGGAAAATGTGGCAGTATCTTTGACATAGTCTTTGAAGGTGGTGTTAACTCCATAAGTCTTGAAATCGATATGCGGGTCATTAGCCCCTTTGCCATAAGTAGTGAATAAATCACTACCTTCATTGAAAGATTGACCATAGTTGATGAAATTTGCTGCACCGCCATTTGCGTCCTTGACATAGGTAGTGAACGTGTCATCACCAACATTTGATTGATCTCTGTAGCTAGTAAAAGTCTCAGACGGACCATTACCTCCAACGCCATAGTTCTTGAAATGGTTTTCAGGAACGTTGCCGTTGAAACCATAAGTTGTGAATTTTTGGTTCTCCCCATTTGCTGCCTGACCATAGTTTGTAAATGTTGAGCCAACAACATTAGTGTCATTTCCATAGCTTGTGAATTGACTATCAGCCCCATTCCCATTCTTGCCATAGCTTTTGAAATATTGGTCACCAGCATTTGCTTGTTCTGAGTATGTTGTGAATTTTTGTTCACCACCAGTTCCTTGGTCGGAATAGGAAGTGAAATGCAAATTGGGGACATTGGTATTTGCGGCGTAATTTGTGAATTGGCCTGAACCCCCTGCAGTACTTGTGCTATAGCTGTTGAAACTTTGGTCAATTACATTCCCATCATGGGCATAGTTGAGGAATGAATTATCACGGGGGGAACCTCTACCATAACGCCTGAAAGAATTTACAGGGAGATTTTCTCCATCAGAATAGGTTTTGAATGTGTTAACTCCAACCCCAGCTTCGTTGGTGCCGTAATTGGTAAAGTTCTTGTCACCGTAAGTGGCAAAGTGGATTTCTCCGCTGTGTTTTTCAAGACTTGGTGCCAAGTCAGGTGCACACATGAGATTTGCTGAAGAGCAGAAGGATTGCAACTGTGTGGTGAGAGCATTTTGATCTGCAACAAGTTTGGTGTAAGTTGCATATTGTGCAGCATTCAATGGAGATGCTTTGTTGAGAAGGAACCATGGCTTTGGTAAGTCACTTGAGATTTGTTTCTTCCAGTACCTAATCAGATAACCTTTTGGGGTAAATGGGTTACCAGATTCTTCATCCCCAGCCACAACAACCTGCATTGACACAACCCCATTAGAACATAAAGTTACAATCTTTATGACAAAATCATTGACCTCCCCACCTACCCCCCAAAATACAATCTTTATGGTAAATCAAGATTACTTCATTTGACACCAAGTGAGGCACATAAAGCTACAATCTTTATGGCAAGATCAAGATTAATTAATTGACACATAGTGGGTACATAAAGGTACAATCTTTATGGCAAATCAAGATTAGTTCAAGAAACTGAAATAGATGAGCATAAGAGTTAAAAATTGTTACTTACATTGAAATATGGTAGTGAGAGCAAAAGAACAAGTAAGATGCAGGGAGGAAGAAGAATTTTAGTGTGCATTTCTATAGTGTGAGACAGAGAAAAAGAGAAAGGGGGAAGAGAAGGTGAAGAGTAGAATGTTGGTGGGGAGGTTTGGTTGGAGGCACATGATTTATAGTAGAAGGTTCTAAAAGAGTATAGTAGAAAATAGAGAAGATGATGGAGTGTGGGGTTAGTTCTTGCCTCTTTCAAGTTTAAACACTATTTATGATTATTTTCTACTCACTTCAGTTTATATTAACTGGCTTCCATATTAATAATACATGTTTCAAAGAGAGTCTTATGTAGAATATTTCTTTTTCATATTATTTTTAGAGTTTAAGTCTTGTGCATCGTCTGTGTAAAGTTGATCTACTATTGCAAGTTACTATTATTTTTAAATTTCTTTTTTTCTATTTTTAACTTTATTTTCTAAAATTCAAAAATATTTCCTAAAATTCATCTAAACTAGATCCTCAATCAAAACTTTCTCGCCACGTTATCTTTTTCGCTTGTGTTTTAACTCCGTATTCATCTTTCTTTAATGTGATAATTGAATTTTAAGATTTTGATGCAGATTTTTATTTGATGTTTGCAATTTAAATGTTTCTTCAAATTTTTTTTTCTAAGAAAAAACTTAATATTCTTTGCAAAGTTTACAGATATTATGAATTTTGATGCAAATATTTTTCTCTCTAAGATTAACAAGTTAAAGCATGGAAGAATTATTTCTTGCAATTTTAATAGTATTTGAGGTGAAGAATTATTTTATTAATTATGATGATTTTGTTGAGAGAGGAATATGAAAAAGTTAGATTTGATTTATGTCATAAAATGAAATAATAACTAATTTAGTTAAGGTATAATTAAGATTCTAGTTTTAATATTTTTTTTCCTAAAGTTTAATTTTATAAATTTGATAGTAATTATTTAATTTACCTGATGGTATAAATTATTTTTTAACTGACAATGCACAAAATTTAAATTCTTATTTTTGATGTTAAATAATTATGTAGAATAGTGTAGTAACTAGATTTAGAATTTCAATTCACTATTAATAAGATATGATAGATTATGCACTTTTTTTGTAACGTGTTATATATATATTTTATATTTGAATTATTGCATTTGAGTCGAGAATTAAATATGTTATTATTATCGTAACGATGATCAAAAATAATATGAAACGAAAGGAAGAGTCCTATAGGTAGTAGAGAATTTTGGTTTGTTGATAAAAATTACATACTTTTGAGAAGGATTTTTGTTACACTTTTGCTTTGTTTATATCTGCTGTCTGACGTGGACCACTCATTTCTTTTTTTAAAAGGAAGTGTAATTTGGATTTGACATTTTAGCCCCTCAAAGTAAAATTTCCATTTCAAATTCACATTGGAAAGGGATTATGAGAGTTTAACCAAATCTTGTAGGAATAAGTAATACTAAAATAAGAGATTGACAAACAAAAGTCACCATTTAGAGAAGAGATTTTGGGAACTCCAAACATTTAATGAAGCTCCTTGAGAATGAGAAAGAGACTTCATTGAGACAAGCAAGGTTTACAAAAAGAGGACTACCCTAAACATTAGGGCATTACAACATTGGCAACCCACCCCCATATCAAGAACCAACTCCCTACCTACCAATAAAAGCATAGTTATTTTTTTCCTCCCGGGGATCGTCTTTACTTGTATATTATATTATTTCAGAATATTCTGCAATTGAGTTCTTGTCTATTTTATGATATCAAAAAATAATTTTTTACTTAGTTTCTAATTTATTTTAGTAAATTTTTCAAGACATTGTATTTGTTATATTCAAATGACGATTTAGTAAAATTATTCCTATCATTTACTGTTTCTTAGTTTTTGTGTCAAATCAATAATGGACAAACATTGTTGGACGGAGGGAGTACTATATGCACATACTTTTACTAGTTTATTTTTAACTTTTACAATTTTTTTAAAAATAATAATTAATATAATATTTTATTATAATATTCATATAAATTAAGACTTTAAAAATGAGTAATAACTAATATTAAGGATACATTAAAATAATAATTATATTTTAATATATTAAAAGTGATAAATAAATATAAAAATAAATTATTAAAATATTGAATAAATAAAAATGAACGGAAAAAGCATAATTTTCTATATTTATTATTTGGGGAAAGAGTTTAAGTTATTTATATTGTTAATGTGATATTAGACTACCAAAAGATGTAAATTTATAACTCTCCTTAAAATGTGGAATTTTTACCCGTTTGACATTTTTTTTTTCTATATTTGACTAGTGCAATTTTTTTAAAAATCAAGGAAATAACATTTGCATTGAGAATTAGATAAATTTCATTATCGACATTTCAAATTTATTATCTCCTCTGCCATCGATCCTTCCATCCCATTCCATTCCATACAAATATTTTTGGGTTTGGAGGAGGGGAACAAGTAAGTGTTCAAGGATCATTTCGAACCTCCTCCGATAAGAAATTATACTTTATCCGTCTTATTTTATACGACGTTCTTTGACTTGGCATGATATTTAAGAAAAAAAAGTAAGACTTTTGGAATTTGTTGTCTAAATCCATCCTGAGATATTTGTGTAGTTGAAAATCATTTCACCACCGGTAAAAGGAGAATTTTAAAGTTAAAACTGTTTCCAATTAGAGTAAGGTGACATTCTTTTTGGAATAGACTTAAAAGGAAAAAGAGTGTCACATAAAATGTCACGGAGGAAGTATTATTTATATACATGATTGAAATTATTTTTTACGCATATATAATAGTTATTGAATTGTCTTTTAACTTTTTTCATATACTTACTTCGTCATATTTTAAAATTTTTCAAGTGAAAATTCTGATTCCGCTGTTGGGGGCTTAATTTTTGAGGCTAAATTTAGTGAGAGATAAGGCATAGAAGGCGCGTAAAAATGTGCGCATTGATGGTACATTTGTTTTGGATTGTGAACGCGTTATTTATTTTAGTTTTTGTTTTATGTAATGAATTTTTTGTGCAACTTTTTGTGATCCTCAACCTTCAATAGTAATAGTCACATTATTTTTAATTATTGCTCTCTTTTATCTCTCCTACCAAAACCTTTTTTATTTTATTATTAACTGAAACATGATAAAACTTTCATTTGTACCTCATGCTCAGTGACAAAAGCCCGTGACAATGGCAAAATCTGTAATTATTACTCCTCTTTAAGGACTTTCTTGGTATATAAACGTTTCTCACTTATCTAAATTCTTCAACCACATTTGCTTTTTATTCTATAGTTTTAACAAAAAGTTTCTGTGCAGCTGTTTTTGTAAATTGCTTCACCAGCTTTCATAATTTCTTTAAATTATTTAAAAAATTATATAAAATTAAGTAGTTGAAGCAACCACATTAAAGTCGACGAAAATATTTTGATTGGGCCACGTGTAATAAAGAAGAAAGAGAAGTAAGCAGCTCAAGCAAGCCGCTGAAACAGACATATCGTCCAACAACTGTCTGCTTTCAACAGCTTCCGTAGCCTCTTATTATATAGTAATTTTAATAAAAAGTTTCTGTGCAGTTGTTTTTGTAAATTATTAACACAGGTATGTAGTGATGGATTTAGAAGGTAAATTTTGAATCACCGTATATATTTTTTCTCCACTTCGAAAAGAATAAACTACTTTTTTTTGTTAGTCTGTTCCGAAAAGAATGATCTTATTTTTTGGTAACATTTTAGTTTCAATTTTACACGTGATATGTTTAAAGCAATAAGATTAAATGACATTTTAATATATTTAACACAATTTAGAATTACAAAATAAAAAAATTATTTTTATTTTTTTAAATTCCGTGCCAAATTGAGCCAGATTATTCTTTTTCAAATGAATGGAATACGATTTTTTTTTTTGTCGAATAAATTTGGGATGAACACCCTCCCGACCAACACATCCCCTCCCCCCACCCCCACCCCCATCCCCTCTTCTATGTACACCTTTAATTTTTCCAGCGAGGATTTATAATGGATATATAATATAATTTCACCTTTATTTTTCCAGCTAGGATATATATTATATATAATTAACATAAAATATAATTTCTGCTACTACGTCATATAATGAAATGTTGATGTTTTTGTGACTTAAGACTTCACTGAGAAATGGGCCTCCCCTTTAAAGTTTTTTTTTTTTAAAAAAAAAAAAAAATTAAGAGCAATTGTGATTAAGGGATTAATTAGAAAATTAAGGGTAACGGTCTAGTTGACTAGTGTTCAAACTTTTTTCAAAGAATCCTTCATTATTTTTTTATTTGATTAAAAATATAATCTTATACAATTATTCACTAAGACAATACCATATATCAGTTAAAAAATTCATTATTCTCATTCTTAATTATGATAATGTTGTTTATAAGTAACTAATTGCTGCATGACAACACTACAAATTAGCATTTCTAATTATTGATTAAGGATGATGATGCAAAACATTATTAAAAAAAATTTCAGTGCAAGTTTTATCCAAGACACTCATTGCAAAAGTGAAGGAGCTTAAAAGAAAAAGATAACACAAATATAATAATTAATCTTTAAAATTTACGAGTAAAGTTCCTTAATCATTTGACTACTTTAGTGATTTGTATATAATCAGGGGCTGAGCCAGCATACAGTGAGGGCCGATCATTCGAATTCTTTTTAATGAAAAATTATATTATTTATATAAGTTTAAAATAATTTTTTTATGTCTATAAAATAGATATCGAACTCTCTTCGATTAATTCGTGTATTTTTTTCTTAAAATTTGAATCCCTTTAATTAAAATCGTGGCTCCACCACTATATATGATCAACTCCACTTGAAAATAATGTAGGACCGTTATTTTAAGACGTTAAATGAGAAAAGATCACTTATGACTTAACAAAGGTTTTAGCAATGTAAAAGTTGACATTATTGCATCTCTAACTAAAGTACGTAACAGTTAAATTTAATCATAGTTGGATTTGAACTAATCTACATCCTAGGACACTAATATTCATCATAATCCTTGTGAAATCTACATATTTAACAACGGTTTATAACAAGTTCACAATCTAATAAAAATAATAGGGGAACTAATATTAAATTTTAGATCAGACACGACACACATAATTTATTAAAAATACAATTTTAGATGAAAAGATAATTAATGAAGGTCGAAAATTGCTATATATAAGATTAATCTTTTGAAAACATGCTCTATTGTTAAGACATATCCTCTCACTATAGCTAAGTGCATAAATCGTATCCTCTCACTGTAACATAAGAAATATTTAGTAACAATAATTTTTCTTTTATTATTGTTGTAAAAATATTTAACGATAATTGAACTAATATTATTACAAAATCACTAAAATCCTTAGGGGTCATTTGGTGTGAGAGATATAAACAAATAGTCATGGAATAAAAAAATAGTGAAGGGATAAAACTTTTGATATCTTATTTGGTTGCCAATTTTGGGGTAACTTATCCCACCATTTACACCATAATGATGGAATAAGTTATTAACTTATCCCAAGATAGCTAATCCCAGGATAACTAATCCTACGATAATCTGTTCACAATCTTAGGAATCATTTGATCTGAGGTATAAGTTATAATAGTCCCTGATAAAATATAGGATTATCTAATCCCATGTTTGGTTAGAGGTATAAGGTAATCATTGAACTATTTATCCCATTATTTTTGCCTTAGTGATGTGATAAGTTATGATAACTTGTCTCACACTAATTTATTTTAAAATTAATTATCGTGAAATAACATGTTGCCAACGAAACGACTCTTTAATCTTTCTTTGTCGGTTTATTACCGTTCTTTTATTCTATCTTGTTTTTATTTATTTATTTTTTTCCTTTCGTGAATATAGGCATCACCATGATGATTGAAGGTTCATGATATTGTCAGCTTCTTATGACTAAAAAAAGTCGTCAATTATTTTTTCTTTTTTCTTAAATCTCTGCATTTTATGCTTTTTTTCTTCTTTTATTATTCATCATGTCCTGACTTTATGTATTTTTTTTCCTGTATTCTCTTTTCTTTTCCAACTTCTTTTTTCTGTCCAATAGTAGGCAAATCGAATAAAAAAGAAATCAATTGTTCTTTTTCTTTTTAAATATATTAACAGTTCTGTGGGTGTAATTTTCCTCAATTAGACAGTATTTTCAATATATATATATAGAGCGCGCGTCATACAACACTCGTCTCACGTTTGACTTAGTCCTAGCAATGCCCAAAGACTCTCATTTCTTTTTTTCTTGATCAACAACCAAGCACATTTCCACAGAGGATCCGCTCAAAAGGGAGGCGTTGTTATTAATCTACACTCATTGACGAGATGGCGACTGGTGAATTTTTTGGTGATGAGGGTGTATCATTAATTAGTAAAAGTTCGACACGTAGATTTTTGGTGAGGATGTATCACTAGTAAAAGTTCGACCGGTGGATTTTTTGGTGATGATGATGTTTCATTAGTAAGAGTTCGACCGATAGGTTTTTTCATTAGGATGTATCATTAGAGAAAGTTCGACATGAGGACCTTTAGTGAAGATGTATCATTAGAGAAAGTTCGACATATGGCTCTTGGGTGAGGATATATCATTACTCTAAGTTTGAAACGTGATGTTGTTAGATTTTTTATATATATATTTAAATTTTTAAGTGGTTGATTATTGCAATCTATAACAAATTTTATGTTATTTTTAAATAATATATCTTATTTATTTTGTTTCAATTTATGTTGCACATATAAAATTTTGAGAGTCAATCAAAAATTTATTTTTTTTTAAATATTTTAAATTATTAATAGCTGAAATAACTAAAAAATAATTTATTAGGGTAATATTGTTAAAATCAAGTAGCTAAAGCAGGCACATCGATCGACAACTACCTTTAAAGAAAAATGATTTATTAGGGATAATATTGTAAATTCATAGGTGAATTAGCTAAAGAAATAATTAATAGAAATGACATAATAAAATTAAGTTGCTGAATCAGGCACAACAATTAGCAGTTGTCTACTTAAGCAAGCAGTTGAAACAGGTATGTCGACCGTGACCCGCTTGCTTCTAGACGCTTATATATAGTAGTAATTTGTGAGATGAAACTTTTTCGTTTATTTATATTATATTTTTTAAAAAGCACTCTTTTTTACACAAATATAACCATTGAAAGATATTAAAAATAGTTAAGTATTTCATTTAATTCGTGTAGCTTAAAAAGAAAGACGTAATTTATCATTTTGTGTTTATTTTATCATAATCTAATATTTGCATGACTTAAAGATGATTTAGAAATAATATAAACTCAAGCAGCTAAAGCAGACACGTTAATCGACAGTTGTCTGCTTAAAGAAGAACTAATTTATCATTTTATGTTTGTTTGATTGTAATTTAAATATTTACATGTCTTAAAATAATTGATTAAATCATAGCTGAAGTAGCTGGAAAAATAATTTATCACGGGTAATATTGTAAAAACATAAATGAAGTACCTAAAAAAATAATTCGTAAAAACAAAATAGAATCAAATAGTCGCAGTAGACGCGCCAATGGACAATTGCCTGCTTCAGCTCAATTGGTGATATCGCTATACAACACTTTGATAGTATTAGTTTTTTGGTAAAATTTTAATTCAACGAGATAGTGCTTTTTCAACTCTCTCAAAATGGAATCTATTCCAAACAAATATGCCATGGTTCCTTACTTCGACAGGGTACAAATATCTAAATTTAATATTTTTAGATACTTTTTCAGACCTATTGCCAATTTTTGTCCAGGTCATTTCTTTTTTTGTCCAAGTTACTTTTATTTTTGTCTAACTCACTTCCTTTTTTCTGTTACATACGACTTTCATCGAATACGGCTTTTTGCAGAATCTGTTCAAATCAAAATAAAACAAACAAATTAAAACGGAGGGGTAAAGTATTAAACTTTCTCATTTCAATCCTTAAAATGGATTCTATACTTTAGTCTTTACCACTTTAATTTGTTTTGTTCTCTAACGAGTTCACTTTCTTCTTTCCACTATTGTTACCTTTCAAGTGCAGATAACTTTTGGATTTTTCACCAAATATCCAAATACTCTTAGTGTTCAAATTTGGCTTTCTTTTCCATTCAGTTCTGCTCTTCACAACAAGCAAAAAAAGTACTAATAATGGTTCTTTGTGTCATTTAATTTGTAGCCACATGTATTGCCTCCATCACTACTGCAAAGTTTGCAAATTTGCACATGTAATAAATGTGAATTATTGGTAAAACTTAACATGGATCATTAATTTCAACAATAGTGGGAGTGATCATCATGATTTCAGAATTGGTACAAACAGTGGCGGAGCCAACGTTTTAGTTAAAGGTTATCGTACCTTTTAAAACATGGTAGGTGATTTTTGTATCAAGGGTGTTCAACAATTAATATAAATCAAAATTAACCTATATATTCGAAAAAAAAATTCGACAAAAAATGTTCATCTGATCACCCTTGAGTGAATATGGCTCCGTCCCTAGTTACAAATGTGGGGATGTATCTAGTTGTTTATCTGTGAAAAGTGGGCCATTTTTATATGGATGATATAATTATTAAATAAGCAAACATCTTATCTAAAAGTTTTTATTTTTTAAAAACATTTTAATTTACAATAGCAAAGTGAGAAATTTCATAAAAAATATTTAAGATTTAATATATATATATATGTGTATAAAATAATTTTTAATTTATATACTTAATATAATTTTTAATATATATAATATAATTTTTCAATAAAGAATTAATAATAAAAGAATAAATGTTCAATTGGTCACTCTATGCCACTCAATCCTACCACAAAAACTCGAGTTGAGGCGCTGCAAGCGAGCAAAGAAGCACTTCTTGTAACCAAAATAAAAACCCTATGGATCCGCAAAGGAAAGGCTTGTTCTGGACCACACCGCTAGATTGAGACTGCCACCTTTCTATTTGAGTAAGGAATGAATATCGGACCCTACTGACGTTCAACCGATAACCGGATCTAGTGGTGCTTGTTATCGAGAGAAATACGATAACCTCGATAAGATATTCCCGTCATTCTTTTTCTATGTTGTTTATGAAATCTGGTTCTTTTGGGGTTATAGTTAATGGTTGGTTCTGAATTTCCTCTCTACTACAGAACCAGACGTGAGAGTTTCTTCTTATCCAACTCGTCGCAAATAAAAGGATTCAAAAAATGTTACGTCTTATTCACATATGGTCTTGTTTTGCTTTGGGAGTGCAAAACAAATAAAATTATTTTTTTGCTTTTTGGCTGATTGTAATAATCTGAGGTTGTTATAAAAATTAATAAATTTTAAATCCTAGATGTATTTGTCTAAAAGTTTAAATTGTTAGAAAAAAACCCTTTTAGTTATTTTTTGGTTTTTAGAAACTTTTTGATTACCATGAAAATTTATGTCTTTAAAAAGTGATAAACACCTAATACTCCCTTCATTGCATATTATTTGATCTTATGTCAAAAATAAGTATTTTCTTTTAATTATTTCCCTTAAAAAATCAAGAAAATGTTATTAGTATATGTATATATATCCTTAATATTAGATAACTATATAAAGTAGTTTATTAGTCAAATACTCAAATTTTATAGTTTTAAAGTATTATTGTTAAGTTTAGTTTAGTAAAATACATCCTTTCTAATAAAATCTTTCTCGAGAGGTGTGCATCAAATTAAGTATGTATATATATATCTAAATTGAAATAAAGGCAACAGAAAAATCTTTCCCTTTAAAGTTGATATATAATATATATGCATACGCACTCAATCTTTTTTTTTTTTTTTCACCCAATTTAAAATTTAACTAATTCGACTTTACATTTTAATATTATTCTTGCATCATGTGGATACCTATGGAAGTTTCATATTAAAAATAAAATATTCACTCACAAAATCAATTAGACCTTAAATTTAAAATATTTGATTAGAATTAAAAAATATGTATCTATCTCTCTACCACTATTTATATGGGTACTAAAGTTTTTGTGTGATGTATGTTTTACATATTCTCTTGTGGGGGAATTTCAACAAGTCTCTATCTAACCGTTTGTCTACCACAATATTACACTCTAGTTTGTAATATTTTGTGTTTTATTAAGATTTTGATGTGTTCATATATGTACATGAGTCAAAATTAGGTGTAATTTTATCTAAATATATTGTATTCAAGTGAATTCGTATGTATCAGGAATACATAACAAATCTTACCAACCTCTCTCTCCTCTCTCCGCTCTTCTCAGTCCTCTCTCTCATCTTGCTGATCACTCTCCATACCAGATATATGCGAATTACACCAGATACATGTACCTAGTGCATGTATCTGAAATACATAACGAAGTTTGCTTGCCTCTCTCCCCATCTCACTTGCCTCTCTCCCTATTTTAATGTATCTAATAGCAAAAATATATGTAAAATGTATCCCCCTCAATATATAATAGGAAATTCTTGATTAATGCTAAGATACGCAATATTTTTAAAATATAGGCAATAATAATATATATATATGATAGTGAAGTATGTCTAAATTCTAATTATATAGTTTTTCCTTCACTAAATCTTTCCTATTTGAGGTTAAACAAAAGTTCATAAACTTTTAATAAAATGATTTTTAGATATACAAATATATATGACTCATTTCAGATTATAAATTTTAATTTTTTTTTTAAACTTTGTTTCAAATCAAATTAATTTATATAGAGAATGTATTGACTAACCTTCTTTAATACCAATCCAAAAACTAACCTATTAAATGTTGATCACGACTAACACTATTTCCTTGGCATATTATATATTTTTAAGCTTGGTCGGCTATCACTAGTACCTCTCATTGGTCTAAGCCAAAATTTTGGGTCACAATCTCTAGCATCAATCAACCTCTTTTAGTGCTATATTCACTATAGTTTTTCTTTTTATTTTTGTTTTTATTCGATGTTTGATGTCTAAATTAGAGCTTGACTAATTTGGATTCACTTTGCATAGGGTTCATTCAGAGAATGTGTTCTTTGCTAAATTTTTTTTACACCAGAGCTCAAATTCGAGATCTCTAATCAAGAGAAGAGCAGATTCATCCACTGCACCACATTCTTTGATGGTATATTCACTATATATGAAACAACAATCATGTGGACTATAAATAGTGATATTGGAAAACAAAACCCCTAACTTTATTAGTTTCAAACAAGTTTGAAAATGATTCATCTCCACATGTTTAAATTAGAAGGGTTTTATATGTATATTGAATATATTTCTATAAGAAAAATACATAGAGCTAGAAGAAGCATATGAATTTATAATTATTCATCCACGTATTGATTTGTAAATAGTTTGTTTTCCTTCATATTTATTGAAGCCGACAAGAGTCAAACCATTAGTTAGATATATGTTGAAAATACAAGTTTGTCATGATACACCACGTGAATAATGGATTAATAAAACAGACAAGTTACATTTATTAACATGTTAAAAAATGTTTAATCTAAAATCGATCTTTGTCAGGTTTATCCATGAGCTTGACACCAAATGAACAATCATGACAAACAAGAAGCATCTTTTTTCTTACATAGAGTACTATCTAATAACTCATGAAAACTACTCTTTTTATCTCAATTTAAAAAGAAATTAAAAAGATATATGATATAAAATAAATTATAGTAAATATTTATGATTATAAATTATTTCAGGGAGAATAAAATTAAATTATTACTAAATATAATAATAATAAAACATATCATTCTTTTAGAATTGATTAAAAAATATTATAACTCATAGAATCTATTGTTGTTCAAAATGTACGTATTACTAAAATACTTAGAACAAAAATTTTTGTTCTAAAAAGATTTTGTAACAAAAATTTTGTAGTACAAAATCTTTTTAGAACAAAAACTTTTGTAAAGAAAAAAATTTGTAAAATAAAACTTTGTGAAAACAATAAACACAAAGATTCTAACAAGTTTTCAAAACCTGAACTTAAAACTAGTAATGAAAAGAAAATCTGTAAAGAAACCTATAAATAAAATTGACAGGAAGAAAATCTAGTCCACTGAATGCACAATGTTTCCTTAAGAAAATTATTCTCCTCAAGTACCCGAGGTTAATGGAATATATCCTCCTAGGATAGAACAATTTTATTCACCAACGTATCGGTACCTAAAATCACAATGTTAAAAACCAGTCAACAACAGTAAAACACACTAGAATTTATTTCTAAGAAGAAGAATTAAAAAATAATATTCTAGAAATGAGAGAAAAATTTCACCTCATAGTTGGCTGCATGTTCAACATTTTATCGAAGAATTTTCATAGCCATTGGTGATACATCAGTAATTCATTTTTCAAAAAACTTCCTCATTTGATTCATGTCCATGACTTTGACTCTAATTTCCTCTAGCATAGTGATGATGAATTTGAATCTAGCACTTAAAATTCAACTATTGAAAGTCTCACACATATTCTCAACCACATCACACTTGTTATGTTCTTCAAACAATGCTCTACACCATGCTTCTTTATTATACTTTAACAGATCTTTCATAATGCTTTGTTTTAACAGATTCATTTCATCAAGTTTTTATTATAACAATACCTCAAATGATGCCCTGGCAACCTGCCAAAATTTTCTTCTCCTTTCTTTACCTCTCCAAGTCTTCTTCCAGTTGGTCCATATATGTCTAGAACACCTTCTTAGTTCACATTTGGTAATAATTCAGTTAGTGCTAGATGAAGACCCTGTCAAAGAAAGAACATTAAAGACACATCAGAAAATAATGTTAGTACTTCACCTTCAGTTTCTTTAGTTCAATAATTTAGTATCACAATTTTAAAAAATAAATTTCGACATATACTAATACCTTCTGCATAGCAGACATCATTTTTAGTCCTTCACCTGCACTTTTTGTAAGCTCCAAATCATGCTTGATGCACTTGAGAAATCAAGATCATGTGTCCTTGGTCTTGTATCAGCCACTGCCCATGTAATAGGTTACATTTGATTATTTTCATCTTTGGAAATGTAAGATAACATCTCACCTTACATACACTCTTGAGAAATGCACCATCCAAGCCAATTATCCTTTTACACTCTTCTATCCATCCACTTTTTAAGGAACCTAGACATATATAGATGCCCATAAACACTTCTTTTTCTAAAATTGTGTTCTTTGATGTCCTAATAGATACAATGGTTTCAAGATTTGTGGTCTTCAATTCCTCAGCATAATCATATAGTCTAGCAAACTCCTTTTTGAAATCACCCAAATATTCATTCAGAACTTTCAATTGTGTTTCTACAACTTGTTTTCCCAACATACAAACCATACTTCTTCCTAATCAAACTTTGAATTTGATGCAGTTTGATAGTAGGCTCACTCATAATCCTCTCTTTGTAATGTTTGCTAATTCAAACTGGATTACACAATTTGTTTCTGGTTCTTTTACAATATTTGTGGATAGAATAATATGTACTTACAATAAAGTTTCCAATGCTACCTTCAAGATTTTCAAGAATATGCCAAGGAAAACGCTTCTTCTTACACTTTGCCCTTATTCTTTCCTTCTGATTAGGTTGCAACTCAATATTTTACCCACTTCTGAATGGAGTAGGTTTCAAGTGCCTCCCTAAACTTAATATGATTCACAAAAATCATATATTACTGAAATATAACTTTTTTGGCAGTTAGGTCAAAGTAGATTTTGCTACTTGAATTCCTAAGTGGTGGATCCACCACTTCATTATTCTCAATAGGTACCCCTTCATTTACACTAATATCACTATCAGGATCTAAACTATCAAAATAAGGCTCATCACCACCTAATTTGCCTTCAAATCTTCCCTTTTTGTTCTTATAAATAACTTTAAAATCAGCATCTATACTCACAGGACCAGATAGTATCTCATCTAGATTTACCCGATCAACATTCTCTTTTACCTGCTCTTTGATGTTAGATTGTCTAGCTTGAACCAACTCTTCATCCAAATCACTCAAATCATCAATGTTTTTCTCAACATCATATAGTGAATCAAATTTAGAAAGTGACTTATCTACATTTATTCTTGGGGACTGCTCTTTATTTAAATCATTACCCTCATTTATATTGACATCAACAATGTTGAAATGAAGATACATCAGTCCTATCTTTTAGAGGTGAGGATGACACATCAACCCTAATTTTAGGTGGGGAGGTGGACAAACCAGCAAATTCATCAGGTGGAGAAGACACATCAGCCCTTTCATTACGTAAGGAAGACACATCAGAAATTCATTGGGTGTGGAAGACACATCAATCCTTTCATTGGGTGGGAAGGACACATCAGCATTAGAAGAAAGACATAAAGTTAGTTTAATAACTTTAGGTATACTTATTTGATGTACCATAGATACATCAATAAAGTCCCCATCATTTAGATTATTAAAAAAATTAAAAACATTTGATCAGAATTTAATATGTGATAATCACTCTTTTTGTTGACTATACATCCAAATGATTCAATTTTATCAAAATTCAATTATAGTGCTACTTTATGAAACAACATGATATGCAACTCATCAACATCTATATCAATCTTTTCACGATTAGTAATACCATTGGCATACCTTAGCTCAGGATCTGATACAAAACAATCTTCATAGTGCATTTAAAGTGTCACTATTGTTAAAGCCATTTATTTTACATGCCTAAAAAAGTTAAGAAAAAATATAGGTTATTACTAACTTTATAGGTACATGGAAAACAATAACTCCTAATTTGTAAAGGTAAAATGTTGTCAACCTGACCCAACATTGTGAAGTATTGCCCGCTCTTGGGCCTAGCCCATCACGAATTTGTCCCTTTTGGCTCACCCCAAAAGGCGCCTCACAATATATAGACCAGTCCTTTACTTATATATCCAACATCTCTCCTGTGTTTTGCCGATGTTAAACATCTCATCTCAAGATGGGTTGTTACATACACTCTCTATATGGACTCGCTGAGGTTTTTCCCACCGCATGGGATTCGCCTAGACTTAGTACTGAGGTTTGCCCTACCTCATCGGGATTCACCTAAACTCAGTTAAACTCTAGCCCCACATCAACAAGACTGACACAAGAGTGACTCTGATACCACCTGTCACGACTAACGCCTGGTAAAATTACTAAAATACGCCTAGAGGGAGAGTATGCGCGTAACGCATCTTCCGAAGCTCATATGGCAAATCCGAGGCCAGATTTGTGATCAGCACAAAAAATTGAGAGGAAAAACGGTCTCGGTCGATTTTTAAAGCGACCCGATCAAAAGATAATTTTTCGATTTAGTACGCGACAGGAGCGTGTCGCGCACCCATCGCGGACCAGCACTTGTATTTTTTTGAATCTTTTCGACGGGATTGAGAAAACTCGTTTATTAACTTTTTCTAAAAATATACTATACGCGACCAGTCCGCATTACGGACTGGACTTTTCCGAGTTGAAAATTTTTAAATTATTACGAAGGACATTCTGGGCAATTTTCAACCCCTCCTAAACTCTATACACGATCAAATAAGATCGTTTTGACGTAAAAAGGGTCAAAACCCCCTTTCTAAGTCCTATTCCATAATCTAACAAGGTTAGGGTTTGAGGAGAGAAGAGAAGAGCTTGAGTTTTAGAGAATTGAGGAGAAACCTTTGACGTGACGGATTGGTAACTTCATTCCAGGTATGTAAGGCTAAACTAAAAGCATGAGATTGTCCTCTCATGTGCCCCATAGATGGTCATAAAAGAGTCAATGGTTTGGAGAGTCTACATGCATGAACCTTAATGGTTTTTCCTAAAATTTTATTTGAAATTACATGTTTTCCTATGTTGATGATCATCATACTATTTATTTTCTAGAATTGAACATTTTCATGAGAATTTGCATAACCCTACATGAGTAATTTGAAAAGCATGCATAATGAACTTGAGAATTGAGTCTAGAGCCTTGAATTGTGATTGTTGATTGTGGTGAGAGAATGATGATGAGTTGATAAAATTGATTATCTTATGAGTCTCCATAAAAGAACTCTACCGATGTGTCTATTCAATTGCTTTCTGATGATTGTTCTAAATCTTGAGTCATTGATGAGATTGATTGATGAAAGGGCTAAAGTCCCTACGAGATGATTGATGAAAGGGTTAAAGTCCCTATGAGATACTGATCATTGACGTTGTTTGAGTCCCTATGAGATTGGTTGAGATGGAGGTTTTATGAGCATTGAGTCATGAGAGGAGTATCGAGCACCGAAAAAGTGAGAGTTAGTCCGACTTGAACTCATCAAACTTCGTCGCCAAATGTAGGTGAGGAATAGAACCATCATATATATTATAGTTCCCTCGAGAGTAACAGTCCCCGAAACAATAGAGGACTTATTGAGTATTGACTCCATATTGGGTGAGCTGATATAATTTTTTAGCGTTCCTTACCTGGCAAGTTTGGAGCGACTGTGGTAACATCAGCGTGATTTTTGTACATTCGCTGCCTCATAAGTGATTGTTGTCGGATCAGAGAAACTCCCATAAGTTTCCTACCTTGAGTACTCCGAGTTGAGATGAGATAAGAGGAGGTGAGCTCCTCTGAGATGAGATGAGATGAGAGGAGGTGAGCTCCTGTGAGATGAGTCTGGGATAATTGATGAGTTTGAGTTGTTGATGTGTCACCTATCTACTTTTTATTCTTGCATAGATAGACATTTAACCATTCAATGTTATTTGATGATTTCTTTGAGTGATGTCATTTTCATATTTTTGTACCTGTTTTTGTTTCACCCAATTATCTTACATACTAGTATATTCCAAGTACTGATGTTCACTCTGGACTGTATCATTTTATGATGCAGAGGCGGAACTAGAAATCGTCAACATGTGCTCCGTTGAAAATCTGAAACTCGCAGCTGATTTGGTGAGCCTCCCCTATTCCGGAGGATACACTACTTTTATATTATTATGCTTTAGAGTTAGATTTTGGACTATTTCCTTTATTTTGATTTGGGTAGCCATGGGTCCTTTATTGGCACTAGATGAGTAGTAATAGAGACTTCAAAGATGACGGTTGAGCGTTGATATTGAGATTGTGAGCTAGTTCTTTCCACTAGTCTATATTATTATCTAGTTATTTTGAGATTTTAGATGAGATGTGCTAATTTGCTTACTTATACTTTCTACTATTCAGTAGAGTTATTTGATTGAATGATGTGATGAGACTAAGTGGTTCGCTCGGGGGCTAGCGATAGTCTCTGAATGCCGGCCACGCCAAGGGTACCCTCCCGGGGCGTGGCAGTTATACACATCGGATATATGTCAATAGACCCATAAAAGACTCAGTACCCAAGACAAATGGTGAAAAAAATTGACTTCGGTCAATTACCAAAAAAAACCTAGAAACTAATCGAGTTCACAAAATATGCCATTGAAGTCAAAATAAAGGCATCACCTTGCTGTACAGTAGTTAGACACTAAACAAAGCAAAATTCTCAAAAAAAATGAAAAAAATCAATGTTAATCGAGATAGTTACATATGACAGAGTTATCAAACACAATCATATGAACAACCAAAACACAAAAAATTTAAATACATACCCTTTCAACACGAAAAACTTAAAACTTATTTGAGGAAGCCGACCGACCAGGTTCTCCGTTCATCCGACAAAACGAAGAAAGAAAGAGGCGAGGATGTTGAGGGAAGTAGAAGGGTCAAGACGAAAAGGAAATTATATTTTGGAATACATTCAACCCCTTTTTTGTTTTAATTTCCGACGTGGCTGCTTAGTCATTAGTTTTTAATGACCTGTACACGTTTGTGCAACACGGTTGGATGTCATGTCAAAAATTGTATTTAAAATGTAGAGTTAAATTTGAGTTAAAGGGTTCAGATGGTAAAAGGTTAAGTAGGAGAATTCAAAATACAATCGAGTACAAGTACATAGGCTCATAAGACCATTTTGCCGAATTAAAAGTCATTGGAAGTTACATGAAAAAGAAAAAGTGAGCCGCCAGCTACGACATGTTAAATTAAATCGTTTTGCACAACTTTGAAATTTTCAATTATGTGAAACTCGTGTATGGTGGACATTCCTCATGGCCCAGTGGTTCATAAAAATTTAAAACAAACTAATTTGGCGGAGTATGTAAAAAGAGACGTCACAAAAGCTTTAGTACCATTGTTGTCGGATTTTGAATTCAAGTCTTGAATATGGAGTTAGTGCCGTAATTATATTTATTATTCTTCGTCAAAAATATTATTTTTGTGTATATAAATGCTTTTTTTTTTATGTATATAGGTCAATATAAGATTTAAATACCCTTAACAAAATTTCTAATTTTGCCATTATATGGAGTTGAATTTCATAATATGAAATTCCATAATGTGAATTCGACTTCAACTTCGGATATCGAATATTCATATATGTATATCGGACCAACCCCTTGGCTAGGAGGTTCAGAACTCCCTTTGGTAATTTTTTTTTATTATTTATGTATGATTAAAATAATTTGTTATCTAATATATGTCGAACCTTTTTCAATTAGTTCGTATAACTATTTCTTCAAATTTTGAAACCCCTTGGTAAAAATTCTACTTTCACCACTGTATATGTGTATATAGATATATATATTAAAGGGTTGGTTTTCTGTTGCCTTTATTTTAATTTGGATGATGTTCTTAATAGTAGTAAAATGATATTTGTGGCCAGATTTTGAATGTGTTATGTTAGTATCAAAAATAAACAAACCATCATTAAAGCTCCCCTACAAGTAGTTATCCATTTCCATTTTTGTACTAATATATTTCTTGTGTTATTCAATTATTATTTTATCATGGCAAAAATTGTACAAATTGATGTAACAACAAACCAAATGAATAATATATCCTAAAAATATATATGGGAAAGTAGAAGTAAGCAATTCAAGAAGATATTGGAAGTATTCCAAGAAATGCTAATTAGATAAATCTGAATTCGAAATTAAAAATTTATGAATTTTTATAATGATTTTAGATTAATATTATAATAATAATTGAAATCATAATTTAATATTTATAGATATCCAAAATATTTCTTAATATATATCCAATTTTATATTATATGGTGTTTAATGTTTGTCTTTTAATATACTCCTTAAGAAATTACTTATTCCTAGAAACTAAGAAAAATTTTGACCAATTTATCTTTAAATAAATTTGCATCTTTAGGTTGATAAGTTCAAAAAGCATGGTGATTAGTGTGAAAGAAATATGACATAATAATATTATATGCATATTATGTGCCTTTGAAGAAATAATAAAAGTACATAAGTTAATATACTCTCAGGGGAAATTGTAATTGACGGAAACTTTTTTTTTAATGTATAAATAAGGATAAATTTCAAAAAATAAAATTAATAATTTCTTAATTATGTAAAATATTATTTATTTTAAATTAAAATAAAAATATAAAATTATATGAACCAAAGAAAAAAATCATATAAACTCATGACTGACTTTAGATAATCCATTCCTACTTTAAGATAAATGTGTATGCATGTCAATTGCATCAAAATTCGTTCCTACTTTAAAATTTTCATTCTTTCTATCCAGATATTGTTGTAAACAATAATATATATATTAGAAGTTCACGTAATTTATAAAGAAGCTCTTTTTTTAACTTACAGAGAAAGTTTCTTATAAAGAAAGCTCTTCTCCTAACTTACAGAGGAAGCAAAAGTTTCTTATAAAGGAAGCTCTTCCCCTAACTTACAGAGGAAACTCTTTCCTTGGCCCATATATATGACCTTAGTCCTTTGTAAAACATACGTTGAATGAAAGAAGGAAAAACTAAGTTTCACTCTCTACTCTTCTTACTATTTCATCGTATTCTTTACTCTTCTTAACCTAGCTTCTTTGTATTGGTTGTCAGCTTTAGTTTCATAACACGTTATCAGCACGAAACTCTGCCCATTTCAAGATGCTCTAAATAGGTAAAAAGAGGTAAGGATTTCATTTTTCTAAACTTGAATTTGTTGCCCTGGATATATCAGGTAAAGGCTACTTGTCATGGGCACTAGATGCTGAAATTCACCTGGATGCGATAGGTCTGGTAGACATCATAAAAAATAATAACCAGGCATCCAGCCAAGACGGTGCCAAAGCTATAATATTTCTTCCCCACCATCTTGACGAGGGACAAAAAATACAATATCTAACTCTGAAAGACCCCCTTATCTAGTTGGTATGTTTATGTTTTTCTAGTTTCTGTAAATAAATAAAGTATGTATAATGGCTCTTTTTAATTGGAAAACATAACAACAATGTCTCCTAGCTGCAAAAGAATGGCTCCCAACTGAAAATTTTGTTTTTGAAGAAAATATGAATATACCTCAAAATTAATTGAGGGCTCCAGAAGAGCTAGCTACTATATTTATGCCTAAGGGAACAAAACTTGTTATAGAAAATGCACTTTTCTCTTCTAAATCCCCAAGAAACTTGTTAAGTTTCAAAGATATCTGTCGAAATGGATACCATATCGAGATACTAAATGAAATGAATATTGAATACCTTAGTATAACCAAGAGAGTCTCAGGCCAAAAATATATTTTGGAGAAGTTACCAAACTTATCTTCCGGCCTTTATTATGCAAAAATAAGTACAATTGAAGCACATTTAATCGTAAACCAGAAGTTTACTGATTTAAATACTTTTGTGATATGGCATGACCAAATAGGTCATCCTAGATCAATAGTGATGAGGCGAATTCTTGAAGATTCATTTGGACATCCATTAAAAAACTTGAAGATTCTTACTAATACTGAATTTTTATATGCTGCTTGTTATGAAGGCAAATTAATTGTCAGGCCATCAACCCTGAAGGTTGGCACCAAATCTCCTAACTTTTTAGAATGCATACATGGGGATATATGTGGGCCTATTCATCCATCCAGTGGATTGTTTCGATTTTTTATGATTTTAATAGATGCATCCTGAAGATGGTCTCATGTGTGTCTCTTATCATCTCGCAACCTGAGGTTTGTGAAGTTATTGACACAAATAATAAGATTAAGTGCGCAATTTTCAAATTATCCTATTAAGGTTATTCACCTTGAGTAATGCTGGAGAATTTACATCCGAAACTTTTGATGATTATTGTTTATCAATTGAAATTAAATTGAACATCCTGTTGCTCATATTCATACTCAAAATGACCCTATAGAGTCATTTATTAAGTGCCTATAATTGATAACGAGACCATTGCCTATAATAATATATGTGTTAGAAGTCCATGTAACTTATAGAGGAAACTCTTCACTTAGCTTACATAAGAAGTTTCTTATGGAGGAAGCTTTTCCCCTAGCTTATAGATGAAGCTCTTTCCTTAGTCTATATATATGGCCTTAGTCCTTTATAAAACATATGTTGAATGAAAGAAAGAAAATTTAAGTTTCTCTCTCTACTCTTCTTACTATTTCATCTTTTTCTTTACTCTTCTTAACCTAGTTTCTTTATATTGGCAGTCACCTTTAGTTTCATAACAAATATATTAATTTAATAATCCAGATACATTATTTTTTATTTTTAAAATTATCTCTATATTCCATGTATCATATTTTAAATATTACTTGCTGATACTTAAAAATCTTAATATTTTTATCCGAAACCGAATTAATGTATCTGCATTAGTATATCCAGATTGCCATATTTTTTAAGAAATTTCTATAAATTAAAAAAAATAAAAAAATATTAATTAACTCTTTACACTATATGATTTACGTAAATTATATATATAATTTTGCCTAGAAAAGAAAATCAAGCCCATACTTGAAGGGCAACTAAGATGTAATATAATTAAAATTGTGTCCTTTCTTTCTAATTGTATAAATTTTTAAAAAAGATGATCACTTTTCTTTTTTACAAAAAAATGATATCTTCCTTTCATAAGAATGTCTCACTTTTCACAAACTAAAAAAATTGGAAAGTTCCCCACATAATTTATACCAATTCTGAAATCTTCATGATCACCCCCACTGTTCTTGAAATTAATGATCCATGTTTAAATTTTACCAATATTTGCAAACTTTGCAGCAGTGATGGAGCTAGGCAATTCTTATATAAATGGCTATAAATTAAATGACACAAAGAGGCATTATTATTTGGTACACTTGTACTACTAGAAGCAAAGAAAGACAATTTTGAACACTAGATTAAGAATTTCCAATTTTTATTTTATTTTGGTTGACACACTAAAGTATTGATACCATTTTAAGGATTGAAAAGTACTAGAAAGTTTGATACTAAATAGTTTTACTTCTTTATAATTGCATAGTTTTTGTTTAGAAAACATATATTCATTAATATAACATAACATGGAAGGTTGGTTTCATAGACGATAAGATGATTACAATGACGCTATTTAATGTTTGGGTTCACGTAGTACTAAAATATTCCTTTTTCATTTTTCAATATCTTTAATTTATATGTTAAAGTTGAAAATAAATTGACTTTACGAATTAAAATAATTGCTATATTGGTAGGCTTTTCGCATTTTTCTCTTTTTGAGATTTAGGTCATAACTAGCTTTTCATTCTGCGACTTTTGAATAAATAATTAAATAACATGATAAATGTAAAAAGCAAAAAAAAAGGGATGGAAAGGATAGAATTAGAATATGGCATGGCATTTACTCTTTATTCGATTTTCCTTTTATTGGATAGCAGAAATAAAAAGGAAAAAGTTGGAAAAAGAAAAGAATATTTAAAGTAAAAAAAATGCAGAGATTTAAGAAAAGTAAAATTAAAGTTGACGACTTTTCTTTTACTAAGTTGAAAGAAGCTAACAGTATCATGAATCTTCAATCATCTTGCTATGCTTATGCTGATATCGATGTACAAAATATATCGTATTAATAAATTTTAAAAAAGGATTACGTCTCAAAAAATATGATATAAATTATTTATATTTAACTTTGGATTCCCGCATCTTACCTTGAATTGAGAATGATTAAGTATTTTTTTCTTTATTGTCACCCCAAATATTTGTTCATGTACGTGTGAAAGGAGAGTAGATTGAACCCAATATTTATGATTGTAAATATTACACAAAATAAATTTAATTGTAAAATTATTTACTTAAATTGATTCAATTTAAATTATTTATCCTTAATGGATTCATGATCAAAATTATTTATCCTCTTACTTCACGTTTTTCTCTTTTGTTTTGCCCATAATGTCAGCATGACATCATCACAATTGCTATGAATTAATCTTGTGTGATACTTCGTCAGTATATTGATAACATATCGGTATCATATACTCCATCAGATATTGATATCCTATTGGTATCATATAGAATTAGGCTCCTTCTTTTTAAAAATAAATAAGAAACAATTAAGGAAAAATTATAAAAGTCATAATCTTATTTATTAAACTCTAAAAAGTAGAAAATGTATTCTTTGTGATACCTTGTGGGTATATTGATATTACTATTATCACAGATGAATGAGCTTAATCCTCTGTACCCCATCAGACTATTGATGCCATATCGTTATCATATAAAATTGGGCTTTTTTTCTAAGATATAAATAAGAAGCAATTAAATTTTTTTTATTAAGCTCTAAATTAGTTGAAAATATATTCTTTTGTGATACTCCATTGGTATATTAGTATCATATAGGACTGAGCTTAATCTCTGTGATACCCTATCGGTATTTTCTGTGACACGCTGTTGATATATTGATACCGGATCGATATCATATAGGATTGGACTCTTTTTTTAAGAACTAAATAAGAAAAAATTACGATGCGATACCGATAGGGTATCACTGGAAAAGCTTGCTACCATTCTCAGTGATACTCTGCTGGTATATTGATACCTTATAAGTATCCTCTATGATACTCCATCAATATAATGATATTCTATCAGTATCCTTTGTGATACTTCGTCCGTATATGATACTCTATCGATATCATATAGGGTGGTTGTTGATGTCAGCTGACGTCAACATGATGCCAACATGCAAATTTTAATAGTAGATAAATTAAGGAGAGTATTACTTGTAATTAATTTACATAGATATAAATAATGTGCTTCAAAGAAATATATGCTTAGTTTTCTCTTTATGATTTACTTTATATATTTATCTTAAAAATTTATTACATATATATTAATAATTTGAAGTCTAATAATTTCAAAAAATTAAAATAAAAGATGTATAAAATTTCAAAAATCTGACTCTGACTTTGTTTTAAATCCATAATAAGCACATGGATTTCAAGAATTAAAAAACATAGTGCATTTAATAATTATTTGTGGAATGAATAAAAGTATGGGGTTCAAAAACTGACATGAATCCACCAACATAAAATTAAATTATGTGAATTTATATTCACCCACTTTGTACAAAAATGATGATTCCAGCAATGAAAGCAAAAATGAAGCACCAACAAACATTTTATAGACATTAATCATCTTTGCCGCAATAACTCCATCTCGTACTCACTACTTATTATATAGTACTATCAATATTAATATTTTTAGGTTTTATTGGAGAAATTAATGATGCATTTATTGAGAAATATCTGGTAAAATTGGTCAATCAAGCGTAAGAATAGGTAAGTGATTATCGGTTCAGGTTTTGACTGTCTAAAGAGAAAGAAGAATCTTTGAGAAGTTTATGGTGTTGGCAAGATAGTAAAAGTATTTACGTGTGTCTAGTCGTAATCCTTTGCTAAATCGATATATAAAAAGATTGTATCATGAGTTTGAATCCCAATTCATCCTATACAGAAATGAAATAGGTGGGCAACATTATGGAGGAACGGTGCTAGTGTATACCCAATGTGTAAAGAGTGTATACCAATTATACAAGAAGTGTACGTATACCTAATTATATATAACTCTCTAAATTTTATTTAAAAAACAAGTTATGAGCTCATGAAAAAGAGACTTAAAAGTGAGGAACATGTTGAGAGTTGAAACACATTGGAATATACAATATATTTGAGTCAGTAAAATATGTGATTAATGTATAAAGAGTGTTATCTCTTGCCATAGTCAAGGATTACGGCAGAATAAATATAACATCTTTATTTTTAATAATAAATTTCTAATTTAAATTTTGATCTTAAAAAAAATTCTAACAAAATGTATTTCTTTTTAAATAAACAATATATGATGCAGTTTCATATTAATCCAAATCATAATATAAATATCGAGGATCGATTAATTTTTTTTATTTTTTTTTACCTTAAAAAAAAAGGCATGATTACCATTGAGACCATCCATAATGGTTAGAAATGGGAATGACAACAATATTTAATTTGAAAGACATACAAATTTAATATGCCCAACAAACCACTCCTTATTACTCCAAAAAATCTTATTAAAATTATTCAAATAAATGGAGTAACAGCTAATATAGTTGAGAAATGGATTTGAAATCTTGAATAAATATTTTTTGGGATGTCTTATAATTATTTTCATGTGCATATACCTAATATTCAAAGACAAATGAACATGATATTTTCCTTTTATTCCAATATCTAGTTATAAAGCTACAATTATAGTTTACTCTTAAAATTCATAGTGGAAAATGAAGTGTCTTCTAACTATATATTGGAATATGTCTCATCTAGCCAAGCTGCTCACATGTTATTCATAGACTTTTTAGTGTACTTTTCATAACAAAATTTTCCATTTAAATGTTTCAAGGAGAACAATTAGTTAGACATTTAAAAAAGAAAAATATCACATATGTACACTTATAACACTGCAAAATTTTATTTTTAAAAAAATCGTAAAAAAATAATAATTTTCATCACAAAAAATTAAACAAAAACTGAGATATAACATAGAACAAAAAATTACGAACTGAAGAATCCTATTTGCCACCATGTTGAATCAAAATACAACAAAAATTTGATTCCGGGGTATTTCAAAAAAAAAAATAAAAATCAGAGCCCTTAAAATCCTAAATATGGAAGGCTTAGAATTCTCCAAAAATCTGAAACATGGAAGATTTAGAATTAATTCTGCTAAAAATTCGTTCAAATTAAAGATGAAAGATTTAGAATAGGTTCAAATATAAAAGATTTTACAATTTTGGAAGAAACAAAAAGGATGTAATTAATATATATGTTATAACAAAAAATAAAAAGATGTGCAATCAGTGAAGATTTGTTTGTTTTAATTTTAATTCCGAGTTTCTACAATTACATGTTTTTTTCCCTTTTGTTAGTTTGTGAAAACTTTTTATTTCTATGACTTGAAAATTAGATTCTCGTGCCATTATTTGTAATAACCTGATTCTATATTGTTATTTATTAAATTTTTTCTAGACTCTCTAAAATTTTTGAATTCGATCGACCCACGAGCTCTACACTTCTAGCCTCACCTCAAAATTGTAATAGTTTTGACTCTCGAAAAGAGAATCATGATGTTAATTAATTTGGGAGGAAGTGTATTATGTTGCAATAGCCAACATGTGATCAACTCATTAAAAAGCTTAACCTGTTTGATGGAAAAAAAATCATGTGAATACTTAATTATTGTTAGAGATAATCCACTTAAAATGATTATCTAGTTGTGCAACAATTATCTTGTATGGCTTTAACCACAAAGGTAAAGCTATATACAATACATAAATATTTGTGATTGAGCCTTTTCTTTGACCTTGCGCATAGCGGAAATTTTAGTGTATCGAACTTGTCCTCTAGAAATGATAATTAAGTGTTTAATTAACGAGTAAATAAGAATTTTTTATTCAGTTCTTTTTGTCGGTGCGGACAAGAAAAAGAAAAGGAAAGAGTATTATAATTTATGATGTTATCATAAAGAGTTAATTAATAGGATAATGACCTTGTTGGGCTATAAAAAGAATACTGAGTAATCAATTAGTATGAAAGTCTATTTTTAGTAGTTACTTTCTCCAATGAATTATCCAATTTTAATCAATAATTGATCACTAGAGTGTTCAAAAGAATTTTAATTTACCAGCCTACCTAAAGTTTATTGATGGAGGTTGACAATCTTGATAAAGATTGTTATTTGATAGTCTATTGAATATTAAAGATTAATGTAGGTATTAAAATTTTATTAGAATTAAATTTGTAAATTAATTTGGATCATATTAAATTCAAGAAAATATTTCAAATAATATTGCAATTCAAGTCAAATCAAAGGGTCATTAAAATCACGTTATGTGGCAATTTAAGTCAAATTAAATGAGCCACTAAAATAATGATACGTGGATACGTGATATGTTCTTGTCAATCAAATTAGAACCTTCCACCAAGAAATATGATTGGTCAATTTAGATCACACTCCCACGACTATAAATAGGGATCTCATTGATCAATCAGAAGAGAGCTCGTGGATCAAAGATTACAAATTTCTTACAATTTACAAGCTCAAGATCAAGAACGAAACAAAAATCAAGAAGCTCAAGATCTAAATACTTGCTTACACTAATTATTCATCATGACCATACAAAGGTTCGTGACGAATAATCCTAGTTCAAGATCGAAGACAAGATTCAAGATCAAGCTGTTCACGCCCTTGAATCTAATTCGAGTTCAACATAGTTTTTTTTTATATTACTTGAAGAATCAGAGGATTACTGTAGAGATTGTAACATCCACTACACTTTAAAATTCAATAATATATTTATTACTTTAATTTTTTTTATCTTGATTATTTATTTTTCTCGACTCGAAAATTTGTTGCTTACAATTACAATATGGTTGGTCTTTTAGAAATTTAGCATGGATTTGCATGTCCTCTATATTTTATCAAATGAGCCTTGTGTTTTATGAGTTTGAAAAGTCATGACTTGATTGACATGACATATTTCTTCTCACTAATTTCTTTTTTTCATGCAAAAGTGGAGCCTCATTATTAGACTTATTAGAAACCAATACTTAAAACAGTAGCAAGTACAAATCGATAACTTTTAAAATACAATATAATAAAGATTTTAGAGGTTGAATTCATTAAATTTAAATCTTAAATTGGCGTCCTATGTATATCAATTTGTATGAAAAAGAAAAAAAAAAAGAAAAATTTTTAAAACGAGCAAACACTTGAAACATAATAATGCAAAAATAGCTATAGTTTGCTAAAATTACGATAACCACATATTATAGGAGAAAGGCGAGCGAGATCGAGAGAGGGAGGAGAGAGGGCAGAGAGTGGAGAGAGTCGAATTGTATATGTATATTTGTCAAATTGTATATGTATATCTATCAAATAATTATTTATGTGTAACTAATATACATATATTTTTGTATATCTGGTAAGTGAGGTTGGGAGAGAAAGGAGAGAGGCGGTAGAGGGAGGAGAAAGGTGAGCGAGAGAGGGCAGAAAGTGGAGAGAAACGAATTGTATATATATATCTATTGAATTAAATATATATATTTGTCCATATATGTATCTCACATTTACCAACCTTATAATTTTTCTTAGTTTCCATCGTTCCATTTTATCTTATTATCCACATTTATATATATTAATTATATGATAAGCTTGTTTACAATTTAGCTATGGAAACGATAAACGTGGAGCCACCATGCAACATATTGTACCCATACAGTATACACATGAGATACACGTGATATACCCTTTAATATTATGTGTATGTATTTTTGTATATCATGTATAAGTTATTTTATATCACGTGTATCATCATACATATGACATACATGTGATACTTCTTGTGTGCGTTTGACATGTTCATTGTATGTCATGTGTATGTATATGGCTAGGTATGATGTATGTATACATAATATATTTTGGTAAAAACTTTTGCTAGCATTTGAAAACCAAATAATCTTGTTATAATCTATTATTAGGGAAATTAATAGTGCTATTCATGAGAATTTGCCTTTTCCTAATTCGAAAATGACTTCCCTTAGCCTACTGAGAAATCAATTCACCCTATTCGATCGAGGAAAACAAGTTTCTTTCATAAAATATTTTTTTACGATTTGTCACTTAAAATAGAAAAATACTTTCTCCACACGCTAGAAATGCAATTTTATTTTGATTTGATCATATAATATTCAACTATCTTTTACTTTTTTTTGTTGTTGGATAGTTTCCATTATTATATTTGCTATTGTTGATAATAATTAATTGAACTAGGAATATGGTAAGTTTCTTTACTATTTGTCCATAGAATAATAAAGGTGGAGTCACCATCAACATATTGTAGGATCCAACTAAAACTATAAAGGGTCCTAAGATTATTTATTGATGTTCATAACAAACAACATGAAATAAGAAATATGCAAAATTGCCTTCTTCAATGGAAGGGTAAATAAGAAAATGAAAGCTATAAAAAACACTTGCAAGTTTTTTATTTGAAAAATTTCACAAAAATACGATGATATATTCTCGAGTTATTGTATGTAACAGTACTTTTTATAATTACATATTATTGATTGAGTTTGAAGTGAGATATAATGTATCATTTAAAACTATTTGAATCTTCCCTCTCTCGTCCAATATATTTGTATATTTCACATTTCAATTTTAAGTAAGACATATGTATTTCATATGCAAATACATCTGCGTACTTGTGTTTTATACTTCTTTCTAATACCAACATGTATATATTCCATAGCATACATGTATCAATTTTTTTTAATCAGTATCATATATAAATCAGATGCACATGAATATTTGTGTATCTATATTTCACGAATTGTGCATAGATACTTACTTAGAAGAAAAAGAAGTTATCGTTAGCTCGATACATATATCCACTAAAACATATGTATAATTTTTCTCAAAATATTTCATACCATTAAAAATAATTTTACACCTTATATATAATTTCTTAAAATATGAATTTTTAAATTTTGTTCGCTTGCCTAATAATTTTTCTTTCGAATAAATTCCACGTGGTGTATCATTAGGATCCATCAATCTCTACCTTAAAACAAAGATTCACGTGATGAATTACCATAATAAAGGAATTGAGAGTTACTGTAAGTCACCTATACGGCCAAGCATTTATGGGCATTGAAGCACGTAACTAACTTTTTCTAGGAAAAGCCTCACACCACCCACAACAAAATAATTGAGCGTCTCATTTTAAATATCATGTATATTAAAAATAATTATTAGTTTGAATAATTAAGAAAAAATTCATTATCTTTTTTTCAATGTCCTTAGCATTAATTATTCTAATATATTAGTCAAATAACATTTCTAATTAATTTTTTCTTAAGGATAAGCCAAATTTTGCCATGATAACTAAAATGAGTAGGAGGGAGTATTATAATTAATACAAACAACAATAACATACCCAATAAAATCTCACAAGCAGGGTCTGAGGAGGGTAGAATGTACGCATACCTTACCACTACCTCATAGAGATAGAAGGGTTGTTTTTAGAGAACCTCGTCTCAGAGTATTATAATTAGTACCATAAGAAAATGAATATGGATAGGTTTCAACCGACAAAACTTATTAGTAAGGAAAAGACATAAGTATCCTCAATTTATGATCAAATTTTCAGTGATACATTTTTTTTTTTTTTTTGAAATTCATTGCTTTTTAAAAATGAAATAAATATCACCCTAAATACTGCTATTGTAATAGCATAAAGAATCAAATTATTGGTAAATAGCAAACTACACGTTGCCACGTGTAATTTTATATTTTTTTTAGAACTCTATTTCATTTTCTTCCCTTTGTTTTCTTTGTAATTACAAAATATGATATATTCTACCAAATTCAAATGAAAAAGACAATTGTTGTTGTATGAACTTGAAAAGGGATTGGAGGTATGAAGTAGATTCAAAGGTTATTGAAGTTGAGATTGAATTGCTACAATCATTCTAGATCCTTAGTTGCTATTAAAATTCAATCATCGAGAAGGAATTTTAAATTCATCATTGTTGAACCTTAAAGAAATTTGAAAAAAAAAAAATTGTTGAAATTCTTGATTATTGGGGTTTGTTAATGATATTATTGTGAACTCATAATTAAAATTTGAGTATGATTGGTGAGAATTTGACTAAATTTTTATAGCTATAATTAGATTTTTATTGCTACTTTCTCTTCTCTCTCCCTTCCTCCCTTCCTCGCTCGTCTCTCTCTTTGTCATCTCTTTCCTCTCCCTACTCTCTTCTCTCTCACGCCTCTTTATGCCCCATCTCTCTATATAGATTACAAATTATAATTATCAATTATATAAATGCAAATATTAACAGTCATTTATATAAATACAAATGATAAGTGTCAATTATACATATTCTCTTCAGTGATACAAAATACAAATATATATGTATTTGCTGATACATCATTGATACAAATGATAACAATCAACAATTATACAAAAATAAATATTGAACTTGATACAAATATATTTGGATACAGATTATTTATTAATGTAATTGATACAACATTGATATAAATAATAACTATCAATTTTACAAGTATAAATCTTGTATTTGTTGATATAATTTATTCGTTTGTACAAATTGCAAATTATTTTATATTTGCTAGATAAGTATTTTATATATATATATATATATATATATATATCCCCATCTCTCTTTTACTTCCTCTAGCATGTAGCTACAAATCATAATTAGCAAACTATATCTATTTTTGTCTCATTATATTTTAAGTTTTTGCTCTTTTTCAAAGTTCCTCTTCTTAGATTGGCACGTGGCAATTTCGTGCTGGTCAGTAGGGGTGTCAATGATTTGTTTTGTTTGTTATTTTTTAAAAAATTATATCATATCATTTTTGATTACTTTATGGCGTTAATCAAAATCGATTTTTTTAAAATTGTCTAATTGTATCAATTTCTCTTCGATATTTGTACAATTTGATTATGTTTTAATTTTTTAAACATTATCTAACAGCTATCACAATCGACAAAATTTGATCAAATCAAATATCCAAAGGTTACAGTTATAAAGAGTGAAAATTATATTTTCATTATGATATCCTACAATGCCAATTAACAAAAGTACTAAACTCATTATGTTTATTATAATTACATAATGCACCATTCTTATTATGATGAGATGCATGCAAATTTGTATATATTAGATTTTAAATAGGAATATATAATCGATTCATTGAATAATTAAGTTTGTGTACTTTACTATCTTTTGTAATGTGGATGGTAAGTTTTGAATGTACAAAATCATTATTCTATCAAAAGTAGTGCTTTATTATATGTAGTTGGTCATAGAGGTTTCAAAAAAACTATTTTTTTCTTTCTTAAAATATAAAAAAATATTTATAATTGAATATACAAAGTAAATATTACCAAAGTTTTACTTTGAAATCTAGTAGATACAATCAACGTCAATGAAATGAGTATATCTTTTACTGTTATGCAGATACTTAAAGTTTAGATAGATCATAAAAATAAATTAGTGTCGAGTATTTGTGTTGTTCTAGCAGCAATAATAGATTTTGAATTTCATATTATACTCTTTTCTTAATAAAATTTACACCAAGGACAAGTACCAAGATCCCCGTCCTATATCACATTATCCAAAGTAAATATTATGAAAATTTCACCTTAAAAGCTAATAGTCTAGATATAACTAGCGTCAATAAATTGAGTATGCTTTTTACTGATATATCGATACTTAAAGTTAAGATAATCACGAACAACGAATTAGTGTCATGTACTTGTACTATTCTAGTGGCGATAATAGATTTTTAATTTGATGTTGCACTCTTTTTTGACAAAGTTTACCCTAAGGGCTAGTACCAAGGTCCCCGTCCTATATTAGTTTGTTGTCCAAAGTAAATATTATGAAAGTTTCACCTCAAAGTTTAGTAGTTTATAACTAACTCAATGAATTGAGTATGCCTTTTATTCTTATGCTGATGCTTAAAGTTTAGATAGTCATGAAAAACAAACTAATATCGATTATTTATGTTGTTCTAATGGTAAGAATAGATTTTGAATTTGATATTGTAGTACATATTATACTCTTTTTAAACTACATTTACCCCAAGGGCAAATACCAAGGTCCCATCCCATATTAATTAGTTCTCCATTTTTTTTTCCACATATTCCTTTAAGAAATCATAAATAAGAAGGGTTATTTTTATTAACTTTTTGCTTAAGAATTTTTTTTGAAATTTTAGGAACTTGTTTATTCTTTGAGAAATAAATTAATTATGATGGTTAATTATATCTTTAATTTTAAATTGATAAGTAATTTGAGACAACTATTAGTAATGTGGATAACTTTTATGAGACAGTGGGAGTATCACTACTAGAAATTAGGCCTATGCCAACGCAAGTAAAACCGTTGTTATAGACCTAAAGACCGTTGCCATAGATATATGGCAACGGTTGACCAGTCGTTGCATCAGTTCGCGTGGCTATAGAGATATGGCAACGGTTTGTGCAACGATTGTCACAAAGCGTTGGAATAGACCATCCTATGGCGACGACGGAAATGTGTGGCAATGTCAACGCTTTTATAGCCGTTGCCATAGACGTACAGTCTATGGCAACACTTTTTTTAGCCGTTACCATAGACTGTGCGTCTATGGCAACGATTTATGGTCGTTGCCATAGACGTTTGTAGCCGTTGCCATAGGCATTAAACTCTAATCTAACCGTAATTAGTATTTGTATTATAAACGGAAATAACATTTGTAATGTTGATCCTTTTGTCTTCTAAAAATTAACGAAAACACAAATTTATATATATATATCCAACATGTACACAACAAGCATAAGCTTAATTAACATTAACTACTTATAATATATACACCGATACATTTCTAATATATATACATATAGCAAAATATTAAAACCCAAAAGATAAGTAGTTTTAGATGCTTCAATAAGTATCAAAGTATTTGATAGGAAAAAAATTAGAATTTTCATCAAAAAATAAAAAATCATCTTAAGTAAGATCAAGATCATCATCGTCACTGCCTTCATCCATTTCTTCATTTTCGACACCTACAAAAGAGAATAAATAATGTCATTCATCATCTTAGAAAATGAAAAAAATCATGAAATAGCTTGTAGGATTACGGTGAGTTAATTATTTGTTCTTGATAAGAAGAGGAAGATGGAAGAGATTCTCAGAGTAGAGATGATACAATTTCACCTAGACGACCATCGAACCTCGACGACCAAATAAAAAATTGCATTTTTTTTTAAGAAAAGTTGAAACATTTGCTTCAAATACAAAAATTCGAATAATAAAGAAAGGTACAACAACAAAGAGAAAGAGGTCATACATAATAAACACAACCCACCTTCTCTTCTTCCCCATTTTCACAGATAGCCCCTTTCTCTGGACTTCAAATAGCTAACGGTTCTTTATGTTTATCTGGTTCGCTAACATGACTATTCAGGCATAAGTGACTAGTTCATTTTTCAGTTCCTGTTGGTTAACTCTCTCTGATAATAGCCCCTAGTTTTTGAGGTTGTGTTACATTCATTTTTTAGCCTTCTTGACATTGAATCTATTTGATGAACTGTGATGATTCTGTTGTCAAGGGGGTTGAAACCATGGACTCAAACCATTTTATCACTCCACGAAATATCGAGAGATTAAGGCAAGCAAAAGAAGCAAGCAGAGTAGGTATGCAACACTATTTCTTCATTAATATATCTTTGCTGCAAGATAGCATACTAGTTTATTTGGCGTTAGACATTTATTGAAGTTCATTTTCTTATACATATGTTATGTGTTGTAATCTGAACTTTTAGTTGAGAACTTTTAAGAGATTTACCGTTCCTTATCTGCAAGCATCAACAAAAATATTACTATGTACTTGGTTCTCTTCTTGTAGCCTCCAAGTGAGTTTATGGTGTCAGCCTTAATAGGTTAAATGTAGTTACGCGGCTATGCCTCTAACAGAGCTTTCTTCTTCTTTTTCCCTCTTGGAAACTCGGTCTGGTGATTTATGACTAAACTCTTCTCTTTTCCTAACAACCAAGAAGTTTTCTGCTCCATGTTATTGGCTAATATTGCTGCTACAAAATTTACAAGTAGACTATATACACGACCCATACCAAAAGATGACAAATCACCAATTTCCCTCTTCCAACCATTTATTAGATTCCTCTCTAATGGACTTTTCTTTTCCCCTTTCTATCATTGTACAGATTCTCAGCTCAAAAACAAGAAACCCCATCTCAAACAAACAGTGATATTCACAATTGAACAGTAGCAGCAGCAAACAAACAGCAACAAACAGAGTGAAGGTTCAGATGTTTTCTGTATTACTTTCAGCAAACAGAGTACTACAGTAGCAGCAGCAACTTAGCTTAACAACTTATTCCTATGAATCTAGCTCAGCCACTCCAATCACACAATTCAATTAAATCAGTTATCTTTTAGAATAAGTGAAGGTTCAAATTATCATCTCAAAAGCTAAGTCATCTGTAGATAGCAAAAAATAAAGGTAGAAGAAGAAGAAGAAAGAAGAAAGAAGAAGCAGAAGATGAAGATGAAGAATCTGATATGAAAAATTATTAAGACTTACTAGTTCACATAAGAACAATATCATGTGTCATATAGTGATCAAAGTTCTAAGATACGAAAGTACTTAAAATCCGTCCCTGTTTGATATTCTTCATCCAAGGACAAAGCAAAGAGAATAATTTGCAAAAAGAAAAAAATAAAAATATCAAGAACAGGATGAAAGTACCCAATGTGCAGCCATGCATAAAGCCATTGCCTTTGCCCTAATCCGGCCAGGGAAAATCTCTGACAGCAGGAGGCTAGGGACTGGACCAGCACCCAAAGAAAATGCCAACACATACCTAACATAAATAATATTTCCCATTATTGAAAGAAAACAACCAGCCTTTACTTTTTGAGCATTTGCAGTTATCTTCACTACCTATAGCATAAATTGTCTCATCATTATTTGTTCAACCGGAGTCACCAGTTACCGAATACAAAATGAAATACCAAATCTCTCTAGAATACAATTGAAAACTGTTATTCACAGAAGCAGTACCAAACTATTTATCTTCATCTCTTAGCTGCTTTACTGACCTCTCTTTGTTGGACTAAGATTAACTTTCCCAGAAAGGAGTCATAATTCTCAGATAGTTATGTAATCATTATAGTATAACGATCATTACTAGTCCTTTCAATCAATAATGCATCAACTACTACAACAACAATCTTGAAGTGGATTACTCACAGTAAAGTCCCACCAACTAATAGAAATAATACTAAAAAGCTTGGTGCAAATGAACTCGCGGCTACTACTTGAAGACCTGTTGCAATTGCCTGCACCAAAAACATCTCAGAACTTTAAGCATGAGAAAGCAAAATATAGTGACAGTTCTAAGACCATCCATGGTAAGGACAGACGTATGAATGGAATTACATGCTCCTATCGATTGATATAGGATTGATCAACAAAACAAGATTAGGTTACCATGCTGAAGAAACTCCCAACTAGAAGCACCTTCCTCCCAAGCCTATCCATCAAGATCATTGCAGTAATAGACCCTGCAGATGTTATAGACAACAGTAAAATGAGAAACCACTAACAGGTTCAAGAGTGTTATAAATGTTTTGTTTAGAGCATGGATATGTTACCTGTTAAGTTTACAATCCCAACGCATGTATTTGCAGTGTCTGAAGGTACTCCAGCCTTTTTAAAAATAGTTGAAGAGAAATAAAATACAACATTTATTCCAGATAGTTGTTGCAAAGCAAATAAGGCAGATCCAATGAAAACCACTGTCCAAATTGCAGAAGTTATAATTCAACTTTCTCACACAAGACAAATAATGACAAAATGAGAATACATCATCAACGATCATACCTTTAAAATGACGACCATATAGTCAACCACTGTTATTAGTATACAATATGTTCCAACCAAGTCGAGGTGAAATCTTGTTTGAGAAAATCGGATAGTGAACGAGGGAAGCTCAATCTAAGGGTGACTTTTGGCATGCCAATTGTTACTAAAACAATGAAAGACTTACTTCCAAGTTAATTTGATGAGCAGAATACCACTATTAAGATTCTAAGAATATCTCTGAAAATATATTTGAAGAAAGGAACAAAAGGTAGGAAAATTATGAAACAATTTGCCTAATGAGGAAGCAAAAATATGATTTAGATGAAAGGTAGATGTCATCAAGGTAAGTTGTTCTTCATCTCTAATCTCCAGTTGGGTTAACAAAATACATGATATATATATAGATACATAGATACTATAATACAACAGTATAACCAAACGAACCTCAAGTTATATATATACATCTATATATATATATATACGTAGATATATATATATATATATCTATGTGTATATATATATATATATATATACATAGACACGGCAATACAACAATATAACCAAACAACCTTCAAGTTCCATACATATGTATATCTATCTGTATATACATGCATATACAGATACATAGATATGCCAATACCACAATATAACCCAAAGAACCTCAAGTTCTATATATACGTATATGTATATATATATATATCTATATATATGTATATGTACATATAGATACATAGATACAACGGCAGCAACGACTCGAACATTTCACAAAAAAAAAATAGGAACATCTCAGCATAATATAGCCGTTCAACATCATTATTCAACTATATTAATGAGTGCAAAACCCGATATTCAAACGGAAATTCCCAAATCACAATCATTTTCATAAAACTCAAACTCAGACAGTACGTGTGTTATACAAGAGAGAAAAGCGAGAAAACAAATCGAAACGTTATTTTGTGGAGGGCAGCGAACTGGGGGTCTCAAGCTTTACCAACGAACTCCGACACCACCCGAACTCCTTCACGACCCGACGACTCCAAAAGCTACAAAGTTCCGAGCCTCTTTTGAACAGTAAACTGCTCTTCGATTATTAAATATGGGGTATGAGTTGTTATGGTTTTTCCGAAAATTTCGAACGGCTTCTCTACCAAAATCCGAAAAGAAAAAGTTCACCCTGTTTTCTCTTCTTAATAGTAAGAATAAAATAAGAGGGGTTTTTTAGGGTTCTTCTCTGCCTCCGTCGCCGCCGTTCCTTTACAGTGAAAATATATGAAAGTTTTTCCGGTTCCTTTTTTCGGTCTCCCCTTTAACAGGGGAGAAGGAGGGGTATTTATAGGAGAGATTAGGGCTTGAAAATGGGGGAAAAGATGAAATTTGGGGTTTTGAATTCAAGATTTACCCAAAATCGGGTAAAAGCCATAACCCAACTGGAGATTAGAGATGAAGAACAACTTACCTGATTGATGAAAAAACCGATTTGAGAGCAACTGGAGATTAGATAGAAGACAACTGATTTGGAGAAAAAACTTCAGCAAATCTGTGCATGCACGAAGAAGAAGAACCCGTTGATTTAACCTGGAAGAAGAAGAACCCGTTGATCTTAGGACTGAAGAGTTGGAAGGGTCTTTGGGAGTGTTCTATTTTTAGAGGAGTGTTTGAGGGCGGAAGTGTTTTTAGAGGAGTACTATTTGAGGGCGGAAGTTTTTAGAGGAGTAGAGGAATAATAAAAAATTATGGTGGGAGTAGTGTATATTAATTGGCAGAATAATAAAAAATTATGGAGGGAATTATACAACCGTAGCAATAGGAAAAAGAGTCGTTGCCATAAAGATTTATCCCAACCGTGGTAATACGAGCCCTATGGCAATGGTTATTTCAACTATTGCAACGCATTGTTTGATAATAGGGGTAGTAAATAAAAATATTTTCTGCAACGCTTATAACCGTTGCCGTAGCATATATATGGCAACAGTTCCTTAACTGTTGCCATAAATATCGTTGCCATAGGCCTAATTTCCAGTAGTGGTAATATACATTATTTATAAAATCCACTCTAATTATTTGATATAATATTAGATTATTTTGGAATCTTTGACTTTATTTTAAAATAATTTAAAAATTAGTTCGATACAGTTTCACTTGTTTGGTTCAATCGAGTTTTTATAAACCACCGACACTCAACTCCATTGCTTAGAGCCCTTTTTTAAAAAAAGAAAAAACTTGTCCCTGATATATATATTTGTATAACTAGAAGGATAATTTAGTCTTTTGTATCATATTTGCATATTATAAATATCTCTTGAAATTGTTTAATGTATCTATCAAAATAATTATTATTTTATGGTATCAGAGATCCTAACTCCTTTTCCCATAAATTTCATCATGGTTTCATATACATCCCCTTGATACTCAAACTTCTTCTTCCTCTTCCATGGCTACCGTTCTTGTTGCATCTCCTATTCCAAATTGAGTTGTTTCTGTTTCTAATATCTAAAACTCGATTTTTACCACCCTTGATTATACAAACTACATGCTTTGGAGAAAGTTATGTCTTCCCATGTTTAAAGGACATGGTGTCTATGACTTCATTGATGGAAGTCATCCATGTCCAAGACCTACTCTTACCATGGAGAATGATACTTCGACTGTTAATTCAATTTTTCAACAAAGGATCCAACTTGACTCCATTGTTTTGTCATGGATACAAGCCACAATTTCTTAAAAGATGCTTCAGGCTACTATTTGTCCTAACAACACTCTTACTACTCGCGAGGCATAGCTACATAATGAACGTCTTTTTCATGATCATGCTAGTTTCTGAACTCTCCAACTTAAGGTTCAATTTCATAACCTTAAAAAGGGTTCCCTTATTATGTCTAATTATGTGAATCGCCTCAAATCCATTGCAAATGCCTTGACATTAATTGGTAATTCTATCTCAGATTTAGATCAGCTTATTTATTGAATATCTCTCTGTTAGTACTTCAATCTCTACCAGAATGTCATTTCCTACTTATCTTGAGACCAGATTTATTTTATTTCTTCATGAAACTCAATTAAATGGTCTTTTCTTTGCCACATCAAATTCTTCTATTGCTTTACTAGTTAAATTGAACTTGTCTTCTCATGTGTTGGGCAATAGCCCATGTTCTAGCCTAAGGCCCATGGCATGATCCTATTCTCTTTTAGTTTCTAATCCTAATTGGAGAAGGATTGGAATTCTAATCCTATTTGGAAAAGGATTAGAATAATCCTATTTGAAGTTGGTTTTGGCTAAAGGAAAAGTGCAACTCATTATCTATAAATAAGACAACTTTTGAGAGAATTATGCGTTGCTCACTATTATTCATCTTTGAGAGATATTAGCACATAAGAGAGGTCTTTGAGAGAGCTTTCAACAAGAGAGGAGAGAGAAGAGAAATAAGAAAAGAAAAGGGTGTTTTATGCAACAGTTTTTTCTCTCCGACCAACAACCTTCAAATTGCGTTTTCTGATTCGTTAACCGTTGGATCGGGCAGAAATTTTGACTGAGTATTCCTAACATCTTTGTCTTTGATTTGAACAGTGGAGACCAAATTTGGAGGTTAGTAACATTCGATTTTAAGTCCCGAATGGTAGCTCTGATTTGAATATTTTTCTTCCTACTTCTTTTTGTTGGTGTAGCTATTGATTCTTCTTACTTGACAATTGTTGTGTAACCATTTACGAAAATATTTGTAACCCTCTTATTTATTTTTATAGTGGAGAAATTTGGATCTTGGCGATCCCATGGTTGTTACCGTCGATTTTGAAGGGTTTTTCCATGTTAAATTTGGTATTCTTTATTTTCTCTATTTTTTACGTTTTGCATCCTTCCGTCGTAATAAGTGGCATCAGAGCTTGGTTGTCTATCAAGGATTTTTATGATGGAGGGATATATAAGCAAGATGGTGTGTTTAAATGGGAGTAATTACAGCATATAGAAAATGAAGATGAAAGACCTATTGTTCGTGAAGAAGATGCATCTTCCTGTTTTTGCTGGTTATAAACCTGAGGATGTGACTGATGAGAATTGAGATATCTAGCACCAACAAGTATATGGATAAATAAGACAATGGGTTGAAGACAATGTTCACAATCACATTGTGAATGAGACACATGCTAGAACGTTGTGGGAAAAGTTGAAGACGCTTTACACTTCAAAAACAGGCAATAACAAGTTGTTTTTGCAAAAGCAATTAATGACCTTTGAATACAAGGAGGGTAGTCCTATTCTTGACCACATAATTGATTTTTGAGGTGTTCTTGATCAGCTATTAGGAATGCGTGTCAACTTTGATGATGAAATACAAGGACTTTGGCTTCTTAATTCTCGGTGATAGGGCGATTATGAAATATCCAAAAAGTGGCATTTTGCATGACGAAGTCAGAAAAAGATCTCAAGGCATATCCTCATAGTCAGATATTCTCTTCACAGAAGATCGAGGGAGAGGTAAAATAAGAGGTTCGAGAAGTGGAGGTAAAAATAGAAGAAAGTCCAAATCCAAGGTCAGTGTGGAAAAAAAGAACATATTAAAAGGTTTTGCAACAAGTTAAAGCAAGACCTTGGTATGTTTACACTGGAGCTTTCTCGCACATGACACTTAATCTTTCGCATCTCTCTTCTGTTCAGCCTTGTAATGACATTGATCGTGTTATGGTAGGTAATGGTAATCAACTCTCCGTCTCCTATACCGGTAATAATACTTTTCCTACTCACTCTGACTCCATGTTAGTGTATAAGGTGGGGAGAAATAAATAAAAAAGTGCAAGAGAATTTCAGAATACCTACAAAAATTGAGTGTATCGCGGAAAATTTGACATAAATTGAGATTACTTATGCTTTTTTCTTATTGTTAACATTCAAGTTAGTCAAATCCATTAACTTATAGCTCACACCTTTACACCCCCTCCCCCATATTTAAAAAGAGTTTTCTCCTCATGTATTCATATAATTGTATTTGATCATTAAGAAGTGTAAAATGAGATTTCTCTTATTAATAAGATATTTTAAATTCAAATTCTAACAAGGAAGAAATCATTAGTAAGGTTATACAATGTATTTTTTTCTTGTAAACTAGTCGAGATAGTGATTCTATGTATTTATTATTAATAAATAATGAGTTTGGTAGGGCATGTAATTTTATCCCCAAACTTGTATATTTGTGAAAACAGCCCATTAATAAACTAATAAATCAAAAGGGGATCAACAAACCAAAAGTCTCCTCTACTCCTACCATTCCAAATTAATTAAATTTTTGTGACTTTTTTTAATGTTCAAAATATTTGAATTGTTCAAAATTCAAGGTGAATGTTTGAAACTTTTTCCATATTTGCCTTTCATTTATTAAATTTTTATATTTTCTAGGAGATAAATTACACACATATTTATGATTTTACAAAGGGCAATAGTAGAAAGTATGATATGCAAGGAAAGAAAGGAGAAAGGTTTCTGAAAATCCTCGCGCACAGACAGACCATCTTTAACGAAGTCCCTCATTCCCCACCATTCCGGCATATTATTGATAGGGATTTTACCGATGCTGAAGATAGCTTGCTTACCAAGCCGCCCACTTGATAAGCTAGTCACCAACTTTGAATATTTTTCTTAATATGTGTGGACTAACTCACAAATTCAATTAGAATGGGACAAAGGGAGTAATAAAACCAATCCTTCATTTACCAGAAATTTTGCAACAAAAAATCATACCAAGAGCATGTAACTAATCAAGAAACCAAAAGTACTATTGCCTCCTCCCAATACGTGTGACATTCTTTTTTTTTTTTTAATCATTAAAAAGAATATAACTTTAAAATTCTCTTTTTATCTTTAGTAAAATAATTTTTTTCTTAAATTCTATGTCAAGTCAAACAGTGCAACATAAACTGAGACCGAGAGAAATTAAAAATTAGTGATAGATAATGACATGAATGAACCAACCCACCACTCCCTCATCTTCTCTACCTATAAAATCTCTGCCTCCTTACCAACATTCTATTAATTCACCTTCTCTGTCTCTTTCTGTTTTACCCTAAAGAAATGCATGCCAAAAATCTTCTTCCTTCCTACATCTTACTTGTTCTTTTCCTTTCACAATCATCATTGAATGTAAGTAACAAACTTGAACTCTTATGCTCATCTCTATTTCAGTTTCTTGAACTAATCTTACACTTTTTTTTGTCATAAATATTCTAACTTTATTTATGTATGTACTCATGGGATGTCAAATGAAGTAATCTTGGTCTGTCATGTGCTATTTTCGTCGATTTTACTTGATCATTATACTAAAAATAATATTTTTCACATTTACCATTAATATTATCCACTCATTCTTCAAGTTGATTGAGATTATCACCAATTCATCTAGGTATTATGAAAAAAATATACGCTTCGTTCATTATTTCTTAAAAAAAAATACAATGGAAGTCCATTGTACGCATGGAAAAAAAAAGAGTAAATGAAAGTAGTAGATTGTTATAACTTGATGTAACCCCATGGGATGTTGTCAACGAAGTAAGCATGACTAGGGGTGTTAATTGAAAATCGATTTTTCAAAACGTCAAAACAAATTGAAACTAATAGAGGAAACCAACATTTATTTGGTTTGGAGTTAACGCAAAAAATAATCGAAAAAATCAACTACACAAATAGCTACTTCAATTTTTTTGTGCAAAGTTATTTTAGTGAAACCATATATAGTAAGGGTATATTTCATTAGTTTTTATATGCTCGCTGCGTTGAGAAAGAGAGTCAAATTCCCTCAAAAAACATTACATTAATGGCTATGAAATGAAATAAGAAAGTTATCTCTACGCTAGATCAAAGGAGCACAGGGTGAGACCAACTTATTTTAGGAATCCGAGCCTATATTCTTCTTCAATTTGACTTTTACTTATATTTAGAATGAATTTAAAAACATATTCGAAGAAATTTTGCTTCCCAATCAAAATGATTTGTGAGTTTTGAAAAACTAAAGTTGTTAAATTTTAATAAGATAGCAATTAAAGTTGAAGTAATAAGTATTGAAATTATAAAATATTTAACTTTTCATGTGCCAGCAAGACCACAAAAAATATTATCCCCTAAAGCTCAACGCTACAAAGGAAGATTGATCTTTCTTTCTCTTTTTTGGATCCATCGAGTTCTCATCGTTAATATTAATTAGAAAATCTAGATGCTTATGATAATGGCTAATGAAATGAGATGAAATAAGAAAATTATATCTACTGTAGATCAAAGGAGAACGGAATGAGATCAATACATTTTAGTCGAACCAAACTAATCAAAGTAAAAAAAGATATACATATATACACACACATACTTGATTACATATAAAAGTTTCTTCTTCTTATTTTTTTTCTTCAAATTGGGAGTCATGGAAGGGGAAATGGTGGACAAATAAAAGTTTAGATAGTCAACCAACTAAGTTACTAAAATTTCTCTACATATAATGGTTCATTAGTTCCATCTTTTTCTTAAAGAGTAATCGATTTGGTACTATTATGTTAGAATATAGTCAATTTAATATGTGTTTTAAAGGACCTAAAATTGAAGCATGAAAACCTACTCAATTGATTTGATTTTCTTTTTAGTTAAGTTGTGCGGTCTTGTTCACTTTCAATGTCGCACTCTCTTAAATTTTTCAAAATTTTTGGAGAATTCAACACACATCCACCGACACTTCTGAAGAGTCCAAGCAACCGAGATCAAAGTATAATTCTTGATTGTACTAATGGGGTTGTGTCAATGCAGGTTGTTGTGGCTGGAGATGAAGAATCTGGTAACCCATTTACCCCAAAAGGTTATCTGATTAGGTACTGGAAGAAACAAATCTCAAATGATTTACCAAAGCCATGGTTCCTTCTCAACAAGGCATCCCCATTGAATGCTGCACAATATGCAACTTACACTAAACTTGTTGCAGATCAAAATGCACTCACCACACAGTTGCAATCCTTCTGCTCTTCAGCAAATCTCATGTGTGCACCTGATTTAGCACCAAGTCTTGAAAAACACAGCGGAGAAATCCACTTTGCCACTTACGGTGACAAGAACTTTACCAATTATGGCACTAATGAACCTGGGGTTGGAGTAAACTCATTCAAGAACTATTCTGCTGGAGAAAATATCCCTGTAAATTCTTTCAGGCGTTACGGTAGAGGTTCTCCCCGTAGTAATAAATTTAACCATTATGCCCCTGATGGCAATGTAGTTGACCAAAATTTCAACAGCTATAGCACAAATACTCCAGGTGGGTCTGGCAAATTCACAAATTACGCCGCAAATACCAATGTCCCCAATCTGAAGTTCAATTCCTATTCCGACCAAGGAACAGGTGGGGAACAAGAATTCAAAACCTATTCACAAGGAGCTAATTCTGGGGATCAATCTTTCAAAAGCTATGGCAAAAATGGGAATGGGGCTGATAGTAAATTCACAGGCTATGGAAACGAAACAAATGCTATAGAATCAACATTTACAAACTATGGTCAGACAGCTAATGGGGAAAACCAAAAATTCAAATCTTATGCCTTCGACGGCAATGATCCTCACAACAATTTCAAGAACTACGGCGTTGGGGGTAATGGTCCATCTGAGACTTTTACTAGCTACAGAGATCAATCAAATGTTGGTGATGACACGTTCACTACCTATGTCAAGGACGCAAATGCTGGTGAAGCAAATTTCACCAACTATGGTCAATCTTTCAATGAAGGTAGTGATGTATTCACTACATATGGCAAAGGGGGCAATGACCCGCATATCAATTTCAAGACTTATGGAGTTAACAACACCTTCAAAGACTATGTCAAAGATACTGCCACATTTTCCAACTATCGCAACAGAACTTCCCAAGTTTTGGCTTCGTTGACTGAAGTCAGCGGCGGCAAAAAGGTGAATAACCGGTGGGTTGAGCCCGGAAAGTTTTTCCGTGAGAAAATGTTGAGGAGTGGTACTATCATGCCCATGCCAGATATAAAGGATAAGATGCCGAAAAGGTCGTTTTTGCCCCGGGTGATTGCTTCCAAATTACCATTTTCTACCTCAAAGATTGCTGAGCTGAAGAAAATCTTCCACGCCGCCGATGATTCTCAGGTGGCGAAGATGATCGGCGATGCTCTGAGTGAGTGTGAAAGAGCACCGAGCGTCGGCGAGACGAAACGGTGCGTTAACTCAGCTGAAGATATGATTGATTTCGCAACATCAGTGCTGGGTCGAAACGTCGTCGTTCGAACGACCGAGAATACAAAAGGGTCGAATGGTAATATCATGATAGGATCAGTCAAAGGAATCAATGGTGGAAAAGTCACCAAATCAGTCTCCTGTCATCAGACGCTGTACCCTTCTTTACTGTATTACTGTCATTCGGTTCCTAAAGTCCGGGTCTACGAAGCGGATATTTTGGACCCGAATTCAAAGGCCAAGATCAACCATGGTGTCTCCATTTGCCATGTGGATACGTCTGCATGGGGACCCAAGCACGGAGCATTCATTGCACTTGGGTCGGGACCCGGAAAAATTGAGGTTTGTCACTGGATCTTTGAAAACGACATGACTTGGACCACTGCTGATTGAGATTTTAAAAAAAACAGGCAGGGGAGGGGTTGAAACAAGTGATGTATGAAAATAAATAAGAAAAATTATCTAAATGCACGATCTGTTATACTATATTTTTTAAAATTTTCATTATTTGAAAAATTATAAAAGTGTCAATTCTTTTAATTCCTGAATACATCATTTCGTGATGTATTGATTGGATAGATCATTTCACGCAATGTAATGCGACGTACGCGATATATAGGGTGTTGAGTGATTTATCTGAACTGAAAATGCGATGTATTGGGGCGTTAAGGGATGTATCCAAAACAATGATGTATCTGAACATTTGGGATGTGTTTAAATTCCACCAAATTTAAAGAATTTTTGTAAATCGAAAAAAACAAAATAGAGATTAAATGTAATTAGCTCCATATACCATGAAATTCCTAAAAATTTCTATAAATAAAAACCGACAAATTTAAACATTTAACTAGTTATTAATTAATAACACTCGAGTTACGCAAAAGAGCATTAATCAAATTCATTCGTAAAAGATAATAAAATACTACAATTCAAACTTGGGCAATTGTTGATTGAGATTAAAAATAAAGGGATTTAAAAAAGTGATGTATGAAAGTAAATAGGAAAAATTATCCAAATACACAATCTATTGTACCATATTTTTTAAAACTTTTGTTATTTGAAAAAATTATAAAAATACCAACTCTTTTAGTTTCTGAATACATCACTTCACGCAATGTATCAGTTGGATACATCATTTCACGCAATGTAACAGGATGTACGAGATGTATAGGGCGTTGAGTGATGTATCTGAAATGAAGACACGATGTATTAGGACATTAAAGGATGTATCTAAAATGACGATGTATCAAAACATTTGGGATGTGTTCAAATTCCACCAAATTTTAAAGAATTTTCGTAAATTGAAAAAAAAAAAAATAGGGATAAAATGTAATTTACTCCATATACCATGAAATTCCTAAAAATTTCCATAAATAAAAAATGATAAATTTGAACATTCAACTATTTATTAATTAATAACGCTCGAGTTAATCAAAAGAGCGTTAATTAAATTCATTCGTAAAAGATACTAAAATACTACAATACAAACTTATTAGTGTGAATAAAAAAAATAGGATTATGGAGATTTATCATATAAACATTAAGATTCGTTTCACATTATGAATTTCAACACTTTTTTTTTTAAAAAATAAACTTATATAAAATCAAACAATGTCACACAAAATTAATAAAAATTAATGATAGATGGTACTTAATCTTCATAGTACCAAGAACTAACCCCACACTCCCATCTTCTCTACTTTCTACTGTACTCTTTTAGGACCTTGGATTATAAATTCTGTGCCTCCAACCAAACATCCATGCCAATATTTTACTCTTTCACCTTTCCTCTCTCTATTTCACACTAAAGAAATGCATAACAAAATTCTTCTTCCTTCCTGCATCTTACTTGTTCTTTTGTTCTCACAACCATCTTGCAATGTAAGTAACAATCTTTAACTCTTATGCTCATTATTTGTTTCATTTGGTTTAGTAAAAAATTGACTTGGATTTGGAGTTAAGCAAAAAGATACACAAATGTCCCGTTTAATTTGGCTTCAATTTATATTTATGCTCTCATACTTTTGAGTATGAATGAGCAGACACTTAAATTTGTATAAACTTGAACAAGTAGATACATAAGTCCTATGTGACATAATACACGCAAGGCACCATGTTGGATGTGTTTGTCTATTTGTTTGGGCTTAAACTTGTATAAACTTGAACAAGTAGATACATGAGTCATATGTGACATAATACACACAAGACACCATGTAGGATGCCATGTTGGATGTGTGTGTCGGTTTGTTTGATTTTATAAAAGTTTAAGTGTCTACTTGTGCACATCCAAACTATTAGGCTTAGTAAGTACATGTGTCATTTAACTTCGCCATCTGTCAACAGAGATAGGGTGCATCGTAGAAGATGACTGGTGATTCTTCACTTCTTTCTTCTCTTTGTTCTCCATCTAAGTTCCTTATTGTTTCAACTGCAAACTCCGAAAAATGATCCCTATATCCTTCAATTTTGAGCTTACACAAGTAAATACTTAAACTTGTTTAAAATAGAATAAGTAGACACGCATTCTACTTAGTGTCCAATGAGTACGTGGCAATTTGCCTCCTATGCAACACCTTATGTGTTGCCAAACATGTATTATGCTTTTTATTACTTATTATATAAATACTTAGTTAAAAATACATTGCAAATATATTAACAAATGGATATTTATGTCTTTTTACCAACATTTTATTAATCCTTGGCTTCTCTCTGTTTCTTTTTCCGTCTAATTACAAAGTTGCTAATCTCTTCTCTTTTTGTGCAAGTTTTCCCTAATCCCAAATACCCAAAACATCTTCCAAATAATATGAATTTTACTACACAACAATAACATACCCAGTGAAATCCCACAAGTGGGGTCTGAGATGAATTTTACTAATATTTTAAAATATATTTTTTAATCATATTAATATGAAAAAATTACAATTTGTATTACTTTTTGTATGGTGTTTGAATATTTAATTTTTTATTTTAAAATATCATATTAATGTAATCTATTTTAATTTTAAAAGTTAGTCAAATTAATTCTGAAAAAGCGCAATATAACAACTAAAAAAAAGGGGAAGTATGTCAAGTTATCGGACTAATATTATTAACTTAGACAATTTCTTATCGACGACAATTATTGTGAATTAAAAATTGAAACATGAAAAACTGACTACTGGTTTGATTTTCTTATAGAGGAAAACTGATCCAAACTGAAGGCCCCTAAAATATTCTTGATTTGTCATAACTATTGTCCCAGACCCGGAATTCACTGGGTAAAACATTCTTGATTTGTCATAACTATTGTCCCAGACCCGGAATTCACTGGGTATGTTGTTGTTGTCGTCATAACTATTGTAACGTCATGTACTCGTGGGGTTGTGTCAATGTAGGTTGTTGTGGCCGGAGATGGAGATAATTCTGGTAACCCATTTACTCCAAAAAGTTATCTGATTAGGTACTGGAAGAAACACATCTCAAATGACTTACCAAAGCCATGGTTCCTTCTCAACAAGGCATCTCCATTGAATGCTGCACAATATGCAACTTACACTAAACTTGTTGCAGATCAAAATGCACTCACCACACAGTTGCAATCCTTCTGCTCTTCAGCAAATCTCATGTGTGCACCTGATTTGGCACCAAGTCTTGAAAAGCACAAAGGAGATGTCCATTTTACGTCTTACGGTGACAAGAACTTTACCAATTATGCCACCAAAGAATACGGTGTCGGATTCAACTCCTTCAAGAACTATTCTGATGTGAATTCTTTCAGGCGCTACGGTAGAGATTCTCCCCATGATAATAAATTTGACAACTACGCTCCTGATACCAATATACCTGACCAAAGTTTCAACAGCTATAGCACAAATACTCCAGGGGGTTCTGGCCAGTTTACAAATTACGGCCCAGATACCAATGTCCCCACTCTGCGGTTCAAGTCCTACTCCGACAATGGAGCCGGTTCCGACCAAAAATTCACAAATTACGGCCCTAGGAGCAATGTTCCCGATATGAACTTCACTTCCTATTCCGACCATGGAACAGGTGGAGGTCATGAATTCAAATCCTATGCAAACGACGGAAATGCTGGTGACCAATCTTTCAAAAACTATGGCAAAAATGGGAATGGAGCTGATGGTAAATTCACAAACTATGGAAACAACACGAATGTTGCAGCCTCAACATTTACAAACTATGGTGAGGAAGCAACTGGGCAGAGCCAAAATTTTACATCTTATGGCTTCAACGGCAATAATCCTGGACACTATTTCAAGAACTACGGCGTTGGGGGTACTGGTCCATCTGAGACTTTTACTAGCTACAGAGATCAATCAAATGTTGGTGATGACACGTTCACTACCTATGTCAAGGATTCAAATGGCGGTGAAGCAAATTTCACCAACTATGGTCAATCGTTCAATGAAGGTAGTGATGAATTCACTACTTATGGCAAAGGGACTAATGACCCGCATATCAATTTCAAGACTTATGGAGTTAACAACACCTTCAAAGACTATGTCAAAGATACTGCCACATTTTCCAACTATCGCAACAGAACTTCCCAAGTTTTGGCTTCGTTGACTGAAGTCAGCGGCGGCAAAAAGGTGAATAACCGGTGGGTTGAGCCCGGAAAGTTTTTCCGTGAGAAAATGTTGAGGAGTGGTACAATCATGCCGATGCCAGATATAAAGGATAAGATGCCGAAAAGGTCCTTTTTGCCCCGGGTGATTGCTTCAAAATTACCCTTTTCTACCTCAAAGATTGCTGAGTTGAAGAAAATCTTCCACGCCGCCGATGATTCTCAGGTGGCGAAGATGATCGGCGATGCTCTGAGTGAGTGTGAAAGAGCACCGAGCGCCGGCGAGACAAAACGGTGCGTTAACTCAGCTGAAGATATGATTGACTTCGCAACTTCAGTATTGGGCCTGAACGTCGTCGTTCGGACAACGGAGAACACAAAAGGGTCAAATGGTAATATCATGATAGGATCAGTCAAAGGAATCAACGGTGGAAAAGTCACCAAATCAGTCTCCTGTCATCAGACGCTGTATCCTTCTTTACTGTATTACTGCCATTCGGTTCCTAAAGTCCGGGTTTACGAAGCGGATATCTTGGACCCGAATTCGAAGGCGAAAATCAACCATGGTGTGGCCATTTGCCACGTGGATACTTCTGCATGGGGTCCCAGGCACGGAGCGTTCATTGCACTCGGGTCAGGACCCGGAAAGATTGAGGTTTGTCATTGGATCTTTGAGAACGACATGATTTGGGCAACTGCTGATTGAGCCAGTTGGAAAATGCCTATTAATTAATCGTATTGGTTATGTAATCAATCTATCGTTATTTCTATATTATATGTTTGAAAAAAGTAATGTACTCCTGTGTTCACTTTTATTTGTGCAAATAAAATATATATTTTATTATTTGGTGTATAATTTTAGTGAATTTTCCCGTGTAAATAAGGTCGAGATAAATTTTTAAAGAGTGTAGCTACTAGAGAAGAAGCCAAAATCTCTATCACCCATAAGGTAACTAAAATAAATGTGTAATTGATGGACTTAAAGGGAGAAAATCCACGAAAGCTTCTCTTTAGGATTTAGTTATTAATAGTTTTTACTTATACTTGTTCAATATATCAAATATTATATTGTGTATTTTTTGTATGTGAATTGTATGTTTGGTCACACTTTGTCTTCTTCCATATCCATAAAATGGCCAAATAAATATTTTCATTTTGAAACTCCAATCTATTTCTTGATGCTAACTTGGCTCAATTTGAAAATTCTTTGTCTTCTCAAGCTTCTCTCTTGGTGTATATTTATTCTTAGAAAAATGTTATAGCTAAAATTCAAACAATATAAAAGTTACTTTATTACTAGGTCTAGAGTACTTTCATATTTCATAAGCAGAAAAATTGTAAATCAGATTGTGAAAGCACCATGAAACAGCAATTTCATGATTTGAGATTTTTTAAATCTCAAGTATAGCTCTGTTTGTTGGGTTAAACACAATTTTGATGATCGACAAAGGACAATAAAACATGTCGACTTATCAGGTTCTTCAGGGCACTGTCTCAGAGAGAAAGAAGACACGATACCACAAGAAGCGAAAAGGATAAAGTTTCTGGAAATAAGGTCGAAATCACAAAAACATGAAGATGGTTCAGCAGTCACAGATGAAGGAAGAGTTGGAGTGAAGAAGGAGTTCAAGAAGGTGTAGAGCTCTAATAAAGCAAGAAGGAGTTCATGAAGGTGTAGAACTCTAATAAAGCAAGAAGAGTTCAAACTGAAAAAGGAGTCTTCTACAAAGAAGGTATGTAGAACTCTAAAGCAAGAAAAGTTCAAGCTGAAAAAAGAGTCTTCTACAAATTGATATCAAGAGAGTTTAACTGCAAGTAGAACTCAAGAAGATAACTATAAAAAGAAGTTCTCAAGTCTCAGAAAGCACTCAGACAAAAAGAGAGGAAAAAAATCAATAAAGTCTAGAGTCAGGATTGTTCTTTGGTTATGGAGTCTGTATGTTATCTCAGTAATCTATAAACTGAGAGCTTGTTTAGTCTTCAAGTTGGGAAAAACTTGAAGACATTGGGAACATAAGCCTAGGGAAGTTTATGTGGAGTTAGGAAGCTGGTGAAGTTGTGTTGAAGTCTTAGATTACTAGGATTTGTAATCGTTTGTTGGAGGCTCATATTGATTTAGTGAAGTTGGGAGAAAATCTTGTAGAGGTACAGGTCGTGGTTTTTCACCTTTTGTGAGCTGGGTGTTTCCACGTAAAAACATTATGTTTTCGTTTATTTCCGCTTTACTGAAACATGTCTGTAAACCTATTCCTTCGATTAGGCAAATTCATAGGATGTGCAAATCTAGCTCTGTTGTATAACTATGTATATGTATGCATGGCCATCCTTTTGTACCCCTTTTATCTCTTAAAAGAAGTTTGTACAATATAATTAAATGAAAGAGGTAAATTAGTCAATTAGTATATTTTTTACATAAATATTAAATAAGTTAAAGGAATTGTTATAAGAAAATCAAATTAATTAAGGAAGGTAAATGTAACATTATTCCAAATAGAGATTAACTAGTATCCATCGGTGGATAATAAAACTCCACGATCAGCTATTTTTTAATTAAATAATAAATAGTATTACATATTACTTGTTATTTAAATTAAAAAAAGTATTAAAGGTAAGTTGGACTCTTAATTAATTGGAGGAATTTGTTTAGGATTCTTACTAATTGACTTACTAAAAATAGGAAAAGCCTCTTCCATCCCTAATTTCATGTTAGTTTCACGCCTTCAATACCATTGAAGCATCTTGCGTACACAGTTGAAGCAATTTGAGACAATCATTAGCACAAAGGTGTATTCTTCGCAACGTGAAAAGATGTCATGTTTCAATATACGAAGAATTATATATTTTTTGTGACGAAGAATAAAATCAATTTTATTATGTCTTGTTCGCAGCTTGAATGGTATTGCATTCTTCATGACCATTTGACAGTAATCAACTAATCATGCCCTTTGCTTTTCAAAATAATGTTTTCCTTAGTGGTTGGCTAAATAATTAAAATGTTGATAATGTTTGCAGATTCTTATTCAAAAAAGAGAAATTCAATATCATTTAGTCCTCTCTTCATCATTTTGTCCTCTCTTCATGAATATAAAAGCCTTTTAGTTCCTATAGTTTCAGAGGCCAGAGTCTGCATTGACCGCCATAAAATGGATAGGCCGACCCATCAGTGTGATCCATTTACTAATGCTAAGATAGGTCGATAGCATCCCAAACAAATTAATGAAAAGAGATCGGAGTGAATAGGTGCATAGAAGTTGAAAATTAAGAACCTGATCCCTATTGAAATTTCATGGTAGCGAGTGATTTGCAAAAAAAAGGATACTATGAGTCCCTTGTATTAATTGTATCCCCATTTTTAAGAAATAACCGCATGAATATTACAAATGAAAAATTATGTCCTCACGATACAATTGTCATTCGGTTTTGTTGGAATGACAAAGCTTGCATGGTTTACAAGTTACTTTGGACAGGACACAAACTTCATAGAAATTGTTCACAAGTAATAGAATGAGAAAAAATTAGTGTACAAGCGTTCACAAGTTTCACCAAACTGGCAAGATTTGGGACCTTCTGCATTCTACCTATATATCATGTTAAATTGCTCTCCTTTCTAGTCAGATTGGTAAAACTTTTTTGGTTGTTCAATTGTTCACAAATCTTGCCAAAGTGATAAAGACGTGATACAAATTTTATTTATCTACCTTTTAAAACTGCTAGATTGACAAAACTTACATGCATCAATCAATTAATTGAATCTTTAGTTATATTTTTTATATTCAAGTTAGAATTCATGAAATGCAGAAATTAAACTAAATAATAAGCAAAGCAAAACCTATCAATTTCAAACGCTTCTACAATCAGATTGCTCATCTTTAGATGGTCAAAACTCAAAATGCACTCAAATTTAGCAACAAAGTGTAGAGATACTTGATACTGTATCCACATATTCTGGTATCAACATCACTGATAACTTGGTAGCACAACAAATATTTTTAGTAATTGGTATCTCATGCTCAGCTAATTTAATATAAAGACATTGTTTGTAAGTTTTCTTTTCATTGACTATTCTTTCCAGTTCCAATTTTTAATGTGAAGGTAGTTCTAGGTCTTGAGTTCTACCCTTTGTTGTGTATGTGCACTACTTAATTTTTTCTAACGCTCCAGCTTGAGTTGTATTATCATTTGAACTGCAGATCAACAAGGAAAAAAAAGATTCTGAGTAAACATCAACCTCTACAATATGATCCTATGCGCACAAATACTCCACACCATGCGCCAGTAGTAACAAATACTGTGAACAAAGGAAAAAACAAGACTTATCCACATACTAATACTGATAATTGAAATTTCAGATTCTGGTATAAAAATACTTCAGAGCTTAAAGTTTTAAGAAGCTGAACCATGTAACAGATAACAAGTTTTTGTATCACAAGCTTAAAATGACTTGAATATGAACAACTTGAAGCACCAGATCTTTCAATTTAGCCATTTCGCAGAACACTGTTGTTGAGAGTATTAGCAAGATAATGACACAATCGTCTAGAATCTTAACACTTCTTTAACCCAAGGACAAAATAAGGAAAACCAAAGATACCAAAATAACAAAAGCAATATTACTTGAGTTTATACCATGAAGCTTAGTTTTACATCAAACATTCCATTTTTAATTTACAAAATCATATCTAACAGCTGAATTTTTCATTGTAATATGACTAATGTAACAAACAAAAAAGTACGCAAACCAAATAAACATGTTGTCTGTGCTGAATACATGTTGAAAACAATCTAACAACAACACAAAAGTTCCACAAATAACATGACCCTTTTGTGAATCTTTATCAATCAGCACGTCAACCCAAATGAAACATTATATGTAGTATAAGCTTGGTAGAGAAAACAAGAGTTTAGTCACATATGTACAAACATATCACCTGAAATAAGCAATAAAGCAATAGGCACTGCCACCCTACATAACTTTAAACCCACCCCACCCAGCATAAAGAGTAACTAACTTCTGGATAATAAAAACACAACTAACAATACTATAAATTCAAAACTTTGAGTTCAAAATGTGATAATAACTGTAAGTTAAAAGTATTTAAACAAATGAATATGCTATAAAATTATGCCTATAATTATTTCCTATCCAAAACAACAGCTAAACTCTGTATAATTGTATTTTTTAGACACCTTTTATAATTCAAAATTCCAAAACTTCAAGCCAACTCATAGATTAGAAACCTTGTTGGTATGGATATGAAGCAACTCTCATCAAAATCCTGAAAAAGTATATTCAGGAAATCATTTAGCAAAATATAAATATATATGTATATATGTATATATATGCGCGATAATAATTTTATAATATATATGAATGTAGTAAATCAAACGCACCATATATGATGTTGGATATGAATCACCACCACCATTTTTTCCTTGAAATGATTCTGAGTATGATGGAATCTGCTTAAAAAAAAATCAATAAGCAAAAGAAGAATCTATTAGTGTCACGACCCAAAATGGGGTCATGACTAAAAGACCGCTTAGTTTCATTCCCAACAGTAAATGTACCCTAGAAGGAGAAAAATTCAATAAATAAATAATCACCACATAAAATTAATATCTCAAAATCTGGTGTCACGAGTATAAAGAGCACCTAATACTTAACTAGTAAAATTAGTGCATCTCAGTCTTCAAATAGAAATAAAAACTAAACAACTAAGATAGGATCCAATAGAAACTCGAAGCCCTGAGTCTCACCACTAGATCTGGTATGAACCAAGTGCACGAGCAATCAACTACCACATGGATAATCCTGACGAGAATTTGTGGGGGAGAAAGGAGTAGAGGCGAGTACATATAATATATACCCAGTAGGTTTAACCGACTGGGGATTAGAAATTGAATAAACCATGAAATAATCTAGGAACGCTTCCACCTGCAACAGGAAAATCAGTCCGGCATCGGTGCCGCCAATTTATATAGAACGGCGCGAATAAAATAACATATAATATCACAGAAGCCAATCCAAAAACAACCACAAGTAGTATCATGAAATGGTATGCAATGTCGTGCAACGCAATGTAATGCAAGGTGGTATCAAGACCGCATCACAACCTGTTGTATACACCCAGTCGAGCTAAGGCTCCCAGACTAAGGGGACCCATGGGGACCTTGCAAGCCATATACCTCAATCACAATATATCAACTACCTTGCCACCCAAGTGCCCGTGGTCAAGGACTCATGATAAAAATCACTATTCACAACTTCCCAGAATGCCATGACATATAGTATGAGGATGCATGCAACCAAGACGCAATTATGGAAGCAATCTTCTTCTCAATAAGCACAATAAATATTAAAGTTCTCAAAGTTTATCAATTATAATATTCACCCGCTTTTATACATATTTGAATACAATTCTCCTTTAAAATATTTCACCAAAATTAGCAACCTGACACATGATACGATTCCATCCCATAGATTACCACATAAGGATATTCAATAACTCTGTCTCAGTCCCAAAGAAGGATAACCAAACTTACCTCAATGTCGAAACTGCACTCGAACACTTCTACCGAATGGACCAAATCTTGAATTCAACTACCACAATAAAAATTCTCTATCAAGAATGGAACATACACGTCACAAGGAGTCTGATGACAAACATATTACTATATGTCTAGTCTAAAGCCGAAATTTCATCTAATTCGATAATTTAATTCTTAAATTTCAAGCCTAGGATTCAGTCTTAAATCCTTAAAATTATATAATTCTAATGATGTTCATAAAACACAAATTCCCCAATATTAATATAAAAATATATACATATATATACCCATCTAAAAGTTCACGACATGGTAATAGGTTCAACTAAACAAAGAACCAAAAATACTAGCAACTTAGAGTTGATGTTATAATATAAAACATTAATTTCCTGCACAGTATGCAATTAAAGGTTAATGATAATAATAATATAATATAGAATGCTACTTGTCTCCCTTCACGAAACCCAAAGCAAAAACTTTTTTTTCCAATTCAATCTTTCTCCCACTCTACAGGTTTTAATATTACACATATGACCATCACTAATAGAATTAGCACTTACCTGGTGCTGAAAATTTCTCGCCGACTTCAACCCTCGCTTCGTTCTTGCCGATTCCAAACCCCTCTCCTCTCCTTCTTTTATTTTCTAATTTAATCAATTACTAAAGTGATATTTATTACCCTAATTTATTATATATATATATATATATTTAAAATAAAATACATGTACAAAGTGGTATAAAATTTTTAACAAATTGACATTTCCCCCACCACTTATATTTCAAATTTACCCATGAATTGACTAGTCTTAGTTATTGAATAATCCAAAGTATCCACTAAAATTTTATGAGAAGGATATTTTAAAAAACAAGAGGACTAATTTTTAAAATAATCTAATGGGTCATTACATCATCCACCATTAAAACTCATGTTCGTCCTCGAACATAAGGTAGAAGAAAGTACCTGAAGCTTAAAAAAGTTGAGGATATCTAGCACAAATATATGACTCTGTCTCCCAAGTAGCCTCCTTAACAGGTCGATGTCGCCACTGAACCTTAATTGAAGCGATCTCCTTAGTCCTGAGCCTACGAACTTGCCTATCTAGAATAGCTATTGGCTCCTCCTCATATGTCAAATCCGGACCCAACTCTATGGTATCATAAGAAATAATGTGAGACTCATCTGGTATGTATTTTTCGAGCATAGAGACGTGGAATACTGGATGAACAGCTGACAATCTAGGTGGCAAAGCCAACTCATAAGCCACCTCACCTATTCTCCTAAGAATCTCGAACGGGCCAATAGACCTCTGGCTAAGCTTGCCCTTCTTCCCGAACCTCATCATACCCTTCATAGGTGATATCCTCAACCATGCATGCTCGCTAACCATGAACTCCAAGGGACGAACTCTCCTATCAGCGTAGCTCTTCTGCCGACTCTGGGCTGTCAATAGTCGACTCTGGATCAGGCGCACCCGCTCCATAGCATCTCTGAGCAAATCAGTGTTTAATGCCTCGATGGTGACTGAGTCGAACCACCCAATAGGTGATCGACATCTACGCCCGTACAACGCCTCAAACAGTGTTATCTGAATACTGGAGTGATAACTGTTATTATAAGCAAACTCCGCTAAGGGCAAGTGTTGGTCCCATCGAGCACTAAAATTAATCACACAGGCCCTAAGCATGTCCTCCAACACCTGAATATTCTGCTCGGACTGACCGTCTGTCTGAGGATGAATTGCCAAACTCATGTCTAATTGTGTACCCAACCCATGCTGCAATGCCTTCCAAAATCGAGAGGTGAACACCGAACCTCGATCAGACACAATAGAGATAGGCACCCCATGCAATCTAACAATCTCACGTGTAAAGATCCTAGCTAGCTGCTCTGCACTGTGGCTAGTCCTTACTCGAATGAAGTGAGCTGATTTGGTCAACTTGTCTACAATCACCCAAATAGAGTCAAACTTGCCCAACGTCACGGGTAATCCAGTCACAAAATCCATGGTAATACGCTCCCACTTCTACTCGGGAATGGGCATCCGCTGCATCGGACCTCCTGGTTTTTGATGCTCATACTTAACCTGCTGATAATTCAAACACTTAGCCACAAACTCCACAATGTCCCTCTTTATCCTACGCCACCAATAATGTTGCTTCAAATCATGAAACATTTTTGCTATACCAGGGTGAATGGAATACTTAGCACAATGAGCCTCCCTCCTCCAAGATCAAACGAACCCAATCACCTACCTTAGGCACGCAAATGCGCTCATTAATTCTCAAAACTCCCTCAGAATCAAGAAAAGCTAACTTAGCTTCGCCCCTCAACACTTTGTCCCGAATCATACATAATTTATCATCATCAAGCTGGTGAGCACAAATCTGATCCATCAGTATAGATCTAGCCTCGACAAAGGCCAACACACTATGAGATGGGGAGATGTCAAGTCTAACCAATTGTCTGGCCAAAGATTGAACCTCCAAAGCTAAAGGCCTCTCCTCCGTTCTAAGATATGCCAAGCTACCCATACTAGAAGGATTCCGGTTCAAGGCATCCACTACCACATTAGCCTTGCCAAGGTGATAGAGAATAGAGATATCATAATCTTTCAGCAACTTCAACCACTTGCGCTGTCTCATGTTCAAATTAGGTTGAGAGAAAATATACTTGAGCCTATGATGGTCTGTAAAAGTATTGCAATGCACCCCATAGAGATAATGCCTCCACAACTTCAAAACAAATACCACCGCGGCTAACTCCAAATCATGAGTAGGGTAGTTCCGCTCATGGACCTTCAGTTGTCGTGAAGCATAAGGTATAACTCTTCCCTTCTACATCAACACTCCACCTAAACCGACACCAGAAGCATCACAATAAACAACAAAGGCTACACCTTCCTCGGGCAATGCTAAAATAGATGTTGAAGTCAATAACTCCTTGAGCCTCTGGAAGCTCGCCTCACATTCATCGGTCCATAGAAATGCAACTTCCTTCTGAGTTAGTTTAGTCAAAGGAGCTGCGATAGAGGAGAATCCCTACACAAATCGATGATAATCACCTGCCAGCCCAATAAAACTTCGAATCTCAGTCACTGAAGTGGGTCTTACCCAATCACGGACTGCTTCAACCTTGGCTGGATCGACCATAATACCATCCTTAGTCACCACATGACCCAAGAAAGTCACAGACTCGGGACAAAACTCGCATTTGGAGAATTTAGCATACAGTTTCTCCTTACGCAATCTGTAGAGCATGGCCCTCAGGTGACGAACATGGTCCGCCTCACTCTTGGAATACACAAATATGTCGTCAATAAATACAATCACAAAGGAATCCAGGTAAGGTCTGAACACTCGGTTTATCAACTCCATAAAAATGGCAGGAGCATTAGTCAGCCCAAACGACATGACCACATACTCATAGTGCCCATATCGAGTCTTGAAAGCAGTCTTCGGGATGTCTGACTCCCGGACCTTCAACTGGTGATACCCTGACCTCAAATCAATTTTTGAGAACACTGAGGCACCCTGAAGTTGATCAAATAGGTCATTAATACGAGGCAAGGGATACTTGTTCTTGATGACCACTTTGTTTAACTGACGATAGTCAATGCACATTCTCATAGTACCATCCTTTTTCTTTACGAACAACACTGATGTGCCCTAAGGCGACATACTAGGCCAGATAAACCTCTTCTTCAACAAGTCTTCTAATTGCTCCTTCAATTCCTTTAACTCTGCAGGAGCCATTCGATAAGGAGAAATAGATATGGGCTTAGTGCCCGACTCCAAATCAATGGCAAAGTCAACCTGGAGGAACACCCGATAAATCTGTAGGAAACACATCCATGAACTCTCTCACCACCCTCGTGGTCTCTAAAGAAGAAAACTCCTTAGAAATATCACGTACATGAGCCAAATAAGATAAACACCCATGCTCCATCATATGCCGAGAGCGAACATAAGAAATAACCCCCTTGGGGAAAGAGCTGGGAGCACCTGCGCACATTAACTGGGGTAGACCCGGATACGCTAAGGTCACAGTCTTAACATAACAATCAAGGATTGCATGATAAGGGGATAACCAATCCATACCCAAAATAATATCAAAGTCAAGCATGTCTAGAAGGATCAATCAGCTTGGGTCTCATCACTTGAGAATACCACAATACTACCCCGATATACCCGATCCACCACTAAGGATTCCCCCACGGGTGTAGAGAAAGAAATAAGCACACCAAGAGGCTCACACTCACCATCAATATCATTAGCAAAATAAGTGGATACATATGAATAGGTGGATCAGGGTCAAATAATACTGAAGCTGAACGATAGAAAACTGGAATAATACTGGTAATGACAGCATCAAATGTCTCTGCCTCTATACAGCCTGGAATGGCATAACACACCCGTCGCTCTCCACTAACCTGCAATCCACCATGAACACCACCTCGAGCTCCACTCCTAGCACCTTTAGTGCTACCCCTCCCACTCTGTGAAGCGCCTCTAGCTGCTGGAGCTAGTGTAGACCGGGCCGTCTATGTCCCCGATGGAAAAGAAACAAGAGCACGCTTAGGACAATCCTTGGCATGGTGGCCGAACTCATCATACACATAACAACCTCTAGGTTCAGACTTGGTTGTACTACCTGCACTTGGAGTGGCAGCATGAACTGGTCTCCTCTAATAACCCTGAGCGCGCTGCCTCTGAGAATCTCTGTCTCTGGGTGCATAATTGCCAAACTGACCGTGATAGCGGGACCTCTTACCACCACCCTATCGGGCCTGTCTGATGCCCTCTATCATTCTAGCATAGTCAACAATGCTCTAAAAGGAACCACTAGATAACACAAGAGAGGTTGTGGCCTCCTGAAGATAACTTGTGAACCCATTCATAAATCGACAAATTCGCTCAAACTCTGTGGGAATACTAGACATTGCATAACGGGATAACTCATGGAATCGTGCCCCGTACTCGGTCATAGTCATGGAACCCTGCTCCAATCTATCGAACTCATCACGATGTCTATCACGAAGGTTGTATAGTACAAACCTCTCAAGAAAGATTTCAGTAAATTGCCCCCACTCCATCGCTGGAGCATCAACTGGCCTCCGGGCCATAACCGACCTCCACCACTCTCTAGCCATGCCTGTGAACTGATAAGAGGTGTAAGCTACTCCGTGAGCCTCCAGAACACCCAAATTGAACAATCGATCCTGGCACTTTGTCAGGAAGTCATATACCCCATCCCCGGCGGTACCATCAAATTTGGGAGGAGTCAATCTCATAAATCTCTCAAAGCTCTTCTGCTCAGGCAAGGACATAGCAGCACTGGCAGAAACTGGCGGGGCTGAAAACCTCGGAGGTGTAATAGAAGGCATGGAAAATGGACTCGGGGTCTAAAATCCCATATTAGGTCCTTGAGCTGGCTGTGAAGGACCAGCAGGTATAGCAGGAACTGAGGTACCTGGAACATCACTAGTAGTAAGGGTACCCTCCTACCTTGCCAACAATCGAATCAATAGCTTCTGTAATACTGGTGTACTTTCTAAGGATGCAGGAGGCTGAACTGGGTCCTCAGTCTGCCCCCCGTGCTCATAAACTTGGTCAGCAATAGGCTCAGGTGAAGCCGCTCTAGTATGACCTCGGGCTGGTGCTGCTCCCCTAGCCCATCCTCGACCACTAGCTCTACCACGACCTTTGTCTCGTCCTCTAGCGCGGGCTTGGACAACAGGTACTGACTCTTTTTCGGTATTTCTAGCTCTAGTTTGCGTCATGTGTGCAGGAAGAATAGATTAGAAGCGTAAGAAACTTGAATATGAACAAATCGCACGAAATGAATAAATGGAAAGAGGATTTCTCCTAGCATGCATTCTGTAGCCTCTCGAAGATATATATGGAGGTCTACATACCGATCTGCAAGACTCTACTAGACACCTGCTTTTTAACTCATGAGACCGGTGAACCTAGAGCTCTAATACCAAACTTATCGCGACCCAACATGGGGACATGACTAAAAGACCACTTAATTCCATTCCCAACCGTAAATGTACCCTAGAAGGAGAAAAATTCAAGAAATAAATAATCACCACATAAAATTAATATCCCAAAACCTGGTGTCACGAGTATAAAGAGCATTTAATACTTAACTAGTAAAATAAGTGCATCTCAGTCTACGAATAGAAATAAAAACTAAACAACTAAGATGGGATCCAATAGAAACTCGAAGCCCTGAGTCTCACCACTAGATCTGGTATGAACCAAGTGCACGAGCAATCAACTACCAAGTGGATAATCCTGACGAGAATCTGCGGGGGAGAAAGGAGTAGGGGTAAGTACATATAATATATACCCAGTAGGTTTAACCGACTGAGAATTAGAAATTGAATAAACCATGAAATAATCTAGGAACGCTTCCACCTGCAACAGGAAAACCAGTCCGGCATCGGTGCTGCCAATTTATATAGAACGACGCGAATAAAGTAACATATAATCTCACAGAAGCCAACCCCAAAACAACCACAAGTAGTATCATGAAATGGTATGCAATGTCATGCAATGCAATGTAATGCAAGGTGGTATCAAGACCGCCACACAACCTGTCGTATACACCCCAGTCGAGCTAAGGCTCCCAGAGTAAGGGGACCCATGGGGACCTTGCAGGCCATATACCTCAATCACAATATATCAACTACCTTGCCACCTAAGTGCCCGTGGTCAAGTATTCATGATAAAAATCACCATTCACAACTTTCCAGAATGCCATGATATATAGTATGAGGATGCATGCAACCATGACACAATTATGGAAGCAATCTTCTTCTCAATAAGCATAATAAATATCAAAGTTCTCAAAGTTTATCAATTATAATGTTCACCCGCTTTTATACATATTTGAATACAATTCTCCTATAAAATATTTCACAAAAATTAGCAACCCGATACATGATACGATCCCATCTCATAGATTACCACATAAGGATATTCAATAACTCAGTCTCAGTCCCAAAGAAGGATAGCCAAACCTACCTCAATGTCGAAACCGCACTCGAACACTCCTACAGAACGGACCAAATCTTGAATTCAACTCCCACAATAAAAATTCTCTATCAAGAATGGAACATACACGTCACAAGGAGTCTGATGACAACCATATTACTATATGTCTAGTCCAAAGCCAAAATTTCATCTAATTCGATAATTTAATTCTTAAATTTCAAGCCTAGGATTTAGTCTTAAATCCTTAAAATTATATAATTCTAATGATGTTCATAAAACACAAACCCCCCAATATTAATACAAAAATATATACATATATAAAAAAAATATACATATATATACCCATCCAAAAGTTCACGACATAGTAATAGGTTCAACTAAACAAAGAACAAAAAATACTAGCAACTTAGAGTTGATGTTATAGTATAAAACATTAATTTTCTACACAGTATGCAATAAAAGGTTAATGATAATACTAATATAATATAGGATGCTACTTGTCCCCCTTCACGAAACCGAAAGCAAAAACTTTTTTTCTCAATTCAATCTTTCTCCCACTCTACAGGTTTTAATATTCCACATATGACCATCAGTAATAGAATTAGCAATTACCTGGTGCTGAAAATTTCTCGCCGACTTCAACCTTCGCTTCGTTCTTGCCGATTCCAAACCCCTCTCATCTCCTTCTTTTATTTTCTAATTTAATCAATTACTAAAGTGATATTTATTACCCTAATTTATATATATATATATATATATATATATATATATATATATATATATATATATATATATATATATATATATATATATATATATATATATATATAAATACATGTACAAAGTGGTATAAGATTTTTATAATTGACATTTACCCCACCACTTATATTAATTATTTAAATTTACCCATGAATTGAATCCAATGTATCCACTAAAATTTTACGAGAAAGATATTTTAAGAAAACAAGAGGACTAATTTTTAAAATAATCTAACGGGTCACTACAATTAGTTGAAACAGAATGATGCATAAAGAATAAGTTTAATCACAACTGACATGATCTATTAAAAGGAAAAGTTTACAATTGTAGGGCCTTCATTAAGAAATGTGTCTATGCTTTTAGATTCCACTTCAATATTTGTGCTTGAACTGCAGATTAATCAAAAAGATCAAAATATGTGAATTCGTAAATTAATATACTTCAAAATTGTAAAATTACTAAATCGAATTGAGAATCAAGACCAAAACATAAAATTACCTTATTTCCTTGCTTTTTTTTTTTTAGTTTTGATTTTCCTTTTTGGATTTTGAGAAGAGCTTCTTTTAGCCTTCCAAGAACTCTCTAGACTACCTTTCATTCTCAAAGAACTAGGACGTCCTTTGGTAGCTACACATGGAGGATCAAATAAAGTAGTATCTTGTCTCTGTTCACTTGAGTTCAACTTTAGATTTGACTCGTTAACTTGATTGTTACATACATTATCATTCTCATCCTCATATGAAAGTTCATCAAGATCTTCATATAGTTGCAACAATCTTTGATAGGTAAATTTATAATGCTTTTTAGATCGAATAGCTCGTTCTGAGAGCCAAAGAGAATGCATCATAATGTTATTGAATCATATAGTGAAAGACTTCAAATCATTCATATGTAATCTTATATTTGAAATGTTATCAACTTTTTCTTTGGTCACATACATTGTCCATTGATCCAAGAAATAACATGGTGGAAGTGAGTGAATTTGTTTCTTTATAAATACCATAAACACATGCCTACATAAAATACCCATAAACTAAAACTTGTGACAAGAACAGGTGGCCTCTTTCGATACAAGATTCAATCTAACAATGTATATTGGGGTCTGTCTTTCAAACATATGCACTTTATAGATATATACTCTATCCTGAACCTCAATCTTTTCTGACATAAATTTTTGAGATTGAATCAATTCTTCTTGAAAATGCGAAATATTTTTCTAGTATACAGTTTGGCTGCTTCAGCCTCCATAGGATATAAAATTTTTAAGATAGCCTTTGAATGTTTTGTCCTATAATCCTTCTCCCTCGCTTGTCATACCTAGCATCAACAACTTTATCATATTGCTTTACAAATACACTCATTGGTGTACTAGAGTTAAGATAATCCTTAAAATATTTATTCATACTTTCACTTCTTTGAGTTGTTGACATTCCAGCACAAAAAGTAGTTCGCACATATGCTGGAATCCATTTCTCACGAATTGCATATATCTTATGCAACTAACTATGTTCTTCCAAATTAGACGTTTTCATTATATCATTCCAAGCAGTTTCAAATTCCTCAGGAGTGGTTGTACAATTCAAACACTTACTAAATTCACTTTGAAAGTTATCAAATTCACGAAAAACGCGACTTAAATATTTAGGAATGTTTTTCTCAATGTGCCACATACAAAAGTGATGTGCATTATTTGGGAATAACTTTGCACCTGCATTACTTATTGCAACATCTTGGTCTATGATTATAGTACGAGGTGCAATACCAAACATTGCCTTTTGCCAAGTGTGAAGTAACCACTGAAAAATTTCTTCAGTTTCATCCCAAAGCAAAGCAAAACCAAATAAAATAGATTGATAGTGGTTATTAACTCTGGTAAATGAGACAAGAGGCATCTTATATTAATTCGTCAAATATGTAGGATCGAATAGGACAACATCTCCAAAATTCTTGTAAGCTATCCTAGACCTAGCATCAACCTAAAACAATTAGCTAAATGATCCTCTACATCCATTTGTATTGCATAAAAGAATCCTGGCTATCAGATTGACACTTCTGAAAATATTTCAACATCAATTGTGCATCTCCTTTCTCAAGATAGTTTTGCCTTTTAATGCTCAAATAATTTTGAATATCTCGTCCAGATAGATTGAGATTGTCTACGCCCCCAGCGTGAGTGACCAACACCAATGCAATTTTACTTGGACGAATACCAGAATTATCTAAAAGATTAAATAAGATTCTTTTGAGCCTCTGATTTTTCTTTTTGATCGCAAGAATTTTTGGCTATGGAGAGAAGCAAGTTCATGATTATGATTTGAGATAAGCCTAGCTATTACCCACTTTCCTTCTTCTTTCTTTGATAAATATATCATCACTTTGTACCCTTCTCTAGTCTCATCTCGTTGCTTATTACTCTCAAGACTTTTCTTTGAGCGAAATCCTTCTTTTGAACAAACAAACTCTTGACCGATTATTAATTTATCTTTTCTTGATCTACTTATACGGTTTTTACGCACACTAAAGCCATTACGATGAGCATAATCAAGATAAAATTTAAATCCAATATCAATTGATTGAAACTCCATACCAATGTAGGGCTCTCTCAATTCTTCATCACCTATTTGAGGAATAAAAGGTACAATCGCATTCCTGTTGCTTTCTATTTCCTCCAAGGAACATTTAGTTCTTTCTGCATTTTGCTCTTCTAAATTAGAGATTTGAAGAGTATCCTTTAATAAGATTATTAGATGTTAGAGTAATAAAAAAAATTTTCGTCACAGAAAACATAAAATTCTATGTACATTGAAACAATACACTTTTTCTTATTGCGAAGAGGATTTGATTAGTTAACGAAGAGTATTTAGTTAGTTAAGATGTAAAGTCACGATATAATGATAAAATCTCCATTCTCAATAGTATATATGATAAAAGTTGTTAACGAAGAGGAATGACAACTACTCCACTCTTATTCCATGGAAACAACTTTTGTCTTCTAAATTAGAGATTTGTCATTGATTAGTTAACGAAGAGGATTTAATTTGTCAAAAACTTATATACGGTCAAGAATGGAACCTTTTCAAAGACAACATGTTAGCTGCTGACATCAAGAAAAACAGTTTAAAATAGAGTTTTTTGTTATACACATCAAGTTCTGATCAAGAAGAAAACGATAATGTGTTAATTTACCATATGTATATGTTGTGCCGATGATTGTCTCAAATTGCTTCAACTGTGTACACGAGTTGCTTCAATGATATTGAAGGCGTGAAACTAACATGAAATTAGAGATGAAAGAGGCTTTTTCTATTTTTGGTAAATCAATTAGTAAGAATTCTAAACAAACTCCTCCAATTAATTAAGAGTCCAACTTATCTTTAATATTTTTTTTAATTTAAATAATAAATAATATATGATACTATTTTTTATTTAATTAAAAAATAGCTGATCGTATAATTTTATTATCCATCGTCGATAGATACTAGTTAATCTCTTCCAAATAAAGGAGGTCCAAATAAAGGAGGTCAGTATGATGAGACGAAACCTAAAAAAAAAAATGATCTCAGAGATTATATCTTTTAATTAAATTTCTTATTAATTATGATTTGTGGATCACAATCATGCCTTGACATATTACGTATATAATGCATATGCATGACACTAGCTAGAAATGCAATATACTTTAATTATTTTCATCTCACCATCCAAGAAACCTTTTTTTACATTATTGCTAATGATAATGGAGCAAGGAATATAAAAAGATTGGGTGACTAGCAACATCAAACTTAATAGACTCCCAATACATGAAAAGGAATTAGGGTCCTACGTATGATCATTTTAAGATATTTCTTATTAACTAAAAATAAAACGTGCCACTTTAAAATATTATTATAATATACAAAGAATAGAATTATTGAATCTTTTTTCAATAATTTTTTTGGTGAAAGATATATTTCATGACAAAAATATTTTAATTGTCCTCATAAATGCCTCTAGAATGATGTACTCCCTTCATTTTAAAATAAATGAATTATTGAATCTTTTTTCACCATTAAAAATAAATAGATTGTTCAAAATTTAAGAGAGTCATTAAAATTTCCTTCTACTTTTGCTCCACATTTACATTTTGTAGGTGATAATTTCAAGAGAGTTTAATCACTTATATTTATAATTTTACTATTAAAAAGAATGAAAAAATCGACCATAATAAACCGACTTACTTAGATGGGTACTCCCGAAAATATCGACCAAAAACCAACTTCCTAGCTGAAGTTGGAAAAAACTTGATCGCTTTTCAATATCAACCTCCGAAGGTTGATTTTAATTTTAAGTTAGAAAATCATGAATTTAATTTTATTAGTTTTTAACTTCTTGAGGTCAGTTTTATATATTTATCTTGTTTATTATTTTCAATGTTTCCATCTTTGTGTAGCCGTATTACAAAAAATTATAATAAAAATAAATTAATCATGTTAAATTAGATAATCCTAAGGTCGATATTTTTTATATTATTTTTATTTTTTATTTTACATAAAATAATCTTGGAACTATTTATTAAAATTTAAATAACAATATCAGTTTTTTTGGTTTACTGTATTTCAATTGAGATAAAATTAAATTGTATTCTTAGTTTTACACTAGTACTCTATCCATCTCATTTTAGTTATCATGTTGCATTTTTTTAAAGTCAATTTAACTAATTTTCAAAGCTAATTAGATTAAATTAATTCAATATTTTAAAATAAAACTTTAGATATTAAAAAATTATATGAAAATATTATTGATTGCAATTTTTTATTTATATGATAAAAAAATACATCTTAAAATGTTAGCCAAAATGTATATAATTTGAGTCTAAATATAGAAACCGTGACAGTTAAAATGAGCCGAAGTGAGGACCAAATACCAAGCACCAAGCACCAGAGATTGGTTTAAATAATAATAACTAAATAATAACAAAAAAACCCACCTCCTGTCGTCTCTATATGAATATGAATTTAAATTTTGTGCATTGTCAGTGTATAACATAATGTACACCAATAGGTAGATTAAATAATTATTATCGAATTTATATAATTAAAATTTAAGAAAAAAATATTACAACTAGAATCCTAATTATACTTTAATTAAATTAGTTATTGTTTCCTTTTATAGCATAAATCAAATCTATCTTTTCCATATTTCTCTCTCAACAAAATCATCATAATTGATAAAACAATTCTTCACCTCAAATACTATTAAAATTGCAAAAAATAATTCTTCCATGCTTCAACTTGTTAATTTTGGAGAAAAAAATATTTGCATCAAAATTCATGATATATACCTAAAAACTTTGAAAAGGACATTGAGTTTTTTCTTAGAAAAAGAATTTGAAGAAACATTTAAAGTGCAAGTATCAAATAAAAATCTGCATCAAAATTTTAAAATTCAATTATTACATTAAAGAAAGATGAATATATGATTAAAACACAAGCAAAGAAAGATAACATTGAGAGAAAAATTTTGGTTGAGAATCTAGATTAGATGAATTTTTCGAAATGTTTTTGAATTTTAGAAAATAAAATTAAAAAATAGTAAAAAGAAAGAAAAAACTTAGAAAGAATAGATAATCTGCAATAGTAGGTCAACTTTACCTGATGGTGTAGAATATTTTGTACACTGACGATGCACAAAACTTAAACTCGATGAATATTTTAATTAAGTATAGTTAATTATATAACATTTAATATCTTTTGTTTCTTATTTTACACTTAAATGTCTTTCGGGGAATGGTTTGATTAAAATTTAGTTAAAAGGTTTCTTTTCTAGGTTTATATATATATATATATATATATATATATATATATATATATATATATATATATATATATATATATATATATATATATATTGAGATAAAATTAAATATTATTCTACATTTATTAATTCAATACTGACTACAAGAGATTGATTTTTTTTTATCGAAATTTTTTTCCTTCCTCCGGAAGTCGGTATGTATTTTTCCATCTTGTCTTATGAAAAAACTGATTTTGAAGTCGCTTTCTAAAAGAAAAATTAACAATATCGACCTTCGAAGGTCAAAAGTACAGACTTTTGTTGGAGTTTGAAAATTTAAAGGTCGATATTCATTATATTTTTAGTTGTGAATTTTACTTTGAATTATTTATATTTTTAATAATAATTTAAAAATAACTAAAAAGGCAAAATAAAAATTAATGTTCAATTCATATCCCAATTTTTTTTTCTAATTAGTGTATTGCCTCAATTAATTACTTAGTTTAAGATGAAGAGAGTATATAAGACATTTTTGTCCATATATAACAGATTTGCATGAAAAAAATATGCAAAGGTATTATAATTCCATATCACTTTCATCAAATTATTTTTTTTTCTTTTTAAAAATTTTTCATTATTACATGGTTTCTATTATCCATGAAAACAAAGTTGAAGTCACTATCAACATCATAGGCTTAACCAAAAGGAAAACAATTAGGGAATCGTCCCTACGATCACTTGCATATGTTTGATTGTTTCTCATTATAAGGTGCCACCTAGAGATTTTTTGTGTGTGCGTTGTTTCGATGATATTTAGAGGGATTGATATAAATTTAAATTTGCACCGACAACTTTTATGTTGAAAAGATAAATTTGTAAGATGATGCTATATTCAATATTGGAATGATAATATGTCGATGAAGAAATACTTATTTTGTCATAATAATTTTATCATTTTTTCTTCTCATTCCATGTGAAATCGATTTCATAAAATTTGATAGTTTTCCAAGAATTAATGGGAATCAAATTCAAAGAAGAAATTAAAGGCAATCGATCAGATTATTTACAGTCTTTCCATGTAATCACATAATTATATTTAATCGTGTTGGAATGGATATAATTTCTTCATTTTTAATTAAAATATATTTTGAGTTTAAGTCGTAAAAATAAAAAACTTCTCCCAAGCCGTGTTTCTACCTTAAAGACACTATGTATCATAAATTAATTAGACTAATTAATTTTCCATATCATATGATTAACAAACAAACAAAAAAGATATTATAGACATTAAAATTTTGTAGGACTCTACAAGATGATTTTTATTTCAATTAGAGTTTCTTGGAAACTACTTTATTCTAAACCCTGATTCATGCCTATATATAAAGGGTAATATATTTCTTTGAAAAGACATCTCAGATATCGCGGAGGCTAAAATTATTCTACATTGATAAACAAATTTGTACCCACCATAAAATTATGTTTCTTTTTATTTTATTAGTGATTACAATTCATTTTTTATCGCTTTAAAATTTGTTGTAAACAGACATAAAAACATTTGCATCGTCGAAGATTCATCCACGCATGCGTTCATACAATTGCATGTTGATTTTTTTTTTAAAAAAAAATATGTGTTCTTTTTGGATTTTCTTTTTAAATTTTGGTCATTCCATAATTTATCTCATATTCTTCTAATTTGGCTCCTCAAACATCTCAAGGAGATGACGATCACATGTACGTAAGACGTTTGTAACAAAAGGAAAATCAAAGGCGAAGTCAAAATTTTAATCTAAAATTTTTACTTTTTTAATTCTTATTATTAAATACAATATTATATTTTAAAACTATGGATTCAATTTCAACAAGTATTTTTTAAAAAAATAAACCTAGCACTCTTTCATGCATGCACTAGTTAATTATACTCCATGTTGATCGAGCTTGTTACTTATACACTACATTCATTATTGTGAATAATTCAATGCATAAAATTTAACTATATATTCATTATAAAAAAAAAGGCCGATCACATTAAATTCATTATACAAAATTTTAAATCATATATATTCTGTAAAATAATGTATTCATAAATTAAACTCATGACCTATCGCATAATGTTAATGAAAACTACTTGCCAAAAGCATCCCATTGAATTTTGAAAGCTTTGAAGGACAAAGCGTGGACCAGAAAGTTTGTTGGCGTGCATCAATTTTGTTATCTTTTTCACCTTTAATAGCTTTAGTATTCCTAAGTCCTCATGAATTAAACATTTTTATGATTTCATGTAAAAGGTTCAAATATTAATCATACAAAAAATAATTCTAGTGATCCATCATATTGTAAAATGTAAGTTGGCCACGTTATGAATATAGAGCACTTACACTAGGATTAGCTTTATACGTACAAATGATGATGAATGGGAAGTTGCTTTAGAAAAAGTTGCTTCAATTTTTCAAGATTAGATTATGATATTCATTAAGATTAAGATAACTAATAATATTTTATGATATAGATTATCTGTATTTGCTAATTTTATTAGATGCAACACATTTGTCCAATCAAATGTGTCCGCGTTAACTCAATCTAATCACTTCCATTAACATTGGTTAGAATGTTATGGGGATTTACGATAATAATCATGAAAACTTAAAAACAAATAATTATTTTTTGAAGGAAAAATTATGTAACTAGAAAAACATATGATATTTATTTACAGTATAGCTAAAATTACAACATATAGCTATAGTTAGGATATTGTTGTTATTTTCTCTTTCCTCTCTTCCCCTCTCTCTGCGATTTCTTGCTGAATATACAATTACATATGTATACCAGCTGCATATATACAATTATTTTGACAGATACACATAGTCAACTCGATAGATATACATATGCAATTCGCCTCTTTCCACTCTCTTCCTTCTCTCACTCGCCTTTCCCAATCTTGCTTGCCAGATACACAAATACATATGTATATTAGTTACACATATAATGATTTGACAAATATACACATATAATTAATATACATATATGTACGTACAATCGCCCCTCTCCTCCCTTTCTCGATGTCGCTCGCCTCTCTCCTCCCCTCCAAGTCACAAAACCAAAGTTATGCCATATAATTATGTAAAATATAGCTAATTGACCATTTCATCATAATAAATTAATATAGTTTGATATAAATATCATATGCGGACCTCTACATTCACAATGTTATTATAAACCAACCATATATATATGTGTGGCAAATAAAAATTATTTTTCTCATGTACGTGCCCTTTTATCTCTAAACCTAGACCACAAATAACCATAAACAAGAAAAGGAGGTCATTATCAATTTCAAGAATGAACAATTTCTAAAGACTATCAAACAAAAAAAATACCCCAAAATGAAAAAGTGTAGTAAATCTAATATTCTTTATCAAGATGGATATTGGGAAAAAAGGGTACATTATCATGCTCATCATCAATTTATGTGGAATTATCATATCAATTCCTATAATAATTGTACCCCTTATAACAGTAGACAAATATTGTCGTGAAACATCAATGTCCATGTTTTTAATTGCTGGAATTATGATATTAACATGGTCATTGGCAGGTTTAGCAAGTTCAATATGTTGTTGGAACATTGGTTTTCAAGAATTTGTTTACATGAGGTCACAAGTTTTTATACTTTTTATGGTTGTTCTTTTGGGGACAATGGCATGGTGGCAATCAAGAACAGATTCACGTATGTATACATATTATGATTGGGATAATTACAAGAATTGTATGGTCAATAAACAAGTTTGTCAAAGAAATTTAGGACATGGATTGGATAGATTTTCTCCATTTGCTTCAAATACACTTCAGGTATATATGATTTCTTTTGTTACAATACTTTCATTTTTCATCGTAGAATGAAAAAATTCTTGGCAGTGAGAGCACTTTGGTTCCTCAATATGAATTGAATTAATCGGATAAGTCAGTATGAATATGAAAATGATTTTAAGAGGGCAAACCCAATGCACTAAAGCTCTTGCTATGCGCCATAAGAGTCTATTGTACGCAGTCTTACCTTGCATTTCTGCTAGAGGCTGTTACCAAGATGAAAATGATTTGAAGGAAAAAAAAAATCCATATCCTTCAGCTCGATAGCTTATTCTCAACTTTATTTTGTTTACCATATGTATATTATTTGTCATTGAATCATTTACAATTAAATCTCTAAATATATTGTATATTTTTTTTGAATTTCAGGACGCTTGTTGTAAGTATCCCAAAATATGTGAAGGTGGTAACAGTACATCGAAAAATGAGAGCACAAACTCAGGTGACCGTTTTACTTGGCTAGATACCTACGATGGTATCCCGGTGGACACGTATGAAGAAACCAAGTCAAATGAAACTATGGAAGATTGTCATCAATGGAGTAGTGATTCAAATAAGCTTTGTTTTGAGTGCTATGCATGCAAAAAGGGCTATTTGCTCAAACAAGATCAAAATTGGGTTACTGCATTGTCAATTTGTGTTGTCAACAGTGTTGTCCTCCTTTCTTTTTCTTGTTACTTTTATAGCAAGAATTTCGAGGAGCCTGGTAGGGAAAAGTCAAAAAGTAGCAAAGTCCATCCTGCTAATGTATAGGAATATGTATGTAAAAAAATCATATACAAATGTTACATTAAGTGTATCATATGTATATAGGTTAAGTTAAGATTTGTTGTTTTGTCTTGGGAAAATACATAGTTACCCCAAGAATGTGTACTTGCTTTTCAAGAAGATATCGAAACTTTGTAGGGTCTTACGACTCTCTATAGTTATTTAAAGTATTATTTCTCTTTGTAGGATTCTACCAACCAAGAAAAATCACTCCCAATGTTTTCATCATCAAGTTAATTAATTAACATAGCTATCTTTCACTCAATTATAATTCCCCACTATAGTTCAATGAGAATGATTACTAACGTCTAGAATTTGTATAATTGAGTTCCAAATTGTATAAATACAGAATTTGTATATACTTGTCTTGTTTGTATATTGACAGCAAATTATACAACTAATTTGTATATTGACAATAAATTATACAAATAAAAATACTCATAGAGAATAAAATTATACTTATAAAACCTAATTAAGTAAACTATGACTAAAAAATATAATTAACATACTTATAAGTAGCTATTTGTGAAGATTCTTTAGACCTAGGATTTTTGTGTCATAGGAAATGTGATGCTAGTGGCCAAGTCCAATAAGGTATTTTAAGAGGCCCATGAACCCATAGGGTCTGTTCCTTTAGCCATTGAAGAAATTCTGAACCAATTAATTCCAACAAGTTTCTTTTCTTCTAATTATTATTATTATTATTCCAGCAAATAATAATATTCCTCAGGTTCTTTTATCCGTTTATACTTTGATACATTCATTAAAATATATTTGATAGCATTAATTATAAGGTGTCTGAGACTAATTAAATTATTTGTTAGAAATGCAATTCCTTTTTGAAGATCTATTAAAATTACTTAATTGCAAGTAAAATATACTAAAATTGAGAAATTTTAATTCTTCGCATATATTATTAATCTACCAAAAATATATTTACCACATAATTCACACTTCTTTTTAGTGCCAAAGAAACCCTGGCACACATTTTCTACTATTGTGATCTCATAACATCAATAATTCATTTCTCTAGCAAAAAGTCATGGAACCAATTGACATCTAAAGGGAGATATGTCATACAATTACTTGTATGAAAAATATACACATCAAAAAAAAAAAAAAAAAAAGAACTTTCACAGAGCTAGTTTTGATATGTTAGAGATATCATTATTGCCGAAACCAAATGCTTATATTGCAAACAATGGTGTCATGACAACGACATTCATATCTTGAGATGGGAATGGAGAACAATATTCACTAGAAAAAGTTTTGCCTCTTCAATAGAGTCACGAATTTGAATTAATCAGATCAATATATATGAACTTCATATTTGAGCAACAAAGGTCTATTGACACGACAAAACACATTCTATCAAAAGGTTGGCTTGTTTAAGACACATCTAAGTGTGAGCTTCAGATATCATTATAAGAAACAAGAAATTAGCGACAGATAAAATTTCATAGTTAAACACACAACAAAATATTTCATTCTAATCCCATATAACAATGGGTTAAAAAAAAAATCCTAATTAGCTAGTAGCTATTCAGCAATGGATTAGCTATGAATTATCGAAAATTCCATAGCTAATTCCATGTTTGTCACATGATTAAATCTAAGGGAAATAAAACAACATTCATGGAAATAAGATGACTATGTTGAAGTGTCTTCCTTTTCTTTCTCAATTTCTATGCCCTTAACACCATCATCATTATCATCTTCATCATCAAATTCTTCAAGAAGGGATCCATTTCTTTGCAACTCTTTGATTCTCTTATATTCATCATAATGCCCTCTTCTATGCTCTATGAAACTTCTTTTCCTCTCTAATTCCTCAGGATCTTCTTCAACATCATCGTTATCATTCTCATCATCATCATTATTCTTAAGAGGAACCTCAGATCCATTTTTACTTGAACATGATGCCATGTCATCATCCACGTCGTTGCTACCATTGCCATATTCATCAAAATTATCATCATCCTCAATTTTGGGTTGATGATATGGTGTTTTTGGCTCCGTGATCTTCATTCTCACCGGTTTATTAGCTTCAATTTGCTCCAATTTTTCCTCATCCCACTTTACCCCCATCTCAACGTGCAATGCAAAGAGATCTGAATAGGACGAAATAAATATAGATGATTCGTATAGTCGAAATATTATCGACTAGTTTAATTTATTGATTGAAATATTTCTTACTTGATTCTAAACTCGATAAAAGAAAAACGAGGAAAGAGCACTAGAGAGGAAAACAAGGGAAAGGATGAGTTAAAATTTTATTAATAAGAGGTATGGGAGAAATGTTCAAACAACTTGAAATTTCATGAAGTAATAAATTTACTAATATATTTTGTTTGGACATGAACATGACACGTACATAATTACATATACTAGTGCTAGTTGTCAAGGAAATATGGAAAGGATGGTGAAGAAGTCATCATTTACATATGTAATCACTACCTACTCCATGTTATTAATTGGTTTCTATATTTCCTTCTTTTTCATATGACACACTTAATGAAGATTAATTTATATACTTTCCGCGTTTCAATTTGTTTATTTTAATTTATTATTTATAATATGTCAAAATAATTTTTAATTTCTTATCTTAAAAATGTTATATTAGGAGATATTGAAATAAAAGAGTTGTGAAATTAGTAAAAAATTATTTTTTCTTAAATATACTAAAAAAATTAAATAAATTGAAACAGGGGAGTAGCTTAAGAACTTCCTTTTACATGAATTAGAGGTCTAGTAGATGTGAAATGAGCTATAAATAATATAGCTAGAGTTGGGTGTATGTCTTGGCTCTTTTTTCTCCTTTTCAAAATGATATTTTATAATTCATGGTGAAATTAGAAATTTTGCTAAAAATATGGTTTTTAAAAATCTAAACATATATTTTTAGGAAGTTATTTTTCATTCTATATATATAGTATACTTTTTATATACACAATATAATTTTTCGATAAAAAATATTCAAGCGACCTTCATTGGAGCAATGTAACTATAGGCCATTGTTTATAACTTTTAAAGCTTTTGGGCCCTTAAGTTGGAATTTCTTAAGTAAAGGAGTACATTGCGGCTCGGGGCAACTCGTTACAATCAATGTCACGTCTCGAGCTTACACCCTGGACGTGGTCGGCGTTCGAAAACTATTGCTGGTCCCCAAGAGAACCCTTAGCCTGGCTGAGTCATTGAAAAGACGACTACTTCTATTACACAAGTGAAACAGGTTCTACGATCCGAACAATTACAAATGCAGTAAGCAGAGAAACACAAGATGTATAATGAAAAAACTCCTTGTTCAAGGGAGAAACTACTACCTACGCCGGTAGGATTTTTGCAACTATACTACTTCAAAACTGAGCAATGTCAAGGTTACAACCTTGCAATACTCAACATAACTATCTTTTCTCTCGTACCTCGCCACAAGATGAGAGCCAAACCTACTCTCAACAGTTATTCTAACAAAATAATCTCTTACAATAATTGTCACTCAACAATAATTCTAAGAAGATTGCTAATAATTGAACAAACAAGAAAACCTAACTCTAGATCTTCCTTAAATGCTTGAGTGCTGATTGCTCCTGCGTGATGAATTGTCGTTTCCAGAATTTGCAAAAGCGTAACTCTTGTAAGTTATTGATTGCGTTTTATACTTGACCCTAGAAGAGTCCTTTTCCAAGACTCCTTCGTAAATATGGCACGTATAACTTTTCCTTGTTGGAATCCTGTTCTGCTTCTGCTTCCTTATTTAACACTCATTCTCCTTGTTGGATTCTGTCTCTTTTAATTATGTCCATTTTTCTGATACTGCATCCTGAACCTAGTTCCCTTTGTCATTATCACAATATTTCGGGAGATCTTGCAAGATCCTAACAAATTTTCCCTTTTTGATGGTAGCAAACCTATATCTGTGATATACACACATGTAGCATACTATTTTCCTCGTTTGACATCATAAAAAGAATAAAGCAAGTACGAACATGGACAATTATTAACAGTGGCACAAGCACACAAGCAATCAGTCCCATATGGCACAACATAATAAAACTGATGATGTTAGCTATCCATAACCATTCATAAGCACAAGAAAGAAATGAGATAGCATCATCTAACAAGCAAAAACAGGCATGCTTCATGCCCACCAGTGTCTACACAAGCCAAAAAAACATTGTCCGTTACAACCACAAGAGAACCCAAAAGAAATTATATAGAACCAAATGAGTACGAAAGAGGGGGACTGAGGGTTAGGGGTAGAGGATGAGGGGGCTGATCCAAGCATCTTCAAGAGCAAATCCACCCTGACATTGTGATCCTGACAGAAGAGCTGGTCCTTAAGACGAGCTACTTCAGCTTGAGATTCTTGTAGTTGATCCTTCAGTTTATCCACCTGTGTCTGGAGTCTAACTTGTGCATCACGAGCAACTTGCAGGTCTAACATCATCTGGGACATAGGTCCAACAACCTTTGGTGGAGAAGGGGCAGCAGAGGTAGTAGGGAGACAGTCACACTCTAATGCGGTGGTCCTATCAATCATGTCCTTTATAGTCAAAGGCCTACTTGCACCTAAAGGGACTTTGCATGCCTTGAAAACGAGAGGTAAGAGATTCCTAAATGCCAGTTGGTGAGAGCCAAGCGTAGAATCAATGACCCTTGCCATATGCCTGATGATAAGAAGGGCCAGTTAACTAGTTCCTCAAGATCAATGGCATTTGCCAGTCCCATATCCTGAAATATCACCTCATGGCGATGCTCACCCCTTGGTAGAACCCCCTTGTGTACCATCTCAAATAACAACTTCAAGTATGGTGGTATTTCCCCCTTTAGCACCTTCTAGGGCACATAAAAAACCCTACCCTGAGTAAACCTTGAGGTAAAAACACAATCTTCATCCTTCTTCCACACATATTCTACTAACCCAATAGACGGAATCCTCAAGATTTCACCCAACCTGACTTTTTCAAGCACTAGTTCCACGCCCTGAACCCTCGACATAGCTACATTACCTTCTAGAATAGACCGATTCACATAAAACTCCACCACTTCTTGCTCATAGACCATCAATCCTTAACCACCCCTGACAACCAATTTAGTGCAAAGTTTTTCAACCAGAGGGAAATTTACGTACCTCTGGGTGAATCACCAGTCCTCTTAGAACTGCTTTGGACCCAAAATAATTAGGTTTCTCCAAAATGTTTTCCACATGCTTGTTTGTCTTAGGGGGAGCAGGGGTAGTAGTAAGAGAACCAAGTTCTGGAGACCCCTAAAGAGATGTAGCAATTCTAACAGGTGAGGAAGGGGTTACCAAAGACTTACCACGATGCGCCCTTTTACGACTTGACTTCGCCTTTTCACGGGAAAATGTCCCCTTTTTGCTGCGCGTTAGAGGTCCTCTTGAATGGAGAGAGATGGTTCTTGAAGAAGAATATACTTTCTTGAGCCGCTGAGCAACACCCCGATATACACGCTCTAGAGGCACATCATCCATGGAGTCAGACCTGCTGGAGAAGGAATTGGCGACGGGGGAAGGGTAGAGTAGCTAGAGGCACTGGTGATGGTGGTGGTGTAGTATGAGGCGGAAAGGTAGGATTTTGTGGTTAAGAAGAGAATGGAGGAGGGTTATCTAAGAAGGAGGGTGAGGAAGATTCATCGATGAGACGATGACATTATGGAGTAGGTAGGGTTATATTGCTTCGAAAGGGTTTTGGCATCCCCAGCAGAGAATGAGAAGAGGAGTGAGGTAGGTCAAAATAGGGTGAGGGAGAAAATGATAGGTGGACGGAGGCAACTTGGGTCGGTGGAGACAATGGGTAATTGGTGGAAAGAGGTGGTGATGATGGTTTGGCAGGCAGGGAGGGTGGTGGAGACTGGTCGTAAGTGAATGAGGGTAAGGACGTAAGTTCCTCCCGAGATAATGCTTGGGGAGAAGGGTGTTATGACATTGGAATCGGAGTCGGAATATGATACTAGGGCATCCATTTTTACCGATGAGAATAGAGAAGCTTTTGGACAGGTAAGAATCATAGAGAAAAAGTAATGTGTATAGAATAAATGATCAATTAAAAAGAAGGGCTTTGGGAACATGAAAAGGTGACATCGAATGATTGCCAAGATGCGCCTGAATGAACTGACACACTAACCATCGCTTGAGATCCCGAGGAAAGTGATCATTGTTTTAAGTCAGCAGGTTTCCCCCCCCAAAAAAGATATTGGTTAATCTGGATGTAATAGGGGAAACAGGTTCTCTTGACGGTGATTATAGATTTTTCTTTAATAGCATGTGCGCACATCAACAAGTTTTAGACATAAGGAAGCAGACGCACACCTGATTTAGAATTGAGTGAACCAACTTCTCCTTACTTCATTGCGTCATTCTAGTTGTGGAAACTAAGGGTAATATCAGTAGATCCTAGTGAGAGAGTCCATATAAGATATATTTGCACATGAGCCTGTAAACAAAGATAATGGTCACTTATTCAGTACAACACTTAAATTCAAAATAGGATCTCAAAAAGAAAAAAAAGTGCGATTCATTTGCCCCTTATCAACCCCAGATGGAGGCGATTGACTCAAAATGTTCACGCCTTAATGCTTTGGTGAATGTGTCAGCCACTTGATCTTCAGTTTTGCAGAAAGTCATCTCAATATGACCTTTCTCAATAATGTCACGCTGGAAGTGATGGCGTATATCTATGTGCTTGGTACACTTATGATTCACTGGGTTTTTTGCTATGTCCACTGCACTAGTGTCATCACACATTATAGGTATGCAGTCCACTCTAACTCCAAATTTTAGTAGTTGTTGTTTGATCCAAAGGAGTTGAGCATAGCAGAACGCAGCAGCAACAGACTCAGCCTCAGCAGTGGATAAATCCACTAAATTTTGTTTCTTCATGGCCTAAGAGATAAGGCATGGTCCTAAGAAGTGTGCCATCCGGAGTTACTTTTTCGATCAACCAGGTACCCCGCATAATTTGCATCTGCAAAGCCAACCAGTTTAAATAAAGACCCAGTGGGGTACCAAAGAACCAGGTTCATGGTTCCTTTAAGATATCTTAAGATCCATTTTACAACTTTCAAGTGAGATTCTTTCGGTTTTGGTAGAAAATGTACACATATGCTGACACTAAATACTATGTCACACCTGCTAGCAGTGAGATACAATAGTAATCCAATCATACCTCTGTATTTGGTCTCATCTACACTAGTTCCTGTTTCATCTGCGTCTAACTTGGTTGTAGTTGCCATGAGAGTGTCGCTGATCTTGGCATAAACATTCCAAACTTGATGAGCAACTCCTTAATGTGTTTCTATTAATGGATAGATGTTCTCTCATTCATATGATGATTTGTAGTCCTAAGAAAAAAAGTCAACTCACCCATCATACTCATTTCAAACTCACAAACCATAAGTGTAACAAACTCTTCTCCAAGGATTTTATCCGTTCTTGCAAAGATAACGTCATTAATGTACGTCTGAACTGTGAGCACATGCTTTCCTTTCCTTTTGAGAAATAATGTGTTGTCTATCTTACCTCTGAGATATCCATGACTTAGTAAAAAACTTGACGGACAATCATACTAGGCTCTGGGTGCTTTACAGTGCTTTGTCTAGCTTGTATACATAATTTGGATGTTTATGGTCTTCAAACCTCAGAGTTTGTTCCCATATAATTCCTCTTGAAAGTAACGATTCAGAAAGGCACTTTTTATGTCCATCTGATATAATTTGAACTCCATGTGAGCTGCAACCGCAATCAACATCCTTATGGCTTCAATTATCGCAACTAGAGTAGAGGTTTCATCATAATCGATCCCTTCTTCTTGGTTGTAGCCCTGAACTACGAGTCTGGCTTTATTGCTGGTGACAACACCTTGCTCATCCAACTTGTTTCTAAATATATACCTACTTGTGCCAATAATAGTGTGGTGTTGAGGAGGGGGAACCAGGTGACAAACTTTGCTACGTTCAAATTGAAGAAGCTCCTCTTGCATTGCAGAGATCCATTCATCATCCAGTAGAGCCTCTTTGACATTTTTGGGCTCAACAAGGGACACATACGCGGAAAAGGCACATATGTTTCTAAGATTTGATCTTGTAGCCATACTAGAATCTAGGGGAGTCAATAGGTTTTTCAGAGAGTAAGCTCTTGTGTTTTTAGTTTATGACCTTGATTATCTATCACTGTGTCATTGTGAGACACTATTGAGGGTCTTGCCTCACTGGATGTTCCTGGCCTGGGTTCCTTCCTTCTAACCTTTGCATTAGGGGTCTGAGTATGGAGATTCACCTATTGAGCTTGAGTGACAGTAGGACTCAAGAGTCTCTCCTATTATTTGCCATCCCTAGCTTGTGAACTTATTCCTGCAAAACCTTCTCGTCCATGGAGTTGGCCTCATCAAATATAATATGTACATTTTCTTCAACACATGTGGTTATTCTATTTAACACTTTGTAAGCCTTGCGTTATGAGGAGTATCCTAAAAAGATTCCTTCATCACTTTTAGCATTCAACTTTCCTAGAGCATCCTTTCCATTGTTGTGCACGTAACATACACACCCAAAGGATATGAGATGTGCTAGGTTGGGTTTTCTGCCTTTAAGTAATTCATAGGGCATTTTGTTCAAGATGGGTATGATCATGCATCTATTTATGAGGGAGCAAGAAGTGTTGACCGCCTTAGCCCAATAGCTCTGCGAGAGATTACTGGCGATCAACATAGTTCTGGCCATATCTTCTAGAGATCTATTTTTTTCATTTGACTATACCATTTTGTTGTGGCATCTCGAGGGCAGAGAAGTTATGAACTATTCCATTGTCTGAGCAGAATTTTAAGAATTTTGAGTTCTCAAATTCCGTACCATGATCAGACCTTAGACTCATTAGATCATATTTCAACTTCCTTTGCACCATTTTAGCAAATATAGTGACCACGTCAAATATTTCTTCCTTGCTTTTTAGGAAGAATATCCAAGTGAATCTAGAATAGTCCACAATCACAAAGATATACATGTTGCCTCCTCGACTTTGTACACGCATTGGGCCGCATAGATCCATGTGAACCAGTTCCAAGGGTTTCTGAGTGCTTACCATCCCAACAGGATAAAAGCTGTTTCTTACATGCTTTCATTGTGCACAAGCACTAGATATTTAGTCCTTGTTGACCTTTTCTTTAGGTAATCTAAGAACCAGTTTCTTGGATATCAACTTGTTTATTGTTGAGAAGTTAGCATGTCCCAGCCTTTTGTGCCACAGAATGGATTTATTGCTCATGGCACTAAGACACTTTAATGCTGGCTTTTTTGGCCCTTTTATGTCGACTTTGTACACATTCTTGTGTCTCTTCCCCCTAGAACCAACCTCTTGGAGACTGAGTTAGTCCCTTTGCAGTCAGAAGCTATGAATAGTACATTATTTCCTTTGTCTCACATTTGAGAGACGCTCAGTAGGTTGTGCTTTAGTCCCTCAACATAGTATACATTTTCAATACATTGGGATTGTGAGCTTCCCACTTTCCCAATTCCTTTGATCTCTCTTTGCTTTCCATTTCCAAAGCTAACGTTTTCGCCTTTGAAGTCAGTCATTAGAAGGAAATTTTGCTTATCTCCTGTTATGTGTCGGGAGCATGTATTGTCTAGGTACCATTGCTTTAGCTTTCCTTCTATTAATTCCTGCACTAATTAGCAAGGGTTAGTTTTGGGCACCCAGATCCACTTGGGTCCCTTTTGCTTATAGAAAGGGTGAATTAAATCTCTTCTAGCCCATCTAGGTAAGTTCCTTTTGAGAGAACCTGATTTTTTCATTTTTCTCCCATAGATCTTGTTTAGATAAGTAAGGTTGCTTTTAATTACTTTAGCATTCTTATCACACCTTTCTCTAACATGACCGAACTTGCCACACAAGGTCCATAGGATGCCAGTGTCACCCTCAATCCTCTTAGGTTCGCTTATTTTGAACCCAATCCCATACTTGGTGGTTGACTGACCTAACTGCATATCATCGAGCATCAAGGTGGACCTGGTCCATGTCATAGTATGCTTTAATTTAGCTTTGGTCCGTTCAAGTTCTTTGAGAAGAGTTTTATTTTTTTTGGTTAAGTTCATTAGTTCATTCCCTAGGTTCTTTGCCTTTTCTTCTAAGGCTAAGTGAACATGATTCATGACATTTTTCTCTTTTCTATAAGAATTGAGACTGTCAATCTTCTTTTGAAGCTTACAGTTAATAGTTTCTAGACATACATTCTCAGTTCTCAACTGAGCATATTCTTCTAGAAGGTTTTCTTTGGTCTCACTAATAGATAAGTAGGCATCAATTAAGATTAGTGACAGAGACTCAAGCTTTTTCTTGGAATAGTTGTGCATGTTCTTTTTAACATATTCAAAACTTACCTTGGTTTCTTGCTAGAAGCTGTCCTCTTTGGTTGATCTGCTCCTTCCATCAGTGTTATATTCTCATTGTCACATCCTATTCTAGAGTTAGAGTCATTCATTTCAACATCAACCAGTGTTTCAGCTTTTCTCCCATTGGTCTCATCATCAGACTCTTCTGATGCAACTAGTGCAAGAAAGTCATATTTCTCAAGTCCCTTAATAGCCATAAAGGACTTATTTTTTGGAGCCTTTCCATCTGATTCCTCACCGGAGGAATTTCCCATAGCTGCGAGTGCTTTTTTAACTGAGAGATTAGCCTTCTGATTAGTCATTCTTTTGTCCTTAAGAACGTGTTGGTCGTTCATGGGTTCCTTGGCTCTCTAAGGTTTGTCCTTCTTGTACTCAAGATCAGCCCACAATAGATAGAATTTGATGAAGTGATCAGGGTTTCTGATCTTAGGCGTATTTATACACCCAATTAGCCAAATTTACCCATGTTTAGAGCCGAGTTAAAAGATAAATTACTAAAGTTTAGCTGTTTTTAGTGTAATTTTGTCTTTTCTCGCTAATCCTTGGTCGAGTGCACTTTTTGGTTATGTTTTTTAGGTTTTTAAACTAATATGCATGTTTGGATTCGTAGCCAGAAACTAAGGAAGGATGAAACCGCATAAAGGAGCATGAAAAGTCAACCAGTCCGGAAAAATGAGGAAGTACGCATTGCAAACCAATGTGATAAACTCACAAAGGTTGATGAATTTGAAAAGGAGAAGAAAAAGGTGCAAAACACACATAGAGACACAAGTCCACATCGCGGACTTAAAAGCAAAGAAGTCAAAATTGGTCGGATGAGGGGATTAGTAAAATACACATTAGGAAGACAAGTCTGCGTCGCATACTTTGAAGATGCATGGGCAAAATTCGAAAATGAGAGTTTTAGGTTTATATACAGTCTTGGACATTATTTTCATTATCTGATATTGCTGGAAATGGGAGAAGAGACGAACAACTTCCATCTAGGGTTAATTCTTTTATTTTTTTTCCTCTTTTAAATCCAATTTTGAATGTTTCTTAGACTATTTATGTGTTTGAGACAAACAATGAGTGACTAGTTTCCTATATTTTGAGATTGTAGCCATAGACTATATTCTAGACTTTGATTTTTATGATTTATGAATGTTTTTTCACATAATTACTCTTATATTTCTTTTATCTATATTTCATAGTCCGGCCAACCGTGGAATACAATTTTTGTTTTCTCTGGATTCGAGAGATGTTGGAGTGGATAAAACACAAGGTATAGGGAGTTTGTTTGTTCTAGAAGACTAGGATGATTCATGTATGGGAGACTTTTGACACCTACTCATCCACCTCGCTTGTTTCAAATATAGAAAGATATCTGTAATGCATTTTCAGTGATCATGCCTATACCCGCTCAGCGATATAGTTACGCTGTCAATGAAAATAGGCCGGTAGAGGCGTGCAATCCTGCTTGGTAAATTAAATCCTGTGAATCAGTAATTAAAAAATTCAAGAATAATCATAAGAATTGAGGCTAGAGCATATGTCAAAACAATTACAGTCCCAGAATCTCTCTTAATCTGATAATCTCCTAGCAATCATTTGATCTTAGTCTTAGTTTTAGTTTTAATATTTTAATAGTAATAAGCAATAATCATTTCTTCTTGAAAAGCATGCATTACACAGTCAACTTTGGTTAATAATTGAAAGCTAATTAAAGTCCTTTGGGTTCGATATCCTAATTCATTTAGAGCTACTATATTACTTGGTTGAATGCGTACACTTGCATGTGCTATGGAAGCAACAAGATTTTAGCGCCGTTGCCGGGGCTTTTTAGTTAGCAATTGGTTATCTTTTAGAAGTTGATTTGTGTTGTAGTGTTTACCACACTTGATCTTAGCCATGTTTTGTTGCAGGAATTCAATTTGATCCACTGTGGAACCAGAGCCTTATTTCCTGCAAAGTAAGAGGAGGGCAGACATCTTATATCTAATCCCACCAATTGACCTTGTTGAACAAGAAGAGCAGCTGGATAATAAGGAGGAGGTAGAACTAGTGATTGACCCAGAACCAGAACCAGAGGTCAACCCCGTTCCTGAACCAATGACGGCTAGATCAGTTCGAGATGTGACAATCCCATGAGCTACTAAAGCCACTAACTACATCTGGAAACCACCTCCCCGTGGTAGATGAGAGCTAAAGCAGTGTATGGTGCAACTTCTGAACTCCACTAGACAGTTCACGGGATTGCCATATAAAGATCCCGAAGTTCATCTTCAGAATTTCTTGGAGATTAGTGACATGTACATTTCTCACGGGGTAAATTCTGACTATGTGAGGATGACTTTGGTTCCCTTCTCACTACTTCGGGAGGAAATGAGGTGGTTGCAAACTGAGCCACCTGATTCTATACTACTCGGGATAACCTGGCAAAGAAGTTCTTAATCAGGTTCTTTCTATCTGGGAAGATCGCAAAACTTAGGAGTGAAATCCTAAGTTTCAACAAAAGCTAGGAAAGAACTTGTACCAGGCCTAAGACAGGTTTAAATTTCTACTTATTGACTGTCCTCATCATTGCCAAACTAATGAGGCGTTGGTCCATATCTTCATTGAAGGATTGGAAGCCAACACAAGATTTTACTTAATTCTGTTGCAGGTGGACATGCTTTAGAGAAGACGTACGATGGGTTATATGCCTTACTGAATCATATTGCACTAGAGAATCTAGAATGGAATGGTTGACTAAGTAGACTTGTGGTGCAAAAATAAATAGGTGTGTTACAGGTGGATGTAATGATAGCGTTATATTCCCAAGTGTCAGCTATACAAAATGTGCTGACCACCCACTTCAACAACCTGTCATTGGGCCAATAATAAGCTCAGGTAAATGTGTCCAGTAGCAGCAAGGTACTTGGTGTGATGTGTGTGGTAGTGGAGACCACACAACTTAATACTGTGGGTCAAATCCTGAATTCATCAACTTTCTGAGAGATGCGAATAGAGGAGGCCCTCAAGGATTTGGTAATACGTACAACCCTAATTGGCAGAACCATCCTAACTTTTCCCGCAAGGGGGGTGGGTGGGTAATCAACAGAATCTGGCACCACCTTAATACAGACCACAGTGTGGTGGACAACTCTATAGTCAACAATCGCAGCCGCCTGTAAAGCTCGCAAATGCAATGGGCATGAGTGATAGTGAAGTGTTGAGACAAATCTTAGCTAATTATCAGAATAATCAAGTAAAACAGGCTAAGCATGCGGCCAAGATCCGCCAAAATCATCTGGATTTTAAGAGTCTTGAGAAGTAGATTGGGCAAATGGCAAGTGCACTAAACGCTAGACCTCAAGGTGGGTTGCCAGGGGACACTAATCCAAATCTAAAATAGGTAAATGCGGTTAGCACAAGGAGTGGTGAGCCCATGATAAAGTTGGTCCCAAAATCAAAAAGTGTGGACAGCCTAAGTGCAGAGAAAGAAGAAGAGGCTGGCAATCCCAGCCCTCTAAGTGTTGAGGCTGAGCCAAAGCAAAAGCCTTCTCCTCTATTTCCCCAAATGTTTAAAAAGAAGAAAGAGGATGAGTGTTTCTAGAAGTTCATTGGGCTCTTGAAACAGGTATATATTAACTTACCTTTGATTGATGTTTCGCAGGGGATCCCAAAATATGCCTAGTATGTGAAGGATATTGTGGCCAACAAGAGTAGGTCGGTTGAGTACAAAACTGTGGCACTCACTGAAGAGTGTAGTTCCAAGATCCTGAATAAGACCAAGTTACCTACCAAATTGAAGGATCCTGGGAGCATCACTATTCAAGTGGTGAATGAAAACTGTTTGAATGCTAAAAGATTGTGTGATTTGGGTTCAAGCATAAATCTGATGCTCAGGTCTATGTTTAGAAAGTTGGGTCTTCGAGACCATTCTGCTTGCAAATTATTCGGTGGCTAGACCGGACGGGATTATAGAGGATGTCTTAGTCCAAGTGGGACCTCTTATATTCCTTGTGGACATTATCATCCTTGAATTTTAGCCAGACCCAAAAGTACCATTCATTCTAGGGCGCCCATTCTTGGATACAGGAGGGACGTTTGATAGATGTTGCAGCTGGGCGCTTGAGTATGTTTACTCATGACAAGGTGGAGGTCTTTGACATCTACCAAGAATTGAAATTGCCTACTATGTATGAAGATTCGAAAGCCATTACAGTGTTTGATGCAGAGGTTGCAGTCACTCAAATTGAGGCCAAAGATCCTCTACCAAAAGTATTGTTAAACCAAGAGCTAGAGGATGACTTTGAGCCTAAGAAGATTGTAAGTGTGCTGGACTATCCAAATGTCAGCATGCTAAAAAAGTTAGCAAAACCATTGGATAGGGTGTTGGGTTTCTCGCCCAAGCCCTCCATTCAAGAAGCTCCCTAATTAGAGTTGAAACCACTGCCCTCCTATCTTAGGTATGTTTTCCTTGGTGAGAATGATACTTTACCTATAATTTTGTTTGCTTCTTTGTCTGTAGCCCAGGTTGATGCCGCTATTGCTGTGTTAAAAAGGAGGAAGAGGGCCATGGGATGGCGAATGTCATATCTTCATAAAATTAGCCCAACCCTAAGAATGCACGAGATATTTATGGAAGAGAATCACAAATCGGTAACCCAACGACAGAGAAGGCTAAACCCCATCATGAAAATGGTGGTGAAGAAAGAAATATTCAAGTGGCTAGGTGCTGAGATCATCTATTCAATTTTAGACAGCAAGTGGTTGAGCCCAGTTCAGCGTGTCCCAAAGAAAGGTGGGATGACAGTGATCACCAATGATTAAAATGAGCTCATTATCACCAAAATGGTTATCGAGTGGAGAATCTGCATGGATTATAGAAAGCTTAATGATGTGACAAAAACGATCACTACCCAGTGTTGTTCATCGATCAAATATTGGATAGGTTAACAGGGCTCGATCAAATATTGGATAGGTTAACAGGGCAAGAGTATTATTGCTTCCTGGATGGGTATTCAAGATACAACCATATCACCATTTCTCTAGAGGATCAAAAGAAACTGCATTCGCATATCCGTATTGTACGTATTCATTCAGGCGCATGCCCTTTGGTTTGTGCAATGTACTCACCACATTTCAAAGGTGTATGATGGATATCTTTCATGGCATGGTGGAGAATTTTGTAGAGATCTTTATGGGAGCCTTCTCAGTGTTTGGGGAGTCCTTTGATGTTTGTTTGGAAAACATGGGCAAGGTGTTAGTGTAAGGACCCGAAATTTTTGTACGACCTCAATGAAGCATGGTGATCTGGTTTCAGAAATGTTTTAGACCAAGGTGATACTTCATGGGAGCCATCGCGGTCCGTGTGACGCTTCATGGACCGTGTGGTGGGCCGTGTGTCGTAAGGCTTCCGAAGTGAAATATTTCTAAGTATGGGATCTTCATGCTCAAGCTAAGTTCCCCTTCAAGCCAGGTATGTGGGTCTTGATTCTTGGTCTCTTTCAACCAAGAAGACCCAAGTTCCTTTCAAACTACTTTATGAAATTGTCTACTTAGAAATGTGAATTTTTACTACTTGATCTTGGTAACCTTGAACAATGCATGTGATGTACATTATTCCGAATTTTAAGTTTTGTTAAGTTCCTTTATGATGAACCATCTTGAATTATGAAACTATGAACATGCATGTCCTTTTAAAGATGATATTATGCATGGGTGGTTTATACTATTATTTTCATACGAATTTTATTGTGAATTTCCTAGACTTCATATTGTACTGCTAGTTTTAGTTTTACTCTATATTACCCATGTCATTCTCACATCACTCACACATATGCATTCATTTACATTGGTTGGTATGAAGATTATGAAGTGGGTTAGAACCCAACATGTATGCATATGTTTTGGATGAAAATTATGGTTATGAACAAGAATTGAGTAAAAATCTATGAACACAAGCATGATATAAGTTGAACACCATTATGACATGAATTGATAGTACTAAGAACTTGACTTCTACATGAATACGAATTATACGGGTATGTATATGATGTGACATCTTGCATGAGTATGTAAATGCTAAGTGTGTATTGATGAGGATGGGCACAACCCTCCCTTTACACAATGCATAGATGAGGATAGGTACAACCTTCCCTATGCACATGATTATATGAGCTAAGTGTGTATTGATGAGGACGGGCACAACCCTCCCTTTACACAATGCATAGATGAGGATAGGTACAACCTTCCCTATGCACATGTATTAATGAGCTAAGTGTGTATTGATGAAGACGTGCACAACCCTCCCTTTACACAATGCATAGATGAGGAAAGGTACAACCTTCCCTATGCATAGTTATGTCATGAGCTACATGTGTACTGATGAGGACGGGCACAACCCTCCCTTTACACAACACATAGATGAGGATAGGTACAACCTTTCCTATGCACATGGTTATATGAGCTAAGTGTGTATTGATAAGGACAGGCACAACCCCCCCTTTACACAATTCAAGTAAGGAGTGATTCTTTGAGTGCTAGTATATGTGGGTTATGGCTACTCTATTATATGGCATTTTGTGCAGGTTAACATCATTTTCCTTTCATTTTGCATGCCCGCATACTTAGTACATTCAAACGTACTAACGGATACTCTATGACTATATAATTTTACCATGTAGGGACTGAGCAGTTTGGATACCAATCACTGGACGAGTAGTCCATTCTTGAAGACTTCTTTTGCGGTGAGCCCCGTCTTCCGAGGGCCTGCTAGTTATTTCTTATGATTACTATGTATGTTCTTTTATTGAGGGTGAACCTGGAACTTGTCCTGGCCCCCGTTTCTTGATTAGAGGCAGATGTTGGGCACTTTGTAAAACCTTCTCGTTTTGCTTATCAATAAATGAATGGATTCCTGAGATTTGATTTCCGTCATTTAGTTATATGTGCTTAGATACTATTTGAACAAAAAATTTGATACTTTGAGGCTTGTTTGGGGACCTCGGGTCCTTATTCGCTGTGTCACATCTAGGCCCCGACTCCGGGTCGTGACAGTTAGTTCGCTGTGAAGAGACTAATCTCGTCCTTAACCGGGAAAAGTGTCATTTCTTGTGAAAAAAGGGATAGCCCTGGTTTATAAGGTATGTATCCAAGCAAGGATTGGTGGTTGACCAAGCTAAAATAGAAGTGATAAAGAAGCTACCTCCACCCATTTCTATAAAAGGAGTCTGAAGTTTCTTGGGTCATGCGAGGTTCTACCGGCACTTCATCAAAGACTTTTCAAAGATCTCAAAGCTATTATACGCTCTACTAGAAAAGGAATTAAAGTTTAAGTTTGATGCTCCTTATTTGTAGGCTTTTGAGACCTTGAAAAAAAGGTTGGTAGAAGCACCCATCTTGATGGCTCCAAATTGGGAGCTCCTATTTGAGCTTATGTGTGATGTCAGCGATACAGTAGTGGGGACAATCTTAGGACAACACAAGGATAAGATCTTCCACTCGATATACTATGGCAGAAAGACCTTGGATCCAACACAGTGCAACTATACAATAACAAAAAAGAAGATATTGGCATTGGTGTTTGCTTTTGACAAGTTTCGTTCCTACTTGGTGCGTACCAAAGTGATAGTGTTTACTGATCATGCGGCGTTGAGGTACCTTTTTAACAAGAAGGACATGAAAACTAGACGTATTTGGTGGATTCTCTTACTACAAGAGTTTAACATCGAAATCAAGGATAGAAAAGGGTGTGAAAATCAAATCGCAGATCACCCGTCCAGGTTAGAAAATGATACTCATATCAGGGAGCAGGGTCAGATTAGGGAAGAGTTCCCGGATGTGCAACTCTTGGCTTTGAGTGTTTAGGAGTTGTCATGGTATGCAGATATTGTCAACTATTTGGTGAATGGGGTATTCCCACCCGATGCTACTAGCCAACAAAAGAAAAGTCTGGCTCATGATGCTAAGTCCGATATATGGGATGATCCTGATCTCCTCAAGTAGGGCGCAGACAAAATTGTGAGGAGATATGTACCAGAGGCTGATATACGCCAAGTGCTTCAATAATTCCATGCTTCACCATATAGAGGGCATCATGGAGGAGAGAGGACTGCCCACAAGGTATTACAATCCTATTTCTTCTGGCCCATTCTATTTAAAAATGCTATTGATTATATCAGGAATTGCGATGCATGCCAATAGACAGGAGCTATATCTAAGAGGCATAAGATGCTTTTCAATAACATACTAGAGGTGGAGATCTTGGATGTTTGGGGGATAAACTTTATATGGCTATTCCCACCATCTTTTGGCAACTAGTACATACTTTTGGCTATGGACTATGTGTCTAAATAGGTTGAAGTGACTCCAAGGTAGTGAGTAAATTCTTGAAAAAGCATATCTTCATGAAGTTTGAGACTCCACGGCCTATTATAAGTGATGGAGGGGCATACTTCATCAACCAAATTATGAAGAACTTGCTTGCAAAGTATGGGGTCAGACATAAAATGGCCATAGCCTATCACCCATAGACAAGTGGATAGATTGAGTTGTCCAATTGCAAAGTTAAGCAAATCTCGGAGAAAACTGTCAATGCGACGAGAAAGGACTGGGCACTAAAGCTGGATGAGGCTTTGTGGGCATATAGAACAACACATAAGACTCCAATTGGCACTTCACCTTACAAGATGGTCTATGGGAAAGGCTGTCACCTCCCTGCCGAGCTAGAACACAAGGTGTATTGGGAAATCAAAAAGCTCAATCTTGATCTGAAGCTCGCCGGACGCAAGTGGTTGGAACAATTGGAGGAGCTAGATGAGTTCAGACTCCAAGCATACGAGAATGCCAAGCTCTACAAAGAGAAGACCAAGAAATGGCATGGTCGTCATATCATCAAGCACACTTTTGAACCTAGGCAAAAAGTACTTCTTTTCAACTCTCATTTAAAGCTTTTCTCAGGTAAATTGAGGTCCAAGTGGAGTAGACCATACAATATGGTATGTATGATGCTGCATAGTGTAGTTGAACTACTTGATGGGACCAAGAAGAACACATTTTTGGTGAATGGACAAAGGGTCAAATACTACTATGGTGTTTACATGGACTACGAGGAAGAGGTCATTGGCTTAGCTAATGATGAGTAAAAGTTATGCTAAGTCAAGCCACGATGGTAAATCAGGCGCAGCATGAGAGGAAACCTATGGTGAGATATTTTAAATTATTACATTTTAATTCTTAGTATAAAAGAATCCCATCGAAAAATCATTAACTGGCACAAAGTACCAGTCCGCGACTAGTTCACATCGCAGATTTGATCTTCTATATTTCTCGTCAATCCATTAGGTATTTTTAAATTTTTATTGGATGGATTGACTTGTTTTCATGTTTTAGAGCATATGCAGGTGTTCAAAAAAGAATTTCAAAGTTGGATGCTCAAAATATAAAATTTTTGGGGCCCAGTAGGAGTTGCTTATCCAGTAAGGTACGCGACAGGTCCGCAGTCGACTTGTCGCAGACTTGGTCATTTTCAGGTTTGCCAGATTTCATGAAAATTGCAGAAAAAGGTAAAGTGTAAGTGAGCGACCGGTCCGTGTCGCGGACTTGTCGTGGAGTTGTGTAGTTTCCTACGAATTTACCCGGCCCGGCCCATTATTTACCCCTTATTTAAACCGCAAATCCCCATTTTTCTCACCCATTCACGATTTGCTCTCCACTTTCTCCCCTTTCTTTCAATTGTTTTCAACTTCCCACCCAAAATCGTTCCATATTCAACCAAATCTGTGACCCCCTTTAGTTTTGCAAGTGTACCTATGTATTTTCTCTCTTTCTAAAGCATCTTAGGTATGTTTTATCTTCTAATTGGTTTGCAATTATGAGGGTTTTGCTTGGTGGGCATTGGTTTCTTATTTAGTCATGATTTCTTGTGTATCACATGTAATTCACGTAATTTTTGCTATGGGTATTTGATTCTTATGCTTAATCATGCGATTTGGGGTGAAATTGTGTGAGGGACCTCTTGGGCTGTCACGCCCCGAGAGGGTACCCTAGGCGTGGCCGGCACTCAGAGACTATTGCTAGTCCCCAAGCGAACCACTTGGACTCATCGTCACATCATACTCAACAGCGGAAGAAACATCCTCAAGGAAAAGACCTTAATATAATTAAATTAATCAAGTCTTTATACAAAATGTTAATTTCCAACAAAGAATAGTTGAAAAAAAACAATACATCACATCCTCTACTCAGTGTCTATGAAGCCTCTAACTCAAACATCTCAATGGTACCATGACAGGCCATGGTTACCCAACTCAAGGAAAATAAAGTACAACTCAAGCTAGATGATAAAAATATGGAAATCCTCCGAAAACAAGGAGGTCTCACCAATCAGCTGAATGCGAATAGATCCTCAACGAAGCGCCTGTTAATGATCTCTAATACCTGCCTCTGCATCATAAAACGATGCAGTCCCAGAAGGGGACATCAGTACTTGGAATGTACTGGTATGTAAAATAGCTGAGTGAAACAGAAACAAGTAGAATAATATAGGAATAACATCAACTCAACATCATACTCCATCAGAATGTCAAATGTCTATCTAAAGAAAGAATAAAGAGTAGACAATGACCCATCAACATCTCATCAATACATCATCAATACATCAGACTCACCTCAAGGAAACTCAACTCGACTCAACTCAACTCAACTCGACTCGACTCAACTCAACTCAACTCAAGGAACATCAACATCAACTCAACTCAACTCAGGAACATCGACATCAACTCAACTCAAGGAACATCAACATCAACTCATCTCAGGGAACATCGACATCAACTCATCTCAGGGAACTCGACTCAAACATCACATCAACATCAACATCAGAGTCCTATCAAAAGGAACCTAACTGGGAGTTTCTCTAACCGACAACCATCACTTATGAGCCAGTGATGATACAACGAAGCGATGCCGTTGCCACATCCATCCAATACCCTGCCCGGGGTAAAGGACATCACATCAGTGGATCCACAAAAAACATCAAACATCAGTCCTCTTTTGGGACAAGATAGGAGCCATCCGCATTGCGGTTCAATCCTCTCTTCCTACGCGGGCCACGTAGTTAATGGGTTTGAGTGGGACTCACTCTCTACCCATTTCGGTGCTCAATACTCCTCCCAGAACTCGACATGCTCATAAAACATCATCATCATCAGTCCCATAGGGACATAATACATCATCATCAGTCACATAAGGACATGATATAATACCTCAACATCAACATCGGTCCCAGAGGGACATAGTACATCATCTCAACATCAACATCAGTCCCATGGGGACATATTATAAAACCTCAACATCAACATCGGTCCCAAAGGGACATAGTACCTCACCTCATAACATCAACATCAACATCATAGACTCAAGATACTCTTTTAGAAATTAAACTTCCCATTTTAAGACATTATAAAACGTCATTCTCATCAACATCATCATCAAGACTCTCATCAAATGTGAAACACAATCACAACATCACAACATCATCATCGTCAAGGCTCTAGACTCATCCCTAAGTTCATTATGCATGCTTTTCAAATAATCATGTAAGGTTATGCAAAATCTCATGAAAAATGGTAACTTCAAGAAAACAAATAGTATGATGATCATCAACTTAGAAAACATGTAATTTCAAATCAATTTTTCAATGAAAAACTCTCAAATATTCATGCACACATACTCTTCAACCATCAACTCATCTTTGACCTCTATGGGGCACATGAGAGAACAAACTCATGCTTTTAGTTTAGCCTTACATACCTGGAAATTTGATATTTCAATCAAAATTTGATGAATACTCGTTTCTTGGAGAAAATCCTCAATCTCGTTGTTCTTTTAGAATGAAAGAACTTGGAAAGACATCGTTTGAAGAGCTTCTTTTTTATTCTTGACTTCTTGACTCAGAATCTTTAGAGTTTCTTGATGAAGAACCCCAATTCATGGAAAGAAGGATCAAGGAATCCTTTGTTGGGATTCTTGAATTCGCTTTCTTGAAACCCTAGGTTAGGATTTAAGATTCTATTAGGGATTTCATGAATAGATAGAGAAATTAGTTTAAAGCTTGTGAAGAATAACTCACCTTGATGAAGAATCTTGGAAGTTAATCCTAACTTGATGACTTTCTTGATGATTCTTGAGCGTTTTATGTTTAGGAGTGAAAGAGAGGGTTTTGACTTATGAAACTGACGTATAATGCGTTTTGGGACCTTAAATAGACGCCCAAAGGCTTTAGGGTAAAAGTACCCTCAAAATAAAATAAAGAAACGTCGGTTAGCTTATCCAGAAAGGGTTCGCGATAGGTCCGCGTCGCGGAGCCGTCGCGGACCTTCAGACAGCTCTGTAGGTCTCCAGTAAAATGGTCATAACTATCTACTTCGAACTCCGTTTAACGCGAAATAAGATGCGTTGGAAAGATAATTCAAAGATCTTTAATTTGATATATTATGGGTCACCTAACTCATTATACTCTAGGAGATATGGTCATTTAAAGTTGACCCTTCCATCAACTCATATGAAAACTTAGTTGCTAGAATTTCTTTGGACTTGGATTGATGTAAAAGATCAATTATAACTCTAAATCATATCTAATATACTTTAAATACTTAGGAATTGATCCTATCATATGAAGGATGACTCAATCTTAGTAAAAAAAAAGTTGGGGTGTTACATTATCTCCCCCTTGGGATCATTCGTCCTCGAATGATGAGTAAAGGTAGACATCAAGGCACGAATAAGAATAAGAACTCTTCTCAAAACTCACTCAATCAATCAAACTCTAACTCGTCATCAGTCTCAAACCATCTCCATTCAGACTCAGGAATGGACACATCAACTCAGAAATAGAAAACTCAATTTAAATCATGAGTAAGGAAATTACATCTTACATTCTCTTCATCAAGCACGAATGGAACATCGAAACTCAATCAATTTGAATCATTTAGACACCTTGTCAATCAGTCTTTTGAACTCAAGAAGGAAGCCATCAACTCAAATCGAGAATAGGAACATCGTATAAGACTTTGAGGACACTCTCATGCTCAAGTCCCCACCTCAATTGTGCTCTTTTTTTTTTCATGGCACTTTACCCCATCAATGCAAACTCATAGCTCTTATTCAAACCTCTACCTAACTACCTCTTCTTCTTTCATTCAGGCCTAGTTCTAAGCCTCAAGGTGTCATTCTTAAGGTGATCATATTCATACAAAGCTAATCCTCAATACTCATCTCTATACTCGAAATATTTATTATAAAGTCTTCAATAGTCTATCATTCAACTCGCACAATAACAATCAATTTAACTATGTCTCAGAACCTTTCAAGCCTACTTGTCACTTCTACCTCTACCATTCAATGAACTCTCACTCAAAGTCACATCAACATACTTTTACCTATCAATTGCGCATCATATGATCTCATCTCTTTCCTCATCCCTATCTCTATCCCTTCATGACACAAGTTTAATACCGATATCACAATGAGGATACATTCACTCCTTCTCATCCACCTCACTATCAGTCTACTATTATCAACATCACTATTTGGACGTGGAGGAACTCATCATCTCCCCCTTTGACGAAACCCCCAAACTACTACTTCTCCATGCAACATAAGCATGATTATACCTCTAAAACTTGATGCTCTACATCATATCATCAATAATGGCATAATAAGCCGAAGGTCAGTACACACGTGTAAGATGACATCAGAATCAAGAACCCTCACTCAATAGTAACTTGTACTTAGAGAATAATGCTCATCCTCATCACTCTAATACACTCGCATTATAGCATCCACGGATTTAATCCTACCATAGCAGCTTACACTCTCGATTACATGAACTCTTACCTCGGGAGATACTAATATGATTTTACCTATCTGTTAGACTCCTCACGATTTCTCTAACTACTCCTCCTCATCTATAACCTTAAAAGGAAATGGCATCACATCATCATCAGAATTAAGAACTCTTATTCACTCTTGAATTCATCTACCTCAAGCTCTTCTCCTCTTCTCTCAAGCTCTAGTCCTATTCAATTGTTAGAAAAGGACTTAGAATGGGATTTTAGACTCTTTTCATGTCGAAACGACTTATATTAGTCGTATAGGGAATTTATAAGGTGTTAGGAATGGACCAGAATGCCCCTCAATAATTTTAGAAATTTCCAGCCTCGAAGTGACTCAGTCCGCGACGCGGACTGGTCGCGAACAGTACATTTTCTTAAAAAATTTTCTGAACGAGTTTTCTCAATCCCGTCGAAAAGTTTGAAAAAAAATATAAGTGTCACTCCGCTACAGGTGCGCGACGCGCCTCTGTCGCGCACCGACACTGTTTCGGTGTTTGGATCGAAAAATTATCTTTTCACTCGGTCACTCTAAAAATCGACTGAAGCCTTTTCCCCACTCAAATTTTTGTGCTGATCACAAATCTGGCCTCGGATTTGCCATCCGAGCATCAGAAGGCGTGTTATGCGCACATCTCTCCTCTAGGGGTACTTTGGTAATTTTACCGGGCCTTACATCAACTCTTCCTTAGCTCTCAAGGTCCTCTCTCTAAGTTTATAAATCAATTTCCTCTACTAGGCTATAAGCATATACCTCCACATGGTCAAGGAATCACTATCCACAAGAATATCTTAAACTCTTCTGTTATGCTATAGTCGCATACATATAGCTAGCCACTCAGACTCTTTTCAACGCTATTACTCTTAGCTCCTTCCAGTCTCTATGGAAATCTCTCTATGTTTGCTATTCTTATGGCGTACATAACCACTTCCCACAACTCTCACAATCTAACCTCTTCTTTTGCCTGCTGGCACTCAACTTCTGTGCTCCCATAAATTTAATTGCATGAGAATTAGTCTACCATGGAAACTCGTTATCATCTATTGATGAGCCCCAAATCAACTTAGTTACTCATGATGATTAAGATTACTTACATCAGCGTACTTTACATCGATAACTCAAATATACTATCTAGATTCTTATAGCAGTTATAACTTAGAGCTTCACACATCTTTACACAATCATGGAAACATATCTTAAGCCTCTTCTTATCTGTCTAACCTCATAACTCGGTGAGTCTCATGAACTCACACTTAAAAATCATAAGCCTAATTTAGATCTATCACATTGAAAGCACTCTTTTTCCTCTATTCAACATCTACACTTCACCATCAATAGTATGAATACTACAACATATCAACATAACTTCCTACTAGTCTGAGCACGCCCTACCACATTCTAACAACAACTCTTCCTCTATACCTCATCATGAAAATCACTAGAGTACTTATGACTCTTTCATCAATCTTATGGCAATCAACTCAGCACATCATTACTTACCTAATGAATACTTAACTCTAACTGCAAGCCTCACCCAGCCATCACTCTTGTCATCTCGTCCCTTTCTTTCCATCATCATCCTTCTAACTCTGGGATGATTCAATTCTACTCAGGATTTATAAGACCTCATATCTCACTCTTAGGTGGTAACATCAAACTCTTTAGAGACATAGGTTCTCCTTTCATGGGTCACATCGGAAGCAAGTTTTGAAAAACAAATGGGTCTAGGTACATCTAGAAATAACTCAAATGCACGATTCATATGATTAATAGTGCACTCTTCTTAGTCAATCAACTTCGCATCTTAATCGGCTTTTCACAAGCCTAGACAGTCTTTCGACCATTCTGATTACTTTATCTCAAAGGATCTCATCTGTAAGAGTCAGAAAATTACTGTCGCTATCACCTCGTGGACGAGGCATCATCGAAAGGTTTAGAGCAACGCACGAATCATCGCAGATTTCTTAGGAAAGAGCTCTATCGCACGATCAGAATCTGAAAGAAGGGAAACTCATCCTAAATGTCCTATAGCCTCCCCATTATGGATGTGGCGCGCTTCACACCAATAATAAGGACTCTACTAGACACGGCTTCATAGACTCCCTAGGACACTTGAACTCTGTGCTCTGATACCAAGTTTGTCACGCCCCGAGAGGGTACCCTAGGCGTGGCCGGCACTCAGAGACTATTGCTAGTCCCCAAGCGAACCACTTGGACTCATCGTCACATCATACTCAACAGCGGAAGAAACATCCTCAAGGAAAAGACCTTAATATAATTAAATTAATCAAGTCTTTATACAAAATGTTAATTTCCAACAAAGAATAGTTGAAAAAAAACAATACATCACATCCTCTACTCAGTGTCTATGAAGCCTCTAACTCAAACATCTCAATGGTACCATGACAGGCCATGGTTACCCAACTCAAGGAAAATAAAGTACAACTCAAGCTAGATGATAAAAATATGGAAATCCTCCGAAAACAAGGAGGTCTCACCAATCAGCTGAATGCGAATAGATCCTCAACGAAGCGCCTGTTAATAATCTCTAATACCTGCCTCTGCATCATAAAACGATGCAGTCCCAGAAGGGGACATCAGTACTTGGAATGTACTGGTATGTAAAATAGCTGAGTGAAACAGAAACAAGTAGAATAATATAGGAATAACATCAACTCAACATCATACTCCATCAGAATGTCAAATGTCTATCTAAAGAAAGAATAAAGAGTAGACAATGACCCATCAACATCTCATCAATACATCATCAATACATCAGACTCACCTCAAGGAAACTCAACTCGACTCAACTCAACTCAACTCGACTCGACTCAACTCAACTCAACTCAAGGAACATCAACATCAACTCAACTCAACTCAGGAACATCGACATCAACTCAACTCAAGGAACATCAACATCAACTCATCTCAGGGAACATCGACATCAACTCATCTCAGGGAACTCGACTCAAACATCACATCAACATCAACATCAGAGTCCTATCAAAAGGAACCTAACTGGGAGTTTCTCTAACCGACAACCATCACTTATGAGCCAGTGATGATACAACGAAGCTATGCCGTTGCCACATCCATCCAATACCCTGCCCGGGGTAAAGGACATCACATCAGTGGATCCACAAAAAACATCAAACATCAGTCCTCTTTTGGGACAAGATAGGAGCCATCCGCATTGCGGTTCAATCCTCTCTTCCTACGCGGGCCACGTAGTTAATGGGTTTGAGTGGGACTCACTCTCTACCCATTTCGGTGCTCAATACTCCTCCCAGAACTCGACATGCTCATAAAACAACATCATCATCAGTCCCATAGGGACATAATACATCATCATCAGTCACATAAGGACATGATATAATACCTCAACATCAACATCGGTCCCAGAGGGACATAGTACATCATCTCAACATCAACATCAGTCCCATGGGGACATATTATAAAACCTCAACATCAACATCGGTCCCAGAGGGACATAGTACCTCACCTCATAACATCAACATCAACATCATAGACTCAAGATACTCTTTTAGAAATTAAACTTCCCATTTTAAGACATTATAAAACGTCATTCTCATCAACATCATCATCAAGACTCTCATCAAATGTGAAACACAATCACAACATCACAACATCATCATCGTCAAGGCTCTAGACTCATCCCTAAGTTCATTATGCATGCTTTTCAAATAATCATGTAAGGTTATGCAAAATCTCATGAAAAATGTTAACTTCAAGAAAACAAATAGTATGATGATCATCAACTTAGAAAACATGTAATTTCAAATCAATTTTTCAATGAAAAACTCTCAAATATTCATGCACACATACTCTTCAACCATCAACTCATCTTTGACCTCTATGGGGCACATGAGAGAACAAACTCATGCTTTTAGTTTAGCCTTACATACCTGGAAATTTGATATTTCAATCAAAATTTGATGAATACTCGTTTCTTGGAGAAAATCCTCAATCTCGTTGTTCTTTTAGAATGAAAGAACTTGGAAAGACATCGTTTGAAGAGCTTCTTTTTTATTCTTGACTTCTTGACTCAGAATCTTTAGAGTTTCTTGATGAAGAACCCCAATTCATGGAAAGAAGGATCAAGGAATCCTTTGTTGGGATTCTTGAATTCGCTTTCTTGAAACCCTAGGTTAGGATTTAAGATTCTATTAGGGATTTCATGAATAGATAGAGAAATTAGTTTAAAGCTTGTGAAGAATAACTCACCTTGATGAAGAATCTTGGAAGTTAATCCTAACTTGATGACTTTCTTGATGATTCTTGAGCGTTTTATGTTTAGGAGTGAAAGAGAGGGTTTTGACTTATGAAACTGACGTATAATGCGTTTTGGGACCTTAAATAGACGCCCAAAGGCTTTAGGGTACAAGTACCCTCAAAATAAAATAAAGAAACGTCGGTTAGCTTATCCAGAAAGGGTTCGCGATAGGTCCGCGTCGCGGAGCCGTCGCGGACCTTCAGACAGCTCTGTAGGTCTCCAGTAAAATGGTCATAACTATCTACTCCGAACTCCGTTTAACGCGAAATAAGATGCGTTGGAAAGATAATTCAAAGATCTTTAATTTGATATATTATGAGTCACCTAACTCATTATACTCTAGGAGATATGGTCATTTAAAGTTGACCCTTCCATCAACTCCTATGAAAACTTAGTTGCTAGAATTTCTTTGGACTTGGATTGATGTAAAAGATCAATTATAACTCTAAATCATATCTAATATACTTTAAATACTTAGGAATTGATCCTATCATATGAAGGATGACTCAATCTTAGTAAAAAAAAAGTTGGGGTGTTACATGGGCTTAACCCTAGGTCAAATTTTGCGCAAATTTTTGGTTAAATTATTGTTTCAGGTAGTTAATATGCCCAAAATTCGTTATGCTTTACATGTTTCTCATGAGTTGATACTTTGTGAACAATTTCTTGGGTCTGTCACTATTGTTTAAGGCTAAATTGTTTGCTCCATGGTGGTTGTGAGCCATGTGGTTGTTGTTGTGAATTGTAGGGTCTTATGTTGTCCAATTGTGCTTAATTGAAGAGATTGGATGTATTGGATGATGTTAGTATTGATGGTGGGTTGAAAATTAAGTGTGGGGTAATTTATGTTTACCTTGGTAAGGACAATTATGGGAACACAAGGAGAAATCTAAGTACCCTTTTCATCATCCTATGATTCGAACCAAGTGTGGGGTTACGTTGCCGGGTTGCAATTGCGTAAAGGGGCTTTGTGTGGTTTGAGACTAACTTGGAAATTTGGGTCTTTGCAGGTATACGATGGCATCTAGAGCAAGCCGAGCACGTGGAGATGGAGCATCTAATAGCCATAAGAGGGATAGGAGTGTCCCAAAGGTACCTCCAGTCCCTGCACCTCCACGGGGCCAGACCCCTCGATACGGGCTTAGGGTAGTGGCACAACATGGAAAGAGATAGTATAAAAGCCATGATGAAGCTAAATATTTTCATGACGTCCCAATTAATGCTGATATCCTGGCCGGATACTTCCTGGCCATTTATCAGCGCTGTATGGAGTATCACTTGGACTTTATTTTTGGGGAAACCCAATAGTGTAACTTGAGTTTGGTCTGAGAGTTCTATGCCAACCTCCAGATCGAGGCGTGGTCCTAGGTTGTGATAGTACGGGGGGAGGGGGGTAGAGGTAAATATAACCCCGTAGCCATTAATGCCACCCTTAAGACTATGGATGTCCCATCAAGCCTATTTACTGAATTGTAAATCCAGCCTCCATATCAGGCCATCCGATACACCTTGTCAGGCTCCAACTCCATAGCCAAGTGGATCCGGCATGGCTATACAAGCTATCACCAAGCCTTTCTATTTGCTCGCATGAATCAAGAGGCTAGAGTCTAGGTTAATATCATCATGCACTGTTTCTTCCCAGGCTTGTACTTCACAGGAATCACCTGGGATAAGGTCTGTTTCGCTTATGCATTCATGATCGGAGTTGTGCTTAACATTAGGGCCGTGTTCAAGTCCTCTATGAGGAAGGCCTGTGTGCACAAGGGCCACATGTATGCTTTTGAGGGCCTAATCACTGAACTTTGTAGGCATGCAGGTGTGCCAGAGGAGCCCTTTGACTACTTTTCTCAAATTAAGGCACCCTCTATTGTCTCACCAACATAATGGGGCCAGATGTCTCCATGGGGCCTGTCTTGACCATGCAAGAGAGGGAACATCGGGATGAGCTTATCATGACACGGATGTATGGGCTGGAGATGTCATGACATGGGACTGTGGCCGCCCTTCCACAGAGGATGATCTTCATCAGGTTGAGGTCCAACATTCACTCAATCATGCAAATGCGATAATGGGTATTGGGCCTCAGTTCTTCGAGCTTGTGGAGGATGATATTCCGATGGACCCAGAGAATACTAGGGAGACTTTAGACTTGGAGGATGATGATGAACCAGCTGAGGATCCACCCCTGTATGTACATGGAGTCTTAGCACTTCCCCCTACAGATATGGAGGATTGAGTACCTTATTTCCATCACCACAAGTTTCGTATGTCTAAGCACTAAGGACAGTGCTTTGTTTAAGTGTGGGGTGGGAGTTATTGCTATTGTTTATGACATCTTTTATCATCATTCTGGTCATGTAAAGTTCAGACTATGTTTTTATTTTCTATTTCTCTGATGTTCAGTTTAGACAATGTTTTTATTTCAATTGAGTCGTAAATAATTACATGGTATTATGTTTTGTTGAATGTTAGTAGTTATTGTAAATATCTTGAATGGTTGAATGTTTAGCTCGTTTGGTGAATGTTTGGCATGTTGGATGTCTCATTTTATTAGTCATAGTTAAGTGATGGTTCCTTATAAAGGATGGATGACGACTATCCTAAGGGTATTCATCAATTGTGAGTTTCATATAGAGTGTCGGTAGTTGTGTTAAAGGTGCTATATTGTGTAGTGGGTTTCGTTTGAAGAAAATTAAAAAATTCGAATGACCCACTTTTAATTTTGGAATCTTATGAATTCATGCTTAATATTAAATTTGTGTGGATGAATGTGATGGTTATTATGTTATGAATCCTTTAACGAAAGTGTGCCATGAGAGTGTGAGCTTAATTATGTGTCCATGTTGCGATAATTGCTAGAACTTGCCCTATATGTAGACTAAAATATATAGGAGTAGGACTTGAAGGATAAGATCTAGGCATTTCTTTGTTAGCCTTATTTTAGACCTTCGTTTTGACCTACCATGACATAGTCATCCCTAGTTAGCCCTGTTGAGCCTTAGCCTTGTTCTTTTAATAACCATATTTAAGCCGAATCCTTTTTGTTGTTTAACCGTGCTTTTGATCCCAATATCCTAAGCATTTTAGCATGAAAGAGATGAAGAGAATTAAGCTTTAAAAGGTACCATTAGGACAGACTTTGATAGGAAAGGAAAATAAATTTTGGAAAAATAGGGACCCAAAACAGTAAGGGTCTACTACAAGTTTGCGTCGCGGACCTATCGCGGTTTAGGTCTACCCCTAAAAAAACACAAAAAAAAAGGAAATAAATGAAGGTTTACTGTGAAGGTATACTAGGGTAGGGGGTGTTGATATTAAATCTAAGTGGAAAGTTGAAAGGAAGAGGTGATGGGAAAGTCGATGAAATGAGTGCTTAAAAGTGAAGTATGTTAGTCTACAATGCTTGGGAGCCGAACCAACCATATCCTTAAAGTTACTACCCACCTTTCTTTAGCCTACATTACAACCAAATAAAAAGACTTATGTGATCTTTCGAGTTAGATTTCTATTCTAGTGAGGACTTACATTAGAGGCAAGCCTATGGGAATTAGAAGCAACAGTGGATATCTCTTAGGAGAGCGAGAGTTGTGATTATACCCATTGTAACTTTCATTCAGGTGCTACTAATATGTGTGTCTACATGGGTAATTCTTCTTGTGAGCATATGATTATTGAAAGATTAATAACTGTAATAACTCAAAGCATGATTCTGCATAAATGCATATCCATCATAGATTACGATCTTGAGGTGTAGCGTCATTTGAGGGTGTCAATTGGATTGTGGAGTGTGTAGATAAGCCTATATGTAATATTTGTCCTTTAGTATTACTTCCTAGTGGTCGCATGCATATGTCTCGATTTGTCCGCGGACGAACAAAGCTCTAAGTGTGGGGTGATGATCAAGGCGTATTTATACGCCCAATTAGCCAAATTTATCCATGTCCAGAGCTAAGTTAGAGGATAAATTAATAAAGTTTAGGTGTTTTTAGTGTAATTTTGTCTTTTCTTGCTAATCCTTGGCCGAGAGTGGTTTTTGGTTGTGTTTTTCACGTTTTTAAATAGATATGCATATCCAAGTTTGTAGCCGAAAACTAAGGAAGGATGCAACCGCATAAAGGAGCATGAAAAGTCAACCAGTCCGTAAAAGTGAGGAAGTCCATGTCGCAGACCAATGTGATCAACGTACAAAGGTTGATGGATTTGAAAAAGGAGAATATAAAGATGCGAAACACACATAGAGACACAAGTCTGCGTCGCAAAATGGGAAGTAGAGAAGTCAAAATTGGCCGGATGAGTAGTATTAGTAAAATACACATCGAGAAGACAAATCCGCTCGCGTACTTTGAAGACGCATGGGCAAAATTGGAAAACGAGATTTTTAAGTTTAAATAAAGTGTTTAAACATTATTTTCATTATCTAATATTACTGGGAACGGGAGAAGAGACGGAGAACTTCCAAATAGGGTTAATTCTTTTATTTTTTCCTCTTTTAAATCCATTATTGAATGTCTCTTAGACTATTTATGTGTTTGAGACAAACAATGAGTGGCTAGTTTCCCATATTCTAGGATTGTAGCCATAGACTATATTCTAGACTTTGACTTTTATGATTTATAAATAGGTTTTCGCATAATTAGTCCTATATTTCTTTTATCTATATTTCATAGTCTATCCAACTATGGAATACAATTGTTGTTTGCTATGGATTCGAGGGATGTTGGAGTGGATAGAACACGGGGTATAGAGAGCTTGTTTGTTCTAGGAGACTAGGATGATCGTGTAGGGAGACTTGTGATATCTACCGATCCACCTTGCTTGGTTCAAATACACGAAGATAGTTTTAATGCATTTTCAGTGATCATGCCTATCCCTGCTCAACGATGTAGTTAGGCTGTCAATGAGAATACACCGGTAGAGGCGTGCAACCCTTCTTGGTAAACTAAACTCTGTGAATCAGTAATAAGAAAATCCAAGAATAATCATAATAATTGAGGCTAGAGCATATGTCGAAACAATCACAGTCCCGGAATCTCGCTTAATCTGATAATCTCCTAGCAATCATATCATTGCGAAACTAAGTTGAATTGCATGTTGTATCCCCTCTATATCAAAAGTAAGTAGTAGTTGGTTTCAGCAGACTATTTGATAGTGCTTAAGTACTATACTTCTTTTGCTTATCTGAGCTAAGTTGAGGATCTTATTGGTTACGATAGTTATTGCACTGTACTAAATACTTCTAACCAATAAGATACTCAACTTGTTGCTTCAGATAACAAAAAAGTAGTCATTGCATGGTAACAACAAAATATCTTTTTTTCTTTTTTCACACAGCATGTCACATCAAAATATCTGTAAAACTGATCTCTTTGTCAGGATTGCTCTCAAGTTCTAAGCTCCAATTGCAATATACTCTCATTTGAGTGTATTTTTTGTTGATAAAGTGGTATTAACAATGGGATCAAGAAGATGCAAGAATTACAAGACGAGGCATTTAAGCTTATAAGAAACCTCTAACCGACTAGATACAAACCTCTGCCCGTTGTTCCTTTATTTTCGTGAGAATCATCACCTTTTTTCAGAATTATTTCCCCTTAATTCAAAATCAGTGTTTGGTTATACAATTTCTATATCCATCTTGGAGTTGGATTCCAGATTTGGAAAAGTTCTCCAAACCTATTTTCCAACTCCATCTTCACAAATTCCAAATAAATTACTCTCCACTCTCCTTTGCAAAGAGTATAACCAAGCATAATTCCATCTTCAGTTCCAAATGCATAAATTCCAAATAAAGTTAAAAATATTTGGAACCTATGACCAAATGCCTATTAATTATACTTGAAAACGAATCCATGAATCTGTATTTAGGTTTGCAATTGATTCATATATGTGCAAATGTGTTGGTTTTCTTGTGTTATGTCCTCTCTTTATAAGGAAATTAAGCCTGCAATTTGCTTTCTACAGCATAGTGGAATCTCTTTGGTTTGTGTCTACAGTTAGGAGGAAATATTGAATGTGAAGTTAGTAGAGATAATATAACCTTATAATTGTTGAGGTTAATAGATACTAATTAAAACTGGGCACTCTTCTTATTTCATTAACAATTAATGTCATAACAATTGAATGGTGCATTAAGATAGTGTAACTTTTGTTGCTGAATGTGTGGTCTCATTCTTCATCTAGTGAATGATCTCATTATTGTCAATGTTCATTGTTTTGTGACTTATTAAAAATTCATGAGAGTTCATCAACATAGTCTCATTTAGCGTGCTATCTAAATCTTGTAGCTAGTGGATGCAAATTTGCTTTAAGTTTGAGGATTTCTCACTACTTCCATTTCCGCTCGGTCTTTGTTTCCAATCTTTTTACTTCTCTGGTAGTCCTTTTCTTTTTTGATTTCTTTTGAATTTTCTTGTGACTTAGTTTCACCACTAATAACTAGAGAGAGAGAATGAATTTATACGGTATTTAATTTGTATCTTTTGCCTTACATATGTTACAATCATGTACTCTCTGCGATTAACACTTATTCAACATTTTACTGAAATTGAACGACAATCTACAACTTAATTTGTTCATACCTTTCTGCTATTTCAAACAACTACTTCTCCATTCAACATATCAGGTGAGTGAGTCGTGCCCTCTTTCTTCGAGTTTCTTGATGTTTCCTTTATCTTATTAATACATTGCCTTGGACATTCATAATTGGTGTTTAATAATCATTTGGATTTCAAATAGAGTAAGACTAATTTAAGCTTTCTAGGATTGTTCCTTAAGATTACGTGAAGCATAGAATTTGTTCCCAGGAGTATGATTGAAATTTATTTCTTGTATTAGTTATTGTATGATAGGGATATATGTGATTCTATTTAACAAGGTATTTTCTGTAATTAAAATATGCACACTATATCAAGATATGCACTTTCCCAAGCTTTCTTATTTCGAACTTAATTTTTTGTTAGCTCTTTAAAGTTTATCTTATTTAGTGGGTTTTTTTTACTCTAGTATAACCTACAAGAATGAAGAACTGATTAAGAAGGTATATGTAAAACTCTCTCTAGTTTAAAATTATTTGTTCGTATTTGAAATACATTAGTTGAACATGTAAAATATGCTTACATATTAGTATACATATACATATACATATATATATATATATATATATAGTCTTTTTACTATTTCTTGCATGTGGTAAAATCATAACTCTTCTGCAGGAGTACATTTGGAGATTTACTACTACGAAAGAGATGAAGACCACCTTGTCTAGTTGCTCCTCTTCTTGCTTTCTTTTCTTTGATATATACAAAAGGAATAGCAAACACACTATAAGGTATTCTCTTGACTTTGCAAGTGAAGACGGTTATTTATTTACTTATGTGCTTTATTTTCTCTATTTCTTGCCTATCACTTAAGATTAACATCTAGTTGAATTTAAGATAGTATTAGATAGATGGTGTGATGAAGTACAATTCTTGCTTGAAAAATTAATTTATTTGATTTATTGGTCTACATCTGAGATTTTTAGGAACATTTGCACTAGGTTGAGCCTTTAATTGTCTCACCACTTACTCAAGGCTTAAACTAGATAGTTTTTAATTTTGTTTGTTTTACCTGCTTTAGATTTAGATGTTGTATGACAACATAAGGAATTGCAATTTATTCAGAATGCTTAATTATGTCCTTGGTACAAATTTTAGGATCAACTCTATACTAATGCCTTACAAAATACAGTTAAGATTAGAATGAGTGATAAATATTACCCCCTCCATTTCAAAAAGAATGACGTAGTTTGACTTGACACGGAGTTTAAAAAAATAAAGAAGACATTTCAATTTGTAGTTCTAAATAAAGTTATGACAAATGTACAAAAATGATTTTTAATTCTGTAGTCTTAAACATGTCATGTGAAAAGTTAAAATTTAAATGTTGCCCGTAAAGGAAAGACATCATTTTTTTTAAAACAAACTAAATAGGAAAGGAGGTCATTCTTTTTGAAATGGAGGGAGTATTTTATTTGCTTTATGGTAAATACAACAGATCCAATTCATTATGGGTAAACGAAGAAGCTCATGTAGGATGAAATCATGGAAGAGGTAGCTCTAGTTAATTAATAATCCTTGGACATCTGAAGTCATACATTTTGTTACTTATTATGGAATTTATCTTTCTTAGATCTTGACACTTGTACACCTTGAGATTATTGGAGTTTAGAAATTTTCTTTTATTATCCAATATTAGATAGTTGAACAAAAGTATATATAGTCACACAGTCACACTTCAAAGACTTGATTTAGATGATTTAATCTAGAGGTACCTTACGGTTACAAATTCAAAACAATTTCAAATACTTAGCTTCATATCTTACTTTCACTACTAATTAGATCTAGAAATTAATGTGTATTCTATATTTATTTTTTATAATCATGTCTTTTACACACATTGACATAGCCTTATTAGCCTCACTCCTTGTAATGCCAGACCAAATCTAACAAAAAAAAGGTATGAGGGTCCATTTTGTTAACTAGAGCAATAAGAAAAGGCAGGTACTTAAGCTTCTGTCATGTTTATCGCGGTAAGATTCTCATCTTTTAACAAATATTTATTCTTATGTTTATTGCACGAGGTATCTGTTTTGAAGATCTTTATTTGTGTTTTTTAATTTTAATTTTTTATTTTAGAGAAAACATGGTCAATATCTAGCATTTGTGGTGGTTGTGTTGCAGGAAATTTTCTGAGTGGAGTTTGTGTTTGATTTGTGGAAGTTGGACTAAAAGAGGGATGTCGACCTATGACCGCAATATGATGATTAACTGGAAGAACTTTCTAAACAAACTTAAAATGTAGGCCTTATGGTAGAAAAGGTGCTGATGCTTAACACACTAACTTTTCAAATGGAACTCTGGTCGAGAATTGGCTGTCTTGGTATGTTTGCTCAACACGGGCCATGACCTTTCTATTGTATATCGTTGTTTTTGGATGTTCAACCATATAACATTTTAAATATTCAAAATATTACATCAACAAATAGAAAGTGGGTAAAGATTTAAGCTTTAAGGCTCATTCCACGTTTTATTAGTGTCCTATGATTTGCGGGTACTGTTAATTAGACATGAGAGTTGTGTTTAACTTTGCTTCATTTTTTTTATGCAGGAGGTGTGTAGCAATAATTTTAAGCATGCTATCAATCATGTTAGAAATAATAGCTCAATTTTTTCTCACTTCAAACAAGTGGAAGTATTCACAAGATAGGAGAAAAATGCAATGATTATATTACATTGAATTTTTTGTAATGACAATTTAATCATAGAACATTGTCTTGTCATAAATTTAATATATTTGGGATATAATATAGTCTTTGTCCTAAAATTGTGTTCTCATCAATAATGTAATTCAATATTTGTTTATGAATTAAATTTGTATTTTATCACAAATATTGTCACTAATTATGACGACAATTTTATTTTCACTAACCATGATAAGTTATAGTGACAATTACATGTTGTTAGTAAAGGAGATACTTTTAGTGACGAATGATAGATTCAACTACTAAATTATTAATCTTTTAATAATAATAAATTTGTCCCTAATTTTTTCATTTAATGATGAATTTTTTTCGTATCTAAAAAGGCAAAAGTTAGTGACGGAATTACGTTGTTTAACTAAGAAATACATATAATTTTAGAGACGATTAGTGGTGTCACTAATTGAACTAAATAATTAGTGACGATATAATTTTGTCGGTGGTAACAACTTCTTTAGTGACAAAATCATACCATTAACTACAAAAAAAATACACTTTTTATGACAAACGGATTTGTCACAAATGTTCATGTATTTGGGGACAATTTTTCTTTTTGTAGTTAATGTAACTTTTTTAGCGACGAAACACTAAGTCGTCTTTATATACTTTTAGCCACCCACATTTAGGGACGACGGTGTGACAAAATGTTTTTCGTCACACAAGATTTTTAGTAACGAAATATCATTTATAAGTGACGAAATTATTTGTCTCTGATAATTGAATTTGTTGTAGTGGTAGTTAGGCTGTCAATGAGAATACACCGGTAGAGGCGTGCCTTGCTTGGCAAATTAAATCCTGTGAATCAGTAATTAGAAAATCCAAGAATAATCATAATAATTGAGATTAGAGTATGTCGAAACGATTACAGTCCCGAAATCTCGCTTAATCTGATAATCTCCTAGCAATCATATCATTGCGAAACTAAGTAGAATTGCATGTTGTATCCCCATCTATATCAAAAGTAAGTAGTAGTTGGCTTCAGCAGACTATTTGATAGTGCTTAAGTACTATACTTCTTTTGCTTATCTGAGCTAAGTTGAGGATCTTATTGGTTACGATAGTTATTGCACTGTACTAAATACTTCTAACCAATAAGATACTCAACTTGTTGCTTCAGATAACAAAAAAGTAGTCATTGCATGGTAACAACAAAATTTCTTCTTCTTTTTTTTCCACACAGCATGATCCATACTTCAACATCTGTAAAACTAATCTCTCTGTCGGGATCGCTCTCAAGTTCTAAGCTCCAATTGCAATATACTCTCATTTGAGTGTATTTTTTGTTGATGAAGTGGTATTAACAATGGGATCAAGAAGATGCAAGAATTACAAGATGAGGCATTTAAGCTTATAAGAAAACCTCTAACCGACTATACAAACCATTGTAGATACAAACCTCTGCCCGTTGTTCCTTTATTTCATGAGAATCATCACCTTTTTTCAGAATTATTTCACCTTAATTCAAAATCAGTGTTTGGTTATACAATTTCCATATCCATCTTGGAGTTGGATTCCAGATTTGGAAAAGTTCTCCAAACCTATTTTCCAACTCCATCTTCACAAATTCCAAATAAAGTACTCTCCACTCTCCTTTGCAAAGAGTATAACCAAGCATAATTCCATCTTCAGTTCCAAATGCATAAATTCCAAATAAAGTTAAAAATATTTGGAACCTATGACCAACTGCCTATTAATTATACTTGAAAACGAATCCATGAATCATAATAATAGATTAAGATTTAAATCATAACAGTCCCAGGTTCGAGCCCTATACCAACCAAATAAAAATTGTACGTTTGGCCCACAATTTTTGGTCTTTATTTTTGAGTTTATGAAGTTTTAAATGTCTATATATAATTCTTTACATTGGTATAAAATCCTAACCCTAATATCTAATCGTTCTCTTTTCCAAAAGAAAGGAGCCGCCACTATGGCTGCCACCATTCGACACCCTTCACCATCAAAGAACAACCATCCATGCACCACCATTTTCAATCCAAAAACACCAAAACTAGCAACCAGGTACAACCCCATTTTCTCTAGCAAATAAGAATAACTCCAACAACCCACAAACCCATCTTCCCCGTTTCTCCTTTTTTTTTTCCAGCCAACCTTGAACACCATAGCTTCACCGGCGAGCTTGAAGATCTCACAACTAGACCCTTCTTCTCTACCATTTTTGACCGAATCAGCCACACAGAAACCACCACAACCTCCGAACCCTCATGTTTCCTCGTCTTCTCTCCCTCATCTCCAACAAATGGAGCAACGTACCAAATCTCACCGGCGAACAACCATTGAGCAGCACCCCAACCTATTTGCTGCTTTTCGGCGAAATCTGGTAGTCCTTTATACCCTTTTCTTCTTATTTTAGTTTGTTTTGTTTTTGTTGATATAAGAGGGGCTGATTTTCTCTTTTATATATATATATATATATATATATATCATCATCATCATCATCATCATCATCATCATTTCTTCTGCGATGGAGATTTATTTTTAAAGGTTTTGGTGCTATATTTTTTGTTGATTTCTTTTCATGTGATTTTTAATTGATGGGTTGATGTCAATTTGGTAATTGCACTTGTCTTTTTGTTTATTTGGTTCTACGTTTTTGCTGTGCAGCCGTTGAGTTAATGTTTATGATATTGAGCTTGTTGTGTTAATAACTTTTTCTTGTGGGTGTAATCATTTAAGGAATTATGCTATTGTTGTTATTTTAGATTATATTTGCTGATTTAATTTGCTAATTTTCTTCCGTAAGCTTAAGTTATTTGCGTTATAGCTGATTTCGTTATCTTTATCCTTCTCTTTGTTAAACTTTCTTGCCCACTATTATTGTAATTATCTTTTTTCCTTTATTGCTATTAGTTGTTATTGGTTACCATTTCACTGCCTTGTTATTTTTGGAGTATTTCTATATTTGTTCTTTCTTTAATGTTTTACCATTTCACTGCCTTGTTATTTTTGGAGTATTTCTATATTTGTTCTTTCTTTAATGTTTTTATATATTATGTCCCTCCTTGATTTGTTCTAGTGTTTGTTTCATAGTTTTACTTATATGAACGACTATTATTAAATTGACCAATGAAAAATCTATCCGTCGGATTTTGTGGCCTCCCTATTTGAAAAGACGAACTTTTTTTAGTTTAAAGTAATATTGATTACATGTTAAAATTCACAAATTTTGGTTTAAGTTCATGTATATACATTGTTTGTTAAACTTGGCCGATGAAGAAATTACCCGTCGATTTCCAAGGCCTCCCATGTATATAAGATGGATTTTATTTTTTTAGATATTATTTTCATTCATATTTATTCACTATTAGCACTTTTACTAAGTGTTTTTACAGTACATCGAAATACTTTTTTATTTACTTATTTATTTATTTATTTATTTATTATGTACATTGTTGGCGTTAGACAAATAATAGGTCATTTTTCGTATTATTATTTACTTCATTTTTGTGTACATTTCATGATTATTATACTTGTGTTATATTGTTTATTTCTTTCTCAATTTGAAAAAATGTGTTTAGTTGGGACCTACAGTTGTGGATTCTGAAAGGTGCTAATACCTTCCCTTCGAAATAACTTGAACCCTTACCTGGAATTTATTGGTTCATAGATCCTTTTTGTAAATAATTAATTGATTTCCTAATTATCCTTAAAATTAGATGACGATTCTATAATTAAATTATTTTTCCTAAAAATTCTTTTGAAATTCTTTAATGTAAATATTTTTTGCGGATCACCGCGACGTTGCGCCTTCGAAATGTTAACTAAGGTTTCCAGTAGAAATGAGGCCCTTCAGTTGCATTTACTGGTCAGGAAACTTCTTGTTTTGTACTGTGGTTGTGCATCTATAAGGTCTTTGGATTTTCTACTGATGTTCTTACTTCTTTGCCTAATCAGGTGATGGGCATTAAGAAGAAAACATATGGAAGTGCTCTGTTATATTTGAAGTGGTTGTGACAGTGGAGCTGATGCTGGGATTGACAGTGGAGCCTTTAGTTTCAGCATGTGCAAAAAGCTTGTCCAGGTTAGCTATCCCGATTGTTCTTGCTATTATGTTCTCCTTTAAATTGGCTTATCTGGATAACAAGTATCTATAGAAGATTAGAGCTCTTGATTGTATATGTGCTATACATACATGCTGCCATGTAGGTCTGCGTGTAGGTATTGAGTAGTGAGGGGCAAGGTTTGAGCCACACGAAAACCTGAGTTCGTTGAATTTTGGATTTGGATTTCTAAATACATAATGGATTATGGATTTAATTTCTAAATATGTAGATTTTGGATTTTGATGGTGGGTTAGGGTCATGTCATCGGTTGGGGTCGGAGGCAAAGGGTAGTATTGGTAAGAGGGACCTTTGGTGCATTTCAAGAGGATTGGTAGTGGAATAGAGAAGTTCAAGGCAAAATGAAAGCTCAGAGGGTTGCCTCTACGAAGTGGTTAGAGTAGAAGGATGAGGATGAAAAATGAAGGCTTAAGGATATCTATAAGACGACGAAGATAGAAGTGAAGACGACGGTGATGAGTTCTAAGACAGCAGCATCTGAATGCTTGTATGTTGAGTTAGGTGAAAAAGGAAAGGACAAGAGATTGTATAAGATCGTGAAAGAGAGAGAGAAAAGTTCGCGACTAGTATCAAGTAAAGTGTATTAAGGATGAGGAAGGTGAGGTATTGGTGGACGAGACTTCTATTAAGCTAATGTGGCAAGCGTACTTTCATAAACTCGGACAAAGATATTGAGCTGGGTGATTTGGCACACTCCAATAGTCATCGAGATATTGTTTACTGCAGGTATTTTAGAGTTAAGGAGGTTAGACGAGCTATTAGTAGGATGAATAGAGGGAGAGCGATCAGACCCGATGAGATTCCAGTGGATTTTTGGAAGAGCATGATCAAGGATGGTACAGAGTGGTTGATTAGGTTGTTTAATACTATTATAATGACTGCTAAGATGCTCGATTAATGGAGGAGGAGTGCAATGGTTCCATTGTACAAGAACAAAAGTGATATTCAAACTGTAACAATTACAGGGGTATCAAGTTGTTAAGCCACACTGTGAAGATATGAGAGAGAGTGGTGGAGATGAGGGTGAGAAAAAGAATGTCTATTCATGCCGGTGTAGTCGACTATAGAAGCAATTCATCTTGTTCGAAAATTAGTGGAGAAATATAAGGGAAGAAAAAGGGAAACTGAAGCTTTGAAGTTAAACTATTACTAGATATTTAAAGTATGAAGCCTTATAACAGTATGTCATTCACTTTTTTACCCTTTTAAAATAGAATTCACTCTTGACAAAATAGTCATTCAATTATTTTTCTAATATTTACAATAACAACAATAACATACTTAGTGAAATCTTATTAAGTGGGGTTTGGATAGGGTAGAGTGTACGCAACCTTGTGAAGGTAGAGAGATTATTTTCGAAAGACCTTCATCTCAAATACATCAAACCCAAGTAAATAAAGGGGGAAAATGAAGAAAACAAAGTAGAAAGCATAGTAGTTGATTAGAAAATCAATTTACAATTGACAAAAGAAGCAATAACAGCAGCAAAAGAGTGTGGGAAGTGGAATACAATAAACAACATATTGCAATAGATGACAAAAACAAGAACTACAAGTGTATGACTAGTATTACGACATGCATTAGCAAGCCTAAATCCTCGCAAGGTAAAACAATTCTGTACCACTATTAACGTTCTACCCCAATATGTGATCTTCAGTACTTCCTATCTAGAGATCTAGAGTCATGCCCTCTGTAGTATGCTGTTGTGCCATGTCCTGTCTTATCAGCTCTTTCCAATTTTTTTGGCCTAGCTCTATCTCTTCGCATACGCCCTATAACCAACATCTCGTACCTCCTCAATTAGGCGTCTGTGCACCTTCTCTTCACATGACCATACCATCTTTATCCCGGTTTCATCATTTCTTCTAGTGTTTAAAATTTTAAAATTAACTAAATTTTATGTATTAAATCCTTTCTTAGTTGAAATATATAAAAAATTTTACTATTTAGAAAATTAAAAGCGAAAAAGACTTAACCTTTCAAGAAATAATTACATGTTGAATAAAATTGTACTTATAATGCAAAAGCAACCTTATATAAGGACTTTGAAAAATACAATTATAAAGATAAAAGTCTGACGCACAAAGTATCCCGTGTTAACATGGTTTAGTGTAGGATCACTTCCCAAGGAGTGCGATATTGACAACCTACAATAATCTAGGCATTGTGGTTGTTTCCACTAATTTTGACGAGTCTTTCTTAGTTTGGTGGCATAACAATTCCTTAATGACCAATCACAAATAAATAATGCATTTGTGAGATGATATTGACTTTATTGATGTCAATTTATTAATGCCAAGATAAGCCAACAATAAATTACAATACGATTTCGTAAATGCTAATTGTTTAAATGAATAACTTACACTATATGTTAATCTATTGTACAACTTTGTATTACAATGCGTCTTCGTAATGCTAATATTTGTATAAAATGTTAATTCACATTAGTGTAGTAATGTTTATATAAGTATGAGAACGAACCGAAGGAAGAAGTGCTAGAGCAGGTTGAACTCTTAACTATGATCATTTATGACTTACAAATTTATAATTCTCTTTTTTAAAGTCTTATATTGTACATAACCACCTCTTTTAAATATTATTTATGTAATTTTTAAAAATCTATTCTTATTTATACGAGGGACACGCGTGAGGCGCATACGTTAGGACTAGTTAGAAAAGGAAAAACTTAAAAATGTTAGTGAATGATTGCAAATTTGCAATATTGCATCATCAAAGTTTGCAAACAACACAAGACTTCTATTTCATTTCAGGGGAACACGCTTCCTGTCACTCATTCCACCTGTCTTCCTTCTTCCTCTTCATTTTCTCTCGTCAAATCCTTATGGATCATCGTTACTTTGCTAATAGGCCCCCAAAAAATCTATTAGAATAGTTACATTGACTATCAACCGCCAAAAAGCTCTTAGCAAATCGCCATCTAGTCGGTAGCAAGTAATTTGCCATTGGTGTCCGTGAACCCAACCCGACATTAGCGGTCGTTGTTGACCAAATACTTGTCGTTGCCGATATCTTAAATGCTAGCGACATATGTACAAACAAACATCACTTTGACTACTACTCTATCCTCCAAATCCCTCCTAACCAAATCCAAAATGCTTGTTAGAACAGGAATATGTATATACAATCCTACTTAGAAGAGGAATAAGAATAAAAATAATAAACAATATCCTACTCGGAAGAGGATTGTATTGTAGTATCCTAGTTGGAAAAGAATTGTATTATAATATCCTAGTTGAAAAAGAGTCTAATATAGTATCTATAAAGAGAGTCTTAATGTGATAATGTAGATACACAATTCAATAATATTCTTCTCAAATATTCCTCATAAGATATCACAGCTTCGCTTCTACGATCTTGGTAATTATAAAAACAAAGCTTCCATTGTCAATGGGCAGCTATGACTCATATATGCCGTCCATCTTGCTTATGATTGTATTAGCAAAAGTTGGGTGACGGTGTATCTTTTTGGTGACTATTTTCTCATATCTAATTTGCGTAGCCCTGTGCATCTTTCAAGGGTGGCAGTGATCATTGGGTGACTGTGTGATCATTGGAAATTATCAATGATAATACAATCATTAGGCGTAGCACGCAAATTATCAAGGGTCACACGCTGCTGAAGTAAGCTTCAGTAGAGACCCACAAATTGGAGTTTATATGCCAGTACATTTCCGACTTGTGAACAAGAAACTCTGACCTCTATGGCAAGCTCGGACACTGAACAACAACGGCAACCAATTGTAACGTTTCTAAAAGCACAGACACAACCTGTGACTCCTATTTCATTTTCAAACCTAGAAGAACAACCTACCACATTCTTGTGTTTGAACCAACCTCAGCTGGTAACCTCAGTGAGAAGCATAGATAGAGAAAACTCACCATTTGGTAGCCGTTTGAACTCGACACAAGGGCGAGAACTGGTGGCTTTTGCAGAGCAGAAAGGCAATCAACAGAGCCTGGAGAGAAATGAGAATGTGGTGGGCAACAATGCAAATAAGTCTGCAAGTACGATTGATAATGTGAAGGAGAAAGAAGGGAATGTAGATGCATCGAGTAAGAGGATACCCAGTTTCTAGACTGCATCTTCTTATTGTCTTTTTATGTATGAGTACTCTATGGATTATACTGATTGTAATTTAAGGTGTCAAAATTGCAAGAGGGGTTTTCAGGTTGTGCCAATTGTGTCTCCTCCTCCAATTATTGATAGGAAAAAATTTAGCTTTTGTTGTTTGGATTTATTCCTTTTGGATTGTCTTTGTAGGATTTTGATAGAAACATAGATAATGCTTTGATCTGGTCTCCATTTTCGCCCATGTTTACCTGGCCGCAATTTGGGGGAAATGGAGGGAGTAATGTGAACAATCATGCTGTTGGAGGATAGAGTAATGTGTATAATCCTAGTAGTTCGCATAATGCTGGTGGATCTAGAAGTGGGGGTGGTCAAAAGCATTTTTCTCCAAGAATGTACAGTGATGATGATGTGTTTGTTGAGGTTTCAGAGTCTGGCGAGGAGTCAAATTTGAGGAAGAAAGCAACAAATGTGAAGCAAAAGAGTGCAAGGACCGAACTCCAAGTAAAAATGCCAAGTAACAGCACGCTAATAAGGCAAAAACTGTTGAAGGGAGTACTAATGGAAATTTGCAGGATGGCTTAGCAACTCAAGGTGGTGTAGAAATGCCCATGCTGTGACAGTTGGATCAAGTAACGGAGGTGTCGCAAGTAAGACAGTAAGTTACCTGGTAGGGTTGCAAGATACTTCAGGAATTTGGATTTGAATGTGGAGTTCAGTTATGAGGTTGAAGAGTGTATAATTCAGGTGGGCCGAGAAAATGAAGCATGATGGGGTGAGGATGATACTGTTGATGTGATTGGGTCTTTCGAAGGTCTTGATGATTTCCTCAGTAGTCTTCCTATATTTAATGTTTTGGATGGTGATTAGGTAGAGGTTGCGTATTATCACTCCTTAGTCTCCCAACAGTTTACAATAGTAGTTATTTGGAGTTTTTCATTCTATTAGTAGTTATTTCTTTATAGTAGTTTTCAGTTTCTCATTCCAGTAATGTTTGGAAGTCATGTCCTAGTTTCTAGGGGTAGCTACCTTTTAAGTATTGTATTTAAACTCTACGTTTATTCTATGAAATCTAAGCAGAAAATTTGTATTGTAGCTATATCAGGGGACCGTAATGCTGCCTAGCGAATGGATGCTGTAGCTATAATTTGTATTGTGGATGCTGTATTTAAACAATGGTGTAGACTTACTCCGGCACTTGCCTTGATGTTTCTATTGTAATCCTAATTTATTACTATTCTCTTCCGAAGGTGGCCTTGCTTCGCTAGGCAGCATTACGGGCCCCTCTTATGGATCTTGTAGTGGGACGCTGCAAGATGGAATCTCTTCTTTTCTTCCTACGATCTAGGATGCTGGTTCGTTACGAGAGAACCTGCAATCTCTTGAGTTAAAGAACTCAAAAAAAAGGGGACAATTTTCTGCTTAGATTTCATAGAATAAATATAGAGTTTAAATACAATACTTAAAAGGTAGCTACTCCTAGAAACTAGGACATGACTTCCAAACATTACTGGAATGAGAAACTAAAAACTACTATAAAGAAATAACTACTAATAAAATGAAAAACTGCAAATAACTACTATTGTAAACTGTTGGGAGACTAAGGAGTGATAATAGGCAGCCTCTACCTTATCACCATCCAAAGCATTAAATATAGGAAGACTACTGAGGAAATTATCAAGACCTTCGAAAAATCAATCACATCAACAGTATCATCCTCACCCTATCATGCTTTATTTTCTCGGTCCACTTGAATTATACACTCTTCAACCTCATAACTGAATTCCACATTCAAATCCAAATTCCCGAAGTGTCTTGCAACCCTACCAGGTAACTTACTGTCTTACTTGCGACACCTCCGTTACTTGATCCAACTGTCACAGCATGGGCATTTCTACACCACCTTGAGTTGCTAAGCCATCTTGCAAATTGCCATCAGTACTCTCTTCAACCGTTTTTGCCTTATCAGCATGCTGTTGCTTGGCATTTTTACTTGGCGTTCGGTCTTTGCACTCTTTTGCTTCACATTCTTTGCTTTCTTCCTCAAATTTGATTCCTCGCCAAACTCCGAAACCTCAACAAACACATCATCATCACTATACATTCTTGGAGAAAAATGCTTTTGTCCACCCCCACTTCTAGATCCACCAGCATTATGCGAATTACCGGGATTATACACATTATTCTGTCCTCCAACAGCATGATTGTTCACATTACTACCTCCATTCACCCCCAAATTGCGGCCAGGTTAACATGGGGGGAAAATGGAGACCAGATCGAAACATTATCTATAGTTATTTCAAAATCCTACAAAGACAATCCAAAAGTAATAAACCCCTAACAACAAAATCTAATTTTTTCCCATCAATAATTGGAGGAGGAGACACAATTGTACAGCTTGAAAACCCCTCTTGCAATTTTGACACCTTAAAGTACGATCAGTATAATCCATAGAGTACTCATACATAAAAAGACAATGAGAACATGCAGTCCAGAAACTGGGTATCCTCTTTAGTCGATGCATCTACATTTCCTTCTTTCTCCTTTACATTATCACCTGTACTTGCAGACTTATTTGCATCGTTGCCCACCACATTCTCATTTCTCTCCAGGCTCTGTTGATTGCCTTTCTGCTCGGCAAAAACCACAAGTTCTCGCCCTTGTGTCGAGTTCAAACGGCTACCAAATGGTGAGTTTTCTCTATCTATGCTTTTCACGGAGGTTACCAGCTGAGATTGGTTCAAACACAAGAATGTGGTAGGTTGTTCATCTAGGTTTGAAAATGAAATAGGAGTCACAGGTTGTGTCTGTTCTTTCAGAAACGTTACAGTGGGTTGCCGTTGTTGTTCAATGTCCGAGCTTGCCATAGAGGTCAGAGTTTCTTGTTCACAAGTCGGAAATGTCACTGGCATAGAAACTCCAGTTTGTGGGTCTCTACTGAAGCTTACTTCAACAACGTGTGGCCCTTGATAATTTGCGTGCTACGCCCAATGATTATATTATCATTGATAATTTCCAAAGATCACACAGTCACCCAATGATCACTGTGATAATTATCAAGGGACACATGCAAGTCGGAAATGTCACTGGTATAGTAGCAGTGTGCATCTTTCCCATGATAATTTCCGACCCTGTTTCAATACAATTTCTCTTCTTTTAGTTGGGTCATGCCGTCATTATGATCCTACCTATATAATTTCTATTTTTCAGTAGGGTTGTGCCATCATTCCAACCCTACCCATATAATTTTCTTTCTCAGCATGGTCATGTCATCAATCCGACCCTACCCATATAATTTTATTTCTCAATTTGTGACCACTTTCAACCATCTAATTTTATAATTTGGTGCATGTGTATGTTCGACCAGTTTCAAAGTGACTTTCTTGGAGCGATTTTGAGATGATTCATAAATTTTATATCAAATTTCGAGCACTTTCTGTTTTAGATCTACTTTTGCCAAAAGAAAGTTGGACATTAAGAATGTTTTTCTCCATGGTGATCAAAAGGAAGAAGTCGATATGGAGCAGCCATTTGGTTTTGTTACTCAGGAGGTGTCTGGTAACCTTATATGTCAGTTAGGTAGGTCACTCTATGATCTGGAAAAAAGAATTCTCAAGCTTTGCTTGGAAAGTTCAACACTGCAATTTAGGAATTTATGACTCTGCAGATATCTCACCAAGCCCTACATCGATCCTCGTATTAATTACATTTATAACAAGCTAGGTGCATATGACTTGTATACACCAGCTTGAGAGAGAGTGTTAGAACAAGAATAAATATACACAATCCTACTTAGAAGAGGAATAAAAATAGAATTAGTAGTAGAAATAGAAACAGTAAACAGTATCCCAGTTGGAAAAGGATTGTATTATAGTATCCTAATTGTAAAAGGAGTCTAATATAGTATCTAAAAATAGGGTCTCAATGTAATAATGTAGACACATACTTCAATAATATTCTTCTCTAATATTTCTCACAATGCTGATTTCATAACTGAGCAGTATCGTCGGTTTAATCTTCTTCTGAAACCTCCGAACAACAATTTCTTATTTTCTGATCTGGCTTTTCATCTTGTCGTTGATGCATTTGCAGTTCTTTCTGACCCCCTTCAGAAAAACTATGTATGATAAGGAGCTGGGTTGCTTCCTTAACCCTTACCTTGTTGCTGCTTCTACATCTACCCTTGTGCATCAGAGTGTTTAACCTTCAATGCCCAGTTCGAATGCAAACCGTATGTTTGTGAATTTGCCTCCTCAAGATCAAGGGTCACATGCTGTTGGAGTATGCTTCAGTAGAGATCCACAAGCTGGAGTTTCTATGCCAGTGACATTTCTGACTCGTAAACAAGAAGCTGGACCTCTATGGCAAGCTTGGACATTGAGCAGACACCGCAACAACCTGTAATGTTTCTTAAACAACAGATACCCCCCTTGACTCCTATACCATTTTCGAACACAACCTACCACATTTCTGTGTTTGAACCAACCACAGCTGGTAGCCTCTGTGAGAAGCTTAAATAGAGAGAACCCACCATTTAGTATAGGATTGAGCTCTTCACAAGGGCGAGAACCAGTGGTTCGTACGGAGCAACATGTGAATCAACAACCTCGACAGAGAAATGCGAATGTGGAGGTGAACAATGCAAATAAATCTGCAAGTACTGGTGATAATGTGAAGGAGAAGGAAGGAAATGCAGATGCATCGGGTAAGAGGATACCCAGTCTCCGGATTGCATGTCCTTATTGTCTTATGTATGAGTACTCTGTGGATTATACTCATTGTACTTTTAAGTTGTCAAACATCTCTTACAGTTTTGACACCTTAAAGAACAATGAGTATAATCCATAAAGTATTCATACATAAAAAGACAATAAGGGCATGCACTCCAGAAACTAGGTATCCTCTTATCTGATGCATCTACATTTCCTTCCTTTCCATTCACATTATTACCAGTACTTGAGATTTCTTTTGCATTGTTCACCTCCACATTCTCATTTCTCTGCCGAAGCTGTTGATTCACATGCTGCTCTACATGAACCACCTGTTCTCGCCGTTTTGAAGAGCTCAACCCGATACCAAATGGTGGGTTCTCTCTATTTAAGCTTCTCACAGAGGGAGAGAATAGTCCACTTGGGTGGAAGGGGAGGGGTAAATCAGTTCCTTCTCTAAGACCTAACTGCGCTGTCGAGGGAGATCTTTCAAGAGCACATCTCGGATAGGGAGGGATTCAATCCAGCCACAAGTTCCCCTACGGCTACCTTGTTGCGAAGGTAATAGCTATGAATAGTCATCGACTTCCGGGAAAGAGTAGAAGATGGAACCTATTATGGGACATATAATGCATTACAGACGTATGATCATTACGCTTCAACCGGGCCCCCAGTGGGAGGCTCGCACGACGGGCTATTAGCTTAGTGGTAGAGCACGCCCCTGATAATTGCGTCGTTGTGCCTGGGCTGTGAGGGCTCTCAGCCACATGGATAGTTCAATGTGCTCATCGGCGCCTGGAAAGGACAAGGAGCTGTCGGATGTCAATCTCTGCTTTTCAGAGTGTTTTATTGTTAAGCATAGTCATGATTTTTTCAATCTCCCTGTCTATTCAGCAAATCAATAGTAGTTCTTTTTATCAATATGGATGGTCTTGGATCATCAATAATGATTTTTCTTTAGACTTCGTGTTGAAGAATCAGCGGATGAGTTGTGGTTAGGGGTGAAATGCCACTCGAACTCAGAGCTAGCTGGTTCTCCCCAAAATGCGTTGAGGCGCAGCAGTTGACTGGACATCTAGGGGTAAAGCACTGTTTCGGTGCGGGCCGCGAGAGCGGTACCAAATCGAGTCTCGGATAGAGTATTAGAACGGAAAGATCCATTAGATAATGAACTATTGGTTCTAAGCCATCTCTGACGATTAATCAACAATTCGAAGTGCTTTTCTTGCTTATTCTTGATAATAGTTTTCAGGATTGCTATGACATCAGTCTACCTTCATTTTTGTAAAGAGAAATTTCTCTTTCCGCTTTCTCTATCTATTCTTTGAAGGGGGGACTGGTGAGTTCTTGCATTCTCTTTTTCATCATTCGAAGTGGCATATATCTAATGAGGTGGTAGAAGTGTCAATTTCGACCTTGGTTTCGTAGGAGCAAGTCAGAAAGATTGAGAAATAGAACCATCTGATTTCATTCGTTCTCAATAGCCACGAGATGATCATCTTAGGGTGATCCTTTTGTCGACGGATGCTCTTATTACACTCGTAGTCTCTGAAGGATGAGAACCCAGCTGTGGTTGGTTCAAACACAAGAATGTGGTAGGTTGTTCATCTGTAATTGAAAATGAAACAAGAGTCATGGGTGGTGTCTGTTGTTTTATAAACATTATAGGTTGTTGCGGTTGCTGCTCAACGTCCAAGCTTGTCATAGAGGTCACAGTTTCTTGTTAATGAGTTAGAAATGTCACTAGCATAGAAACTCCAGCTTGTGGATCACTACTGAAGCTTACTCCAGCAACATGTGACCCTTGATCTTGAGTAGGCAAATTCACACACATTCTGTGTGCATTTGAACTGCACATAGAAGGATAAACATTCTGATGCATAGGGGTAGATGTAGAAGCAACAACTGAGTAAGGGTTAAGGAAGCACCCCAGCTCCTTTTCCTACATACTTTTTCTGAAGAGGTAAAAAAAAACAATAAATGCATCAACGACAAGACGGAAAGCCTGATCAGAAAATAGGAAATTTTTGTTCTGAGATTTCATAAGAAGATTAAACCGGCAATACTCCTCAGCTAAGTTGCACGGACTCTTCAATGCCGCGCACGTGTCGGATTCTCCAAAAATATACAACTTTTGGCAAACTCAACACGCACCCGCCGACACTTTTAAAGAATATGAGCAACATAGCTCCTCGGCGATGAAATCAGCATTTTGGGTTTGATTAGGAGGAATTTGGAGAATAGAGTAGTAGTCAAAGAGTTTGTTGTTTATACACTTGTCGCCAACGTTTACAATATCGGCGATGGCAAGTATTTGGTCGGCAGTGGGTGCTAATGTCAAGTCAGATTCACCGACAACGATGCCAAATGACTTGCTACTGACTAGATCGTGATTTGCTAAGAGTTTTTTAGCGGATAGTAGCCAATGTATCACTTTTGCTCGGTTTGTTGGGAAGCCATTGATGAGTAGGGATAATCCATTAGTGTTTGAGGACAGAAAATGAAGAGGAAAAGAAAGATAGGCTAATTAAGTAAGAGGAAGTGTGTTTCTCTGAAATAAAATAGAAGGCACGTATTATTTGCTAGATTTGAGTATGCCGCATTGGAAAATTTTTAAAATCTATTCTTATTAATACCAGGGAAACGCGCAAGGTGCATACATTAGGACTATTTTTTTTTTAAATGGTAACAGTTGTATATATATCAGAATATACATAATCCTGTTGCAACAAGTAACAGGGTCCTAGTTACAAAAAGAAAGAAAGTATCTGGGAGATCTAAGAGCCTATGGACAAAAACTTACAAGCAAACTTTACAACCTCAGATAAATCTACCCTATACTCCTGTAAGCACCAAAAGCGGAATAAAGCTAAGCAATGCATCTTCATCAACTGAAGTTTGTTTTCCTTATTCTGAAAACAGCGGAGGTTTCTTTCTTTCCAAACCGACCACCAGATGCAGGCTGGTATCCTGTTCCATCTTCCCTTGTGAGCAGAGATATTCGCATAGCTGTTCCATATCATCAAGACCTGATCTATCTTCCTTGGCATCACCCAATTCAATCCCTTCATGTCTGTAAAGGCTCTCCAGATTTGAGATGTGATCCTGCAGTGTAGGAATAGGTGGTCGACTGTTTCAGCTTCCTCTTTACATAGGAAGCACCTCGGACTTAGCTGAATTCCTCTCTTCATAAGTTTTTCTTGAGGTAACACAGTTTGTTTCGCCAAGAGCCACGTGAAGCAAGACACCTTATAAGGAATTTTAACTTTTCAAATAAGCTTCCAAGGCCAATTATCAATTTGATTATTATATGGGTTGAACTTTTTATATGCCCCTCGGACAATGAAATCACCTTGCCCCCGACTCAACCATACCAGTTTATCTTGCTGTCTGGAGGTCCCTTTGAACTGCGCCAGCTTGCTGAGGAGGTTGCTGAGTCTTGGGATCTCCCAGTGATTAAAAGGTCTCCTGAAGCTCAGATTCCAGCCCTGTTCTGACCACAATTCTGCAACTGTTGCTCTTTTCTGTTGGCTTAGGTTGTAAATGTCATTAAAGATGACCTTTAAGGAGTCATGATCCAGCCAGACATCTTCCCAGAAGGAAACCTTCCGGCCATCTTCAATTCTTATACTACAATTGCCCCTTAATCTTGGCCACAAGTTTCTGATTGTCTTCCACAAACTGACCCCGTAAGGACTGGTAACCATTTTGGTAGTCCAATGATCCTTCATTTTGTATTTCGACTGAATTACCTCTTTCCACAAAGATTGTTCATCCGCTGCAAGCCTCCACAACCACTTCATCATGAGACAATTGTTTTGAGTCTTAATATTTCTCACCCCCAGCCCTCTTTCTGCTTGTCACCGATTAGAGCATCCCATTTGACCAAATGAAATTAATTGGTTACACTATTCCCTTCCCAGGGAAAATTTCTTCTCATTTTATTTAATCTCTCAATGACCCCAGACGGGATTGGGAAAAGAGACATCATGTAAGTAGGCAAGGCATCAAAAACACTGTTAATTAGAATTAATCTGCCTCCCATGGACAGATATTGACTCTTCCAAATTGCCAACCTTTTTTCACATTTTTCTACCACCCCATTCCATATAGCGGCAGATCTACTCTTGGCTCCCAATGGCATGCCTAGATACAAGGTTCGTAGTACCCCTGTTCTTCCGCCAAGGATCCCAGCCAAAATTTCTAAGTTAGGAACTGTGTTGACTGGGTATATGAGGCTTTTGCTCCAGTTAATACATAGACCTGAGACTACTTCAAACAGTACAAAAATGACCCTTAGAATCAAGATTTGGTTCCTGTTGGCTTCGCAAAAAACGAGTGTGTCATCTGCATACTGCAAATGAGTTATTTCCACTGAAGAGCCTCCCCTGTTTGCCGCACTGAAACCCTTCAACCAGTTGTTGCCTTTAGCAGTGATCAACTATCATTCAAACTTTCCATGGCGATAATGTATAGAAAGGGAGACAAGGGATCCCCTTGTCTTAAGCCTCTCTCAGAACTGAAGAAACCCGACGGGGTACCATTTATAAGGACGGAGAATTTGAATGTACTTATGCAGAACTTTATCCATTCTAACCATCTGCCTCCAAAGCCTCTCTTTGATAGAGTGTCCAACAAGAAGTTCCAGTTTAGATGATCATACGCTTTCTGTATATCTAACTTACAAAGAATGCTCGGTAGAGAGCTTCTGGTCTTGGAATCCACTAGTTCGTTAGCCATCAGAATAACGTCCATAATTTGCCTTCCTTTGATGAAAGCCAACTGATGGGAGCCTACCAGTTTAGGAATCACCTTTTTGAGTCTCTCGGTTAGAATCTTTGAAATAATCTTGTAAATACTGCTAACTAGGCTGATTGGTCTGAAATGTGTAAGCTCCTTTGCCCCCATTTTTTCTGGTATCAAAGCTATAAAAGTGGAGTTAAAGCTTCTTTCGAAAACTCCTTTTTCATGGAAGTTCCTGATTGTACCGATAACATTCTTCATAACAACTTCCCAGCAATGAACATAGAAGGCTATGGTAAATCCGTCAGGTCTAGGGGCTTTGTCTCCTGCGCAAAGCTTCACACACTCCCATATTTCCCCTTCCTCGAACTCTTTTAGGAGCATCAGAGTGTCTTCATCAGTGACTGAGATGCCTGCACTACTCCCTGCCAGTGGTCTCCAATTCTTAGATTCAGTGTATAGTCTCTGGAAGAATTCTACAATTTCCCCATTAATGGCTACTGGATCTTTTGACACTTCCCCATTCACCATCAGCTCATCGATATTGTTGTATCTCCTGTGTGCATTTGCTGTTCTATGAAAAAACTTGGTGTTCTGGTCTCCTTGTTTCATCCAGTTCACCCTTGACCTTTTTGTCTCCAAGCAATCTCCTCGAATTTAGCTATGTTTTCGAACTCGACAAGGAGCTCTGCTTTTGAGTTAGCTTCGTCATCTTTTAATGCTCTTTGTTCCTAAATCACATCCAGATCTGCCAACTGATTCAAAATACTCTGTTTCTGAAATTCTAAGTTGCCTCCGGAGGATCTGCTCCAACCTATCAGTTTTCTCTTTAGAGCTTTCAATTTGAAAGCCAAAATATAGTCTGGCCTTCCTTCACAGGCAAAGGAAGTCCACCATTCCTTAACCATTTCAAAAAAACCTTCTGTTTGCAATCACCAGTTTTCGAATTTGAAATAGGACCTTCTAGGTTCCCAATTCCCATTTCTGAGAAGCAAGGGAGCAAGATATCACCCTACTCAGAACATATTGTTTTATACTCCTGAATTCTTCATTCCACTCGTCTGGCCGCAACATCATGTCTATCCCCTTTCTTCCATGTGTATTTACCTCCAACCAAATGCGGGTCCTGTAACCCCATTAAGACTGTATATGGAAGCATTAAGACCAGTTATCCTCTTGCTCTTTACCAGCTTGTGATTTCAGTTGAGGGGCCTTCCAGGTTCCATCCCCTGGTCATTTTTGGAATTTTGCACAGGCTGTGACAAATTACTCAGTCTAGTAGTATCAATATTGTGAGTTTGAATTTTGATAGCCTTGGCTTTTTGGTTGGTGATATTCTTGCTGAAATTATTAGAAACCTTAGTATATGTAGACATGGCATATCCAAGCTATATATGTTTTATCCCTAGAAATAGTGTCCTTGGAAGCATCTATATGTCATGTACCACCTTAGCAGCATAAGGAAAATTAGATTTGCTCGGGTTTGAAGACTTACCTGGCCTTATTTTAGTTCTCCTGCCGATTATCTTCAATGCTATGGTCTAGATTCTTCATTTTTTGGCCATATTCTGCATCTTTCATGTGCTTATTGTTAGTTTTTAAGGTTGCAGGTTCTTTTGGTTTCTTGACTTCCTGCAATTTAAGTTTCTTTTGGTTTGCTAGTTTTAATTCGTGAAGGATGGATAGCATAGCTCATCTTAATTAATTAGCAGTGTATGGTATAAACTAAACACACTTTTCCAACTAATTCAAAGGTTAATTAGGACCCTATAATTTACAATGTGTTCTGTCGTCAGCAAGCGGTTTATAAAGATGCATATCATAATCGTCTTCACTTTTATTCATTTTCTTTATCATTGGTGCTGTTTCCGACATTGATCACAATGTGATTGTATTTTCAGTATTTGTAGGTGATGAAATTGAAGGGGATGAAAATACAGAAGATTTGACCTAGGAGATGGATTGGGTTTATGGTGATCACTTACCTATATTCTAGAAACATTTTATTTTTGAGAATTTAAAGTTATGGTGTGTTCACCCTTTTTGAATGGTCAAAACATGACATGTGTATATTTAACTTTATGGATACTAATTTATTACCAACTGATCAGTATGTGAATCTTCATGAATTGTATTTTTGATAATTGTTGAAGATATGTAAGTTTTAGAGTTTTTAATTATTTTTATTAGAGTCTTAGTTTCTTTCTATTTTATTTGAATTTTATAGGATAAGATTAGTTTGCATATTTTTCTATTTTCTAGTTAGAAATTAATGTTATAAATGTATGACTTGAATTATTAATAATATTATTCCCTTTGACAACACTGCAATATTTTTTTTTCTCTCAAAGTATTTTCTCAGTTATTTTCTTAGTTTCCTTGCTAAAAAACCAACAATAATGAATAGGTCTTATTTTGTGATCAATTTTCATGTTAAATTACTATGTTACATAAAATTATAGCAGCACTTTATCCGGCATGAAATCGCACGCAACAGCCTAATTATTTGTTGCAATAGCTTAATAATAATTGTTGTAATAGGTAAAGAACCATAGCACTATCAACTAATAACCGTAGCAATAGCTATGAATTTACCAACCATAATGCTATAGAACTGTTGCATTACTAATAACAAACCGTTGCGATAGACTGAAGGATTATTGAATAGACACGAAAAACCGTTGCAATAGTATAGAAATAATTGTAACATTATAGTACTATTGCTACGGTTAACAACTGTCTCAATATAAAACGAACCATCGGATATTCTTAAAGGACAAAACCGTCGTAATAGGGGGACCTCAATTGCTACGGTTATGGTAACCATAAGAAGAATCGTAGCAATAGATCTATTGCTACGTGACCTAATGTAGCAATTACTCAAACCGTGGCCATAGGCCTACAACGACAAATCTTTAGCCTATGGCTACGGTTCTGAAACCGTGGCAAAAGGTCAAATTTCTAGTAGTGAATTATATCCTAGCAATCATATCATTGCGAAACTAAGTTGAATTGCAGGTTGTATCCCCATCTATATCAAAAGTAAGTAGTAGTTGGTTTCAGCAGACTATTTGATAGTGCATAAGTGCTGTACTTCTTTTGCTTATCTGAGCTAAGTTGAGGATCTTATTGGTTACGATAGTTATTGCACTGTATAAATACTTCTAACCAATAAGATACTCAACTTGTTGCTTCAGATAACAAAAAAGTAGTCATTGCATGGTAACAACAAAATTTCTTCTTCTTCTTTTTTCCACACAGCATGTCACATCCATACTTCAACATCTGTAAAACTAATCTCTCTGCTGGGATTGCTCTCAAGTTCTAAGCTCCAATTGCAATATACTCTCATTTGAGTGTATTTTTTGTTGATAAAGGGGTATTAACAATGGGATGAAGAAGATGCAAGAATTACAAGATGAGGCATTTAAGCTTATAAGAAACCTCTTGCCGACTATACAAACCATCTAAGTCAGAACTAACAAGTAATAAAGTCTTGAAGATGCATTGCTCTATATGTAACTGATTGCTTTAATTTTGGATCTCCCAAGTATTTTGCAATGATGTGTCCAAGTTTGATATTGCTGGTTTTTGATGTTCCTCTTTCATATCCCTAAATGATAACCTTCTTTAGCTGTTACATACGCGCTGCCCGTTGTTCCTTTATTTTCTCATGCAAAATGTAGATACTAATTTTTCATGAGAATCATCACTTTTTTTCAGAATTATTTCCCCTTAATTCAAAATCAGTGTTTGGTTATACAATTTCCATATCCATCTTGGAGTTGGGTTCCAGATTTGGCAAAGTGCTCCAAACCTATTTTCCAACTCCATCTTCATAAATTCCAAATGAAGTACTCTCCACTCTCCTTTGCAAACAGTATAACCAAGCATAATTCCGTCTTCAAATCCAAATGCATAAATTCCAAATAAAGTGAAAAATATTTGGAACCTATGACCAAATGCCTATTAATTTATACTTGAAAACTAATCCATGAATCATAGTAATAGATTAAGATTTCAATCATAACAGTCCCAGGTTCGAGCCCTATACCAAGCAAATTAAGCCTAGTATTTAAGTGGAGAACAATAATGCAGTGTATCTAGGTTCTTATTGGATAACGGGGTATGTTGAATCATGACAACATTTTGAAAATTATGATTAGGATTGATTCTTTCAAGTGCCGATGATAGATTCTTGAGCTATGATGAGATGGAGATAGTAGAAGTAGTTTCTGATCAATCAGGTGCTGCGGCGTTGTCCCAGGCCACTGTTCTTGAAGAGTCCCAGACAATTAGGAAGAAACTAGAAATGAGAAATCGTATGCTGTAGCAGGCTAAAGACTAAATAGAATGCTATAAGGGAAAGCCAGACAAGGACTGTGGCAGCTGATGCATTCAATTTAGGAGTTGCTCTCCATATTTCAAGATGATAAAAGCATGCTTTGACCAGAAGATTATTGTTAATACACTGGTGAAAAGTGAAAACCAGCACTCTTCTCTTCAAAATTAATAAATGATGCAAAGATGATTGTTAACACCCAATTTGATCTAACTTTTTAAAAATTCATATTTTATATTTTTAGTTTTTAATAGTTTAAAATATTTTTTTAGTTTTATCAAATCATTATTGTGTTAAATTACCTTTTTTATATATCGTTAGTTATATTTGTTCTTATTCATTTTAGCATTTTTTAACATAGTCTAATAATTTATTTTTGTGCAGATAAAAATTATACGTTAGTATTTACTTGACCCACAATTTTTGGTCTTTATTTTTGAGTTCATTAAGTTTTAGGTGTCTATATATAATTCTTTACATTGGTGTAAAATCCTAACCCTAATATCGCATGGCTGCCACCATTCAAAACCCTTTCACCATCAAAGAACAACTATCCAAGTACCACCATTTTCAACCCAAAAACACCAAAATCAGCAACCAGGTACAACCACATTTTCTCTAGCAAATAAGAATAAATCCAAAAACCCACAAACACATCTTCCCCGTTTCTCCTTTTCTTTTTTTTTCAGCCAACCCTAAACACCATAACTTCACCGGCGAGCTCAAAGATCTCACGACTAAATCCTTCTTCTCCACCATTTTTGATCAAATCAGCCACACAAAAACCACCACAACCTCCAAACCCTCATGTTTCCTCATCTTCTCTCCCTCATCTCCAGAAAATGGAGCAACGGACCAGATCTTGCCGGCGAACAACAATTGGGCAGCACCCCAACCTATCTTGCTGCTTTTCGGCGAAATCTGGTAGCCCTTTATACTCTTTTCTTCTCATTTTAGTTTGTTTCGTTTTTGTTGATATAAGAGGGGCTGATTTTCTCCTTTATGTAATATATATATATATATATATATATATATTTAGTGAGTTTTCTTCTGCTATGGAGATTTATTTTTAAAGGTTTTGGTGCTATATTTTTCTTTGATTTCTTTTCATGTGATTTTTAATTGATGGGCTGATGTCAATTTGGTAATTGCACTTGTCCTTTTGTTTATTTGGTTCTATGCTTTTGCTATGCAGCCGTTGAGTTAATGTTTATGATATTGAGCTTGTTGTGTTAATAACTTTTTCTTGTGAGTATAATCGGTCAAAAAATTATGCTATTGTTGTTATTTTAGATTGTATTTGCTGATTTAATTTGCTAATTTTCTTTCGTAAGCTTAAGTTAATTGCGTTATAGTTGATTTCGTTATCCTTATCCTTCTCTTTGTTAAACTTTCTTGCCCACTATTATTGTTATTATCTTTTTTTCCTTTACTGCTGTTAGTTGTTATTGGTTACCATTTCACTGCCTTGTTATATTTGGAGTATTTCTATATTTGTTCTTTCTTTAATATTTTTATATATTATGTCCCTCCATGATTTGTTCTAGTGTTTATTTCATAATTTTACTTATATGAACGACTATTATTAAATTGACCAATGAAAAATCTATCCGTCGGATTTCGAGGCCTCCCCATTTAAAAAGACGAAAAGTTTAGTTTAGAGTACTATTGATACATGTTAAAATTCACAAATTTTGGTTTAAGTTCACGTATATACATTGTTTGTTAAACTTGGCCAATGAAGAAATTACCCGTCGATTTCCAAGGCCTCCCATGTATATAAGACGGATTTTATTTTTTAGATATTATTTTCATTCATATTTATTCACTACTAGCACTTTTACTAAGTGTTTTTACAGTACATCAAAATGTTTTTTTATTTACTTATTATTTATTATTATGTACATTGTTGGCATTAGGCAAATTTTAGGTCATTTTTCGTATTATTATTTACTTCATTTTTGTGTACATTTCATGATTATTATACTTGTGTTATATTGTTTATTTCTTTCTCAATTTGAAAAAATGTGTTTAGTTGGGACCTACAGTTGTGGATTCTGAAAGGTGCTAATACCTTCCCTTCGAAATAACTTGAACCCTTACCTGGAATTTATTGGTTCATAGATCTTTTTGTAAATAATTAATTGATTTCCTAATTATCCTTAAAATTAGATGACGATTCTATAATTAAATTATTTTTCCTAAAAATTCTTTTGAAATTCTTTAATGTAAATATTTTTTGCGGATCACCGCGACGTTGCGCCTTCGAAATGTTAACTAAGGTTTCCAGTAGAAATGAGGCCCTTCAGTTGCATTTACTGGTCAGGAAACTTCTTGTTTTGTACTGTGGTTGTGCATCTATAAGGTCTTTGGATTTTCTACTGATGTTCTTACTTCTTTGCCTAATCAGGTGATGGGCATTAAGAAGAAAACATATGGAAGTGCTCTGTTATATTTGAAGTGGTTGTGACAGTGGAGCTGATGCTGGGATTGACAGTGGAGCCTTTAGTTTCAGCATGTGCAAAAAGCTTGTCCAGGTTAGCTATCCCGATTGTTCTTGCTATTATGTTCTCCTTTAAATTGGCTTATCTGGATAACAAGTATCTATAGAAGATTAGAGCTCTTGATTGTATATGTGCTATACATACATGCTGCCATGTAGGTCTGCGTGTAGGTATTGAGTAGTGAGGGGCAAGGTTTGAGCCACACGAAAACCTGAGTTCGTTGAATTTTGGATTTGGATTTCTAAATACATAATGGATTATGGATTTAATTTCTAAATATGTAGATTTTGGATTTTGATGGTGGGTTAGGGTCATGTCATCGGTAGGGGTCGGAGGCAAAGGGTAGTATTGGTAAGAGGGACCTTTGGTGCATTTCAAGAGGATTGGTAGTGGAATAGAGAAGTTCAAGACAAAATGAAAGCTCAGAGGGTTGCCTATACGAAGTGGTTAGAGTAGAAGGATGAGGATGAAAAATGAAGGCTTAAGGATATCTATAAGACGACGAAGATAGAAGTGAAGACGACGGTGATGAGTTCTAAGACAGCAACATCTGAATGCTTGTATGTTGAGTTAGGTGAAAAAGGAAAGGACAAGAGATTGTATAAGATCGTGAAAGAGAGAGAGAAAAGTTCGCGACTAGTATCAAGTAAAGTGTATCAAGGATGAGGAAGGTGAGGTATTGGTGGACGAGACTTCTATTAAGCTAATGTGGCAAGCGTACTTTCATAAACTCGGACAAAGATATTGAGCTGGGTGATTTGGCACACTCCAATAGTCATCGAGATATTGTTTACTGCAGCTATTTTAGAGTTAAGGAGGTTAGACGAGCTATTAGTAGGATGAATAGAGGGAGAGCGATCAGACCCGATGAGATTCCAGTGGATTTTTGGAAGAGCATGATCAAGGATGGTACGGAGTGGTTGATTAGGTTGTTTAATACTATTATAATGACTGCTAAGATGCTCGATTAATGGAGGAGGAGTGCAATGGTTCCATTGTACAAGAACAAAAGTGATATTCAAACTGTAACAATTACAGGGGTATCAAGTTGTTAAGCCACACTGTGAAGATATGAGAGAGAGTGGTGGAGATGAGGGTGAGAAAAAGAATGTATATTCATGCCGGTGTAGTCGACTATAGAAGCAATTCATCTTGTTCGAAAATTAGTGGAGAAATATAAGGGAAGAAAAAGGGAAACTGAAGCTTTGAAGTTAAACTATTACTAGATATTTAAAGTATGAAGCCTTATAACAGTATGTCATTCACTTTTTTACCCTTTTAAAATAGAATTCACTCTTGACAAAATAGTCATTCAATTATTTTTCTAATATTTACAATAACATACTTAGTGAAATCTTATTAAGTGGGGTTTGGATAGGGTAGAGTGTACGCAACCTTGTGAAGGTAGAGAGATTATTTTCGAAAGACCTTCATCTCAAGTACATCAAACCCAAGTAAATAAAGGGGGAAAATGAAGAAAACAAAGTAGAAAGCATAGTAGTTGATTAGAAAATCAATTTACAATTGACAAAAGAAGCAATAACAGCAGCAAAAGAGTGTGGGAAGTGGAATACAATAAACAACATATTGCAATAGATGACAAAAACAAGAACTACAAGTGTATGACTAGTATTACGACATGCATTAGCAAGCCTAAATCCTCGCAAGGTAAAACAATTTTGTACCACTATTAACGTTCTACCCCAATATGTGATCTTCAGTACTTCCTATCTAGAGATCTAGAGTCATGCCCTCTGTAGTATGCTGTTGTGCCATGTCCTGTCTTATCAGCTCTTTCCAATTTTTTTGGCCTACCTCTATCTCTTCGCATACGCCCTATAACCAACATCTCGTACCTCCTCAATTAGGCGTCTGTGCACCTTCTCTTCACATGACCATACCATCTTTATCCCGGTTTCGTCATTTCTTCTAGTGTTTAAAATTTTAAAATTAACTAAATTTTATGTATTAAATCCTTTCTTAGTTGAAATATATAAAAAATTTTACTATTTAGAAAATTAAAAGCGAAAAAGACTTAACCTTTCAAGAAATAATTACATGTTGAATAAAATTGTACTTATAATGCAAAAGCAACCTTATATAAGGACTTTGAAAAATACAATTATAAAGATAAAAGTCTGACGCACAAAGTATCCCGTGTTAACATGGTTTAGTGTAGGATCACTTCCCAAGGAGTGCGATATTGACAACCTACAATAATCTAGGCATTGTGGTTGTTTCCACTAATTTTGACGAGTCTTTCTTAGTTTGGTGGCATAACAATTCCTTAATGACCAATCACAAATAAATAATGCATTTGTGAGATGATATTGACTTTATTGATGTCAATTTATTAATGCCAAGATAAGCCAACAATAAATTACAATACGATTTCGTAAATGCTAATTGTTTAAATGAATAACTTACACTATATGTTAATCTATTGTACAACTTTGTATTACAATGCGTCTTCGTAATGCTAATATTTGTATAAAATGTTAATTCACATTAGTGTAGTAATGTTTATATAAGTATGAGAACGAACCGAAGGAAGAAGTGCTAGAGCAGGTTGAACTCTTAACTATGATCATTTATGACTTACAAATTTATAATTCTCTTTTTTAAAGTCTTATATTGTACATAACCACCTCTTTTAAATATTATTTATGTAATTTTTAAAAATCTATTCTTATTTATACGAGGGACACGCGTGAGGCGCATACGTTAGGACTAGTTAGAAAAGGAAAAACTTAAAAATGTTAGTGAATGATTGCAAATTTGCAATATTGCATCATCAAAGTTTGCAAACAACACAAGACTTCTATTTCATTTCAGGGGAACACGCTTCCTGTCACTCATTCCACCTGTCTTCCTTCTTCCTCTTCATTTTCTCTCGTCAAATCCTTATGGATCATCGTTACTTTGCTAATAGGCCCCCAAAAAATCTATTAGAATAGTTACATTGACTATCAACCGCCAAAAAGCTCTTAGCAAATCGCCATCTAGTCGGTAGCAAGTAATTTGCCATTGGTGTCCGTGAACCCAACCCGACATTAGCGGTCGTTGTTGACCAAATACTTGTCGTTGCCGATATCTTAAATGCTAGCGACATATGTACAAACAAACATCACTTTGACTACTACTCTATCCTCCAAATCCCTCCTAACCAAATCCAAAATGCTTGTTAGAACAGGAATATGTATATACAATCCTACTTAGAAGAGGAATAAGAATAAAAATAATAAACAATATCCTACTCGGAAGAGGATTGTATTGTAGTATCCTAGTTGGAAAAGAATTGTATTATAATATCCTAGTTGAAAAAGAGTCTAATATAGTATCTATAAAGAGAGTCTTAATGTGATAATGTAGATACACAATTCAATAATATTCTTCTCAAATATTCCTCATAAGATATCACAGCTTCGCTTCTACGATCTTGGTAATTATAAAAACAAAGCTTCCATTGTCAATGGGCAGCTATGACTCATATATGCCGTCCATCTTGCTTATGATTGTATTAGCAAAAGTTGGGTGACGGTGTATCTTTTTGGTGACTATTTTCTCATATCTAATTTGCGTAGCCCTGTGCATCTTTCAAGGGTGGCAGTGATCATTGGGTGACTGTGTGATCATTGGAAATTATCAATGATAATACAATCATTAGGCGTAGCACGCAAATTATCAAGGGTCACACGCTGCTGAAGTAAGCTTCAGTAGAGACCCACAAATTGGAGTTTATATGCCAGTACATTTCCGACTTGTGAACAAGAAACTCTGACCTCTATGGCAAGCTCGGACACTGAACAACAACGGCAACCAATTGTAACGTTTCTAAAAGCACAGACACAACCTGTGACTCCTATTTCATTTTCAAACCTAGAAGAACAACCTACCACATTCTTGTGTTTGAACCAACCTCAGCTGGTAACCTCAGTGAGAAGCATAGATAGAGAAAACTCACCATTTGGTAGCCGTTTGAACTCGACACAAGGGCGAGAACTGGTGGCTTTTGCAGAGCAGAAAGGCAATCAACAGAGCCTGGAGAGAAATGAGAATGTGGTGGGCAACAATGCAAATAAGTCTGCAAGTACGATTGATAATGTGAAGGAGAAAGAAGGGAATGTAGATGCATCGAGTAAGAGGATACCCAGTTTCTAGACTGCATCTTCTTATTGTCTTTTTATGTATGAGTACTCTATGGATTATACTGATTGTACTTTAAGGTGTCAAAATTGCAAGAGGGGTTTTCAGGTTGTGCCAATTGTGTCTCCTCCTCCAATTATTGATAGGAAAAAATTTAGCTTTTGTTGTTTGGATTTATTCCTTTTGGATTGTCTTTGTAGGATTTTGATAGAAACATAGATAATGCTTTGATCTGGTCTCCATTTTCGCCCATGTTTACCTGGCCGCAATTTGGGGGAAATGGAGGGAGTAATGTGAACAATCATGCTGTTGGAGGATAGAGTATTGTGTATAATCCTAGTAGTTCGCATAATGCTGGTGGATCTAGAAGTGGGGGTGGTCAAAAGCATTTTTCTCCAAGAATGTACAGTGATGATGATGTGTTTGTTGAGGTTTCGGAGTCTGGCGAGGAGTCAAATTTGAGGAAGAAAGCAACAAATGTGAAGCAAAAGAGTGCAAGGACCGAACTCCAAGTAAAAATGCCAAGTAACAGCACGCTAATAAGGCAAAAACTGTTGAAGGGAGTACTAATGGAAATTTGCAGGATGGCTTAGCAACTCAAGGTGGTGTAGAAATGCCCATGCTGTGACAGTTGGATCAAGTAACGGAGGTGTCGCAAGTAAGACAGTAAGTTACCTGGTAGGGTTGCAAGATACTTCAGGAATTTGGATTTGAATGTGGAGTTCAGTTTTGAGGTTGAGGAGTGTATAATTCAGGTGGGCCGAGAAAATGAAGCATGATGGGGTGAGGATGATACTGTTGATGTGATTGGGTCTTTCGAAGGTCTTGATGATTTCCTCAGTAGTCTTCCTATATCCAATGTTTTGGATGGTGATTAGGTAGAGGTTGCGTATTATCACTCCTTAGTCTCCCAACAGTTTACAATAGTAGTTATTTGGAGTTTTTCATTCTATTAGTAGTTATTTCTTTATAGTAGTTTTCAGTTTCTCATTCCAGTAATGTTTGGAAGTCATGTCCTAGTTTCTAGGGGTAGCTACCTTTTAAGTATTGTATTTAAACTCTACGTTTATTCTATGAAATCTAAGCAGAAAATTTGTATTGTAGCTATATCAGGGGACCGTAATGCTGCCTAGCGAATGGATGATGTAGCTATAATTTGTATTGTGGATGCTGTATTTAAACAATGGTGTAGACTTACTCCGGCACTTGCCTTGATGTTTCTATTGTAATCCTAATTTATTACTATTCTCTTCCGAAGGTGGCCTTGCTTCGCTAGGCAGCATTACGGGCCCCTCTTATGGATCTTGTAGTGGGACGCTGCAAGATGGAATCTCTTCTTTTCTTCCTACGGTCTAGGATGCTGGTTCGTTACGAGAGAACCTGCAATCTCTTGAGTTAAAGAACTCAAAAAAAGGGGACAATTTTCTGCTTAGATTTCATAGAATAAATATAGAGTTTAAATACAATACTTAAAAGGTAGCTACTCCTAAAAACTAGGACATGACTTCCAAACATTACTGGAATGAGAAACTAAAAACTACTATAAAGAAATAACTACTAATAAAATGAAAAACTGCAAATAACTACTATTGTAAACTGTTGGGAGACTAAGGAGTGATAATAGGCAGCCTCTACCTTATCACCATCCAAAGCATTAAATATAGGAAGACTACTGAGGAAATTATCAAGACCTTCGAAAAATCAATCACATCAACAGTATCATCCTCACCCTATCATGCTTTATTTTCTCGGTCCACTTGAATTATACACTCTTCAACCTCATAACTGAATTCCACATTCAAATCCAAATTCCCGAAGTGTCTTGCAACCCTACCAGGTAACTTACGGTCTTACTTGCGACACCTCCGTTACTTGATCCAACTGTCACAGCATGGGCATTTCTACACCACCTTGAGTTGCTAAGCCATCTTGCAAATTGCCATCAGTACTCTCTTCAACCGTTTTTGCCTTATCAGCATGTTGTTGCTTGGCATTTTTACTTGGCGTTCGGTCTTTGCACTCTTTTGCTTCACATTCTTTGCTTTCTTCCTCAAATTTGATTCCTCGCCAAACTCCGAAACCTCAACAAACACATCATCATCACTATACATTCTTGGAGAAAAATGCTTTTGTCCACCCCCACTTCTAGATCCACCAGCATTATGCGAATTACCGGGATTATACACATTATTCTGTCCTCCAACAGCATGATTGTTCACATTACTACCTCCATTCATCCCCAAATTGCGGCCAGGTTAACATGGGGGGAAAATGGAGACCAGATCGAAACATTATCTATAGTTCTTTCAAAATCCTACAAAGACAATCCAAAAGTAATAAACCCCTAACAACAAAATCTAATTTTTTTTCCCATCAATAATTGGAGGAGGAGACACAATTGTACAGCTTGAAAACCCCTCTTGCAATTTTGACACCTTAAAGTACGATCAGTATAATCCATAGAGTACTCATACATAAAAAGACAATGAGAACATGCAGTCCAGAAACTGGGTATCCTCTTTAGTCGATGCATCTACATTTCCTTCTTTCTCCTTCACATTATCACCTGTACTTGCAGACTTATTTGCATCGTTGCCCACCACATTCTCATTTCTCTCCAGGCTCTGTTGATTGCCTTTCTGCTCGGCAAAAACCACAAGTTCTCGCCCTTGTGTCGAGTTCAAACGTCTACCAAATGGTGAGTTTTCTCTATCTATGCTTTTCACGGAGTTTACCAGCTGAGGTTGGTTCAAACACAAGAATGTGGTAGGTTGTTCATCTAGGTTTGAAAATGAAATAGGAGTCACAGGTTGTGTCTGTTCTTTCAGAAACGTTACAGTGGGTTGCCGTTGTTGTTCAATGTCCGAGCTTGCCATAGAGGTCAGAGTTTCTTGTTCACAAGTCGGAAATGTCACTGGCATAGAAACTCCAGTTTGTGGGTCTCTACTGAAGCTTACTTCAACAACGTGTGGCCCTTGATAATTTGCGTGCTACGCCCAATGATTATATTATCATTGATAATTTCCAAAGATCACACAGCCACCCAATGATCACTGTGCTAATTATCAAGGGACACATGCAAGTCGGAAATGTCACTGGTATAGTAGCAGTGTGCATCTTTCCCATGATAATTTTCGACCCTGTTTCAATACAATTTCTCTTCTTTTAGTTGGGTCATGCCGTCATTATGATCCTACCTATATAATTTCTATTTTTCAGTAGGGTTGTGCCATCATTCCAACCCTACCCATATAATTGTCTTTCTCAGCATGGTCATGTCATCAATCCGACCCTACCCATATAATTTTATTTCTCAATTTGTGACCACTTTCAACCATCTAATTTTATAATTTGGTGCATGTGTATGTTCGACCAGTTTCAAAGTGACTTT